>CM025790.1:51020174-52371914 GCA_014635995.1 Sarcophaga peregrina | reverse complement strand
TCAATCCGTGGGACATCAGAATCTACATGGATGATTCAAACATGAGTTGTCTTTAGACTTATCTAAAAATTAAGTGGATTATCATCTTATCTTGGGGCGCCATGAGATGATAAAATTGCTATGAAAAGCTTCTCAAAGGATAGTCATTCGGGATCGACATTAAACTGCATATCCCCCAAATAATGGATAAAATTATGCTGTATGGGCATGGATGGTGTGAGTAGCTAGATTGTAATGCCGCTAATTAAAGCGTAATGACCAATAAAATACGTAAAAAAGTAGAAGTTTATGAATGCGGTGCGTTCACCTAAATAAGACTAAAAGTTGTACACTCGAATATTCCTTGGAAAGGAATTGCTGGCTCTCGAAGAAGAGCTTATTTTACCAGAGTTAAAGGAAAGTCCCAGTTTAAAATTCGATAGTAATCCTTATTACTATAGAGGTGGTGGTAATAATGAAAGCAGTCAAAGTCGTAATCAATACGGCAAGATTACCTATTAAAAAAATGCACCAAAAACCGACACTGTCAAAAACCTGCAACATACGCTAAATAGTGTATGTACAGAAGGTATTTATGGATACATAAAAATGTACATAATATACATGAATTTATGTACATAACAGTTCTTTATGTATACACAAACACTAATACATATTCAACTTTCTTCCATGAAGTAAAGGAATTTCTATACCAAAAAAATACCTTTACACACCCACCAAAACGTACGCACGAAACGACTTACAAAAATGATTTTCAGTTTAAACGTCAGTACATGTATGGGGATATGTGAATAATGATAGACAGAAAACAGCAGAAGAACAGCAACAGTGTTACCAGATGTAAGCATTAAGAAAATTAGCAAATATTTTGACACAAACACTGTGACAAAAATAATTTGTGCAAATTACCTATAGTAACATGGTTTGAATGAAAAAAATGTTTACTATCGAATACAGTAAGGCCTCTCTTAACGCTGTTTCAATATTATGCACTAACCACTAAACACGTGGACTATTTAGCGATGGTGTATCGTTCTAACGCTCTTTTGTTAGTCTGCCCAGATTACATACATAATTGGCCATTACAACCCTTCAGTCAGGATTACGACTTAGCTTCTCACACCACTTATGTGGGCGTTAATTTTATACATACGTGGCGCGACCTACAGTTTAAAATCGACTCCGAACGACAGATTTTTGAGAAGCTTTTCATGGCAATTTTTCTCCCAGAGTCTTTGCCAGAAATCTGCTGAGAGGAAGTCGTCGCAGAAATATTTTTTCGTTTTGATGTCTGACCTGGGATTCGAACCCGGGCCTTTTGTCTAATAAGCCAACACACTATCCACTAGACCACGGCCCAGATTAAAGTCTCTAAATGTATTTTCCAAAGTCAACATCGCAGTATGAACGCATTTGTCCTGCATCACAGTTGATTTCAACGTTACTAGGTGTATACATATGTACGTATTAAGTTGCCTCGTTTAACGCTGTTTCGTATAGAGCTGGAACTTATTGGAACGTATCCCCCGCGTTAAGCGGGGTCTTACTGTATATGTAATACAAGGAATGATTCTTTATGAATACTAATAGACTAAGCAAAGCCAGATTACTAAAGTGAATACAGTTAGTATAGGTCACATGGTTCAGGAAACCTGAATTAAGTTTTAAGCTATTAAGCATCCATTTAATCAACATTACTTTTGACTCTAGGATACTGCAATATTCTTATTCACCTTCTAGCCATGGGTGTAGGATAGATTAGGTAATGTGGCAAACCCCTCTTCGTTCAACTAGTTCCATTATGATACCAATACGAATATTCACTTGCATTTTTTTGTTTTTAGTCGATAATTTGCACCTTTTAGTTGATAACTTACATTTTTTTGGTCGACGAGTTGCCTTTTTTTTGGGTCGATGACATGCATTTTTTATCTACAAAACTTTCTTGCTCATTTGAGAAGAACAATTAATTCCATCGCCTATATCTCCGGTTCCAAGTAAAGCCCCACCGCAAGGAAATCTGTTTTGGAATTCTTAATACCATGACGACTATACAGCCCAGTAGTAGATGCAAAAGTAGCACTTATTTAAGTAGGTAATGTATTAGCTTATTAGACGTAAAGCCCGGGTTTGTACCTGAGGACAGGAATCAAAACGATCTTTAAGCAGATTTCTGAGAAAAACGTTCACAAAAATCTTTTACTCGGAGTCGATTTTAAACTGTAGGTCCCACCATTTATGGATAAAATTAACAAACTCAACATGAGTGGTGTGACAAGCTAGGTCGTAATCCTGATAAAAGGATTGTAATGGCCAAATATGTATGTTTTTGAGACGGAACTTGGTTAGTACAGGGACTGCGTTTCAGCCGTGGCATCACAACGGGCCGCCATGCGAGCTCAAGTGAGCTTTGTGATATCAGAGCAACCACTACGACCTAACCTTACCTAACCGAACCACCCACAAAAAACATTAATGCAATAAAAAGAAAACATCAAATACGGAAAAACGAATATAATTTGGTGATTCCCCTTTTTAGTTTTACAGAGTAAAAATAATTTGGGGATTTCTTGTGTTAAAATATGAAGAAAAAAAGCTTAGAAATTAAAATTTTAAATTCGAATTTTCTACCGTAAAATGTATTGCAAGTACTGATTCGAATTTCTGGAATTTCAAATTACTGGAGGTTCTTTTTGAGAAGCTTAGTACGCCATCTAAGAAGAATAAAATCTAACGTTATGATTGAAAATTAAAATTCTTCCCATTGAAAGATTCAGGCAATTTAATTACACGATTCTTTAAATCGTCATGCACAGACAGACAGGCAGATATGTATTCTTCTCTCCTAAACACTTTAAAAGCAACTCTGTTTCTAATGACGCAAATGCAAAGACTTGAGCTGCATGTCGTATTTAACTCACTACCATGTTAGGGCATAATTACTAGACTTACAAGTGATCATTAACTAAGCTTTTAAACGACATACAGACAGACCGATCAACTGGCCATCACCACCAGATGTTAGATTCCAAATCAAACATGCAACAGACATACGCAAAACATAACCGAAAGAAAAAGGAGGAATAGAATCTTAAAGTGAGTGAAACAGGGAGGGAGATAGTGAGTGAGAAAGAAAAGGAAAGAAAATGAACTCACAAGACAAGGTAATGACAGTATTTTGACCTTGATTGTTATAATCACACTCAAAGGCATAACTTCAAATGCAACAATTGAGTTTCATTCGTTGCATTGTAATGCATTGTAAGCAGCATCATGTAAGGATCATCATTATCAACACAATATTTGCAAGATCACTTATAACAATAGCGAGTAAACAGATGAGTGAACGAGTCAATGAGTAAATGATTGTAAACTCTCATCGTCAATCTTTTTTTTTTCTTTTCGAAACAAGTTTAACTAGTTTTTGGCAAAAACACATGGAAACTGAATTCAAAACATCTTGTCTTTAGGAATCTGTAACATGTGCTTCATCATCAGCATCACCATGACCATCAGCAGCAGCAGCAACACAACTTAACCCGTTGTGCCCGTCGTTTCAAGGTGCCTGCCCTCTATAAACCACATAAAAAAAAAACATAATCTATGGCTGCCCTGTTTCAGGTTGAATTCACTTCATTGTGGTATTCTTAAACGGAAGTTAAATTAACGTGTAGTTTACATTAATTTACCAACTGAGTTTAACAATGTCAATGTATGTTTAGAATTTTGTTGCTCCTTACTCCACCAGAACTTGACTATACCCGGAGCAGTTCTTAAAACCATTTGCACACTGTTAAAGTCCAACTAAAGCCTATAAACTCGGTTTTGGGTTTTCGTCAGACAGAGATAGAAAGGCAACTCAAATAATGTGGCCTTGTTTATGAACCAGACTTTAAGAGCTAATGCCTTACGGCCACTAATTGTCCCCTTATGTCTTATCAGGTAATAATTTGGTAGGTTAAGCATACGTAAGCTATCATGATAAACAAATTGGCTAGAGTATCGAAGCTCGCCAGTCACGAAGTAACTGTTGGCTCGAGTAAAAGAGTGGAAAGAAAAATCTGGAATCTTCACACTGTAGGTATGGAGAAAGACATATTTTCTTAATCTAGATCGGTATGAAGCGCAATCGATTCTAGTGAGAAAATCGCTGAATGTCTTACAGCCGGTAGGGTCCAATATACGATCACAAATTTCCCAATTGACGACTGTAAAATGGACAATTCGTGGTTTTGATAAAACGATGCCATGAGGTACACAACACGAATGATAGTGGATTTATTTCCTGAGATTGGTTAGATTAGGTTAGGTTAGAGGGCGTGTGCTTGTCAACTGTGGCAAGAAAAGTACCCGGAAGTCGAAATGATCGATTTTACAATGTTCTAGCTTCTAACACTCAGCTTACGTGAGATAAAGTTGACAAGAAACAACAACATTAGATGCTACAATGGTCTATCGCCCGAAATGTGTAATAAAATTGTTTGAAAACTACCTCCAATGGATCGTTTATTGCAACAAATCCATAAGTGGGCATTACGATTAAATGATATTCTAATTCGTTCATAATGGAATATTGATGTTATAAATTGAAGTAAGAAATGAAGCACATAAAAGCCGTCTTGTTATCTGAATTTATGACAATATATTTTAACACATCCACTGCCAAAGACGAGTATACTCGTACGGGATACCCTGTCAAAGACGAATATACTCGTCATGCTTTAAATATATTATAACATGCAGACTTTTTGAATTTACAATTTTTTTTTTTTGCCAATTGACAATAAGGAATTTCTAAGTGTTGCCAATTTTTGCTATATTGTATCTCGTTTTATTCCATTTTCTTTATTTAATCCATCTCTGCGTGATTTATTATCTGTTTTCCTACTACAACGTATGCAAATAGGAAAAAGAATATCGAGTCCTTCTGCCTTAGATATGTGCTGATTAGATATGTGCTCTTAACAAGATATAACAGGGCTTTGGTAAACAATAACACTTAAAATATAAATGGCAATGGGAATGACTTCATATACTTTAGGCTAGGATCGCCTAGTAGATGCTACAATGGTCCAAAAGTAATATACAGTGAGCTGTAGCTGCTGCCGACTCTGTGTTTAGAATTCCTTTGGCGTTTAATTTTACCCTTCATCCCGTGCGCAATGGTGAAAGTAGGACTGTTTCCAAATGCCCAAAGGCGTTGACTCGTAATAGTTGCGGCAATTCATGATCAAAGCAAAGCTTCACTCTACCTAGTGAGATAGAATTATCTGCATATATTGCACGTATTGTTATCTACATCCGCATACATATCCGGCATCCAAATACAAATACATAACCTAACCTCATCTAGTAGGCTCACTAGCAGCGAACGAAGCACAACGGATTTTAGCACAACGAGTAGAAAATTTTATTCCTAAAAACAATTTTTATTGCCTTTCCTCCCAAAGGAATACAGGATTTAAAAAATTCAAATTTAAATTTAAAAAAAAAAATCTCTTTTGTTCCCACAAATATTTTGGAAGACTTGAAACAAATCAAAGGTGGGTATACTAGGGGTTATGTTGGGCGGAAAAGCTTGAAGAAAAAAAATACGGAAAAAAGATTACGGAGAGAAGGATTACAAATTTTTAAAAAAAAAAAAAAAAAATAAACTAGAATAAAATATTTAAAGAATTTAAAAAGCATTGAAAATGGTTTTGAGGCTCAGAGAGGATTTGGGAGTTCAGGTTGTTTTGTGTGGTGGATGGGAAACGAACATAAAATTTGTTGCTGATGTTATTATTGTTGTTGTTGTTGTAGTTTATAATAAACTTGGGAAATGCAATAAAATTCAAGAGTTTTCCTTTGCAAGTTGTCGTCCTATACATACATACATACATAAGAGCCAGTAGAGTCATCTCTTTTCGGCTTTAAAAACAAATTTTTGCAAAAAGAAAAAAAAATTCCTATGTATTGCACACGAGTATGTCTATTTGAATGGGTGTAGCAATTTCTTTTGACTTTAAAAAGGGGGATGAAGCACATTTTCCTCCCCCTTCACCACCAAACCGTTGTTAATGCGTTGATATTTTGTATACATATGCAGAATATTTTTTGGGTGTTGGATAGAATTGCCCGAAAAAAAAAAATACAAAAAAAAAAAAGAAAAATGACGGGCAAGGGAAAAAACAACAACAAAATATTTGGAAAAGATAAATTCTTGTACAGTTATACGGGGGGGAAATGAAAAGGCAATCAAAAATCTACAGCATGAGACAACCAGCATGGACATAAATAGAGTAACAACAACAGCACAACTTTAAAAATCATACACACGCGCACACATTACCAAACCAGCCAACCAACCAACCAACCAACCATCCAGCCAAATAATAATTTAACCGAATGCCTTCGCTTTATGCTTGTTATTGTTATTTTATATTATTATTGTTGTTGTTGTTGTTATTGCTGATATTGGTGGCAGCGGCAGTGGTGGTGGTCCATTGCATCGCCGTTCACAACAAACCACCGATTCAATGCAAAACTTTAGGCCCAAGCATACCATCCATCCATCGTCATCGTCATCGTTGGCAAGGAAGAACAAACGAACAAACGAACGAAAGAAAAAAATCAATTCCAATAAACCCAAAACCAAAGAAGACATAGAAGACACGAACGAACACAAAGCAAACACGAATAAAATGTACTAGAAACGGAATAGCCGAAAAAAAAATTCTGTATATGAATTTGTGCCTCCTTGTACGGGTCTCTGTGTGTGTGTGTTGTGGACCTATACCAAACCATAGGTAAAGGCCACCAAAATATTCCTCATTTATCCATACATCCATACATACTCATACATACTCAAATAATTTCTGATTTTTCTCTCTATTACTCGTCAGCGTTGAACTCGTTAAATGTGCTGCGTTAGAAACTGAAATATTCTTGTAATTGCCCCTTAAAAAAAATCATTTTGCCTTTAAGCTTACAAGCCTGCCAACACTTTCGATAAAATCGACAAGACTTTTAAGGGATCATAGTTACCCGGAACCCTCAAAGCATTTATTCCCCTTTTCTTATGGCAGATTGTGTTGGTGACGAGAAACAAGGTAGGGTAAAAGGCTAGGCTTTCCCCTAAACAGAGGATTACCTTAAATAAACAATAGTGTGGCATATCTGAAGTCACTGTAGTGAAGTAGGTGGTGTGATAGCCTAATAGACTTGAGGTCTTGTTGAAAAAACATTTCAAGCAAAACAAAACATGAGAAAATTTTTATTCAGCGGCTTCATCTCAATAGTCCGCTGGGAAAACTAATCCATCCTGGAGTATATAAAAAGTATCCTTAAACTTTGTCATTCGGTGTCGACATTCAACTGTAGATGCCGCCACTCGTGGATAAAATTAACAACAGCAACACGGGTGGTGTGAGAAGATAGGTTGTAATCCTGAGTAAAGGGTTATAATGACTAATTAAGTACAACGTTACAACGTCTATGGTTGGGGAACTTTCAAAATGAACAGTTTTTCATAAATTTGGCTGAATTCGACCTATGGGTTACGTTGGCTTTGAGGACTTCTGTGATTTAAACGCCCACACCTGCGACTTACGAAAACCCCCACAAGAAAAACTCGAACGGAGTCAAATCGTACAATCTAAGTGGGTAGTTCAGTTCATCCCCACGTGTGCAGAATATCCCATCCAAACATAATAATGCCTTTGTAACGAGGATAACACATTGGATCTACATACTAGAAATCTGATCTAATCTCACAAGGTAGAATGAAGCCAAAAAATCCGTATTCACCGTTATTTTTGAAGAATTGTGGCAACTAATACAAGTCAGGTCTTTTGGTTACATTTTGACCATTCCGGGTAGGTCGAATGGTAAAATTATGTACCACATCTATCAAATTCGACAGGTACAGCTCATTCTGTAAGAGTTTCGGAACATTACTGAACCTACTAGGCTTAAGTAGCGTGGTTTACGAGTTCTTCAGTTAATCAGAAGAAAGGAATTTAACGACAATTTTGAAACAGACAAACTGATAACCCAAAATAGGATTAGAAAACTTACAAAGCAGTAGATACCCTTCCACACGCTATCGGTCTCCTCTAGAGTATCAATTATGAAATATAAAATCACATTAACAATTATCAATCCACCTACGTATAATACTTAAAGTAAAACTAAACGGAATAACATTAATTTACATCCACCAAGTTTCCTCTGGAAAAGTTATAAATTTTAACTCTCTCTATCTCTCTCTCTCTCTTCAACAAACAAGAGAGTATTGCACAAAAGAAAATTTAATTTAATGTTTCAATAGGTTATTTAGGGACAGAACGGGGGAGAAAAAGAGAAGATTCAACAAGACAAACATTTCCTTTGAAATGTTTAAAGAGCAGTTAGCGTTCTTTCCTGAAACACTGAAAACTTATTATCGAGAGAGCATTTAGAAATGAAATGACTGCAAGCAACACTGGCAAAGCAGAACAACGATATTTAACAGATGGTGGTGAGTTCACACAAAAAAGCCGCTGTTTTATGGTGTATAACGTTCAGAACAAATGACAACACGATGCTGTGCCGTCTGTTCTGTTCTGTTGTTGAGTTTGGACCACAACATTTTAATATAGCGCCAGCAACAACAAAACAAAAACAACAAAGGCAAGAGAATAAGAAATTAAAGAGACTTTTTTTCATATTTTAGGTCAGGGCAAATATGTCTGGATGTATGTGGAAATATTAAACAACGCCAAACAGCAGAGTTACACCAAATTACAGCAAATATGGATGATGATGACGATGATGATGGCAGCGGTAAGCGAGAATTAGAGTAATGGAAACACAATACAATAGAGAAACAACACGAGCATAAAAAGCCAACAGAAATAATATAACGTGTATGATAATAAAAACAAGACAGAGCGACCAAAACGGACGGAGAGAGAGGCCACACAAGCATGGTTATGTAAGTGTTGTTGGTGTAACAAAAGTTCATTGAACTTGCAAATACTCTAAACAGCAACAACAATATCAAAATCAAACTCGAGAGAAAGTATTGCTACGTACAAGTATGTAGGTTTTTCAAAAGGTATTTTTCTCTTCACTTTTGTTGCTTTTGTTCTTGTGTAGGAAAACTTAAGGTTTGCCCTGTTTTATGGTTATGTTTACAAACTTCTGTGCTTTACGGTGTTACCACTGTGCTATTACTGGCGTTATACTACTTGTACATACAGTCCCTATAAAGTAGTAAGAACAGTCAGTTGGTGGTTTGGTCGTTCGGTATTTAATATGTTGTTGCTGATGTTATTTTTGTTGGCGGTGTTATTATTAAAGGTACTTAAAAATTAAAAGAATCGATTAACGTACGAAACTAAGATGATAAGTTGAATCAAGCAATAAATTAAAGCCTCTGCGTTTAATTGTCTAAACCATGCCTAGAGTAATAAAGAGCTAAGATAGTAATTCGTCTCCTAAAAATGTTTAGAATTTAAACTTGAATAAAAAAAATGTCATGTACTATGTACACACAACATATAATGGGAAAAAATGGCCTTAAAAGGAAACATGACAGGTGATCATCCCTCTCTTAATTGACCACGTCAAGGAAGCACCCACCCACAAACGTTTTTCCCAAGAGGGGAAGAATTGGATTTCCCATCTGGACAATGTCAGCGAACATATGTTCGCTACATCTGACATTTTAATAGTCTGGATAAAAAACTTTTAACCATTATTCTTACAGGAGAATTTTAATACCCTAGGATTTGCACTTGACAAATAATTTTCTCATAAAAAAAATGTGGACATTTATAAGAGGCATTATAAAGGGGTAAGCAAACAGTTCATATTTCATCTGGAATTAAAGCTCACTCGAAAACAAATACATACATATGGATGTAGTTGCCCACATGAAGAAGTCTGGAATAACCTATATCAACATTCTGCAACAAACTAGAAACGAAGGTGAAAGTTTACTAAACCTGGTAATAGACTACGACGAGCTAGAGACGGTTATTGGCATATGAAGAGGCCTCTATTCTCTACTTTATCTGTCGATCTACAATATCCACATTTTTGGAGATTTGATCTTTAGAATACATATACGCATGTTGGACAGATGAAGCGATATCAACAGGAATTAGAGAGTACGCCTCCATACAACACTCTACATTGATCCGGAATACGCAATTAGGTATAAAACAATTCAGCATAGGATCTTCACTGGCCGATAAAGCACCATGATGCTCCTCAATATTATTTCTTTGCTTCAAAACAACTGCATACACTGTGATGGTTCTAATGCTTAATATTTGCTGACATTAGCATATGCTTTTTTGTTTTCGTTTTGTTTTATTAAACCTGCACTCAGAGATGACCCCTACTCACGCAGTGCATTGTGCAGGTTTTGGAAAGGTGGACAGAGGGAAGTTGCGAACGGTAAGGAAACAAATTGCTTAAAGCAAAAATAATACGCACATATAGTGCTGCTTAAATCAACATACATTTATACAGACAGTAGCAGCATTACAACAACTCATTTCGCTTCGAGATTTTCGCTTGGTTTTTTAAAGTCTCAAATCTTATTCTCTTTGCCTATTTCACATGCTATAAATGACAAATTTTTTGCTGTATAGATTTGCTACGCTCTTTTACTTTGTAAAAAACTGCTTAAAGGTTTTATGGTGTATAACGTTCAGAACAAATGACAACACGATGCTGTGCCGTCTGTTCTGTTCTGTTGTTGAGTTTGGACCACAACATTTTAATATAGCGCCAGCAACAACAAAACAAAAACAACAAAGGCAAGAGAATAAGAAATTAAAGAGACTTTTTTTCATATTTTAGGTCAGGGCAAATATGTCTGGATGTATGTGGAAATATTAAACAACGCCAAACAGCAGAGTTACACCAAATTACAGCAAATATGGATGATGATGACGATGATGATGGCAGCGGTAAGCGAGAATTAGAGTAATGGAAACACAATACAATAGAGAAACAACACGAGCATAAAAAGCCAACAGAAATAATATAACGTGTATGATAATAAAAACAAGACAGAGCGACCAAAACGGACGGAGAGAGAGGCCACACAAGCATGGTTATGTAAGTGTTGTTGGTGTAACAAAAGTTCATTGAACTTGCAAATACTCTAAACAGCAACAACAATATCAAAATCAAACTCGAGAGAAAGTATTGCTACGTACAAGTATGTAGGTTTTTCAAAAGGTATTTTTCTCTTCACTTTTGTTGCTTTTGTTCTTGTGTAGGAAAACTTAAGGTTTGCCCTGTTTTATGGTTATGTTTACAAACTTCTGTGCTTTACGGTGTTACCACTGTGCTATTACTGGCGTTATACTACTTGTACATACAGTCCCTATAAAGTAGTAAGAACAGTCAGTTGGTGGTTTGGTCGTTCGGTATTTAATATGTTGTTGCTGATGTTATTTTTGTTGGCGGTGTTATTATTAAAGGTACTTAAAAATTAAAAGAATCGATTAACGTACGAAACTAAGATGATAAGTTGAATCAAGCAATAAATTAAAGCCTCTGCGTTTAATTGTCTAAACCATGCCTAGAGTAATAAAGAGCTAAGATAGTAATTCGTCTCCTAAAAATGTTTAGAATTTAAACTTGAATAAAAAAAATGTCATGTACTATGTACACACAACATATAATGGGAAAAAATGACCTTAAAAGGAAACATGACAGGTGATCATCCCTCTCTTAATTGACCACGTCAAGGAAGCACCCACCCACAAACGTTTTTCCCAAGAGGGGAAGAATTGGATTTCCCATCTGGACAATGTCAGCGAACATATGTTCGCTACATCTGACATTTTAATAGTCTGGATAAAAAACTTTTAACCATTATTCTTACAGGAGAATTTTAATACCCTAGGATTTGCACTTGACAAATAATTTTCTCATTAAAAAATGTGGACATTTATAAGAGGCATTATAAAGGGGTAAGCAAACAGTTCATATTTCATCTCGAATTAAAGCTCACTCGAAAACAAATACATACATATGGATGTAGTTACCCAAATGAAGAAGTCTGGAATAGCCTATATCAACATTCTGCAACAAACTAGAAACGAAGGTGAAAGTTTACTAAACCTGATAATAGACTAAGACGAGCTAGAGACGGTTATTGGCATATGAAGAGGCCTCTATTCTCTACTTTATCTGTCAATCTACAATATCCACATTTTTAGAGATTTGATCTTTGGAATACATATACGCATGTTGGACAGCTGAAGCGATATCAACAGGAATTAGAGAGTACGCCTCCATACAACAATCTACATTGATCCGGAATACGCTATTAGGTATAAAACAATTCAGCATAGGATCTTCAGTGGCCCATAAAGCACCATGATGCTCCTCAATATTATTTCTTTGCTTCAAAACAACACACAAAACAATACACTGTGATAGTTCTAATGCTTAATATTTGCTGACATTAGCATATGCTTTTTTTGTTTTAGTTTCTGTTTTATTAAACCTGCACTCAGGAGATGACCCCTACTCATGCAGTGCATTGTGCAGGTTTAGGAAAGGCGGAAAGAGGGAAGATGCGAACGTTAAGGAAACAAATTGCTTAAAGCAAAAATAATACGCTGCTTAAATCAACATACATTTATACAGACAGTAGCAGCATTACAGCAACTCATTTCGCTTCGAGATTATCGCTTGGTTTTTTAAAGTCTCAAAATCTTATTCTCTTTGCCTATTTCACATGCTATAAATGACAAATTTTTTGCTGTATAGATTTGCTACGCTCTTTTACTTTGTAAAAAACTGCTTAAAGGTTTTATAATGTATAAAGGTTCAATTAGTCGTGACTTAACCATAACCATATAAATCAGCTGTTTTAACCAACTTTATGCACATCACTGTTTTCGATTATAGGTGACTTACCATAATGCCATAGTCATAACGACAACCATATGTACCAATTGAATTTTGGTTTTTTGCAACAACCATAAACAGCTGTTTGCTGAATTTACTTACATGTATACACATTTTTTTTAATTTTGTACTTTTGAAAAATACATATGTGCAATTAAGTTAAACAGCTGTTTATGGTCATGGCAGCAGTGATTGCTGCTAATAGTAAATTTACGGTTATGGATTATGTTACGACTAATTGAACCTTAAGTACAGCAATATTATACAATTGCAATAAGAAGCCCAAACACAATATACATAAAACATTTCAAAGAGAATGGTGCAAACACACAATTATTTTCCATATACATACATTCAAATAAAACCTTTAAGCATTTCTTTACAAAGTAAAAGAGCGCAGCAAATAAGTATGTACAGCAAAAGCGCAAGAGAAACCACAAAAGCTGAAACGCTGTCAGCAATAGTGACTGCGTTAACAGAAAACATTTCACTGTACCACTACAGCTAATGAGTTTATTTTTGTTGTTTTTTTTTACTTTGCTGTTCGGCTTTGCTGTTTTATTTTCTCTTAGTTGTAGTTAAGTAAATGAGAAAAAGCCAAAACACAGTGCACAAACACACTTACATTTTTATCATGTTCTCTTTGTGCCGACGTCTGGTGATTACTTAATGACATCACCGTCAGCAAGCATATTGCTTTGCTTCGCTCTGCTCTGTTTTGCTTTGCTTTGCTCTGCTTTGTTTTGCTTTGCTTTGCTTTGCTGTATTTTGCTTTGTTTTGCTGTGCTTAAGCTATCACGTCCAGTACACAGAAGTTGTATTCAGTGTGGTGAAATAGTTTGTACAGTTAAGAACAACAAACTACAGCATGGATCAAGCGCAGAGACGGAAGAAGGGCGGAATGGAACGGCGAAAAAATAAATTATTTGTAGAGAAATATTTTAAAGTGGCAAATAATCAAGCTGCCTGCCGTCTTTGTACGCATACGTTGAAAAGTGATCGTACCTTTAATCTCAAAGTTCACATAAAAAAGGTACACAATATTGAATTGGATATTTTCAAGAAGCGCGTGCGTCTTTTGAATGAAACGCCATCGGAGAACAAAATAAAAATACCCACAGTAAGGATAGAAAGCAATAAAAAGGAATTGATACGTTCGTATATGGATCTAGTGGTAGAGGATGGTATGCCATTCGATATACTCGATTCACGGAATTTCAAAGGTATCATACAGCCCATATGCAGGGGCTTAACAGCAGAAAGCCAACAAGTCTCCAGTCTAAGTAGTGGCAGATGCAAAGAGGCTATTAAGCTGGTAGCAGATTATATACGTAAAGACATTAAAGAGGGGCTTAAGCATATGTTTCTGTCACTTAAAGTGGATACGTTAGTACGCAACAATGATTATTTCCAGCATTTTGTAATTTTCACGGCTCAACATTTCATGGAAGGTGCAATAAATAGTTGCCTTTTGGGCATAGAGGAAGTGGAACATGAAAATAATTTACCTTCTAAGATAGGCGATATCCTAGCAAAGTATGATATTAAGCCAAAGCAAATAATTACTATTACAGTGGAACAAGGTCTACTACACCGGCATACATTAGCTTGTACAGACACTGATCCGCCTGAACGCACAGACGCCTCCAAAATTACTTTCCACGATATTGAGCTACAGCCCTATATAAGCCATGTGACTAATGTTTGTGCTTTAGATGTCCACAGAGATTGCGACGAAGTGCAAGACTTTTTACGTTGCTGCAGGGATTTTGTAAAATTTATACAAGATCCCTTTACGGGCTATATGGATTTGCTGGAGGATAAAAACTTAAAAATACCCCAATTGGATTGTATTTTTAAATGGGATTCCACATTTCATATGATTGACGACGTGAAAAAAGGTGAAGATGTGTTGCACGATGCTTATCGCATAAAATATGAAGTATACGATAATTTCTGGGACATGGCTGAAGCCTATTGTATTGCTTTTAAGCCCTTACAGGATATCACCGAAAAATTTCAATTTCATTCACTGCACTATGGCAACTTTTATGCCGATTGGCTTAAATGTAAAATATACACGGAGAAAATATATGAGGCCCAGCACATAAACCCACATGTTAGAGTAATTGCCGCCACACTTTTAGAGAGAATGGAGGCCCAAACCATGGAAATGCTTAAAAATGAAAAATTCACCGCTTGTCTTTATCTCGATCCATGTTTTAATCATACCCTAACAGCTATGCAAAAACTAGCAGCCATTTCTTATCTAAAGAAACTCTATGAGAAAATAAATACGAAAAGTGCAGATGATACGAAAAGCTTGGCAGGCAATGATGATGAGACAATGAAAGAGGTTGACAATTTTAAAGAATCGTCTGATGAATTGCTGCAGGAATATTTAACCAAAAACTTTATCTTGCCATCGTCTTGTGCCAATTATAATGTCTTTGCGAAAATTGAACATCTCCAGCTACCCTTTCAAAGGGTCGACAAGAATGTTTTGTCATTCTGGAAACAGAAACAAAGCTCAATGTCCTGAACTGTACAATTTAAGTAACATTTGTTTTGCTATGCCCGCTACAAAGGTAAAGAACATATTGGGAATTTCTATTTTAATACAATACCTATTAAAAAAATTTATTTTTTATTACAGTTAAATAGGGAACAGATCATGTCATCAGTAACTAACACCGTGGATAAAAAAACTGGCCGTATTGATAAGAATTTACTTGAGAGTATTGTGTTCGTTAAACTAAATCCCTTCCATTTGGATGCAGCAATCGATGAATTGCCCTTGTTTGACGATTAACTGCGTATACGAAAGAAAATTTTCTTCATTCGTTTAAAATGTTTAAAAGAAAATTTAATAAAGCTAATATTTAATGGAGTTTAATTTAATTTAAAAGCAATCAATTACTGCCCGCTGTAGTCTTATTCCTTAATACTATGTTCAGACAGGTACTTTTATTGCGTTAATATTCGTTTGTTTGTGTGCAATATTGTATGTGTTCAGACACATAATATACGCAATTTTTTTGACAGATAGCAAACAAAACAGCTGATTGTTTCAACAACATTGTTTTCATTTTGGTTCAAAAAAAGTTTGTGAAAAAAGTGGAAAACAACTCAACGTTGGAACGTTGGAAACGTTGCAGTTAGTAGGAGTAACTTTGGATTTCAAAGTGGCTTCCCTCAGAAGGATGAGGAAGAAAAATTTGGGAATTTGGTAAAGTTTGCAGAAAAGAAAGCCCGCCATATTTTGCTTCATTTGTTTGTCATTGTTGACATTTGAGTTGTCAAATATCAATTGAAAGTGTTCGGAGAATTGTAATATGATCACTGAACGTACTTATGGCAGTGCTGTAATTTTTTGCATATATATTGAGCAATAATTAATTGAAATTTTAGATGAAATATTGATCTCAATAATGGCGTTTATTGCGATTTGCGCAATAAAAGTGCCTGTCTGAACATAGTATAAGTATGCAACCACTCCAACCGACTCAATATCGGGTTGCCTTCCATAGGCATAGTAGCACAACGGCTGCGACTGCTCTCAACCGATGCCGATCGTGTTACCTAAAGCTCTTATGCTTTCCACAGCCTTCATTCTTGGCCTTCTGCATATACCAGACGTATGCTTTCGTTCGTGGAATTTAGTATATCATGCAGAATTAAACAAGGAGTTCGCCAAGCTAAACTGTTCTCACCGATCAATATTTTAAATATTTTATTTAAAAATGTGGAAATCATCACACATGCTAATTTATATTAGCGACCGATATTATCGATAACCAATGTGCTATGACAAATAAACCTTGGTGACTATGTACCAAAGCAATTAGTCTGTTGGGGTTGAGCATTTAGAATGGCTTCTTACGGACTTAATAATTACGGTTTGTCTTCGAAAGGGGCTTCGATCTATAGGAATTAAACCTTAACCCGAAGCATGACTAAAAACTTTTTCAGTGTCTGGGAATGATATCGATGCAATACCTGTTTTATCCAGAGACATACATATGAAGAAAAGGCTGAATGTTATACAAAATGGCCACACAAATAAAGTTGTTAGGGGGGACCAATACCACTACTATATCAGACCAGAGGAGTGATATTGTCACAATTCAGTTCAGAGCCGATAACAGAGCCGACTACACACCTGTCCCGTGAAACAGGACCCCACGACGCAAACAGAAATTATCTAGTCGCTTACAAATTAGAACCGCTTTGTTTTTGAAGCAATTCTACATTCTGAATTATTCTAATTTCTGGATGTTTTTTATTTTTTTGTACAAAACATCAAATACAGAAAAACGTATATAATTTGGTGATTTCCCCTTTTTGGTTTTACAGAATAAAAAAAATTTGGGGATTTCTTGTATTAAAAAAGCAAAAAAAATTCTAATTCCTGGAATTTCTAATTACTGGAGATTCTAATTTGAGAGCTCCTACTGTATTTCCCGCTTGTAATCGAAAACAACTGCCCTTCCTAGAAAGGATATTAAGAAAGTTTTGTTCTGCATTAGGTGGCTGTTGGCAGTAAGCAATATGCTCCCCCCCTACATCCAATACTCGTAGCACTCTCCTTGACTTTGAAAAGGCTTTGGATACATTATCACACGCAGATGCTTTTAAAGCACTAGAATTAACTCCAATGCTAACTGCTGTTGCTGTAAATGTTATTTATTATTGTGCTCGACACCAACCCGCAGAGGCATGGACCCTATTAAGAACTGATGCAGCAGCCTTGAGGGTATTCGAGAGGAAAGTCCTACGTAAGATCTTCGGTCCTGTGCGAGTTGGCGATGATTTCCGCATCCGATCTAACAGTGAGCTGTATGAGCTCCTCAACGACATAGACGTTGTGCAGCGTATTAATATCCAGCGGCTGCGCTGGCTCGGCCATGTCGTTCGAATAGAGGAGGATGCTCCGGCGAAACGCGTATTTGATGCGGGGATCTGCGGAAGTCGGCGAAGAGGACAACCTTGTAGCCGTTGGAAGGACCAAGTCGAGGAAGCCCTGTCATCGATTGGTGTGACCAACTGGCGTAGGCGCGCAAGAAGCAGAGGCGCCTGGAAGGATGTATTGCGGCAGGCCGAAATCCGTTAATCGGGTTGTTATGGCCAATTAAGTAAGTAAGTAAGTACGACACCAACCATGGCACCTGCTTCGTAAAGAACTTATTGCGGACGATCAGTCTGAACTCGACAAACTACTAGCCTAAGCAGTTACATGGGTTACAGTGTTGATTAGTTGTATGATCTCCTATAACAATATAAATAAGTTCATGACACTATTATCTAAAGCGGAGACAAATAAAATGGCAGCCGGATCCTCCTTTAAATCTTACGGGTACTCTCTCTATCACCTCTTTTCTATTATGCTCTCTCTCTCTTTATCACGCTCTCTTTCTCTATCACTCTTTCTCTCACTCTGTGTTCCTCGCACTCTCTTTTTCACTCTCTCTCACTCGCTCATTCCCTCTCTCTCTCTCACGCGTTCACTCTCACTATCTCTCTTTCTCACTCTCTCTTTTGTTCTTTTATTACGGCATCAAGAAACTGCACTAATAAGTCTTTAAATTTCTCATAAGTTTAATCCTTACGAACCTATGCAAATATAGGGAGATTGTAAGTCGTTGTGGTTGTTCTTTTTGTATAGAAAATACGAAATCAAATACAAAAGTGTGTTGATTGTTGGTTTTGTTTTTCGTTTTGTTTTTTGCAAAACCAATTAAAGTACAGAAAAATTAATCGCATGAATTATTTTTTCCTCTCCTTAGTTTGTTTCGTTCGTTTAGCATTTCTCCCCTTTTACGGCCCTATCCATGACGATTAAGTAAAAACTAAAAACAAGAGATTTTTTTGTTTTTGTTGTAGCATTTGCTTGTAATACGAGCGTTTGGTCTGTACGTTTGGTGTTTAAAATAGTTTTACAATAGAAAAGAATTTTAATTTTAAAAAAATAGGGGAAAAATGCAAAAAAAAAAATATGAAAAAATATGAAAAAACATTTTAAAACAACCCTTAAATAAAAGAAACGAAGGAACATAAATAAAGGAAGCAAGATTTTAATAATTAAAATTTATGTATTGGACATATGAGGGGTCATCCATACGAACTTGGGCAGTCACATTACGCAAATACCAAGATATTCAGAATAAATCGTAGAAATTTACAAATCCATATGCCAAAGATGAAGCCAACACAATAGGCAACTTCTCAAACTTCTTAAATCTCAACACATACAAGGTTGAGGACAAACTAAACTTTACATATAGATTAGAAATCATTGAATTTTTGCACTTCAGAGAGTGGAATTTCTAAAGTACATTCACTAACAATGAATTAATCATACATACATAATTGGCAATTACACCACGGCGACTTCACAATGAATTAATCATACATACATAATTGGCAATTACAACCCTTCAGTCAGGATTACGACCTAGTTTCTCACATCACTTATATTGTGTGCGTTAATTTTTACACATGAGTGGCGGGACCTACAGTTTAAAGTTGACTCCGAACGACAGATTTTTGAGAAGCTTTTCATGGCAATTTTTAATCTCAGAGTCTTTGCCAGAAATCTGCTGAGAGGAAGTCTGACCTGGGATACGAACCCGGGCCTTTCGTCTAATAAGCCAACACACCACCTACTAGACCACGGCGACTTCACAATGAATTAATCAGGAAAGCTAATAAGTTAAGAGAACGAAATGAAGAAGCAGTTGCAAGCTCATTGATCTGCTGAATCTTATATCCTCTTATACAGTTCAAATACGCCAACAAAGTATTTGTAGGGTAATATACGCATATTTATCGGCATTAAAGTAGCCATCGGAAATTATCAAAGAATATCAGATGGCTCTGGAGGTTATCCTCATATGGATTCCTGGTCACAGCGACATCAAAAGTAGCAACAAACCCGAGGAACTAAGAAAAGCTGGCAAAGCGAAAAATACTCTTATATTCCTACATGAGATCGATTTTCTTTTACAGAGGAGTAAACTAATGGTCCCATAAAAACTTCATTCATTTGCAATGGTATGATGGGATACCGAACCCACTGGTATAGACAACAGACAACAGATCTGGCCCGCATGTAAAACAGAATTTTCATTGAACCTAATGGTAGTTATAACGAGACACCTCCATAACGATATCTGGAAAAGCTGCAACGCTAAAGAAGGTGTAGAGAACAAAACAGAACATCTTTTCTGCCATTTTCTCGTAGCTTAGAAATCAAAAAAGTAGAATTCTTGGGTATCCAGAAGCGATTTGAGAAAAACTCTCACATGGAACCAGGAACTGTAATAATACTAAGGGATAGGTAATATAAGTGTTACAAAGGGACGTTACATGACACAGGATAATATAAGCCCATTGAAGAGGCTGCCGGTTAAACCTCACCTAACCCACATATTTGCTGAGGCTGTATGGTTTTTTCTTATGTATTCCTAAAGTTTGCACTTCTTTGTTAATTTTTTTAATTGTTTGCGTAATTTAATACGTAATTTTTAAATTTTATTTGCAAAATAATTACCTAAA
The DNA here is from genome assembly GCA_014635995.1 of Sarcophaga peregrina. NCBI lineage: Eukaryota > Metazoa > Arthropoda > Insecta > Diptera > Sarcophagidae > Sarcophaga > Sarcophaga peregrina. Next base: position 52,351,451 of record CM025790.1, on the reverse strand, counting down.
TAAGGAGCTGAAAACACAGTTTCTTCCTTAATTACTCTTCCCATTAAACATACATATGTACATAATTGGTCATTACAACGCTTCAGTCAAGATTAAAACCTAGCTACTCACACCACTTAAGTTGTGTGTGTTAATTTTACACATGAGTGGCGTGACCTACACTTTAACTTCGGTTCCGAACGACATTTTTTGAGAAGCTAGTCATGGCAAACCTTATTTACTCTCTGAGTTTTCGCCGGAAATCTGTTGAGTGGAAGTGGCTGAAGAAATATGACATGTGGTTTGACCTCGCGCCTTTAGTCTAATAAGCCAACACACTACCTACTAGACGACGACTTCCCATCACACTTTATAATTTTAATCACAGTGAATTTATCATAACTTTCCCAAACTAAAGGCATTGCAACCCAATTGTAAGGAATAAATCATGAAGTGGAAAATAAATTAAGTTTTGCAGGAAAAAAAAAACAGCTAAATCGTCAACACTGTTTAGAATGTTTTGACTATTTTATTTGAAAGGAATTTTGAATGCATTCCAATTAAATAAAAGATAAAAAAATGTTTATTTCTAACATTTATTGTGTTTATTGTTTAAATAAAGTAATTAATACTAAAACAATATCAATAATTATAACAATAAAAATAATAATTAATTTTAATTTACCTTATAGCGAGTCATCTTGCTTATTTTGCGTTGCTTGACGAGCGGCATTTGTAATGATTTTTTTTTTTTCGATGTTGTTGATATTTTTTAAAAAGACGGTTTTGTTTTAGATTTTTTTTTTTGTTGTTTTTGTTATAAGTTTCTTTCGTTAAATATTAGTTGGCTGAGCTAAGAAGAAGTAGAAGAGAAAAACCACAACAAAAATAATGTTGCAATACATACTCGTGCAAACACTTTCTAAAATTTAAGCAATTGTGTTGATTTTTAAAATTTTTTCTATTTGTTTTGTTTTTTTTTTTGTAATTTTTTTTTTTTTAGTATTATTAACAAATCACAAACATTTTGCAATTATAATCAACAAAACAAAGCAAAAAAAAATTAAAGTTAAATTATTTGCAAACGAGAAAGACAGACCACAGAAATAAACGATAATAAAAAAAAACCGAAAAAAGCCAAAAAAAACAAAACAAACTAAACAGGCATTCTTATACACACACACACACACACTCATGCACAAAGACGGACATATCTACATATTATTTTATTTAATTTTTTTTTTTACTCTCATTATTATTTATTGTGACTAGTAGTATGTCAATAAAATGTTTCGTGTATGCAATTGATGCAGATAGGGAGAGAGAGCGAGAGAGAGAGCACGTATAAGTTCGTTATAATTTTCATTTTCATTTCCATTATTTTGGTTGTTTTTCATTTGTATTTACTTTTCTATATTTTTTTTTTTTTTGTTTATTTATTATTTATTTCCATACTTTTTACTGTATACTATTTCTCCTATACACTATTAATTTTTATTTTTCATTTTTCAAACGTTTTTTATTTAATTATTTTTTTTTGTTTTTGTTTTTAATTTTTTATATTTTTTTATTTTGCCCAGAGTTTTTACAGCAGAGTGTAGTAGTATAACTCTTTCGGAGTAGTATTGTAATACTAACACTAACACCACTATACAACACAACGAAAGAAGAAGTGCAACAAAAAACAAACAAAACAAAAAAAAAATAACAAGAAAAGAAAAATAATAACAAGGCAATGCAATGGGGTAGTGAATAGAGTACATCTCTACTAAAACTAATAAAATGGTTGGTGGTATCTCTTGTACAAGAGACTGAATGCAATAACTACTGCTACAACTACAACAATAACAACAACGAGAAGAACAACATCAACTGATACTTATGTATGTATAAGTCTCTCTATAAGAGTCAGCAGCATTGGTTATGTATGAGAGGAGTACGTATACAAAGCGCAAAATGCGTTTTGCCAATGCTAATGATAATAACAACGGCGTTGGTAATCATGATAATGATAATGACGTTGAGATGTGATGAATAAATTTGGCTGAGAATTTTAAGCACCCAAAACAACAGTGTTGTTAATACGGCGCTTTAAGTTGTTTAAAAGAAAATTCATTTGCATTTAATTTTTTTTTTATATATTTTCGAAACCACTTTCACGAGTATCGATCCATTTCTTTGAATTCTTCCTCCTTTTTTTTTCTTGAAATTTATGGTGGAACCCATCAAATTTTCAAAATCAAATATTTAAATTTATATTGTAGAGTATGAAAAAACTGGCCACAGTAAACAGTGCTTAACATCTTATACTCCATTTTACTCTAGTAACCATCCACAGAGTCTTATAGCGTTTACTCTCAGCTATTTGTCCTTTAATCATTCGGGGCCAATGATAGTGGAAACATGGTGTGATTTGGAAACTAATTTGCATTGTTGTCATAGAGGAAGAAAAAGAAAATCAAGATTTTATTGGCGATTTAGTACTAGTACCACATCCGTCAAAAACACAACATGAACTTTGAACTTTTTCTTTGATTTTTGATTAGGCAAAGAAGCAAAAGAGGGGTTTTTTTAAAATGTGCTTTTGTAGCTTCTCTCCATAAAAGCCAGCTAGCCAAATAGCTATTCCGGGTAGTTTAGCAGCAGGAATAAAACAATTTATTGTTTGCATGCTGGCCATAACAAATGTACGCCTTACAATTTCTGTTTTGCTACATGGTAATCATGTTTAAGTGCCTTTCCAATTGCATTTCACAAAATGTTTCGGAGTTCTCATTCTACTGAAATCTAGTTCGAAGAGTTTTAACGTCAATCACCTTTGATATATGAACAAGTTTTTGCCAGATGGTTGGATGCGCCGTCTCTAATTGTACTCGATGTAACGTTTCACTAGAAGCAAAATACGATCATGCAACATTAAATACAGACAAAATAGCATCAAAGAGCTAATCCTAGCACCGTACTTTGCTAATAGTGTTTTTAATCGTGTAGAAGAGATAAAATGCCCACATTTTGCACGGAATAAACTTCTAAGCACAAAAATAAGTTGCATTAAATTATCGTTGACTTGTATTTCCTTACCTTACGAATATCGCCAGTTTGATACTAGCGTTAGAAATTGTTTGGAAGAAGAAAAACTAGCGTTGATACTAGCGTTAGAAATTGTTGAAAAAAAGAAAACCTAGCCATTCATGAGAGATTTACAAACACAGAGTTGTAATGAATGCGTATAAATACTTTATAGATATGAGGGTGTACTTTCGTAATGCCAGCGGTAAAGCTAAGATAATCACACGTCAAGGAATGTTTGAGCCTATCAAACAAGCATAATTAATGGAACTTTTTGCCTTTAGCAATTAGACGAGGCTCTTTCCTGATTTCTGCGGTTTATATTAATTTTTTTCTGTTTTTTTGTTCTAAATTGCAGAACAGTGAAACTACTCCAAGAAAAGTCTATATGGCCGATGTGAAAGTATCACTAGACTCATAAGAAACAGGCAAAAACTATGAAATTTTTCAACCACAGGTAACTTTAACCCGTTTATCGAAGAAGATGTTACGATTTCACACTGTGTCCTCAAAAAATAAAAAAAGTTGCAAAAACTATTCAGTTGACAACACTTTTCAAACAATACAAAAACAAAATAATGATGATGACGAACTATTACAATGATAGTGAACGAGCTAGCGAACGAGTGAGTGAGTTAAAGAAAGAAAGAAAGGAATGCAGAAGCACGAGCAATGAGCGAAGCAGAACACTACTTGCAATATTTGCAAAACTCTACTCTGGCAGTAGTAGATGAAAACACAATTTTTTTTATTATAGTACTACACACTGCACACTGCACTCTGCACACAACACACGGTTTATACCACTTATAGGCAATGACGATACGATGACGACGACCACGAATTTTAACGTACACCAATACACACCACAAACCTCAGCGGAGCGTGGCAATAAACTGAAAAAATCTCACAAAAATATCTTTTTACTATCGATAAATGTGGATAGACGGATGGATGGATGGATGAATGGATGGATGGATGGCTGGCTTGCTTGCTGGCTGCTTGGTTCGTTGTATGGATGCAATGGCAATGGCAAGGGATGTGTGTATACACAATACACGGCGAGGAGTAAAGTATTCCTCCACAAACATAAATGCTACTCGTTTGTATGCAGCAGAGACACACTTTAAGCATTCGTTGTTGTTCGCTTCATGTTGCAACTCTAACAATACACACACATACACACAGAGCCACTAACCATCATCAGTATCAGCATCAGCGCATTACCACCATCATCAGACGAGGCACACAGTAGTTAGTGAAAGAAGTACTCGTACGATAAGTACGTACGTATGTATGTATGTATGTATGTCTACATGTACTTGCAAATATGTACGAACTTTAGTTGTAGTTACAAATATTGTATTATTTTAGTTGTTGCCATAGTTATTGTTGTTGCAGTTGCTGTTTCTGTTGCCGTTGCTGATACTGATGCTGAATGCTATTTTGTTTTGCTTTGCTTTTGTTGAAGAGAAAGTAATAGTTGTAGACTAGACCGAGTCATCACATCAGGCCATCCCATTCAAACTTCAATTCCACCAGCATCAACATCAACAACCGCCACCACTAGCATCAGCAACAACAGCAGCAGCAAACACACATCAGCAGTGCACATTTCACGCCTTACGAGTTCTCTAGTTTTGTTCTATTTAGTTGAGCTGAATTATTCGTCTTGTTGTTGTTATTGTTGTTGTTTTTGCCAACATAGTTATCGTTGCAACAACTGCCGACAACTCTTAAGAGATGTTGGTGATGTTTGTTGAACATGGTATACCCCCGAATAACAAACAACAAAAAATAACAGAAGGAAAATAAGAGGCAGACGAAAAATAAAAAGGAAAAACTAAATGCTGCAGTTGCATTCAAGAATACTAAGCAGGCAACACTATGGGCTGTTGGTATACATTTTAAAAACTAAAAAGATATTCATAATTATTGTTCGCTCTTATCACTTTCGGACTGTATTTGCCTTAAGGTTCTACAGGAATAGATTGCCCGCCACCTAAACAAAAACCTACTGTTTGTTGTGGATTTTGAGCTTGCGGCGTCATCAGTCCATATTTCCTGGAGGTCGATATTGGTCAACATCGGGAGCTACAGGTCGATGATTACCAACTTCTTTTGGCCTAAATTTAATGATCTAGACAGCAACGACATTAAACAGAAGTTTTTCTAATATTTTCGAGATCATGCCAGATTTTATATTCTGAACGAGTGATTTGAAGGCATATTAGATCGCTCCTCGTTGACCTCGCTAGAGTTTTTTTTTGTAGGATTTTCTTAAGTCGTATGTGTATGCGAATATGCCGCCAAATACAAGAAATACTACCAATGCCAGCCGGACAAATTCAATCTGATATAAGCGCCAGAGTGTGTTTTATGATTGCAAAACGTGGAAACGCACAAATTCTATCATATTTGTTAAAACCGCAATCCAAATCTCTGCTCCTATTGAGGTACGTCAGCGGAAATGACATAGTATAGGTCAAATACATTTCGCAAGTTCACTGGTAACATTATTTGACAAACGTTTCGCCGCCTTTCTTAAGGAAGATCCACTTTACGCATGGAATAACGCCAATCAATCATATTGGAAATAGAGAGGATGCTTGAGGCACTATGACGAATATTCGTAATTTTAGCAATTTACAAGCCATAGTGCGTTTGCCATTGTGCTTAATTTGAATAACAAATTTAAGGTTAAAGAAACATCGAATGGGACATACAAACTTGGGAAAAACTAAAAATATCAACCAGAAATTATTGCTAAGACCACTCGATTAAAAGATTATAAACTGAATTGAACCGAAACTTGAAACTATTAAAAACTCTTAATTAATCTAATTTAAGAATTGAAGAGAAATACTAAAAAAAAATTAACAAATAAAAAAGAATAGAGGCGGACAAAGAACTATAAACAATGTTTGACCGTTGGAGCCAGAAGAAAACAAAACGAATTTTGTTTTGGTGAAAATAAACGCGTTATACTGCGCCTGCTATTTTAATAAGACCCGACACGATATGTCTCCCTATGTGCCTCTACAACGCCTCACAACAACTTACTTACGGTTTAGCATTAAGTATACAAATGCGTGCATGAATGAGTGAGTGAGTGAATGTATGGCGTTGCCAACAAATTTGCAATACTTGTCGTGGTTGTTATTGCGCTGTCAGTGGTTGTTGTTGTTGTGCTTGCATTCGTTAGAATTCCTTCACTACTTACACAAAACGCATTGCATACATGCCATGTATATACGCTGGCACAATGCTACGCACCCATCATACACACTAAATCGCTTTAATCAAACTCAGCTGCAACTACTATAGCCACCTCAACAACAACAACAACAACAGCATTTGTTAACTGAAGTATGTACTAACAAAAGGCTCATCGGGTGATACAACTTTAGGTTGAGAATCTTGTTAAAATATTACAACAACAACCAACAGCAATACAAAACACTAAGAAACGATGTCATCGCTAAAACGATACCAACGACAACATTGCCAAAGCCATCACCAACACCAACACCACCGTCGTCAGGCCCATTTTCTTCGCCCCCATCAATGCCCATTATTATGAAATACACAATTTTAAAGTATTGCAGCAGCTTTCGCTAATATTAACGAAGTTGAAAAGCCTCGCATTGCATGTAGACTCATAAGAAACCACGAGCACTTAATATAGGGATGCAGCGCATCGCATCAATACGACTACAATATTACAACAACAGCAATAGGCGAAAGGCAAACTGATGTTATAGCTACGAAAATTTAGGAAGTGGCAAAAATTTAGTCGCGTTGCATTGAATACACATGCAGTTGTCTCCAATCCCTCGTCCTTTCAGTTTTTCCGTCGTTTTAGTATGTTTTTGGCAGTTTAACATAAGAACCTCTAAAATCCTATAATTTTTTTGGCTTTTTCTTTTTGTTCTACTTTCGCCTGAATCTCTGAAAAAGTCCGTAGAAATTCGAAAGTTTACGAAACGCAATGAGAAAATATGAGAATATGGGAATGGTGGATAACAATAGAGATGATAAAATTGGTAAAATTCCAGAAAAGAATTGTTTTGTTATGGAAAATGTTGTTTCCGTTGTCTCCCCCAACTAGAGGTTCAATGTTGCTAAACCCTACATGGCCATTCTTCGCGTTACTGCGGTTCTCAGTGGTCACTGTCGTAATGGAAGACATGTCGACTGATCCGACATTTATTTAAATAACATCTGCGGGAATTCGGATCGAAAAAGAGAATGAGACTATCATTGACCTTAATTAAACAAGCTTTTCTCTAGAAGTTGGTAACTGTTGCAACTTTATTCAATGTAATCCCGAACCATTCCTATGATAAACTCATAAAAGCTCGGTTCTCCTTTTGTATTTTCTTGGGAAAATATCAATGTAATCTGTTTTCTTATTTAATTCGCAGTGAATCAAATTTATCAACCATACGGCATTCTCTATAACGATCAAAAGGGTAGACTAAACGTCAATAGTTTCATCATCCAAACAGGATCCACTAGTTTGTATCCAAAAGGTGTAATCGACAGTTCCTAAGCTACGAAATGTATGCTGAGTACAGTACATCATATCAGACAAGATGAGGGCAAAACTGAAGAGTAGTTGAAATAGCCTCCAACTGTGTTAGCCCAGAATTATATCGAATGTGGACTTATGAAGAATTACATACCAAAAGAAAATCAACAGTTTTAATACACATTCTCCTCCTAATATTTATTTTATTATTGCCCATATATGTTTAAAGCAAAAAAGAAATGGAAGTTTTCCTAGAAATTAAATGACAAAAACTTTACACTGTTCCACGTTATACACGCAAGTCGCCGTGGTCTAGTAGGTAGTGTATTGGCTTATTAGACGTAAAAGTCAGGGTTCAAGTCCCAGGCCACACATCAAAACAAAATACAAAAAGTATTTTGATTTCCTCTCAGCAGATTTCTGGCAAAAACTCTGAGAGTAAAAATAAAATTGCCATGAAAAGTTTCTCGTAAAATCTGTCGTTCGGAGTCGAGTTTAAAATGTAGGTCCCGCTACTCATGTATAAAATTAACACACACACAACATAAGTGGTGTCTGAAACTATGTCAATAATCCTGACTGATGGGTTCTAATGACCAATTATGTATGTTATACATGCATCTATTGCCATCACATTTTGCTTAGCGATTAGAGAATAGTTAAGAATTAAAACACCGGTTTACGTTGCTCAGGATCATCCATTTAAGGAATACTGGATACACAAAGAAGAAGCTCGATGTTTGGGTGTCACATGAATTTTAATCGAATAAATTTCAATTTTCTATTCACTGCTAGAACGAAATATTGTCGAACTATACCTAAAGCGAATGATTGCAGGCAATGAAAAGTGAATCTCGTGCGATAGTAATGGGTCAAAAAGAGCTGAGACAAAACAAATGGAAGCTTTACAGACGATGACAAAGTCTGGATGGACTTGTAATAGGTAATGCTGTATTTTACTTTATCCTGCTCAAACTATTCTGATTTCTACGGTCAAAAACAAACAAGATTGAAGCATTACTTCAATTAAATCGGACACAATTGATCACAATTAAAGTTTTGTGTGTTCATTATAATAACACATGTACTTGATGACCCGATAGGAACTGAAAAAGCTTGGCTAAGGAATTTTAATGCATCCAAAACATAGCCTGGATATTGGATTACCAGATTTTTTTTAATTTGGATATCTACAGAACTTAAATTGTGTAAATTTAGATTAGATTAGTTATTTGTTCAGAAAACACAGATATTATGTACTGAAGGCTTCATTTTTGATGAAATATGTAGCATACAACGACTACCGACAACTGAATACCCATTACTTTAGCACTGTACAAGGATTTGTACGAAGGAGTTACACAGAATTAATTTAAAACAAACGTTGTTGGTTTTCTTAATTTTCCAGTAAGACTTCCTTCCATTAAAATTGATTATTAAATATTTATTTATTGACCAGATCTCAAACTTAATGAAAACCCTACATGTTAAGACCAACTGTTCTCAGAACCGGTTACTCTTCGAAATTATATTACTTAAATTGGCCAAGAACTTGTAACGAACGACTGATTGACTGCATTTAGTTTCAACAGCTTAAAAGAAAATAAGAAATCATTAAACCGTTACTGCAACGACAACAACAGCTACAATCAACAATTGTAGTATAACTAATGCTGTTGTTGGTGGGTATTAATAAATAAACGTAACCTCACATTTTTATTCCATTTACAAAATGCGAAATAAACATGTCTGCGCATACACCAAACACAAAAAGTTAAATGCAACTACATATAAAACAGACTCCAAAATAAAAAAAAGGAAAAGAGAAAAATTATCATACACACACACACACCCATGCACACAATATTGGTATCAAAAATGAATAATTGAAGCCAAAACCAGAATGTAGGAATATTGCACATCAGGAAAATAGAGAGACAGAGAGAGAGAGAGTACGAGTGAGAGTTTGAAATTAAGGTAAAACTTGAATTTATAAAATAAAATAACAACAACAGCAACAAAAAATTAGAGAAAAAGAGAAATATAAAAAGAGAGTTTAACACAGACAGGGCCAAGGTAAAGCAATGACTGACTAGCTATAGCTAAGTATGTATGTATGTGAATAGATATGTAACTAAACAGGACAGAATTTTTTTGCACTTTAATGAAATACAGAGAATTAACCCAATTTTAAAATACTCTCTCGGTTTTTTTTCCCCCAGAACAAGCAAATTTGTCTGTATTCCTGTATACCAGGACATTCATTATAAAACCCTTAAAATATATTTTAAGGAGATTAAATTAATTGCGGCAAATATTATGGTTTAAATGTGTTAAAATCATTGAGAGCTTTTGTCAAAAAAAAAATTATCAAAAATAGAATTTTATGTTCATCTGATTATATTGACCGCAGGACGAACAGGTATGAAGACGAAATATTTATTTTATGAGCCGTAGAATATTTAATAAAATAATAATAATTTAAAATGATAAATAAATGAAATTTTTAAAAATACTTAAGTACACCATACTAAACAAGGTAATATAACATAAATTTATTCAATTACTTTTGCATGTGGCACTTTACTTTGTTTTAAATAAGCCATACAGTTTGCTGTATATGTATTTATATATATATACAGTGGGTGACAAAACAACGGAAACTTTTTCAAAAAATTTATTTATGGATTCTAATCAGACAAAATTGGAAATTGGAAAGAAAAAAATTGAAAATTGCATTTCATTAGTATGTATAAAAATATAAAAAAGCTATGAAGCTTATTGAAGTGTTGAAGCCTTCTCCAAAATGATGAGTGTTTACAGTTCTTGACTCGAAAAATGTTCCAATAATTTTTGAAAGTTCTAATTTGTTAAGTCCATATTTATCATATATTGGTTCTTCTTTGCACAAATATTTTGCGAGTTTCTTAAGAATTTATTTAATGTTTAGTGTAATTTTGAAAAAGTTTCCTATTCTTTTGTCACCCATTGTATACATATATATATATATTTCAGTAGAATTGACTTCTCCTGCTTCTTATATTCATTGTGATGAAGAGGTGCCTTACGGTCAATTGCACTCTCCACTTACTTTGTACAGTATCCCTATAGCCTCGACAAACCTCAATATGTTGCTTAATGTCAACAATGCCAATTTCCTGCCCAGAAGCTAGTATGCATTTAGGTTTCAAGAATGTGTTCTAATTTTTATCACAGAATCTACATGTTGTGCTGGAGACAACCTCCATTCTGAATAAGGGTACAGTGGTGGTGTTATAATTAGCAAACCCCTCCACCTAAAAGATTGTGTTAAATTTTTTTTATTAAAATGAAAATGACTTATTGAATGTATGTATTTAATAAAGCCTAGTAAAGAAATGGCAATATCAACAACTATTATGAACATTGCATGTGAGAGAAGGCAAATTAGAATTTAACTAGCAAAGACAAAAATCCACATATTTAACAGAGCTACTGTTGAAGTTGACAGAGCACTCATCAACAAGCTATGTCGGTATTCAAACTTTAAACTGCTCCTCGAATTTAAGAGCTGTATTTGTAAGAAATGAAGTCGCCGTGGTCTAGTGGGTAGTGTGTTGACTTATTAGACAAAAGGCACGGGTTCGAATCCCAGGTCATATACATATACATACATACATACATTACATACATTACAACCCCCCAATCAGGATTATGTCCTATAATCTCACACCACTTATGTTGCGTGTGTTGACTTTATACTTGAGTGACGGGACCGACAGTTTAAAGTCTATTCCGAACGACAGGTTTTTGAGATTTTCATGGCAATTTTGGACAGAATGAGGTCGCCGAAGGAATATTTCTTAATTTTTCGTTAAGTTGGTATGAACCGCGGACTCACATCTAGTAAGCCAGCAAACTGCATATTAAACTATTTATTTATTTATATTTAATAGACGTACAGTGCGGAACAGAAAAAATAATGACTAAAGCAAAAACTACGGAACTTTAACGTAACAAAACGTAAAAGTTCTGTGCAGTCAAACGTCGATGGAACGCTATGTGGCATATGATGATGCTTCCCGAAATCACATTACGGTTCGGACAGTGTTCTTATCGTTTATCGTATTCTAAAAACGAACATATGTTCCATGAACGTTAAGCTAACTGGGGATAAAGACTAATTCTACCTTTCGCATTACATGGCTAATGTATTAATGTATTATTAGTTGAAAAAAGCGTAAGACATAAAATATCAAATAATAAAAAATTATTGAAATCATCGTGGGGGTGGGTACTGCGATATTTTTGAAATGAAAAACTGCTGAAAAAGGTACTAAAGTACTGAATTTTTAAACACTGGTGTTAAAACACAAGAAAGTTCGCAACAAAAAAGTAAAGGAATTGTGTCATGCAAAAATATTTAAGAAAATGTTGAAAGAAAATTCACAAATTAGAGAGATTGAAATAGAAAATAGAAAATATATTTCGAGATTTTATTTTAGGATAAAGGGAATAAAATGTACTTATGCCACGCTGGTATAAAAATTTTAAATTGCTTAAAAAATAGAAATTAAAATATAAAAAGGAAGATTGAGACACATTATTGGATGCACATCAACTAGTAGTACTCAAATAAAGCCTTAATAAGATTAATTTAAACACATAACCAGGACTGTGATAATACAAAGTAATTGATCATGGTTAACAGGCTCTAAAATACATAATTTATGCTTGACATTTTCCTGTTTAATAGCTCGAGAACCAGGAACAGAAGTGAACGTGTTAAAACGTTTTTGCAGAAAATCTTTCTTTCGTATTTGAGCCACAAATTTCCTTACTTTTAAATGAATTCATATACTACATACTTCTAAAAGTTTGGGAAGTGTTGTTTGATCTATACCTTATCATCAGTTCTGATAACAATTTGAAACGTTAAACTCAGAATTTATCGGGTTCATATTGCTTTTAACAATATATTACAAATCATGTCACATTTAGCATTTGGACACCGTTTATATAAAGTCTAAACAGCACAACAAATAAAGCCTCTTTCAATGCTCATTTTTCGAACATACTTTTCTTCGACAGATTCATTTCTCATCTACTATCAATGTTATAACGTAAGGGGCATCCAGAACTCATTTTAAAAAGCAATCCGCATGTAAACTGGACTGAATTTTCCATAATGTAACTAGAAGATTCATTATAAATCAATGGGTGGTGCAATGCGTCTCCTAACACGTCCGACTTTTGAACTGTTGTATGAGAAGTTTTGTGGAACGAATAATTACAAGTTTTGGCAACATCAATTGATAGCCAAGATTATGCGATGTCGAAATCAAACATTTTTTGTTGAGTTACAATAAAAATCTTTTCCATGCAGAATGCTGTTGCCAACAACATTTTAAAGCCGTTGTATTTCGAACATAATAACAAGGTCCAAATGAACTTTATTTAACTTTACTTTTGAAACCGAAATATAAAAACCAATTATTTTGAAAAAGCGAAACATATTTGGGACTGGTGCATAGACATGATTGAAATTGACCAGTTATTTTACATTGTCTTTTGAACTGTCACAAAACTTTTGTTTAATTAATTGTTTATATTCATTCTTAATAAGAGAAGAAGCAAAAGAAAGTTCAGACATCATTCCCATTGTCTTTTCACACCTAGCCTAAAAACTCAAGGGTTGACACATAAGTGCACCCTAACTAGTTTTGTAAGAATGAATCCTGGTTGGGCACACAGAGAAACACTGTTCATCTCAATTTAATAAATATTTAATGAATGAAACTTACCCGTGCTCCAATAAATCGCGCCTCCAATAGCTCCTGTTTGCGTGGATCCAACGTTGATTGAAAGTGATCCATTATACATAAGGATGTATAAATTAAGCACTGATTTTTTGTTGATTATTTAACACTTTTTCACTTTTAATTTTCACTTTATCACCTAAAAAAAATTGTTAATCAGTATTTAAACTGAAAATAAATTACAATTTTTATGAATGAATTTGTATAACACATAAGATCTGGTAGCACTGTGTATTTCTGTTATTCTTTTGTTTTGTTTATGGCAGCCAATTTGCCGGAGATAAAATCAAAATCACCCTCAGCCACAGCCACTGGGTATTCGGTGTTCTCAGCACTCTATTTAGGCTATTGGGTTAAATGTTAACATTTATTTCGATGTGATGAGAAATTGCTTTTGCAAGTAAAAACATATTTAATCAAAAATTATTATTTTTTTTAGTTTTACCACATAGAACAATTGAATTTAAATTTAGAATTTTCTTTTTTATCTGAAGCAATAAATGAATTCGAAGTTTTGTTTGCTTAAAAACAAACGCGTCGTTAAATCACTTAGAAACTACAAAAACTAAAGCAAACGATCAAAAACAGAGCGTAAGATAAATTAACAAAAAAAGAAAGAATTTAAAGAAATCTCATACGTTAAGCAAAAACAAAAGCATATAAAGAGAGGGATTTTTTTTTCTTCTCAAATTGCCGTTCACGCAATATTATTGTTGTTGGGTGAATATTTTTTTCAAGCTGTTGCTACTTATGCCACAGTTGTTATTATTATTGTTGTTTTGCCATTAAAATCTCATAACCTTATATTGTTGTTGCTGTTACACGGCCGCGTCATTATGGTCTTCTTGTTTTTTTCGCGCGAATGAAACATTTATAAAAATTCTCTTTAGGTCATAATTTTCATTTACTTTTTTATCTTTTTCTGGAGTTTAATACAATATGCAAAACCTTTTTCTTTTCTTTTTCGTTTTGTTTATTTATACACACCGTATGTATTATTCATAAGTTTTTATCTATGATTTTTGTGTGTGAGACTCCGCTGTTAACGCAGGAAACATGGCGTTAGTGGTCAGACATATTTTATAAAATGGCTAATTTTGGTTACAATTTATTTTATTTTATTTTCGGTATCAATTTTATAAACTTCACTTATTTTTTTTTCGTACAATTTATCACATTCAATCAAATATACATTAAAAACCTTTTTTTTAATAATATTTTTATATTTGTTTACTTTTTGCACACTTTTTTTGGGAGACACGATGTTAATTAAGTGAAATTAATTAAAGTTCTCTCACAATTTGACACTTTTTTGCAAAGAGCTTAAAGGATGCTGCCATATGTTCATCCAAATACAAATTGAGCTGCCAGACTTATAAACTAAATAATAAACGTTATACTTTAAATCCTGTCAATAATTAAATGGAAGTACATTCTGCAACTAAAGGATGATTCATTTTTTGCTTAATTTGTTTCCCTATAATGCTTTAAACTTGCAATTATGAAGGGAACATAGTGCTATTTTAATTACAATTTCTAGATGTGTTTGGCAGTTATGCCTTTTGTTAGTATTATTCCGCGTATTTCGAGGGGTTTCTTGGCGATAACTTGACCAATTTTAAGGCTACCTACCATTCAGTTCATAATCTTCAATTGTAAGCTAAAAAACTAAGCTATTATAAAAGTAATATTACTCTGAAGAGGCATTAGCAGCTCTTCCTGGATAATTTTCGTAAAAATATGACCAAATCACATCATCTGGTACCTCATAAGGCTCCAGATGCTTCTTTCTGAAACGCTTTAAAACTGTACAAATTCTAAATAGGGTGTTCTGGTGCTGTGCACACCACAGCGCAGAAAAGCAGTTTTTAAATGCTTCGGTCTACAAAACTCTGTCTGAATGTTCAATCTCCGTCCATTATAATTACTTAGCCACACTTGATTATCACAACCTCATCTGGTTTTGGAAGTTTTCGACTTTTTCCATTGTCTCTAAATAAACCTTTAGCAGAAATATTTTGATTCCATCAGCGACGAAGTATTTTCCTGCTTGTTAAACTCATTTCACTGCTTGTTGGCTTGAAATAGCACATGAATTAAAGAATGTATACCCCTATTTCCCCGCCTGATTAAGCTTGTCCAGTTAGTAACATGAATTTCGAGTCAACATTATGAATATCAGCAAATTTGGATATCAGCAAAACCACAGAGTATAAGAAAAATTTAAAAATGTTTGTTAGTTTAAGTAAGATATATGAGGTCATATCTTTTCATACTAAATTTAGAACTTTTTTTTAATAAATCTCAAAACTTTCGCGGTCAAGTAATGATTCCATCGAGAGAAAAATAAATCAAAGAATTATTAATAAAATCGTACTGTCATTATTTTATAATTATTTTTATTACATTAAATGAGCAAGTGTCCGCATTCTCGAAATTTAAATCTTGTAACTGTAATATTATTTATGGGACGACAAATGCTGCTTTAATTAGTATAAAATGAAAAATTAAAATGAAACAAGAGAGAATAAATTATACGACATAGAGAAGCTTAAATAATAATAGTTTCTATATTTCCAAGTTTTCGTATTGTGTTTTCAATTTTGGTCTTCCGAGTCGTACGGGCCAGCACTACTCTTACTTCTCTTCACACCATTCGTTTTCTTTGCGCACCTGTTCTTCCTCAGCTGGGGTGAAGTCGTTTTTAATATTAAAGGTTTTACGGATCTCCTCTGGGGTTTTGCCCTTAATCATATTTGCCACCGTCTTACAAGTTACATCCAACAGACCCTTTATATCCAAATAGTTGGCAGCCAGAATCAATTCAAATAACGTACCCTGATCAACTTTCAAGAAATCCGCATCCCACGAAGAAATATCATCGGTACGCTTTTCTTTGTTCTCATCGTCCTCTGGTGGTTGGGGATCATCTTTGTGATAATTGGCCCAGTGTAATACTTTGCGTAAAATAGCTGAATTAACATTCGGCAAAGGCACTACAGCATTATCGCCATCCTCCATGCCGCAGTCCTCCAACATGGTTTTAATGGTTCCAGAGCACTTTGCAATTTGAACATCAGTGTCAAAAATCTCATCATCGGATGATTGCAACTTAATATTCGGCATCTTGGTTTATATTGTAATAATAAAATACTGCAAAGAAAAATTTCCTTTATTTAGCTGTTAAATAAAAATAAAGCCTTTTGTAGCTAAGAAAATGGTGGTGAATGACTATTTGTTTTTGTTGTTATCTCTTATTTTTATTTTCGTCACTTTTTACTGCGGCGAATTCTATAGCCCAGGGCAATTTTACCACAAGTATGCCATATTTATTAACAATATATTGAAAAAAAAATGTTTATTTTGCTTTAAAATTCTCTTACCTATATGTTAGAAATATTGCTTTTTAATTTTGTCGATAAATTCTTATATTTTTTATTATAACAGTACACTACAGTAATTTGTCAGCAAAACTATTCTGCTCAACTCCTTTGTCAGTCAATATGTACTGTAGAGACAGTGCTGCCAATGCGTTATAACTTTTTATTTAGAATTACAGCAAATTCACTGCGTTGAAAAGAAAGTATGTGTGGTGAAATATAAACAGTGTTGCTAAATTGAATTTTGTATTTGTCGGTAATATTTATTTTGCCTAGCACAACAATACACGCTGATCGCCAAACTTACCTTGATCTATATGCTTAAAGATGTTTTTATCAACATATTTACAGAAAGGTCAGTTAGACCTGCTTATTTAATATGTGGCAATGCAGCCAAAAAAGCTGAATTTGATCTATTTTGTATGAAGTGTTGCCATGGTACTTCAAAAACTAATTATTTAGAACAACATTTTTGGTACGTTTAAAGCTTAGTTTGATATACTCCTGTTGTTTATACTATTTATAATCGAAGAACAATGAACATGCTACGAATTATACAACAATGCAAAGACAACGTCCATTTTGTTTTTGTTAAAAGCCAATATTTTGTTAAAAAGAATTAAGCTCCAAGCAAGCAACCTAAATTTAATTTAAGTTTGTGGTTCCTGTTGTCTCGTACCCTCAATTTCAGTTTAATTATCATCAGTTTGAGACTTGGTTTCCACGTCTTATCCATTTGGTACGACAAAAAACCATGTGACTAGAAAACCCAATTATGAAATCATAATAGATTAATCGAAAGTGACAAAACATTTCCGGAGGTATGCTCTTTGTTTGCTCGTAGGAAAAGGTGCAATTAAAAGGTTTCCAAAAAACAAACGAGCCGGTACTTAAGTACATTGAGTCATAATTTATTAGTTTCGTATTCCTAAGGTCAGTGAATTAAAGGAACGCTGTTACAAAGTTTCTTATAACACCTTTGTAGTAATTCATAAATGGAGAGTATAGTGTTACGTATTAAGTGGCAACTTATTATAAAAAAGTGTTTCGATTTTAAAACAAGTATTTATTTCTTGTGAAATATACACACAATTGCTATATTTTAATAAGCCACAGGACAGTCATCGAAAGGCCAGAAAAATGATGTAGGACAACCACCGTATATATTCGCATGATTGTAGCGTCTAATTAGCCACATTCCGTATGTTGCAGATGTTAAAAAGAAACAAATCGCACATAATAACGTCTTATAGAATCCAGTAGGGCGACTTATACTTGAAAATGATTAAAAATGATATCAGAGAGTTCGATTTATATAGTAATAAAAAGTCTTCCAACAAACCAATTCATTTTGTTTTGAATACAAAGGGTACGTTCCTTATGCTTACAATTACTGCTTTTAATCTCATTCAGAACTTGGAACATACTACGATTTTGGTTTTCCTTGTAGTGACAAAATATATCACGAAAATCTTTAGTAATTTCTTCGACTTCAGACATAATCAAATTAAAATTTAAAAAAATAACCAAGTTTTAAATAAAATTTTTAAATTATGACATGTTTCCTGTAGGGTTACCAACACACTTTATTAAGTAAATGGTAAAAAATTTTAAGTATCTCGATTACATTAATAAAAGTGAAGTTTCCCGTTAGAGAGTACATGTTTTATGTTGCTGAACTGGATAGAAATATTTATCAGGT
Source organism: Sarcophaga peregrina (assembly GCA_014635995.1). Lineage (NCBI taxonomy): Eukaryota > Metazoa > Arthropoda > Insecta > Diptera > Sarcophagidae > Sarcophaga > Sarcophaga peregrina. Next base: position 52,332,989 of record CM025790.1, on the reverse strand, counting down.
GCATTATTTTAGTATAACGGCTACAGTGTGTTTTTTTTATAATTTTTGTAGTAATACTTTTGGTAATTGACAGAGTTAATCAATTAATGAACGCCCATAATGAATTCATATAACTGACACAGTGGTGTTTTTTAACGTATTATTTCTATGGCTACAAATTGACTTTTGAAAACAACTATGCTCACTGTGAGAGACAATTCTTTTTTTACACTGACTATATTCATACTCTTCTTTTTCTCTAGTTCTTTTGCAAAAACTGAAATGTGTGTGTAGCAATCGCACAGAAAATAATATTCATTACAAAGATTTTCATTAAAATAAGCAATTTATTATACTTTTAATATAAATTAATACGTTTTCATGTCGTTATATCAATATGAACAATAAAATAAAGTGAAAAGTGTTATTAAATTTAAGATATCGTAGCAAGAAAAAAAGTGTTTTCTTATAACGCAACTTCTTGCACGCCACAGTGTGACGACACGAAGAAGAAGCAAGCAGGCTGGCTGGCAGACAGACAGACAAGGTAGACAAACGGACGTTTAGACAACGACGTCAAAGAAGGCGTTAAAACTCGGCAATAATCGTTGACGTCGCTAGCAGCAGCAGCCTCATCAAAACAGCGACGTTAGCAGTTGAGAATTCGCTCAGAAAAGCAGAAAGAAAAAATTCATTCTCTGCAAACGAACTTTTAAAGCCAGACACACATCGGTTATCGGTTTGGCTTGTGTGTTTTTCTTTGTGTGTGAATAAAAAAAAAAACAGAAAATGTGTACCATCTCAAAATGAAGCTAACAAAGTGACCATTAATATTAAACAAATTGGTATGAAAAGTTAGCAGATTCATTAAATAAAGTATTCTAAACAAAAATTTCAGAAATGTATACTTGAAAATAAAGCAAACACCGAGTGATTATACGTAGAAAAAAATTTATACAAGTCTGCATTGGAAAATATCGTACGCAAAGCAACGTTTCTTTTTTATTAAAGCTGATATTTTTTAATATAAAGGTAATTTTATGTACATACAGAAGAAACGAATTGAGCTTATGTTAAAGAAAGAAAAAAAAATCATTAATATTGAACCGACGCCGCCATTTTCATCTGTATTTAATGAGCGTATGTTCTTTTTTCTTGATTTTATCGTGCCTTTTCCTGTAAATTCGCCGCGGTAGAGAGAAATAGTGTTATAAATGTGGTGTTATGATATACTGACGTTAGAGCGAGATAAATATAGTGTCAATTGTGTAATTTTTTTTTTTGTTGATTTTTAGGGTTTTCTTTGTCCACATTTCTTTCTCTCTTACGTTTTTTCCTTCATGCGCTCTTTGTTTTTATGTTATTAATTTTTTAACGTACTTTTAAATTGTAATTTTATTGCAAATTAAGAAAATCGGCTGCATTAAAAATAAAAACATTTTTGGAAAATTAAATTAAAATTTTTATTATGATTTAAAAATAAAAACAAATGTGTCAGCAAATTAAAGCTTTAACCGCAAAGTAAATTAATCGATAATCGATCTCTGTGTTCTAAAATATAAAATATGGCGAAGAAAGCAAAAAAGTGAAAACATGTGTCAGTGACAGAGAATATTCATGTATAAAGGATAAGAAAAATTATGAAAAAAAAATTCAATCAATCAAAATGAAATTCTCTGTGTAATGTGAAAATATAATTTTTACTGAAGTTTTTTTCTTTAATTTTTTTTTTTATTAATAAGGACTTAACCTGGGTTAAGGTTTTAGTTTTTGAACCCTTTAATTCCCTAATACGACACTGAACAGCTGTTTGTCATTTTCAGAGTTGCTATCAGCTGTTTTGTTGATGGTTGCTGTCTAAGCTACAGCACAGCGTTGTTGATGAAATACTGTTATTTTATAATTTGAATTGCAAAAAGAAAAAGTAACGATAATCTATTTATTATTGTTTTAGACTGAAATACAGAATGGTTGTAGGTTCACATCACAGCCGCCGTAGTGAAACTGCTAGTAAATACGGAAATTCTTCAGCGGCTGCCACTGCCACAGGCGCTACTACGAATTCTACTACGTTAAGTAGTGGTGCCACTGCCGCCAAACAAACACACTCAATGTCTTCAAATGGTCATTATAATGCACATAATGGCAGTACGAATAATGGTTACCTCCTGCCTCTCAGTGGTATCAATGGCTCCACAAATAGCATTGTATCACGACTATCTCAATCGACCGGCATGACGCCAAAGGAATTATCGGAAAATGATGATTTAGCCACATCATTAATATTGGATCCCCATTTGGGTTTCCAAACGCACAAAATGAATATTCGCTATCGCCCGCTAAAAGTAGATACCGCCCAACTTAAAGCCATTGTTGATGAATTTATAGAAACGCAAAATTACGAAGTGGCTGTCAAGAAAATATTTAGTGGGCCATGGTTACCAAGAAGTTATCGAAATAAAAACAAAATGTCTATAAAAAGACTGCACGATCATGTAAGTTTTAATGTTTCCCTAAAATCGCAGGTATTCCCAAAGTAACATTATTAAATAATTTATTTTAGATAATTCGCTATTTGAGAGTTTTCGATAAGGATAGTGGTTTTGTTATAGAAGCCTGTTATCGTTATTCGCTCGAAGGTCAGAAGGGAGCGAAAATATGCGCCACTAAAAGATGGCAAAAGAATGATAAAATTGAGTGTTTAGTGGGCTGCATAGCTGAGCTTTCTGAAGCGGAGGAAGCCGCTCTATTACATTCGGGCAAAAATGATTTTTCAGTTATGTACAGCTGCCGGAAAAACTGTGCCCAACTGTGGCTTGGGCCGGCAGCGTATATAAATCATGATTGTCGTGCCAATTGTAAATTCGTTGCCACCGGAAGAGACACTGCCTGCGTTAAAGTATTACGTGACATAGAAGTTGGAGAAGAAATCACCTGTTTTTATGGTGAAGATTTTTTTGGCGACGGCAACTGCTATTGCGAATGTGAGACTTGCGAACGAAGAGGTACGGGAGCATTTGCTGGTAAAAGCGGCAATAGCCAGTATGGTTCTGATACAGCATTGAGTTTGGGCCTAAATGGAGCGTGTGTCGTGGGAGATCCAAATGCTAGTGGTGGTTATCGTTTAAGAGAAACGGATAATCGCATAAATCGCATTAAAAGCCGAGCAAATTCAACAAACTCTACGAATACAGATCTCACAAATGGAGCTTTAAGCGATAACTCCTCAGGGAATACAACAGTCACTACAAATCTTAGTACTAACAACAGCAACAGTAATGCAAATAAAAAATTAGATGCCGGATCGCCAGAAAGTATAAAGAAACATCCGTCGGTAGTTGTAACACCACTTACAATGCAAGAACTACGTCAAAAGGGTATGACAAAATACGATGCGGAGATGATTATGGCAAATGCTATGCAACATACGCCACATCATTTACATAACATTCACCATAATACACAAATGCAGCAGCAACAGTCTGCGGGCCAAACAGAACATCATGAAACGAATTTACAACAATCGAACAACAAATCAGTGGAAACCACTCCACGCAGTTACCGTGAATCGTTAAGGAAATCAGCACGCGTTAATAGTACAAGTAGTACAATTTCGTCAGGGTCTACAGAGGAATTTGCAAGTTTAGCTAATGCCACATCAAGAGGTTCAAGTGCAAAGGCGGCAATGGCAGATGAGCCTAAAACTGGTGCAGCAACAACGACAAGACGAAATCAAAGAAAAAATGGTGGTGTTTCAGGGACACACAATAAAATGGATTCTACCAGCAAAAATACACGTTCCAGTACAACCCTGACAACACGTCATACCCGTTCCACTGCAGCTGCAGCATTAAGTTCAAAATGTGATATTCATTTGACCGATCAGAGTGAACAGCAGAGTGAGGAAAATATTATTTCGATCTCAGAATCAGAACCAGAACAAGCTGATATCGAATTGTCATCAGGAGGAGGGGAGCCATTACATAGTTTTTCGCAACAACATAACGAACGTATGCATTCGATTGAAAATGATCCTATTAAGCAGAACGAAAAACGCCCAACGCGTAATGGAGCCCTAACAACGATGTTAACAACCTCAACGGCGACAAGAGTTTTGAGACATCATCAATCCGCGCCATCATTATCATCAGTTGACAGTACACCTGCCGCAAGCACAAGCACGATAACGACATCTACGGAGGAAAATCCTCATTCAATTGTAAATTGTAAACATACAAAACCTTTAACAAATTTTAACATTAAGTATACAAACAATGGTCAAACAGTGACTCATAGTCATCATCACCACCATCAACATCAACATAATTTACATGTCAAACGCAGTGAAACTGCAGCAGCAGCATCATCTATATCACCATCATCATCAACATCATTATCATCAATAGCTACAACAACAACAATAACAAATGCCACTTCAAACTATGAGAAATTTTTGACAAAGAACGACGAAAGTAGGAATGGTAATATGAAAAGTAATAGCAGTGGGTGTAGTAGTAGTAGTAGTAGTATTATCAGTATTGGCAACAACGAGAAGTTACATTATAATGAAATCCTAGAAAAATGCCATAATAGTAGTAATAGTAGGTTGATTAGTAGCTCTCCTAGTTATAAAAAGAATCTAATGGAATCATTTGAAGAAGTTGCCAAAGGCAGTACTAATAGTAGTAGTTGTAACAATAGCAGTAAGTGTTTATTCAATAATGTTATTAGTGGTGTTATCGAAGAACCTACTTTGCAGCAACGTTTAAGACGTCCTGGAGGTCGTAATAGTTATTCCCAAGAATCTGTGATATCAGACAATTCTTCTGGTACAATGTTGCGCAAGCGTCAGCATACAAAAAGTGAAACTATCAGTAACACGAATAGTACAAATTCTTTTTGCATCAATTCTATTAAATCTACATTAAATTCAAGCTCAAATGGACCGGCTGCCATTGAACCCTTACTTAAAACACCAGAAAGAAGACTTAAGCTTACATTGCGCATGAAAAGATCGCCAATTTTAGATGAAGTTATAGAATCGGGTACTAGTTTAAGCGATGAAAGTAGTAGTGTTACGGGCGGATCTACTTGTAGTCGATCGTCGTCACATTCAGAACCGGTAGAATATGAAATACTACGGATGGAGGGCTTAACAGAAAATGGTTTAGATTTCGAAGAGGGAATGCCTCATAAAAGAAAAAAACGTCATAAATCGAAAGAACGTCATCATCACCATCATCGTAGACATCATAGGCGTAACCTTTCTTCAATAGAGGAAATAGAACATCATATTGAAAACAATATAATAGAAGCCAAAGAAACGACACCACCACCACCTCCTCCGTCTAATACAGTTGTGAATTCATTGACTCCACAAAAGAAACGTTTACGTTTAATATTTGGTAATGAAACGCATACCATTGACATTCCACCCACTACTACTGCAATGAACGAAAGTAGTCTAATTGATGATTCTTTTAATGAAACAATAACTTCAACTCCTCCTTTAGATGCAACAACAAGTACAAGTTTTCTAAATACAACAGCTACGTCAGCAGCCTCTAGCACTACCATGGTAAATATTGCTCTTAATTCTTCCACAGTTGCTGCAGCGTCCATTTCCCCGCCTCTTTCATCTTCAGCCACTAACTTATCTTTTGCTTCAGCTTGTAGTGGAGGAGGTATACAACAAATGTTTGCACTTGATGAGCCCTTAAAAGAACCGCTTAATTTATCTATGATGTCGTCTGTACGTACTACTACAACCAATCAAAAACTTCCAAATTCATTTCAACAAACTCTATCGGCAAAATTTCCCTCTGCTACCACATCCTCAATGCACAGTAATAAAGGTGGGGCCGCTAATGCTACGGGTGCTCCTTTGGCATCTACAGCATCGGCTACATCAATATTCCTATCACACCAGGCTATGCCCAAGCACACTTTTGGTTCTTGCGCTCTAATTGCACCTTCATTTGCACGTAACCTAGTAAACAGTACCGTAGTTTCGGTCAACACTTCTCCACTGCGTTTACTTAATAGTACACCACCTAGTTTGAACATCTCTTCCCATACTGCCTCATCATTACCTATAAGCCTTACAGCTACTGTTACCACTACAAATACCAATGCAAATACTTCAACTACAAAGAAAAGTACTGATCTCATAACCCATTGACCCTTGGCTACTGCAAGCAGTAGTTCTCTATTGTATACATAATGTTGTATGTTACATAAATGCATAAAGCAAAAACCACAAAATGGCATAACCATCACCACCACCACCTTTGCTCCGCCCTATTCCAAAATATTGGAATACAAAAAAAAAAAAAGAAAAAAAATTATAAAAATAAATCAACAATTTAATAATAAATTATTGAATCTAATTATACCTTAACACTATACATAGTAAGCAAAAAAAAAAAAAAGGCCAATTGGAATTTGTAATTTGTAACAATGCAGATATATTTCTATACACAAATTAGTATCTGCAAACATTAAATATCATCGTACTCTTCTTTAGGATAAGACTGCAGGCAGAATAAATACGGGTACTTAGTGCATACATCAGCTTATGCGTCTCATTTAATTGTTTAGTTATTGGGTTTAATTAATCCTAGATAATTTCGTGACAAGACAATCGCTACCGTCTCGTGTATCTATTATTTTTAATTGATTAGTAATGTTAGTATTCTGGACAAACTTATACGTATAGGATTACGTAATACGAAGATTTCTTTGTCAGAAACTATCATGTACGGCCGGAACAATAAGTTTAATGGATGTACAAAGGTTTACTTAAATTATTAAGTTGTGCTGCTAAAGCAATGCCATTAGATTAGAGTTTTACAATAGAACGGTCTAACGTCATATTAAAATGGTCACCAACGTCATTACCAAACTCATTTTGAAAAGCAAACTTCTTAACTCAAGGCATCCATCCCATTTACTGAGATTTATATTCAAAGCAAAATTATAAATTCACTTGCTTATTAAAAAAAAATAAAAACAAAACAATTTCTTAATGCCTCTTTTTAAATGATTTTTAAATTTTTTTTTTTAATGGAACTTACCAAAAAAAAAAAGTGTAAAGAAATAAGTTTTCCTGTATATCGTTGGTCTCATGGGGAAAGGCCCTAACATATATTTTTTCGAAATTGATTTTTTTTTTGTGATTCCAATGCATTTAACATAAATACACCTTCTCACAAAAATTTAAGGCCTTTCTACATGAGACCAATGATATGTATTTTCCTTTCCTTTTAATTTGGCTTTTAAATTTGTGTCTTGCTTTTGCAACCTATTATTGCTTTTTTTTTTTTACTAAACAATTCAGCATACCATGCTAGCTGTGTAATAGAAATTAATTTGATAATGACTAAACTTGACTTGGCTTAATTAAATTAAAAACAATTTGTTTCCTTCCTCTAAATATTTTCTAGTTTGATTCCCCATGTCATATCAATAATATAATGCAAAAGTTTGAGAGAAGTCTTAACGATTCGAAAAGTAAATCGTTTTTGTAATCGATTATGATTATAAATTTAAAAATAAGCCGATGTTAATGTAAGTCGTACGTACGCTTCAGACGGCCGGAAATTTATATGAAAACAACCGAGAGCTTATATTTTTAAAATTTTTAGTTAATTTTTCATAGAATATTTTGCCGATGTCCTGTCCTTACAGTGCCAAAAGTCGTTTCCAATCTATAATACATTTTTAATATACGAAATTATCTGAAAACTAGCAGTGGAGTTTGCATAAATAGATATATTGCGATTTGAATTTATCTTTTCTATTTGTTTTTTACGTTCTATATTTTGGGGTTCCTCTTGATTGTTGCAATCTACGAAACTAATCTATGCGGGGTTTACAGCTTTTAGAATTTTCCAAATTCAAACTGACAAACACAATATTACAACTAATTCGCTTATTCGTTACGGAGGAAAAATTTCAAGGGTCTCCACTGGTCTCTGAATAGGTCACGCGAGATTCCTTGATACCTATGTGCTGTTTATAGCCTCCCCTTACCTCGTAACACAACCTTTCGAGATTGTTTATAAAAATTTAGAGTAATTGGGGAAAATATTTATTTGTTAATGACAGGATAGTTTAGTACGTAGTTTACACAAATCATTTTCGACTTTCTTTTGACTTTTGCAATAATAAAGCCGTAATAAGGCTGATTCAAGGAGGCAAAATTAGTAGTAAATGTGAAAAATAAAATCTAAAAATGGTATTGTCTGTATTTAATATATTAAACAGAAGAAGTCTTAAAAATTGTTGGTTGTAGAAAGGATGAGAAAATAAATCCATTTATTCATATTCATTAATATTTATTTAGGATTAAGATTAATGTTTTAGGCATTTATATAAGTTGTTCGGTAAAAAGAAGCATGTTTTCTTTTAAAGAATACAAAATTATTTATTTTTATTTTATTTAAAATAATCTATTCTATCCAAAGTGATTGTTGTTTTGTGATGTGTGATTAATTTTTAATTAAATTATCTTTTGAAATTCTTACAAGCTATCTATTTAACAGGATATGTTTTATATGCTTGAAGTGATTCAAACATTTTTAAACAATTAAATATGCTGCTGCAGTTTTATTATATTTTTTATTTTTTTTCTAATAATATTAATTAATAATAATACATTATTAATTGAATTATTTATACGTTTTCTCTCTTTTTTTTTTGTTTTGTTTTTTTTTTTTTGGTCCACCGCATATTTCTTTTTTCTATTATTTTCTTTTACTTGCAGATGGAAATTTTAAACATAAATGTAAACAAAGATTACTGAGTAATGAAAAGCTTACTCATAAATATATAAATAATAGTAAAAATAATAGCATAAGTGAACAATACAACAAAGCAAACAACTGCAACAACAATAGTACTATGAATTATAATAATAATAATGATACTATTAATAATTGTAGTTACAATATAAACGTTAAAAGGTTAAGAATAGAAATCAATCGAATCCATATGATGTACAGTTGAAGCCTAAATGAAAACCTAAAACTACAAAAAAAAATCTTTAAAATAAAAAAATAAAAAATAAATGAAAACAAAATTTAAAATGTTAAATCGTAAATATTTAATTGCTTAATTTTCATTAAAAAAAAAATAAAAAACAAAAACAATTTAAATATAAATATTCAAAATAAAATACCACATAAAATAAAACATGGGTAATGTACATAATTTAAATAAAAGAAAAATTGAATAGTTTTATTTTTCTTCTACAATTAATATCTTTTAAGCTTACCTTATCATTACTGCAACCTGGAATCAAAAGTCTTTATGTATTATAGAATATTTTTTTTTATTATCTTAATACACAATCAACATTGGCGCGTTTTGTTTTGTTTTAGTAAATGAATTCTAGCAAAATTTATTTTATTTTAAATTAAAATAAAAGAAACAAATCAAAGCAAAAAAATTTATCCATACATAAATGTAATGACTTGTAAATGTAAATAATACATGAATTATTTTTTTTTTAAGTTATTATTTTAGCGTAATTTTTTTTTTTTTTTTATTATCAAAATCTACCTACAATTTTATTATTTTAATTTTATTTAATATAATTTTTATATAATAAAAACAATTCAATATTATTTGTATACCGTTTTCTTTTTTTTTTTTTATACATACAATTTTTTGTTTTTTTTTTAAGTTACAAAAATTTATATAATTCATAAGGACATACATCCATATACTCCTGTTAAATTAATAATTATCCGCTTAGTAAACCTCTGGTAACAGATTGTGTACGCATATATTTCACAGATTCCCATCGATCCTACACAGTCTTCACCTATTTTACAGAACTGTCAATTTCTTTTATTTACTTTTCAATCGTTCTGTTTCCAAGTATTCTGGCCCTTTACTCTTTGACCGTTTTACCGATTCTATGATATGGGTTATGGTGTCATTTTATGTTTTCTGAAAGCATGGTTAACTAATCACAATTTTCTTCCCTTCATCTCCATAACTAAGGCATTGTCTGGTCGATACTTTAGTCGCAGTAAAGTGTTTCTAACCTAACCTAACCATATGACGTACACATAGTCGAGGTCGTTTAGATGCCTCTTTAATTTCCAAGTTATTTCTCTATCTTTATTCATTGTTTACCATTATTTGTTAAGAAGAAAGCGAGTCACAGCCTTGACAAATTCCAGTATTTTGCTTTTATTCTACTGCTAAAAATCTTTTCCAATAGAAGTCCTTTACAAGTGAGATAAATTGCCGTTGCACATTATGATTGAGCTCATTGAAAGCCTTTTTAAGTTATGTGTATTATTAAAGTTTACCTTCTTGGGTATATTCATCATAACACCTTCCACTAGTTCTTTTCCACTTAATAGACTTATTCTGAACACTATTGTTTAAGGTGGACCCATTTTAAAATCCTGGGATATTTTGCAGCACCACTCTTGCACAAGGGTTGATTGAAAATAATTCTCTATTCGAAATATAAACTACTCATCAGTTGTCTCATACGCATTTACTTGCCGATCATCCTAATTTAGCAGATGACAGTCAACTTCCGAGCAATATAAATTAACGCATTTCGTTTGTTTGTTTGTTTCGATAAGGATTTCTTTTTGTGAATTTAAAATGATCTTTCTCCGACTGAATTTGTACATGATGGGGATAAAGAGATTTGAGAAGAAAATTAGCTTCATGCAGGATGTATTTATCAAGCCTATGTTTTCGCATTTATGGTGTTTTCAAGGGACTAATGTATCATTAAAATTCTTGGATAATCAAGGAGGCCTAAAGGTGTTCACACTTTATCCAGTCTGTATAGTAGGTGCAGGACATTTCCTAACAAGATGTAAAGACATTCTATTGTGAACCTTGAGAGGCCATTCAGGTAATAAGAAATCTGATTACGAATCATAGATCACAGGATCGCTGTCCCTTCTAACTCACTTAAAACTGGGACACAATTGTGTGCTACAGAATGTGGAGCTGGAAACCTATGTAGTGCGATTAATTATTATATGAGGAGAAAAAATTGCAAACTTTGAATAAAATATTTTTTTACAAGTTAGCCTGTTCTTTTAAATAATTCGAATTATCTCATCCTATAAAGAGATTTCGGAGATCCTTGAATGGTATTGTTGGAAAAATTATAAGTTCTCTGTTGGCGCGAGATGAATGAAATAAAAACAATATCCAGTTTAAATTAAACAATCTTAAGTAAACGCCAACTTTTCAAGCATTAAGTAAATTTTAATTTAATAGTTTCATTAAGAATGTTTTGTTGTTGTTTTGTTCATAAATAATTATTTTCATGTGTATTAAAAAAGAAAATTATTTGAAAATTATAGTAACCTAAAAGTATAATAAACTTTAGAAAAACTAAAGCGACAATGAGGATGTATAAAATTGGTTGGTTGGTTTTGTTTTTTTTTTTTTTAAAGTAGGTTCATAACTAGTGACCATATTTTTGGAAATCCCATTCCCTGTTATCCAACGGACAAACTTGACGTGTCTTCAACCAACGAGATATGCAGTGGAAATGGAAAGCATGATTACAAACACCCCAAGCAACGGTGCATTCTTCGCTGGTAGCAGATGCTTGATTGGCTTGACATTCAATACATAAGTCCATAATATGATTACGGCAAATAGCGCAATTGTCTACCACAATATCTGTAATTAAAATGAGACGTTAAATTACGGCTGTAAAATAGTAAACAAAGGCAGCAACAACAACAGAATTGAGAGAGATAGGGGTCATATAAACATACACATTTAAAGGTTATGTTTGATATTGTTCCCGAAAGACTTACCCCAGGCCCATAGAGCAACAGCATTCCACTAAACATATGAATTAAAATAAAAATAATAATTTCTGGTTTAGATTTGCTTCCATTGTAATATATTTTCTTGAATTATACCTTTTTAACTTCAAAGCGCTTCTTTTCGCCTTTGCTGCTAGATGAGGGCATCTCGAACTCTTCTTCATCGACTTCCATTGCTGCGTCTAATTGGAATAAATTTTATATTATTCTAAATAACTTCTGAATTTATAAAATTTGTATAAAATATTACTTTTGGTATGCCTTTGTTTAGTTTTTAATTAAAGTTTGCAAACTTTTCCACACAAAAACTTATCAAGGCAACGCAGCAAAAATTATAAATGACAAATTCCACAGTTGCTAAAATGTATAATATTTGTAAAATTCTTATACAACTGTGTACTACTATTTGAACTATAGTTGACAGTAGTTAAAAACTTAGCGCGGCCTTAAACCTTACAAATTATGAATTTCTGTGTAACCTTGTTGATTATTTGTGCAGTGCAGTTAGATCCGATACAAATTTTACAAAATGTTGATAGAACAAAACACAAAAAATTATAAACATCTCGACAAAGAAAATTTCCAATTTGCATTTTGGGAATAAGACATAAAAGAACGGAATTATTCAAAAATTCATTTACAAAATAATTGGAATTTAATTATTTTTTGTACGCAGGTCTCCACTTTTAATTTTTAAGAGTTTTAAATAGAATGATTTTTTAATACAGTAACCAGACATATCGGTGAGTGCCTCCACTAACAAGAAAAATTACTCTTTCCAGACACGCACCGTCCCAATCACGAAATACACAACATGTTTTGTGGTAATACAGTACCAATTTGGAATAAGGACACTTTGATGAGTTTCTATTTTATTTACCATATTTTATAAAAAGCTCACCACACTAGAAATTGAACCAGGTCTCTTTTTGGTGAGCGAACTAATTAACTAACTAACTTGAACCTACCCATTAGACAGAGAGACCACATAGTACATTAAACAAACAGGGCTTAATTTTTTACTTAACGAATACGGAAGTGGAAAAATAATGTGCGAATCATTTATTCAAATATACTTCTTAAACGAACAAAAACGAATTTGATGAAAAAAGTATTGAAACTTGTTGGGGGCACTGCGGTGTTTTTGAAATAAAAAAGTACTGAATTTTTCAACACTGCGCTGTATAGAATTTGCTGATCAAAACAAAAATTGGAATAATGAACTTTAGACAGATTTATAAAATTTTGAATCCTTTTAAAACAATAATACCGGTAAGTTATTTTAAAATCATTAAACCTTTCTAATTAATATTTGAGACCGTTTTTAATAGTGTAATACCATAACTACGTTCAACTTTAAAGCGATGAAATTTCTTAATCAAACAGAAGCAATAAATGTGGATCAGGAACTGTTTAATGACTATAAATTCAGTGTGGATCAACTCATGGAATTGGCCGGTTTGAGCTGTGCTCATGCCATCGCCAAATGTTTCAATGCTTCAGAGCATAAACGTGTATTGGTGTGTTGTGGACCCGGCAATAATGGTGGAGATGGTTTAGTTTGTGCTCGACATTTGTCCCTAATGAACTATAAACCTTATATTTACTATCCCAAACCAACACCAAATCCTTTATATGAAAATTTAAGCCATCAGTGCAAAGCTATGAATATCGAATTCATAGCAACTTGTCCACAAGAGGATGAATTAACGAAATGCTATGATTTGATAGTGGATGCCTTGTTTGGTTTTAGTTTTAAGCCCCCTGTAAGGGAAACATTTTTGCCAATCGTGAACCTTTTGCAACAAACTAAAATACCAATTGCAAGGTCTGTTAAAAAATAAATTCATTACAGGAAATTTGTGCAATCTTACAAAACAAAAATTCTATTGCAGCATTGATATACCAAGTGGTTGGCACGTAGAAAATGGCAAGAATGACTCCAATGATTTTGAACCGACATTATTGATCTCTTTAACTGCACCAAAATTGTGTGCAAAACATTTTAAAGGTCAATACCACTATTTGGGAGGAAGATTTGTACCACCTGCCTTGCAGGTAAAGTATCAATTAGATTTACCCGAATATTGTGGTACAGAAACATGTGTTAAGTTATAAAAATTTCATTTATTAATTAAAAATATATACAAAGGATTACTTTCATAAAATGTTTGCTTTAACTTAAAAAGAATGGTGAATAAAAATTATTTCATTTATTTATATAAACGGTTATAGTGTTTACGACGTCTGTCCTCTTCGAATGTATTGTTGCGGGCCCATTCTTTCAGATTACCCTTCGAACGCAGCATAGCCGATTTTGAGTCTACATCACGCAAGGCAAAAGGTGAGAAGCCGGCGATATAGTCCTCATTAAGAGCATTTGTTTTTGTTTTAGCAACACGTGAGGGCATTTGGCGCGGTATAGGCTGATCTTCAAACAGAATTGGATTGCGCGAATGCTTGCCACCCTTGAAACGTGGTAAACTCTGATTTTTATACTTCGTAGTCAAGGGACGTCTAGTGTTGATGTGTATCACTTGTTTGCCATTTTCATCCAAACTAACTGCAACTCTTTTCAGAGTTTTATTGCCACAATTGGGGCAAAATACTTTTGTCATTATGGAAGTAGTCTTAAAGCAAGCATAACATCTTAAGATATAAGTTCGCAAGTGTTTAATAATGCGACCATTTAAAGCGGCTATGTTAAGATTCATTTGTTTTAGAGTATTTTGCACAGCAAAATCTGTGGACATACACGCTACTTCGGGTACAATGTCAGCTTCTACTTTACCTTCCATGGATTTCTTAACTTTTTTTATATTGGAGGGTGTAATCCAAGCACCATCATCCTCGAGGTCGTTATTGACAGAAGTTGGTGCATTTGAGTCTGTTTCTATATCTTGTCTTTCATCACAATCTTCTGAAGCCGAAGAGTCTCCATTATCATCTGCTTCGGTTTGAGGGACCAAAATATCACAAGTTTTATCATCTTCAGCTGCTTCACATTTTAATTTTTCAAATAATTCTTCCAGTTCTTCTTGTGTTACTTCTGGCACATCACGGTTTTCATCTGGATTTAACAGCTGCTTTTCTATAGAGGCTTTAACACTGTCAATTTCTTCATTCTTCTCATGATCGTCATTAAAATTTGCCTCCCCCTCTTCAGAGACTTCTTCTTCATCATCGTCCTCTTCAGACTCTTCAGAATCTTGAGCTTTACTATACCAACCTGGTAGTTTGGTATTATCCTGAAATTCTTCCGGCTTTTCTTTCGAGGCTACAATCTTTCCCAAAACTGGTTCGGTCCTTAGATGAGAAGAACCTACTGTGTCTACCTCCAATTCGTAGGTAAGTGCTATAACTTTAATATCGATACCGGACAAAGAGGCATAATCACCAGTTTTTTTTGAAAACTCCACACAATGTTTAATACTTTCAGCACGGGGTTCTCTCACTTGCAGGTCGTAAGGTAACACACATAAACGTCGGATTTGCCTTTTATTGCGCACCTCCTCGATCACATCGGGCACGGTTAATACATTTTCACAGTAGTCCTATAGTATAAAATAGTTACGATATCAATGATGTTAGGTCAAAATTAAGAAGAAACTTACATTCAATTGCACAGCATTAATAAATGCGGTGGTATCAGCTATTAGATATTTGATTTTCTTTTTAGTTTCGGTCATTTCGTTTTATCTTTTTAATTTTTTATGGTTTTCTATTAATTTAAAACATGTAATGCACGTGTTGTTTTTTTCTTTTGCGATTGTTCTTGTTAAGTTTGGTATTCAAAATGGACTGCTATCCGACTGCATTGTGTTAAGTGTTACCAAGTCTCTATGTGGTTAATAAAAGTACAAAAATAAAATTTTTTTTTCTACGACAGATAAAAAAACAAATAAATAAAAGGTTACATGTATATAAAATATGTTTCTTTTTATTATAAATTAATAAGTTACATTCATTTTTATGGTTTATTAAATTTATGCCACCAAGGTTACCAGGTTTCAAAACAAATAAATCTAAACAAAAGTTTATCAAAATAAACTGTCAAAAAATTTTAGTTTTGAGCACAAAGAGTAGAAGAGAACAATAAAAGCCATAGAGTAACAAAAACAATAGAAATTTTCGATTTTAATTAAAAATTCAATAATATTTTCGCAAATATTGATGTATATGTAAAAACTAAAACGAATAAAAAATATTTAATATATTATACATAAAATCAGCAGAACTATTGTGTTAAATTGTTTGAGTGTAGTAGAATATAAACAAAAGTACAATATTTTTTTTTTACATCAAAGAGAAGATAGTGGTTGTTTTTCTTGTGTCTGGTTGAATAAAAAATGCAAAATAAATAAAAACTACGCAAAAACAAAACGAATATATAGACACAATAGATTCAATAATTCCGAATTACTTTGAAATTTAAAATAAATTTAATTAAATTGGTAAATTCGTTTCAAATACAACATACAAGATTAAGTTCAGGATCTATATTTAAAGCATCGATAGATACCAAAGGCAAAAAGCAAGTAGTCGGGCCACTTGCTCAACAATAACAACAACATGGTGGAACCAATTTTCGATTATCAATTTCGCTTAATACTCATCGGAGATAGTACAGTGGGCAAGAGTTCATTGCTAAAATTCTTTACAGATGGCAAATTTGCTGAGGTATGTACTGTGATCGTGCAAATTAATCATATCTTTGTTTATTAATAAATCATTTCATTATGTAATAATAACTATATAGCCCCGATGCAGCTATGCAATAAAAGCGGATGTTGTAAATTTATTTCATGTGCTTATTGATAACAATACAGTCTGGCTTGGCTGGCTGTTTTGTCTGCCGCCTTCGTTGTTCTTTGAAATTTGTTATCCATCCATTTCAATTCATTTCTTTGTTTACGTTGTCAATTTTCCCTTTGACTCATTTTTATTTACAGGACTCACGGGAAAACCACAATACAGTATTTTGGTTGTGATAATTGTTGGGGAGAAAATAGGGGTTGATTTCGAAACATTAATATTTATTTACTACATTACTTCATATCACTTTTGCAGTGTTTGTTTGGTTCTCCTTTGTACAACCATAAGGCATAAACAATATGTAAAACAATTTGGTATCTGGAGCCAAAAATATTATATTTTTCTTATATTATTGAACCGTTTGCTTCACAACCCTATTTTATAATGTATACACATACTAATTAACATTATAATTGTCATCCAGGTTACAATGACATGAAAGAATTCCTTGAGCATAATTAGAACGAATCCATTTATATAAAATATAATATGAATGTAATCCCAAAACAATCGAATTTTCGCATATTTTTATTGTCGAGTTGTTACACTCTAAACTATTTCCCATTGGCAAATTAAAGTGTCTAACTCTTGACTGTATGAACTAGAATTCACTCTTCCATGTAGAGGAACTGTGCACTATGTATTTATATTCCGTACAAGCTGTTGTGTCATAATTTGATTTTTCATATCTTACCCATATATTTCATATAGAGGTCGCCGGGGTCTAGTAGGTAGTGTGCTGGCTTATTAGACGTAAAAGCCAGGGTTCGAGTCCCAGGCCAGACATCAAAATAAAATGCAAAAAGCATTTTTTCGGCGATTTTTATCTGCAGATTTCTAGCAAAAACTCTGAGAGTAAAAATAAAATTGCTATGACAAGTTTCTTAAAAATCTGTCGTTCGGAGTCGACTTTTTAACTGTAGGTTCCGCCACTTATGTATAAAATTAACACACACAACATAAGTAGTGTGAGAAACTAGATTAATAATCCTGACTGAAGGATTGTAATGACCAATTATGTCTGTATATATTTCAATGATTAATTATCATATCCATATATTTAAAATAAACGTAATTATATTTGTGAGCAACATAATCATGTCAATATTTAATAGCCTTAATCTTAGCAACAGTTTCTCATTTATATTAAATCTTTGATATATTCTCCCATGGATAACGCCACTACATTTAAAAAGGTATATTTTATTTCTCTAACCAATTTTCGAGTGTTAGTACTCTTGTCTCTCGCAGAGTTCAACCATTCTTGGGCGATTGGTTACTGGATCTCATAGTGGATATCATAGACACTTCGTACTTAAGTTCACTATCCATATAAGGAACACATCTTGTAGAAGTTTTATCTGTTACGTATAACACGCACAACACGCATTGATTCAAATCTAACGTCCGTAAACACTTTTTTCTGTTTCCTTAAACAATATATTTCATAGTTCAAACACAATGCACTACGTGAATAAGGGCTACTACCCGAGCGTTATTTGTGAACTTGTCTGCGAAAGGCAAGCTACCGGATAAACTAATCTAACCTAGAGTAATAAAAAAAAATCTTGATAGTAATTTCATTCATACTTTTACTCATTTTAGCTGTCTGATCCAACAGTAGGCGTGGACTTTTTTGCCCGTTTAATTGAAATGAAAGATGGTACACAAATAAAACTTCAGTTGTGGGACACTGCTGGCCAGGAACGTTTTCGTTCGATTACAAAATCCTATTATCGCAATTCTGTCGGTGTTTTGCTTGTTTACGATATATCGAATCATGCCAGTTTTGAACATATACCTCTCTGGATGATGGAGGCACAACGACACATTGAACCACATCGTCCCGTATTTGCATTGGTTGGTTGTAAACTAGATCTGGTCAACGCTGGCGGTCAGCGTGAAGTAACCTTTGAAGAAGCTCAAGCATTTGCCAAACAACATGGTTTGCATTTTGTTGAAACCTCTGCCCGTACTGGTCTAAACGTAGAGGAAGCATTTCGCATGGTAACACAAGAAGTTTACGCCCGCATACGATCTGGAGAATATAAAGTCGAAGATGGTTGGGATGGCATTAAGACCGGTTTTGCACGGCCAAATAGTCTGGACTTTAATTTGGTTGTTGCTGAGCCAGAGAAATCATCTTGTTGTTGATTCGTTGATTGTTTGGACTTTTGTAATTTTTAAATATTTACTAACTAACAATTTATAAACATACACTACTATTCTAAGATATTTTGCGTGTAAAATTTGGTAGATTTTTTTTTTAAGTTTTTATGTGTTTCCTAAGGCGTAGTGGAAAAGAAATGCTTGTTTAAGTTTACTTTTTTTGTTTAGTTCGTACTGGTTTGTACATGCAATTGATAATATTGCACGTATTTTAATTTTTAATTATGTAATTGGTTTCTCTACCATTATTTTAATTGTTGATTTGTTTTTTTTTTTATTATTTTTTAGACAAAAATATTTATAATAAAATAAAAAAAAAATAATAAATTTGAATCTAAAATACACTTTCGGTTTAAAGTACAGTTACCGATAAATAAATTATGTTTTATATTAAAAGAAAAATACCAATGATTATATCTACCTAAAGAAAATCGTTTTTTAAAATATAATTAATATATATAAAAAATAATTCAACTTTTAAAAGTTATTACGTGGGTTTAAATGAAATTAATTCTTCAAAATGAAGATTTTGCCGTAAGTACGCCAATTATCAATGAATAGTTTAAAATAAATATTTTAAGAACATAGCATTAATTATTATGTGATTTGGGAATGATCTGCAAGTGGCAGATGGTGGATAAACGAAGACAAGTCTTTCGAGGTTAGAAAAGTACATGGCTCATTAAGCATTATTGGTAATTGAAAGGTTGAAGAAGGTGATCCCTTGGGAGCTTAAAAATACAATTCGGTTAACTGTTTATAACTACTTGAAATAAAATGGGTCGCAAAAGAAGTTCAATGTCTGGGTTTCAGACACCTTATAGACCTATTCTCAATCTGTAAATTTTTGGCGCATCGCAACCGAAACTTCTCACGTTGAAGAGCATGGATACTTCCAATGTTTTTCGAAGTAGGAACGAATAGTATCCTTTCCACTAGGACCTGAAGTTAGATCCATTATAATAAAAGTCCCATAATATTTTTTGTAAATTATTTATATTTGTTCATTACTTTTCCTTATTAACTCTTTTTTTATTTATTGACGTATTGAAAGGTGTACATTTAAATTTTTCTGTAGCAAAAAACCTATTGTGTATTTAAATATATACAATAGGTTTTCACTTTAGCTAACCAAGGGTTAAATGGTACTGTTTTATTGCAGCGCTGTTTTCTATGACATCAAAATGAGAAATCATATAACAACCCTGTTCAAAAGTAAAAAGATATTTGTGCAGAAATCTCTAAAGTAAAGAAGAAAAAGGAGAAAATTTAAATTTTGTCTAAAATAATATTTATAAGCACAGGTATACAGATACGTCACGGGGCTTTTGACGTTTAACCCTCCACTTAGAAAGAGACAGCAGATATAATCAAAAAGTATTTCTGTCCTTCTCTGGCTGCCTGACTGTTTTGTTTATTTTTTTTAGATTTCGAGGTGGATTTTTATTATTCTATTTTAGTAGAAATTTATGATATTTTTGTAGAATATTAGAATAATTTTGGAAGGAGATGAACCGTTTTATTAGGAAAACGTAATTCGGAATTAATGTATTTTTTATGACACCTTTCATCGATCGTTACTAACTTAGTATTATACCAATTTAGAGGTATATTCACAAATTTCTAACACAAAAAGTTATGAGTATATATTTTGTTATAATTTTATTTTTACAAACTTTCTGCACACGGAGCTTTTCTCAATGTGAAGGGAAATTGCTAAGAGTTCGATTAATAATGAAAAAATTACGGAATTTTAACTTTTTCATTCAAGAAATTAATAAATACTGGTAATATACATAAAGTTCTACAAGAAAAAATTTTTATAAGCAGTATGTCTTATTTGATCTTGATATATTTAGCTTCTTACTTTCCTTTTGCACAAGAAACTATATCCATTGTGACCAAAAACAACATACAAATCGATTAATAATTAAATATTTACATATTTTTAACATTTTCATTGAAGAAATTAAAAAATACTCCAAATTTGCCCATTTTTAACTCAAAATAAATGTTTGTTTACATTTAATTTTTCCACTTTGTCCGCCAGTTTGCACTCTGTATACCTGTTGCTTCTAACACATTTGGTTCACAAAAAGTTTATTAGCTTTACAAATAGATATTATAAAAAATGTTAAAATTAATGAAAAAACTGCAATTAATTAAAATATAAACCGTTAATGGTGAAGAAACAAATCTTAAAAAAATAAAATAAAAATTACGTGTAAAGCCCCCCAAAGTAAAGAGGTGCATTAAGTGCAGAAGAAGAGAAAAAAAAATCAATTCATGAAGCACAGAGACTTGTCGACATCATCAAAGCTGGTTTGTGCTTCAAGTTTACAAAAGTAATTCGTTCGTATCGGTAGATTTCTAAAAATTGAAGAAAGAAAAAAACGGGAAAACTAAAAAAAAAAAATACTCACCATTTTTAGGGAAATAAAAGTTTTCACTAATAGTAAAGGGAAAAATATTGTTGTTAATTAATAAGTTGAAAGAAGTGTGTAAAAAAACAAAGTGAAAAAATGGCCCTTAAAAAAGTTAAAGGGAATTTCGAACGTATGTTTGATAAGAATTTAACAGATTTAGTGCGTGGTATACGCAATAATAAGGATAACGAGGTAAGTAATGATTACAAATTAAGTAATTAAAAATTGAAAAACTGAAAAAAGGGGCCAATTTTACTTGCTTTAGCTAAACAAATGTTGTATCGTCCATTAGGTATATTCTGTGTTGATACTACATTCCATTGGTAGCAGTGTTGTGCTTACAATATTGTAGTTGTTGCCGTTATATATATATGTATATGTATTGTATATAAGTTTCAACACACGCTTTAGATATCCACTTTTTGTACACCCACATTTAAGTTAACGTTTTAATACTTTTTTTTTTTAATTTCAACAGCTGTTTATTACTCATAGCATTTTTGTTTGCTCCTATTGCTTTCCATTAATCTGTAAAATGTTTGTTGTTATTTTAATAGCCGTTTAAGCATTTATGCTGCTGCTTATTGCTACTTGCTCTTATCATAAAGTTCCACTTGGTTAAACATTGTATCATTTTTTCCTTTTGATTTTCTATTTAACTTTTCTGCTCACTGCCTCTTTTGTGTTTGTTTCGTCATTAAGATAATTCACCTCATTTAAATGTGTTCTTTTCTGTTTTTTTTTTTTTTTGTTTTTTTCTTATCATTAACACACAAATTGTTGTAAATCGTCTTCTAATGCAGGTATATTCTCTGTATGAGCTGAACATTGCAAACAGTTTGCTTAATGTTTATGGTGTCAGGTTCTAATTTCATAACTGAAATTTCATAATAAAATTGAGATTAATTAATTAAAATACACTTCTGGAATGGGCAACAAACATAGGTCAAATATTTTACGTCTATACGCCTTAGTATATGATGAGCGCTTATACAAACACTATGTATCTTGGTAAAGATAAAGCATAAAGAATATCGAAAATGGACGGAATAATTGATAAAATTCAAATGGATGTTTATGTAATAATTTTCAAATCTAAAAAGCAGTTCAAATTAGAGAGGGCGAATGGTTTGTTAATCATAGTTTTCCAATTTGTTAAAATAATAATAATTAATCTAGCTAAAAACCTAACAGACAACATTGAATACCGTAGAAAGATCAGGTAATGTCAGATCTTCAGTAGCTTATGCAACACGTGTTCATGTAACTCTTAGCTTAGCGCCTGAAATAATGAAGCATTGCCTCGCCTACAAAGCCTTATATTGGCGTAAAAGAGAGTTTTTACTCACTAAGATGGAAATTGATTTCCTTGAAACCCATATATGAATTTCAACAACGTTTGATCTAACCCTCTAGAGTATAGTTTTTGTTTAGAAGAAACTTCTAAAAGCAACTAGATTCAGAAGGTAAGATTAAATGTCTCCAAGCAGAGACGTTAATTCAAGAGTGTGGCTCTGAAAAAAAGTAATTTAAGTTGGAAAAGTGAGAAGAAACAAAAATAATGATAGCATCCTATATCGAAACCTAAGAAGATATGAAAAAAAATATAGGATTACATAAAAAGGAAACAGAGTCACCTTGGTGACTAGTTAGTATCAGAAATGAAATACTTAATATTAAAAATCCCAGCCAACCAAAAATTTTGAGACTACCCCTCTGTAAACCAGAGCAAAGCCACAATGTATTCTTTACAGACTACGATCGCTCCACTTACTATAAATCCTGCAGAAAGAAAGGGCGCTTCTGTCCCTCATACCGATTTTTGGGACGTTTCCGTGCCCTTTCTACTATGGAACGGAGTAACCTGTTCCGGCAAAAAAGACCACTCTATATCATTTGACATGATATATCAATTCCAGGAATAGTTCCAAAAAGTTTTGAGCAACACATCCATCAACATCATATTTTTCTTGACAAATCATCTACAGATTCGTGATTCACTTCACTTCGTGACAATGTCGCTAAACCCAACACAGTAGCTGTCCAAATGATGAAGGCCTTCCAGCAGACTGCAATCTCGAGTTAACATCATGCCCAGTAGTTCCTTGACTTACCAAATAGATAACCAGCGTACTTCCCGGTCCCATCCATTACCAGATCAGCTCTGCTGTTTTGGTGGTCGTAAACAAATCAGCCTACAATATATTGAATATATCTAAATAACCTCAAACAATTCTACGCACAAAGTCTTTTTACCACCACCTCCCCCAAAAGTAATTCTATAATCGTATCTACCGATATGCTTAAAGGAACACATTATTGTTAAGCAATTTCCTATTGCACGTCTTGGTCAATACAGTAATACCTGTGAATCGGTAAAACAACGCAACCGTTGACCCACTTCACAATCTATGTGATGCATTACTGACTATAGTATGAGAGCGGTGAATGAAGTGTTGTTGTATTCTTAATGCATTGTATTCCACATTCAAGATAAGATATGAATATTCGTTTGGTAAATGGCTTCCGAACTCAGTGAAAAGCAATCACTTGTAGGTCTTCTCTGATCAAGTATATCAACACGTAGGTTTTTCAATCGCAATGTATATATTTCATATTTAAACAAAAACTAAATAAGGTTTTGCTGAGGTTACACTGTCTAGATTCGTAGAATTGCTGGTATCGATGATATTTTTACCTCCAATGGAGAACGCATTGGGGTTATTAGTTTGAACGGACAGAGAGATAACTAGATCGAGATGAATGTTATTTCTGTCGTAACCTCGATTACATTGACGATAACGCTTTGAATATCGTTTCATCAGGTACTATGTATCTCATAAATATTGGCAGGCTCCATGATGGGAGTGGCTTTAAAACTTATAAAGAGACCCTACTTTTAATAATTTTTTGAGGTGACTGGTTACTTTACTTATTTAAGTTACACTAGCCTAAATAAAGTGAATTAGCTGGAGCTGATCACCGAAATAAAATTCATTCATTTAGTAGTACTTTGAGCTTAACGTATCAGCAAAATTAGTAAAATAAAAATCGATTTTAGAACTTAAACAAAGAAATACCAAAAGGTAAACCAAATAAAATCGTAATACATATACAGAATAATTCTTAAAAGGCGATAAACTCTTGGGTCAATGTATTTATAATACAATTCGCAAACAAATTTTAACAGTCAAATATACTAATTTTAAAAGTGTTTGTCGCAAAATCTTAATCATTATTTGCTGGATACTCCTTATTATGTTTTATTTGCGGAATTGTATTCATAGAAATAATCTGGGAGAGTTACTAATTATTAATTTCTGAAAGTTTCTAAAACAATTAGGTTTTTGAAAGCAATTTTAATGTAATAAAAAAAATTCTATTCGTCTTCTATTTATTCATTCCTGTGAAAGCATTCCATTACTCTTTCATATATTGCAAAAGAAGTTTAATTTTCACAAGAATATTCTCTTAAAATTGTTTGCAACATATTGTGGTCAGAGGTCAGAAAAGATTCATTTGCGGGTACCTTCATCATTGCAGGTTAACCATATGAAAGAACGGGAAAACAACTAAATAAAAAACGACTGGCAGAAGTAATAAACAATAGAACAGAAAAGATTAAGGACAAGTGACTTTCAGAAGTAGAGGTGAAAAGAAAATGTGAAGAGAATAAGAGCCATCTCAACAGCCAATTAATGCCTGTGATAGAACTGTTAGATCCATTATTACAACTTGCCGCTAACTAAAGGGAGGATTTTAACGGAGAGATAAATTGTTTTTCATTATTACGAGTACCCAATAAGATAGAAGTGAGCGTTAAGCTAAAGAGAAGATCATCCTACCTTTAACATTTAAAGGTCACTTTATGTTTGAACTTGCCATATCATATACTATTTTCGATATTGCAATTTCAAATTTAAACAAA
This sequence comes from Sarcophaga peregrina, assembly GCA_014635995.1. Classification (NCBI taxonomy): domain Eukaryota; kingdom Metazoa; phylum Arthropoda; class Insecta; order Diptera; family Sarcophagidae; genus Sarcophaga; species Sarcophaga peregrina. The sequence goes on along the minus strand of CM025790.1, from coordinate 52,307,844 downwards.
GAAGAGCCTAAATCCACGGGCTTGTCTTTGGACTTCTGCTTAATTACTTAATTGGCCATTAACAACCCGGTTAACAGATGTTAACCCCTTTTCCAAGCACCTCTGATTATTGCACGCCTTCGCCAGTTGGTCACACCAATCCATGACAGGGTTTTCTGAGTTTTATCCTTCCAACACAGATAAGATCGTCCTATTCGCCAAATTCCCGCATCAAATACACGTTTCGCCGCAGCATCATTTTCCATTAGAACGACATGACTGAGACAGCGTAGCCTTTGGATGTTAATACGCTGCATAACAACCGTATCTTTGAGAAGTTCATCCATTGGTGTTGCCAATGATTATCCAACTCACATTGGACCGAAGATCTTATGTAGGACTTTTCTCTCGAATACTCTTAAGACTGCTCATCAGTGCTTAATGGTGTCCAGGGTCCTTGGCCTCAAGTTTAATAAAAATCAAAATATTTGTATATTTCTACAGTTACACCACCCTTTTTTCTATTATATCTCGCTTTGTTTTAATTTTATTAATCAAGCGTTTTTAGATAAGTATGCACGGATGTAAACTCAGTCTCTGTACTGTTCAAGTGGTATTGATTTTTTTCTCAATGCTAAGCTCCTGTGTAATATATCATATACTATCGATCTCTGGTAAAGTAAAAGAAATTATCAACTCGATAAGGGGCTTTACCAAAGCATAACTGCGAAATATACCTTATTTTTTTGGGTGCAAGTGCAACTAAGAGTCAAATAAATTAGCTTAAAATACATTTTTTCTAGAATAAAATCTTACTATGCGAATCCCACTTTACGAGTTCCAATCGCGTTTATCCACTGAGAGATTCACATATTATTTCATGGGGAAAATAATGTAGTTCTTTTTATTGGGCCTAATATTATGGTTGTAATAAACTCTTTCGCCAATATTAAATTAATTTTTGAAGGTCTTTTTTTAATATTTATTTTCTGAGCTTCAAAGTAATATATTAAGCTTGGTATTGGCATGCAATTACATTTAAAGTTTACTAATTCAACTCAATTCAACGTTTTATTATCTGGTAACAGGTGAAAGTCTATTATTTATTTATTTTTTTTTTTTTTTAATTTTTGCTCGTTCAGCTCACACAGGTCCAACATACATGCCTACGATTGAAATTGTTTGTTTTTAATTTTTACTAAATCGAAAAGAACAATTTATTAACTATTGTTTATTGTTATTGTTTATTTTGTTTATTTTAGGCAAAATATATTTCGCAATGCATAGAAGAAATCAAACAGGAATTACGTCAAGACAATATTAATGTAAAGTGTAATGCTGTGGCCAAATTAACGTATGTAAGTTAAAGACCCATTAAGTTATTTTTATTTTTTTTTTTTGTTTTTATAAGATAGATCTCTTAAAATCTACACCACACAAAAGTACATACATACATAAATGCATGCCTTTATTTAAAACAATATGATGCCGTAAAGGATGTAAAGTGGCACTACCAATTAAAACAATAAATGGCAACTTACGTGCATCAAAGTAGTAAAAAAGAAAAGCTCTTAAAACAGCCTTATGAATACAACACTCATAAAAGGGGGCATTACAAATACAAAGAATTTAAAAGTGACTGTATGAGTTTGCGACATCGTCACTAGTATCATCATCATCATCATCATCATTTTTCTTTATGATGTTGGAAACAAAAAAAAAAAAAAAAATAATAATAATGCTAACTACTATTGATTTTACATCTCTAATGCTTTTTTTCTTCTTAAATTTGATTAAATGTTACTAATTAACCATGTTTCCTCTTTTATATCCTTTTACCAACCTATGCAAAAAAAAAAAAAATGTTAATAAATAGATACAAATGCTAGGATATGATATTTCATGGGCTGGTTTCAACATAATTGAAGTAATGAGTTCATCACGATTCACATGTAAACGTATTGGATATTTGGCGGCCAGTCAATGCTTTCATCCAGACAGTGAGGTAATTAAAGTGTAAACTGTAAAAACAAATTAATGCTTCTATCATTATTATTTTATGTTCGTTCGTTGCAGCTTTTAATGTTAACTACCAATATGATACGTAAAGACTTGAACTCACAGAATCAATATGATGCTGGTGTGGCCTTAAGTGGCCTTAGCTGTTTTATATCACCCGACTTATCAAGAGATTTAGCTAATGATATCATGACATTAGTGAGTAAATGTTTAATTGTTATGTTAGTGTATAGCACTAAATTATAATTTCTTTCATTTTAGATGAGTTCAACTAAACCGTATTTACGCATGAAAGCCGTCCTTATGATGTATAAAGTATTTCTACGCTATCCAGAAGCTTTAAAACCTGCATTTCCTAAACTTAAAGAAAAACTGGAGGATCCTGATCCAGGTTTTTATAAAAATTCACTTACAACTAAAACAAAATGTGGATTTTCATTTTCCTTTGCCTTTTGCCTTTGCAGGTGTACAATCAGCTGCCGTTAATGTTGTTTGCGAATTAGCACGTAAGAATCCTAAAAATTATCTTCCTTTAGCTCCTGTATTTTTTAAGCTAATGACAACATCAACCAATAATTGGATGCTTATTAAAATTATAAAATTGGTGAGTTTACCCATTTTAAGTTGTTTGACCTTTTTTTTCAATATACACTGTTGGAATTTTGTAAAATAAAATGAAACTTCAATTCAACACTTTTATTTAGTTTTACGCTTTAGTTTTTCTTTACTAATTTTTAAAACGACTTCTTATTGTTTTTTTTATCCTTCCCACTTTTTCTTTTCCTTCCTCGAATTGAAAAAAAAAAAATAATAATCAAATCAAACAAAAGTTTGCCAGCCTTACCACAATTGAACCAGCGTTGGGACGTAAATTAACTCAACCCTTGATTGAAATTATTTCCAGGTTTAAATATGTTTCTCTATAATTTTTCTTTTTCAACAAATTTTATTTAATGTTTTTGGATTATGTGTCTTTACTTGAAATTGATTTATTTCGGTTATTTATTTGTTTTATTTGTTTACTTAGCTATAATTGTTTATGTTTGATTTAATCCTCTCCCACCTTGCCTTCACATTAAGTTTTTAATTTTCCGTTGATTAATTTACTTAATAAGCTTGTTTTGTAGTGTATTATTATTATTATTCAATATAATTCTTTCTTTTCTTGTTTTTGATTTTGAAACACAAAACGTCTCAAACATTTCAAGGGAATATGTTTTTTATTTTCTTCTATCTACACAAATTAAAAATAAAACTGAATGTAGCCAGAAAACAATTTTAATACAAATACGTTCATTTAATAACAAACATTAAAGCATTTATGAATAAATAAAGAATTTCCATGAATGGGAACAATAGAAGGAAGTCATTTATTTCTCTTCTTTATTCCACCGTTTTTTTTTTACACTTTCTATCTCAATTTATTGCTAGCTAGATCAACATATCTAAACAAGCACCTAACAATTCTATTTAAAAGTTATTTGTGCAATAAGTTTGTCATCACATTTAGAAAAGTCATTTCATACTTAAATTTTTAAAGAGACTTCTTACAGACTATTTCGTCTATCAAGTTTTTTGGTAATGATTATGAAGCATTGAATTTTCTTATTGTCCAAATGAATTCTCCAAATTTGATGTGCATTCTTTCATGAAACGGTGAAAACTGAATATTTTCTAATCAAAAATAAAAAGGTATCAAACGCAGCAGGTGTTTTTAAGTTTAATTTGAAATTAAATTTTTATTATTGTTGAATACAACAGAAAAAAAGTTAAAATTGTTTCCACATTCCAATATTTCTCAAAATTTTAAGTACTACATGTTGTCTGATTTGTAATTTGAGAGTGTCTCTCTTGGTGTTCATTTGTTTTTTAAAACTTACAACAAAATATTTTGAAAATATAAAATAGATCTTGTCGTGAGAGTAATGTCATAAGGTCAATGTACTTGTATTGTTAGAAATGTGATTCGAACATTAATATGATATGATCATTAATGTGAGTTACATACGAATATGTATGTCTATCTTTTTGGTATTAATTTTTCTTTTTTAACCGTTTGGCTGCTAAACGATTCTGGTGAGAGAACGTTCGAAAACTACAATTAATTATTATAATAAAAAAGATCTACAAAATTCGAAAACCCTCTGTATAAAGATTTATAGGGTCGTCTCAACTTTTAAATTTATTTTTACTTTTTGACTAAATTTTTACACTGAAATTTTGCAGCGCAAATGCGATTTTCATAACAAATGAACCTAGCGCTTTTGTGCCGCGTAGCAGTTAAACAGTTAAGTTATAGACCTGTTTTGAAAGTTTTAAAAGTACATACATATCTACATATTGGTGCAAAATTAATATAAATGTACGTGAATTGTATGTTATAAAGGCCTAGAGAAGTTTCTATCTACTACGAAAAGTGACTGGTTTTGGATATCCCTTGTTCCAGAATGTAGGTGTTCTTTTGAGATCATTGCTTAGTGTGTTGTTTAGAAAAATTACTCATCATTGAAAGCTATGTTGAATCCGCATTAAGAATTTAGGTTTTGGAAAATTAGAAAAAAAAGATGCTAAAATAAATGAAATATTTTTTTTGGGATTAGGGTCCAAATTTTACATTCTTTTTTCATCTTTATGACCCGTATCTTTACCAATGGCAAAAGGCTAATATATTGTCTGCTAAGAATTGTGGCTAGTCCCCATATCCGTATGCCTTCACGTATAATAACGAAAAATTTTCTATTTGGATTTGTTTGTTTGTTTCCCGTGCGGCTTATCTTGTTGAACTTGACATGTCGTCAAGGTTCATTCTTCCATACTGGGAGAAAATTCAGTAAAGCATTAAGTGTAAGATAATGATATTCATCGTCCGATAATGCTTTTGGTCATTAAACGGCAATTCTGTTTGACGTACTCATAGAACTAAACATGATATGTTTGTCGCTGAAGATAATTGTTTTGATAGTAATTTAAAAATTTTTCACTCTAAGCCAGCGGAATAAATTAAGAAATGTATGTTCAGTTAAATTAAATTTATAAGTGCTAGTAGTATGCTTTGCATTGTTATACCATGATATTAGCGCACGAGGGGGGTTACCTTATAAAATTATTGTAATTTTTGGTAGTGCTATGTCACACGCCTTTATTTTATACTGAACTAATTTATATCGTAATCACGCTTTATACGTACAAGAAGTTAATTTTAAGCCATACATTCCTGACAAAAATTCATTTCTACAGCATATATAAGTCAAATGTCATCTACTTCTTTAAATCTTTAAATAAATTTGAATTGAAAACAGAAATTCTTTTCAATAAAATTGTAAAGATTTCTTTCTATGGCATTATTTTTGTGTCGGTTTGTCTAAGTCCATTTATTTGCAATTATTTTCCATGAATGAATTCCTGTTGATGTCAAGCGAAACCCTTTATTAATAAAACACTCAAATTTGAACCCGGAATTATGTTTTTTTTTACCACCTTCTTCTTCTTCTGTATTATTATAAAGTGTATTTAACCATTAAGAAATATCCATACTCTTCTTCCTTCACACTTAAAACTTTTTCTCTCCATTTACAAGTTCTCATACTAAATGCAATGATTTATCATCTCAAGAATATACTACTACCACTACTACTACTACTATTAGAAAATAAGTTCATTTGTATAATTATTATTGTTGTATTATTTATTGAGCTTGTTTTATCATTTCTCTTCTTTTTTATCTCTTTTTGCATTTGCAGTTTGGCGCTTTAACTCCTTTAGAACCCCGGCTAGGAAAGAAATTAATAGAACCACTCACAAATCTTATACATAGGCAAGTTTATGTTTTGTTCATACAAAAAAACAAAAACAATCAATCAATAAATCAATCAATCAATTAACCAAATCAAATCAAAAATTGCAAATATAAGTTCTGTTCAATGATAATTTTAATTTTATTTGAGCGTGTGTGTGTGTTTTTTCTTTTTTTTTTTTATTGAGATCCGTATTTGTAATGCAAAGAATTTTTTTTAAAAGTATTTAAGCAAAATTTTTTCATTTTATTTTTAAAATTTTGTATTGTAAATTTGTCAGAAGCAAAAGCCATACTCACCTAAATTGCTTATTTTTTGTATGAATTGATTATGATTATGATTTCATTTTTTTATTATTATTATTATTTTACGTTTAATTTAAAACATTTTATTTAAACGTTACAAGCAGAAGTTAATCGATTTATATTTCTCTTTTGAATTTTACTAATAAAATAGCACATCTGCTATGAGTTTATTATACGAATGTATAAATACTGTAATTGCTGTTCTAATTAGCATCAGCAGTGGTATGCCAAACCATAGTGCCTCTATACAACTTTGTGTACAAAAGTTGCGTATATTAATTGAAGACTCTGATCAAAATTGTAAGCATTTTAATAATTAAATTAAATTTTATTATATTGAACATTTAATACAATACATATGTTTGTTTAATTAATTTTAGTAAAATATTTGGGTCTGTTGGCCATGTCAAAGATTTTAAAAACTCATCCGAAAAGTGTTCAAGCCCATAAGGATTTGATACTGGCATGTTTGGACGACAAAGATGAGTCTATACGTTTGAGAGCATTGGATCTCCTTTATGGCATGGTTTCAAAGAAAAATCTAATGGAAATTGTTAAAAGGCTTTTGGGTCATATGGAACGAGCCGAAGGTTCTGCCTATCGTGATGAGTTACTTTTCAAAGTTATCGAAATATGTTCACAAAGCTCATATTTATATGTTACTAACTTTGAATGGTATCTAACAGTTCTAGTTGAATTAATACAACTCGAAGCAGGCTCTAAACATGGTAAGTAAAATACTGCTTTAAATGAAAAATAAATTCTATATTGCTTTGGATTAATTTAAAGGTCGTTTAATTGCTGAACAACTATTGGATGTTGCCATTCGAGTGCCTGTTGTACGTCAATTTGCTGTTAATGAAATGACCAATCTTTTGGATACCTTTACCGTTTCCTCCCAAAGTAATTCGATGTACGAAGTTTTATATGCAGCAGCTTGGATTGTAGGAGAGTTTTCCAAGTATGTCAATCACATCCAAAATTTTAAGGCAATAATTGTATTTAATTAGTTTTATTTTTTTATTTTCCATCTAAATAGTGAATTGGGTGATGCTGAACGTACATTAAATATTCTCTTAAGACCCCGTCAAATACCTGGTCATATACAGGGAGTATTCGTCCAAAATGTTGTTAAACTATTTACCCGTTTAGCCACCACCTGTTTAGAAAATGAAGATCCTGAGGGTTTAATAAGAGTATGTTAGCCATTAATCGCTACTCCTTTGTACAGCATTTTATAATTGAATCAATTTTTTATCCATTTCGTTTAGCTTTGTGATCATGTTTTGGAAAAATTACAAGATTTTAATAGTTCAACGGATATAGAAGTACAAGAACGTGCCAATTCAGCCTGTATTCTTATTGAAATGCTTAGAGCTCAATTTAATGATATAACTGCTTGCAATAATAATGTAAACTTTATTGAAACCGAAACGACAGTAATAACGCAACAACGTCATACGACTATACCCACATTAGCCATTGAAATAATACAGGAGATGGCATTACTGTTTGCCGGTGAACTTATACCGGTGGCGCCCAAAGCACAGCGCAAAGTTCCTTTACCAGATGGCCTTGATTTAGACGAATGGATAAATCCACCACCAGAAGAAGAATCGTCCTCATCTTCAAATGATGAAAAAGAAGAGTTATTTGTTAGCTCGTCAGCGCATCATGATGAAGCAGCTGCCAGACGTAGAGTTAGCGAAGAATTAACACCGGAACAAATTGAACGCCAGCGAATGCAACGCTTAATTGAACAGTCCAACAATCCTCATTATTTAAAATCCTCTCCTTCGACGCCAGATGTAGCATCAAAAGCGAGGTCTTTGAGCAGCAATAATTCACAACATAACGCCGAGTATGATAACATAGATGAGATTCCTATAGCAGAGCTATCATTAGATGTTCCTCTGAAAATTGGGGGTAAGAAAGAAAATAAATAAAATTGGATTAATACAGCATTTGTGTACATATATAATCACCTTTTGTTTTACAGCCACAAAACGTTCCGATCAATATCTTTTGCAAGAGAAAGCCAACGCCAAGGAAAAGAAAAAGCATAAGAAATCGAAAAAGAGCAAAAAATCAAAATCAAAAAGCACTTACAATTCAACATCTGAATCAGAGGAAGGTAAAATGTTTGAAGTTCAATTAAAAACAAAAAAGGAAAACATTTACTGACGATCATTATCTTTTTTTTTTTTAGAACCTAAACCTTTACACATTGTCAATACTACTTTGGAAATGCCTGAAGGCGTATCCTTATCAGATAACGATGATAAAGATGGTAAATTTGATCCCGACGATCCACATAGGGCTTTAGACATAGAATTGGATATGTAAGTTAAAGAAGTTTATACATATAAAAAGACAAATATTAATTGAAAAATATATTATAGACCCGATTTAGAAGAACCGAAACAACAACAGAGATCATCGAAAAAATATTCAAATGATTTGGAGAAGACTGAAAAAGAACACAAATCAAAATCGTCTTCATCGTTACATCAACATAAAAAAGAAAAGAAAAAAGACAAAGATAAGGACAAGGACAAAGAAAAAAGCGAACATAAGCATAAATCATCGCATTCTCATAAGAAATCCTTGAAATCATTGTCGACAGAACTTAACGCGGGAGAAGTTAATAGTGCCAATTTACTAGGAACTTCCATAGAAGAAATACAAACCCCTTACGCTAACGATACGGAGAAGCGTGGCAAGCATAAACATAGTAAAACATCTAAGGAATTGAAAAATTTACAAAACGAATTAGATGTTGTAGATGTGTCTACGGTCGCTACGAAAAAGAAAAAGGAAAAGAAAGACAAGCATCATCACCATAAAGACAAGAAAAAATCTCACAAATCATCCGCCTCTATTACTGCTACAAATGATTATGAAGAAGCTTTAGGTATATCAACGCCAAGTAAAGAAATCTTTTAAGAGAAACATTTTCTTTTTAATACATATTAATTAATTATCTCATTACTATTATGTACTAGCAATTAATAGAATGGCTAAGAATTCCATTTGATTTAAAATCTACTTAATTTGTTGATTTTGCAATTTCTTAAAGAAACAACCTTTGTTAATAACTCTTGAGTTAAAGAGAATTTTGTATAAAAAATTAAAAAGAAGAAGAATATTTTAAACAAAATCTATAAAATGGTACTGTAAACAAATTATGTGAACAATTATTTACAAATTATATACATACACACATACATACTTATAATATTAGTTAATAGTTTTTTTGAAACAGTAACAAAAATGAAGTATAATATTTTATATATGTATGCATACATATATATATTAATCAAATAATGTATAGTTTATATATATTATCATTAATTTAAAAATTTAAAGAAGAAAAAAAAAATTATTCTAAAAGAAAAAAATATACATCCAGACAGATACATATATTTACCTAAGGAAGCCTATAATAACAACTCTACTATTACTACTTACATGCATAAAGAATGTGTAATGAATTGTGAAAAAGTCTTTCATTTTCTTGTATGTTCGACGACAACGTATATTTGTTATTCTACATTCGCAGAGGAAAAGAAAAGGAGAAATTATTATGCCAATTTTAAAAAAAAAGGTTTATTATATTTTTAATAATTCTTTGATTATTATTTTTTTCCGCGTTTTTCAATAACCATCCATTAGTCTTATACATTATAAAAAAAAATTATAAACGATCAACTTTATAAAACAAAATAAAAACAAGATACAAGATATATATTTAAAATAATGTCTTTCTATAGCGAACAACTTGCAAATACAGTAGTGGCCAAGGCATGGATATACAGCAATACTGTAACAGTTTTTGCAATAACACCAATTCAAGTCTTACTTAATAATGTCTTTCTGTAGAGCATTACTTGGAAATGCTGTAGTGGTCAAGGGGTATAATGTAATGTTTTAGCACTCGTTGCGATATCACCAATAACACCAATTCAGTTCCTATTTAATAATGTTTTTCTGTAGAGAATAACTTGGAAATGCAGTAGTGGCCAAAGGATGTATAGTAATGCTGTTACAACATCACCAATTCTGTTCCTATTTAATTGCGTCTTTCTATAGCGAAAAACTTGCAAATACAGTAGTGGCCAAAGGATATACAGTAATGCTATAACACTTGTTGCAATATCATCAATAACACCAATTCAATTCCTATTTAATAATGTTTTGCTGTAAAGGATTACTTGGAAATGAGGTAGTGGCCAATATAACCAATAATACCAATTCAGTTCCTATTTAATAATGACTTTCTGTGGAGAATAACTTGTAAATGCTGTAGTAGCCAAGTGAATTTTTAAAGTACTTGTTGCAATGTCACCAGTAACACAAAATCAATTCCTATTTTGGATATTCATTACTTGCAGTGAGTATATCAATGAACAAAAATTAACTATAAAATGTCTTTGTTTCTGTTTTTGTAATATATCCCCCCGCCTCCACTTCTATAAGTAGCCTAAAGAAAAATTTACTAAATTTATATTAGAAACGGTTAGTTATCGGCTGAAAAGGAATTGCCATTGTTAAAGCTCTAAAGATAGAAGAATCTATGAAAGAAGTAGGTTCGCTATTAGATATAAATCTACGTGTGTATTCCATTAAGTCTACGATTAAGAACACTCTTCAGCAAATCTGTAAAGCATCTGCTCGACATAAAAATCTCTAGGTTCATAAATGACAGTCTCTTTGCAAAAGAAGTAGCAGCGGGAGTAGTGAATAATTGAAACATTAAAACTAGAATAGAGTCTCTTGTAGCAACGAATACTTTTTCCATTACCCTAAATAATGAGGTAAACAGAGATATCAAATCGTTTAGCTATCTGGAAAGTATTCTGTCGAATGATAGAGACAATAAGGACCACACAATAAGTAAAGCGAGATTAACACATTCGCTGCCAAGGACGAGTATACTCGTCTTTGACAGGGTATTCCGCATATTATAATTTTTTTTGCAAGGTTTTGTAAGTCCAATGTAGGTTTATCAGTATAGCTCGAACGTAATAACAGGGTTTCGGTAAACAATAACACTCAAAATATAAATGGCAATGGGAATGACTTCATATAATTTATGCTTGGCAGCGAATGTCTTGACATCTAACAGGTATAGGTTCTAAAAATATTACACAGACACCTAAAATAAAAATATATGCAGGTTTCCCTTGTATAGAAGACTCGGTTTTCATATAAATTTAAGGGTTATGTCCCAATAAATTCTTTCCAAAATAAAATAGGGATTAAATTAAAGATGTATGTACGTTTACAACTCAAAATCAATATTCATACGTTATTTAAAAAAAATTAAAAAACATAAAATATTCACTAGGTTAGGTTAGGTTAGAGGACGTGCACCTGTCGGTCAAGACAAGCACAGTACCCGGAGGTCGAAATTGACCCATTGTACATTGTCCTTAGGGGAGGAAGGAAATGGAGGATATAGGAATGTAGGGAGAATGGGAAACGGAGGAATGAAAAACAACAGACACAAAACAACAGAGGTTGAGAGTGCGACTACACTTATGAAGCCCTAGCACCTCTCGACCAGCCCAAGCTGCTAATGAATCTGTGGAGAGCCTTGATGTCGGCTCTCGACACAGAACTCAAGTTCTCAAAGAAGAAGAAATATTCACTAATCTGTGTCACTTACTTCGAACATCATATGACGTCGAAATAGTGAGCGTATGACTTCATCAGAAGAAATTTCATCGGAAAAGTTTTCGTCATTTGATAAAAAAAAACATTTTCTTGAACATTCTTCCAGTGATTGTGCGATTGTGAAATAAGATATTAGCCTTTGTTTGTTCTCGTTTTTCGATTTCGTAACCAGTATATCAAAGAATATACTAAAATTAACCAAAAAGCTTGGTAAGACAACTTTTCAAATGAAATTAACGCATTCAGAAATGGTATACATAAAGCCAAAGGAAGAATCAATACAAGTAAGTGTATATACAGGATAGAGAGGTTAGATTTTATTTTTTTAATTTCATCATCCATCTCGAGAGCTTATGATTTCATCAAAGCTTCTCCATCTTACTCAGTTTCTCGCTAAGCCTTCATTTTGTGAACATCATTCTTTCTTTGATATTCCATGTACTCTTGAGTATTAACATATCATTTACAATTAAAATTACTAATCATCCCTCTGTTCTATAACACCATAAATGTTGCAACAAATTTTATCGTAAAGTCGTGCTGCATGTGTATGTTTAATTCGATTTTTTTAATCTCGAAATTTTTTTTGATTTTTATTCATTGTATTTTAACAATATTTTCTTTTATTTAATACTTTTCTTTTTTTATTATTATTATTTGACAATATTTATTATTGTTCTTAAATTTTCTTTTAGTTTTAATTGCTTTAAAAGACCGGGGACTTATTAGTATTATTAATATGATTAAACTAAAGAACATACATATTCGAAAAAAAAACAGAGTATTTGTTTTACAAAATTATTATATATTCGCTAAAAACTAAATTTATAAAAAAAAAAGTTTTCTTTAAACATTTATTTTGGCAAAATTAACCAAAGTATTAAGATAAGATTACACAATGAATTTTTTTCTTTTTCTTTTTGTTTGAGATTATAAAGAATGCAGTTTTTATAAAAATAAATTAGTTATGTTAGGAAGAAAGAAGTAGTAATTGGGTAAGAAATTAAATAGAATAGAAAGAAGAAAGTTTAGGATTTAGAAAACACAACGCATAAGAGATTTTAATTCGAACATTCGTTTACAATATTTCACAACATGTATGTAAAATCATATCCTTATTATAATCGTTTAAAAGCAACGGACGTTTCATGTTTTCACTATCGCAATTATCTTCGATAAAATGATTACGTTTCCATTTTAAGCAGGTATCCAAGGTATTTAGTGATGAATTTGAGATATTTTTATAAGGCGGTTTCTTAGATTTAAAATTAAAATTATTATTGGCACAGCTAATATGGCGGCAATTTAAAACTGATGTGCTAATAAGTTGTGCTTTCGCTTTTGAAGACGAGCGTACGTCTTGATGCTGATTAATAAGATGCTTTTCAAAAAAATTCAAAGGCAAAATGGCATTACTATAATGACCTTTGTGTCAATTTACATTCGAAATTCGACTGTTCAATAGACTTTTATTGTTGTTAAAATAAACATTACTCATGCGCATGTGTTCGAACGTCAAGGGCACACCCAAACGTTGATCTCGCTTCTTGTAGTACTCATTAAAATCTAAACGTATGCCGAACAATTGTAAATTGTGATCATTGTTGGAGTTAAGTGCCAGAAGAAAGCAGCGTACCGCCTTTTCATATTCATTGCCAATGTCTTTCAATGAAATATGGTAACTTCTTAAAGTCTGTTCAAAAATCTTATTCTCTTGATCTCTTTCCAATTTTCTCTCAGTTGTTATACCAAATTTACCCGTCTTTTCCGATTCCTTGATCTCCTTTTCATATTCTTTGCGTGCTTTGAGCTCACGGAAACATAAATCATAGAATTTATCTTGCCAAACTTCCAAGTTTATAATTCCATTGTAAACTGATCCAAGATTATCATTTAAATCACCAGATGATGCATCTAAAAATGCACCACATTTGATGGCACTCAAAAATTCATCATGAGCATTAAGTATGTCATCCAATGCTTTAGCTTGTTGCACTTTCTCCTGCAACTCTGCCCAAGAGCATTCAATTACTTCAAAGAGTATATAATATTGCATTTGATGTATGAAATGTATCATTTCGGAGGTAAACAAATGGAGGCGATATAAGACTTCATTCAATTCGGGGGCCATAGAGCGTAGGGGCTGCAAATAAACAAATGCGTTTATAAGTATTTTATATTTAATTTCGAATTTTACTTTAATTACAATTGCAGATAAACTTCATCCAATTCAAAGGTTCTGTGAATTACATTTAATTTAATTTCTTACTGCCAGGAGAACACTGAAACCTAATAAGATCTAAGCTTATTAAGAAGTTATCACCATTTGAGGTTTTCTGTTCGACAATTTGTATGAAGGCAAGACAATAGGCGTAGAAGTAGTAAAGCCATATAATAATGTCGACGTCACTCTCACAAAATCGGCAGACATTGGCACATGCTACAATGGACCTGTTGATAAGAGGCAGAACAGAGATCCATTCTTTAGAGGTTAGGGTCTGTTTGCCCTGTGGCAAGTCTGTGCAACTATGCCAAAAAGCAGCTCCTAAGGAGTTCGTTGGCTTGGCGCCAATTAAGGGACAAATTAAACCCCCTGTCCTGGATCCTTAACCTACTAATGACTGTATAGCTGTAGAGGAGTTGTTCTATAATTTCAAATTGCTTGTTGCAACATACATACATAGGTTAGGTTAGGTTAGAGGACGAGCACCTGTCAGTCAGGACAAGCACAGTACCCGGAGGTCGAAATTGACCCATCGCACAATGTCTTTTGGGGGGGAAGGAAATAGAGAATATAGGAATGTAGGCAAGGGGAGAGAGAATGGGAATCGGAGGAATTACATATAAAGAAACAAACACAAAACAGAAGAAGTTAAGAATGCGACTACACTTATGAAGCCCTAGCACCTCTCAACCAGCCCAAGCTGCTAATGAATCTGTGGAGAGCCTTGATATCGGCACTCGACACAGAACTCAAGCTCTCAAAGAAGGCCCTGTCAAGGGTCCTCAACCTTAACCTACCAAGGGCTGGGCAGTTGCAGAGGAGATGTTCGACAGTCTCCAACTCCTCCTCATCGTAACATACCCTACAATAGTCCGGCTGGGATCTGTTCCAGATCCCCGTCAGCGACCTAATCTCGCTGTCCCACGTGATAAAACCGACAACCAACCTTAAGCTGGCCTTAACCAAGCCCAGCAGCGACTCTGTCCTTTTGCTGTCCACAGCAGGCCATAGACGCCTAGAAACAGAACAACCCGATCAGTACCCTCAACGTCTCTGCTCTTCCCTCCTGACCCATCCATCGATAAGACCATAGAGGTGGCAGACTGGGGGGTCAGGACCAACTGTCACATCGCCACCTGAAAAAGAACCTAAATTAGCGAGGGCATCCGCCGTCTCATTGCCCAGTATTCCGCTGTGACCCGGAATCCAGCATACGCAATGGCCCTAAGGCCAGCCTGACTCAACGAAGATCATGTAAGATTCCGAAGGTGGGCTACCAGCTATGGCCTCAATAGCCTACAGTATTGCGAAAATCTCCGCCTGAAAAATGCTGCAGTCATTATTCAACCTGAAGTGGAGTTCCAAGACCGAGTTCCCTACAGAAAACGCCAGCACCTGTACATCCACCTAACTTTGACCCATCTGTGAAGATGGATATACCACTCTGCCCCTGGAGTACCCCACCATTCCATTGTGCCCTATCCGGTATGAGTATTCTCAAACCAGGTAGGAACATAGCTTCAGGCACAATATAATCAGTGGCTTTTTCCGAAAGTCCGTACCTTCCGTCAGGAAAGATGGTATTCATAAGATAAGATTCATACATACATACATAATTGGTCATTTCTTACGTCACTTATGTTGTGTGTGTTAATTTTATATATAAGTGACTGGACCTCTACTTTAGAGACGACTCCGAACGACAGAGTTTTTTTTTTAGGAACTTTCCATGGCATGTAGAGCTTTTGTCAGAAATCTAAAGAGAGGAAAACGCAAAATCGAAGAAATACTTTTTGTATTTTGTTATGATGTTTGCTCTGGGGCTTGAACCTTGGCCAGCTCCGTACCTACTAGACTACGACGACGCTCGTCGCAACATATCCTACAATATTTCGGCTGGGATCTGTTTCAAATCCTTGTCAGTGATATAATCTTGCAGTATCTTTTAATAAATCCATTAATTAACCTAAGCCCAGCAGTAAACCTACTCTATCATTGTCTATATAGCAGGCCTTAGACACAGTCCATTACCCCAATGCCTTTGCTCTTCCCCCCTGACCATATGGCATTATATTCCTGAGGGACTTAAAAAAATTTAATGGGGGGATAAATGGTTTTAATGTTTTGCAAATGATCTGGCAGCTCTAGAACAAATGTCAGAAACAAAAAGTCATCCGTAATGTTATTAACAGTGGAGCATGTAATTTGTTGAATGGGAAAGAGAGAGAGAGAGAGACAAAAAGAGCAAGAGAGTGGAATTAACATAAAAAGCCAAGTAGAATTTACTTGCAATTAACATTTCATTTTGTCCATTCCAAGTGTAAGCATTTGTCACAAAAGAAAATAAAATAAAATAAAAAGAAATAATTGCTATAACTTTCGAAAATATATTTTTTTTTTTATAATTTACTTTTATACAATATTGTAGGTCAGAAGTTAATAAAAAAAAAGAAAATTCAACAATGACTCTCTCTTCTGATGCTGTTTTCCAAAAAATCGGCGATGGTATTAAGGCCAATGAAGCCAAAGCCAAGGCGATAAATGGTGTTTTCCTGTATAAAATCACTAAGGATGGCAAAGTTGCCAAGGAATGGAGTAAGTTTTCTATATAATTTCAAATAAAAATGTAAAAATTTGCAACGTAATATCAGTTTTTATAACTTGGGATCAAAGGGCGTTTTTGCATGCCTTAGTTTGGTCATAAGCAAATAGCAATTTTACAACTACTTACTCTTCTGACTCTCTCTGTTAATACTTTAACATGACTTTACGAAATAATCAATGATTCTGATTAATTTTATTTCCCATGTCCTCCCCTCATATAGCTTTGGACTTGAAGAGTGGCAAAATCTATGAAGGGCCTGCTCAAGGCGTTAAAGTTGATACCACCTTAACTGTTAGTGATGAGGATATGGTTGAAATTGCTTTGGGTAAATTGAATCCCCAAGCTGCCTTCATGAAGGGTAAACTTAAGATTGCCGGCAACATTATGTTGACCCAAAAATTGGCTCCCTTATTGAAGCAAGCCGATGCTAAATTGTAAACCATGTACTACTTTAATGTAGTAACCAAAGCACCGTCACCTGCTGCATCTTTATAATAAATTATCCTTTTTTTTATGTAGTCGTATAATAATTATCTTAATAAGTCTTAACTAAATGTAATAATCAAAATTGTTGTTTTCAAAAAAATGAAAAAAAAATATGAATGGATGTATAAAAACCATGTGTGTGTAATATGTTAAACATTATGTGTAATAAAGCGATAGAAATTTTAAAATTTTTGTACAAAGAAATGCAATGGAATTAATTGAAACACCACACCACACACCAACATTTAATTGGCTGACCCTTGATACTGGCTGTTTACCTGATAAAAGGAAAAAGTTGATAAAAACCTATTCTTTAAACGTAATAGAGCAGAAACAAACCTACTGGTGGCAAAAGAGTACAATTAATTGTAATTGTATTTGAATTTAAGACAAATATAATTTTATTGCTTTTAGCATTAGATTAGATTGATTTTTTATTATTAATCTTGTCCACTTTATTTAAACATTGTGATAGGCTTTTCATTATTTATGTGTAAACGCTAAATTATGCATGGTAATCGCCAAGTTCCAACGGTAAGAGTCCACTTTTTGTTTTGTAGTATATTCCATTATATATTCAAGTAATTTATTTACATAAATTAGTTTGTTCGAGTGAGCTCAATGAATTCGCTAATTTATTTGTTTTGTATATATAGGGGCAATCGGTTCAAAAAATTTCTAATTATTGCAATTTGTGTTATCAGATCATAATCTGTTAAATCTAAATATTTATTAGATAGGACGTTATAATTTTATACAAATAATGTTACTTGATACTGTGTTTGTTGTACTTATTTTGTCGCTTATTTTCAGAGGGGAATAGGTTATGAGAATGTGTATTAGCTTATTCAGACTAAAAGCACTCGTTAGAATAGCATAAAAGTCTCTTCAATAGAAATGAATATGTATGGACTATAGTCCCATTAAATGAAAAAAAAAACAGATTAGTTCAAAATAAAGTCGCCGTAGTCTAGTAGGTAGTGGGTTGGCTTATTAGAAGACGTAAAGCCAGAGTTCAAGCCCCAGGCCAGACATCAAAACAAAATACCAAAAATATTTTTCATCAGCGATTTCTTTTCAGCAGATTTCTGGCAAAAACTCAGAGAATAAAAAAACCTGCCATGAAAAGTTTCTCAAAGAAAAAAAAAAATCTGATGTTCAGAGTCGACTTTAAACTGTAGATTCCCCGCCACTTATGTATAAAATTAACATACACAACATAAGTGATGTGAGAAACTAGGTCAATAATCCTGACTGAAGCGTTGTAATGACCAATTAGGTATGTATGCAGTTCAAAATGTAACAGCCATTCATATTATTTTCATATTGTTCTAGAAAACTCCAGACTCTCTAAAGTAAATATTGCAAAACTACACAGAATTGGATGAACTTAACAATTATTAAAATGCCGTAAACATTTTCAAAACCAATGTGCAATCTATACTTTTTATGAAAGCGAAATATAAAGCTGTAATTAGACCCCTAAAGAATGCATTTAAAATTATCCAAGAAAGCTGAGTGCCTAGGGAATGTAGCAAACCATTCCACCATTCCCTCTCTGGATCCTCGGAAACGGGTGCATTGCCAACATAGCCAACACATTTGCAAAAGGTGATACAACAGATAATTCAAAGTAGAGTGGAAAAGGAAATATTAAGCCCACCAGACAAATTTTCCAGTCATAGAGATATATGCACAACAAGATATGGTGTCTTCACAATTGGATTTCTAGCTCCGAAATATACAGAAGGTGCAGGCCAATATTATGCAGAAAATGGAAATGGGTTAGAACAACACTGCGGAAATTGAAACCTTGTCCTAGCATGCAATTTAGATAGAAATCCACAATGATTTATCTCTAGTACACATTGCAGAAATGCTTTGTGTAAACGTCTGACAAACGAAAGAAAGGAAGTATTGTATTAGGAGATTGAGTGGCCGCCGTGTTCTAGTAGGTAGTGTGTTGGCTTATTAGACGAAAGACCCGAGTTCGAATGCCAGGTCAGACATCAAAACGAAAATTTGAAAATAATTTTTCGGTGATTTCCTATCAGCAGATTTCTGGCAAAAACTCTGAGAGTAAAAAATTTCCATGGAATGCTTCTCAAAAAATGTGTCGTTCGGAGTCGACTTTAAACTGTAGGTCCCTCCACTCATGTATAAAATGAACGCACACAACATAAGTGAAGTGAGAAGCTAGGACGTAGTACAATGGGTCAATTCGACTACCGAGTACTGTACTTGTCAAAATTGACAAGTACACGTCCTCTAACCTAACCTAACCTATTAGGAAATTCCGTATTAATATGAATAATATAAATCATATTTTTTGCATTACTGCAGAATCTAAAACTTCAGCAATCAACTGCATTTAACAAATAAAATAAAACATTTTCATCACTCACCTTGGCATTACACTTTTGATCTTTCCATATCTTTGAAGATAGAACAAATTCCATATGTTTCATACGCCATAATGGTTTAAAGAGTTTCTGATAAATTTCCATTGATGGCTCCAACATGGTGGCCAAAGGACCACGTACGGTATATTGTAATGATAAGATATCCCAGCCAATGTCACCAGCACAAGGAAGCATTAATCTTACATCTAAATGATTTAATATTTCCGGATCATCGTATTGAGCATTTGTGGAGCGTATAGCAGCATCCATAATGGAAGACAAATCGTAAGAATACAATTCTTGGGCTGGTTTATCAAGTTCACATCTTTAAAAACATAAGATTTCTTTACAATATAGTATGTGTAATACAAACATAAACTTACTTTAAGTTTTCCATTAAAATGCCAATGAAATCGCCTTGTCCTAATAATAAATAACGGCGCATAGCTTGTAAGTGCTCAAGTAATTTATGTGGTCCCATAACTATATCCAAAACACGTTTCGACGTGTTTAGGTATATGGAATCAATTGTTGAATGTAGTTTTGTATCGGCTACTGATGAAAAGATATGCTCAGCTAAAATAAATATTCAGTATTATTTTAAAGATTTATTGTTAAGGTGAGTGGCCCAGCTATGTAAACTCACCATTCTCTTCAATACATTGTTTAAGCTCATTTCTACCTTTTACTGGTTGCTTATCTTTACAGATTTCACATAGAAAATTAATACTTTTGCCGGTTACTAATATTTTATTGGCCAAATCGGTGGAAACAAAATTCGGCAGCATTGTTGTACGTACACGATATTTATCATGCCATAAGTGATCTTGACCCACTTCTAGCAAACATTCAATGAAAAATTCACCATGAGGATCACATATTTCTCCCTCCAATAGCCATTTGGTAAGCATTTGGTAAAGAGGGCCACATATAGCCAAAAGTAATTCCTTAGCAATATTTTTAACCATGGGATTGCCGTTGCTTAAGAAACCATGTACGGTAGAAGCCAAAGCGCCACCTTTCTTCTCCTGACAAGCTTCAGCTATAGTGGCCAACAGTTGTAGTCTTTGCAGAGGTGCAACAGACCAAACAAGAATTTTCATTAAAGTCAAACGTTCGGGGCGTGTTGCTGTACTAAATGTGACAAACGTTTCATTTTGTCTTTGCTTGTTAAGTTGTTCCTGTAGCATAGCTACCATGCCATAATATTTTGTGAGTTCATTTTTTAAAGCGGAAACAAAACCCTGACCCATTAAACCCAATGCACACAAACCACTCTTCATGTCTGTATAGGATTGCACCAAATCATGATAGTAACCTAATTCGGCCAGCCGCAATAGCATACCTGCTTGTATGACATTAAGATTTTTGGCCTTTACGTCCAATTTAAATTTACCCGAAACGACATCCTTTTTCAAATATTTGCCCTGTATGCCAGTGAAAGCATAAATGACATTCTGAACAATATCATCATTAAGGTTATTTTGGGCTTCTGCAGTCTTATTCACATCTGAGAAGCCAGATTTCATGGGTATGTGTGTATAGGGCCCGCTAGTAATGCCGGGTGCTATATCATTTTCAGAACCACTTCTGCTGCCAATACTTTGACTAGCTTGGCGTAATATGGATATTCTGTGACTAAAATCGTTTGGATTATATACAATCTAAAAGAAAATGTAGAGCAATGATGAAAATGTAATATTTTTAATTGATATTTTATGTTGCACTTACATCTGAAGGTTTCATAAAGTTGAATTGTGAAGACGCCCCCGCCAACGCAGGACTTTTGTGTGACAGATTGCTTCTTAACGAAGGCAATGTACTATTTGGAGGCAAACAAGCATTTGGATTACAGTAACGCGTTTTGTGTGCGCTAGCAGTTGTGACATGTGATGTGCTATTAATATCGTAACCATTTTCAGCTGTTGTTGCATATTTCGAATCAGCCATGTAATAAAGAAACGTTAATAATGCACTACGCTGTCGCGGATCCAATTGCTGAAAATTTAGTTAAAAACAGAATTAAAAATTGATAATTTTAATTTATAAATAAGTAAACGTAAATATAAATGAAATATACATCTAAATATGGATATATATTTATATAAATATTTTGAAGTTTCTCTTCAAGGGTGTAGAAAATTGACAATAAAATTGGAATTTTCAATAATAGTACTTGCAATACAGCATTCATGATGTGATACCTACACTCGATTTTAATTGTTCATGCAAGCTTAAAAACAATGCCGAGTTATTACGTGATCCCATAGCTCCTGCTGACTCGGTGCTACTAAGGTGTTGTGTAATTTTTGCTACCAGTGAAGCTTCATCATAAGGCAATGAAGAAACCAATGCCGATGGACAATTCGATATGTATTGGGTAACATGACGTAAAACGTCCCCTGAAAAAAACGTGAAAAAATAATACAAAATTTATTTATTAGAACTTTAAGAAATATGTAACGTACAGGCGAAACCCAAAACAAAATTGGTTATATAATGCTGATGATATATTTTGCAAGCAATGATACAAAAAAAGAAACAAAAGATTAAAATAGAAATTATTTTTTATTTGAAATTAAAACAAAAATAAATTGAATATTTTTAAACATTGGGTGACTTTACTAGAAACAAAATAATTAAAAAAAAAAAGAAATGTCCAAACTGATTAATAACTAATTTATAAAAAAAATACGCAGGATATGATTATGCAGGATATGATTAATCATGAATCCCATATATTATAAATCTTTCTGTAAGTCTGTTTTTTTTTGTTTGTTTGTTAGACAATCACGCCTGATTGCCTTGATCGATTTTCTTAAAACTTGGGATATAGATCGGACTTTTGTCGGTGCAGGTTATAGGCTACAAACCTTTTCAAAATTTTGACTAAAAGGGAACAAATGGGAAAAATAATAATAGGCGAAAAAATAACCCGCACACCGCCGGGTAAAATCTGCTAGTTTACTATAAATTGTTATTTAAATTCGGGCATTTGCAATTCAATTTTTATCCTATACAGGCGAACTGCTATAATCTGAACTACTATTACTTGAATTTTCTATAAGTTGAAGTAACAGCAACAGCATCTTGGAAAGATATTCTATCAGGTTTTTCTTTTTTAACTTGAAGTTTCTATAAGTTGAAGATTTGCTGATTCAATTTATAGAAGTTGGACTGTATTAGTAGTTCAAAATGGTTTAGTCCTTTTTACGCGTAATAATTTACTGTCCAAGGCCAGACATCAAAATAAAAAAATACAAAAAGCAGATTTCTGGCAAAAACTCAGAGAGTAAATAAAATTGCCATGAAAAGTTTCTCACAAATCTGTCGTTCGGAGTCGACTTTAAACTGTAGGTCCCGCCACTTATGTATAAAATTAAAACACACACCATAAGTAGTCTGAGAAACTAGGTCAATAATCCTGACTGAAGGGTTGGAATGACCAATTATGTATGTAATTTACTGTAGCATATACTTATTACTTTGTTAATTATGTTCTTCATAAAATAATTTTTATGAAACCCTCTACAAAGGACCAGTACCAGGGCCAATGTGATTTATAATTTAGAATTGAGATCAACATTCAAACACTTGTGAAGCTGGCGATTAAAAGGTTTGGTCTATTACACTTATAACCCCAAGCACTCTAAGTTTTATTATGTAAGAAGGAATGAATCAAAATATGTGGTGTTAGAAAGATAAGATTTTATACAGAGGCAATTTTCCATGGCAGTTTTGTGGCTATTATTAGTACCGATAAAATACAACGTATTTATTAATAAAGTATAGAAGTATATGGTTATGATACTACTATAGTTAATCATGTGCAATTATGGTTTCAGAGTATACGAACTGAAACCACTTGATGAAGGCTAGAAACATTTGCTCTCTATGACCGATTGCCTGGTTAGGCATTCGTTTCGAAATGTTAGAAAGTAATTACAAATATTCCCGGCTACCGAATAATTTTTCTGTGATAAACACCTTTTGCCGCAATAGAAGAATCTTGAGTAATTTATGGTGCAAATATTTTATAGGAAGGAAATTTCTTTGTAAAAAATTAGTTCATTTCTTCTATATCTTATATCAATAAATTCTCAGGACGATCGGCTTAAAACCAGTCAACATAAAGTATTGTTAACATTGCAATAACAAGACAATTGCCTTAGATTCTCAACATAATTCAAGGCTTAATATTTATAGCATAAAGGATCTATAGGATATTCTTTATGGAAATGAATAAAATAAAATTATACTTCATGTTACTTACTGTGATTGTTTTTAGGGCCTACAGAATTTTTGCACAATCTTTCCAACAGATCGTAGATGTCTTTATAATTGCTGCGACCAACTCCAGTAGCTACAGAGGGTATTGCACTCGCTGTTGTTGTTGTAAAATCCACTGTTGGCGTTGACGCCGCATTAAATGACATAATTGTTGTTGTAGATTATTTTTTTTAGGGATTACAAATAAAACTTGACTGTGTACACCACAAGATCCAGGGCATTAAGGCTAATGGAAATAACCAATAAACTATAATTAAACAGCTTAAGCTCCTTTTCGCATGAACACAATACAATTTCAATTTCTCCCTCTCTTTTACACACTGATGCACGCACACACAAACTTATGCCAATTGTGCAAATTAAATGCAGAAAACAACAACTGTCGTTTATTTTTTATAGTTTTATAAATTTTATCAATCTAATTGATTTATTTGCTTATAAATTAATTCAAGGATAAAATAAAATTTATAGCAATTAATTAGTTAATTTTATTTAATTAAATCTTTTACAGAATTTTTGCAATACAATATAACAAACAACAAAACAAAAGTTTGAAAAAATTCTACTATTCTTTAAAGCGCTGCCAGATTAAACAGTGCTATACCATTGGCAAATAGGATAATGGGAATCATATAAAAATAATTTTATTTTACAAAAATATTTAAATATCAAAAGATAATATTAAATTACCAAGTGTAATTAGGAATTCAAAAGAGAAATATCATGTCAAATTCTTCTTTATACTTATAAAAATACTTCTTTAAAATTATATGCGTTAACATTTATATAGTACTTTTGCCAATAAGAAAACTAACAAAAGAGTATGGCAACCACATAAAATCTTTTGATATGGTAATATATAAATTATTATTTTTATTGCAATTTTTCTTTTATTCTGACATTTGTCGGGGCGTTCGGTATTTTTTTTTTGTTACTCTACCGTAAGATTGTGCCACGAATTCGTTCGATCTGATATTTTAGTCTTATATTATTTAAATAAATCAAAATATTAGCAGAAAATAACAATTAAATAAAAGTGAAAACTCCTATAACCAGTGTAAAAATATAAAATCATACAGTTTAGTATATTTATGAATGCTTTATAGTGAGTAAACACTATAGAAAATTTAGCTGTGATTGAAAAAAAAAGACGCCGGGTTAGTTTTTTTTCGTAAGACTTTTTTTTGTAATTGTTTGCGCCTTTTATTAATGCGGGGGTGTTAAATGTATTGAATTGCCTAATAGATTTCAGACACAATTATGGTAGCAGAGACTGCTGTGCCTTTGGCTAAAACCAGGTTCCTTAATTGGGAAAAACAGGAACATCTAGTAAAATTGGCAATATTGATAATAGCTGCTGTATTATGTGAGTATAAACATAAAAATTCATGTAGTTGTTGTTGGAATAGAAATAAATTAGAATAGTACTACCAATTGTTTAATACTGTAAAATACAGCTTTGTGCTTCATTAACAGTGAAAGAGATTAACAGTACGAATTAAATTTTCCTATAAGGTTGCCAGATGGCGTAATGTGTTGTCTAATAAGAAAGTTGTAGTTGAATCAGTTTAATTATACCTTGAATTGGATCACAATGTCGTATTGTGTCGTACAGCTATTTGGCTACTCGATGCGCGATAAAATAAAAACCCGAATCTAAATTTATTCAAATAGGAAAGTAGGTTGAACAAATTTGTGTCTGTTTTAATTAAATATCGTCTTATCCCAAATAAATCGGTAAATCTGGCAGCTTAATAATACTGTTAATGTAACCTTTACAAAGATGTATTTTTTGGTAGTCACATAGCAGATATAATGGCATAGTATTTTTAATAAAATTCTTTCTATTTGATTTTTGTGTGTTGCAGCGTTCGCCACGCGCTTGTTTTCCGTTTTGCGCTTTGAAAGTGTCATCCATGAATTTGATCCATACTTTAACTATAGAACCACGCGGTTTTTGGCCGAAAATGGCTTTTATAAATTTCACAACTGGTTCGATGATCGCGCCTGGTATCCTTTAGGCCGCATCATTGGTGGTACGATATATCCCGGGCTAATGGTTACTTCAGCAGCCCTTTACAGGATATTATGGCTATTGAATATAACAGTGGATATACGGAATGTGTGCGTATTTTTAGCTCCATTCTTTTCATCATTGACCACATTGGTTACTTATGCTCTGACTAAAGAAATACATGTGAGTAAAACAAATATTTTTTAAATTTTATTTGTGGAATATAAGGTTATGTTTTTAATGGAACATAACCTAAAAAATGTTTAAATGATGAATATTTTATAATTCTTGATAGGAAGAGTATGAAACATAATGAGTACGATAACTAAGCTGATTTTCTTTATAATAATTTTCTTAATTGTGAAATTATAAACAAATTTGATAAATTTTATAATGGCAATAAATTTATTTGTAGAGTACCGGTGCTGGTTTAGTAGCTGCTGCATTGATTTCCATTGTACCGGGCTATATATCCCGATCAGTGGCTGGCTCTTATGATAATGAAGGCATAGCAATATTTTGTATGCTTTTAACTTATTATTTATGGATAAAGGCCGTTAAAACTGGTGCTATATTTTGGTCAGCCATGTCTGCCTTGGCTTATTTTTATATGGTGTCTTCATGGGGTGGTTATGTTTTCCTTATTAACCTTATACCCCTACATGTGTTGGCCCTAATGTTTACTGGTCGTTTTTCGCATCGCATTTATGTTGCCTATAGCACGTTGTATTGTGTAGGCACAATTCTGTCTATGCAGATTTCATTTGTTGGCTTCCAACCAATAACCAGTTCAGAACATATGCTGGTAAGTTAATATTTTATATTTAAAATTGAATAATTTAGTTAATTAAAAATATTTTTCTTTTTAGGCTTTAGGTGTTTTTGGTTTATGTCAAATTCATGCTTTTATTGATTATTTACGTTCGTGGATGCCTAAAGATCATTTTGAGACCCTCTCTAAGGCTCTTATATCTACCATTCTGACGATAGTTTTTGTAGTGGGAACATTATTGACAGTCACTGGCAAAGTTTCACCATGGACTGGACGTTTTTACTCACTGCTAGATCCATCTTATGCTAAAAACCATATACCCATTATTGCTTCCGTTTCGGAGCATCAACCTACATCATGGTCATCGTTTTATTTTGATTTACAGGTATGTAAAGCTATATAAGTTCATAATCATTTTTGATTCATTTAACATTCGAAATTCATGATGATAATATAGCGTTAAAATGAGTGCGCCTTAATGTTACCAAGTGATTACATTAACACTTTGATCGCTGATGATATTTATTTGTTTATTTATTTATTTGTTTATTTATTTATTACACTGCTATTACAAATTATATAATTATTATGAGCTGATTAACTTAACTGGCAGTAGTGTAACAAACTAGAGATTTTGATGGGAATTGAACCCACGATCCTCACACGATCCTAACAGTCCAGCATACTACCCACTAAACTAACATTACACCCAAGAAGAATTTTTAAATAAGAAAATTTTATACCCGACCATTTTAAAGTATTTTTATTTTATCCTTTTTAATTACGACCTATTCTATTCTGTACTCTTTATTTTTCAATTATTTTATTTTTATATTATTTTTTGTTATCAAACTGATAAATCATTTTGTCATTTTACTATTCGCTTTTATTATCTTGCTTTCTGTTTTGGGTTCGCTTTTTTAATCCAACAAAATTCATTTGAATTCCAATATCTCAACCCATCCTCCTCGTATTAACATTCTCATTTTATCAGTCATTTTATATGTGATCATTATTTATATTGAAAAGAAAAACACCGTCGTTCTCTTTATTCCAAAAAACAGATTTTAGTTTTTCTATTTCCGGCTGGCCTTTACTTCTGCTTCTCGAAGCTCTCTGATGCAAACATATTTATAATCTTGTATGGTGTCACTAGTATTTACTTTGCTGGTGTTATGGTACGTCTCATGCTGGTTTTGGCCCCTGTAATGTGTGTTCTGTCGGGCATAGCAGTTTCACACCTGTTGGCTAAGTATATAAAATCAGTGGAAGCAGCTTCATCTAAACCGGTTGAAAATCGTCGCCAATACAAGAAATTGGAACAACAAAGCGGTGGTGTTAAGAAAGAAGTCGCCTTAACATTTGTCGGTATTGTAACCTTAATGTTGATCGTCTATACATTCCATTGTACTTGGGTAACTTCGGAGGCCTACTCGTCACCAAGTATTGTATTGAGTGCTCGTTCCCATGATGGCGGTCGCATAATATTTGATGATTTTCGTGAGGCTTACTATTGGCTGCAAATGAACACTCCAGAGGTACGTTGAAATAACAAACCCCAAAGCTTTTCACTTATTGGCATAATTTATTGTATGCGTGATGAATACTTAAAAATTCTTGATAGGAAGAGTATGAAACATAATGAGTACTAAAACAAAGCTGAAACAATTCTTACATTTCTAAGGACGCCGTACATTTTGAATCTGTTGTTTAACAATTTTTCCCTTGTTTGTTTGTTTTTTTTTTAAATGCAGGATGCCCGTATTATGTCTTGGTGGGACTATGGTTATCAAATAACAGCCATGGCAAATCGCACCATATTAGTTGATAACAACACTTGGAATAACACTCATATTTCCAGGGTAGGTCAAGCTATGGCCTCGTCGGAAGAGAAAGCCTATGAAATAATGCGCGAATTGGATGTCGATTATGTTCTGGTAATTTTTGGCGGTTTAACTGGTTACTCTTCCGATGATATCAATAAGTTCCTATGGATGGTTCGTATTGGTGGCAGTACCGATCGTGGTGCTCATATTAAAGAAAAGGATTATTATGCGGCTAATGGAGAATTTCGTGTTGATAAAGAGGGTTCACCCACACTACTTAATTGTCTCATGTATAAAATGTGTTACTATCGCTTTGGTCAAGTCTATACCGAAGGTGGTAAACCGCCTGGTTATGATCGTGTTCGAGCTGCCGAAATTGGTAATAAAGACTTTGAGTTGGATGTGTTGGAAGAAGCCTATACTACGGAACATTGGCTAGTCCGCATTTATAAAGTGAAGGATTTAAGCAATAGAGGAGTTTAATAATTTTAAAAATATTCCTCCATTTACATCTTAAGTTTGTAATTTCGTAACCTTAAAGCAAGCTCTCTATGCTAATTATAGTTTTTTTCGTTTTTTTTTTTATTGAAAATTTCCTAATTTTTGGTATAATTGTTGATCAATTCAGAAGCAAATCTTTTGATTTTGATAATAAGAAATAAGAAGAGAAAACTATTTCCAGTATTTAAATTTAAGTTTGCACAACTACATAACGATGAATCTCTTCTCAAGTGTGTTATATTTTTGCAATGATAAAATAGAAAAAATAAAAATCTCAAAACACAACATAAATTAATATTTTCTAAAGAACAAAAAAAAAAAAAAAAATAACAAAAAAAAAAAGATTTAAAGTATTACTCACTCGAAAGTATAAAAAAATATATAAATTAATATCAACAAAAAATTTTTAAATTTTCTATTTACTTTCCTTAAAAATAAACATGTGCTCAGTTAAGACATGGCAACAGGCTTATACAGAAATGATGGGCACTTTAAATAAAAATAATTACATAAAATAAAAAATACAAATGTTTTATACGATAAATAACAAAACAAAATAACAAAAACAATTGTCTATTTCTCATTTTTGTTTTCTAATCTTTGCATTTGTGTGTAGCAATATTCCTCAACAAACTACGTCCACAATTTTATTTGGCTCGAATTTTTATTTCCCTTTTAAATAAACGTTAATTTATATAAAACGTAGTACCGATTCTTGACCTAAGGCAACGCCATTGTATTGGCAATTTTATTGAATTCTCTCACAATTCTGATAAGATTTTTTACAAATCTCGTTTCTCTTTGAAAAAGAAAAAAAAATACTGAGTAGATTAAAAAGTATTAGGTCAAAAGCAACCATTGTTATGACCTTTCAATTAACGTTCAGTTTAACTACTAAACTTTGAGAAGACAAACTAATTGTTCATCATATTTTTCTAATTTACAATATAATAAGGCTTCTGCATCCCCTTCAAAACACCGGTATAAAATGTTGTTTCTACACTTTTACTAGCTGGCAAAAGCGTATATACAAAATCGCACAAAACCGGAGAAATATATAAAGAAGTCGCCGTAGTCTCGTAGGTAGTATGTTGGCTTATTAGACGTGAGACTACGATTCAAATGCTCAGGCTAGACGTTTCCAACAAAATGAAATATGAAAAAATATTTCTTCGGCGACTGTGTGGCGAAAAATTCCAAAAAATCTGTCTTTCAAAGACGATTTTACACTGCAAGTCCCGTCACTCCTGTATAAAGTTGATACATATAACATACATTCAGCCATAAAAGTATACATACGGTTAACAAATTTCAGAAATTTTTTAACCAATCCGTTTTCATTGAAAATCTTTATAATTGTATGACAACTTTCCTTCGATTTTAGGACGATCTTTTAGCATTGGTTCAGAAATTTGAGAAATTTATTATTCGTGGGCCTGTGCGTGCAAGTGTTGTGAGAAGTTAGGTCGTAATTCTGGTTGAATATCATTCTTGATTGTAATGACCAATTTTGTACTATATAAGTAATAAGAAGATGAAAGAGTGACCGATCTGTCCTACACATAAGTCGTAAAGTATATTTACACTGCAAAGAGTTCGTAAACTCTTATTTGTAATATTTTGGCAGTGCTTAACGTTCCTTATTGTAATACACCACAGTTTTATGAGCAACAAAAGTCATAATTATGCATTAATTTTATGTGGTATGCAAACGGTTGCAACTTAAATCTCGGAGTAGGTATTATGAACAGGAAGTAGGCAGTGACAATCTTTTTCGTTTAGGTTGAAGTAGGAAGTAATATTAGTTACTAGGGCAGACAATAATAAAATCGAGAAACTATCCATGACTGCAAAAACAACGTTTTTAATGCGATGTGGAAAGTTTATAAATTCGAACGATTTTGTTTTCAATTCGAAATGTAGTGCAAATTATAGTTTTAGTAAAATATTCTGTTTTGTAACACAAATAAAGGTGTTTACGTACCCATAAAGGTTTTTAATTCCCCTAGACTGGTGGCATTAATAACACGTTGACTACCGCGGTAATTTTCAGAAAACTTTCCCAAAAACGCCAACTTGATTTTTCCTGGAAGGGAACGCAATCTACGAATTATATCGTAGTCGGCAGGCAACGTGTTAAAGACTTTAAAAAATTAGCCAACATGGAGATTGTAATGCCACAGAGCGATGGTTACTTACATGTTTTTGCCCAAAGCGCAAAAATTGAACTTGGTGAACTGATGTTTTCAGTATGGCGATGTCACGTATCACACGTTATGCAATATCATAAACCTATTGAGGGATTCCGATGACTATTCCATCTTATTTTTTGGCGCATTTTCTTGACCACCAAGAGCATGTTATATACTCCAACTAGACTCTTTGTAGGAATAAAGGAAAAGCCGCTATTGTTATATAATTTAGGATCTGAAAGCTATAGTATAGATGCCAGACGAAATGCCTACGGCGTAGTCACGGATGATATTTATATGAAATAATCTTTAATTTCAAATCGTAGTTTTTGTTTTATGGCGTTACGTTTTAATTGATTTTTGTTATCTTTATTTTCATTTAGTTAAAATAGGCAAACTATGTATGTATTGCTTATGCTTATTGCCATGCTGTTGATAAAGAGATTTCTTTATTTATAAAAGTAAAGTTAAGATTGATTTTTTGTATAAAGTGTCCTTTGCCCTTGTGTACTAATTAATTGTGTTTTTCTTCTAACACTTCCTGCATTAAAGATTATCTGTTCTTTATGACGTGTACCTTAAGAACAATTGTTAAAACAATTTGTGTTTTTTTTTCGTTTTTTAATTTTAAAAAGAATTTTTATTTTTATTTTTGTAATTTTAAATATAAATTTGTTTTTAAATTAAGTATGTATATTGCAATTAAACTTTTCAATGATATTTTGTGAAAATTTTAATGACTGGTGCCATTTGTGCCGTTTGTGCCATTAGTTGTTTTAGGTGCTTCTGTAGCAATAAAACTCATAACATCGAGTTTACTAGCAACAGCTTTTAAGACTTGTTTGCCATCTAGAAGAGAATGTATGTTTTAAATTTAAATTTTGTTAAATTATGTTTTACTACGTTAATAACTTACTTTCTTCATCGACAATTGCTACACAAGGGTCAAGTTCAAGGACACGTGCCAATTTACCTACAATACCATTTGAAGGTATGCGTATAACACGCTTGGCGGCGGCCTTAACGGCGGGAGCATCGTGTTGGCGATTCATGCTAACGATTTGAGTTAAAACAGTTTCCTCACTCACGGTGCCAATTAAGGAACTTTATAGGTAATGAAATAAATACAATTTATTACACAGATTCAAAGATTTTTTTTTTGTTAAAACTTACTTATCATGTTCATCCAAAATAGCAATTTGTGTTACTTTGTTGGCTTTCATAGCCTTAGCAGCATCACCGAAGGTGGCATTCGATTTAAGAGTAACAGGTGCTGGCAATTTCATATCAGCAATGGGAACATTCCACCACCAGTGATTGTGTTCGTTAACAAGTTCTTTGAAATCGCGAGCCTCCATCCAGTTATCGGAAACAAATTTCGTCAAGTAATTACGAATACCATCAGGCAAGAGTACAACACATCTTTGGCCTTCCTTTAAGGTCTTGGCTACATTTAAGGCACCACGCATAGCACCACCACTAGAACCACCACACAATAGGCCTTCTTCGGCGTGTAAACGTCTGCTTGTATTGAAACAGTCTGCGTCCGATACTTTAGTCCACATATCAATAACCGAGTGATCCAAAACAGTGGGTACGAAGTCATAACCAATACCCTCAACCTCAAAGAATCCAGCTACAGTGTCATTCATTGATTCAGGGCGGGCCAAAAGAGAACCATAAGGATCAACGCCAACAACTTTGCATGAAGGCAATTCTTCCTTAATTTTACGGGCAATACCCGAAATAGTACCACCTGTACCGGCAGTGCATACAATCATATCAACTTTGTTATCCAATTGCCAAAGAATTTCGGCACCAGTGCCATCATAGTGAGCCAATGGATTACCAGAATTTACATACTGATTAAGTATAACAGCGTCTGGAATTTCCTTTTGTAAGCGTTGAGCAACGCAAATTAGACCTTCAGGTGAGTCGTAAGCAGCTTCAGTGGGTGTACGAACAATTTTAGCACCCAAAGCACGTAAAGCATAAACTTTTTCGTTGGACATTTTCTCTGGCATAACAATTAGGCATTTGTACCCTTTGACAGCGCATGCCATAGCTAAACCAATACCGGTATTACCGGATGTTGGTTCAATAATTGTGCAGCCAGGTTTCAAAAGACCTTTATCTTCAGCATCCAATACCATACGGTAGCCAATGCGGTCTTTAACTGAACCACCAGGATTGAGGAATTCACATTTGGCATCTGTTAAAGAAAAAAAATAAAAATTAGGTTAGAATTTTAATGATCTTCTATTTGCTTGTAACCCAGTAGGAAATTGTTTTAAACAAGTTATATGGGCAGATTATCGATGGGAAACGATACTTGGTTGAGCTAACAGTTATCAAAAAGCCATTGTAGTTGGTAATTGACAACTAATTTCTCACAATTTAAATTTCTTATAAAAAAAATATTTCTGAGACAACTAACCAACCATGCCTTTATTTCACAAACACAAGTTTTATTAATTAAATGTAGCGAGAATACTTACAAATTTCACATTTAATACCCTCAGATTTAGGAATGTTATTCAACTTAATCAAGGGGGTGCATCCAATGGCATGCAATACATCTGGGGTTATTTTTGAGGGATGATTTCTAAAAATAAAAATAAAAAATTACAAATCTTTCAATATATTGTGCCTGCAATCGATTTCAATTTGATAACTTACATTCCTCTCTTCGTGTGGACTGTTTTTTCTGTGGTGCCCAATGTCCAGGTGCAAGCTGATTTCTTGCCAGGATCGGCAAAGTCCTTTGGTCTTTGATAAGGCTTGTTAGCAGGCATTTTGTTTTTATTTTTTAATTAAATACTGTAATTAATTTAGAAGAAGTAGAAAAAAAGGAGCACAATTAAAATTTGAATCTCGTATTTGAAAGAGTTCCACTGTAAATGTAGTTCTTTATTGTCTTCTAGTTCGTTATAAACTGGTGGTTTTATGGTTTTGAGAACGAACAAAAGTATATTTATACCAGTAGTAATCGGTTATTTTCTAATTGCTATCAGTTTCAAAATTAAGTGTGTATATAATTTTGTTGTTTTTTGTGCTATTTTAGTTTGTTTGTTTTTGTTTTCTGTTTTCTATTTTCGTTTTTTATAAAAATTAGTTTCTAGCGGGGCTTGTGACAATTGTTGGTCAGTCAGTTTTGAATTGAACCTGTAATCTTGATTTTCGGTTTGTTTTTATTTTTGTTTGTGTTTTTATTTTTATTTTTGTTTTTGTTCATGTTAGGTTATGTTTTAAACAAATTTTTAATTGTCTTCTAAAGTTATAAGCTAATTTTGTACAACTGCTAGTTGTATATACATACGTAATTAGTTAAGAAATTAAAAAAAAAAGATAACATTGGGGTGATTTCTAATATTGATGTTAAATATTTTTCCACACTGTATGCGTATACACATGCGGTACTTGAATAAGCTACATATTTAATTCATAAATTAGCAAATCAGTTTGTATTATTAATATAAATAGATAATAAAAGGAAAATTTCTTTATGAATTAACACCATATCTAAAACAATTAAAACAATTACTCATTTCTAATCCATTGCACAAAATTTTTCAGTATGAGGCAATTTGTTTAAAAAATATTGAAATTAATTTTGGAATCTACAAATTCCTAGAAACATTAATAAAGTATTATTACAGATTATATCACTTATTTCCTAAATTATTAATTATTTCCTATTTTAAGACATTAGTTAACATTTGAAAATTGACTAATAGTAGTGGAATATTTTTAAAAATGTACACTCTTATAACACTAATGTTATGAAATTCGTAAAAATATATGAAAGTCAGGAATATTTATTCAAATAGGTTTAGTTTTTTATTTTACGAAATATTTCAAGGATTAATGAAGACTTTGTTTTTTGAATGGCTATCAATTATGAATGAAAGAAGGTAGTGTGTTGGCTTATTAGACGTGAGGCCACGATTCAACCCCTAGGTCAAATATCCCCAGCAAAAAATATTTCCTTTAACAGATTTCTGGCAAAAATTCTGAGAGAAAAATGTCGTGCGTTTAGCACCAGTTTAGAATACACCACTACTGCATCTTTGTGATCAAAGATCCTACATCTCACAGTGAAGCATCAGTTTATGAGCGGTCGCTATTATAGCAAATCTTCATAGATAATGTGCTCGATCAGTGTACTACTCCAAAGCAAGGGCGTTCCAGCCACTTTAAAGCGTTTTATCGGAACACAGCAAGCTAAGTACTGCCCCACGATTCTTGAGTGACTCCATAAGAGTAAATGATGCAGTAAAACTTTTGTATAACATTGTACTGAAATCGGATTATAAAGCAAACAACTTGAAGATCTAGGCTATTTTGTAACAACATATCTTTCCAATTGGACCAAATAACATCTGATGGCGGACTGCGACAGCTTAAAAAAAAAAGATTCTCCATTTAATACAACGGACTCTTATAACTTCGTATTTAAAGTTGCAGAATTCCATGATATTTAATATTTTTGATATTTGCGCAACAGCGCTAGATCATGAGAGAATATTACGAACGTTACAAAAAATCAAATCAGGTATTTGGCGCATAACAACAGATGTAGAAATCAATTGAACATGTTAAAACTAAGCTGTTTTAGTTATATATTTACGACAAACATTTAACTATTCAATAGTAGTCTCCAGATTACTTATTTAATAGATTTGTGATTGCTTGACACTGTATTGTATGATCAAACGTCTAAAATTTGAACAATCATAGACACAATACAAATATTTTACAGTCTTTCTTCGACAGGCCAGTTATTAGAGTTATGCTACCGATATTGTGATAATTAATCACATGAAATTTTGGTTCAATTATTCCATTCGGGTAATTTACAGTCTGACAGGCCAATTTCCAATCAAAATAAGTACGAAATAATCAAATAAAGCTGGATACAGCTAGCCTCTCGAGCTACTATAGAAAAATTTCATGGAAAATTTCATCTAACCATTATCATCAAATTTAAAATTGAGATACGTTATCGGTGTAGTCGCGCTTCTCCACCTTTTTTGTTGAGTTTGGTCTGTGTGATTCCTCCGCTTCCCACTCCCTCACTTTCCCACATGCTCTCTTTTCATCCTAACCCCTCTATTATCCTTCCCTCCTTTAGGATGTTGTCAATTCAACCTCCTGGGACTGTACTTGTCTTGATTGACATGTACACGTCCTCTAACCTAACCTATTGTTGCGAAGCAAATACAGTTGCTAAACCTATTATCCTAGATTCTGAAACTGGGAAAAAAAATAATAAACAGTTGCAGTTGTGACCCACAAACCACAGCAGTCCTTAAAGAGAATATGGCCCATACCATGTCAGAATGATCTACAACCGGGGATATTACTGGAGGACATTTGAACTATGTTACATTTCATCGTAGTCTCCGTAGTCTAGTAGGTAGTATATTGTTCCATTAGACGCAAAGTCACAGTTCAAAGCTGAGGTCAGACAAGTCTTAACAAAACGAAATGTATAAAAATATTTCTTTGACGACTTTCTCACAGCAGATTTCTGGCAAAAACTTTGAAAGTAAATTAAAATAGTTATTGAAAGTTCCTCAAAATTTGTTGTTCGGCAAGACGATTTAAAATAGCCTTAGGTCTCTTAAAACTAGAAAACAAGTAAAATAGGGGACGCCGTGGTCTAGTAGGTAGTGTGCTGGCTTATTAGACGTAAAGCCAGGGTTCGAGTTCCAGGCCAGACACCAAAATAAAAAATACAAAAAGGATTTTTTCGGCGATTTCTTCTGTGCAGATTACTGGCAAAAACTCTGAGCGTAAATAAAATTGCCATGAAAAGCTGTCTCAAAGCTTCGAAGTGGACCTTAAACTGTAGGTCCCGCCATGTAGGGGCCATCCCATGAGTGCTTTTTTTTTATAAAAAAAGAAAGTAAAATAGCAAATATTGTCCTGATCAAA
Organism: Sarcophaga peregrina; assembly: GCA_014635995.1. Classification (NCBI taxonomy): domain Eukaryota; kingdom Metazoa; phylum Arthropoda; class Insecta; order Diptera; family Sarcophagidae; genus Sarcophaga; species Sarcophaga peregrina. The sequence goes on along the minus strand of CM025790.1, from coordinate 52,270,816 downwards.
TCACGTTGGCCAAAGGTAATTTAATGTTCCTACTGAATTTAAACATAAAACAAACATTTTTGAAAGTTTAAAGAGATCCGATCTGTTGTCTTGCTAACAATTTTTTAATACGCAAGAATTGAATTTAATATTAAAAAAAAAGGCTCAAATTATTGATTATTTTTAAAACAATGATTTGGCAAGGTCAACGTAAATTCTTATTTAATAGAATTAAGTATTTTTAAAATATATTTTTTTATTTTTATTATTTTTAACATGTGTATTCTTTTATTAATTAATTTTATTTCTTTTTTTTTTTTTTTTTTGGTATCAACAAACGATAAGAAATTTTAATTTTCAATTGCTACCGGTAAATAATTATTAACGTTCTTTCTTTTTACGCTAAACTTAAATTAAAGATTTTATATTTTGATTTGGCAACGAGTCTGTAATTGCATGCGTAATTTTGTGAATTTCATTAAATTCATCTAAAATGTACATTTTAAGCGTTTGAAGATCTGTGTTTGTGCCAGTCACGGCTTTAAGCCACACTTTGCATGACTTGCTAATTTCTTTAGTTATTCTTTTAGCGTGTTTGTTTTTAGCTATGTTCCGGGAATAAACCTGAATTTTATTTACGAATATTATTTATAAAATTATCTTCTATCTTTTGTTTATTATTATTCTGTTGGTCTGTTTTAAGATTAATTACACACGTGTGAAGTCATTCCACAAAACAAAAAAATTATTACCAAGTTTATGGAAAACTACATAATTTTATACACGTTTTATACAATATGTACGAATATGTGACATGATGAGGGGTAGAGAGGCGTTCGTTCACATGTTGTATGTAAAGTGTATTTAAAGGCTATAATTAATAGCTTGTGGTTTAAATTACGTAAGAAAATGAATTTGCAAAAAAAAATTTGTTTTAATTAATATAACCTTATTCAATAGGTAAAATAAAAATTTATTTCTTAAAACCTATAAACATGCAATATTTAAGTAAAATCTTCGAAAGATGATGTGCTGTATAGATAACTTTGGATTCTATGCATTCAAACTTTCACTAAGTGGTGAAATTCAAAAAACCAGAAAGATTAAAAAGGTGACCTATGACGTGTATGACTTTGCTAATTAAAAGCCAATCTGTACATCAACAGATTTGTTAGTTGACTTGATTTTAATTTAAAATTTGAGGCGCTATAAATATGTTGTCATACCAAGAATGTTGCTCGAACAGTTTCTTAGTGTTGTGTGTGTACTCGTTGTCCTTTAATGAAAATTATTATTTTGATTTTCTTATTATTCTAGACCGAACCCTATTGATTTCGATTGAAATCAGATAAATCAGGCGAGTATTTTTCTATTTCGTATACTAGACGCAATCCTTTAATTAATTTGTTGAACTGCAGCACAAGTAATTTTTTAAACAGTCCTCTTTCCTGACTGTTTCTTTAAATATTTCGGGAATTCTTTTTTCCCTTTCCGTCTCTTTAAGGAACATAGGATTTTCCACATAAAGCATATTACAAAGCATTTACTTCATCTTCTTACTATTTTTATGCATTATTTTACTTTCAGTGTGCCGTAGGAAGAAACTTTGCTCATTCAGTAGTACTCTCCTAAGACGTTTACATTACTATAAGATTTTTTTTTTTTTTTTTTTTTTTTTTTTTTTTTTTAGTTTTATTTACAATCTATCCAAGGATATTAAGTAAATTTTATAAAGTAAAGAATAACATTTATTGTTGAACTCCAATGAGAACAACAATATACAAAAAAAAAAATTGTTAAAATTAAAATTATTTCAAAAATTTATAATATATACATTATATACAAAAGTCCTAAAGTTTAATATTTACATTTATGTACAGAGATTTTAATTAATGTATGTATAATTAATTAAGTACGAAACGGCAAGTCCAATATGTGGTTCCTTTTCAGTCTTCTTACTTCGTTTGTGTCATCTAGTAGCATTATTGCCAATGGGTTACAGTGATTACTCAGCCTCTCCAAGTAATTTTCGCTATGTTTTCTAACTACTTCTTTAACCATCGGAATCGATAAGTCATCATGAATTGTTTTGTTTGATACAAACCATGGAGCATTAACTAAGGACCTCAATGTTTTTGATTGGAACCTCTGTAAAATTTCAATGTTAGAATTGCTGGCCGTGCCCCACAGCTGTATACCGTAGGTCCACACTGGTTTTAACATTACTTTGTACAAAATAACCTTATTCTCGAGACTTAGTTTAGATTTGGGTCCTAGTAACCAAAATAGGCGCTTGAATTTTAAGTTAAGATGCTGTTTCTTAGCTTTAATGTGGTTTTTCCATGTAAGCCTGCGATCGATGTGTAGGCCTAAATATTTGACTGTATCAGATTGTGGAATATCATTGTTGTTAATGGATACACGTGAGCAGTTTCCACGACGCAAAGTAAACGTTACGTGTAAAGATTTTTCGGTATTGACTTTTATTTTCCATTTGTTTAGCCAAATTCCTATTTCATCCAGCTCTCTTTGAAGATATAGTGATGCAACGTCCGAATCTGTGTCAGCAGCTAACACCGCTGTATCATCTGCGTAGGTTGCAACTAGTACGTTATTTATTACGGGCATATCCGATGTAAAAATTGTGTATAAAAATGGGCCTAACACACTACCCTGAGGGACACCAGCCTTGACACTGTAAATTCCAGAAAAATCTCTGTTGACCTTGACATAGTAATACCTTCCGCTGATATAAGATTTTAATACTAGGTAAAAATGTGTTGGGAGTAGTTTTTTAAGCTTATATAGTAGTCCTGCGTGCCAGACCCTATCAAATGCTTGTTGTATGTCCAAAAATACACCTGAGCAATATCTTTTGTTTTCCAAGGAATCCCGTATAAAATTTACTATACGATGGCATTGTTCAGGTGTGCCATGCATATGTCTAAACCCGAATTGGTACTCTGGTATTATGTTATCTTTTTCTAGTATAGGCAACATTCTTCTCAGAAATATTCTTTCAAATATTTTGGAGAACGTGACTAGCAAACTTATCGGACGATATGATGTTACAACATTTTCTGGCTTTCCAGGTTTAGGGATCATTACCACTTCAGCACATTTCCACTGCGAAGGAAAATGATTTAGCCTCAAAATTGAATTGAATATAAGCGTCAGAAAAATTACAGCTTTCTTAGGCAAGGCTTGGACTACTTTTCCATCAACACAGTCGTATCCTGGTGATTTTTTACAATTAATTTTAGCAATCTCCTCCCGTACTTCATTTGGTGAAATATGTTTTATTGGCCAATCTACTGGACATGGACTATCAAGAAATTCATATATTTCTTTTGTAGAAGTACAATCGCTTACTTCATGTGGCTGAAATATTTTTGATAAATGTGATGCATATGCTTCAGCTTTGCTTCGATCTGTTCTGCACCACAAACCGTTTTCATCTCTTATAGGTGTATTTTTCTTGATTGGACGCTTTAAGTATTTGGTGGCATTCCACAGGTAATGTTCATCATATCTTGTAACGTTAAGATTACTAACAAAATTGTCAATCTGTTTATTTTTTATTTCAGTTAGCCGTAGTTTAAGATCCTTTGTGGCCCTATTAAGGTTTCGTTTGTCATTCGGGTTTCTACTCATTTGCCATATTCTTCTTAGTCTTCTTTTATTTTGGATCATCGTTCTTATTTCAGCAGTAACGTAAACCTGGTTTGGGTTATTATAGGTCTCAATTGATGGTGTAGATAGAAATCCAGCTTCATGAATTAAATTGTTAAATGTTTCAACCGCGTCATCTAATTCCGATGCAGATTTTATTGAAATATTGAGGCTGACAGTTCTTTCTAACCAGGTGCTAAATGATGATAGATCAGTTTTATTATTTAAAATTTGATATCTTTTCAAGTGGCAATGTAAGAATGTATTAAAATCAAGTATAAGTGGCGAATGGTCAGAGTTTAGATCGTAGCTATCAGCTATTTGTAGTAAATTATTTGGTATGCCGTAATATACCACAAAATCCAATAAATCTGGCGTTTTATTCAAATCTGTAGGCCAATATGTTGGACTACCCGTAGATAAAACTGAGTAGTTGTTATTGCTGATACAATTATAAAGTTCTCTGCCTTTAGGATTTATTAATCTCGAACCCCACCAGTGATGTTTAGCATTGAAATCGCCTCCTACTATAAATCTAGGCCCAAGTTTTCTAAAAAATTCTTGAAATTCCTGACACTTTACAGAAAATCTTGGAGGAAAATAGATAGAGCTTATGGTAATGGAAGTCGAATCACAAAATATTTTAATACCTGCAGCTTGTATATTTTGCTGTCTTATTTCGTCAGTGAAACTGTAATTTATTGATGATTTTACAAGTATTGCTGCTCCACCATGTGCTCTATTGTCTGGGTGGTTGGCTTTTATTATGTCAAAATCTTTTATTTTAAAAAATGATCTGTCTGTGAAGTGTGTCTCCGAGACTAGGAGTATATCAATAAAATTAGTTTTAAGAAATATTTCTACCTCTCCAGTATGATTGGAAAGCCCATTGGCATTCCATATTCCAATTCTCAAATTCAATTGCATAGTTTTGATATTAAAAGGGACATCATATTTATTAACTTATTGGTCTGTTCTATTTGGTTTTCAATTAATTTTTCGAGTTTTTCCAAAGGGTTGTTTAGTGGATTTAGTTGCTGTGGATTCCGTAAAATTTCGGAGTATGAAAATCTATTGTTTTGACTAGTGTTGGTGTTTGCATTTTGTTTAAATTGATTTGGGTAATCTTCACTATTAAATACATATTGGCTGGTTTTATCTCTTCTGTTGAGATTATTGTTTTGCAATTTTCTTTTTAATATCTGCCTATAAACTATGCAGCCTTTGTAGTTTGCTGGATGGTTTTGTAGACAGTTTACACAGCGTGGAGGAGTTTCAATATTTTTATTGCAGTCAATTGTAAGGTGTCCTAAGCCACATTTAACACATCTTTCTTCTTTTCGGCAGTAAGTTTTGGTATGGCCGAATTCTTGGCATCTATGACATTGCACGAGGTCGGTAGTTTTTCTTGGGGGTTCAATGGTGACAATGGCATTATTTATATGCCTAATATCGTATACCTTTTTGTTATTTAAGTCAGGTTCTAAATCAACGAAGAACATTGGGAGGGGTTTTTTCGTTATTCTACTGCGAACATTGACAATGTTTCGAACTTTATGACCATTTTTTTCAATGCTGTATTTAATATCAGTAGTTGGTGTAGAGTGATGTAAATTTTTTATAACTACTCTATAGGATCGGTCTTGTTTCAATTGGTAGGTATGGAACTTAATTTTCTTATCGTTTAAATGAGTAACAATAATCCTATACGATTTTACATTTTTCGTTATTAATCTTATTTGACCATCTTTAAGCGACTTGTATTGAAATTCAGAGGAAGAAATAATTTTCGAAAAAGATTTTATCATTGCGCTAATATCAGCAACAAATGGTATGAATATTGGTGGCGGCTTTGGTTCATTGTTATTGCTGTTTTCATTGTAATTTTCATCCTCAGTATCAATGTCTTCACAATCTAGACTAGCAAAACGATTATTATTTTGGGAGCCTGAAATATTTGAACTCGCACTATTTGTTTTTGTTTGTTTTGATGTACTAGCATCATTGTTGTTTGTCATTGGAATGTTGTTTACGTTTAAAAGTGCACGCGCTTTTATTGATGTGCTTGCATTGTTATTGTTAACATTTTTAATTTCAGTTAAATTATTGTTGTTGAGATTTTGTCTTTTGTTTTCAAATATTTTTGGTGATACACTTTGTCGTCGTCTTTTTGTTATTGGCGATGTAACTACTTGCCAGCTAATATCATTGTCTTCACTTGAGTCACTGCTTTCATCCATGATAAAAGCAGTGTATATTGTTAGTGTTCACAAATATTTTATGTATTGTTCTTTTACAAGACAATTTTTTTTTTTTTTTTTTTTTTTTTTTTTTTTTTTCTTTTAATTTATTTTTATTAAATTACAAATATTTGTCACTTTCAAACACGAATAATGTACATGCGTACGCGATCACAGTCAAAAGCAGACTTCTATAAGATTTGTTGTTGAGATTATCATCTGGATAGTAGTATCGGGATTCAGGGGGCTCTCAAGGTGTATTATTTACCTTTAAAATTCGAAAACTATGATATATTTTGTTTTTGACAAAAGTTCTGTCTGAGTGGCTATTTACTATGAAAAAATTTCTCGATATGAAGCGGTAGGTCCCGCCACTAGTGGGTGGAATTAAAGGACATAACGCGGATTGTCTGAAAAGCTAATCTGTAATCCTGATAAAAGGTTTTTAATGGAAGCAAGTCCAGGTTGTTTTAAACTAAACGGTTAACATGATAGATCTTTTGCTGCATTATCTTTAGGAATAATTTCTATTATGAAATTAATCGCTTCGTCGGTATATTTAGGGCTTTCCCTCATGCTGGCGGATAAGCTTTTCCTAAGCTATATATCATATGGTTAACTTTTTCTTAAGCACATGGTGGAATTCATAGTTTCTATTGCTTCTTTATGTGTCAATTCTAATTACAATTATTCATCTAGGAAGTTACCTGGCCTTTAGAAAGGATATCATTGGCAACAAAAATCGTAGAAAGGCCATGCATAGTCACCTCTTAAGAGAGTATAGGATTAAATGAGCAATGGAAGCTCAGAGAGGCATATTGGATTTTGATTTTTCTCATAGCTGACGCAAATTTAGAACACAGACGTCTGATATTTTACATAAAGCTCTGAGAATTTCTTAATAATTATTGACAAACAATTGTATCTGGGACACAATGAATATTTAAGTATACGCTTTCATGTCTTAGTCAGTCACTGAAACGATTTTCTGGAAAATGGGGGAGTAAGTTCAGTTATTGTCTAAACCAGTAAAGCTGAATATGGAGGAGCGAATCTAATGTATTACGTAGAAGAAATTCCAAATAAAACTGAGGAGTGGGTTCAAAACAGAAAATTGACCAAATCCTCTTGATACTACAATACTATGGAATTTCGTCCGTGAAAATCTGGAATTAGGCCTTATCCGAGTACTGTAGAGGTACTTACAGGATTGCAAGCCAATTTCACTAGAGTGGGTTATATAGTTAACCTTACCGGACTAAATATACTTTTCATTGGTAGCATAGCTAATCACAGAATAACGCTTGATTAATAAACTTGTGCTGTTTAATTTTTATTATCTGGAAATAATCGTATCAATTTACGATTTGTTTTATTATTTATTTTGTAGGTCAATACTTAGATACGTCTTCAGGCGTTTAAAAATAGTTGAATTTTGGTTTTAATTGTGGGCTCGTTTTTATTTTCTTATCATTGCTACTGATTTGAAGTTTTTATTATTGTTTATTTATCAATTAATTAAACGTCATACGGATTTGATTAAAACAATTGTAATAAACACATCGTTAGTATGCTCGTTTAGATTTTCGAAAATGGTCTATCATATATAAACACCACGTTGAAGTGACGACAACTTTATTTTTGCCAGTAATGGCGGTAACTCAATATTTAGTCGGAAATATATTGTACATTATAAGGGGACAAAACTATAGGAATCATAAATTTCCAAATGGTGGGCTATACTACAATACAATTGGGCTCTTGTTAATAGACTTTATAATACGCAGATTCCATGCCGGAAGGCGCAGAGAAACAATGCCCGAGAAGAATTAACTTCTTACAGATGAATTTAAAACGCATGAAACTGTAGGTTTTGCAATGTATTCCAAGGAGCTATGGGATTATTAAGGAGACTACAAGATCACTGTTACATTTAGAGGGCAGAAATCCTAACATCTACAGAAGGCAATTCCATTGTTGAAGCCTGTAAGTCTTCCTTCCTGAGAACGAAAACTGTCCCCACAGTTAGCTGGGCTGAACTGTTTAATATCCAGATTATTATGGAGCATACATATGTATGTATGTACATGGGATGTAGGACAGATGAGCTTGCCACAGTTGACTCTACCTAACAGGTGTTTATTAGTTTAAAGATCGGCGTGGAGTTATAAAAGTTGGATAGACAGATCGCCCTAGTCTAGTAGGTAAAGTGTTGGCTAGATGTGAGGCAAAGGGTTTAAACCCCAAGTCAGACTTCTTCAACAAAACCAAATGTGAAAAAATATTTCTTTAACGACTTCCATTCAGAAAGATTTATGACAAGAACTCTGAATAAAATTAAAAATTACAATGAAAAGTTTCTCAAACAACTGTCGGTCGGAGTCGACTTTAAAGTGTAGGTCCCGTCGCTCATATGTACATATCGAAACTTCCTTTCTATTACATTCCAAGTCGAAAAAGTGTATTTTGAGTTAGAGCTCTCAAAGTTTCCACGCGCCATAAGACTATACGTGTATTCTAAGTAGATTTTCCTATTACTTCGGAACGGCTGGGCGCATCTTAATCAAATTTTGACAGTATTTCAGTTAGAGAACGTAGAACTAAAAATGTAAGAATATTAACAACGTTCTAAGTACACTTAGAACATTATAGAATGGAGGCGTCGATATATAAAATTAACATACACAATAAAATTGGTGTGGGAATCTACGTCGTAAATGACAGTAGGTGCAGAGATGTCAATGAGAGTAAAACCGTAGAAAGAAAAGCAAAAAATTGTCGTAGCGGTTAAGATTCGGATGAACATCAGAATGTAGAATACCTCCCAGAACAAAAACTAGAACGTATTCCTTTTACGAATGCATCTGATGCCTAAGATATGAAGCAGGAGGAATGTTAGTCCTAAGGTGAGGTCTTTATAGGGTCTACTGTTACACAATGAGTCGCGTTGGATCCATTGTCATTCTTTTTGTTATGATAACATGTCTGGGAACGTCTAACAATAGCAAATATGCATGACGATTTGTTAGTGGCGAGGACCTTTATCAACCTTGTTTGTGGTTCTTTAATAACCGCGTTTATATTTTTCATGAACCGTTGAATATTAATAAATATGTACGTATTCTTGCTCGGTGTTTTTATCAGTATTTATATATTGTACTTGACTTTTTGTAAATCAAAAGTGTTTCCAAAATAACAAAAATTTCTCTTATCATTATTAATTAATTTATTAGTTTCGAAAATTATCTGTTTGATAAAAATAACACAAAAACAAAACAAATTTCATAGTGAAGAGAAGAATTGAGAGTATGATTTTATTATTTTTCTTTTATTAAATTTATTTTATATTTCCTAGCCTAAAGATTTTTTTAATTTAAAAACAAAGCCTTCAAGTCTCCAGTAATGAGAATTTCCCTTGGCGGTGTGTCTGCTTGAAACGTATTTAAAAAAAAGTGTTCGTTTTATGGCTTTAAAAATTTATGTTAACAACAAAAAAATTTAATGCGAAATAAATATTAAATAATATTATTGATAAGAATTTATGCATGTGGTACTTTTTTCGTTTCAAAACAATTGATAATTTTTTAAATAAAAAAAAAAATTATAATATTTGCGCACGTTTTTTGTTTTTGTTTGTGTTGATTTTTTGTCGTCAAACAATAGATTTTTTTTTTGTTAAATTCATTAACAAAAGAATTCTTATTCTCTTCAAATGAGTATTTGACTTATTTACTGTACAATATGTACAGAGAGTATACATAGGTACATATGTTGTTATCACTGAACATACGATTTATTTTTCAGTTCAATATTCGCACAAACATATGTACATACAGACATCTGTATTTAGAAGAGGCATGTCCCCAAATTCGCAACACATGGGCCAGTAGTCGCCTAACAAAATTCAATTTTTTACGCACTTTTTTTTTCATTCTTTGAAATAAAACTAACAAAAAAATGTGTATCTGTAGACACATGTATGGATGTTTTCAACATAAATATTTTTATTTAAGAAAAAAAAACTTCGTGGAAAACATTTTTTCTGTTCTATTTATTTTCCTTTTCAAGCACTTGTGTTTCGAACACCATAACTACCTATGTACTTACCTTTGTTAAACAGAAAACACAGTAAAAGTATTTTATTTCGAGTACGAAATCTAATTAAAATGAACAAAAAATAAAAACGCAGAAAAACCAATATCAACCACTACGTTGGTGAGTTCAAGTCCAACTGAAACCAAAGTGTCGAAGAAGTTATAAATTTTTTAATTTCAGTCTATTGAACACATTTATTTGCTGTATTTTATTTCTTCCATCCCATACATCTCTCGCTCTCATTATCATGCCTTTGCCGGTTTTATTTGTTCTTTGCTGTTTTTACTATTGAGATTTATTTTTTTTTTCTCATTTATATGTATGTACTTAATACATATGTATGTATATATGTATATGTATGTATGTATATATGTTTACATATACTCATAAATAAATATTTGGACCATTACTATACACAATAGTAGAAAACAGAAACTATAATAACAAAACAGGTAAAACAGATTGTGTCTAGAACAGTGAGGACCATAATGAATTGCTCTTCAGCTGTTTGTCAGCTGAATTTAAATTTATGGAACACGAATTTGTTTTTCGAAATTGTTTCAACCCCTAAAATTCGAATATTAAATGCTTGCCACAAAAGTATGTTGCTTTCCTCTCTATTCCATAGCTTCCGAAGTTTTATTTTTGTTTTATATCAACTCAAATGCAACTCAAACGCTAAACAAATGTATCTTAACATATATACAGGCATGTATCCATACATATGTATAGCGTATGCCATTAAGAACATAGATTAACTGAAAAGAGTCGTCAGCCGCCAATGTTGTCTATCTAATGCCTAATATCGTACAATACTTTCCAGTTTAAATGATTAATGTTCTTCACCATGTTATTTTGGATTTACAGTGACTTCTTTGCTGCGTATTCTATTCCAAAGCCGCATGACACAAATGTGTACATATCGACGCCTCTGTTCTCTAACATTCTAAATCGGAAAAGTGTGTTTTGAGTTATTAGCTCTCAAAGTGTTCACGCGACATACGACTATATGTGTACTCTAAGTAGATTTTTTCCTATAACATCGGAACGGATCGGTGCATCCTTAATCACATTTTGTCAGTATTTAAGTTAGAGAACGTAGAATTGTTAATGTAAATGCAAGTAGATTAAAAACGTTCTAAGCGTACTTATAGAATAGAGGCGTCTATAGGTACTTATTCCTTAATATGGCTTTTATACAGCTTGTCCTAACCAATTAGCTTTCATTTTCCAATAAGATTGCTGATATATTCCTTATTGGCTTGTCTCAGAAGTTAATATTTTCTTATTATCTTTGGCTACCAAATCTTATGTAGCTTCTACGCGTTGCGATTAGCTGATTAAGTCGTATAAGCAATTGTAACATTGGAAGACTGGTTGGTCAATATTTTTTTGATTTTCAATCAACCAACAACTATTTATAGTCCAAAACTAATTCATAAGTAAAGTTGGTCGTTTTGACCAACTTGTTTATTCAATTTTGTAGTACAGCTAATAAAAAGTTGCCATATGTAGTGTGTTGACTTATTAGATGTAAGACCGCGGTTCAAACACCTGGTCAGATACCTCTATCAAATCGAAATATGAAAAATATTTCTTCTGCGACTTCCTCTCAGTAGATTTCTAGCAAAAACTCTGAAAGTGAATAAAAATTGTCATGAAAAGTTTCTCAAAAAATCTGTTGTTTGGAGTCGTCTTTAAACTACAGGTCCCAGCACTTATATAAATAAAATTAACACACACAACATTAGTGGTGTTAGAGCCTTGGTCGTAGTCCTATCTGAAGAGTTGTAATGACCAATTATGTACAGTAGAACCCCGTTTAACGCTACTCCGTTTAGCACTGTTTCAGTATTACGCGGTAGTATTCGGATTTACTTAAATCCCACACTGTATTGATACTTGTTGCATATTTGTACAAATGAAACGGCCATGGACCAATAAAATGACGATGTATAGTACGTATCTTTTTCCATTCTTTTTTTGTTATTCTGTCCAGAATAAAGATTTCAACTGTGATTTCCGTCGTAGTGCTAAGTTGCCTCGTTTAGCACTGTTTCGTCGTTTAGCGCTAAAACTTATTGAAACGTAACCCCCGCTTTAAGCGGGGTCTTACTGTACATGTATATACAACTACTAGTAATAGTAATAGCATCATGTAAGGGTTGGATTAAAAAAGTTTTTTAAGCAACCGTTCATGAAGCTCTATTTTCCTTTGATTTTTATACTTTAACTAAAGCTTCAAACTGTATATTGCCAAGTCTTACATGTGCAAACCAGGCCTTGAGAATTCTACTCTCGTGCCTTCCACCTAAAGTAATTTCCTAGATAACTTGTTTTTGGCACGTTTTTCCACGTTTGGTTGCTTTCTTCTCTTGTATGTGGCTTTTAAGCTCTTGGTGTAAATTTATTGAGTTTTCTTGGCTTTCATTAGATCTTCTTGGTATCACCATGTTTCCGAATTTGCCTTCTCACGTATTATGTTTAGCGTCATTACAACGAGTAAAAGTTGAAGCTTAGTTCTTGATATTGTGTTGAATATTTCAGATTTACCATCTCTGCACTTACTCTTCATCAAATTTTATTCGTTTAAGTGAAAGTGTGAAACATATAGCATTACAGTTAATTGCGAAGAAACCATTTTCGAAGCCAACAAAAGTCAGTGGTTTTTATTAAGCTCGTCAAACATAATTAAATGCGTTTTTGTAAAGAATCAATTATTTTTAATCTCTGCCTTGAGCTTTTGTCTTTACTACGTGTCGCGTGGAATATTTTAGTGAGAAGTGCATCAGACTGTACACACTTGAGTAAGAGAAGGCGCTTTTATTTCAAATGTTCAACGTTTCATATGAAATATAAGAGAAATCACATTCTAAACAATTGTGTGTTCTGTATATGGATCAGTCACGCAGTGTTTAATAAACTAAACCTGTTTTAAACTATTGTTTAACAAATTATTTCTACACAAAGTAAAGGTGATTTTTTATAAGAATTATATTTGTTAATTTGTTACGCACGTACACTTTGAGAGAAGACAGTTTTTTTTGTTTTTATTTTGTATCTAAACAATATCTTAAATAGGAGTTAACATAGATATTTTAAAACGTTAGAATGATTAAGTTAGACTGACCTTTCTTTGATAACTTGCTGACATTTTGAATGTAGGGCTATTTTACTTCCCTCATAGAAACCCTTATTTCTATTGAAAAGTATACATAATTCGTCATTACAACCCTTCAGTCAGGATTATTGACCTAGAGTCTCACACTACTTATGTTGTGTGTGTTAATTTTATACATAAATGGCGGGACCTACAGTTTAAAGTCGACTCCGAACGACAGATTTTTGAGAAAGTTTTCATGGAAATTGTATTTACTGCCAGAAATCTGCTGGGAAGAAATCGCCGAAAAAATACTTTTTCTATTTCCTTTTGATGTCTGGCCTGGGACTCGAACCCTAGCTTTACGTCTAATAAGCCAGCACACTACCTACTAGACCACGGCGACTTCAATCAATCAATTGAATAGTATAGGCCGATCAATTTTCCCAAGTTTCTATTTATACGCCATAATCTAGTAGACAGTAGATTGGCCTCTAAGATGTGAGTTTGTGATTGAAACCCTAGCTTAGATGTCTGAACATGAAAAAAATATTTCTTCACCGAACTCCTTTCAGCAATTTTCTTGTAAAAACTCTAAAAATAAATAAAATCGCTATGAAAGTGACTTTAAACAGTGGGGCCCCCTGATTAGTAAAATGAACACAAAGCTTGGTTAGAAACTTGAAAGGGTTGTAATAACCAATTATGTATAACTGCTAACTTCTAGAATCTCTCTGTTATTGTTATTTGCTCATCTTTTATATTTTGTAGTATTTCTATAAGGTAGATTCTTTTTTATTGTTTATTTTCTTTTTTATTTCTAGAATAAATGTTCGACTTTTCCAGTCGCCTAAAGGCGAAAAAGTGATCTGCGGTCGATTTCCCAAGAAGAGGAAGAGTTTGCACTGGCAAATGGTAAGTGGATAATAATAATTGTTAATAATATACCTAAAACATTATCTTAACTTAAGAATTTAATGAAGAGTATTTCTGAAATTCCATCATTCAGTTAATACGAAAGAAAATTTTGTATCGGTTTCATAAGTACGATTCTAACATTCGGCAATATTGATTTAATAGCTGAAAACTTAATTTATATCGCAGATTTTATGCAAAACCCCATTAAAAGCTTTAAAAACCTCCGATAATATCTCCATGAATAAATTTCCCTGTTTTTACTGCTTTTGTATTTCTATATTTTCCGTACAAGGTAGGAGAATGTCCTTTTTAGAATTCCAATTGATAATTTCGAATAATATTTTTCGAATGAATTGATACCGAAGGTTGTTTTTCAAAAAGTTTATCTGCGACAGATAGTAAAGAAATAGGTCATATTGCCCTTGGAGTCTTAGAACATGACATACGGTATTCAATTATTCAGGGATAATATCCTGGACACTTTCTTATTTAGAAAAAATTAAAATAAATATAAAAATATAAACAATTAAATAAATATAGACGTACATACGTATGTAAAATTTTGTATTTGGTGTCAATATTCGCTCCTAAAAGTATGCTCAAATTATTTACCGTTCATTCACTTTTCAGTAAATACTAATCGAATCGATAGTATCTCAAGGAATAAGCTTTCACACCGAATATAAGGTGTTTGTTGATAACTTTTTTAAATTAAAGATTTGCTAAATGGGCGTTTACCGTAGTATCCCTGTTAGGAGGAAGATTTGTCAACAACTTCCTCGTAATTTAAACGAAATATCACACAATTTTTATGTGTTAAGAAAAGCAGTTATTCTTCGGCTGGCCAAATGTGATTGAATGACCAGGTTGTTCAAATTAAGAATTTGTTTGCGGGAAAAAGGCACATAAATTAATAGATTATGATTGTATGTACATAAATCGATTCGTATTATGTATTTCTTATACTGTTTAGAATCAGTTTTTTCAGGATTATTAACTAATTACTCTTGAATTATCATTATTTTTTGATTAATTAATGCATTCCTACATAATCGGCCATTGCAACCCTTCAGCTACGATTACGACCTAGCTCTTCATACTACTTATATTGTGTGTATTAATTCCATACGTAAGTGGGAAAACCCACAGTTTAAAGTCGTTTTTAATAAACCTTTCATGGCAATTTTATTTACTCTCGAGCGATTTTGCCAAAAATCAGCTGAGAGAAAGTCGCTGAAGAAATATTTTTTCGTTTCTTCTTTCGTTTCGTTCTTTGTGGGAGATGTCTGACCGATGCCTTATATTGTCTAATACAACATACTATACTACGGTGGCTATATAGTGCGTTGCATTTTAATAGTTACTGGAATGAAATATAAAAAATGCCCATATCAGCAATTAATACAGTGTGGCAATGTATTAAAAAAAGAAAAATTTTGAATTATGACATTTGTAAACTGTTTAAAACGATGTAAATATTTATACTTTTCTGCCATTCCAACAGTATTATGTCTGCAAAAAATCCTTTTAGCAGTACAAAAAGGTTATTAAGATGAGCTCTTTGCCAAATTTATACTAGGGTTTAATATTATAGATCGGTTTTTGCACCCGGGTATTATCCATTACGTACGGAAGGTAATACTTTGTTAAGTGAAGTAATAAAAATTTTTTTGTTACTTTAATTACATCATTAAGCATTAAAAAAATATTTTATTTATTACAACAAATCACTTTCATAAATAAAGTGATGAATTTCGTTTCAAAATAAAACTTATAAAGCATAGAGAATGACATGAACAGTCATGTAGAAACAGGCAGCCAAAGCAACAAAGAAGGAAAGAGCGCGAGCGGGTTGTGGCACCACATATACGGCATAAACAACAGTGTGAACAATACGAGCTATGGCAACGGCACGGAAAAGATTTATGGCCAAGAATGCTGGTGGATTAGTCAAGGTAAAGAAAAATCCAATAGCAAAGAAGGGAATAATATTTTCCAAATCATTACGATGGGCTCTAGAGGATGAGAAAGAAAAAAACATTTTTAATTAACACGGTCATCTCTAGAAGATGTAATTATATGTACATACCTGCGTACACGTTCTACATCGGGATCATCGAATTTAACCTTGTCCTTTTTGGACATTAAATCCTCGGGATTGGCGAATGTCTGCAATGAAAGCAAGAAAAAATTAATGAACCTGTTAAAAAAATATTTTTAATGACATTTATTGGTTAAAACTCGTGTAATCATTAGCATTTTAGTTCTCCATTTAAGTCTTGCACCTTAATTGGTTTACGAAAATCATTATTTTATTAGAATTACTATGCCCATATTGATATCTTTGAAAAAATATAGTTTTTTTTCGCTTAATCATGGTGATTTTGAAGAAATTGGAAATTTAATCCATTGCCGGTCTATACAAACCACCAAAAGAGTAGTTAAAAGCTTTACAACGATTAACCAGCATTTTTATTTTGTTCTCACTTTCTCTTTCTCTTTCGCTCTCTTTTTGATTTTTTGTTTATCTTTGACAGACTTTGACCCTTTCACCTTACATTGATTAGTTAAAAAAGAAATTTTTTTAATTAAATTTACCTTAGTCCGGAAACGTTGAATGCCAGTCAATGGGCCCATAATTAACATTTTAAATACCAACACAGCACTCCAGAAAATGTAGGCCTTGAAGACCGCATTATCAAAATTTAATAATTCAACCACTGACATGTTTTTTGTAATGAATTATAGCAGCAGCTTAAACTATAGATCCGTTGCAGTTGCTAAACTTTATTGAACTAAAGGTTTGTGATTTGTGCAGTTTAAATAATGTTAGTTTTTGGTCAACAATATTTTTGGAAAACTTTATGTGCCTTTATCTTATTTCTTCTATTTCTTTCTGTTTTTCTCTCTTTTTTCTATTCTCTATATGAGGTTCGATGTTTTCGTTGTCAGTGATAAGAGAAATAGTTGAAGCAAAATGCTGCTTTACGTTATGGCTGAACTTTATTCGTTTTGTCATCATTAATATGCTTGTGCTATTAGGTTGACGTGTATTTTGTAAAATTCTTTTTTAAATGTCGATTAACACAGTCAACGTGTTAATCTACGACTACGAGATAACTCGTAGATTGCGTTCCCTTCTAGGAAGCGAAATTACGAGTTATCTCATGTTCACTAATGTGAAAAAATCAAAAAATAGTTTTCTGAAAATTGCCGCGGCAGTCAACGTGTTAAAATAAGTGAACCCATAATTAGCTGACCAAGCATTGATAATGAAAAAACAAATCGTATTCCTTAGCCTTATTCTATTACAGTTGATAAGTTAAATAAAAAATTTTAGTTTTTCTTTAATTATATTTACCTTAGTCTTGAAACGTTGAATGGCAGTCAATGGACTCATAATTACCATTTTTAATACCAATACAGCACTCCAGAAAATGTAAGCCTTAAAGACCTCATTATCAAAATTTAAAAATTCTACCACAGACATGTTTTTGTTTAGATTATAGCAGCAGCTTAAACTTTAGATCCGTTGCAGTTGTTCAACTTTGTTGAACTGGAGATTTGTGGCTTGTGCAGTTTAATTCAGTTATTTTTTGGTTAACAATAATTTAGAAATTGGTGCGGCTTTATCTTATTTGTGCCAATTCTTTCTGTTTCTATATTTTCAGTTCTAGATGAGGTCCGATGTTTTCATTGTCACCGATAAGAGAAATTGATTAATGCTGCTTTACGTTATGTCTGAACTTTATTCGTTTTATCATCATTCATATGCTTGTGCATTTAGGTTGACATGTGTTTTGTAAAAATTTCACAAAATTAGATGACAAAGCAAATTAAGAGGACAAATACTTTCTTATTGCTCTCTATAATCGCCATTTAGATCGTTACCTGTTTAATACTTGAGCTATTTTTAAGGTTTGGAAAGAGAATAATCCATGGAAACTAAATATGAGTCATTCATTCTTTTCTTTTTCAACTAAATTTGATTCTCCCTACCTAGTCCACTGCTTTGCCTGTTCTTTTGGTCTACTTGTCTAATCTATTCATAAAGGTTTATAGCTAAGCAGGATCTCCGACGATAGGTTTGCCAAGTATCTTTGCGTAGAAGCAATGCCCTATGAAAATATGTATACATAATGACTTGTTGTTTGGGTGTAGTGATGAGGAATCCTGCGTTAAGTTTTATTCTTTTCCAAGACCTAGAGTTGCGTAATCTTTCCTATAGGGAATCTGGGGATTTTTTAAAACATATTTTTTCTAGAAACCTCCTTTTTCTCTAAATTTATTTATTATTAAAAATTTTTCCTACATACAAAATAACCGTAACATTAAATTTCAAATTCCTTTAATTTTTAAAGAGCAAATATAATAACACAGATGGCCATGTAGGCAGTAGCAAGTAAAGCAATTGTAAACACAATAAAACGAGCTGGTTGGGGAACCACGACCACAGCATAGACCAAAGTGTGAGCAATACGAGCAAGACCCACTGTGCGAAAAAGTTTAATAGCCAAAGAAGCCGAGGGATTAGTTAGGACGTAGAGAAAGCCAATGGCCAAGAATGGTAAAATATTTTCCACATCATTCAGATGGGCTCTGTTAGAGGAAGAGATGTGAAAATAATTTATAATTAGGAAATTTGTTTTTATAATACAACTAAGTACTTACCTTCGAACACGTTCTACTTTAGGGTTATCGTACTTGACTTTTGCATTTTTTAAAATACAATCTTCTGGATTGGCAAACGTCTAAAATGGAAAACCAAAGGAAATAAAGTTGTAAAACATTAGTCAGTATGATATAGGTGCATTTGGGTTTTTTAAATTATTTATGGGGAAACTAAATTTAAATTAAAAAATTAAAATCCAACCAAGATTAATTAGCCGCTAAGAATGTTTCGAATAGATTTCACTTCACCATAGATACAGATTTCTCTTAACCATTTAGAGACGCAGTAATCAAAAATCCACTGCTTCATTAGTAATATTGTTATGCGAAACCCCATAACACTAAATATAATGGCCAAGCCTGTTACTTTAGCGTCCCTAACCTAGAACTTCAATAGAAATTAGCACTATCTGCGGTTTTGTGTTTTACAAAAAAAACCCTTAAATCTTAGTCCCTCGGGTATAGTAAAATTTAAAAAAAATAATTGTTTTGCGTTCACGTTTACCTCAGGGAGAGAGCAATTTTGTACAAAGAGAAATTCTAGCAGTAAGAGATTGAAGGATTGAAGGCATGGCATAGTGGTACATAGGTAGTAATGCACGGGTTTAAAACACGCAAGATCATAGTTCAAACATCAGTTCATATATTTTGAACAATTTATTTCTATGGAACTTTCTCTCAGCGCTTTCTGGCATAAATTGTGGGAGCCAATAAAATTAGCATGAAAAGTTTCACAAAATCTGTTGTCGACACGGAGGACAGAATATGGATGGTTTCAGAAGTTCGATCATAATCCTGACTAAATAGTTTTCCTTTTCATAAATTTTCGTTCCTGAGGGTTTTGGTGAAGCCTTTGATAATCGCAAAGAACAATTTGTGAAGATTCAATGTCAGTATTAGTGAAACGACTAAAGTTGGTCTCGGAAAGAGCAATTTTATTAATGCGGTACCGCAAACTGCAACGATCCTTAAAGTAGACTTTTAAGATACTTAAACTCAATTTACTTGGCGAAAGCGGTTTACCTGAGATTGACGAAATAGGTTTTCAAGCGTTCATGGTTATTGAAAATTCCATGAAAGTTTCTAACCTGAACTGCTAGTAAAATGTTAATGGATCACACAACAGAGGGTCTAGTTAAAGGAATTCCGAATAAAATAAAAGTGGATTGTTAAAACACATTAAAAAATGTAGACTTTTTATTTATTAGCAGCTAAACAATATTTTTTTAAATTAAATAAGTGAAATAACTTCACCAGTTCGATCTTTATAAAGAAAACTCTATTTCTAAATTTTTTTGTACACACTCCTTAGTTTGTATAGGAAATGTGCTGCAAAATAAAAAACAACTGAGACAGAATGGGAATAGTAAGCATACCCCGGCTTTCTGTTGAGAATATTAATTATTGCAAATGCCAGTAGGTAAAACTGACAAGTAAAATTCTACGCATTTGATGAACAAAAGCTCCCTTTATTATTATTTTTTTATATATTGCATATACTATTAATACTAAAAGCTCCCTCTCTCTCTCTCTGTCTCTATAATATTTATTTAATAGAGGCAGTAAATAAGTTTACCGGCCGGCGCTTTTTTTGTCAATATTTTTTTACAGCTTTTATGTGGTCAGACATAGAGAAAATGTTTTTGAACTTTTAGTACCAAAAAGTACCAAAAAAATAGTGAAAAGGTACTTTTGTATTTCAAATAAAGTATTCATTCAAATCAATTAATTGTTACACAATAAATAAATTGGTGTTATTATCTCTTTTCTTAATTATAGAAACATTATCAAACATATGACATTTCTTATGACATAAAATATTTATAATTCAGAAATCTATACTTAATGTACTTCATTTTATTCCATGTTACAAAAAAGTGTACTTTTGTAACGTTCTAAACTAAACAATTTAAAATACATACAGAACACCTTGACAAATGCAACAGGTTTAACAATTGAAATCGTTTAAAATGATATTAAAATGTTATTAAAACGAATTAATGGGCAATTCATTATCATACTGGTTAAATTATATATTAAAACACGTAATACTGTAGAATAGTTTACATTAAACCTGGTTTATCTTATTTTACTTTGAGTAAATTATATACTCGAATTTATATTGTGAATATTCTAGGGAGCACTATCACTAATATTGACTTTGTACAAAAAGTGCCACGCCTATTTTATAGAATTTGAAAATAGATTTACCAAGTAAAAAATTATCTGTGGCAATGAGACGAAGTTGATGTGAAAGGGCCATCGAGACCGTGTGTTTTGAGCAAGTTAATCGTTTTTTATTGAGTTTTCTTAAGTCACAAACGAATAAAACATTTTCACTTCTATTATATTGAATTTTTTAGTCAATTGATTTCAACGTAATTATTACAAGAATTTAGTAGACTTATTAATAAACAATGAGGGGGGTGCGCTATAGTTTTTCATAAACAAAATCGGTTAGACGACAGCTAAGCCTCTACATTAACTAATACTCGTAACTCGGTGGTATTATGTGACCTTGAGTTTACGTCTTCTGGGTACATCTGGTGTATCGCAAGCTTTCTTAAAATTAATGAAGACAAGGTATAAGGGCGCTTTTTAATCGACAGATTAATCGCAGAGGCTATTTATAGGGTCTATATAAAGTTTTGGGCTTTAAAACCAGTCGGTTCATATCGAAACTCTTTATTAAGGGGCAATTACGTATGATGTAAAATGGGCTAAATAGATACATAATTGGTCATTACAACTCTTATAGTCAAGATTAAGGACTAGCTTCTCACACCACTTATGCTGTATGTGTTAATTCCGAACGACAGATTGTTTAAGAAACTTTTCATAGCAATTTTATTTACTCTCAGAATATCTATCGAAAATCTTCTGAGAGAAAGACACAGGAGAAACATTTTTTCATATTTCGATTTGTTAGAGATGTATTATCTGGGGTTTGAACCCTCACGTCTAATAAGCCAACATATTACCTACTAGACTACGATGACTTCGGAGCGTTCATTGCACTTTGAAAATATTACACTTTGGTGTGGACTATGTGGTAGAGGCATCATTTGGCCATATAACTTTGAGCCCGACGATGTCTAAGCCCACACTGTCAACGGCGTGCACTAATTTTGGAGATTGTTTACTTTGACTACGGTTTGTTTCGGTGTCTATAAAACTCTTTTGATTGGAAAAAATTGCTCATAATAATATCGAACTTATAAAAACATGTTTTTACATAAAATCATATTTTATAGTTTGTAAAACATTTTTTACTGCATTTCTTCTACGCCCAATAGCTTTAAATTTTTTGATTGCTTTTTTCTTTAAATTTTCATTTCTATCCAATTCTATTGACTTGAATATTTACTTACAAAAGTTCCAAATCGTTGAATTCCAGTCAACAACGCCATGAATAACATTTTGAGTACCAATACACCTGACCAATACAAATAGGCTTTGAAAACTTCATTGTCCAACGTTAGTAAATCCATGGAGTTTTTAAGTATTTTATGTGTTTAAATATAAAAACAAATTAAGTAGAATCAAATGTTATCCTCCCAAATCCGATGATGACCTTTCGAGTTAATGCTGCTCTTAGAACTGATTGCAATAATATTGCAAGCGAAATATTTTCATTGCAATTGCAGCATTTGTCATGAAAATGAGAAAATAAAGTTGAAATACGAAAAATTTACGTTAAACATTTAAGTTTTTAAAATAAACTCTTATACTCTTATAGGTAGAAAGCTTTTTAATAAACAATTAAAAATGTTGCATTTTTTTTTAGCAATAATTGCGTTTAAAATAATTAAACACCGTTAATAATTTTCATTGTAGTAATCAGTGTTGCCGTTTTGAAAATCGTTTTTCATTGTAAATGTTCTCAGTATAAAACAGTATTCGTACATGTTACAATGGCAAAAATACTTAGTAAACTTTGCTATTTCAGCACGAATTGACTAAAAAACGTATAAAGCATACAAATTATTAAATTTTAGTAATTAAAGTGTGAGAAATGTCTCCCTAAAGAAAAATTATCTTTACATACGATACTTATTTCGACCTTAGGCAGCTCGCTAAAAGGTACACTGTTTATGGTGGTTTGTTGACCGGCAGTATCATTGAACCGCACTTCATAATACTGTTTAGCAATTGAATTACATCATGGGCTATGTCGAACTTCTTTAAGGATTATAACTTCGTCTTCTTAAAATTTTAAAATTTTTTTAAATTGTGCAACAATGCTATCGATATACAATTCCCTTGCTCTTTTAATGACTTTTATTGGCTACGAACACTAACACGTCATCATTATTGGACGTCGATGCTAGTGGCTCACATACATTTGCACAATTCACACGATTTTGTATCATGTATGTTGTATTGAATACACTTTGTTGTTTGTGAATGCTCAATGCTATGCTGTAGTGTGTATTTTTTGGCATTCAAACAATTTGATAGCTCGAAACTATCACAACTTTTGAAAAATATATGAAAACATGTGCACATTTTTTTCATTCACACAATTTGATAGCACGAAACCAATGAAACTTTCGTATAAAGGTTGAATTAGTCGTGACTTTACCATAACGCTGTAGTCGTAACATAATCCATAACCATAAATTTATTATTAGCAGCAATCAGTGCTGTCATGGCCATAAACAGCTGTTTACTTTAATTGCACATATGTATTTTTCAAAAGTACAAAAGCAAACAAAAAAAAAAAAATGTGTATACATGTAAGTAAATTCAGCAAACAGATGTTTATGGTTATGGCAAAAAACCAAAATTTAATTGGTACATATGGTTATCGTTATGACTATGGCATTATGGTAAGTCACCTATAATCGAAAACAGTGATGTCCATAAAGTTGGTTAAAACAGCTGATTTATATGGTTACGGTTAAGTCACGACTAATTGAACCTTAAGTGTATCGAATTTTTATATGAAAATTATCAACAACAAGCAATACACTGTTGTATATTCGTCCAACATTACAATGAATATAACGATACAAAGGCTTGTGTGTATTGCCCAATTATATCAGAGAGATCTATTGCATAAGGGATACCGATTTTTTTGACACCAGAGTGGATCTGAGCCTCACATGATCTTACTAAATAATCCTGACAAAGTCGGATTAAAATTAATGTGGAGAAATCCAAACTATTGCGAATTGACCCTATACAAATTTAATCATACTATTTCATAACTAAACTAATTGTATGTACTGGATATCACATTAAATATTTGGCATTTTTATTCATAACTAATACTCAAGGGATGTCCCCTACTCTAGTAGTGCATTATGTTAGATGTTAGATGGAAGAGAGGCAAAAGGATTTGAATTAAATTATATTTAAAGTGCTAGCAAAAATATCAGCGGGAAGAGTGTTCAAAGACGGATAAATTTCTCCTTTTCCTTTTGACCAATTTTTGTTTCAGATGCCGTTTGAATAGCGATAAAATAGTGAAACGTACAGTATCGGCCAAGACTATGTAAAGCACTCCCTCAGTACATTTTTTTTTAAATGATAATTTTTTTTTAAGAAAATAAAGCTCATAAAATTTTTTTTATTTATTTATATCCTTATTATTCAAAAACACAAACTTAAAGAATTCAGAATTTAATAAAAAAAAGTTAGAATTCAAAAGACAAAGTCGTAAATATAAGCGGACAAAACTAAAGCAGCCCTTAATTAAAATGCACAAAAAACTATTCAAATCAATATTTGCTTGTGAATCTTTTAGGCATAGGGGATATTAAATTATTAATTATTTCAGGAGATATTGCTTCCCAGGCAATTTTTGCGGCTTCCAATAAGTCTTCTTTGGTTTTGAAATTTTCTGGGTTGATTTTTAAGTTAATGATTGGATTTGAGAGCTGGCTTAACAAGGCATCAATTGAGTGTTAAATATTCGATCAACAGATCGCACATCTCTTTCTCATTCTGGTGGCAGGTCACGTGAAAGTTCGCGACATGAAGGACAATCCAAAATGATCCTACAGCATCTTCTAGTGACATACGAAACCGCTTAAATTTAAAAATTCGCGAAAGAACGATTTCCAGAAGGATGAATACTTTTATCCTTTCCTATACGCGGTCGTGATGCCATATAAGAGAGTTATATGCGGTCGAATATGTGTATTTGATGTAAGTAACGGCAATAGTAGACGGAATCGAGTATTTCTTGCATGGATGACTGTGGGTAAGATCTGAGTGAGCCATTCTTGTTAAGCCTTTTCGCCTGCAATCTATCTGCAAGATTAGATAGGATTGGTAGATAAAGAGGGTAGATTGTTGAGGACAGTTAGAAATAGAGTTGAAGTTAGGACAGAATGTTAAGGACTACTGTCGTAGATCAACTAAATCTCCAATAGAGTATGAAAGGAGCAAACGTAAATAAATCTGGATTGGTCATAAACTGTGAAGTAGGACATTAAAGGGATTTAAAAGGCTTGCGTTTTCCAGGTACTTGCAAGGCCATATACTCCTCAAAATACTTTGATTAAAATGGTATAGAAGAAATCATAATTCTCATTAAATCGTTTAAATGTCTTTAGTCAATTCCTTCAAATGCCTATTCTAGATCAAACTTTTGCGAACAACCCTATTCAACTTAAAAACGTATAACACTTGAAAACACATTTTCGTAATTTAACAAATTTAAAGATCTCTTAACCAATTTTCTTTTAAGTAATTTATTAATGATCCCAAAACCTGGTTTAGTTTGGCCATAATTCCATAATTTTTAGAATTAGAAATATTTGCGTATGCATTCACCATTGGATCTAATTAATAAGTACTCGTATGTACCTTCATTCCATAATAATACGAGTATTAGATCAAGTTCTAATTCTCATAGCCCCCTTTTTTTTTGGTTATTATTAAAAATTATCATCATCATTATCGTCATTAAAACATCATTAGCGTTATTATTTTTATATGGATCACGTACGCCTATGCTCTTAGAAATGTAAAGAGAACAACTTGAAATTAATTATTGCCATTTAAATGTTGTCGATGATGACGATGATGATGATGATGACGGGAAAGAATTGTTCTCGTACAACATTCACTTAAATTTACTGCATTTACGCATCCATTTGCCTGTCGATTGTGATGCGTATACTGCTACAACATCTGGTGTAAGTAGATCTGTATGTTGTTGTTAATTTTTAATAAGAGAAAAGAGACCCCCCTATTTGTTATCCACTTGTACTTCCTCAAGTGGCATCGTTTATTTTTGTTTTATTCGGTTTTTTGTATACAAATATGTACCCTACATTGGCAATAGTCGAAATTATTTTAGGTTTAAATATTTGATTTAAATTATTTTAAATTCCAATGTTTTAAAAGTTTCTAAATGATAATAAATTAGAGCGGCTTTTTTAACCTCCCAAAGTCTGTTTTATCAAATACCATGAACGACTTTATAGACAATGATGTGATCGCTGAATGGGCTCTGGAGTAGGGGTCAGTAGCCCTAACAATCCAGATAAGCTCGAAAAGAGTTTAATGCATCCCGAAGACTTAATTTTTTGGTATAGATTTTAGGCGGATGTTCTCTCTGGTTCATGACTCTTTGAAAACGACTTAGGCTAAGACAACACTGACAATGGCGAGCCTGTCGATGATTACCAATTTCATTTAGTCTTACTCTTAAATGATCTTGATCCTAGAGACATTTGGTTTCTTCACGAGCAATTTAATGTGAACTGGCCACCGAGATCGATCATACGATTTGATCCCGTTAAACTTTTTCTTGGAATATTGTCTTAAGTCACATCTGATGCATGTGAATAAGCCATAATTCATAGCAGTTCTCAAAGTTAACAGCGCCCTTACCATTGGCAAAATTTAGTTTGATTTATACGCTCGAATTAAGGAAAATTGGACATTTCGAATGTGCACCACACAGAGAAACTGTGGCAGACATTTGACCTATGTTATATTCCGTCGTAGTTTAGTAGGTAGTGTGTAGGCTCATTACTTCTATCTCTATTAAAACGAAATATGAAAAAACATTTCTTAGGCGATTTCCTCTCAAGAGATTCCTAATAATAACTCAGATAGTAAGAAATAATTGTTATGAACATTTTCTCACAACAATCTGTAGTTTGAAGGCGACTTGAAACTGTAGGTCTCGTCACTCATGTATAAAAATTAACAAGAAGTTAGCTCGTAATCCGTAAACGAATAAAAAATTTCAATGATAATAAAGAAAACTGTTTAGAATGGAAGGCGAAAAAGCAAATTCACTTGTATCGGTACACGGTATACGGAACGGTTGCATTGCGTATCGCATCACCGTATCGTATAGTGTCCGCTCCAGCCGTACTTGTGATACTAGGTACAATCGCTGTGAATCTGCTAGCAGCAGAACAAATGGAGATTTATAATGCGAAATCGTCTGGAAATCACATAACCGGTCACTTCAGGGAAAACACCATTTCAGAATGGTAACGACGATGGAACGATGAAGATAGCGATAGGTGGACGGCAAGATTTATTCCGGACATAAGGCCATGGATTGGTCGGAAATTTGGAGAGGTAAATTACTACGTTACGCAGATGTTATCGGGTCGAGGAGATTTTAGGAAATATCTGCACAGAATGGACAAGACCGCCTCCCCTTACTGTCTTTACGAGGAAGGGGAAGTAATTAATGATGCAGAACACACTGTTTTCGAATTTGCAGGCAGGCAGAGCTATCGCCCTGTAATGACGTCTATAATTGGAATGATCACGACCGCTAACATTGTCGAGTAGAGAGAATTGGCCCTGAGTGGTGAATTACGTGGAGCACATTCTAAGACTCATGGACAGAGATCTTGAGGCTGTAGAACAAGTAGGCACGCCGGCATAGATGGCACTGCCATACGTGTCAAACGAATTTCCAAACAGGGACCTGGATGAAAGGAATAGAGGATACACTTAGATGTCTCCTCAACTTTCAATACGCAATCCGAACGTGGATATGAGCATGCAGGGGCCAAAGGGCTAAAGGACTCCACTCCGAAGTAATACCAGTGTAGTTCCGGAGTGGGCACTACAGTGCACGAGTCGAGGGGGGGATTTAGTGGATGAGGGCCCCATACACGCGGAATGTGACGACTTCCTCTATGGTGCGGTTAGGTACATTTACTCCTCCTCGGCGTAAAAACAAAAAAGTATGTAATCTGATGTGGCTTTGTAATTCTTTGTAATTTGTATCTCTGTCTCCTTCTATACAAGAGATTAGATTGTGCCATTATTGATAGGTCATGTATCTCTATACATCTGTGTATTTTTAGAGCACAGAGGGAATATTACCGATCTGTTTTAGGGAAACTTAATGCAAAGTCCGTTCAGACGTTTGGAAGCTTCGGTTCTTTCTGTTGAACGCTATTGTAAGAAATAATAGCAAACTGAGTTATGCTGTTTATTTGTGATGAACCTGCTGTCCTGTCTCTAGTAATTTGAAAGGAATTCGTATACTTTAAATAGCTTTATGGAGTTATGATTACTTTTATATTCATATTTAATAGGGCATTTAAGAATCGTTTTTAATCGAAAAATTTTCCTTTACGTTCTTAAAATGTAAATAAAAATTCATCACAATTAAAGCACATATTTGTGGATCAGTTTTTTCATATTTTTTTTTTTGTTTGTTTGTTTTTTGCTTCTCGGTTATACTCTTTCACCATCTATCTGATCTGTTTGGCATCCCAAAAGTAGAATTTTGAGATTTTTTTTTCTGGATTTTGTGTTTTGCATTTCGTAAAAAATTAAAAACAAAAATCAAAAAAACAAAAAAAGAATGATGAAATGATGAATTCAAGTTGAAAAGCGTACAAGTGTAGAATATTGTATTTCCCTTTTGACTCTGCATGTTCATTAATTAATTGTTTTATAATTTCATAATTTTATTATTATTGTTGATGTTGTTGTTGACGTTGTTGTTGTATTTAGTTTTCTCTTTTTTGACCATAACTATTATGTTTTTTCTGTCCATCCATGATGGGTGGGTGTCTCCATATCCACACAGTTTCTGTTTGTGTAGTAGGTCCACTAATTCGCTTGTAAAATGTAAAATTTTGCATCTTTCCCAACAGATTTTTTGTTTGTGGACGTTTATATCAGTTGTACTTTAACAACCATCATGTTTAATTCGTTTAAACGGAAATCGTCTTTAATTTATCGGTTTACGACAGAAGAATCATTTTAAATTTGCATTGCTTAAGGATATGGATATTAAAGCCTCAAGGATATACAACATATTTGGAAATAATTAGAATTTTAAAACGAAAAAAAAGAACGAAAATTAATAAAAAAAAAGATTTTTCAACAAAATGTCACACGGTGAAAACAGAGCACGCATTAATTTGGTGAAATTTTTAGAATTGGTAATTATTTTATGGTAGAGTGAGAAAACAAAAAAAAAAAAAAAACATCAAAAAAAAAACACAAAACTTTTCTAATGACAAAATAAAACTAATATTGTGGTATTTAACCCTTTGACGGAGGACTTTCCGTGGAACACTTGTTGTATTTCCGTTGTTATGAAGAAAACAATTTATGACGTGTATACACGTCATGTCCCCCCAAAAACCCTTGTTATGACGCCTTTAGATATCAGTATCCGTCAAAGGGTTAAACGAATAAACCTCTAAATTAGACTGGCCATAGTCAGTCAAAATATGCAAAAAGGCATCTGCATAAGATAAGGCGGAATTGTGTTGCGATCAAGTGTTCAAAAAAGAAGAAAAGAAATAGAGTGTCTATCGTAAACGACCATTTTGCTGGAAACCAAGTTCATCTGTCTTAAGGGTGTTAAAAAATATGAAAGTTCAGCAAAAAAAAAAAAGGAGGCTAATAACACATGCATAATTGCTCATTACAACCTTTCAGTCAGTCTAGCTTTTCACAGCACTTATGTTGTGTTTTTTAATTTGCGGCGCGACCTATGTTTAAAGTCTAGTCCCAGCGACAGTTTATAGAGAAAATTTTCATGGCAATTTTATCTACTCTCAGAGTTTTTGCCATATTTTGTTTTATTCGAGTTGTCTGATGTGAGATTTGAACCGTGGTCTTACATCTAATAAGCCAGCTAGAATACGGCAACTACAAGTTAATTTTCATCAAATTGGGTGATTCAAATTTGAATTGTTTTTAGTGAGTTACTGATCCATTTTAGCGGACCGAACTTGAGTTGCTCAGAACTAAATGGTAGCAGGCATTCATTTTGTGACATTTCATCTCATCTTAATGTCAAAATATGTTTCGTTTTGCCTCTTTTGTTTAAAAGACCACTTGTTAAGATTGTTTTAAAATATCGATTAGAAATATATGCTGAGTTATGTTGGGCATGGTCATTCTCAAACAATTTTTCAAAGACTTATGATGAACGCCAATTGCGACAATCATCTGTATAAGGTTATTGGAAGATAGTCAAGTTAGGACAATAGTGAATGGCCACTTAGACGATTGTAATGCGTAATTTATATTCAGCATGGGATTTTAATATTCTCCATTGTATGTAACCCGCGTACAAAATAATTCTTGCTATTCATATTTGAGAGATCAATCAAGAATAACAAAAGAGGAGTGTTTAAGAATCTATGCCTCTTTATAGCAAGGGCTGGACCCTAACTGATGAGGTGAAATATAGCCTTCTTCCTCATTCTAAGATCTATAGCTCCTGGAGAAGTCATTGAAGCCATTTCTAACTTTAACGGCACCACCTTCAGTAGGATAACAATTATGCGATGTGATTTGAGGAAAGAAGACTTTACAGGTTGTGAAAAAAACTTCTTCAGAGTGTGAAATATTACTCCTTCGTCCTGTCAGTGAAATTAAGCCTCGCGGTAAAACGAGCGTATGATACCTATTTGAACTAAAGCAATCGAAACGATACTTAAGTATAGAAGATTGTACCGGGCCCTGAGTTATTCGTCAGCAATATAATTTCCGACCTTATTCCTATGTTCTGGAACCCATATAAGAGTTACTTTTGAATAATTCGAAATTCATCTGTGACGACGAACGTTAAGGTAACGTAGTCCAAATCGAAGCATAGAACAAAAGCTATTTCCTTCCGCCATCTCCACTCTCAGCAGTTTACTTTGAAATAATTTCTGTGTAAATTTATTTGCCTTTAAAATTTTCTCAAATTCGAAGTCGGCTTTAAACTGTAGGTTTCCCGATCTATGAATAAAATCAATATTCACAACATGAGTAGTGGGAGAAGCTGACTAAAAGATTGTAATGATCATTTAGGATAGAAACCACGATTCGCACAGCAGACTTCGTTATTGGCAGTTTCGCTGAAAAACTTGGTCTGTCCTACCAGAATTACTACAAAAGCTGTCATGATGTGGAGGAAATGGAATCAATCAATACAATATCTTTAATGCGAGTGCCCTGTACTTCAGGACAAACGTAATCGATTTTTTGGTGACAACACGTTTGAAGATCTGGGCGTGATGGCTAACGTGTAAGCCTCAAAGAGAACCGGACGGTTTCATCCGAAGCTCGGGGTTGTTCAAAGCCAACACAAATGGATCACGACAAAAGATCTTATCTCTCACTCCGTGATACAACCGATTGAACTTTCCTGTGAAAGACAGACTACTCTAACCTAATGGATAGAAGATTGACAATTGTCTGTATCAATCAATCAAGGAAAATAATTAAAACTTCTAAATCTCTTTCCAGGGTTTTGCAATAGCTTGTTTGGTGCTGCACTACTACAGTTATGATGATCGTGATATTTTGGCTTCACTTTTATCTACGGGAACATTTGCTGGCTACATTATCGTTATATTTGGAATATTTGTTGGTATATTTAACACTCACTCTCCTTTTTCTCTTGTTTGAGGTTCATTACTAATCAATTTCCAATTAATAAATTCTTTTGCGAAATCCGCTATTTAGGTGCTCTAATGCGAGCCTCAATTCATCGCAGAATCGATATATTTTTCAGTATTATGGGCTGTGGACTGTTTATTGCTTCTGGTGTTTTTGTTATCGAAGCCTGGGAACATTCATTTCGTACGCGTACCCGTGATCTGGCCTTAATTAAAGCTTCCTTGTCCATTGTTAATGGAGTACTGTTTGGTTTTGATGCAATCTTTACATTTCGCGATAAATGATGAACGGAAAAACGATGTTAATGAAGATGTTGCTGGTGATGATGATGATGATGATTGAGTTAATGAGCTGCCATACTATAATTTAATGAATATTTTTGAATTTCGTTTTTAAGACACTTTTTTTATTTTAAATGTTTTATATTCTAACCTTTAAACTTTAAGCAAAATTTTATGGGAATGTGGCTAAGGTAAGAGGGAAGTCGCTCTCTCTCTCCTCCTCTACAGTAAGTTAACAAGTCGTGTTTGCAACGCAATAAAATGTATTTTATTTTTTATAAACAAACAACAACAAAAACCGGAGTTTTTCTCTTTTCTTTTTCTAAACATCCTCCCTTAAATGTTAGACAAAATATTTCCAAAAAAATAAGTAAAAATACAACATAACCCACCACTTTTTTAGGTATTTTATTTCAATGCGTAATTTTTAATATTTTTTTTATAGTTTTCCCCTCTGGTAGTATATTCAACTATTCATTCATCGTCGCATTAATTCATACGTAATAATAAATCTTGTCTAATTTTTTGTTTTTTCTAATGTTCTTGTCATATTCGAAGTCCATTGTTGTATGGCATGTAATCGTTGGGAACAAAAGTTGTTTTTCTCACACCTTGTTGCCTTGGTTGGATGCGTCATAGTTTCAAGCGTTGACTTCATTAAAGTAAAATGAAAACTACGCAATAAAAATGTTGCTAAACATTGTAGCTTTAGTGTATGACGACATGTCTCTTTTTAAAAGACTCAAGAATTTTTATATGTAGGTTGTGTGTAGGTTTTTCTAAAGACTTCTTCATTCGTTACAGTTCTTACGTCGAAATTAAACTTTGCTCTCCTCCAACTTTATAAAGCAAAACTACAATGTCTCCGTCAAGTCTATTGCCCTGAAAAATTTCAGGATGCTCCTCCTGTTGTCAACTAGTGCTTATTTCGTGAATTGTAACATGTAAGCTCATGTCTGATTTGACAGATAATTAGTTTCATCATCCCGCTGAAGGAATATTGACCATCCAACGCGTTTTCGCTTCGCTAAGTGGGCCTGCGATCGACTTACAGAAGATGCCGGTTTTGGCAAAAAAATTCGTCTTTTCAGATGAAGCTCATTCTGATCTGGGCGGGTATGTAAACAAGCAAAATTGTCGCACTTGGAGCACATAAAACACGCACGTATATACTCACACTGTAACGGAGTGGCCGGTACAGCCAATGGCGATCGATATCGGGCCATGTTGTACGAATTTATATTCACAAAAATTGAACAGGTGGATATTGACAACGATTGGTTTCAACAGGACGGCGCTATGTGCCACACACCCAAAATTGCACTCGATGTTTTACGCCCTGTTTTTGAAAGATCGCATTATTTGCCGCACAGCAGATGTCGTTTAGCCACCTAGGAGCTGCGAGTTGACACCGTTGGACTATTATTTGTAGGGTGATGTCAAAGATAAGTGTTACACCGACAAGCCAGAGACAATTGACGCTTTAAAGGACAATATTCATGAAGCCATTGGTGAAATTGAACCGATCGTGTAAGCTACTGCATGGCCAGCAGAGGCAGCCATTTGAAAGAAGTTATTTTCCATTATTAACCGGAAAGATTATACTTTCAAATAAAAAAAGAAATTTGAGCAAATATTCAGTAGTTTTTTGTAAGCATTTTCAAAAAAAAAGTTATTTGGCGGACCCTTTACATAATTGGTCATTACAACCCCTCAACCACTATTACGACCTAGTTTCTCATATTACTTACATAGGTTTTGCGTGTTAATTTTATACATGAGTGGTGGAACTTACAGTCGTTCCTGGAAGGACAGATTTTTTGAGAAAGCTTTCAGGGGAATTTTATTTACTCTCAAAAGTTTTTCCCAGAAATCTGTTCAGAGTAATTTGCTGAAGAAATATTTTTTCATATTTCTGACCTAGAGATTAAACCGTGGCCTCTTTTCTAATAAGCCAACCAAAACCTATTAGTTTAGTCTGTGGCGACTTGTAAGTTCCCAGTTATTAATCTGGTATGCAGCCAGATATGTTTCCTTATAGCATGCTTTGATGTCTCACATGTTCCAAAGATGCGTTACGATGATTCATTCGCATCATCACAGAATCTACATGCTGCCCCCGTTTGAATTGAGTGTATCGTGAGCCTACAGGGTCTCATAAGTTTACAGGGGCTTGCTAAAATAGCGTTTATCAACCTCCGGTTATATCTTGCTAGAATAATGAATGACTAAAATCTCCTTTTAATGTAATTTGTAATTTCACAAAAAAAAAATGATTGTTTTAAGCCCACTAGTATACTTTCCACACCACAGAAGGTCTGTGGTCCTTTTAGTTTCCTCTCAAATTTCACACAAATTCACAAATTCTTCTGCTTGCTCAATGCATATTTTTTTATTTTTATGAAATAGGCTCAAATTTTCGATGTACAGTCAATGGGTGTTTTATCTGAATGAAAGTGCCGATGTATGTATATGCCACAGCAAACGACGAATGCAACAAGTTGCATACCAAAACTAAACTGCTTAGCATCCTATTTATAAGTAAACAATGTTGATACAATGTTAATTGGTTCCCATCAACTTGTTGCTAACCTACATTGTAGCATAATTGTATAGAAACATAGCAATAAAGTTAAACATATTTGTTGCTGCTTTTGAAGTTTAAATTAAAAATATTGACAACGAAATGAAATTGACAAATTTTAATCGTTCTGCAGAACTTTGCGTAATTGTTGGGAGTATAAAATAAACAAGGACATGAATCTGAATGACCTTTTTTTCTTGAAAGTAGTTGAATTGGTGAGTTCTTTGCAAAATAAATAATAAAACAAAATTAAATGCAATCTTAAACAACAGAGAGAAATTTCAAACAAATAAAAAAATGAAACCTATTGGCGACTTTAAATCGTATACATAAGGAAATACTGTGACAATGTGATGAATATGATCTGTTGTGTCTATTGGGTCTTTAGTTTGTATAGACGATCAATTGATTATCCAAAATTACCCATACAGACGTCTTCAAATTTATCAAAAACTTTATGTTCAAATAATATCAGTTGCGCTGTTTCTGCTGGCTGCTGGCATAATCTATAACATTCACATCAGTGATTGCTAAACTTTGTTGATAAGCTCAGAATCCACAACGACCCGTTTGAAAATTTTTTAGGAGTTTTATCTCAGGCCTGCTGTATTTTGTAAACATCTGTGCAACCACCTAATTGTGAACTGATCGGTATCTTTCCTACCTAAGCCTCTTTGGATGATTTCAGTGTAGCAAAGCAGTTGGCTCTTTCCCAATCTATGTTTTACGCATTGTAAGCGTAAGAACTCCACCTCTCTTGGTGGAGCGCATTTGAAATACACAATTCTCCATGAGTCTGGCGGAACATTGCGCTGAATTTGATCGATGCATGGTTTATGTTGACCTTTGAACACCTTTGAGGTTTGGGATTTATTAGCATCACCTTCGATTTGAGAAAATACGATAAGAAGAAGTCTAGCGGGATGAAGTTACTTAATTTCGGTAACCAGTTCACATCACCTTCACGAGAGATGACCATGCGTTCAAATCGTGCAGAATATTCAAGGTGGCATGCCACATTTGTAGAGCCGTTCTCTTGGAATCATATAGCTATGTCAGATCTTTCAATTAAGAAGAAATTGAGGAAGAAATTGCTAATCATTGATCGAACTATAGTGCTGGTGGGTTCTATTATGCCTATATAAATTTAACATTTTGAGGCTTTTGGCGGCTGAAGAATATGTAGTCGGAAGTTTTTGCTTAAGATGTTCGGCGCTAGTTGTGTATACAGTCAAAGAAAAAAGTCTATATACACCACTAATTTGTATATTTCTTTTCTCCCAATTCTCAAATCCGCATTTTTTTGTCTTTAACAACGTTATAACGTTTTTTTCAATTTGGAATAAACCCTGCGGGAAAAAAATCTACCTATAATGATGTATGTAGACTTTTTACTTTGACTGTATATGGCAAAATTATTTCTTGGGTAATTAAAAAAATAAAAAGTTTTTTTTTATTTCTAAGGAGATTTAGTGATCAGTATTTAAAATAAGTATATCAGTTGAAGAAATGAAGACTCATATATGATGGATCTTATTCGACAAGACCGTGTTCTGCCATATCACATTCGATACCGAAGACTATAATTTCCTTAGGTGTGCGATGATACCAGATGTTACAATCGATACGTACATACAAACCCTTACATTCGTACCTACAACCCTTCAGTTCGGATTACGACCTAGCTTCTTCTGTCGTGTGTGTTAATTTCAGATATGAGTGGTGGGATCTGTAGCTTAAAGTCCATTATGAACCACAGGTATATGAGAAACTGTACATGACAATTTTATTTAATCTCCAAAGTTTTTACTTGAAATCTACTGCAAAGAAGTTACTTAAAAAATCTGGCCAACACACTACCTACTAGACTACCGTGACTTCAAAACATGTTGTTCCATCCTTTAAGGGTCTTGTTAGTTTAGAATATAGCACTTTATGACTGTTTTGTATGCCTACAATAAAGTTTTTTTTTTTTTTACTTTATGTTTCATAGGTTATTGCCATTATCTGCATTGTTTTGACTGAGCTCACTAATGGTGTCACCTCTTATGGAACGCTTGTTTATGGTACCCTGGTTGCCTATATCATTATTTGTGGTGTTATAGTGATTGGTAAGTTTTTTTTTGTAAAGTTGCTTTTAAAACCATGTGCAATAACTTTTTTTTTATTATATTTACTAAATTACAATTTTATTACGAAAGACAGGGGCCCGAGGTCCTAAAACTATTTTCTCCACAGAAACTAAAGGCAATTAAGTACGATTTTATCATATAAAAAGCGATATTGCAGAAATTATATTATAACTCGTTCGGTAATCGCTCTGGTTGCCTTTCATTACATACAGTAATCCCTCGATTTACGTCGCAGTTGGTTTCAAAAAAAAGACGACATAAGTCGATGTAAATTGAAGTTATGGGGAACAAACAATTTGACAACGTAAATCGAAATAATGTTAATCGAGGCGACATAAATCGAAGGATTACTGTATTCTAAAAGGGAACGAACGTTGTCAGGATGTTTGGCTAATTCTAGCATGAATCCGTTTCTACAAATTGTAAATTAAAAAAGTTCATATAATAAATTAATTTTTTTTGAGGCAAATGTTTACAATTATTATGTACGTAAATAGATACATACATACATATTTATATACATATGAGTATTTTATATTGCGGAATGTGTCCCAGCAAATCAAATTGTTACGAATAAAAAATTATTTAAAATAAAAAATTTTTTTAAATATACAGTGGCTCAAACATGTAATAGGACACTAGGTATGAGATTATTCGAATGTCTATTTTTCCACCTCAATGGAAATATTTCAGTACGTTTGGCGTATACTGAGTTTTTTGTGATGTTTTTGTAATACAGGCTATTTCATTTGCTTGTCTGTTTGCATAGGAAACACAAACAACATTGAGTGCTTGCCTAACAATCAATACGCGAGCTATTTGTAAGCATGGGGAAGTGTCGGTACTGGTATGGGTACATGTTTCCTATGCAGGTGTAGGATATGTTCATTATATAGACAGTAAAACGGATCCATTCCAATAGTTGCACACTTTAAAATAAAATG
Organism: Sarcophaga peregrina; assembly: GCA_014635995.1. Lineage (NCBI taxonomy): Eukaryota > Metazoa > Arthropoda > Insecta > Diptera > Sarcophagidae > Sarcophaga > Sarcophaga peregrina. The sequence goes on along the minus strand of CM025790.1, from coordinate 52,233,345 downwards.
TGAAACAAAGTACATTTGGACAAAGGACGTCGTTAAGCAGTATCTTATTTATTGAGCATGGTTTGGGAAAAACTTGCTCGTAAGCTCTATAAATCCAGTGTTGGCACAGTGAATCAGTTAAAACAAAGAACTAACCAAGAATGGAACAATATTACCCCGACTTTTTACGACAATCTCGTGCAGACAATGCGACGACCTTTGAAAGCATTTATAAAAGCAAAAGATTCTTGATTCCAAGTGTTTGATTTTAAAAATATTTTTTAATTAAAAACATACCCAATTGGTCATTACAACTCTTCAGTCATAATTACGACATAGCTTCTCACATCACTTATGCAGTGTGCGTTAATTTTATACATGAGTGACGGGGGGACCTACAGTTTATAGATTTACAGACAGATTTTTGAGAAGCTTTTCATGGCAGGTTTATTTACTCTCAGAGTTTTTGCGAGGAAACTGCCAAGAGGAAATCGCCGAAGGAATATTTTTTTGTATTTTCGTTTTGATGTCTCGGGTTTTCGGGTTTCTCTATAAAGTCGCAACAAAATTTTTTTAAATATTTTCTTTGAGGTGGAAAAAGTCGGCCTAGTGGCCAACTACTATTCATTTGAACCAGTCTGTATTTGGTAATAACAGTGAAAAAAAAAATCTTAATTCTAATAATATTGATTTTCTCTAAATCTTTTCAAAGGTTACATAATGGATGCGGAGCTAGATAAAAATATAAATGGTTTGTTCTCCGTTATTGGCTGCATTTTATTCATTACTGCTGGATCCCTCATTGTTTATGAATGGGCCGATAGGGTTATTTATATTAAAGAAACAAGAGATAAATCTTTGTCTGTCGGCTCCTTAATGATCATTAATGGTATAGTCTTTCTTGCAGATGGCGTACTTATTTTCATAAAGTAAAGGCAAAAAAAAAGAATGTGTTTTCTAATGTTTTCAATTTTTGCAATTATATTTTGTATAATAGTTTATAAGTATGTTTATGTATCATTTACTCAGGAAACAAAATTTCTATATTTTTTGTTACCACTGCCATTACTCATTTTGTATACATGAATTGTTTACAACTCGCTCTATTATTTTTTAATCGAATCTTATAAATTGTATTTATGTATGTTTCGTATTTACGTATAAATTTGTATTGCTAATTCATGTAATTAGATAAAATTTACCTTAAAAAGAAAACGTTTTAAAAAATAAAATATTTTCTTTTACTGTAATAAAATGGTTTATTGGGTATCGTTTCCATCGTTATCAACATGTTGCTAACCTACATTGTAGCATAAATGTATAGAAACATAGAAATAAAGTCAAACAAACATACGTATTTATTGCTGCATACGAATTTCAAATTAATTTAAAAACAAAAAAAAAGTGACAACGAAATGAAATTAACAAATAACAATCGTTCTGCAAGACTTAACACAATTATTGTGAATGTAAACCAAAAAACAATCGCAAATAATTTGAAAAAAATAATTAAATCGACAACATGAAGTTCGATGACCTTTTCGTCTTGAAATTAATCGAATTGGTGAGTTCTTAGCAAAATAAATAATAAAACAAAAAAACAATTTTTGAATGCAACCGTAAACAGCAGAGAGAAATTTCAAACAAATGAAACTTATTTGTGAACTATAAATCGTATACATGCCGAGATAATGTGACACTGTGATGTATAAGATCTGTTGTGCCTGTCTGGTCTTTAGTTTGTATAGCCGATCAATTGATTACCCAAAATTTTCCATACAAACGCCTTCAAATTTATCAAAAACTTTATATTCGAATATGTGTTGCGCTGTTGCTGAAGTCGCCGGGGTCAAGTAGGTAGTGTGTTGGCTTATTAGACGTAAAAGTCAGGGTTCGACTCCCAGGCCAGACATCAAAACAAAATACAAAAAGTATTTTTTCTGCGATTTCCTCTCAGCAGATTTCTGGCAAAAACTCTGAGAGTAAATAAAATTGCCATGCAAAGTTTCTCATAAAATCTGTCGTTCGGAGTCGACTTTAAACTGTAAGTCCCGGTACTCATGTATAAAATTAACAAACACAACATAAGTGGTGTGAGAAACTAGGTCAATAATCCTGACTGATGGGTTCTAACGACCAATTATGTTATGTTATGTCTCACATAAGTGGTGTGAGAAACTAGGTCAATAATCCTGACTGATGGGTTCTAATGACCAATTATGTTATGTTATGTTGCGGCGTTTCTGCTGGCTACCGGCATAATCTATAAACGTCCACATCCCTGATTGCTAAACTTTGTTGATAAGCTTTGAATCCACAACGACGTGTTAGAAGTTAGAAGTTTTACCTCAGGCCTGCTGTACTTGTAAATATCTACGAGACATCCGAGCAGAAAATTGATCTCCAAATTTCCCTGCCTAAGCCTCTTTAGTTTGAAATAAACCTGTCATGTAAAAGTTTCTCAAAAATCTATCGTTCGGAGTCGACTTTAAACTGTAGGTCCCGCCACTCATGTATAAAATTAACGCACACAATATACAGTGGGTGACAAAACAATAGAAACTTTTTCAAATTTGAACTAAAAATTAAAAATTTTGTTGAAAAAGTTACCATTGCTTTGTCCTGGACCCTTCAGTCCAGGATTACGACCTAGCTTCTCACACCACCTACAGTGGGTGACAAATGGTAAGTTTTTCAAAATATTTTTTAATTTTTAGTGCAAATTTGAAAAAGTTTCTATTGTTTTGGCATCCACTATAAGTGATGTGAGAAGCTAGGTCGTAATCCTGACTGAAGGGTTGTAATGTAAGCCTCTTTAATGGATTTAAGTGCTTTAAGCAGTTGCCTATTTCCCAATCTATGATTTGATAACTTAGTATCTGTCTTAGTTAGCTTGTCAGCGGCTATGTTTCCCGTGATCATGCATCTAGACGAGGTTAGAGTGTCTTGACTTGTAATGAAAAAATGCCTGGCATGTCCTTATGGCAATGAATGTTTATAATCATTAATTAGATAATGCCTTTCCAAGTTTACAGTCCCATGTATTGAAACAAAATTAGAGAAGACAATATTGATAACAGAGCCAATCATCTTGGCTATTCCCTTTAAAAATTATTAACGAAGGGGAGACTGTCAGACCTCGTAAGGTCACAGTTTAAGCATAAGACTAGGTTATGTCGAATTTTCATTGACTCTGCCGCATAAATTAGGCTAAAGTCAATTCTCTTTATTTCAGTGATCAGTTCACATCACTGGCATGTGATCGCTCGTGCACAATATTCAAGGTGGCATAAGCTAACAGTAAATAGAATTTTTGCCCGAAATCTATTGAAAGCCCCCGAAGATATATTTTTTTATATTTTCATTATGTTGGGATTTGAACCGAGACCTCACTTTTAAAGTACATGGTGTTCCATCTTTTAAGGGTCTTGTTAGTAAAGAATTGTAATCGTTTATGACTGTTTATGTATGCCTAAAATAAACTTTTTTACTTTATCTTTTATAGGTTATTACCACTATTTGCATTGTTTTGTGTGAGATCACTGATAATATCACCTCTTCTGAAATGCTTGTATACGGTACCCTGCTTGCCTTTGCCATTGTCTGTGTTGTTGTATTGATTGGTAAGTCCTTTTGAAAAGTTAAATGTTTGCGGTACGTTCTAAGTCGACTATTTTTAACAGCACCCTTAATGTGTAATAATTTTTTTGAATTGTAAAACTATTTTGTTGCGAAACGTTTAACGCCTGAGGCTAGAATTAATACTTGCCGAAATTAAATTGCTTTTCATTTCATATTCTAAGGACGTAAAAGGTCCGCCAATAACTGTTTTTTTTTTGAAAATGCTTTAAAAAAAAACTATTGAATATTTTTTCAAATTTCTTTTTTTATTTGAAAGTATAATCCTTCCGGTTAATAATGGAAAATAATTTCATGCAGTAGCCTACACGATTGGTTAAATTTTTAAGCAAATTATCGATTGTGTGCAGCTGTATTTCACCAATGGCTTCACGAATATTGTCCTTTAAAACGTCAATTGTCTCTGGCTTGTCGGCGTAACACTTATCTTTGACGGCACCTCACAAAAAATAGTCCAACGGTGTCAAATCGCAGCTCCAAGGTGGCCAAACAACTTCTGCTGTGCGGCGAATAATGCGATCTTCAAAAACAGGGCGCAAAACATTGTTTGTAGCTTCGGCTGTGTGGCACGTAGCGCCGTCCTGTTGAAACCAAATGTTGCCAATATCCTTCTCTACAATTGTTGTGAACAAAAATTCGTTCAACATGGCCCGATAACAATCGCCATTGACTGTAACGGTCGCTCCTTGCTCATTTTCGAAGAAAAATAACCCAATTATGCCTCTGGACCAAAATCCGCACTAAACAGTGACTCGTTTTTGATGCCACGGCTTTTCAATGTATGCGTGCGGGTTTTCTGTGCCTCAAATGCGACAATTTTGCTTGTTTACATACCCGCCAAGATCAAAATGAGCTTCATCTGAAAAGATGATTTTTTTTCTGCTAAAATCGGCATCTTCTGTAAGTCGATCGCAGACCCACTTAGTGAAGCGAAAACTCGTATACACAACCATATTCGCTTAGCGGAAGGATAAAACTAATTATCTGTCAAATCAGACATGAGCTAAGTGTTACCATTCACGACATACGCACTAGTTGAAAAAGAAACACGTTAGATGGCGGATCCGGTTGATACGTTTTGTAGGCGTTTGGCTAATTCTATTTTAATTTGAATATTATTTAATATTTAATCATTTTAATATTGATATTAAATAAATCTTTTCACAGCAAACATACTGGAAAAGGAGTGCGATAAAGATGTGAATGGTTTGTTCTCAACTATTGGTTGTGTTTTATTCATTACTTCTGGTTGCCTTATTATTTTTGAATGGTACGATTGGACTATTTATTATCATAAAACCAGAGGTAGCGCTTTAGCTGCCGGCGCTTTAATGGTCATTAATGGTATTATCTTTTTTATAGATGTCATATTTATTTTCAAAAAGTAAAAACAAAAACAAAAAAAAAAAAGGAATGTGTTTTCTAATGTTTTCAATTTTTACATCCTATTTTTATCTTATAAATTGTTTTTATTTATTTATTTATTATATAATTTGTATTTATTTAAATGGAAAAAATTTATTTTAAAAAGTAAATTTTTAAGGAAAACAGTAATAAAATGGTTTATTGGGTAAACCAGGAAATTGGCAAAAATTATTGGCTTTATATGTTTTCATTTGGATGCGGTACAGTCAATGTCAGGCTTTTACCTCACGACGCATTATAAATTCTCTTTGACATTTTCCACGGTAAAATTCACATGCTTGTATGAAACTTGTCACATAAAATACTTCAACGGCAACGTTTCTATCCTCAAATAAAAGGTAAATATGTATGTATGTTTGGTTCCTATATACTAAGTATATACTTAATAATTAAGATCTTATAATTTTCAGTGATCAAATAATGAGGGAAAAAAAACTAATCGTGGCATATCGAATAGTCTTCTAATGGAATTGTTTGCTTGAAGTTGTTGTCAAATTACGATACACAATTAAGGAATGTCAAGACCAACCTTTTCATTGATCATAGATGTTTGGTCCACCATCGTGGCGTAAAAAGGCGGCGACATTTTCTTGTATAAAGCTTTTCAATTTCAAAAGCTCGACTTTGACAGAAATTGCCTGCATCAACAGTAGATATTTGCCTTTTCTTTTAAAACAGAGGACATATTATTAAATTATGTGGAAATCACTGCGTGACCGATTTGTTTTGAAATATCAGCCGACAAGTGGGCAAGGAGAGTTTTCTACAGAACGAAATGTGAAAAAATATTTTTTCGACGATTTCCTACTAGCAGATTTCTGACAAAGCTCTAAGTGTAAATAAAATTGCCATGAAAAGTTTCTTAAAGAATCTGGCGTTCGGAGTCTGTTTTAAACCGTTGGTCCTGCCGCATAGAAAGAAATTAACACACACAACATACATAAGTGGTGTGATAAGCTAGGTAGGCAGTCATTTGGCGTGCTTCAAACGCGTACTCTCTTGTAATAATCCAAGACAGTTCAATTAGTAGAGACCTGCTGCATAGAAGGAAATGGAATGGTGCATCAAAGCACGTTTCTTATAGAAGGTAATCAAAATTTATTATTCTGTACAGTATTCCCTCGATTTACGTCATAGAATGTTCCGGAAATAGGCGACGTAAATCGAAACAACTTAAATTGAATTTCAAAGAACTCATACTATCAGATGCATTTATTTGTGTACATTAAAAAAAAAAATAATTAAATTTTTATTCTATGTATTGAGTTTCTTTTAAAAGGGAAGTCCCCTAATTTTGTTTGTAAACTACGTAAGGCGACGTAAATCGAATAACGACGCAAATCGAAGTTTAAGGGAACAAAATTTTTGACGACTTTAATCAAAGGAATACTGTATTTTTTGTCTGTTAGATTTTTTAAACGACTCCTATTAATTATAGATACATTTTAATATTTCAAGTGGAGTAGTGATGACCAACAGTTCTATAGCCAAGTACCACCACTCACACCTCAAGAGGCAGATGCAATTGATGAATTCATTGAATTAAACAATGAAGAAAACGTATCAGCATTAAAACCATAAAACATTAATGTTTTTATAAAGAATTCTGCGAGCGAGTTGAACGACTTTGTGAAAATATAGAAATTAATTCGAAAAACAGTAATTTTTTGCAAATGTTGAACGAAAGTCTTCGAAAAAAGCCAAACCGAGTGCAGGATCGAGTTAAAATTTAGCTGACTTCGTAAGTACATAACTTTTTTTTTTAATATTTAAAATCCTTTTCACTTAAAAACTAAATACAGTGACCGTTAAAAGAAAGTGTACATTAAAAATAAATGTACATTAATAAACTGCCGTTATTTTTATTTAAAATTTTTTCACTGAGAGTTTTCAAAATTGAGACAAAAAACCCTAAAAAAAAAATTCGAAATATTGTCAAATTTTTTTCGGGCACTCTCCTTAAATTGTAAAAGTTGAGTTTGGTGATTGTTAGAATCGTATCCTTGGTGTACATTTTTTTTGACGCTCACTGTATCTATTCAAGCTTTTGTGTAGAATACAATTGCATGTGATTAAAGCTTGCGACAATGTCTCTCACTCTACATATAAAATTAGGCAATCTTGCGTTTCTCTTTTTTTGAAAATTTTCACATGGTACCACATTCAATTTGATTAGGGAGCATTTTTATGGGGAAATATCTGTGGCCATTTTACTTTGTTTTTGTAGAACAACAACAATAAAATTCTCAATATCATTAATAAACTGCCGTTATATTTATTTATAACTTTTTCATTGAGAATTTTAAAAATTGAGACAAAAAACCCTAAAAAAAAATTCGAAATATTGTCAAATTTTTTTCGGGCACTCTCCTTAAATTGTAAAAGTTGAGTTTGGTGATTGTTAGAATCGTATCCTTGGTGTACATTTTTTTTGACGCTCACTGTATCTATTCAAGCTTTTGTGTAGAATACAATTGCATGTGATTAAAGCTTGCGACAATGTCTCTCACTCTACATATAAAATTAGGCAATCTTGCGTTTCTCTTTTTTTGAAAATTTTCACATGGTACCACATTCAATTTGATTAGGGAGCATTTTTATGGGGAAATATCTGTGGCCATTTTACTTTGTTTTTGTAGAACAACAACAATAAAATTCTGCAATATCTCTCTGACTTTACATATGTAAAACACTTAAGCCCTGGTTAGATAAACGTCCACGGAACGTATCTTCATTTTTACCGAATCATAATGCAATTTCAGTATGCATTTATTTTGCACTTTATATGTTAAAACCGATCTTCGTTCAGTGGACGGGGCTCTATGGCAGAATTAGCCAAACGTCCATGCAATGTAACGGAATGTACGTTCGTTTTTAACGTATGAAAATTAATGCAAATACTTGATGAAATTCTCATTGCTTTACATACTCTAAAACCAAACTTAGGTTAGAGAACGTGTACCTGTCGATCAAGATAAGTATAGTACCCGGAGGTCGAATTGACCCATTTTAAGCGTATGAAAATTAATACAAATTCTTGATGAATTTTCATTCTCCAAAATCAAACGTAGGTTAGGTTAGAGGACCAGTACCTGTCATTCAAGATAAGTACAGTACCCGAACATGTACAGTACCCGAATTAACCAATTGTAGAACGTCCTAAATGCGGGAAGGATAATAGAGAGTATAGGATGAAAGGAGGGTATGTAGGAAAGGGGGAAACCAGGAAACCAAACTTACGTATTCTAAAAATAAACATGACGGAACGTGCGAAATTACATTACGATTCAGTAATCGTTCCGCTCCCGTTATGTTTATCCTATTATAAACGTCACGAAAAGCGGCAGCGTTTTATCTGGCTCGGCCTTAAAATACAATTTCAACAAGTTGCATACCAAAACTAGAATGATTAGTAACAACCTTTTGTATTGTCAACAATGTTGATACACATGTCTATGTTGCTTTTAACTTGTTGCTTAGCTACAATGTTTAGAAACAAACATATTTTTGTTGCTATTTACTTTAAAAGTTCCATTGAAAGTATAAACATGGATAACGAATGAAATGAAAAAAAGCAAAATATCAGTACATCTCCAAAGCTTGACGTGGACGCTACATTTGGCGGTTAAAAAGAAACAAGTGAAAATCACTAGAGTGAATATAAAATTAAAAATAATTTAAAAAGAATAATTAAAACAACAATATGCAGTTCAATAATCGTTTAATTTTGAAAATAATCGAATTGGTGAGTTATTTCGAAACAAAAAGTAACAGTAAAAGCAAAATATTTAAACAATTTATGTGCGTTGGCTGTGTTGTGTTTTTTTTATGTTTTTCTTCAGATTTTTCTTTCTATTAAAATAAAATTTCTTAAATGTTTATAATAAAGATTTATACTGTGTAACTTAAAAACTTTAAAACCAGAACACCTTTTCCGAAAATATAAAAAAAAAAATATTTGCTTGTGTATGAACGGAAACTTTTCTTTGTATCTGGCAAACGTATCCTCTGTTCATCTGTTGCTTTTAAATGATTCTTTAGGCATCTGCGGTATATTTATTATTTTTATTTATTGTTTGCAATGTGTTTGTAAATTTATGTTCTTCAGACCTTGACATTGTAGCTCTAATTTCGGCCGGTGTTCCGTAGCAAAGAAATGAAAAAGTTTTTTTTTTCTCGACCGATATTCTAATGGACTATAGATCATGATGTCATGAATTCTTTAGCAGAATTCAAAGAATTTTATTTATAAAAAGCAAAGTTTCAATTGAGGCGTGCCTTTAATTTGCTTACCTTCACTTATTCGGCTCTTTTTGTTTTGTTTGTTTCTTAATTAAATGCGAAACGCGTATTTTGTCTCAATATGACCATGACAATGCCGTAATTCCTTTTTCAAACTTATTCTACGAGTTAAATTCTCTTCATATTGTTTATGTTTTGAAATCATTAAACGTGTTATACTTTGTTTTAAAGACTGACCCTGAAAAAGTTTTTACGTTTCTTAATAACATACGTATGCATTGAATGTAATTGTGTTTTATTTAAATTTCCATTTAAAACCATAAACAAATTGCAATAAAATTCTACCAGATCTAGTAGCATAACTGCCAGATAAAATAAGAAATCAATCGAAAGCCATTGCTGTAGGTGACTTGTTGTAGTGATTAAAATTTTGGGACTACAAAAGCGGCTTAAATCAAGGGAATTTTAAAAATTGAGTTTTCAATCTCCTCCAAATAAGCAAGGGAGATCATACGCCATCTTTTTTAAGAAAGAATTTCTGACTTTGTTCTTGCACCAGCAGTAATATTTTCAATCAAATGGATAATAATACTAGGCTGTGGTAGCCTAGCCGTAGTCTAGTGAGTAACGTGTTGACTGGCTAGGCAAGAGCTCGAAGTTAAATTCTTAACTCTGACATCTTGAGAAAAGTTAACGTTTTTTTTTTTTTGGAAAAAGTCTGAAAGTAGCAAATTGCCAAGACAAAAACTTGTGATTCGCAATTGGTCTTTCCATTCGCCGAAAAATTTAAGATACATGAAATGAATGGTTTGAAAAGCTAATGCGTTATACAAACTTAAGTATGTATGTATTGATCTCGTAAAACTCTTTACGAAATAACAGTTTGCGATTTACGTTTTCTAAACTTATCCATCTCTAGTGCACTTCAGCCGAAGTTATGCAAGATATTTCATACGACTCTCTGATATTTTAAAAGTGTAAATGGCCGCTATTGAGACGCGCTGTGCTTCACCAAATTTATTCGATATTTATTAAAAAGAAAAAACAGTAATCGCATAATATGTGTTACGCTATTTCTGATTTCTGCCAGGCATAATCAGCAAATATCCACATCAATGATTGGACAACTTTGTAGATCAGTTCTCAGTCCACAACGAATCGTTAGAATATCCGTTTGAAGTTGCGGGTTGCTATACTTGCAGTCATCTTAAGGCCGATATCTTTGCCTGCCTAAGACCTCTATGGTTTCTTCAGCATTTGCCTATTTCCCAGCTTACGATTCGATCGAGGATACTGGAAAGGGTGGGATATCAAAAGAATATACATAAGTAAACTTTTGTTAAACATTTTTCCTGTGTTACCTTTAAATTTTTTACCTTCTCTGCGTGGTTTGTGATTTGTTCGATATTTCGGAAATGATGTCATTTATGTACGTATTTGACGGCTTCAAAGTGTGTTTTTGTTCTTCTTTTCACTTTTGTTTCTCGTAATTGTGGTTTTTAATGGTCAAAACTAAATCAAAAAATCGCTTTTTTAACACTCGAAATCTTTATTTTAATTTTTATTTTTTTTATACTTTTTTTGCCGGCTTAATTGATGATGTGAGTTTTTTTTATTTTGTTGTTCTTTTTCTTGTTCTTTTAAATTTTTAATACATTGTATATCTACTCTTTCCGGTTTCTCTTCCTTTAATCATCTACTTTAGATTACGTTTCAAGTTGTTTTCGACAAAAACATTTTAATCGTTAAAGATCATGATGTCAGTTTAAAAAAAAAACTTTTTTGTTTTTGTTGCGGCATATTTTTCAAATTAATTTTAAATTGGAGTTACAAAATTGCATGTTTCCCATAACAAATAATTCTATTAAATTTAATTATATTGTTAAATTAGTTAAATTGTAGCCTTTTTTATTTTTTTTTTGTTAAATTTTTTTAAATATTTTTTCCGTTTATAAACATTTTTCAGACTAGTTATCGTATTCTTTAGAATTTTATTTCATTCGTTCTTATTTTTGTTTTCCTTGTTTTTGTTTGATTATTTATTGCCGTTTTTACGATGTGTTAATTACCGGTGGCGACTTTAATGAATGAATGGAATCGTTTAGAGAGCAACACTAATTTTTGGATTAAAAAATTTAAAAATTTTCTGAAAAATATTTACAAAATTACGAAAATTAAACCATCAGCTGATATAGAAAGGCATCGGCAGTAGCAAATTATAGAGACTCTTTTATAATAGTCGCTATAGTCCAGTAGCTGGTGTGTCGGCTTATTAGACCTAAGGCCATGGTTCAAACCCCTGGCCAGACATCAAAACAGAATTATGCAGATTTCTCGCAAAAACTCTCAATAAATAAAAAAAAATAAAGTTGCTAAGAAGAGCTTTTCAAAAATCTGTCGTAGGGAGTCGACTTTAAACTGTAGGCTTTACCACTCCTATATAAAATTAACAAATACACAACATAAATGGTGTAGAGAGCTAGGTCGTAATCATAACTTAAGGGTTGTAATGGCCAATTATGTTTGTTGTGATACTATAATGATTATTCAACAAACATTCCCTAAAGGAAAACAATCAAAAGTTCAAAATAATTTATGGTAAGAGCAGGGCCCTGACACATGGGGTGGCCTGTGGGTATTGCTATTATGCGATTTGTGGCCATAAGATTGAAGGACAGAAGTGTCCAGCACGTACCTTTTTGCTGCCAACGAGTTTTAGTCTCTCTATTGAACGAGTAGACAATATCCAATTTAACTAAATTAATCAGAATACCTGTGCCTTGTAATAATGTCAGAGATTGCTAGCTTTATATCGCCCCTGGCCAGTTGTTCAGCAATGCAATTTCCAACGATAAACATATGTCCGGCAACCCATAACTCTTGAGTTATCTTGGACTGACATAAAATTTTCTTAAGAAATCGTTGGCATTTATGGACATTGCGCTGCTTTTAATATGCATTTCGCCTGAATAATATTGTAAGAAAGTTTAATACTAGAACCCTTTATAAATATAGCATAGCCAGCACTGTCGCCCATATTTTTGTAATTGCTATAAATCACCAATGTCTCTCAGGGAAAGATCATCTTCGGCTTTTTAGACACATAGGACACGAACAGTAACAATGTTCGTTAAAAAGAGCGTAAAAATGCATTCCGTTGCTTGTCAGCTTTCAGTGAAGTAGGTTCTTGTTGCTTCTTTTTGAAATTTTTTTTGTATATTTACACCCAAAGAAAAATTACAGTAAAATTCACTATTTTCTAATAAGATTCACTAATAACAATAAAAAATGATCCCCTTTTTTGGGAGAATATTTGTCAAGTTAAATACACAGCCTTTTGGGATTTGGCGATGTACATTTTTCATCTTCCACTATATAAACCGATTATTAGGTTACACTTGAAGATTACTAACAATTTTCCTCTGGCTTAATACATGCCTCTCACAAATACACTCACATTTTTATCATGTTGTCTCTGTGCCGACGTCTGCTTAAGGTTCATATTTGGAATTCTGAATCTTTAGTTTAGAAGTTTCTAGTTGGAATTCTGATATGAAATGTTTTTCTTAGAAAGTTATAAGACGCCACATAATTGATTTGGATGTATTCGATGGTAGCATGTCTATGGTCTAGGTTAGATAATGTTACCATACTTTTATGAAATTTGTTGCATTTGCTTGAAGAACCAAAATTTTTTTTTGAATTTTTTGTGCTTCGAAAAAAAGTCAAAACATACTGTGTAGAATTCTTCCTTATCATGCGGTCACATATAGTTACCAGAATGTTCAATGCGCTTAAACATATAGGGTCCGCCATCTAACGGTTTTTTTCAACTAGTGCTTATTTCGTGAATGGTAACACTTAACTCATGTCTGATTTGACAGATAATTAGTTTTATCATTCCGCTGAACGAATATGGCTGTGTATGCGTGTTTTCGCTTCGCTAAGTGGACCTGCGATCGACTTACAGAAGATGCCGATTTTGGCAAAAAAAATTATGTTTTCGGATGAAGCTCACTTTGATCTTGGCGGGTATGTAAACAAGCAAAATTGTTGCATTTGGGGCACAGAAAACCCGCACGCATACATTGAAAAGCCGTGGCATCTAAAACGAGTCACTGTTTGGTGCGAATTTTGGTCCAGAGGCATAATTTTTTTTCGAACATGACCAAGGAGTGCAATGGCTATCGTTATCGGCTGCATACAATCGATAATGTGCTTAAAAATTGGACCAATCGTGTAGGCTCCTGCATGGCCAGTCGAGGCAGCTATTTGAATGAAATTATTTTCCATTATTAACCGGAAAAAGAAATTTGAAAAATATTAAGTCGTTTTTTTTAAGCATTTTCAAAAAATAAAAAGTTATTTGGCGAACCGCTTACGATTTATTATGCGGCATGTGGTGCCATAAGTTTTAAAAATTCTAAAGGTGGTAGTTATGATTCTCCCTTTGCTTAGTCGTGTATTAAAAATTTTGAATAGAGAAGCAAATTTCATTCTGTATTTCAACAATATTGAGTTCCAAATTTATCGCTTTCAATTACATTTTAATTCCAAGGTAAGCTTATTTTTTTCTGGTGGCAAATAGAATATAAAATGATTAAATAATTTTGCAAATAATTGCTACACAGTCATAAATAATATTCCCCAATGGCTACAAATGTTTTCGAGTTGACTTTAAAATGATATCAGCAACAGGCCATTAAGACAACTTTAAGTGTTTGCAATTAAAAGGAATTTTCATTTAAATCGTTTTATTTATTTTGATTTTTGATTATTTTCTTTGAAATTTCACAATTTGGTAAAATTTTATTGTAGAAAAACAAATAAAATAAAAAGAAAACAAAAGAAAATTTGTAAAAAAAATCACAAAAACTAATCCCCATTTAATAGCTTCTAAAGTGCCAGACACTTAGGGGAATTGTAATCAATTTAGTGTTGTTACTATTACGTTGACTATTGCCTATAACATTCGAAAAAAAAGGGTATAGAAAGGGGAAGTGTGGTAATGAGTATTTACAAAAATAATACTTGAATTGTTATCATATACTTTGAATAAAGTAAAGTAAAGTTTAAAAAGAATTTTGAACAAAAAAAAAAAAAAAAGAAATTAAAATTCATTAAATAAATAACAAAATGAAAATTTCATACATACTCATGCCATTACTTGCATTTGTCTGTCTGTCTGTCTGTTTGTCTGTTAGACCAATCCTATATACACTCGTGTATGAAGACAATTGCAATACAAATAAAATATTTTCGTATACAAAATAAATAAAAACAACAATTGTAAAAAAAAACCCGAGAAAGAAAAGTAAAGTCAACATACGTATGTTATAATAAGTCTTAGGGCCATTATTACAACTTGCCGTTAACTAAAGGGAGGATTTTAACGATGTTTTTTATTATTATGAGTACCCCATAAGATAAATGTTAGCGTTAAGCTAAAGGAAGGATCATTCTGCCAGTAACTTTTAAAGTTAAGTTTTGGACGTGCCATACAGTTTCTTATTTTCAATATGGCAACTTCAAATACAAACAAAATGAGCACGAACACTGTCGTTGCCACTGCATTTAATTGAGCAGTGTTTTCGACATTGCGCTGGCACTGCCATATTTTTGAAAAAAGTTAACTTTATTTTTTCTGTTAAGTTGTAATAACTAAAATAAGTTAAAGGTAACTTTACATGTCCTTTTAGCCAAGAAAAATAAATTAAAGATTACGCCTTATGCATGTTTTCCCGTTAGATGACGTGGTTGGGCTATTTTAAAGATTTCCAAGTCTTTTTCATATGTGAAAATTAACATTTCTTTTGGAAAATGTGTGCACTACGTGAAAGTAGTTGGCAGCCCTGCAATATAACTTAAATTATCATTAGCCAATAGGAACATAATTTGCGCAGAAAGTTTTAATTTTGTGTGCGTGACGGCGTAATCTTTAGTTTATCATCCTTGCCTTTAGCTAAAGGTACCTCTAACTAAACCCAAGTTTAACGGCAAATTGTAATAATGGCCCTTAGAGTTTCGTTTTAATTCTTATTCCCTAGAAATTTATTCAAAAATTTAACCAGCAAATGATTTGCATTACGATTGTAACACTTTAACAAGTCAGTCCGTGTTAAACATGCAAAGGGATTTTAAGGAACACCTTTGGGTTATGAATTCCCAAAATGCACATTAAATACATAGTATGTACATACAGATTTAATAGAGTATAAAATCTGATAAATAGGTGTGTTCGCTCTTGTAAATTATTATAAATAAAAAGTTTTTAAATCAACTTTTTTTTATTCAACTATTTGCAGTTTGTCAATGTTGTTTAGATAAACGTAATCACATAATGAATCAATCAATCTGTGACATACATCAGGCATAATTGGTCATTACAACCTTTCAGTCAGGATTACGACCTAGCTTCTCACACCACTTATGTCGTGTGCATTTTCATACCTGAGTGGCGGGACCTACAATTTAAAGTCAATTCCTAGCGATAAATTTTTGAGAAACTTTTCATGGCAATTTTATTTACTCTCGAGAGTTTTTGCCAGAAATCTGCTGAGAGGAAGTCTCCGAAGAAATGTTTTCGTTTTGATGTCTGATCTGGGATTTGAACCAACAGACTAACTACTCGTTTACGGCGACTTAACCATCAAATTAAGATTGAAGAAATACATCTTAAAAAAATTTATTGATTACCAATCTGTTACGCTGGAGGTCCACACCAAGCGTTCTACGCGGCTGTCAAAAAAGTAGAATTAATGTATTTATTTAAAGCATAGAACGCGTTAACGCATAGAACGCAAAAAGTAGCTCTACTTTCTATTTTTGTAAGCATCACAAGCGGTGCGCATACAAAACAGCTGATTTTGATAAGTTGTTTTGTTTTAATTTGTTTTAACTTTAGGAGAGTTTGCGGCAAAAAACCAGACACATCTCGTTCCAAGTACAAAGGACGCATTCAAAATCGTATTATATTATATTCACAAATTCAATTAATTGTATAAAATCTTTAAAATTTTCAATTGCATTTGCCATTTATGTACGAAATGTTTTATTCAAGTATTTTGGATCAAATATTATTATTTTGTTAACAGCTGATCAAAAGAAACATTGGCGCGTAAAAAGCGTTGCATATAATTTGAAGCGCAGAATGCGAAGAAGGTATGAATGGCATGCAATGCTTTAACGCTAAAACCCGTGGTGTGGACCTCCAGCTTTAGCTTTGTTCTCTAGCATTAATCAAATAAATATTAAGCCTCTTAAACCTAAATCGGGGTGTTGATACATGCAGGGGGATTGTACTTTAGAGTGGTTTTTACCATGATCTCGTTGTTAGATGTATACGAATGTGATTTGTAAGTGTATTCAAGAATATCCAATAATGTTATTCCATTATGGACGTTGGGACTCATATTTCAGAATAAATTCCCTTTTGTTCTCTTTTCTCTGCCAAACGCCTAAGGGTTCCTAGAATAAGGGACCATGTTCGTGAGGTTTGTTACATTCCCGCAATAAATGCTGTGAAGATAAATGTGCAACTGCTAAAATCTATCCGATTACTATGATGCTTTTATATAAAGTTCTGAAGTGGAACATGTACCACTGTGAATGTGAATCATACCCACATATTACACTCACATCAAAAAATATTACAATTCAAATGAAAAACGAAAACAATATAATCATACTTGCATACTTATTTTCTGTTTTCTTATCAATTCACTTCAATTCACAATTAAATGTGAGTGTTTTTGCTTGCTCCCTGCTTTTGTTCTTCTTAAAGAGGTCAGTCATTATGCATACGTTTATGGATTATTTAATTACAAACAGAATAATTTCATTTTACTTGCAATGACTAATTTATTCATGCCACAAAATTTTAAAAATAAAATAAAAATAATCAGTAAACGGAAATTAACCACAATAGATGAGTTTTTTTTTTAAGAAATATTTTCTTATCGAAATAGTGCAGTAGACCTTTTTTCAACGTGAGTTTACATAAGTTCCTTACAGCACTCATGTTGTGTGTTTGTGGTAATTTTATACATACGTAAAGAGGCCGACTCCAAACGATAGTTTTCTGAGAAACTTTTGGTGAGAATTTATTTTATTATCAGAGTTTTTGCAAGAAATCTGTAATCAGGATACATCCTTTGTATCGTATTGCCTTATTCATTTGTGTGGGTAATATTTATAGATGCGTTCTGAACCACAGGAGGTAATGGGTTACTTTTTGACTATTATCTTTTTGGCTCACGCACGTTTCGTATTTTGTTTCACTGTCAAGCATCTTCAGTTTGGTCTATAATTTAACCATGAATAGTCTTACAAACGAACAATGCTTGCAAATCATTGAATTCTATTATCAAAATGCGTGCTCTGTTAAGAAAGTTCATCGCGCGCTTCTTTCATTTTATGATCAGTTTAATCTCACCCACTGAAGCGGCTATTCGGGCTATTGTGACTAAATTTCAGGGGTACCGCAGGGCTCCGTTCTTTCTCCTACTCTTTTTCTTATTTTTATCAATGACCTTCTGTCTATTACTTCGAATCCTATTTACTCTTTTGCGGATGACAGCAACATTTGTCATTCATATTCATTTGATCGGAGGCCGAGCCTTTTGGAGATTGGGGCAAGGAGGTCGAACATGAATGACGCACTCACAGGTGACTTGATAGCAATCTCTGAGTGGGGTCGCGCGAACAGGGTCGATTTCAATGCGCGCAAGACCCAATGTTGTTTTTTGACGCACCGGCGTGATGGTGGCTCTGGTCTTCTGTCATCTGTATTTATGGGTAATGTAAATATTGAGGAGGCGGATGCTCTTGATGTTCTGGGCATGAGAATTAGTTGTGATGCTCGTTGGAACGATCACATTTTTCGAGTGTCGAAGGAAGCATTCAAGTGCCTTGGTTTTTTGAAACGGTGCAGGAAGTACTTCACTCCATCCGACCTTCTTACTATTTACAGGACCTTTATCCGACCTCGGATGGAGTACAACTCAAAGTCTATTTTGAAGCTTCTCGACCGCGTACAGGAGAGAGCGAAGGTGCTTATTAATGACAGTAGGGTATCCAACTCTATTGATTCGTTGGAGCATCGTCGCAATGTGGCGTGTGTTTCACTGTTCTATCGGTACTATAATGGGAGGTGTTCTCGAGAGATAAGGGGCTTGGTTCCCGATAACCACATATTTTTACGTGGTACCCGAGCTTCTCACAGAGCACATCCTTTTGTGGTTGATTGTTCAGTGAACCGCACAATGCATTACAGGGAAAATTCATTTTTTGCCCGCACTGCTCGCTTGTGGAATGATCTTCCTGCGAAAGTTTTTCCCGTCAATTACGATATTGGTAGATTTAAATCGAATGTCCATATACACTACTCCCTCTTTCCTCCTTCCTATAACCTATTTTCCTGAACCTGCACAATGCACTGCATAAATAGTGGCCATCCCCTGAGTGTTGGTTTTATGAAAAAAAAAAAAAAAATATCGCAGTTGTATCGCCCAGTGTTAATTATGACCATCAATTATCGATTCGCCACCGTTCGCAGCAATTGGGCCTCTGTTATCCAACAATGTGGAAAATTTTGCGGAAGGATTTAGAAGTGAAGCCTTTCAAAATACAGCTGGTGCAAGAGTTGAAATCGAACGACCTACCCGTAATGCAGAATTTTTGGTGAATAGGCTCTTGGAAATTTGGCCGAAGATCCAATTCTTTATCGAAAAACTGTGTTCAGCGATGAAGCTCATTTTTGGCTCAGTGGATACGTAAATAAGCAAAATTGTCGATTTTGGAGTGAAGATCAGCCAGAAGTATTGTAAATAATATCCAATGCATCCAGAAAAAGTCACAGTTTGATGCGGTTTATGAGCTCGAGGCATCATTGGACCATACTTTGTCAAAGATGTTGCGAATCGTAACTTAGCTGTGAATGTTGAGCCCTACCGTGCGATGATATCCAACCTTTTTTTGCGTAAAATGCAAGAGCTTAACTTGCATAGCATTTAGTTTCAGCAGGACGTGTAAGAATGGACTTATTAGGAGGCGAGTTCGGTGAACATTTTATTTCACGTTTGAGACCGGTCAATTGGCCGCCTAGATCGTGCGATTTAATGCCTTTAGATTATTTTTTGTGGAGTTATGTTAAAGCTCATGTCTATACAAACAAGCTTCAATTGATGCATTGGAAGACAACATTGAAACATTTATCCGTTAGATACCGGCCGATATATTGAAAAGCATATGCCAAAATTGGATGGACCATTTGAGGTGCAGTCGTGGTCAACATTTGCATGAAATAATTGTCAAACATTAAATTATATGGACCGTACTATCGATTCAAATAAAGATTTCATGCCTTTTTATGAATTGTATGTGTTTTTTTTTTGAAAAATTTTCCTATAGCGCTTAAAGAATCACCCTTTAGTATAACAATTTCGATTTACAATTTATTTTCACACACATTTTTTAATACACAAAAATATTTATCGGCCGACAAGATTTTTTGTCGGATTGTGTAATATTTCTGTTATTGAAATGAATAATATTGGATGAGTTAACAGTTATCAAGCATTTGTAATAAGTAAGAAAAAGAAAGAAAATTGGCGCTTGTGATTACATTACAATTTATTAATTGGGGTTACTATCTAGCCTCTAGGTATGTAAGACGTGTGGCTATAGCAAGATTTTTAAGCTATAATATTGAATTATTAATTCAATAGAGAGTATCAAGAATAGAATTTCTAAAATCATTGAATCATTTTTAAAAATATTGTAATTAATCATGAATTTAGTTTTATTTAGAAAATTTTAATTATAACACGTAAATAACTTAGCTAATCACCGATCCTATATGTGATTACTTATTTAGACATTCAAAGCACGCACATATTATTTCACAGCTTAAAAAATTTAAATTCAATTGGTCAAGTAAATTACTCTGCCATTGAATTAAATATTCTATGGAACAAAAAAAGAAAATATGACACGCTTAAATTGTATTTATTTGTAGAGGAGTATGAAATGATATCATCACTATCAATGCTATTATCAGTATGTATCACTGCCACTGCCACTGTTACTCTATTGGGCTCTATAGTGTGAGTCTGAGGAGGTAATGGTATGGCGAATTCAGTATACGGCTTTTATTTTCCTCGATCTTGTGATGATGATGATGATGACATTCTCTCCGGCCTTAATTATTTTTTTCTTATGGCTTCTGAATAAAAATTTCCTTTTTTTACCCCCTATGATTTCACGCTGTCTTCGCAACAAAATTAAAAGCATTTTTGCTTGGCATTCTATTTACGTTTCACTGGAAGAAAATATTTCTTTTCTTTTAAATATTCGGCGTTAATTTTCATTTAATTTATTGGCAAATACACAATAATAGAATAAAGAACGAAGTATTTGTTTATTTTCATTTTAATAAATGTTCACATAAATATTTGGAAATGTTTTTCGTTTATTAACATTTTCATTATTTTCAATTAAAAAAATTTGAAATTTTTAAAATATCACGCTCCCATAACATACCCGTTTACGTGTCTGTCGTCTAAAGTATTACTATTTAATTGGCCTACAATGGAATAATTTTCGAATATTTGGTTTTTAGTACTTATTTTTATTCAACTTTGGACTATTTTTGAACAATTTAATTAAAGAACTTTTTCAAGTGCTTATTATATTCTTTCAGAATTTATAGAAATTTTGGGCAACATTTTTTTTTTTGTTTGTTATCATAACACAAGTTAGGGGGATATACCTGTGGCCTGATCAATTTTGTAGCGATTAAACGATTTCTAAATAAATGAAAAAAAAAACTTCAAATCTATTTATAATTATGAAGTATAATTTTTATTTAATTCCCTAGACACCACTTGAACTCATTTGGATTTTGTTTTCATTCAAAAGCATTATTTTTTTAATTCATTTGTTAAAAATAAAATACAAAATTATCGTATTTTTTTTAATACACCTGTTTTATAAATCGAATTATTAAAAAATATTAAGAAATTTATTAAGGAAATGAAAACATATTTTGAAGCAGCCGCTACTCTTTATGCTTTTTCTTAAGTACTCGGTATGAGTTTCTCTCTTCTTTCGTGGTCATTGCGGTGGTTCAATAGATGCTTATAACTTTCTTACATTCTTCCTACATTTTGACACGATCAAGGCGAATTAATAGAATGAATAAATATGAATTCGCCTTAGTCGTGTCAAAATGTAGGATCGTAACTTTAACTGTAATGACCAATTATTTATGTTATAGCACCGTTGTAATATAGTTCGGCCGGCTTTCGGCTAGCAAACCGAGCTGTTATTGACTAGTTGTGTCTAAATAATCGTCGGCGTTTATTGAATTTAACCACATACCCTTTGATTTTCTTATGTGTGGCCTAAAGTTACCAAAGCCTAGTAGGTAGTGTGATGGATTATTTGACGGTTACCCATGTTTTAGACCCTAGCTTAGACATCTCGAACAAAACTAACTGCAATCTTATAGCAAAAATTCTAACGAAAAATAAAATGCCAAATTAAAGATTTACAAAAATCTATCGTTCAGAGTTGGCTCTAATTTGTAGGTTCCGTCACTCATTCATAAAATTGACAACATGTGTAGTATGAGACATAATGGCAAAAATTCGACGAAAGGATTCTAAAGCCCCATTAAATTATGTTAAGTAGCAAGCCTGTAAAGGAAGCATGTTCCCAAACTTCCATATTTTTTTACTTGAGCTCGGCTTTATTTACATTTATCTCTTTGCTATGGATTGTGATGGTTTTCAGTACTTAGTCTAGCACGCAGGGGGTGACTTAATAATTTCTTAATAAATTTTTAACATAAAATTTTTAAGCTAAGATTAAACAAAGAAAATCGGAATTTCGGAGTCGGCTTGAAACTGTAGGTCCGTGGTATACCAGTACATACGTACATAATTGGTCATTACAACCCTTCAGTCAGGATTATTGTCCTAGTTTCTACCACTGCTTACGTTGTGTGTGTTAATTTTATACATAAGTGGCGGGACCTATAGTTTAAAGCCGACTGCGAATAACAGATTTTTTTTGAGAAACTTTTCATGGCAGGTTTCTTTTTTTACTCTCAGAGTATTTGCCAGAAATCTGCTGAAAGGAAGGAAATCGCTGAAGAAATACTTTTTGTATTTTGTTTTAATGTCTGGCCTGGGGCTTGAACCCTGGCTTTATGTCTAATAAGCCAACACAATACCTACTTGACTATGGCGACTCGTAGCATAGTATTTCCTGTACACTGTATACTGTGCAAATTTCTTATCAAAATTTTCTGTTGATCGAAGATCAGAACGAACACTACCTGACGAAATCGATTGTTGTTAACGTTTTGTTAAACGCACGTTTTAGGTAAAGTCATTAATTATTTTTAAAACAACAATTCTTGACAGTTTGCGACACTTGAGGTTTTTGTTTGTTTTTGGATTTCTATTGTTCTGTATCGCAATAATGAAGCAAACACGGTTAAGTCTTATTTGTTTATGCTTTTTCACCAAAAAACACCTTTAAAAATAAAAAAAGAACGAAATAAAGAAAGCGCGAACAATATTAAATTCTGTTTTATTATTTTTTTTTTAATATTTAAAGTCTTCTAAAAAAGAAGGAAAGTAAATTTAAAATTAATATGTGTACTTAAAAGAAAAACCATAAAAGAAATTCACAATAAATTTAATAAACTATCACGAGACATTAATAATAATAAACATGAGTAATAATTGTTTTGTTGTTGTTATTTTCTTTTAAGAAATTGTTTAAACAATTTATAATTTATTCTAGAATCTCATTTTCATAATGGCATTAACATAATATTTATTTTAATATGTATGTACATATGTACACATGTTTGTATGTGGGTCATAATCTATATTTATTTCTTATTTTTGTTTCTTTTTTTTTAATTAATTTTGTAGCTGCTCCTCTATCTATTTTATAGTGACAGATTAATTGCTACCATATTTTCATTGTTTTCATTGTTGTTGTTATTATTATTATTTAAATATTTAATCAATTAAATAATTGTTAATTGCTTTAATTTTTCTATTTTTGTATCTATTTTTATAATACTTGCGTCAGCTATTTCTATTGTTTATCAACAAAATTCGTTTAAACATTTCTAAGCGAACACACCTCAAAATTATGCACTTCAATTGACAAACCATTGACATTGCCGTTACTGTCACTGTCAATGTCAGTACGTACATACAGAGAGCGTCAAAAGAAAGTGTACACTATGGATAAAATTCTAACAATCACCAAACTCCACTTACCACTTTTACCACTTAAGGAGAGTGCCCGAAAAAATTTAAGAATATTTTGAAATTTTTTTTGTTAAAATTTTTAAAAAAACTGGCAATATAACAATTTTAAAATATAAATAACGATAATTTAATATGTATCCTTTCTTTTGGCGCTCACTGTATATGCATACATACATATATACTGATATGATACCTATATTATCATCACTAATGTTACCATAAAACCATTATCATTATTATAATAATATTAAGCAGGATAATGGCTTTTTTTGCTAATATGCTCTTGTTAATTACTGTATAAATATAAACCATAAAAAGCATCATCGAATTAAGCTAGCAGTAGGGGGAAGCGTTATAATATTAGGGGCATTCCCGTAAATAAATATTTTTTAATGGAATGATAATCCAACGTTGATAATTTTTTTTTATCTCAAAAGCTAGTGGCTTACTTCACCATTTTCTTATTCACGAAGAAATAATCTCACATTGGACTCTGGGTAGGCATTACAACTCTTCAACTAGGATTATGATCAAGATTCTACGAAATGCAGCTGTTAAAGTCGACAGACAGATTTTGCGAGAAACTTTTAATGGCAATTTTATTTACTCTTGGAGTTTTTATTACAAATCTGCTGAGAGGAAGTCGCCGGAGAAATATTCTTTCACATTTTGTTTCGGTTTGAACCGTAGTCTCACGCCTAATAAGCCAACACACTACTTACTTGGAAGTCGTCGTAGTTGATTTATTTATACACCATGAAGAGAACGAATTTGTAGTAATTTGTCGAGAATAATCTAGTATTGGAAAAACTTCAAGCAACCAATTGTATTTGAAGACTGTTTGGTTTTTTGGAAATGACCGTAGTTTAGTAGGTAATGTGTTCTAGGGATGCCAAATGGGATCGATTTTTAAAAATCCCGGGATTCGAGATTTTGTAAATCCCGATCCCGAAATCCCGGTATAATACTATCAGTTTTAAATATATATTATCCTATCGTCTAGCTAGAGACATTGTGACCCGTTGCGCTTGGGTGCAAAGGTCTTTGAACTTACTGGTAAAGAATATCAGTTAAGATTTCAGATGTTGCAGAAATTTTGCTTTGTTTGCATGAAAATACTTTTTAATTCATCACTAATGGATTAGGGACGGTACAACTTCTAAGACTGTAGACTTTCCCCGGAAAGTTTCTTTTCTATACAGCAAAACGAATCAAAAATTCATCAAATGAACGGTTGTTAACCATCTCTCTGCAGTATGGTTGGGCATGGAAAATGTAATTTCATGGTATTTGCAGAAACTAAAGCACATTCCGATTTTGATATTATTTTTTTATCACCTGTAGGATACGTACTAGTAAAGTTTCTGTTACCTTGTAAAGTCAGTGAACGGCCGCTCCTATTTTACATATTTGTATGACTGATAACGCCGCTATAAATATTTTTACAATTTTATTTTTGAATACAATTTAGCAAGCATTTGTTTCTTTATTCTTTTTTTTTATTAATTTTTTATTTGTCATCAAATAAACATTATTCGATTAAGTGTTAATATTTACAAAAGAGTGAATACTCGCAAAAACATTTGTTATCGCTTATAGAGCTGGATAATAAATTAATTCGTTATTATAGGAATCCACAAGCCCCAAACCTCCACTCTCCCGCACAATAAGACACAGTAGCCAAGATAGTAAATATTTGTGGTTATAATAACAATAATAATTATTATTAATAATTTTATTTATCATCATAAATTGCTTAAATAGTTATACCCCTCATCACTAACAACAACCAGTCAGTCCTATAAAATTTACTCCAGTTTTATTCCTCCCATAACGATTGTAAAATATGGTCTGGTAATGGATTTTAATGGCACAAAAGAAATTTTTTTTGTTATTGCTCGTATTGCTAATGCATTAATAATGTCGTTGTTATTGTGTTGTTATTATTATTATTAGGATAACAAATAAATAAAGTAAATATTTACAGGCGAATTTATTTTTATTATGAATTCATTTGCTGTAAAGCTTATCTTTTTTTTTTTTTGGGACAATGATCTCATGGGAAAATTTTGGAAAATTTTCCTCAACCTTTTTTAACATAAGTTTTTATCTTTTATTTTAAATGTATATGCATACATTTCATGATGAATAATTTTCTAATTTCTATAAATTAAATTGATTTACTCAGAGCTTACATATGTATCGGGTCCTCCATCTAACGTTTTTTTTTCAACTAATGCTTATTTCGTGAATGGTAACTCTTAGCTGATGTCTGATTTGATAAAAAATTAGTTTTTTCCCTCCGCTGAACGAATATGGTTGTGTATACGCTTGATCAATTGACCATACAATGCATTTTGGCTTCGCTAAGTGGGCCTGCGATCGACTTACAAAAGATGCCGATTTTGGCAAAAAAAAAAATCATCTTTTCAGATGAAGCTCATTTTAATTTTGGCGGGTATGTAAACAAGTAAAATTGTTGCATTTGGGGTACAGAAAACCCGCATGCCTACATTGAAAAGCCGACACACCCAAACGAGTCACTGTTTGGTGCGGATTTTAGTCCAGTAGCATAATTGGGCCATTCTTCTTCGCAAATGAGCAAGGAGTGGCCGTTACAGTCAATGGCGATCGTTATCGGGCCATGTTGAACGAATTTTTGTTTACAAAAATTGAAGAGGAGGATATTGGCAACATTTGGTTTCAATAGAACGGCGCTACGTGCCACACAGCCGCAGAGCTGATGTCATTTGGCCACCTCGGAGCTGAAATTTGACACCCGTTGGACTATTATTTGGGGGATGCCGTCAAAGATATGTATTACGCCGATAAGCCAGAGACAATTGACGCTTTAAAGGACAATATTCCTGGAGCCATTGGTCAAATACAGTTGCACACAATCGATAATGTGCTTAAAAATTGGACCGATCGTATAGGCTACTGCATGACCAGCCGAGGCAGACATTTGCATGAAATTATTTTCCGTTATTAACCAGAAGGATTGTACTTTCAAATAAAAAAAGAAATTTGTGAAAATATTTAGTAGTTGTTTTTTAAAGCATTTTCCAAAAAAAAAAAAAAAGTTATTTGTCGGACCCTTTATATCTTGTTTTCTTCGCTTTAAATTCTTTCTAATCTTTGTGGTTATTAATTGCATTAATGTTATCTTTTTGATTTCAATAGACGTCTTAAATAATTCTGAATCAGGAATTTTTATAATTTATTATTAAATTTTAAATAATTTTCCTTAACATTTAAGAGGGTTATCAACTATTAATAATAAAATAAATTCTATTCTATTATAAATTTCGAATGCATTAAGGCAAATTTATGATGCCAAATTCTTAATGTTGCCAATTGATTTTCAAATACAATAATTTCAATAAATTTTCCAAAATCAAATACAATCAAACATTTATTTTAATGATGATAAATATATTAAAAATTCATTCATCATAAATCTGTAGAAAAATTCCAAAAAAAAAGAAAAGGAAAAATTATAAATTATACATGAAAAGAATATCTATCAACAAAAAACCAAATAATAAAAACAATAAAATAATAGTCATAATTCAAGTATTAGACAGCTAGCTAGACATTAATATATTAATTGTGATATATTTTTATAATATTTTAAAAAGGTTTTCATTATTTTATTATACTCTCTAATATCTACAATGAGATCCATAGCGTGTTGTTTAGCGGTATCAAGTGGTTTGTTAGTTTTGGGGCCCCTCTTATCTTTTTAATGCAAATTGTCAATTTCGAATCAAAATAAAAAAAAAAAAGAAAATAGAATTTTTTTTTTGATACAAAAACCCCTGAAGTACCCCGTATTTTGGAAAAGAATTATTCATTTATTGTTAACAACTATACATACATACAAACAATAAATAAATAAATAAAATTTAATAATGAAAAAAACAACGCGTACAATTTATTTAATTTATTGACAACATCTAGACAATTTGTTAAGAGAGCGAAACAAAACAAAATAAAACAAAACCAAACAAATGATAAACAAAACTCTGATGATTGTAAGAATAAATAAAAAAAGATGATCACTTTTTTTTATTAAAAAAATAAGACAAAACTGAAATGAAAATTAAAAAACAACATAATATTTAAATATTTATTTTGCCTCCACCACCACCACCTTTTTACACACACTCTTCGAAATATTAAAGAAATTTCCAAGAAAATTAAGTTGTAAACATTACTACACGTACTCGTAGGTTTTCTTTATAAATAACCCCGATTTATTTTTAACTTCCGTTATTTGATTGTTGAATTTTTTAATTATTACAACGATAATTGTAAATATTACGTTTAAAAATTAATTGTGAAAATAAAGACTGAGTCACTGCAGTCTTAATAAGGTTCACATACATACGTAAGATGTAACCGTCAGACAAAAAAGACAGCAATTCCACCCTATAAAGCTGAACAATACATAGTGTAGTTGTCGTAGTCTAGTGCGTATGTAGTAGGGATGCCAATCGGGAAATCCCGAATCACGAAATCCCGGGATTTTCGGGATTGATAAAATCCCGAATCCCGGGATTTTTAAAAACTTGTCCCGGGATTTTCGGGATTGTGAATTCATATGTATTTTGACCCTGAAAAAGAAATTCTATATCACTTGACTTTGATAATACCTTCTCAGGTGAGGAAAACCCCACTTCCAATGATAAAAAGTTATTTGTTGCCATCGAAGAATGCAAAAGCTCTATAATCGATCCCGTTTGGCATCCCTAGTATGCAGTGTGTTGGCCATGGTTCAAACCCCAGGTTAGGTAAACCTTACAAAACGAAATATGAAAAAAAAAAATATTTCTTCAGCCACTTTTTCCCATCAGAAATGTGGGGAAAAAAACTCTCGAGAGTATATAAAATTACCATAAAGAGTTTCTTAAAAAAATCTTTCCTTCGGAGTAGACTTTAAACTATAGGCCAGACAACATAAGCGTCCTGAAATGCGACCCGGAATGCAAAAACGAAATTTTTTATGCGTTCAAAGCTTTTATCGGTTTCTATTGTAAGAAGAGATGTTGAATTTTTAATCATGAAAGACGGAAGAAATCGAAGTTTGAACTTTTCAGAAATGGGCAGGATTTTAATGGGCAGAGAAATTGTTTTTCATTATTATAAGTGGACAATATGGTAGACGAGGGCGTTAAGCTAAAGGGAGGCTCATCCTACCGTTAACTTTTAAAGTTACGTTTATGTTTGAACTTGCCATATTATATATTATTTTCAATATGGCAACTTCAAATATAAACAAAAAGAGCTTATACCTATCAGAGATTAGCAATGAATCGTTTTTCCGCTACTCATAAGCACTCATGCAATTTTGAGTATGAGTGAATCAACAGAATTGAAATTCAACTACTCTGGTTCATTCGTACTCCCTACAATATTGCGTAATAAGTATAGGTTACAATATGAAGTCGCCATGGTCTAGTAGGTAGTGTGTTGGCTTATTAGACGAAGGACCCGAATTCGAATCCCAAGTCAGACATCAAAACGAAAATATGAAAAAACTTCTTCAGCGACTTCCTCTCAGCAGATTTCTGACAAAAACTCTGAGAGTAAAAATTGCCATGAAATGCTTCTCAAAAAATGTGTCGTTCGGAGTCGACTTTAAACTGTAGGTCCCGCCACATATGTATAAAATTAACGCACACAACATAAGTGGTGTGAGAAGCTAGGACGTTGTACAATGAGTCAATTCGACCACCGGGTACTGTACTTTTCAGAATTGACAAGTACACGTCCTCTAACCTAACCTAACCTATAGGTTACAATGAATCTGAGTACAACGTTGACATCAAACTTACAACATTCGAAATGTGTTTGATTCATATGCCTACTCATTCTGATTCATAAATTTAGAAAAATAATTATAATACGTATAAGTGATTCGAGTGATTCGAATCATTCATCGCCTTTCTTGTTGTTCCATATACAAACAAAGAAGAAAGGAAAGACAAAAACAACAAGCAAAGCATACACTCAATCATCTTGTGAGTATTGTAGTGCTTGTAAGCGAATTATACTTATTTTGTGCTTCGTGTAAATGTTTAGTGGAGACGAGCCGAAGTCAATGACATCAGCAGTATTGTTAAGTATAAGTATGACGAGTACTTCCAACTTTGAGTATAAGTAGTATGAATATCATATTAAAATAAGTATGAATACGTATAAGTATCAAAAATTATAAGATTGACTCGAATCTACTCATCGTTTTGAATATTCGTTACTGATCTCTGATACCTATAACAAAAAGACGTAGTCCGTCATTGGCACTGTGATAAAAAAAAAAACTTGTTTAATTGAGCAGTGTTATCGACATTGCCCCGGCGCTGCCATATTTTTGGAAAAAGTTAACTTTATTTTACATATTTGGAAGTTGTAATAACTAAAATAAGTTATAGGTAACTTTACAGTTCCCTTTATTTAACACGCTGACTGCTACGGCAATTTTCAGAAAACTATCCAAAAATCGATAAATTGATTTTTTCACATTAATGAGTACGAGATAACTTGTAGTTTGGCTCCCTAGAAGGGAACGAGTTGTCTCGTAGTCGGTAGTCAACGTGTTAAAGGTACTAAACCCAAGTTTAACGTCAAGTTGTAATAATGGCCTTAAGAATCCTAACAATTCAATACAATAGATTTGACGAATTTAAGCATCTAGCAATGCTTACTCCAAAGCAATTTGATGACTGTTTGTTCCGTTTTTGGTAAGGTTTTTAGCCTTTAGTTTTTAGAAGTTAGTTTTTAGTCGTGTTTCCTTTTTTGTAAATACATACCATGGCTGTTATGGTAATTTAGATAGCGTTGGCGGTGTATTAATATCGCTTTATTAGTACCATAATGTAATACTTGTTGTCACAATCATTAGGCATATTAATAACGAACATTGGCTAGGCATACATACATACATATATGGAATATATTCTATTTCTTTTTCTATTATGACATCATATTTAAATTGAGAAATGCAAAATAAAAGATTTGCAATAAAAAAAAACAAGAAAAATTAGTTCACAGTTATTTATCAACACATTTTAATTCATTTAATTGTAATATAGGAAATGATACAATGTATTAAGAATTTAATGAAATACGTTCTAATAAATAATTACATTTGAAACATTCTAAATATTTATTACACTGTCAAAATGCAGTAATTTTTTTTTTCCTCTAGACATTCTCTATACTGTACTCTACATCTACTTCTGCTTCTCTTTTGTTTGTCCACAAATTTACTTTAAACTCTAGCCTTTCCACTGTGTAAGTCCCTTTTATTTAAAATAAAATTTTAAATACACACGCTTAAAACGGAGTTTATCGTGTCCCTTTTTAACATTTAGATTTTTATTATAATTTCGATTACACTTATCGAATGCGTTACCCAACTAACCTATTCGTGTGAGGCCATGTTGATTTGTGGCACTTTATGTGGCTATCTGATCATCTGTTGCACATTATTGATGGGTAAAGTTTATTTGAATTATTTCTCTCGATCTTTTGTTATTCGTTAAAAATTTACAATTTCATTACAGGCCTTCTCGTAAATACGTCTATTGATAAACGCCTAACTTGCCTTTTTA
Organism: Sarcophaga peregrina; assembly: GCA_014635995.1. Lineage (NCBI taxonomy): Eukaryota > Metazoa > Arthropoda > Insecta > Diptera > Sarcophagidae > Sarcophaga > Sarcophaga peregrina. The sequence goes on along the minus strand of CM025790.1, from coordinate 52,202,144 downwards.
ACTTGGCTGCTTTTGTTTTATTTACGGCCACGGGTGCAATCATAATCCAGCATTGGTCACCGGAATATCAGCGGAAAACGGATAGAAATGCTTTAATATTTGCCGGCTCTTTGGCTATATTCAATGGTTTCATATTCATTTTAGAAATTGTTATCGTTTTAAGAGAATAACGGAATATAATAAATGGAAGCTGGAAGAGTTTTTAATTGTTCTGGGTTATAATTATTTTTTCATACAAGGTTGGATCCACCTTAACTTGTTATTCCTTGCAAGTAAATTTATATTATCGAAGTGAAATGAGTAGTCGTTGTAGTCGAAAAATACCGATAATCAAGGTTTAAAATTGATTTCTGAATGCTATAAGAACTGCACGAACTTAACTAAAGAAATTAGGCCGAGTTCTGTTCCAGAATGGTTTGTTATTACGTCCAGTTATGGATTTCAAAGTCGCCGTAGTCTAGTAGCTAGTGTGTCGTAAGATCAGGATTCAAACCCCACGTCAGACATCAAAACAAAATTGTAAAGAAAATATTTCTTCCGCGACTGCCTTTCAGCAGATTTCTGGCAAAAACTCTGAAAGCAAATAAATTTGCCATGAAGAGGTACTCAAAAATTTGTTGTTCGGAGTCGACTTTAAACTGTAGTTCCGCCACTTATGTATAAAATTAACATACTCGACACAAGTGGTGCAAGAAGCTAGGTCGTAATCTTGACTGAACGGTTGTAATGACCAATTATGTGAACTCGCACGATCTAGGCGGCCAATTGACCGGTCTCAAACGTGAAATAAAATGTTCACCGAACTCGCCACACAATAAGTCCATTGTTACGCGTGCTGTATGGCATGTGGCACCGTCTTGTTGAAACCGCATGTCATGCATTTTGAGCGAAAAAAAGTTGTCACTTTACGATTCGCAGCATCTTTGAAGTACGGTCCAATGATGTCACCAGCCCATAAATCGCACCAAACTGTGACTTTTTCTGGATGCATTGGTAGCTTTTGCAATGCTTCTGGCTGATCTTCAATAACAGTAAGACCTCGCTTAACGCTGTTTCAGTATTACACGGTAGTATAAAATTCCCTTAAATCCCACACTCAGTTGATATTTCGTGGATATGTGTGCAAATGAAACGGCCATGAACCAACCGAAAACGATGCACTACGTATCTTTTTCAATGCTCTTTCGGTAGTCTGTCCAGAATAGAGATTCCAACTGTATTTTCCAAAGTCACAATGTATATAAATATGTACGTATTATGTTGGCTCCTTTAACGCTGTTTCGTTTAGCGTTACAACTTATTCGAACGTATCCCTCGCATTAAGCGCGGTCTTACTGTACTGATAAAAAAGAGAAAAATTATAGAAAAAGATTTCAGAATAAAAGTATTACGATTTCGGTCTAGGTTTTCACAATAAACCAGTTGTGTGTGTGTGTTAATTTTTGTACATGAGTGGTGAATGCAAAAGGTTATTTTCGACTTCGATCGATAGATCTGAACATTTTTCTTCCTCAATCAGATATATCCATGCTTACTAGGCTTTATTCAACGATCCAACATCAATTGCAACAAATTTGGTTTGGTGTTCTAGTGACATCAAATATTACAGTCGATACGCACGGTTCTTTCTTTAAAGAGCTTTGTTTGTTAGTTAAGAGTTATAAACGTTTAATTTGATATTCATATTTAATTCAATTTTAATTTCCTTTTGTATTTCATTTCATAGGTCATTTCCATTGTCTGCATTATTTTGTGGGAGACCAATGGCGGCTTTTCCTCTAATGCATTGATTGTATGTGGTACCATGGTTGGCTTTACCATTGTCTGTGGTGTTCTATTGATTGGTAAGTAGTTTGTTTCGTTGAAAGTTGACATAATTTGGAGTTTTTAATATTGATTTTTCATAATTTTTTTTCATAAAGGACACGTAATCAATTCGGTGGTAGAGAAACGTTTGAATGGTTTATTTGCCGTTATTGGTTGTATTCTGTTCGTTGTTTCTGGTGCTTTGATTATTGATCAGTGGCATGATAGATCTGAAATTTTATTCAAGGAAAGCAAACGTAATGCATTAGCTGCTGGCTCCTTAATGATCATTAATGGTGCTGTCTTCCTTATGGACACCATCTCCATTTTCAGAACGTAAATGCAAAAACGAAAAAGTGTTTTTTTTTCTAAAGTTATCAATCAATAAGAATTCTCAGATGTTTGTTTTACATTTATTTTTTTTCTTCTATTTCTTATTGTCTACATTATATTTTGTATAATAGTTTATAAGTAATGTTTATGTATCCCAATCTCAGAAATCAAAATCTCTGCATTCCTTGTTATCCTTCCCACTATTCATTTTGTATACATAAATTGTTACCCTCTTATCCCCACCCCATTTTTTTCTATAATGTATTTATGTATGCCTCGTATGTATAAATTTGTGTGGCTTTTTATTTAATTTTTGTTTTTTTACTGGAAAATATTCTGTAATTTATTATCCTTGAAAGGAAGAAAAACAATTTTGTATGATTATTTAAATATTATTATTCGCCAACAAAAAAAAAAAAAAATATTAATTATAAATCCCCCGCCCCTCCCCTATATATCTATACTCTATATTCTGTGCTTTTTAAATAATAAAGAAGTTTTTTTACTGTCTGTTAAAAGTGTATTGCAAAATGGTTTATTGGGTATTGGTTTTATAGGAAATCGAAAGGAATTATTGTGGCTTTATTTATTTGTATATGAAAGCAGCAAACGATGTTTGTATGTATGTATGTGTACCGTAAATGTGTGTTTGTATGTGTTTTGAAAATTTATATGAAAAATTTTAATTTTTGTTCAATTTGTTTTAATTATTTTTCTTTAGCCGCGCTGAAATACCTGTCATTAAGGAAGTCAAGAAAAACAAATTGGAAATTAATCGGTTTTGAGTACGTCTCTTAGCAGCTCTCTCACTCTGTCTTCAAGTAGTGCCTAAATGTGTTTAATTTTAAAATTTATTTTAATTTTTCCTTTAGTTTTTAAGTCAACGAAGTGTGATATTTTAATTTTAGTTTTATTTATTATTATTAATTCATTTAATCGAAACAAATTAGTGCCAAAATGCCGAATAAAGGATATTCTATTCGTATTAAGGAAATATTACTTCTCTCTCTCTTTCTGTAAGGTTAACTTTTTCCATTTTGTTTTATTCTATTCGGTTAAAACTGCCCCTCCGTCAAGGCTATATATGAACTTATCATCTGAGGTATCATTGATTCAGTGAAAGGATTATCATTTACAAATATGGATTGCTTAAGAATTTAAAATTACAATAAAAGTGGTAGTCGTCGTAGTCCAATAAGCAATGCGTTGGCTTATTAAACATGAGGCTTTGGATTCAAACCCCAGGTCAGACATCTCAACCAAAACAAAGTATTAAAAAAATATTTCTTCGGTGACTACCTCTGAGCAGATTTCTGGCACAAACTCTGAGAGTAAAAAAATTGCATGAAGAATCCAGCGTTCGGAGTCGACTTTAAACTGTAGATCTGTCTCAACACTCATGTATACAATTAATACACATAACATAAGTGGTGAGAGAGGTTAAGTCGTTATTCTAACTGAAGGGCTAAAATGTCCAATGATCTCCCACGGAGAGATTGTTTTTCGTTCTATTGGCAAGATTATAAACAAGACTGTACGGTCAGGCTTGTGCATCAGGACAATAAATGCTCTACCAAAAATATCGCTTCTGTTAGAGAAAGAGTGTGTGAAGTATAATCCGGATTTGTCGATACCATTATGTTATCAGCCATTATGTCTATCTTCCCGTTCACGGTGACTAATTTTGGATTTTCCATATATAGATCAACGAACACACAATAAAACATGATTTTTCGAACTAAATTTTCTTCTTTCCACTACTGAATCATGTACTCACAAGTACAATTTTCACATATTGACGCCTCCATTGTAAAACGTTCTAAGTGTACTTAGAACTGAACTTTTTTGAATTAATTGTGAGCACATTATAGCCTCGAGGGTTAATAAAGTCGAGTTTGTTTTTCGATCATGGCCCTGGAAGAACAGCTTTGGCTACATAATAACCGGCTTTTTTGGTTCTTTAATTATAGATTCTGATATCTTCCGCTAGACTCATCTGGCCCAGGATGTGTGAAAGGGGTCAGGACCAACTATCAAATCTCCAGCTGAAAGCGAACTTAAGCTAGAGAGAGTATCCGCCGTCTCATTGCCCAGTATTCCGCTGTGACCCAGAACCCACCATAGACTGATACGGTCTGGTCCAAAACTCCTCAACGACTCTTTGCACTCGCGAACGAGCCGTGATTTGCACCAGACCGACGCAATGGCCCTAAAGGCAGCCTGACTGTCAACAAAGATCATGTAAGATTCCGACTCCGAATATGGCCCCTAGTAAGGCCTCAATAGCCTTCAGTATTGCGAAATCTCCGCCTGAAAAACGCTGTAGTCATTATTCAACCTGATGTGGAGTTCAAGACAGAGTTTCCTACAGAAAACTCCACCACCTGTACATCCACATAACTTAGACCCATCTGTGAAGATGGGTATACTACCACTCTGCCCCTGGTGTACCCCGCCATTCCATTATGCCCTTTCTGGTATGAGTATTTTCAAACCAGGTAGGAACATAGTCTCAGGCACAATATAATCAGTGGCTTTTTCCGAAAGTACGTACCTTCCGTCAGGAAAGACAGTATTCAGAACTCTGGAGTGACCTATCGAGCGCTGTTTCCAGCAACCCGATTGCCTCAGGCCTATGGCCTATTATCTATTGATATCAAAGGTATAGCTAGTCGTGATTTTAATATGCAGCCCTTGCGCTGACCAATTTCTTTCTTTTCCCTGATTTGGCAGAACTTGGTTAGTACAAGGACTCCGTTCACCCGTGGCATCACAACGGGTCGCCATGTGTGCTCAAGTAAGCTTTGTTATATCAGAGCTACCACTCCGACCTAACCTAACCTAACCTATACTTGGTCAAAATTATTAGAAATTATTGGAAAATATCCGTTACAGCTCTTTGCCTTATCTTGGAGTTATAGGAATAAATTTGTGCGTGTACCAGTCGTATATTCTAGGGAAAAAGAAAAACTTGTAGGAAATTTTTTCAAATTTTACGAACTTCATCCAAGTTAAACTTTCGGCTTAAGAAAACATGCATTAAGGTTTGGTTTAATTGTGATATAGAAGATACCCACTACTCGTATGGATAATGTACATTCATTAACTCAATATTTCTACAAGACGCAGAAAGGATTTCAGACAATTCTTCAATTTACTCAAATATTTTGAAGATCATGTAAACTGCCTACCATCTTAAATCCCTCGTTTTACAAAAACAGCGAGTAATTTATTTTTAAAGTACCATTGCTTACGTCTGCTTTGTAACAAAGAGAGAGAGAGAGAGTAAAATATTTTTTCTCATTCTGTCTTGTCCTTTTTTTCTCTCTGTCTGTTATGTTAACATTTTATTTTTTAGTTAAGTTGTAACCGCGATAGAGTGCATGCGTGCCTTTTGATAAAAATAAAGAAAAAGTGCCTTTAAAATCCAAATTAGATTAATTAAATTCAAATTATTTATAATTATAATTAAAAGAAAAGTATAATAATACAAAATAATAAAAGTTAATGTGTAATTTGTGTGTGTGTGTGTTAATAAGAAATTATTACAAATAAAATAGAAAAAGAACTGCGGCCAAGCTGTAAAATGGAGAAAGAAGAAGATTCTGCTTATTTTTGTTCTCAGAGAGCAGTAAGGTGAGTTTTTTTTTGTTGTTTTTATTTACAAAGTTAAGCGAGAGGGTGGGAAATGTGAGTAAAGTTAAAACTTTTGTTGTGAAATAAATTTTATTCTTCTTCATTCTTTTATTTGACCTTCAAATGATATGATAATTACATTACAACACACATATACATACGTTAGTTACATTCATTACGATCTATGTATTGACGTGACTAAAAACGGGGCTTTTTAGGTTTTTTGATTATGTTCCGAATCGGCTGTTGTACTAAATAGTGACGATGTGAGCCCAGACAAACGAAAAATATTTCTTCGGCGACTTTTTCTTCTACCAAAAACTCTGAGGAAATAAATGGTCACGATAAATTTGACCAGTATTTTTTGTAGGATGTGTTTGTTGTTTACTTTTGTTTTTTTTTATACATTCTTCTTCCTTTTTGTTTGATGCAAAAAAGTATCTTTTCAGTTATAATTAGAGGTACCATTTCAAGATTTTGGTTTTGCAGCACTAGTCATCATTAAAGCTTTAGAATGAATATTTTTCCTTCCTGGCTGGCGGCCAACAGTGATGAACAATTTTTGTTCATACGTTTTTGTTCGTTTAAAAAAATTTTAATTTATAATTAGAACATTCTTTTTCCGTTTCCGGTTTATAGGTATATGTAAAAATAAAGTCCTGTTTGTTTTTATAGGAATTTTTATTGCGGTGTGTGTGGGGATGTTTGTTTGTTGTTTCTTGCATTTGCTTGTGGTATTCTTGGGTGTGAGAGAAGTAGGTGAGAAAGAGAGCAAAATGGGGGGGGGGGGGTTACTAGAGTTGTTGGGGTTTAGTTGTAATTGTGTGGTTGTGTTCGTTCTTCCGCTCTTCGTTGTTGTTGGGGTTTAATTAGTATGTTGAATTTTTTATTGTGATGAGTTTCCAATGTGGTGAGTTTTTACAAAGTATGGTGAATTTATCCGATGTGGTGAATAAAATTGAAACTCACCAAAGCGTAGTTATTCGTAATGATACTGTATTACCATTACCACTGTATAATGTGAATTGGGCGGTGTGTTTCTAGAATAAGTAATTTTCACCTCTGTTAGCGGAAGTATTCACCGACATACATGGTTACAATCAAGAATGATAAACTAAAGATTACGCCATCACGCACACAAAATTAAAACTTACTGCGCATGTTGAATCAATGACGTCACGCAAATTGTGTTGCTATTGGCTAATGATAATATAAGTTATATTGCAGGGCTGCCAATTACTTTCGCGTAGTGGACACATTTTTCAGAAGAAATGTTAATTTTCATATATGAAAAAGACTTGGAAACCTTTAAAATAGCCCAACTACGTCATCTAACTGGAAATCATGCACAAGGCGTAATCTTTAGTTTATCATTCTTGGTTACAATTATATACTGCATTGTGTGGTTTGTGTTTGGATTAAGGACAATTAATCTCGATTAGTAAACGCTGAATAAAAGGAAGTAAACTCAGCGAACAAGTAAGATAGTGTTGCCATTGTTCCATTCTATTTAAAATTCTAAAAAATTAAAATTCGAAAACTATACAAATAATTAAATTTAAATTTGGTGAATGAATTCTTAAATAATTTCTTTATTTTATATTTAAACTAACATACCTACGTTCCGTTATATCTCATGGACGTTTGGTTAACCTGGCCTTAAGCTGTTATTGTTCATCGAGAAGTGCAAGGCAATGAATTTGAATAGTATTCCACTTTGAATGTACGTACTTAGGCTTAACCTATGTATATGTATTAACACAAAGTATCAAAGTTGCATTCTAGCATACATAGCATCTAAACTTACAGACAATGATATCCAAGGGCAGGCCCCCTAATCATACATACATACATAATTGGCCATTACAACCCTTCAGTCAGGATTACGACCTAGCTTCTCACACCACTTATGTTGTGTGCGTTAATTTTATACATGAGTGGCGGGACCTACAGTTTAAAGTCGACTCCGAACGACAGATTTTTGAGAAGCTTTTCATGGCAATTTTTACTCTCAGAGTCTTTGCCAGAAATCTGCTGAGAGGAAGTCGCCGAAGAAATATTTTTCGTTTTGATGTCTGACCTGGGATACGAACCCGGGCCTTTTGTCTAATAAGCCAACACACTACCCACTAGACCACGGCGACTTCGCAGGCCCCCTAATCACTTTGAAGTAATACGAGGATACAAAAATATTGATTATAATTTTCCTGAAAGATTAAATTTTCAGTGTGAAAACCTTTAAAAAAAAATGAAATGACCTCTCAAACGATGGGACGACACTCCACCAAGAATTGAGTACAGTATTCCTCCGATTTACGTCGTAGAATGTTCCGGAAAAAGACGACGTAAATCGAATTTCAAAGAACTCATACATTTTTATTCTATGTATTGAATTTCTTTTAAAGAGGGAAGTCCCCTCGACGTAAATCGAATGACGACGGAAATCGAAGTTGAAGGGAACAAAATTTTTGACGACGTTAATCGAAACAACGTAAATCGAGGGAATACTGTATTTTTATTTTAAATAATATTTTCTCACCACAAACTTTATTTAACCTTAAGTTTTAAAGGCATGCTTTTAGGATGCAACGTTGTGAAATTTCTGTTAAGTCGTTTGATTAATGTTAACCCACTGAAACCGGCGAATCTATCGATGAATCATATTAATTGTTATGGTATTAAAGCTGTAAGGCTGCGAAACGCTAGACTGTCTAAATTTTTTAGTTTTATGTAAAGGTAGTTTATATTAAGTTTTCTTTGAAATATTCAGTTTAATAATATTAGTGTTGGCAAAAATTAGAGAAGTTATGTCTGATTGCTTTCAAGTATATTTTCTACTTCAATAATATACTTCCGTAATTCATATTTCAATTTGTAATTGGTTTTTTAATCGAATGACTCCGCTAAGCAAGGTGAAATAAGAAATAACCATACATCACATATATACATAATTAGTCATTACAACCCTTCAGTCTGGGTAATTGACCTCACCATCACATCATTGGTATTATGATACAACCAGAAATATTCGTATAATCGTGGATTTTCGAATTAGCTGTACTGGTGGTGAATTTCAATTTAATTTAGATTTAATATACCACATTTCTCAAAACTTACCATTTTAAAACTTAACATATTCGAAACTTATCACACATCACCGCATTAATAAAATAATTTCTTTGTCCGTATGGTAATGGAAATGATATAATCGATCATTGAAAAATAATGTAAGAATTAAATTTTATATAAATGTCGTGTGAATTTTATTTCAGTGTATCTTTGATTTGTTGTGACGGACTGGGTGTAGATAAACAGCTCTCTCTATCATGCTCTCAATGTCTGTTATTGAATAAATTGTGTGTGTTTCTTTTTCAGTTTCTTGTTATGATTTTCGCTTTTTTCTCTGATTAGATGTTATATTCAAAAAATAACCGTAAATAAATCTTCTGAGCACAGTGTTGCCATGAGTTGAAGAATGCTTAAGTTACTACGGAAATACAAGCTGCGTTATGAATAATATTTGTTTACTTCACACGTAAATACATAATTGGTCGTTAAAACTTTTCAGTCAGGATTACAATCTAGCTTCTCACACCACTTCTGCTGTGTGTGCTGATTTTATATTTGAGTGGCGTGATCAACTTATGTAATTGGTTATTAAAACCCTTCACTTAGTATTACACCCTAGCTTTTCACACCACTAATGCTGTGTGTGTTGCCCTAATGTTTAAAGTCGACACTAGACGACAGATTTTTGAGAAAGTTTTTCTTGGCAATTTACTGTATTCTTAGACAAAGTCATCGAAGAAATATTTTTGTATATTTCGTTTTTTGGAGACAAATCTATGTACTTAACCGCAAACACACTATCTACTAGACTACGGCAACTACAAAACACTCTACTAATCCTCTCCTATTCCTGGAACCATCTTTGTTCATTATCGGCAGATCGATCGATCATTTGCATGAATGAGTACGAATATAAATTCCTTCTCTGATTTCAATTAAAATAATGGGATATTTTCCCATTAGTCAAACCTATTCAAAGTAAATACATACATACATAATTGATCATTAAAACCACTGTCAGGATTACGACCTAGCTGCTCACACCACTTATGTGTGTGCGTTAATTTTTTTAATATTTATAATATGCGTGATGGGACCTACAGTTTAAAGTCGACTCCGAACGACAGATTTTTTGAGAAACTTTCTATGACAATTTTTTATTTACTCTCAGAGTTTTTGCCAGAAATCTACTGAGAGGAAGTCGCCGAAGAAATATTTTCATATTTTCGTTCTGTTATCTGAACAGGGATTAGAAGTCGGGTCTTATGTCTAATAAGCCAGCACACTACCTACTAGACTACGGTGACTGCAATCCAAAGTAAATAATTAAATTAAAAAACTTATTTACCATATAAGCTGAATATAGTAAATTAATTACCCAAGTAAATATTTTCTTACGTAAAAATTATTCGAAAATGGCAACCCATTGTTTAAACAGACTCCCCTAGTGAAATAACATTGTGTTGCTAGTTTTAAATGTGCCTGTTCAATTTTTATTGATATTGTTCTTGTTGTTGGCATCAATTCTTCTTTGAAGCCTGTTTTTGTAAACTGATCTTTTGTTTTTGTTTTTTGCTTTTGTTTTTATGCTGCTGTTAAAGTAGACTATTTTGAGAGCTCTCCGTTACAGCATGTATGTATGTATGGATGTATGTATGTTGGGCTCCACTATAACATTTCTTCTATGCTAAAGAGAGTTGAGTTAATTTGAGTTGTAAGTTGTTAATGTTGTTTTTGTATAGCTGTTTGGTAAACATTATTAGTGGTGTTTATAAGTGTGTTTGCTTTATAGAGTGTAAAGCTCTATAGAGTTTGTCAGCATATTTGCTGAGACTTTTACGGCAGTCAAGTGTTGGCGGTCGTGCAATAAAGTTGTGTATATTGTAAGCCAAGATATAGTGAGTGTTGTTTCACTATTACTAACTTCAACTTCAAACAAAATATACAATAAAAGTAATAAAAAAAAAAAATAAAAAGAAAACAAAGTTTAACTAAATTAATCGCTTGTTTTTGCTTTTAATTAATATTATAAATTTAAGAAATGTTTGTAAAAGTAAATAATTAACCATTAAAAAATAAAATAAAATAATAATCGTAATTCATACAATTTTAGTGTACGATATGTGGAATATGAAAGAAAGAAATAAAATTGTCGACAGTGCATTAAAATAAATTAAATTACCAGCATTAAAAAAAATTTTATTATTACTGTGTGTAGAAAAAAAAATTATTTTGTTTAAATTAAAAATTTTATGTTTAACTAAATTAAAGTGAAATTCTGCACTTTTTTTTATTAAAAAAAATCAACAAAAAAAATTTGGTTTTTATGAGTTTTTTCTGTTTTTTTAATTAAAAAAAAATTTTTTTATCAGTTTGTAATTTTTCTTGTGGATTATTATTCTCTGTTGAGAGGGCTTCTGTTTTTTTTTTGCTGGTAAGTTTCTCTTTCGAGTTTTATAGATTTTTAATAATTGCCTCAGAGGCCAAAGGTGCCCGTGTATTGTTGTTATTGTTAATCCCATTTCGTAAAGCCTTCTATTGTGTGGTGAGCAAATCAATTCTTTTTAACAGTTTGAAAAAAATGGCTGCTTTGTTTATGTGTTGTATTGTTTTTGTTTTTGTTTTATTTTTAAGCAACATTTTGTCATTTTAATGATCCCCAAAGAAATGGGAATACATATGAAAATTAAATCAGTAGACCACATTGTTTACAGTGGCACAACATGAAACACGCAAAAAGTATTTGATGAATTCAAATTGAAAATGTTTTCGTTTTTTCATATGTATAAAGATTTTAAACATAAGGCTTTATGTACAATTAAAGATTCAAGACTTGACTTCGTACATTTACATTTAAAATTTAAACAATTCATAAAAATTATGAAAATTTCAGAAGTTTTGAAATCATCAGACTTATGAAAAGGTTGTGTAAATCCTTTAAACTTGAACTTGATCAAATCTAAATAGATATAATATGAAGCTTTATTTTTAAAAGCTATCGTACACTTTCTATTAGAAAGAAAGTAAACTTAGGTTTTCGCCTATTTAAATTAAAACCACACTTTAATTAATAATATTGTGCTCGCACTTTTATTACAAAGATCAAACTTAATAATTTAAAATCTTTGCATTGTTGAAAACAACTAAATTTATACAATTATTTTTGATGCTGTCAACTTCTAGAATCTTACTGTTGATTTGTTATAGTTTTTCTGTTTTTAGAGTGGCCAATACACACATACATATGTATATGTATAATTTACAACCCTTAAGTCAGGATTACGATCTATCTTTTCATACCACTTATGTTGTGTGTGTTAATTTTTTTTGTAATATAAATTACTACGATGGATAGGCTTACTACATCGATATTTCAAATAATGTTGCAAATTACTTGTTGTGATTTTTACCTATGTACGAGTATTTTTACGAGTTCTTCGTTTGTTAAACAATATATATTCGTAAATGACAAGCATTTCACTTAATAAGTGACACATCAGAATAAAGATATTTACAAGCTAAATGAATAACTAGATGCATAGACCAGTCGTCGTAGACTGGGGGGTTCAAACCCCACAGATTGGACATTTTCAACAAAAGGAAGTATAAAATATAAGTTTTTCAAGGCCTAATATATCTTTAGAGCAGATTTATAGCAAAAACTATCGAGAGCAAATAAAATTACAATGGAAGTTTCTAAAAAAAATCTATTGTTCGTTTTAAACTGTAGGTTTAAGAGTACTGCGTGAGCAGCTAGGTCGTAAACCTGAGTAAAGGGGTAGTAATGACCAATTATGTTTGAATGTTTGTATTAAATTGCGGCTGCTATTGAAACTGCACTGTTTGTTGGTAGTTCAAATTAAATAATTTGTGTTGAATACTACAAAAAATTTAAATTTCGAAACTTTGTTATTGTTATTATCGCTGTAATCTAGTTGGTACTGTGTAGATTTATTAGACTAGAACCCCGTGGTTCAAGTCCTAGCTCAGACATTTCCAAAAACAAAAAACATCTATCCTTCAGAGTCGACTTTAAACTGTAGGTATCGATACTCATGTAAAGGGTCCGCCAAATAATTTTTTTTTTTGGAAAATGAATTAAAAAGAAAAAACTACAGAATATTTTCTCAAATTTCTTTTTTTATTTCAAAGTACAATCCTTCCGGTTAATAATGGAAAACAATTTCATTCCAATGGCTGACGCGGCTGGCCATGCAGTCCAATTTTTTAAGCACATTATCGATTGTGTGCAGCTGTTTGTGTGCGGGTATGTAAACAAGCAAAATAGTCGCACGCATACATTGAAAAGCCGACGCATCCAAAGCGAGATGCTGCTTGGTGCGGATTTTGGTCCAGAGGCATAATTGGGCCATTTTTCTTCCAAAAAGAGCAAGGAATGGCGATCGTTATCGGGCCATGTTGAACGAATTTTTGTTCACAAAAATTGAAGAGGAGGATATTGGCAACATTTGTTTTCAACAGGACGGTGCTACGTGCCACACAGCCGAAGCTACACTCGATGTTTTGTGCCCTGTTTCTGAAGATCGCATTATCAGCCGCAGAGGTGATGTCGTTTGGCCACCTCGGAACTGCGATTTGACACCGTTGGACTATTATTTGTGGAGTGCCGTCAAAGATAAGTGTTACGCTGACAAGCCAGAGACAATTGACGCTTTAAAGGACAATATTCGTGAAGTCATTGGTGAAATACAGTTGCACACAATCGATAATGTCCATAAAAATTGGACCGATCGTGTAGTCTACTGCATGGCCAGCCGAGGCAGCAATTTGAATGAATTATTTTCCATTATTAACCGGAAGGATTGTACTTTCAAATAAAAAAAGAAACTTGAGGAAATCTTCAGTAGTTTTTTTTAAAGCATTTTCAGAAAAATAAAGTTATTTGGGGGACCCTTTATAAAGTTAACGCACACAACATGGATGGTCTTGTAATATTGACTTAAAAAGAGTAAGTAAGTAAGTAAATAGTTAAATATTAATCGTTAAAATTCGATTTCATTTTAAAATTTACAAACCAATGACCTAAATAGCCAATTGAATTGAATTTAAAATCCAAAGAAATTTAACACTTTAACAAGACATTATAAATGAGATGTAAACTCTCAAAAGAAATAGAATTCTATTAATCTTTTGCAAGTTTCTAATCAAACAAGAAATCAAATCCAAATCCAAAATTTCCCACCATTAATTACAAATTCGCACATATAATTTACAATTTTTTTTTCTACTATTTTGATAAGTTTTGAAATGCTAACAACAACAACAATAACAGAAATAACAAACAACTTTCTTTCATTAATAATAAAACTTTCAAAATAAAAAACAAAAAAACAAAAAAAGGAAAACAAAAATAGTTCGGACAACACAATTTAACCTGCAGAAAGATACTCAAAAGACAGTAAGGCTGCCAGGCCAGGCCAAGCCAGCCATTTCGTAGTCATTTTAAAATCGAAGCCATTAAACTGACACATCATAATAAGCCTGGAGGCAATAAAAAAAAAAGAAACCAGGTTCATACATTCACTGATTTAGTGGAGTGGCAAAAAGCAATTTTTTATTTTCATTTCGTTGTTGTTTTCTTGGTGTTTTTGTATCTATAAAATGTCTTGAGTAACACCATAAATCTGTTAAAATATGTGTATTGAATAACTAACAAAAAGTCTTGACGGAGATACAAAAGTCGAAAATATTTTTTTCATACACAATCAATATTTATTTTTTCAAAATCCATTTTAGCTTCTCTTAAACGACACCCTCCCGGGCATTAATTTGAAATTTTTATATGAAAACGAAAGAAAAAAACATTTTTTGGGAATTTTTTTTTATGAATTTGGCATTCTATCAAGTTGAGAAGGAAAAAAAAGCAAAATTAGATTTCTAGGACTGCCAATATTTATTATTAAATTAAAAAACCCATAATTTACAACAAAAACAATGAAATAGAAATTTTCAAAATTTTCCACATGAGTAAATGGATTTAAAAAATGTCATTCGAATTTTGTTGTACTCGTACAAGATAAAAGAAGAGTGCCGCAAGAGTGTCAAAAACAAATTGAAAAAGAATCATCGATTGTTAATTCGAATTTAAGTTGACAACTAATGAAGTACAGAATGCTAATATAGAATAAAACGGTGCTTCAGGAGCGATTGATGAGGCTAGATAAGGTTGCATTTGTGTTGATTGGAAATTTCTTATGTTAACTTAGTTAACCCTATGGGCCCAGGTGATAATCTGAAAATCTGCGTTCCTAATCTACTGTTAATGAGGTCAATTTAAGAACTAACTGGTATTAATACCAACAAATCGAGAAAAGAAAGAGGAGAGGAAAAAATGAAAGATGAATTATGGACCATAATGGCAATACTCACAAATAAATTCTAAAGATAATCATGTTTACGAATCCTCACGTATACGATCCTTTAGGTCTACTACTATAGATCAACAACCTAGTCTTCTCCGTCTGCACATCTGCTAATAAAGGACGGTAAAACGAATGAAAAAATTATCTACTAACACATTTGCTTTTTCACTTATGGAGCCCATATCTTTTTTCCATCTGCTGATCCTTTATCCAAATGGGCCATGACCTGTAACTCCTTCCATAATAGCCATCATGTCATGCCTACTTTTGTTTAGGATTTACTAGGAAGTTGAACTTTTCCTTAATAATTTCAATAAAAAATCCCTTGGTGGTCCCACTGACTTTTTCTTTGTTGTAGCTTCTACAGCAGAACCTGATTATGACCAAGTACCCAGCATAGATTAATTTAATAATTTGACATAAGCTCACTAAGCGATCTTTTACGTTCTCAAAATAAATGTCCTCTGAGATCATTTAGTGTTGCCAGATTATCTACATACATTTAAAACTCTTGAACTTTTCGGTATAAGTATTCCAACTAGTTGGGTGACCTTTGCGACCTCGCCTGGAAAATACTAAATTTCGTCGGAAGCCAGAAAATGCAACCCCTTGGGCCCTTGTCCGTCTGCCTTTGTGATCCGTCAGCGAAAATTGCATCATTTATTCAAACCTATTCAGAATTTTCTAACAGGAATCACAGAAAAGAATTTCTTTGACAATGTAAATCGTCATTTCAATTGTCAAAATAGTTCCTTCAGCAGTGCTAATTGGCAAAACGAGATATGAAGAAAATATTTATTCGGCGAACTTCTTATCTGCAGTCTTCTGGCAAAAAGCCTGATAGTAAATAAAATTTCCAAAAAAAAGTTATTCAAATTTGTCATCTTATGCAGGTCTCGCCACAAGTGCAGAAAATTAATTGTGGTTTGAGAAACTCGACTGTCATCTTGACTAAAGACTCTGTCATCCTTACGAAAGTAAGTAAGCAATGGAATACACTTTTCGTGAGAAGACAACATATAAAATGGATTTCTTCCGGATTTAACCTCAATACCTGAACAATTCTCTTAGAAAATACAACAATTTTGGAACTATTCAGCATTCTTATGCTATGCACCTAAAACAGTCAACTTCACTTTCGTGGACTTTGAAAAAAAGGGGTTCAACCTTTAGCGTTTCGTAAGCAAGCTTTACAAGGTGAAAATAAGCGAGTAAGCATTAAAGGTCATTATTTTAGGGCCTTTACCGGCGGCCTTAAGATTTATAGAATCGAAGGTTATTGTTGTGTGGTAGTTTGCTTTCGTTTTTAGTTTGAAAAACTCAAAGAGAGAAGCAATTCCAAACACTCTCAGTGGTTTGAAGCTCTTTGAGGTTTCTGTGGAACTATATTAAACGCAAGTGTACTGGGTATATCGCCGTAGTCTAGTAGGTAGTGTGTTGGCTTATTAAACATAAAGTCAGTGTTCGAGCCGCAGGCCAGATATCAAAACAAAATTCAAAAAAGTATTCTTTCGGCGATTTCCTCTCAACAGATTTCTGACAAAAACTCTGAGATTAAATAAAATTGACATGAAAGGTTTCTCAAAAATCTGTCATTCGGAGTCGTCTTTAAAATGTAGGTCCCGCCGCTTATGTGTAAAATTAACACACACAACGTAAGCGGTGGCAGAAACTAGGACAATAATCCTGACTGAAGGGTTGTAATGACCAATTATGCACGTATGTACTGGTATACCACGGACATACAGTTTCTTGCCGACTCCGAAAGTCCAATTTATTAAGAAACTTTACATAGCAATTTTGATTTTCTCTCAGAGCTTTTACTAAAAGTCTGCTCAGTCTGCTGAGAGGAAGTGGTCTAGGAAATATTTTTCACATTTTGTTTTGTACGTGTTGTTTGATTTGGAGTTTGAACCGATGTCTCAGGTCTAATAAACCAATAAAGTAGCTACTTGACCGGGCTGACTTCCAATAGACTTTAGTTTTCTGAAATTTTCTTTTGTATAAGAATTAAAATAAGAATTATTTGTAAAACGAAATTAAGGTCCTAAAAGAAACAAAAATTGCTCTAATGGCTTGAAATATTATTAATTTTTTGTCTATTCATCTACTTTTTTTAAAATGAAGAAAAAAATGAAAAAAAAACGCAATGAAAAAACCTCCCCGTATAAAATAGCAACATACAGTAATACCCCGCTTAACTTAGGGGATGCGTTCCAATAAGTTCATGCGCTAAACGAAACTTCGTTAAACGAGGCAATTTAACTCAACTTAAACATGTGAATACATAGAGGCATTAGAAAATACAGTTGGAATCTTTATTCTGGACAGACTAACAAAAGAGCATTGAAAAACATTTATAGTCGCTATAAAGTGCACCGCTTTTGATTGGTGAATGGCCGTTTCATTTGCCCAGATATACAACAGAAGTTATCAATACAGTGTGCGATTTAGGAGAATCCCAATACTACTGCGGAGTACTGAAGCAAAGTTAAGCGAAGCAGCGTTAAGCGGGGTCTTACTGTAGATCTAATATTTGTATGGTTTGGCAGAAAAAGAAAAGAAAAATTAAGAAACCGAACTTAGGCACGATTCTTTACATTAATTTTTTTGAGATATTTCTTCCTTATGATAGACAAAAAAACTCTTTTTTTGTTTTTTTCTTTTCGTTTTTTTTTTAAATTTTTTTTTTAATTTTTTTTTTTTGTTGAAAGTAAATTCTGCTTTAGAGTCATCATACTTATGAATTGTAGCTGCTAACAATGTATCTGCGTAATTTTATCTTTCTTAATAACAAAATGAAACGAAACGAAAATTAAATTCAAATAAATGAAAACAACAACAACAGGAATACAAAAAAAAAAAAAATTACAAAAAAAAGAAACCAAAACTAACAACAATACCCCGATGATAATGACGATGATGATGCTGAAAGATCATGACGATGCGCTAACGATGGTTTCTTCTAACTTTGCCTTCATTCTTGTCTTTTTTGGTTTCTAAAACCAAAACACAGATGTGCGGGTTCATAAGAAAAGCGATACAAAAATGCTTCGATTGTAAGCTATGAATTGCGAAAAGCAAAAAAAAAAACTCTGCCAAGTTTTTAAAGATCCAGAGACAAAAACAGCAATAATGGCTGAAAAGAAGTAAAGATGGCCAAAACACGTAATTCTTTTTTTTTCGTTTAGTCGTTGTATTTTTTGTTGTTGTATTTTTGGTATTTGATTGCAAAAAAGGGAATATTGAACTTTTATTAACTAGTAAAGTCTGGATTTGAGTACTGTGCACTACAACAGGTTTATAAGACATTTGCCTACATTTTTTATTCTACAGAACTTTGCTTTGTTTTGGAATTTTCAAAATTTTTTTGAATAAATTTGAATTACTTTTCACAAACTGTTCTCAGAATTATTATTGAAAGAAATAAGTTTTTTAAGGTTACATCCCCGTGGTAAAAATAAAATTTCTTTAATTCTACTGTCATGCAAAAAATATTTGTTTTTGGAAATATTTCTATTGAAAACTTGAGGGGATAAAGCTTAGTCGAGTGACTTTTTTGCAGGCTTATCTTGGCATCGTTAAAAATTAATGTGTGAAGTCCGTGTTGTATTTTAAATGTAGTTAGGTTAGCTGGTAGCTTGTCATTGACATGCAAGTTCACTCAGTAGCCATATGGCCTATTATGTTACCCAGTGTGAGGTAAGGCCCTTTGTCATGATCCGGTATTGCTGTGTTTGAACCACCCCAAGCTTCGAATGAAAACTTCCAATTACTTTAGAGACTCTATGTCTAGATCCGTAAACGTTCTATTATCAAAAAATCGATGATGTCTCTGCTGAAGTCCGAGTCCGTTTCCTCTATAACAGGCAGTTTCTGCAATAATCCTGGTGGGTCAGATCGAGCTTGCCAGCGAAATTACCAATAGCGGAGTGTCCTATTAGAATTACTGTATGAACTGCCTTTTTTTTATCGAACTCAAGTAGTGAGAACTCTTATGCTATGTATTGCTGGACGCAACAGTTTTAAAATTCGGAAACCAGTTATGTTGGACAGCTGAAAGGCTTTATGCCACTCCACTTCGAACAGTCGGTCTAATCTAAACTTTATTGTATCTTGCATGTGAATAAGTAGTGAATTGTGGACTCAAGTAGTTTCCCGGTTTTCCTGCGGGACACGGCAGTTTTGAAATTCGGAATCAGGTATGTTAAACATCTGAAGGATTTAGCGTCACTCCATTTGGAACCGTCGGTCTAATCTAAACCATCTTGTATATCTTCGTGAATTCTCGATCGCTTGACGGATAAATTGATTTCCTCGAACGATTCGTAAGACTTTAAAATTTTATTTCTTGTTTTTAAAACTTTACTAGCCTTATTCTGTTGCCACAACTGAGATGTGCTGTTTGTTTTATTCCAATTTGGAAAAGTATTTCTAAAGAGGCACATATAACTCCTCCATAATCTCCTCCTCAGACGTCTCCGATCTCTTCCACGCCAGTTTGCCCCGTCCTTTTCGTTCCTCTCTGTACCACAGTATCCCGGAAGCCAGTAGAGGCGGGAATACCGTGCAGAGAGTCCATGCAACTCCTGGCGCCCTTTGATTTGATCAAGTACGATTAAGTTCGAAGCAGTCAGTCCCCTGGTTTTAAACATGCCTAGTCTGGTTAGATAACTCATATGAAGCGTTCACTGCTAGTTTATTGGAATAGACCCCAGATCCTGTTTTACATTTCATTTTTGAGCCATTATCGATCATTCCATTTAATGTTTAAGTCACAGGTGTACACGATAATTCCACAAATCACAGGCCAAATTCTGCCACATTTATGAAAACCGTATGACAGTTTGGAGACATCACTGCTGCCTAGCTGCATTGCGATACTCGATTAACCGAATTATATGCAATAAATTTATATGACTGTCGTGGCTGGCTTCATAGTACCTCATCCGATCGAACTACTTTTCGTATACTTTTTCGGGTGTATGGTGTCGTATGTCGGCAATGGCATCACAAATGTTGGCCATCAAATGATCAATTGTTTCTGGTTTGTCGGCATAACACTTTTTTCTTTAACGACCACCCACACCAAAAATCGTCCAAAGGTGTCAAATTGCAGCTTCTTGGTGGCCAACTAACATCACCATTTCCGGTAATTAAAGGGCCATCAAACGTTTGACACAATAAATCGTTTGTGGCATAAGATGTGTGGCAAGCTGAAGAGCGGGTACAACAAAATTAGTTATCATAGTGCGAATATGGTATTTCTACTGATCGCAATGGTTGGACGCAGTCTAGATTTAAAAAAATACGGGCCAATGATGCCTCTGCACTCGTAATGGGCAAATTGGCTTCTGTAAGACCACGTGTAGGTTTTCTGAGCTCCAAAAACATCAGATTTGCCGTATTGGTTTTGATATTTTTTGATAAAATCGACATCATTGTGGAGTTTCTTGTTGTGGAGATAATCACTCCTGAATAAAATGTGAAATTTTTATTCCCATAAAATTTTCATTTCCCAGGTAGGGAAATTTGCTATCGTGAGTATCATGGGAACGTATGTTTTGCTATCAATATGTAGTGAGTGTACAATAGGGAAGAAGAAAATATACATACATACGCTCCAACTCTTTTATATTTTTCAATTTTAAATCGTTGTTCTTTTCTAAGGAGCAATAAACCCTTTTCATCATAACTTTTACTACTTTGATGTGGTCCTTAAGTGACTCACACATTTCAACTATTGTGGAGCATAAGTTTTCCTGGGTATTCAACTCTTTCTCAATAAGCTCGGAAGTTGTTAATTTTTGCTGTGGCTCAATTCATCTTCTCTTATTGGAGGAAACGTTTTTTTACTGGACTCTCCTTCTATTGTAGTAGCTAGTGGTCATGGTGTTAAACGTTTTTTATACTTATAACATGAACTTCATGAACTTTTTAACAGAAGGATTTTTAAATTCTTCTGTATGGGAATTTCAAAATTCGGCCACCACATCTTTAGAAAATTTCACAAAACCACATGTAATCTGTCGGTTATTTTGCTTCCCATTAAAAAGCATATCATGTTGCACATTATTTATTGATTTAGACCTAAAAATAGATTTAGTTAATTTCTATATCCCTTAAAAAGTAACAAGTACTAACATTTTGTTCTAGTTCCCCAAAGAAAATAAAATGAACAAATTGACACAAAAAATGGGAAAAAAGTTTTTGAAAAATTCATTCACGATAAGGCGAAATTTTAAATGGGAACATTTTTTTGCATGTCATTCACCGCTGAATTACATATAAGAAAATAGCAATACATTCTATGGGAAAAATTATTCATGATCGCACTTTTGGGTAATGGGAAAAAATTTTAGGGAAAAAATTATTCATGATAGGGGTGAATATACCGAATTTTGTGTCAGAATAGAATGTCATAAGTATTGCCAGATTCGATGTTTCAAATTGAAACCGATTGATCACCCACCCTATACATTTAAATTAGTTTAAAATATAACTTTAAAATACGTTTCTAACGATTTTTATGTATAATTTACTTTCAAATTCATCTATAGGCCTCGGTCTCTGCCTCTACTTTTGTTTTGATTATCAATTTATTATTAAAAGACAATCACTTTTTTTTATTTTTAATACCTGACACAATTTTCAATTATTTTATTGAAAAAGTTTTTTTTTTTATTAAATATTTATGGCTTATATTCGTTCATTGGTTGGATGGGCTTGTTTTTGTTTACAAGTTATTGCATTGCAGCAATACGATGTGACGACCTTGATACTTTGAACTTCAAATATTAAATTACCAAGAAGAGTAAGAGTTTATTAAAAAAAAAAAAAATAATAAAATTCATTTAATTTTTATTAAATTTTATTTAATTTTTTTTTTGTAGATTTTAATTTTTCAATCAAAATTTTGTTTTCTTTTATTATTAAAAAATAAAATAAAAAACAAAAATTTTTGTAATAAAATTCTTTTGTTTGTGTGTGGCTTATTAAAATGTAAAACGGTTTCTATTAATAATGATGGTTTTGGTTTTAGAATAATAGAAAATAAAATACAAGTAGTTGGTCTTTTATTATTAGATTTATTCCCTACTATAAATTGCTATGATGGCATATGCTACATACATGACAAACAAGCAAACATTTTGTTTTGAATGCGATGAAACCATTGTTTTATTTTCGTATATAATCAGGTTTATGTCTTAAGTCTTTCGTTTTTATTACCACTTCTTGAACACTTTACCTCACAGCATACAATACAAACGCTTAACAGTTTAACTCTCTTTGCTTTTTTGTGTGTGCGATTCTCTTTGAAACACTCACAAATCACATGTTTGGCTCATGTTACAAGCTTTTTTGTTATTGTTATTGTTGTTGCTTTTTTGTTTTTTTTTTTTTTTGCTTCTTTTAAAATGTAGGTTGTTTCTGTTTCTGTTTCTACTTTGTTTTTGTTTTGTTAGCATAAACGTTTATTTTTATAGCCCCTTAATGAAAAGTTCTCCACCAAATATTTGTTAAATTTTTCGATTCTTTTTTTCTGTGTGTTTTCGAATGTAAAAGAATACAAGAATTATTTCTGTCCCTCTCTGGATGTTTTAATTTAGAATTTGTTGTTAATTTATTTAAATTTTTCAATAAATTAATTTATTGCCATGTTGTCATATTCATTTTAATAAATCGCTTATTTTTAAATGAAAGAGGTGTGTTTATGTGAATAAATGTTTTCAAAATATCACCGTTATTTGAACTAAAATTTCGGGCATAATTTAAATTTAAAATGTTGAAGAACGTTAGAAAATGTAAATTTTAAAGCAGTTACTTTGGCATAGAGACAAGTGGAATAGGAAGCCAGATTTTACATTAAATTCTCTTATAATCTATATTAGTAGCTCGGAGTTAGTGCCTTTGTTGTTGGGGTCTAGTACACATCAGACACTTGTGCAGACTATATGATCACTATAGATGGCTTGCTGGAGGTGAAAATAGTTTCCTTCATAGCCATTGTTTAGGGCTAAAGAATTCCCTAAGAATATACTGATGCCTTCAGATCAGGCAGTTTTGGAATAAAGTCCCTGTCGGACTTTATGTCGACGTCCAAGATTCTCCATAAAGTTTGTCTATTCCTCAGATAAATGGTGGAATGTTAGAAGATCTTCTTGGATACAATTAAACTAGAAATTTGGACTAAATTTCAATCCATGGTTAATGCTTACTAAAATGCTTTCTTCTTGAACTCTAAGATCAATGCTTATTAAACCATAATCCAGAGAAAAGAAAACAATTAATTTTTCTCTCTCAGTTACACATTTACTAAGTGATGTTCTCCTTTAGATACTCTGTCTTCTGAGAAAGCGTGTCTGCCTGCTTAAGGTATTACCACCACCCGGGAAAAACGTCTCATAGAGAAAATTGTAGCATTTTTTATAGCCATTAAATGGGTGCTCTTGAAGTCGCCGTAGTCTAGTAGGTAGTGTGCAGGCCAGACATCAAAACAAAATACAAAAAGTATGTCGTTCGGAGTCGACTTTAAACTGTAGTTGACGCCACTCATGTATAAAATTAACACACACAACATAGGTTAGGTTAGGTTAGAGGACGTGCACCTGTCGGTCAAGACAAGCACAGTACCCGGAGGTCGAATTTGACCAATTGTACATTGTCCTTAGGGGAGGAAGGAAATGGAGGATATAGGAATGTAGGGAAGGGAGAATGGAAAACGGAGGAATTACATGTAAAGAAACAGACCCACACATACACACACACACACATACACAACATAAGTGGTGAGAGAAACTAGGTCAATAATCCAGACTGAAGGGTTGTAATGACCAATTATGTATGTGACTAGATATTTAAAACGTGTCTCTCTCTCTCTCTCTCTCTCTTTCTTTCTCTGAATAATCAAATTTCAAGTCAGACATTTTATAAGATTTTTGACAAAAAATCTTAGAGTAAATAAAATTGCCATGAAAAAGTTTCTCAAAAGCCTGTAGTTCGGAGGTCACCATAAACTGTAGGTCCCACCACTCATGTACAAATTAACACATACAACATAATTGGTGTTAGAATTTATGTCGTAATCTTGATTGAAGGGTGTAGCTTTACGGGCTAAAGTTTGGAAAATCTTTGAAAGACATTGATAGCCCGGCCTTCCAATGTGCTAGACGCATACGTATTAAAACCAACCCAGTTCGTCATACTTTCAACCATATATGATATTAGGGAATGGAATATTATTTCCATTCCGTAAAAATTACACCACAGATGTTCCTGAGTGGAACCGCTTCTCAGGTAATTGGCTAAATCGGATAAAAATTGACTTGTGTGAGAAATGTACCTAGTGAGTTGGATAGTCATTGCATTAGGAATTCAAAATAGGGTCGGGAGCTATTTGTATATCACATACATACATAATTGGCCATTACAACCCTTTGGTCAGTATTACGACCTAGCTTCTCACACCACTTATATTGTGTGGGTTGATTTTATATATGAGTAGCGGGACCTACAGTTTAAATTCGATTCCGAACGACAGATTTTTGAGAAGCTTTTTATGGCAATTTTATTTGTTCTCAGAGCTTTTGCCAGAAATCTACTAAGAGGAAGTCACGGAAGAAAGATTTTCATATTTTCGTTTTGATGTCCGACTGGGGTTTGAACTCGGCCTACATACTACCTACTAGACTACGGTGACATATCAATAAACATGTCTTTTTGTCATTCACCAGGTCTAATCGTGGTGTAGACTCTTAAGATGTGGAGCGCTTACTAAATCGTTCTTTACAGAGTTTTTTTTTTGTACTTTTGTTTCATTGTTCTTTTGTAGTTTTCCGAAGAATTCTTTTCAAAACCGAATAACAAAATTATTTTTTTAAAAATTATTATTTAACAAACAACACCAACAACGCCTTAGTCTATGAGTTAACATTTCTTAGTTAATAAAGTTTTTCTTTTAAAAACAATAGCAATTTTGTTGTTGTTAGTGCTGGTAATTAACAGGTATTTAGCAAACAAAAAACAAAAAAAAAAAAGTAGAAAGACAAACTAAAAATCTTAAATGAACTAAAATTTGTTAAAAAAAAAAACAAAATCTCAAACGAAAAGCACGACATCGTTAGTGGATAAGAAACTAACAACACCACGCCAAGTGTCAATAATAGTTTAACAGTTTTAAAGTCTGGTCAAGAGTCATTAGATACCGATTTGTAAATGAAATGAAATTGAATGAATTTTTTCGCTCTCTTCGACATTTGCCTCTACAAACCGATTACAAAAATTTGTTTTTTTTGTGAACACCAGGTAGTCAAAAGTATTTCAACGTTAAAAATTTGTTTTAATTAACAAAATTGCTGTTACTATTTTCATGCTTTTTTTTGTTTTTATTTTTTGTTTTGTTGCGTTAGTATTTCTTAATTATTACGGGTTTTAACAACGTAATCCTAGGCTACCTTTAACAACAAAATGATTTAATTTTCGCAAAACAATTGCAAAAATTCATCATAACTTATGCTGTCAATCGCTTAAGTCGTCATTTGTTTTGTTTTGTTTTGTTTTTTTACACAATCTCGTCTGAAAAAAGTCGAATTTCTTTATCTTTTGAATTGACATTCCAGTCACATCTGTTGTGTGATTTGATGAATTAGAAAACTACCCGAAAGCATGGCAATTTGATGAATGAATAAAGTTTGAGTTTAAAATAAAAATGAAATTAATTAAATTAATTAAAATTAAAAGAAATTTGGACAGTCGATTTCCAAGTTATCTCCTTTATTATTACCAGACTTTAAGAAACACAATTCCCTTTCAATCGTTGTGTCGCTTAATCTAAATCTTTTGAAATCCAAATACAGTCATACTTCATTAGATCAAGGATGAATTCATTTCGTCGTCTTGATATTTTACTAACAATATAAATCGTAGTCAACTAGATAGTGTGTTGGCTTATTAGACGTAAGGGCCGGTGTACCAAAAGTAACCTAAACTGGCTTTATATTTACACGATAAACGTTTTATTTACAAAAATTCAGAGAGAAAACATTACAGAATTCAATTCGAATTTTAAAACTACGAATAAAAATCTGTCATAAAATTTTTCTGCTTTTACAGTGGGGGCCATATTTCCATTATTTTCTATCCATTATTTTCCATCCATTATCCTTTATTTTCTATTACAGCTGCCAATCTCCTTGGCATACTTTCCATAAGTCCTGTACAGTGCTCCGCAGAAATACCATACCGAGATTTTTCTATTTCTGTCCATAAATCGGGCAAATTTTTAGGATTTGCTCTCATTACGAGCTGCTCCACGTCATTCCAAAGGTTCTCAATGGGATTGAAATGCGGAGATTGGACTTGCCATTTTAACACGTTAATATTGTTCTCTTCCAAGCAACTCCTCCTTCCAAGCAACTCTACCTCAGTGGCATGTTGTTCTCTGCATAAGACATCATTGTATATTGGTCCATACGTGCATTTCGGACTAGCGCATTCCCAGAAAACACTGCCCATACCATTACATTTTCTCCACCACGTTATATTGTTTTTCATAATGTGGGTTTTGTCGAGGTCTAGTAGGTAGTGTGCTGGCTTGTTAGACGTAAAGTCAGGGTTCGAATCCCAGACCAGACATTAAAATAAAAAATACAAAAAGTATTTTTTCAGCGATTTCCTTTCAGCAGATTTCTGGCAAAAACTCTTAGAGTAAATAAAATTGCCATGAAAAGCTATTCAAAAAATCTGTCGTTCGGAGTCGAATGTAAACCGTAAGTCCCACCACTTATGTATAAAAATTAACATACACAACATAAGTAGTGTGAGAAACTAACCTTCAGTCAGGATTACGATCTAGCCTCTCACACCACTTTTGTTGTGTGTGATCATTTTCATACATGAGTGGCGGGACTTGCATTTTAAAGTCCACTATGAACGAAAAATTTTGGAGGAACTTTTTTGCCAGAAATCAGCTGAGAGGTAGGCGCCAAAGAAATAATTTTTCATATTTCATTTTGTTGGAGATATCTCTCCAGATTTTTGTACCGTGACCTCATGTCTAATAAACCAACACACTACCTTGAAGACCACGGCGATTATGTCCTATAACTGTGTAATATTAATAGGGATTCTAAATAAAACAAAATAAACCTGCTATAAGACCCTTTTACTGATGAGTACAAACATAGATTACACTCTGCGACAAAAAATAAAATAAAAAAATTAAATACACTCGGCTAATGGCAGCTTGTGAGTTTTGTTGAGTAGATCTCAAAAATATTTTTTTTTTATATTTCTTGAACCCTCCGAACTTTTTTTATTTGACAAAAACTGTTTTTTTTTGGCCTACACGCATAAATGTCTAGATTACTCAAACATTTCTGGCCCGATGTCCAATATTTAAATCTTATTGTAAAGGGGAGAGATGGAGCTTTAAAACGGTATACATATGTCTATTACATACGTAATTGGTCATTAGAACTCATCAGTCAGGATTATTGACCTAGTTTCTCACACCACTTATGTTGTGTGTGTTAATTTTATACACGAGTAGCGGGACGTACAGCTTAAAGTCGTCTCCGAACGACAGATTTTGTGAGAATCTTTTTATGGCTATTTTTATTTACTCTCAGAGTTTTTGCCAGAAATCTGCTGAGAGGAAATCGCCGAAAAAATACTTTTTTTATTTTGTTTTGATGTCTGGGACTCTAATAAGGCAACACACTACCTACTAGCCTACAGCAACTTCAAATTAATTCAAATTACTCTTAGTAAACTGTCTTTTGACTGTTGTAGTCTGAATTCTTTCTCAAAGTTGGTACATATTAAATGTCTAAGTGGGCAGTGGACTATAAAATCAGGTTCTATATTTCCCAGAAAAGTGATTTACTTGTGATTTAAATTACAACTCGTTCTCCAACAGTCAATTATGCAAATTAATTAAACGCTTTTAAACAATTTTAATTGTTTGTTAAACAAATAAATAATTTTTCTTTTATTAAAAAGTCAAATTGAAATTCAAATAATAAATATTTGCATAAAAAAGGGTAAACAATAGAATAATAAAGTATAATTAAATAAGAAAAATTATGCCAATACAAATACGTAACAGTCAACCTACTCATTATTGCTGCTGCAATTAAATTGTCATCATTAAGTAAAAATCAAAAATTTCAAGATGTTTTCAAACCATATTTGGCTGATGACGACAATTCGTGCCTTCAAACAAACAAACAAATAAACAATTTGTATTTGTTGTTGTTGTTTTTATTATCTATTGTATCTTTGAGAAACCATTTCCAATCCAAGATAGTTTAGCTCGTAAACAAATTGTTCAATTTGCAATTATTAGGTAAAGGTTCACTCGCTCTTTCGCTCGCTACAATCTATTTCGTTCGTTACAATCTATTTCGTTTCGATATTTTTTTTGTTGTTGTTGTTGGTTTGTTATGCTTTATTTCGAACTTTATTATTTTTCGAGTGTATGTATGTGAGTGTGTATGTGTGTGTGTGACTGAGTGTAGCAAATTAAATGTCAATTTCCGGCATCAATCTTTGTCAAATCATTTGATGACAATAACGCATAAGACATACATTCAGACAGACAGAAAGCCATTAGATAGACATGCAACATTTCTTATAAGTTGACAAAATGTTTTTTTTTTGTTTGTTTGTTTGTTCGTTTGTTTGTCTGACATGTAAAAACATTCCCAAATGAACATGAAATAAAACGCGTGAGTGGCAACTGTATTTTACAATTGATTTCTACCTTCAAATATGGTGGGTGTAAAGGGTAGCCATTTGAACCACCACCAAATTCAAAATATCAAATCATATAAACTACCAACTGATAAATGTATTACCACCGCCATCTATATATCTACTACTAAACAGATATTAGTTGTTAGAGTGAATGTTTTTGATATTTTTGAAATAAAATTCAGAAAAAAAAATAATTTTTTTTGAAATCAAAATAGAATTCATAGAAAAAAAACCGAATAAAATTACTCCCACGTTTAATGTCATAAAACTTGTAATAGTTTTTAGCATTTCGGTTGCTTGATTGGTGACAACAGATATGAACGGGGGGCTTTTTTTATGTATTTATGCAACCAACACTGATATGTAACACCAAACACTTTAAAAGCATTCCATAAGGCGATTAACGTATGCTTGGTCTGGTCTTAATAGCTCCTTGTGACCTTTTATATACGAAAAAAAGAAAAGAAGAAAAGGAAAAATAAAAGAGAAAGGAGAAGAAGAGGGGAAAAATTAAAAAAGGAACTCATAGCAAAAGTTTTCCTTTTAAAGTTATGCCCTCTAGCCAGTTAATTTTGTTTATAAACCCTGTTAGATCCATAGTTCATAAGATCCATAGTTTTTTAGATCTAAAAATTCCTCAACAGATAGGCTACTTGAGATCTTTGCCTACACCAGTGCAAACAAGAACAGTGGCTTAGAAAATGTTCCCTTGTTTCCTTTGCTTTTTTGCATACATACACACTAGAAATCAGCAACGAGTATTCAAAACGATGAGTAGATTCGAGTCATACTTATAATTTCTGATACTTGTACGCATTCCTACTTATTTTAATATGATACTCATACTACTCATACTCAAAGTTAGAAGTACTCGTCGTACACATACTTAACAATACGTATTATGTTATTGACTTCGACTCGTCTCTACTTAACATTTACACGAAGCACTAAATAAGTATGATTCGCATTTGCTTGTTGTTTTTGTCTTACCTTTCTTCTTTATTTGTATATGCAACAACAACAAAGGCTGTAAATTTTGATGAATGATTCGAATCACTCGAATCGCTTATAAGTATTATAAGTATTTTTCAAAATTTTTGAATCAGAATGAGTAGGCGTATGAATCAAACATATTTCGAATGTTGTGAGTTTGATGTCAACGTTATACTCATACTCATTGTAACCTAACTTTTAAATCAATGATGTGGCTAGTACGAATGAATCAGAGTAGTTGAATTTCAATTCTGTTGATTTAGTCATACTCAAAATTGCATGAGTACTTATAAGCAGCGTAAAAACGACTCATTGCTGATCTCTGATACATACATCATTGGGCATTACAACCCTTCAGCCAAGATTGCGACCTAGCTGCTCACGTCATTGAAGTTGTGTATGTGTGTTAATTTTATACATGAGTCGTGATTTTTACAATTTAAAGTCGACTCCGAACGATAGATGGCCATTTTATTTAATCTCAAAGTTTTTGCGGGAAATCTGGTGAGAGAAAACCGCCGAAGAAATATTATGTCACAATTCGTTCTGCTTGAGATCTGTATGACCTGGGGTTTGAACTGTGGCCTTATGGTTTAATAAGCTAACACACGACCTATTTGTCTACAGCGACTTCATACTCATTGCTTATCCATAATACGCTGCATACTAAGAGTAGGTTTATTCTTTTTGGATTGAGATTTAGCCATAAATCTCCCACAGCCCTATATGCCCATGCATGGGTTACAAGGGAATCGTAATATGCCTTAATAATCGCGAATAAGAAGAATGGGAAAGACTTCCAAACCATTTCTCTGCTGTTGTGGCCTTCATACCGCTCAAAGCCATGATTATCTGCAAAAATTTTTAATTCTTGAGCTATTCGGTAAGTTAACTGACCAGTTCGGTGGCTTTAACAGCCTCAAGAACATCCATGCTAAAAAGGCTACATTCCGCTGGAAGTCAAAATGATTTTCTCACATTTGTCTCAAATTTCTCCCTCCAGCCATGCTCGACTCCACCCTCAACTTGACATGAACAATGGCCTAGGAATAAAATAGTTTATTCGAATCTATCCAGAGTTCCCTATCACATTTACCACAAAGTTTATGATAAGGAAAACACCAACTCCAGAACACTCTCAGCAACACTGCGCAACGTAATTGGAGTGCGAAAATAAACTCCAGGCCAGCTTATCAAACACGAGTTATTCTTAATGACAGAGAATTGTATCGTTAATTTTTCAAATTCTTTCAACACCAACAAAGTAAAAGGGGACATAGTCCTATCGTCACAGTATTACCTTTACAGTGGCTCTCAAGAGCACAAAAAGCATTTGTTTTGTAATTTCTGTCAATCTTCAAGAACCCAATTTAGGAATTTAGGTTGCGATTGGTTATACGGATAAGTCGCAAGCTCAGCATGATCAGTAGGAACATATGCCCCATTGGGATCAATAGTTTTTAGCTGAATGACAGGTTTTGGAAATCTTTATTATAGGAATCAGGTATTCTTTGAGCTGTTGCCAGAAGGCTGCTTCTTTTTTTCAAGATTTCAGAGCTTATGTTTGAAGTTAAGACTTTCGTCTATGAAGCCTCATACACCTTAATTAAATTTGTTTTCTTGTTGATGGACTATTGCAATAGCCTGCCATTAAATGTAAGGAATTTAGTTTCGACTGAATGCCAACATAACGCCTCTTGTTGTTTTAATGGGTTTTTTTTCGTTTTGAACTCAATCTCATTAATGCTTGTTATTTATTCATTTTTCTTTACACTCTGGTCATTATTAAATGCTTGTTAGTGTTGCTGTTTTATTTGTACTAAAATTGTGTTGATCTTATTTGGTAGCTATTTAGGTTGACGTATATGACATCATATTCATTTATCATTGATTGTTTGATTGGAATTTTTATGACAATTACAGTCTGATGGGTTTTTTTTTCGATTTCGTTTTGTTTCAATGCTCGCCATAGCTAACAATTCTCTCTGACAACAAGTCTCTGGTTAATGGGAAACAAAACAATGATTTTGACACTCTTTAGCATAAACACGTTAGAAGAGGCGGAGAAGGAAACAAATTGTGGGAATATTTGAAAGTTATGTAATTAGAAAAACTGCGGTCTTGGCCAACAATTTACATTCTCCGCGGCAGGCTTCACATAGTACCTCATTTGATTGGATCAATTGGTGTGTGGAGATGGGATCACGAATGTTGACTTTCAAATGCTTAATTGTCTCTGCTTAGTCGACATAGTAGTTTGCCTTAATTAGGCCCCCTATAGGAAATTGTCCAACAGTGTCAAATCGCAGCTTCTTGGCGATCAATTGACATTTCCATTTTGTCTAATTAAACGGCCATCAAAAGTTTGAGACAATAAATTGATTGTGGCATGAGATGTGTATTAAACTGCACCGTACCTTGACACCAAAGTCACACGATAGGTGCCCCATTGTCCGTAATGATTGCAGCGTCCTTATTTTCAAACAAATATGGGCCAATGATGCCTCCGCTTCATAAGCTGCATCAATTAGTCATTTGTAATGGGCAAATTGGCTTCTGTAAGACTACAGGTTGGTTTTCTGAGCTTACATACGGCAATTTTGCTTATTAGCATACATAATTGTCCTTCAGGCAGGATTACGCCCCAGCTGCTCACACCACTTATGTTGTGTGTGTTAATTTTATACATCAGTGGCGGGATTTACATTTTAAAGTCGACTCCGAACGACAGATTTTTTTGGAGAAACCTTTCATGGAACGTTTTTTTTTGCTCTCAGAGTTTTTGCCAAAAATCTTCTGAGGGGAAATCGCCTCAGAAATACTTTTTGTATTTTGTTTGGATATCTGGCCTGGCACTCGAACCCTGGCCTTATATCTAATAAGCCAACACACAAACTACTAAACTACGGCGGCTTCAGCGTACTCACCAAGAAGAAAAAGAGCTTCATTCCAAGAGATGATTTTTTTTTTACAAAATTCTCTTTGGCCCAATATATCCCAATGTTGCTCAAGCGAAATCGTTTCCTTACTTTCAGTGGAGATAATATACTGAATTTTGAGACAGAATAGAATGACATAAATATTGAAAAAAACTCGAAATAAACGATGCTTCTAATTTAAATCGATATGTTAAGATCTATGGGGACCTTCTGTTCTTAAGTACACATCAGACAGTTATAGGTAGGCTTTACGTTTAGCTTGGTATTTAGTACTGGACGTGTAATATGTTGTATTCTTTGTCAATAACTGTGAATAAAATAAATTTTTTTTAATGTAATTTAATAAACTTATTAAATAAGCATTGAGAAAATTAATTAAAATTCTTAAAATTAATTAGTCACACCCTCCCATCTCCCATAACTAAGAATAAAAATTGTATAGTATATAATATAAATAATATATAAATTGTTCATTTATTTTTAAAGGTCACTGTATAATGAAACATTTTGACCTAGGCAACCTTCAATTAAACAGAACTTGAAATTATGAATTCTATTTATAATTGGAAAACTAGCAAAATTGTTCATCATTATTTCAAGACTTCATTAATTCATCATTTATTACAAATTGCAACAAAAAAAAAAGAAACTGTTCATCATCATTAGTTTAGCATTTAAACTGAAGCTAATTAACAAAAAAATGACAAAATGTAGACAAGTTTTCAAAGAAAAAAAAGAAGGCATTTAGGCACACACTCATTAAGACAGATTTAGGCAGTTTTAATGGGTCCACTCGATAGTTTTGATTTTTGAAAAATATGTTTTTAACAATAGAAAAAGAAAAAGGAAAAAAAAAATCCAAAAAAGTTAAAGATTTGATTGATATTTTTGCCATGACAGGTTTTTATTTATTTTTTGGTTTTTATTTTTGTACAATAAAAATTTTTTTAAAAGCCAATAAAAGAAAAATTTGCATAAAATTTGCAAAATTTATTCAGGCATATTTAATGATTATTTTTTGATTTTGTTTTTTTTTTTGTAAAACCATAACTTAATCAAATTGTCTTTGAGTTGTAGATTGATCTAAGCATTTGTTTGACATTAAATTTGAATTGGCTCTGTAATTATGTATAGAAATTGGAATGTGATTAAAAGCATTTACACCATTTCCAAATGTAATTTGAATATGTACATATATACATACAGTAAGACCCCTATAAAGCTGCCCCTCTTAAGACTGTTTAAGTAATATGGGGTTGGAAATGAAACGGCCAAGCATTAACCAAAAGCGGTGCACTATATAGCGTCGATGTATCCTTTTCAATGCTTTTTTGTTAGTCTGTCTAGAAAAAAGATTCCAGCTGTATTTTCCGAAGTCGAAATCACAGTAGGAATGCATCTTTCCTTCGTCATAGTTGATTTATTAGTAGTCATCAACGTTACTAGGTCTATACCAAAGATCAGCAATGAATCGTTTTTACGCTACTCATAAGTACTCATGGAATTTTAAGTATAAGTGAATCAACAAAATTGAAATTAAACTACTCTGATTCATTCGTACTCGCTACAACATTGATTTAGAAGTACAGGTTACAATGAGTATGAGTACAACTTTGACATCAAACTCACAACATTCGAAATGTGTTTGATTCATACGTCTACTCATTCTAATTCATAAATTTAGAAAAATACTTATAAGTGATTTGAGTGATTCGAATCATTCAACAAAATTTAAAGCCTTTGTTGTTGTTACATATACAAACTAAAAAGAAAGAAAGGAAGGACAAAGACAACAAGCAAAGCATAAACACAATCTTTTTGTGAGTATTGCACTGCTCGTATGCGAATCATACTTATTTTGTGCTTCGTGTAAATGTTAAGTAGAGACGAGTCGTAGTCATTAACATCATGCGTATTGTTAAGTATGAGTACGACGAGTAATTCCAACTTTGAGTATCAGTAGTGTGAGCACCATATTAAAATAAATATGAATGCGTATAAGTATCAGAAATTATAGGTATGACTCGAATCTACTCATCGTTTTGAATATTTGTTGCTGATCTCTGATATGTATGTACGTGTTAAGTTGCCTCGTATAACGCTGTTTCGTTTAGCGTTTAGCGTGGACTTACCGTACATAATGAGCCATTCCAACATTTCAGTCAGGGTTACAACTTTGTTTCTCATACGACCAATGTCGTTGTGTGTGTTATTTTTATACATGAGCGGCGGGACCTTCAGTTTAAAGTCGACTCTGAACGACAGATTTTTTTTGAGAAACTTTTCATGGCAAATTTATTTTCCTTCAGAGTTTTTGCTAGAAATCTTTGCTGAGAGGATGTACCTGACGAAATACTTTTTTAATACAGTAAGGCTCCGCTAAACGCTGTTTCGGTATTACACTGTAATATTGAGATTCCCCTAAATCGCACACTTTATTGATACCTGTTGTATATGTGTGCAAATGCAGTGGCTATGCACCAACCAAAAGCGATGCACTATATAGTGACTGTGTTTACCAGAGATCAGCAATGAGTATTCGAAGCGAAGAATTAGATTCGAGTCATACTTATAATTTGTGATACTTATTTTAATATCATGCTCATACTACTCATAATTAAAGTTTGAATTACTCGTCGTATGTTGTTAATTTCGACTGTCTTTTACTCTGCATTTACACGAATCACAAAGTAAGTATGATTCGTGTACGAACACTATAATACTCACAAGAAGGCTGTGTATTTCTTTGTTTGCCTTCTTTGTCTTTTCTTTCTTCTTTGTTTGCAACAACAACCAAAGCTGTAAATTTTGATAAATGATTCGACTCACTCGGATCAATAATGAATACATATTATGAGTGCTTTTCTAAATTTATGAATCTGAATGAATAGGGGTATGAATCAAACACATTTCGAATGTTACGAGTTTGATGTCAACGTTGTAGTTTTACTCCCTGCAACCTATACTTATAAATCAGTGTTGTATTGAGGACGAATAAATCAGAGTAGTCGAATTTCAATACTGTTGACTCACTCATACTCAAAACTTCTTGAGTACTTATGAGTAGCTAAAAAATAATTCACTGCTGATATCTGGTGTTATACTATCGGTTGTTTGAATAAAGATTCCAACTGTATTTTATATGGACGTATTAAGTTGCGTCGTTTAACGCTGTTTCGTTTAGCGCTGGAACTTATTGGAACGTAGACCTCGTTTAAATGGGGTCTTACTATATTTCGTTTTGTGCCAGCCTACACTACGGGAACTATTTGTTTTGTTTTAGTTACGTTAAAAAAGTTTTTCCCACTAAGTGGGTGAATGACATTCTGTTAGCAGGTCCATGGGAGATAGTTTTATCTGTCGTGAGTTTTTGAAATAGAAGTGGGGAAAAATTTATTAATATTGACCTACTCTACGCCGAGGAAGGTTTAATTTCTGTAAATTTCTTAAACTTTCTCAATTTTTTTTTTGCGAATTAACTTTATATCCGAGAATTTGGAAACAGACTGGGTGGGTAGATGGTGTTATTGGTATACCTTCAAAAACAATGATGGGTTAAATAGACACGCAATTATTCCTATTTCAACTGGCATGTTGAAATTTAACCTGCATGTTGTGGCGTTTGTTTAAAACCACAATCGGATAATAGCCACATTTCTCCATTGGAACAAAACTTCATTAATATCATGTATTATCGTATGAAAAGTGATATTCTTTCCTTCATTTTGATCTAAATTTACGCAAATTTTTAAAAAAACTCTTTCAAAAAAGCAAAATAATAAAAAAAAATTCATGTAATTTGAATATTTTTTTTCAAATGCCTTTGTTTTTGAACTTGTTTAAGCTTAAGTGCGTATTTTGCTTAAAAACTTTTGTTTTTTTTTATTATTAAGTTTCAATATTAAAATAAAAACAGAATTAAAAAAAAAAGTAAAAGAATATTTAAACATGTAGACTATTTTTATAGCAGGTCTATAAACTTTAAATTAAATTTTTAATTTATTTTTTTTGATTTTTTATCAATCAACACAAATTTCTCCTTATTTGCATTTAATTTTAATTAATTCTAGAAATTATTATTTATTGGATGCTTAAAAGTGACAAACAATAAAATTGTTTATCTTAAATTCTTAAATTTTTTTTATTTAGAATGCAAAGACAAAATTTATTTAGCAACAGCAAATAAAGCTTAAAATTGTGATAGTTATGAGATATATACATACACTTTCAAATACAATATACACATATACAGTGGGTGACAAAACAATCAAAACATTTTCAAAAATTTATTTATGTTTTCTAATCAGACAAAATTGGAAATTGGAAATTGGAGTTCATTAGTATGCATAGAAATATAACAAAACTGTGTTATTGAACTGCTGAAGCCTTCTCCAAAATGATGAGTGTTTACAGTTCTTGAGTTCTGATTTCTTAAGTCCATATTTATCACATATTTGTTAATTTTTGCTGAAATTCAACATTGAAATCGTTTTTTATTTATAAAAAGCACAAATATTTTGCGAATTTCCTAAGAATATTTTTAATTTTTAGTACAATTTTGTAAAAGTTTCCATTGTTTTGTCACCCACTGTATACATGATTCTGGGAATTTGATCGTTTGTAAACAGTGTAGACAATCAAATAGTAGAAACTATTCTATATTAAGACAGTAGATCAATAAAATTGATATTATCATTTTATTTTTCAACATAAACTCTCTAGAGAGTGTATAACTTTGCGCAACATTTCCACAGACATATCGTATTTTATTTATTCTAAGAAATCATTTTTGTAAAACTGATAAAAATTGGTTTTTTCTGCGCTGTCTTCATGATTAAAGGTTTATAAACAAAAAGTGTTTATTCGAGGCTGATCCACAATACAGCCTGAACGAACCATTTATCATTGTCTATTTGCTTCTCATGGTCTGAGTGATGTCATCTTTTTTTTGGACAAATTACGTTTCATGGGCACTTGAAGTTGCCGTAGTCCAGTGGCCTTATTTGATATGAGCCTGGGTTCCCCTGGTCAGACATATCCCACAAAACGAAATATGAAAAAAAAAAAATATTTGTTTAGGTGACTTCCTTTCAGAAGATTCCTAGCAAGAACTCAAAACTATCGAATTAGATCGTAATTCTGGTTGAAGGCTTGTAATGACCAATTAGGCATAAGCACTCGAAATCAAAGGCAGCGAAACACATTGTAACCAACTCTACTTTTGACTTAACTGACACATATATGTCTGTTGAAAGCGGCAGTTCTTTCCGTGAAGATACGAGGATAGTTTTAAAAATTAAAAATTTATGAAAAAAATCAAAATAGCTGGTGGTCCTGTACTAAGAAATTCAAGGAATCCTAATTACAATCCAAATTTTTGATACTAAAACAAATACAATCGCTTATATCGAATTTCTCGTTACATGTTATTTATTGTGACAAAGAACTTACTTACTCACTTACTTACTTATTTAATTACTTAAATGGCCATTAATAACCCTATTAATGGTTTTCGACCTGCCGCAAATCATTCTTCCAGGCGCCCCTGCTTGTTTCGCGCCTACGGCTATTGGTCACACCAATCGATGACAGGACTTCCTCGACTTGGTCCTTCCAACGGATATAAGGTCGTCGTCTTCACTTACTTCCTCAGATTCCCCACATCAAATATCCGTCTCGCCGGAACATCATCCTTCATTCGAACAACATGGCCGAGCCCAGCGCACCCGCTGGATATTAAAACGCCGCACCACTTCTATGTCGTTGAGGGACGCATACAGCTCACTGGTGGATTGGATGGAGAAATCATCACCGAAGATCTTACGTAGGATTTTTCTCTCCAATACTGCATCCGTTCTTAATAAAATCCATGCCTCTGCGCCATAAAGAAGCACGGGTAGGATGAGCGTCTTGTAGAGTGTTGATTTTGTCGCACGAGAGAAGTCTCTGTAACTCAATTGCCTATTGAGACCATAGTAGCACCTGTTGGCAAAAGTTATCCCATTGTAAGTCTCAGCCAAGATAAATAAATCCCTTGCCCGTATCAAAATTATAGTTATCGGCCGTAATCTGAGAATCAATACGCCGCACGTCTCTACTTGTCGACAACACTACTTTGTTTTGGCCTCATTTACTGTCAGACCCATCTTCTTAGACAAACAACTGCTTTGTGAAAATTATTCTTCATTTTCGACACTTTCGTCTTGTAGACCATTTTATAGAAACTTTTAAGCGGGGAAACCTATTGTAATGATTTATATCGGAATTTAGATAATTGAACCAAAGCATCTCTAAATCATAAATAATCCGCCATCGAATTTAATTAAATTTTTTTGGGTATGTTTGGTATAAACCTTCCATCCGATGACAGCGTATATACGATTTTTCATTCGTCGGTTGTCAGATAATGGTTTTTGCCTACAGTTAATATGATTATGATTACTAAAAAGTGATATTTTTGGAAAATTATTACCAATAACTCCGGCTTATTCTTATTATTCATCTTGAAAAGTGTCACAAGAGTTCATATGTCGGGCTGATGACTTTCAGGTATTAATCTTGTGGTCTAGAAATAGTCACGTCTTCTTCCTCTAGTATTTGTATTTCTTAAGTAGGTCACTCTATTCGGCGCCGTAATCTAGTCGTCACTATCTAGAACCGAAGTCATGGTTCAGACCACAACTCAGACACGTCAAAAAAACGAAATATGAAAAAATATTTCGCTTTCGGATCGCTACACGCTCTCAGTGCAGTACAGCCGTAGGCTAAGTGCTGCTTAATAATGGGTGATTTTTTAAGAGCTATAGGAAATTAAAAAAAAAAAACACATAAAATTCAGAAAAATGCATGAAATCTTAATTTGAATCGATAGATATTACGATATCGATAGTATTTCATGCAAATGTTGACCGCTTAATCCAAGTTTGGCATACTCTTTCCAACATTTCGGCCGGTATCACACGAATAAATGCTTCAATGTTATCTTCCAATGCGTCAATTGAAGCGGTCTTGTCTGTATAGACATGAGCTTTAACATAGCCCCACAAAAAATAGTCTAAAAACGTTAATCGCACGATCTAGGCGACCAATCGACCAATCGACCGGTCCCGAACATGAAATAAAATGTTCACCGAACTTGCCTCACAATAAGTCCATTGTTACGCGTGCTATGTAGCAAGTGGCACCGTCTTGTTGAAACCACATGTCATGCAAGTCAAGCTCTTGCATGTTGGGGAAAAAAAAGTTGGATAGCAGCATTCACAGTTACATTACGATTCGCAGCATCTTTGAAAATGTACGGTCCAATGATGCCACCAGCCCATAAACCGCACCAATGCTTCTGGCTGGGCTTCACTCTAAAATCGACAATTCTGGTTATTTCCATATCCATTAAGCCAAAAATGAGCCGCTTCAGTGGGTCGATAAAACTGACCATAAAATGGAAGAAGCGCTCGATAAACTTTCTTAACAGAGAACGCATTTTGATAATAAAATGCAATTATTTGCAAGCGTTGTTCGTTAGTAAGACGATTCATGGTTAAATTATAGACCAAACTGAAGATGTTTGACACTGAAACAAAGCACGAAACGTGCGTGAGCTGTTTAAACCAATGTTTCAAAAAAGATTAAAGATAAAAAATCATTCTTTACTTTGATGTAAATTACATCTATAGCCATTCGTTTTTATTCTACGTCGGTGGCAGTATTCGCCGCCATAATCTAGAAGGTAGGGTATTGTCATTAAATGCATGGTTCTAATCTCGGCTTAGGCATCGTGAATAGAAAGAAATCCGTTATTTGGAGTCGACTTTAAACTGTATGTCCCGGATACTTATGCATAAATTTAACCCATACAATAAGGATGATGTGAGAAGCTAGGTCGTAAGCCTGACTAAATATTTGTAATGATCAATTAAGTAAGTTGGTTGGTTGGATTTTTTACCCCACTAACGGTAAATGTGTCTCTGTTATCTTCTAATATAAAAAAAATTAATGCCAATTTTCCTTCTCACTTTATAACTTAAGAACGGGATGTTTAGTAGATGGTTTATGGTCCCACTTTTACGCCTACATTTTCTATTTATCTAAAATCAGAAAACGGCTCCATCGATTTGACTAATTTTTATTTCAAATGTTTGAATTTATCCATTTAAAGTTTTCATCAAGAGAAAATTTTGCCTCGCTCACTTTTGCGTCCACTTTTGCGCCCACTTTTTTGAAAATTACTTAAAATGAATTAAATCTTAAACTGTGCATTTGATTATGTTATGACCTTTAGCAAAGTTATTATGCATGAGCTGATGAAGATTTCTAAGTTGCTATGACCAATATCCGATAGGTGGCGCCACTGAAAATTAATTAAAATAAATTAAATCTTAAACTGTGCATTTGATTATGTTATGATCTTTAGCAAAGTTGTTGCGCTTGAACCGACGAAGCCAATAGGTGGTGCCACTGAAAATTACCCAAAATAAATTAAATCTTAAACTGTGCATTTATTAACAAAGTTGTAATGTATGAGCCGACGGAGATTGGTGCGATTAATTTCCAATGCATGGCGTCACTGAAAATTATTCAAAATGAATGACAAGCAATTGGTCGATATACACCCCAATGACGGAAGAAAAGAGCATTACGAACCTCAGAATCAGACGAGCACTGTGACTGGAAAATCTTCGAGTATATGCCGCAGAGACCCGTTCGCATTAACCACCTGAACAACGAGAAGTGAGATTAGAAACTGATCGAATGCTTACTACTCAGGCCCGTTCATTCAATTATCAGAACGACGCGAAACAAAATCAATAAAATGATTCAAAATTAATTGGACATTTGTGTAATGCCTTTCCTTAAAACATGTACAGGGTACAGCTAGTTAAATATAAAAATTTCTTACAATTTCTAAAGGCATTGAGTTCTGCAAAATGATAAATTCCTCTTGTAAGTCTAGACGTCATTAAATTTAAGCGCTTGTGTCTTAAGTCTTTTGTTTTTTTTTTACTTTTTTTTATCACAAATCATTTATCGAGAAATTTAAGAAAAAAAAAAAACAAACAACACTAATTGAATATTTAAAATTTTTTATTTTCAGCATTCATCAAAACCATCAGACAAAATCATATGGTAAGTCTCCCCCTTGAAAAAAAATTTAATTTTTTTCTTTTTTTTATTTTAAATTGTTTTTACGTTACGACGAGAACATTTTAAAACAAATAAGGCTCTGATGAAACGTCAAAATAAAATCATATTTAATTAAGAATTCCATAAACGTTTTGTTTTAAAAGATGTGGCGATAAAATGTTTTTTTTTTTGTTCTTTCATTTAATTTTAAATAAAAACAATAAATTATAAACAAATATTTAAAAAATTCTTTGGGAAAATAAAAAAACCAAACCGAAACGAAGGAATTTAAAATGAAAAAAAAAAAAATTAAAAATAAAAAAAAAATTATTTCGATTTTAATTTTGGCCATTAAAAGCAATTTACAATAAAATTGTGTGATCAATAAATCGTTTAACTTTATAAATGTTCAATAAAAACCAAAAAAAAAAATTTAATTTATTTTTATTTTATTGCCATGCAAAAAAGTCATTATTAAACATGCGGCATTATTTTTGATTTTATTTTTTTTCTACATTTTCATTTAGTGTGTAAATATATTTTTAAATGTTTAAATTAAATGTTATTTTATTGTGATTCCATACACAAACAACTTATTTGCTAAAAAATTATTCTTCATTCGGTCTTTTTCGTGTTGTAAACAATTTTTATGGAGACTTTGGCACAGAAATTTAAAAAAAAAAAAATTAAAACGAAAATTAACAATTACCAACTCGTTTCAAGTGACTTTTAATGAACACCTTTTAATGAGGCATGACTTTAATGCATAAATAATTCCTCCAAATACATAAATGATACGAGGGTTGTTACACTAACAT
Source organism: Sarcophaga peregrina (assembly GCA_014635995.1). Taxonomy (NCBI): domain Eukaryota; kingdom Metazoa; phylum Arthropoda; class Insecta; order Diptera; family Sarcophagidae; genus Sarcophaga; species Sarcophaga peregrina. The sequence continues at coordinate 52,159,289 of CM025790.1, read as the reverse complement.
AACAATTTGTATATTTTATCCTTATATCAGACAGATATCGATTGCCTAAACATTGAATTAAAAAAAAAAATTTAAAAAAAATTTTACAGATGACCCTCGTATAGTCATACCTATACACTTGCAAAACAACCGTATTATTCAATTGTATTTATTAGTTTTTTTCTTTCTTTTCTGCTATACTATCTGCTTTTAGTCTATCTGTCTGGTATAATTTTCTCATAAAAATAGAAAAAAAAACCAAGTAACTTAAGGAGTATGCAAGAAAAAATTTGGTTATACAATATTCTTTATAAAAACCTGTAAAATTATTTAAAATTTTATTTAAATAGAGGAACCTTTTGCCAGAATTACATTTAGAACTCATAACATGTGATTATTTTCCACGAATCTGTGAAATATCAGGCGTTATATGTCTTATATCGGGTCCGCCAACTATCGTTTTTTTCAACTAGTGCTTATTTCGTGATTGGTAACACTTAGCTCATGTCTGATTTGACTGATAATTAGTTTTATCCTTCCGTTGAACGAATATGGTTGTGTATACGCGTTTTCGCTTTGCTAAGTGGGCCTGCGATTGACTTACAGAAGATACCGATTTCGGCAAAAAAAAATAATTTTTTCAGTTGAAGCTCATTTTGTAAACAAGCAAAATTGTTGCATTGGGGTCATAGAAAACCCGCACGCCTACATTGAAAAGCCGACGCACCCAAAACGAGTCACTGTTTGGTGCGGATTTTGGCATAATTGGGCCATTTTTCTTCGAAAATGACAAGAAGTGGCCGTTACAGTCAATGGCGATCATTATCGGGTCATGTTGAACGAATTTTTCTTCACAAAAATTGAAGAGGAGGATATTGGCAAAATTTGTTTTCAACAGGATGGCGCTACGTGCCACATAGTCGAAGCAACACTCTATATTTTGCGCCCTGTTTCTAAAGATCGCATTATCAGCCGCAGAGCTGATGTCGTTTGACCACCTCGGAGATGCGATTTGACACCGTGGGGTGTCGTAAAAGATAAGTGCTACGCCGACAAGTCAGAGACAATTGACGCTTTAAAGGACAATATTGACAAGATTGAAAAGGACAATCAATAATGTGCTTAAAATTTGGACCGATCGTGTAGGCTACTGCATGGCCCGCCGAGGCAGCCATTTGAATGAAATTTTTTATTTAAAAACCTTACACGTGTTTGTAAAGCCTAGTGATTAAGAACTGTAGGATAAAAAATTACCAATTTTTTTTGTGCGCATTCCTTAATGTGTTTATATTTAACTAGAACTTTATAATATTCAAATTTATTACGGTATTTCGTATTCCTAATTATGTTTTACAATCTCAGTAAAAATTTACCAAATTTTTTTGTGCACACTCCTTAATGTGAACTTATTCAAGCAAAACTGTATAAAATCTTACTGTATTCCTATACAAAACAACATTTAATTATTCAACTATTTTGATGTTGTCTAGTTTAAAAGGTAGGCCCCAACTTGTTATTGGAATATGTCATGCTAAAATCATTTTGTCAACGTGACACTCCGTTATTACTTCGTGGGACGTTCAATTGGGAAATCATCCATATAATCGCTATGTACGAAAATTGCGTTATTCAAAGCGAATATATAAAATTCATTAATTTCTTTGGTTGGAAAATATTCAACCTTTCTTTGTGTTAACATCCTTTAGAATATAATTTTTTGAAAAGTTATGCCTGAAAAGTTTTCAGTAACAAACTGGAAAGAAAATTGGACTCTTATTCATCGGACTTAGTAAATTAAATTAATGTCGCTAACAATCTAGCCGTTTATGTGTTCAGATGTATGCATAGGCGTTTAATTATATTTTTTTACGTTGATTTTATTACTTATATCCGTACTTTGAGCTGTAAAATCACTTTTTTTTTTGATGTGAACAATTTATTACAAAACAGATGCACAGATGCATGCATGATTCACTTGAATTTTAAATGAGTTGGTTGATAGACAATTAATATTTTTTTTTGTTCTCTCCTCCATTAAAGAGGAAAAACGTTTAATGAATTATTTTTTTTTTTAACAGTAAGCAATAAATAAAAAACAAAAAACAAAGCAAAAAATTAATTGCTTTGTATGGGAGAATAATAATAAAAAAAAAGAAAACTTGGTGAATGATTTCGTAGTTGGTCAAGAACAATTTGAAACAAAACAATCATAATATTTTTAAGGTAGGGCATGTTTTTACTTCACAATTTTAATGAAGTTTAAAAATAAAACAAAGAAACAAAAACAAAAAATATACGTAAAATGCTTCAAACGTTTTTGTTCTATGACATCTGTAAAGTAATATTTTCGCTAATGCAACTTGCAATTTAAAAGGAAGTGACCTTATATCAGTGTTTTGTATGAACATATCGAACTTTAAGGATACGAATATTTTGCGTATAATTTAAGTTCAGTTTTCCTGCAAGCGAGTGTGGACCTTTATTTCTCTATACAACTTTCAATGGAAAATCAATGTATTGTAAAATCCTGAAACTAAACGTGAAGGCTCTATATTAAAGCATTACTTGAAAGGATTACATTTGTATCGTTTTGTGCTTTTAAAATTTGCTTAAACATTTTAAATTTTTTTTTGTTCCTTCCACAAAATAAATAATCGAACAAAATTTATTTTTGTGAAATGATTTCCTTGTTATAGTCAAATCTCCTTCCGTCGAGTGATTATTCAAATTTAAAAACTAGAATTAAGGCGGAGGCAATAGTTAGTAGTCTGAGTTATTTTTTCCTGCTGCAAAGGAGTTCTTTACTTTGGTAAATTCGGTCTTTTTTTTAATTCGAATTGAAACGTCGCAATTATTTAAGGTAATATTTACAATTGTTTACTTTACCATTTTTAAGGTATTCAATGTAGCTAATATCGCATGTAGTGTCAAAAAATTATTGTAAACTTCTTGCCATCGATTTGGCTCTAAAAACCCCACTGTTTTCACATTGCTCTGTAGTCTGTGGGGTATTGTGAGGGGGCGCTCAATCTATTTCCAAAATGGTCCTACAATTATCAACAAACGTAAAACTTAATAACTCCACGCAGAAATTTTATTTTTTAAAAATTGAAAACATCTATGCCATGTGAGCTGTTAAGGGGTTGACGGCGAACACCATATGGTGAATCTTGGCATCTTCAGACCATGCACATTCGTTCACAATTATTGTGTGAAAGTGAGTGTGAAAGGATTTTTGTTTTTACTCACTTACATTAGGGATCATTACAATCCTTTAGTTGGAATAATGAACTTGTCTTCTCACACCATCCATGTTGCGCTGTATGTGCTAATTTTATCCACGACTAGCGAGTTTGAAATTGATACCAAAACAGTTTAAAATTGATACCTAATGACTGATCTTGGAGAAGTTTCTCATGGCAATTTTTATTTTATTTTAGAGTAGACTACTGTGAGGAAGTCATCGGAAGGAAGTCTTGTTTTTTATTCGTTTTTTAAAGATATCTGAGCTAGGTTTGAAACATGGACTTGGATCTAATTTTGTAATACTCTATCTACTAGACTACGGCGACTACAGCCTTTGGTTTTTGTAATCGTTTTTTTTTCTGCAAAAAAGAATCGTTAATATGCACACAAATACGTCTATATTACTTTAACTCCTCAAGTCGCGCGTTATGCTAAAAACACAATAAAAGCAAAGCATACATACAAACATAATTGGCCATTACAATCCTTCAGTTAGGATTACAGCCTAGCTTCTCAAAAAAAAAAATCAAAGCAGTGAATACAAAATTCTTTTAAAAAAATAAGAGTCATGGAATTATATGGAAATGATTATTTTAAATGTAACGCAACAATAAGCAAAGTGTTGTCGCAAAATTGCTGTTGGAAAATAGCTGTATTTGCTGCGTTGCGTTTATTGTGTTTTTAGCATTAGTCTGCTACCAATAACTATCAAACACAAAAACAACAAATGAACCAGTTTGTTCATATTCAGACCGGATTCACTTGACGCATAGAAGCAGTATTGCATTTTCAGTCAAGAAGCAAGAAATTTAAAACTCATGGACTTTTTCTTTAGTCTCCCAATAAATTGGAGAATGTGGTCAAATTTCTTTCGTTTATTCGAATATTTCGTAGCAAAAAGTTTGGCATGATTTTGAAGTACCATTTCGACTGAATATGGGAGACTTGATGCATGGAATTCACAATCTGTCAGTTTATAAATATTCAAAAAAGTAGGTATACGTTATACTTACAGAAACTGTCACGATATATCAGGTTTCCATTGTAGTGGATTTCGAGTCATGTTATCAGTTTAGGAAAACAGATTGTAGATATTTCGTTGCGCAAGATGCGTAATGATTAGCTTGTGAAAGATTCTTTTACCTCTTGCAAGAGTATTTCAGCTGCAATATATTTATTATTTTATTTATTAAAGTAGATTTAATTTATTTTTATTTGAAATATAAAATTCGTAATTTTAAAACAATAATTACAACAATTTACTCGTAATTGTTACGAATTTTTTACTAATTATTCTTAAATAATTGGAATTAGTTTTCATTATTAAATTTGTTCAAATACACTTGTTAGCGTTGTTTTCTTTTTTCTTTTGTTTATAAATTTGAAGAAAAATTCAATTTACGTCATTTGACTTGCAGGCATTCAGTATTATTGTTCAAAAGATTTCATTTTTCTGTAGTTTTTCTAGATTAAGCTGTTGTTTTATAGTTGAAAACAATTGCTTGAAGCTTACAACGTATTTTAAATATTTTTAATTTGTCTCGCTTTTGTCGTTTTTTTATTCTTTGGAACGTAATAATAACGCAGTCTTAAAATGTATTATTAAAGTTTCAGTTTAAGTTTTTAAAATTTAATTTAATTATTCAAGCTGAAGGCGATAAATCAATGTTAAGATAAAATGTGAATTATTTACAGTGAAAAAGAATTACAGTAAGACCCCGCTTAACGGAACTCCGCTTCAGTATTACGCGATTACAAATAAAACGGCCAATGTACCAACCAAAAGCGGTGCACTCTATAGCGAAGGTCTAAGCTATACTCTTTTGTTAGTTTGTCCAGATTTAAGTCTCCAAATGTATTTTCCAAAGTCGCAATCACAGAACGAACGCATCTTTCCTGCATCACTGTTGATTTATTAGTTGTCATCAACGTTACTATGTGTATGCATATGTACGTATTAGGTTGTCTTGTTTAACGCTGTTTCGTTTAGCGCTGGAACTTATTGGAATGTATCCCCGCATTAAGCGGGGTTTTACTGTATTTAGCACTCTTTGGTAAGGTATATTTCAGAACTGTTATAAACAGTATTTTAGGCCTTTCTCAAATACTTCATATTTATAAACACCATAACTTGTGAACTGTAGTGTCCTCCAACTTCCGAACTTAGTAAGTTGATAACGACAGGCTTGTTGTCATTTATGCAGTCTATTTTGCTAAACCACCCTAACCGACAATAGCCTACTGCGTGTGTTCGCTGAATGGACTTTGGGGAGTTTGGTAATTGAACCTAATCTCCATCAAAAATTCATCTTTAGCGATGAGTCTAAACCAAATTGTTGAATGTGATTTGAAGCAATCCACACATACCAAGCTATTAGGAATTTCAGTCTAATCCGCAGGTCTAGTATAAAAGAAATCCAAGACACTGTCTTCCGGAGGTAACTTCTGCTAAATAAGTAAATAGTCTTGCTCTAATACAGGACAAAGGAACCGGAAATTTTTCATACTGCCCTTATTAGCCGATACAGTATTCGCTGTTCTGTTCCTATCAGTGGTATAATTATCTAGAGCACGATGGTAATGACTTCCTGCCTGTCCAACGCAATTTCTTTTTATATTTTGTTTTCTTCAAGTACTCTGGTTCTCTTTAGTGTAATGTATAGTTTCCATGCAATGAAAACAGTGCTTGCATGATAGTCATAATTCGAATTTCATAGCATTCGCTTTCCTTGGCGTATATATCGGGTTTACCGAATAAATTTTAACAATACAATACCTTAGAGCTGGAAGGAATACCAAAATTGTTTATTCATGATAACATAAGCCCACATGGACGCCCGTGCTCAGACCTGGCTAAAAAGTCCTGATAATCAGAACAGAGTCTTCCTTTAAAAAAAATACAAATTCATTTAGTTAAGCTAAGAGTTCAATGAATCCAATAATTGGCATAATGCCACCAAGTGCTAGCTCCGTGGAATTATCAAAAAAAAGGCGAGTGAATGAGATGAGTCATTCAAGCGATCTCCAATAGAATATAGAATGTGTGCATGGCATTCAAAATTATCCAAGAATGCCAAGAGAGAACGAGATAGGTACGATTGTTTTAGATTATGACAAGACAATATCTTAGAACTGTGGGGTATCATGGTAACAAAAGCCCACATGGACACCTAATATTATCATACATTCTTATAATTGGCATAAAATTAGTACAGAGTCTTCCTTTGGAAATACAAATTCATTAAGTTAAGCTGAAAACTAAATTAAGAGTTCAACGTTACATAGTGCAAGTTCCGTGGAATTATTAAAAAAGTGCGGGTGAATGAGATGACATTCAAGCGAACAATATTTTCATTCATTCAGGATTGTCCAAGAATACCGAGAGATAGCGAGAGAGTTATGGTTACATTCTAACGCAACATAGCATAATTCATGTACATACAGTGCTGTTCAAAAAAATAGATTCACCTGCTCTTCGAGAAGTTTACTATATCTAAATCTATTATGCACTTTGGTTACTGCACTTTGGTTACTGACCCCTTATGAATATAATTCCGTTATGATTCAAAAATTTGAAGTGTCACTCTTCTTAAATTAGTTGCAAGTATAGATTTTGTTGGGATGTTACATCCATTTTATTGATGTAATGAGATGGATTACTAAAGCATTTGCACAAAATATTGTGGATTTCTTTCTGCAAAAATTTATATCGGGTCCGCCATCTAACTTTTCTTTCAAATAGTGCTTATTTGGGAAATGGTAACTCTTAGCTCATGTCTGATTTGACGGATAATTAGTTTCATCCTTCCGCTGAACGAATATGGTTGTGTCATGGTATGGTTGGTTTCAACAGGACAGCGTTGCGTGCCACACAGCCAAAGTTACCCTCGATGTTTTGTGCACTGTTTTTGAAGATCGCATTATCAGCCGCAGAGCTGATGTCGTTTGGCCACCTCGGAGCTGCGATTTGACGCCGTTGGACTATTATTTGTGGAGTGCTGTCAAAGAGACAATTGACGCTTTAAAAGACAATATTCGTAAAGTAATTGGTGAAACACAGCTGCACACAATCGATAATGTGCTGAAAAAGCCGAGGCAGCAGATTGCACTTTCAAATAAAAAAAGAAATTTGAGAAAATATTCAGTAGTTATTTTTTTTAAAGGATTTTCAAAAAAAAAAGTTATTTGGCGCACCACCGCTGTTCTTGGCTTTTGTTTTATTTTTCCTTTTGTTGTCTTTTGTTGGATAAAAGTCGGCAAAAATATTAAATTTCCTTAAGAATTATTTTTGTTTTGTTTTTCACAAAAACAACATGAAAAAAAAAATGACAACAAAATTAAAAATGAATGAATAAATAACAACAACAACAATTGTGTTGTGTTGTGTTCTTCGTTTAATTAAATTTTCAAGTTCGTTATTGATATTCTTGGCGCGTTGGTTTTCTGTTTTTGTTTGTTTTTTTTTTTGTTTTCATAATAAAAGCCTTCAACCTTATTACCATTTTCAGTAGAATTTTCCTTATATGGGGAGAATTTCATTAAATGCAACACAATCACAGTTGCAGACGCTTGTTTATTGGTGTACGAGTATTTGTATGTGTGTGTGTGTGTATATGTGTGTATTAGTATTGTTTGTCACTGACCTTCGTCAAGATGTATTTCATGCGTCAAGGTTATTTGCTTAACGATGCTAACAATTTACTACAGTTTCGTCGTTATTGTTTTTCTGTCTGTCTGTCTGTCTTTCTCTTGTTTTAAAACAAGTAACCAAATTTAGTATGTACTAAACGTACTAAATAAGTAGCCGTAGGCAGTAACTTCTGTGTTTAATAGCAGTTAACTGCAATGGAAAAACAAATACGAAAATTATTACCGACCGAGAGAGAGCCTAAACAATTGGTTACCCTATAGCTCAGCTCGGTGCAGTCTATGACAGCATCTTTATGTAGTTAAACAAAATCTTTATCTATTCATTGGCATTGGCTTTTTGTATAGCATTGGGGTCTTATTAAAATTTCGTTATTTATTCCATTTATTGCCTTATTAGACGTGAGGCCTCGGATACGAAATACGAAGATGCATATTTCTTTAACAATCATTTCAGGTGATTTGTGCTAATGACTCGGAGAGTAAATAAAATTGCCATGAAAAGTTTCTCAAAAAAGACTTTTGTTCGAAATCGACTTTAAACTGTTGGTCCCGTCTCAAAATTACGAAATGGTTGAATTTTAGACTGTCCCCTAGCCGGTCTGACTTGTGTGTTTTTATCAAGACTGATATAACGGCTATAAAGGCAGTCGTTATACAGATCAGTATCAGACTACAGTAAGACCCCGCTTAACGCTGTTTCAGTATAAAATGGCCATGCACTAACCAAAAGCGGTGTACTATATAGCGACGGTGTGTACTATGTATTAGAGATCAGCAAAGAGTATTCAAAACTATGAGTAGATTTGAGTCATACTCATAATTTCAAATTCTTATAGGCATTAATACTTATTTTGACATCATATTCATACTACTTATAGTCAAAGTTTGAAGTACTCGTCGTACATCATACGCATTGTTATTGACTTTGACTCGTCTCGACTTAACATTTATACGAAGCACAAAATAAGTATGATTCGCGTACGAATAATACAATACTCACAAGAAGATTGTGCAATTACTTTGCTTGCCTTCTTTGTCTTTTCTTTCTTCTTTCTTTGTAAATGCAACAATAACCAAAGCAGAAAATTTTGATAAATGATTCGAATCAATCGGATCATTTATGAATACATATTATGAGTACTTTTCTAAATTTATGAATCTGAATGAGTAGGCGTATGAATCAAGCATATTTCGAATGTTATGAGGTTGATGTCATCGTTGTACTCATACTCAGTGCAACCTGTACTTATAAATCAATGTTGTACTGGGTACAAATGAATCAGAGTAGTTGAATTTCAATTCTGTTGATTCACTCATACTCAAAATTTGGAAAGTATTTATGAGTAGCGACAAACGAACCATTGTTGATCTCTGGTGGATACTATCTATCTTTTTCAACCCTCTTTTGTTAGTCTGTTCAGAAAAAAGATTTCAATTGTTTACTAAGCTTTCCTGTTTTACTAAACGAGTAAAATCAGAAAACTCTGTCATAAGGTTTCGATCCTCATTTGAAAGATACAAATGAATTTCTGTAGTATTTTCTCTCTAACTTTTCGTTTTTAAAGGAGCGTATAAATGGTATTTAAGATTCTCGAGATGTGACAAGAGCCTCCTGTGGGTTCCTTTAAATGGGGACTTTGAAAGGTAGCAACCTACTAGACTTTTTTTCTCGCAAAGGCATTGCATTATAACTACCCAGGATTCATTTAAAAACTCTAACGATTTAACTATTAGAACAGGACATTGTCATACAACCCCAGATCCAGATTGTGACCTTGTTTCTCACACCACTTATGTCGTTTGTGTTAATTTTATAAATGACTGGTGAAACCCCACAGTTTAAAGTCATATTCGAACGACAAATTTTTGAGAAACTTTACATTGCAATATTATTTTCTCTCATTATTCTTTTTAATTCCGTTTATTTGGAGATGTCTGACCTGGGGTTTGAACCGAGGCCTCACGTTAATTAAGTCAACACATTACCTATTAGACTAATGTGACTACACCAAGTCAATACTTTAAATATTAAAACTGCTGTAGTGACGAGAAAGGAGAAAATGCCATAAGAGACATGTCCTCTCTGTGTTCCCTGGTTTTGTTTGACACTTGGTAAATGGAGACGTGAAGAAATCTAGGCATTGAAGAGTTAAGGAAAGAATTTGTCCAGCTAAAGATGATTTGAATAAAACCTTGTCCTACATAACACTCCTATATGGATAACTGCTTGGATTTGTGGACATACGATACGATATGCATTTTATAGAGCGTGCCAATCTAATCTCATCTAAACGAGCTGGTGATATATAACTTTGGGTTAGCCCTACTAACAGTTAGTTTGTTTCCTACGAGCATCTATTCTCATCTTTGTCTAATTAAAGTTAAACAGTCAAAGTATTTATTCTAGAGTGAAAGAGATGCATACTTTTAATATCTGTCTCTGAGAGAGAGAGAGAGAGAGAGCAAAGAAAGAACATTGGATTGAAAATTCTTAACTTTTCTAATCATTTTTCAAATACAAGTCAAATTAATTTTAAAATTGAAAAGAAAAAAGGAAGAAAAGAAAAATTTGTCATTCCACTAAAAGGGTGTGTCGACAATTACGTCTCACTCAGACGTTATATTACGGCCACGTTTAGAAATCGCCACAGTATACGTATGTAGGGTATTAGAATAATATTTTAAATCTCTGCAGGTTTATTACTTTCTTACCTGTTTCTCTAGCTTGGCTAATATAGACGAGTAGCTTCTAGAGGAAAAACGAACCGCGATACAACGCTTTACAAACAATTTATTGGCCAACAGACCTACTTTTTATGTTAAGACAACAGCGGCAGCACAAGAGCACAGCGAATATATTGAGAAAAAACAATTTCAAGATGTCATCTAAACAAATAGAAAAACAAAATACAGTGAAGAAAAAAAAAAAAATGGAAATTCCACCCGTGTTGTGAATGACTGTTTGTCAGAAAAGTTGGACGGACATAGATTTTCCTGCAACGACTTTTACGAGATTTTTGCTCGTTATCGAGTTTTGAAAATGTAAGACAGACGTTGTCGTTGTTGTTTGTTGTTTGTAACTCTTCTTTTGCTTGCTTGTGACAGGTTTTGTTTTTGTTGTATTTTGTTGTATTTTTGCGATTTTGTCTTTTGCAATAAATGGCCATAATAAACATGGCCATCGCAATGGCCAATAATAATGTGTGCGATGGTGATGGCCAAATGCATAAATAACTGAATTCGTTTGTTAGTTCAATTCAATGGTTCGCTGGTATTTTTCTAGTTCTCATGTGGCCTTCAAGTGTCGCTGCTTTTTTTTCGATATGCTTATGGCCGGTTTTATAAGATGAAAATACAAAAGTACGTCCGCATATTTATTTATTTTCAGTTTGCCCTCAAAATCCACCTCAATTTTCGTTTGGCCACTTGTGATTTAGTTTATCTCTCTATTTGTGTTCAGACGACGATACTCTTTGAAATAACAAAAAAAAAAAACCAAAAACATTTGAAACAAATTTGGTGGTAAAAATAGAGGGGGCCAAAAACAAAATTGAAAGAAATGCAATCTTATGGGAGTTGTGGGTATATGGTTTTACTTGTTTCAACATACATATGTTGTGACAGGTTTTTTTAGTTGACAAAAAATTCAAAAAAAAAAAACAAAAAATTGTTAATTTCACCTGAATTGAATGGAAGAAAACAACCTGATGCTGACTAAAATCAAATTTTCTCTTTTTTTTCACTTGATACGATTACTTTCTGGGTCGATGAATGTTTAATTCGAAGAACATCAGTGTGAATATTATTCAAAATTAGCCCACCAGTAGACTAGATAGCTATTAGACGTAAAAATGCTTTTTACTGCTTCCTCTTGAAATGATAGGGTGCCTATCGGTGCTAGAAGATGATTAAAAAGCATTATTTTAATAAATAATTCTGTTGACGAAGTTATCGTTTATCAGTATCGTACAATTAGTAACTGCTTGAGATTGTTAAAAATAACCACGATGTTAAACACATTTAATCAGTCATTATTCCTTAGGGTGGTAAGACATCCCTACCTAACTCTTAGTAATCAAGTAACCTAGCCTAATACAAAAAGTAACAACAGAATATTGCATTAGAGTGCTTCAATTTAAAGAAATTTTAATAAAATCTTGGTTGTTTTCTCTTATGATCCTGGGAATTTTGCAAATAATGATCACTACGTATTATATCCTGCAAAAAAGACCCTCAGCTACCATTTCTATTAATCGAGACTTGGATATCATACACTCAAAATTTTATATTTATTGAACTTAGTTATGGTTACAAAGACTTTCAGAAAATATCTATCGATATATTAGCTTCAGGTAAAATTTTAGCAAGATCTTTGATTATCTGAAGCTATTATGTATCTAGAATTTGTGTATAATTTTTTGTTGCTATTTTGTTATAGAATTAGTTTTTGTTAATCATAATTTTTTGTTATCGATAATTTTCTGTAGAAAAGTCATTGATATCTTTTTTGTAGAAATTTTTTTCTGATAATTCTTTTTGATAATTTTATGTACAAAATTTTTATAATCGATAATTTATTGTACAAAATTTCTGTTACTGATAATTTTTTGTAATCGATAATTTTCTATAGAAAAATCTGTGATATTTTTTTGTACAAAATTTTTGTTATTGACATTTTTCTGTATAATATTTTTTTATCGATAATTTATTCTATAGAATTTTTCTTATCGATAATTTTTTGTTAACGATAATTTCCTGTAGAAAATCTATGATATCTATTACTTTTTGTAGAAAATTTTTGTTGTGGACAATTTTCTGTACAAAATTTTTGTTATTGATAATTCCTTGTACAAAATTTTTGTAATTGATAATTTTCTGTAGAAAATCTGTAATATCTTTTTTGTACAAAATTTTTGTTATTTATAAATTTCTATATAATATTCTTTTATCGATAATTTATTGTATACAATTTTTATTATCGATAATTTTTGTTAAGGATAATTTTCTGAAGAAAATTTTTGTTACTGATATTTATTTGTTATCGATAATTTTCTGCAGTATATCTATGATATCTATAATTTGAATGAAATTTTTGGAATTTTTTTGTTTTTACGAATATTAATAATCGTTATTAGAAATTTTTTACATACAAATACAAATACAGTAAGACCCCGCTTAACGTGGGGGATACGTTTTAAAAAGTTTCAGCGTTAAACGAGATAACTTAATACGTACATTTGTAAATACATTGCGACTTTATAATATACAGTTAGAATCTTTATTCTGGGCAGGGTAATAAAAGAGAGTTGAAAAAGATACATAGTATAAGATACATAGCAACGAATACTCAAAATGATGAGTAGAGTCTAGTCATACTTATAATGTCTGATACTTATACGCATTCATACTTATTTTAATATGATGCTCATACTACTCATACTCAAAGTTGGAACTACTCGCCGTATTCATAGTTAAAAATACTTATGATGTTATTGACTTCGACTTGCGTCTACTTAACTTTTATACGAAGCACAAAATAAGTATGATTCGCGTACGAGCACTGCAATACTCACAAGAAGATTGTGTATATGCTTTGCTTGTTTTCTTTGTTTGCATATGCAACAACAACAAAGACTGTAAATTTTGATGTATGATTCGAATCACTCGAATCACTTATAAGTATTATAAGAATTGTTCTAAACTTATGAAACAGAATGAGTAGGCGTATGAATCAAACACATTTCGAATGTTGTGAGTTTGATGTCAACGTTGTACTCACACTCATTGTAATCTATACTTTTAAATCAATGTTGTACTGAGTACGAATGAATCAGAGTAGTTGAATTTCAATTCTGTTGATTCACTCACACTCAAAATTGCATGAGTGCTTATGAGCAGCAGAAATACGATTCATTGCTGGATCTCTGGTATAAACCGTCGTAATACAGTGCACCGCTTTTGGGTGGTGAATGGCAGTTTTATTTGCCAACATATACAGCAGGAGGTAGCAATACAGGTGCGATTTAGAAATTACGGCGTCATTATTTTTTTTTTTTTATTATTAAACCTGTACTCAGGGGTTGTGCAGGTTTAAGAAAGGTGGAAAGAGGGAAGATATGAACGGTAAGGAAACGAGTTGCTGCTGGTGACTATAAAATGGCCAGTGCTATACCTTCACCATCAGACAGTCTACAGCAATCGTCCCCAAGAAGCTCCCAGTTTCTCACACCACTTATGTTGTGTGTGTTAATTTTTATAGAAGTGGCGGGACCTACAGTTTAAATTCGACTCCGAACGACAGATTTTTGAGAAACTTTTCAAGAAGAGAAAGAGAAGAAATCGTCGAAAAAATACTTTTTGTATTTTTTTTATTTTTGATGTCTGGCCTGGGACTCGAACCCTGACTTTACGTTTAATAAGCCAGCACACTATCTACTAGACTACGGCGATCCAAAAAAAAAGAAGAATGTTAAATTTTTGTTACACGTTTTGATACTTTTACTGCATTGGTATGGACACAAGCAATAGTCATAAAATTTCCAAATTTAATGCAATTTCCAAGACTCCAAAACTGTTTAGTGAGAATCTAATTTTTACAAATTTTTATTTGTTTTCATGGCCATACGAAAGTGCTTCGAACTTCCGAAATAATATTGTAAATCAAATCAAATAAAAGCGAAATTGTTTATAAAAATGATATAAAAAATTTTATAGTATTAATCGTTAATAATTTTTAAAGGAGAAAAACTTATACTTTCCCTGTCGAATAGCAATAAGGAAATATGAATGTAATGTGTTATAAGACCATTTTGGAATCGCTTCTGTTTACTTCTTTGGACTTAAATTTGATTTTACGATTTTCATATTCGTTTTATTACCAAATTTTAATACAAATTTTACTCTCGTATTTTTTTTTTAATAAAATTTTGTTTTAATTTGGGTTTTTTCTTGTTTTCATTTTTGGCCATTCAAAAATTGTTTATAACTCGTACGTACCACTTCTTTTAATTGCAACAGCAGAAGTGGCAATAACAACAACTTACTGTTGTTGTTGTTATCAAGTTATTATGAAAACTTAATGGAAAACAAAAATTTTATTTCAACTGTGGTTGACCACCAGCATAATTTATAAAAAAAATTAATAAAACCTTTGAACAAGTGTTAGTAAAACTTATAAAAAAAATAGAAGAAAAATTAAATTAAAAATTTAAATTGCTTAACCACAAAAACAATAATTAGTAGCAAATAATAATAAAAATGAAACAAAAAAAAAAAAAATATTTTGCTTTTCGTTTTATGAAACCAAACCATTGGCAAGCAGTTTACCAACACCTTGTAAATTAAAAAAAAAAAAATAATATAAAAAAAATAAAAATTATCATGGTGAAACGTAAGAAAAATATCTAAACAACAAGAAATAAATAATTTACACATTTATGCGAGTCATTCATTCATATTCATAAAAATTCATAAAACACAACCAACCATTCTGATGAAATGTTCTGCTTTGCTAATTCTATGTCTTGCTTCAATATTTCAAGTCAAAGAACTCTATTTAAACCAACCAACAAATCAATTCAGATTCTTGTGCACTCTACTGTAAGATTTCATATTTAAGGGAAAAACTAGAGGTTTCAGTTGCATTACGCTAACTACTCTACTACTTCAAACACGTATTCCAACACAGTTGAAAAATTGGTTTTGTTAGCTTATTTACACAAAATATTTGAATTTTCTAGCAATGAAGTCGTATAAATGGATCCTATTGGATCCTTCTTTAAGAGTTCTCTGTCTTTAAATTTTTTTTAAAAAATGTAGGTCGGATAACATCGAAATATTTTCTTAGTTGGAAAGACCAAAGCTTCTTTGGGATGGAGGGTATACGAAATGTTATATTTTCTATAACTCGATTGAATTTGACCAATGCCCTTAAATCTTTCATGCAGGATATCCAATATGGTCGTCCAGTCCAAAAGAAATTCATAATCACAGACCTGCAGTCGTTTTCGAAAAAAAAGCAGATGCCAGTTCAAAATGCACCCCAAATAGTAAATTTTTCAGGAAACTTTGTAACCTTTTTTTGGATTTCGAGTGAATTGGTATCGTCCCAAATACAACATACAGTGAGCATCGAAATTTTGCTTTTTACCAGGACAATCATCCCAAGCATACATCGGGTATGGCAAAGCTTTGGTTGATCCATAATTGCCCAAAACTTATAGGAACCCCTGCACAGAGCCCAGATCTCAACGTAATTGGAAGAGTATACCGACAACAATTTAAAACTTTGAATCAGCTTAAGGCGGTTTTTCTGGAAACGTGAAGCTCCATAGAACCTGTGGTAGGCTACAATTTGGCAAAATCAATTCCAAAACGTTTACAGGTCGTTCTTGAGAACAAAGGATATGCAACAAAGTATTAATTGTTGTCTTTTGTAATTTTTAACAATGGTGCTCTTATTTGTCCGATTATGCGTTGAGCGTAAAAAATTGAGTTAATTTCCTTTTTCTTTATAAAATTACCGTTATTATGAAAAATGTTGGAATTTTTTTTATTAATCTAAAAGTGTGGAATATAGAGTGTTAATAAATGCAAAAAAAAAACATATATTTAATATATTCTTTTTAAGTTTTAAGCCCATACATATCAGACTAATGCTTGTCCGATTATGCGATGGAGCCACTGTATATAATTGGTCATTACAAGCCATCAGCCAGGATTACAGCCTATCTTCACACATCACTTATGTTGCGTGTGTGATTTTTATACATGAAGTGGCGTGGCCTAATGTCGACTCCGTACGACAGATTTTGAGAAACTTTCTTGGCAATATCATTTTCTCTCCGAGTTTTTACTAGAAATCTGCTGTCGTCGAAATTTTATTTAATATTTCGTTTTGTTGAATATGTTTGACTTGAAGTTTGAACTCTGGTTTCACGTCTTATAAGCCATCGCAGTACTTACTAGACTACGGCGACTACGAATACAAGAATTTTGTTTATTCACGTAATCATATAATGGGTCCGCCAAATAACTTTTTTTTTTTGGAAAATTTGAAAGTACAATCCTTCCGGTTAATAATGGAAAATAATTTCAATCAAATGGCTGCCTCGGCTAGCCATGCATTTTTAAGCACATTATCTATTGTGCGCAGCTGTATTTCACCAATGGCTTCACGAATATTGTCGGCGTAACACTTATCTTTGACGGCACCCCACATATAATAGTCCAACGGTGTCAAATCGCAGGTCCGAGTTGGCCAAACGACATCAGGTCTGTGGCTGATAATGCGATCTTCAAAAACAGGGCGCAAAACATCGAATGTAGCTTCGGTTGTGTGGCACATAGCGTCGTCCTGATAATATCCTCTTCATCAACTTTTGTGAACAAAAATTCGTTCAACATGGCCCGATAACGATCGCCATTAACTGTAATCGCCACTCCTTGCTCATTTTCAAAGAAAAATGGACCAATTATACCCGCCTAGATCAAAATGAGCTTCATCTGAAAAGATGATCTTTTGTACGTCGATCGCAGGCCCACTTAGCGAAGCGAAAACGCATATACACATCAGCGAAAGGATATAACTCTTTATCTGTCAAAGCACACATGAGCTAAGTATTACCATTCACGAAATAACCACTAGTTAAAAAAAAATTGATCATTACAAGCTATTAGTCAGGATTATAACCTAACTTCTTACACCTCTTATGTTCTGTATGTGATTTTTATACATAAAGTGACGTGACCTAAAGCCGACACTAGAAATCTGCTGAAAGGAAGTCGTTGACAATTTTTTTTAATATTTCATTCTGTCAGATATGTTTGACTTGGAGTTTGAACTCTGGTCTCACGTCAAATAAGTCAATGCACTACCTACTAGACCACGGCGACCTTATTGATCACTTTTTGCATTAAATTTGCAGTTATCGATAACTTTCTATAGAAAATTAATGGTTATCATTATTTTTTTCACAACCTGTCTTTTGTTATCTGCTCGTATAAGATTCCAAAAAAAAAAAAAAATTATCGAAGATTATTTTTCTTTAAAACTCTGGCTATCTATGGCTACTCATTTTACTTATTTTGTAAAATTGAACATCAATAAAAATTTTGTTTGTTATCGATAATCAAATTTGTTATTAATTTTAATTGCTTGTAGATCACTTGCTGCAGTAAATTTGCAGTTATCGATAATTCTCTTTAAAAATGATATAGTTATCGTTATTTTCACTACACAATGTATCGCTATGTGCTCGTATAGTTTTGTTACCAAAAATTTTTTATTATCGTACATTATTATTTGCTAGTTGTGTAAAAGAGAATATCGATAGAAATATTGTTTGTTATCGATGGCTAAATTTGTTAATTATCTTAATTGCTTATTGATCACTTGCTGCAGTATATTTTATTATTTAAAAATTTTTGAAAAAAATTATCGATAAAAATTTTCTAGTTATCGATAATTGATTTTTTTTTTAAATTTCTTTTACAATTTAAAGAACCAGGTTTTATAATTTCCTTACTACATGGCATTTCTTTAATAATTTTTATAATCGTTTGTATTAATTTGACCCAATTTCCAAAGAGCTCTTGACTATTACAATTTGTTTAAAGGAAAAAAATTTGTAAACGGAAAACTCTTTGAGAGAAAAAAAAAACTGAAAAACTAAAGAAATAAAGAAATAAATGCTTAATTTCCACCTTTTCAATAATAAATGCTTTATAATAAGCCACTAAGGAAAATGCCTGAGTGCATCGCGCTGGCTAACTGGCTGTATCTACAGCATTATAAACTCTCGTCGTATTATTTATCAGCATTTCTCATTTGAAAATACTTTGTGCCACATTTATACTAAATGCATACGTTTTAAATGTAAACTGTTGGCCATTGGCCATGATTTATGCATCACTGCCTTAAATAGTTGCTGTTTAAATTTCCGTTGCTTAATCTTTTATCCAACTGGCCGTAGTTGCGTTGTATGCTGGTGGTGAATGCTTAGGCTTTAACAGGCCAATGCAATTGAGTCTATAATTTGAACTGTTGGTGCTGCAAAACAGAATGTGGCATGCAAAAGAAAATGAAAATCATAGTCCAACTAACTCGTAAAAGTGCAGCAGCGGCATCTGTATCAGCATCAACATCAACATCACCATCATAGTCATTATAATGTATGTAAGTAAGTAAGTATGCAAATGTATTGTGATCATTTGTTATGCATTACGAGTATTTCTAGCAGAATGTCTTGGCTGCTTTTGAGGTCTCTTACTAACTATAATATCCGTTCGTAATGCATACCCCAGAAATGTAATTGGGAAATAAAGGTGAAAATTACAAGTTTAACAGTTTGTGCTCGCAAGTTTACAAGTTAATTATCAAAACTTTATGCACTATTGAGCATAAAATATTGTTTTTGTTTCTCCAACCACTTATGTTTCATCTAAATAGGCATAAAAGTTATAAAATTTCACTACAATGTTGCTGCATTTCATCACCATTAAGTTAATCAAAAAACAAGATGCACAAGATTTTCTTTTCTCAAATTTTTTTTTTTGAAAGATTTTTATTGTGAAATTTTCATCAATTAAACGTTTTTGTTTTTATTTTCATTTTCTTTTTTATGTAACATTTTTGATTGCATTTCCTAATACAGCTTTCAATATCGGAAATTAAAGTCAACAAATCAATAAATTTAAAAGAAAAAAAGAAACGCTTTAATTAATTATAATACATCTATACAGGCACATACACATATACATATACAGTGGTGGCCTTATAATTAGAAACGACTTAGGAAAATGTATCTTTGCCTATTTATTTTCAAAACATTGTAACTCATTTTAAATTGTGTACCTCTATGTCTTACACAAGTTTTTCCATCAGATTGGAACAAATTATAGTTGGATTCGTCACTCCAGAGAACTCTGTTCCAAAAACGTGGATTTATTTTTAAGCATTTATGTTCCAAACTGTAACTGTTTTTTAATATTTTTTTTTTTTGAGTCATGCGATGCGCAATGGACGCTCGAAGTCCTGACTCCTGTAAACGCCCTCTTATTGTCCGTGTAGATATTTCTGTCGTTAAAATTGCCTAATTTCAGTCTTTATTCCATGAGAAGACAAGAAAGAGTTTCTCTTACTGGCCATTCAAATAATTCTGTCTTCTGCTGGAGTGGTTTTTCAGGCTCTAAAATTCGTGCTCGGGAATACCCTCGAAATAATGATGAATCGTTTCAGCTGATGCAACAAAGCTGGCACAACATATCAGTACAAGCATGCCAACGTTTGTTGAAAAGATTATTAAGATATTGCAGATTATGTTCAAAATAAGGGCTATCCGACAAAATATTAAAGAATCTGACCATTAAATGTGAATTTATGAAGATATTTTTAAGCTGTCTGCAAGAATATTTTATGTTTCTAATTATATGACCACCCTGAAATTGGTATTTTGGCTTTTGGATAAATTTTTAAAAAATTATATTGATGCTGTGAATTTTTTTTTTATTTTAAAATTAAAGCTAACAAAAAACAGTACAATTGCCCTTTTTAACTTTCAGTTTTAAAATGAATTACCAAGTTTTGAAAATATATTAACAAACATACATGTTGCTAAGTTAGTTTCTAATTATAAGGCCACCACTGTATATGTATGTATACATATATTGGATTTAGTAATAAGAAATTAAGATTTCATTATATAATCAGTTACACATCTGTATTTATGTATCTATGTATTTCGAATATTTGTCAATATGCAGTGAAAATTTATGGTGGAACGAAAATGCCATACCACCACCGTGTTGAATTTATTAAATTGCTCAATAAGCTCATTTTAAATATCGAAACACTTTAATTAAGTAAAGCAACAATTAAAATTTTGTCTTAGTTGCCCACATGATATAATTTAATGGGTGATTTTTTAAGAGCTATAGGAAAATTTTTCGAAAAAGAAAAACAAATAAGATTCAGAAAAATACATGAAATCTTTATTTGAATCGATAGTACGGTCCATATGAAGTCGCCGAGGTCTAGTAGGTAGTGTGTTGGCTTATTAGACGTAAATACCAGGATTCGGGTCCCAGGCCAGACATCAAAACAAAATCCAAAAAACATTTTATCGGCGATTTCCTCTCAGCAGATTTCTGGCAAAAACTCTGAGAGTAAATAAAATTGCCATGAAAAGTTTCTCATAAAATCTGTCGTTCGAAGTCGACTTTAAAATTAACACACACAACACAAGTGGTGTGAGAAACTAGGTCAATAATCCTGACTGATGGGTTCTAATGACCAATTATGTATGTATGTAGTGCGGTCGATATAATTTAAAGTTTGAAGATTATTTCATGTAAATATTGTCGCGACTGCTCCACAAATGGTCCATCCGCTTAGTCCAATCACGAATAAATGCTTCAATGTTGTCTTCCAATGTATTAATTAAAGTGGGCTTGTCTGTATAGCCATGAGCTTTAATACAGCTCCACAAAAAATGGTCTATAGGCCTTAAATCGCACAATCTAGGCAGCCAATTGACCGGTCCCGAACGTGAAATAAAATGTTCACCGAATTCGCCTCTCCATATGTCCATTGTTACGTATCTTATTGAAACTACATGTCAGACAAGTCAAGATTTTGAATTTTGAGCAAAAAAAAGTTGGATATCATCCCACGGGTAGGGTTACGTTACGATTCGCAGCATCTTTGAAGAATTACGGTCCAATGATGCCACCAGCCCATAAACAGCACCGAACTGTGACTTTTTCTGGATGCATTGATATTTTTTACAATGCTTCTGGCTGATCTTCACTCCAAAATCGACAATTCTGCTTATTTACGTATCCATTGAGCCAAAGATGAGCTTCGTCGCTGAACTCAATTTTTCGATAAAAAAGTGGATCTTCGGCCAATTTTCCAAGAGCCCATTCGCCAAAAATTCTGCATTGCGGTAGGTTATTCGGCTTCAATTCTTGCACCAGCTCTATTTTGAAACGCTTCACACCTAAATCCTTCTGCAAAATTTTCCATGTTATTGAGTAACAGAGGCCCAATTGTTGCGAACGGCGACGAATCAATAATTGATGGTCATCATTAATATTGGCCGATACAGCTGTGATATTTTCTTCAATTCGCAATCTACGTAAGCGTGTTGTTGGTGGTTTAATGTCCCAACAATGTAAACTTGGTGCAACATTTAGTCGTAATAGCCCGAATAGCTGCTTCAGTGGGCCGATTATACTGACCATAAAATGGAAGAAGCGCGCGATGAACTTTTTTAACAGAGCATGCATTTTGATAATGAAATTCAATGATTTGCAAGCGTTGTTCGTTTGTAAGACGATTCATGGTTTAATTATAGACCACACTGAAGATGTTTGACAGTGAAACAAAACACTAAATGTGCGTGAGCTGTTTAAACCAGTGTTGCCAAAAACATAATAGCTAAAAAATCACCCATTATTACAAGCTACTTCTCTACCACAGAGAAGGTGGCATTCTCTAAGGATAATAGTGGGTTACATAATTGCTTGTTCATAATAAAAATAATATTTTCTTAAAATCAAATATTTAAAAAATGTAATATTTAAAAGATGTATTTTTATTAAAATAAAAAAAGAAATACATTTTTTTGTATAAAAAAAGTTTATAAAAATTTATACACAATCATTAATTTTAATTTTATTTATTACATCCACTGCAAACTGTATTGTATTGCCTAAAATTTATCAGTGATTAAAAGCGCATCTGCTTGCACTCTGGCAACGAAGATGACGCCAACAAAAATATCTAAAAAAAAGCCACGTTAAAATATGCTGCTTGACCACCGCTGACAATGCGTAACTAAATTTGTATGCATTTTAATTTCTTTTGTCCACAAAACAAAAAAAAAATCGAAATCAAAAACAAAATAAAACAACATTTAAAATTACAAAATATTAAACAAAAATATTTTCATTTTTCTTTGTTGTTTTTATTGTTCGAAACATACAATAAATTTATTGAAGTTTATTTTATTTTATTTTATTTTTTTTTTTGGTTTTTACCGCAAAATGATTTGCTTAATTTTATTCATTTATTTAAAGATTATTTCTTTGGTTGTTTTCTTAGTTTGTTTGCTTTGTTTTGTTTTTTTTTCTCCAATTTTTATAAAATATTTTTATGTTGGTTTATGAGAAAAGCATATAAAAAGCAATAATGCGTGCCATAAATTATCGCATAAAGATTCAATGAAAATTATTAATTGCTTTCTTTTTTGTTTTTTTTTTTCACTCTTTTTCGATCTTTTCATCACACTTTTATAATAATAAAAAACAGATTTTGGTTATTGGAAAAAGTTTGTTGCTTAAGTCTTTTGTTTGTGTTTTACACAGACACTGTTTTCCTTTCTTATTATTTATTCTGTTTATAAACATAGGTTTTTAATTGTTTATAGTTTAAAAATACCAATTGAAATATTTTATTTTCATATTTCTATTCGCATTAAAGAAGTATTAAAAATATAATACGAACACCAACCAACAGCATTGAGAAAAATCCAAGAAATTTTAGTTTTTTCTTGCCATAGAAGCGTAGTAGGTAGCCAGCTGATCGAATAATATAAATGGTGTCGTTACCATGAGTATAATAATTACTAATCTACCACAATCTTTCTATTAAATGTTCCTGCCCAAGATATTGTAGAAGAATAATTTGGATTTGATATGATAGGAATCGCAATGCAAAATTGCAACATACGCAAGGCTATTGGTCAAGCCTTTGTAGTACCTCTACTAAGAATTGGACTTATGGCATAGGAGAGTAGGCTGTGAGTAACGGTTTTGTTTTAATCAAAACTATCTTGAGCACCATCCAAGTTTTAATATAACGATCTTGGCAATCATCAAATTGTAATAAAAATTAAGCTGAAGTCCAACATAAAAGATTAATAAATCCATTAATCGATTTGATGTAAAGTAACAATAGTTACGGTTTAATCTATTTAAAAAGGGATTAAAAAAAGTGATTAGATGACTCTTTTTTTTCCTACAACGATCTGCAACCTTTGCAAAAGTCATTAAGAAGTATATAAAGTCTGTCCAGATGGATATAAGGATGGAAGTATCCTTACACAAAGTCACCGCAGTCTAGTATGTCGTGTGTTGGCTTATTACATGTAAGGTCCGAGTTCAAATCTCAGGTTAGACGAAAATATGAAAATATTTCTGCGGCGACTACCTCTCAGCAGTTTTCTGGCAAAAACTCTGAGAGTAAATAACATTATCATGAAAAGATTCTAAAAAGTCTGTCGTTCTTCCGCGTACGCAATAACAACTGTTCGTTATTCTTCTCTGCTTACAACCTTTTTGTAAGCAACAACACAATATTCGATGTTTCGGCTGTGCGGCACGTAGCACCGTCCTGTTGAAAACAAATATTGGCAATATCCTCCTCTTCAATTTTTGTGAACAAAAATTCGTTCAACATGGCCCGGTAACGATTGCCATTGACTGTAACGGCCACTCCTTGCTCATTTTCTAAGAAAAATAGCCCAATTATGCCTCTGGCCCAAAATCAGCCCCAAACAGTGACTCGTTTTGGGTGCGTCGGCTTTTTAATGTACGCGTGCGGGTTTTCTGTGTCCCAAATGCGGCAATTTTGCTTGTCTACATACCCACCAAGATCAAAATGAGTATCATCTGAGAAGATGATTTTTTTTTTGCTAAAATCGGCAACTTTTGTAAGTCGATCGCAGGCCCACTTAGCAAAGCGTAAATGCATTGGATGATCAATTGACCTCAACTCCTGGACTTTGTATGGCGTCATACCAAGGTCTTTATGCAATATTCGTCTCAATGATGTTTCCGAAATGTTTAATCTGTTGAGAACGGCGATGAATTGATGTTGATGGCGCTTCAAGCACATTTTCTGCCACAGCAGCTATATTCCCAGGTGTACAGACTAATTTTGTCTTCTCACGCTTTGGGTTATCGATGAGGATGACAGTTTCTTTCATTTTTTTCACAAGATAACAAAAATACGGAGCTGACGGTGCTTCTCTTCTTCCAAAATCCGTACGCAATTTTCGCACACATTCTGCAACGTTACCATGATTTTCAAAGTAATGTTGCAATATTTCCCAGTGTTGTTCAAAAGTATACACAACCATATTCGTACAGAGCGAAAGGATAAAACTAATTAGCTGTCAAATCAGACATGAGCTAAATATTACTATTCACGAAGTAAGACCTAGTTGAAAAAAAAAACGTTAGATGACGGATTATATAGATTAAACTCGACTCCAAAAGTAAGATTCTAGAGTACCTTTTGCATAGAATTTTTTTTTGCCAGAAATCTGCTGTAGGAAGCAATGAATAGACTTTTGTCTTAAAATTATTTAGTTTTACGATTCGTATATGGATCATTCATCATTGCTGAAGTTTATTTTTTAACCTCACATCTCCTCTTACATTTGCGAGTCTTTTCGAAAAGTTCTCAATCTATATGGACTAGCCTCTTCTAGGAAATGAAAGGAAAATTCTTTACAGTTTACCATTCAGACACTACGCCAGAATCTGCTGTGTTCAAACAATACGATTTAGAAGTCATCGGTATTACAAATTTAATAAATCTAACCACTTTGCGGTAACTGTTATGATTTTTAACAAGAATGGAAATATTACTAGGCGAAATAAATAAAGAATTAATTTATCATGCAACCTCTTGTTTTCTCCTTTTTTCTTTCATTACATTGTAAGCGCACTAGTTGAAAAAAAAAACGTTAGATGGTGGACTTGATACATCCTTTTAACTAAATTTATCGCCAGAACCCTTAACAGAGCGAATATTCATAGCAGATTTTGAAAATTTCCGACAGGTCAGATGCAGATAATTGTTGGGCGCAACTAATAATCGATTTTCTTCATATGGGTTACACTCATTAGGGCTTTCAACAAATTTATGTGTTAAAAGCACTCTTTTTGGTTAAACAGTTACAAGGAAATTATTAAAAATTGTGGAGTGATTTTAAACAAACTTAAAAAGCCTTTATTTGTTAACCATATGGAAACGATTTGCTCAAGATTATTAACCTGCTCAATTGTTTTCTTCATTTTGATTACTTGGACGACAAACGGAAATCTACAATTTTACGCTGAAAGTTAATCAAAATCTATTGTTATTACTTAATGTAAAGCGAGAACTGATCTTTAATAAACTTGGCTAATAAAATTGATTTTCATTCATGAAATCATTTTCAATTTTTTTTTATGAAGCACTCATGCGTTTTGTAAATTAAATTTTTTTGTTTTGCTTTGAAACCAAAGAGACTTCAAACAAAAACTATTGAACCTTTTCTAATAAAACAAAAAAAAATTATTTTTCATGTGGTTTTTCATTCACAATATAATTTTCACTTTTTAAATGTGCTTCTTGCTTAAGTCTTTTGTTTTGTTGTGTTTTGTTAGAAATGAACGCTTTAACCGTTTCAAGTGAAATGAGATTCTCAATTTAATGCTTTTTTTCTGTTTTTAACTTTTTCTTTCTGTTACTTTTACAAAGTCCAAAAGAGTTTAAATTCTAAAAGAAAAAAATATGAAAGAAGTACAAGAAGAAAAAGGAAATGAGAAGCTTAAAATACTTTTTCTGATGATTAATTTGTTTTTTTTTTTTTGTTGTTAATAAAATAAAATTGACAATGCTTGTGTACTACGTATTTATTTTTACATTCAAATTTGTTGTTGTTATCATTATTATTGTCTTATAAATGTATGGATACAGAATGTATGTATGGATACAGAATGCAAAGTAGGTCAGAATATTTTACATTCACTATCCATAATATTAAGTGTTTAAATTAAGTGTGAATATGTTTGTATAGGCATCTTAGAGGGTGCATTATTATTTCTGTTTCTGTTTTATTTAATTTACTTGAAAAAAGACTAGGAAGCATTACGTTTTATTACAGAGACCCGTTGCGTGTTTATTAGTTTTGATAAGAAAAATTCATTGCTTAGAAGAAAAAGGAAAAAAGAAAGAAACATTTTCAATTTTGTTTACAAAATAGTCGAAAGATGCTGCTATGTTATCTTGTATTGTCCATGTTACTGATGCGTGTATACGTATCTACTGCAACTTAGTTGTATTGCTGATATAAAAGTCTACATTAATCACCTGCAAACGGCAGCATAATATCACAGTACAATGTAATGAAAGAAAAAAGGAGAAAACAAAAGGTTGCATGATAAATTAATTCTTTATTTATTTCGCCTAGTAATATTTCCTTTTCTGTTAAAAATCATTACAGTTACCGAAATGTGATTAGATTTATTAAATTTGTAATACCGATGACTTCGAAATTGTATTGTTTGAAAATAGCAGATTCTAGGGTAATGTCCGAATGGTAAACTGTAAAGAATTCTCCATTCATTTTCTAAAAGAGGCTAGGCCATATAGATTGAGAACTTTTCGAAAAGACTCGTAAATGTAAGAGGAGATGTGAGGTTAAAAAATGAACTTCAGCAATGATTAATGATCCATATACGAATCGTAAAACTAAATAATTTTGGGACAAAAGTCTATTTATTGCTTCTTACAGCAGATTTGTGGCAAAAAAAAAATTCTATGAAAAAGGTACTCTAGAATCTCACTTTTGGGTCGACTTTAATCTATATAATCCATCAGTTAACGTTTTTTTTTTCACTAGTACTGATTTCGTGAATGGTAACACTTAGCTCATGTGTGATTTGACAGATAATTAGTTTTATGCTTCTGCTCTGTACGAATATGGTTGTGTATACGCTTGGACAACGCAGGAAAACATTGCTGCGACATTACTTTGAAAATCATGGTAATGTTGCAGAATATGTGCGAAAATTAACTACGGATTTTGGAAGAAGAGAAGCCCCGTCAGCTCCGTATGTTTGTTATCTTGTGAAAAAAATGAAAGAAACTGTCATCCTCATCGATAAACCAAAGCGTGAGAAACCAAAAACAGTGAGTACACCCGAAAATATAACTGCTGTGGCAGAAAATGTGCGTGAAGCGCCATCAACATCAATTCAACATCGTCCTTAACAAATTGAACATTTCGGAGACATCATTGAGATGATTTTTGCATAAAGACCCTGGTATGTCGCCATACAAAGTCCAGGAGTTGAAGTCGATTGACCATTCGCTTCGCTAAGTAGGCCTGTGATCGACTTACAGAAGTTGCCGATTTTGGCAAAAAAATTATCTTTAGATGAAACTCATTTTGATCTTAGTGGGTATGCCAACAAGCAAAATTGTTGCATTTGGGGCACAGAAAATCTGCACGTATACATTGAATAGCCGATGCACCCAAAACGAGTCACTGTTTGGTGTGGATTTTGATCCAGAGACATAATTGGGCCATTTAGCTTCGAAAATGAGCAAGCAGTAGCCGTTACAGTCAATGGAAATTGTTATTGGGCCATGTTGAAAGAATTTTTGTTCACAAAAATTGAAGAGGAGAATATTAGCAACATTTCGTTTCAATAGGACGGCGCTACATGCCACACACTCGAAGTTTTGCGCCCTGTTTTTGAAGATTGCATTATCAGTCGCAGGGCTGATGTCTATTATTTGTGGGGTGCCGTCAAAGATAAGTGTTACGCCGACAAACCAGAGACAATTGACGTTTTAAAGGATAATATTCGTGACCACTGTACACAATCAATAATGAGCTAAAAAATTGGATCGATCGTGTAGGCTACTGCATAGCCAGCCGAGGCAGCCATTTGAATGAAATTATTTTCCATTATTAACCGAAAGGATTGTATTTTCAAATAAAAAAAGAAATTTGACAAAATATTCACTAGTTTTTTTTAAAGAATTTTAAAAAAAAAAAAATATTATTTGGCGGACCCTTTATAAACTTTATCACACACAACATAAGTTGTATGGGAAACTTGACGAATGCTAATGACGCTGAAAGAGAAATAATAGTTCGTTACTCATGCTATCTGTAAGGGAATGAAATATAATTCCATTTTCATTACTATTTACTTGACACTGGCTGTAATTTGTCTGCACCTTATCTTTGTCGCTTTGTTGTAATGCGAAAAACAACAAGAATAAGAAGAAACAAAAATAAAACATTTTAAATTTATAATGAATGGCTTTAGTTTTCTGAAGGGCAATAAGAAATGAAAAAAAGTGAAATTCTTCTTCTTCCTTCTTTAAGTACTTTCAAAATGAAACAATAACAACAACAAAAACAACTGGCAACATGTGCCAAAAATTGTATGGCATCAGCTCCTGCTATGGGTGTGTGTGTGTTATGAGGTATGAGTGCAGCAAGTATAACTTCTGACGGATGTTCAAAAGTGCTTAACGAAAAGTGAAAGCGTTTTGATTGTTTTTTTTTTTTGTTGTTTTATTTTCTGTGGCATGTGTGCAGAGATAATTTTTTTTTATTCACCAGTGATGCGATTTTATTTAAGAGGTGTTTGTAATGTTTTTTTGTTGCAGTTTTTTTTGATAAATTTTGCATACACACAGGTTTTCCTTTTTAATCGTTTCCATTTCATTTTTGTTTATTTTGAAAAGAAACTGAAAAAAAACTCATTTTGTTTATTGTTTAATTTCGTATTGATTGTGAGACACTTGCAACCAACTAACCAAGCAACCAACCAACTCTTCAGGCAAACACAGGCACAATTTACTTTAATTGCTGACTTTAGTTATGTTGGCTTAAAATGTTGTTGTTTTTTTGTTTTGTTTTGGCTTTGACCACATTTATAACACACTTACCACCCATATGGTGTGTATTTCATAAATTTTTGTGTAACACTGTATGCTTTATCCAGAATTGTAGCAATTGCCAGGCATCCATTGCAGGATATTGCCATGCCATGCCATGCCATAGCATGCCATGCAACACAAATACTAGCCATTAAGGCATTTAGTATCCCCAGCAGTCAAACCAAGCCAACTGACATTATATTGACAATTTGTTTGCAATTTTTGCAATTTGCATCTTGTCGATACCGGATCTTTTTGTATTTATCTCCACCAGTCTCCTCAGCACTTGTAAACGTGTCGTATGTAGTTGCTCTGAAAAAGAGGTTACGGAAGAAATGTTTTTTTCTTCTGTCAATTTCAGTTTTTTTCTTTCTTTCTTTCTTATTATTTTGCTTTTCCCAATGAAATTGTTTTTTTGAATGAAAGAAAAAAAAAACCAAATTTCTCTTTATATTGATTTAAATACCAGGCAATTTGTTTAAAATTATTTGAGAAATTAATTTTAACAGCCTCGCTCAAATGCATATAAATGGTGGGGAACGATAATGTTGTGTTTTCCTTTAATTAAAATGAATTTGAAAGGAAGGAAAAAGCGTAAAGAAATCAATAATTGAAGGAAATTTTGTAAGTGTTTTGCAAAAGGAAATGGAAAATATTGGCTCACTTAATGATTAATTTCCTTTTGATTGCATTTCTTACTCTTAATTAGGCCAAATTGAAATAAACGTGTGCGTGACTTTTACTTTTTATTTTTGGGGAAAAAAAATCCATAATAAATGTTGCATACATGTTATAATTATACAGTGTGACATAAAAGTAATGGGTCTCTAATAATTAAGCTCAAATAAGTATACTTTAAATTTTAATTCATCGATTAGACTATCCAAAATCACAACTATTATCTACTGAATATGTTTCTTTAAAGCCGGTTTGATTAAAAGAAATTCTATGTATGATGTACCAAAGTTGTACCTTATCCGCCTTTGTGAATATGTATCATAAAGTACTCACGCACATTGTGAACCTATCAATATCGTTGCATGTCTTTCACTCATATTTCTCATTTTCATTCGCATGAAAATATTTTTTTCATAATATTTCTTTTTGATTGTCAAGTTTGAACGTGGATTGACATTATGTGTGATGTGGCACTACATCATTTAAATGATCTCCAGGCGAAGTGTAGCAAGCAAACCTTGATTCTTTTGAGGTAATTTTCGACCACTTTTGGACACATATTGGGCGGTATCTCAGTCATAACTTGACAAATGTTGGTTTTAAGGTGGTTGTAGGTTTACCTGCACGAACACGGTCTTTAGCGTAGTCCCACAAAAAAAATCTAATGGTGGGACGAGTAATTAGGCGGCCAGGAAATATCTCTTGCAATAAATCCATACTCGCACGAGTTGTGTGGCATGTGGCAACGTCTTGTTGAAACCACATATTCTCCAAGTCGTATCTCTCAATAGTGTAGAGTTAAATAAATTTTGATTTTGTTTTGGGTTTAGTTGTCGAGTGCACTATTAAAGCGCACAGTTCGACTGATCTTTATTGATTAATTCTTGAGGGAAAATGTCCCTTCTTTTATACTAAAATTTTGGCTGATTTGACAATTCCAAATCAGCCCCTTACTTCTAATACAATATTGTTTGGCTTAATACTAGAACACATGTTTGTGTGTATACAATTAATACTTAACTATATTTATTAAAGGGTTTGTGTGTGTTTATCGCGGGACAAGTGGATGTCATACGACACGCGTCCGCTGTCCATAATAATTCCCACGGTAAAGTGTGAAAAGAGCCACACACAATCACTAGCTATGCAATACAACAACAACACACATAGTGCATACTATGTGCATATCAATACTGCCGGCGATCACTCAACAAGCGTCAAATGACCGTCGCGTGTGCGCGTTACTATTGTGGCATCATACGCTGCAGCGACGGTCAGCAACATTGAGTCAAGTGGTCGCCGCTCATATGCAATTGGATATTCTTTTGTTTATGCACATGAAATGTTGCGTTGGTATTGACAACTGTAAAATCATGCTACACCTCCACCCTTTACAAGAATGTTCATATAACTTTTGTTCTATGGACATTCTTTTACACAACACAACAACAGTACAATGATTTTACTTATATTTATACTTTATTAGTAAACATAAATCGTATGTTTTAAAATGTTTTACATATTAGTCGTAATATTATTTCTTTAATTTTAATTTATTTTGTTTTTAATAAATGTTTAATGATAAGATTATTATTTCACTTTTCTGGCCAGTTTAGTGTTCTAATTAATACTATTTATTATATGGCTTAAGTCTATTTTTATGAACTACTTGTTCTTTATTATTTTTCTTATCAACTATAGTTACATTATTTCTTAAATCTATATTTTTAATTTTGTATGGACCTTTATATGATTCCTCTAATTTATGTCCTGTATTATTCTTTAGTAAAACTAAATCTCCTATTTTAAAATTGTAATCTAATATATCCTTATCATAGTTATTCTTTTGCTTGATTTTATTTATTTCTAATAAATGTTTTGCTCTCTTAAGTGCAACTTCTAATCTAAATTTTGCCTCTTTGGCATAATCGTCCACATTGTATAATGGAGTAATTGTGTCTACCTCATTGAAATCTTTGAAATTGCTTGGTACTTTACTAAAAACTAATTCAAAAGGACAATAATTATGTACAGTCGATGGTGTTGTATTAAAACAATATGTAAAATATCTAATCCATTCATCCCAGTCATCTTTTTCTACAGATATGTAGGAACGTACATATTCATTAAAAGTTCTGTGACTTCTTTCTATTGTACCTAAGGTCTGGTGATGATGTGCTGTTGATGTTAGTTTCTCTACTTTCAACAGAGTGCACAATTCGTTTAGTATAGAATTTTTATATTCCGTACCCATGTCCGTAATGAACGTCTTCATCGGTCCATAGGTAAGTATAAAATTTTCAAATATCGCTTTTGCGATCGTCTTAGCCGATTTATTTGGTATTGGTATTGTTACTAAGTACTTAGTTAAGTCACATATTAATGTAACTGCATACTCATTTCCATGTATTGATCTTGGAAATGGTCCGATTGTGTCTACATACACTGTATCGAACGGTTTGTTAGGAGTTTCTGTTATTATCATTGGGCCTTTAACGTGTTTGGTAGTTTTCGCTATTTGGCATTTGTGACATGCTTTTACATATTTAGCTATGTCCTTTGTCATATTTTTCTAGTAGTAGTATCTATTTATTTTTTCTGCGGTTCTATATATGCCGCAATGTCCTCCTTCGATAGGATCATCATGATATTTCAGCATGATTTCTAGAATTTCCTTAGAATTCTTTAGATCAAGTATCTTTATTTCATTTAAAAGCGCTATTTTAATTCTATTTAGTACCTTATTGCCCATATTTTTAAATTCAACCTTTGAGATAAATTCGAAAATCTTCTCACTAGGTGCTACTTGTAGTTTATTGATATTCAATTTACTGGCCGCTTTCTCGAGCCTAGAGAAAAATTGTCCTAAGTCAAATTTCTCTTTAGTAAATATATCGTTTATATTTATGCTAGCTAATATTGATTTTCCCTTCTTTATGTAGCATTTATTGGGATAAATCTTTAATTTATAATATTTTCTGACGTCACTATTCTTAATTGGTACATATATTTTGGGCTCATCTAATACATTTGTTTCATTTGATCTATGCTGATTATTTGTCCTACTACTGTCTTGTTTCCTAGTCACCGACCTTGTCGTGACTCTCAATACGCACGATATCTTTCTATTTATTTCTTTAATATCATTTATAGTAATTCGCGATAATGCATCGGCGATATAATTGTCTTTCCTATGTATTATGCAAAATTTAGTCCTATTAATTTTATTATTATATGTATATACATATATATATATTTTTTTTTTTTAAATTGCCTTCTAAATTTTGACTCTTTATTCTTTTATTGAACTGTTACCTGCACACCCTATTCTTTTCTAGAGGGATCTTACAATTCAAATTTATATTTAATAATTGTATTATATAAACATATATTTATTATATATTATTGTTATATTTTTTTTTTCAATTACTTTAAAATAAATTTCTTAGCACATATTAATATAAATTATTTCATCAATTAAATAACACTATTTATTAAGTATTTTAAAATTAAATAATTTTTTTTTTTTTTTTTTAGCTCTAATTTAGATTATTATATCCTTCTTATACATATTTAGTAACTACAAATTCTTTTTAATTGATTCTAGAATTATGCCATGTAAAGAAAAGTTAAAAAAAAATTCTAAATTGCCTCGAGCGAATCTCGCTTACAGGCCTACGAGTGCGTAATTAGGCGCACTTCGATAAAAATTATAAATTTTTTTTTTTTTTTTGATGTCCTGGTTGATCAGGAAACCTATCCGTGAAGCTTCTTCTTCAGTAGTTTTGTTGGGGGATTTGGGTTGTCTTGGCGAAGTTAAAACTTCCGTTTTACATGGAGGATTTATCATTTTGGGTGAAAGCTTAACGGATTTTTATTTATGAGCCTCTTCTTCATTCTTTGGGTACTCGTCCTTCAGCGGTAAAATTTTCTGCAGCAAAATATATATATAGTGGTGCTGACGCCTCCCAGGTCATGCTTCCTTAGATCCACTGTCTATCGGCCAGACAGTTTCCTTCTTCACGTTGCTTTTGAGAACACCAGTTGTTGTTATACTTTTTTCGGGTCCTTGGGTGCTTTAAATTTAGCACACCAAGGCCCACGCAGGAT
The DNA here is from genome assembly GCA_014635995.1 of Sarcophaga peregrina. Lineage (NCBI taxonomy): Eukaryota > Metazoa > Arthropoda > Insecta > Diptera > Sarcophagidae > Sarcophaga > Sarcophaga peregrina. Next base: position 52,124,887 of record CM025790.1, on the reverse strand, counting down.
TGACCTGCTTTTTTGTGGGTGCTTATTCAGTTAGCACTCCTTTTGTATTCTGGGTGCTTTGTAGTTGCAGCACTTCCAGAATAATGGCAGGATCGCCATGTAGAGTTAAATAAATTTTGATTTTGTTTTGGGTTTAGTTGTCGAGTGCACTATTAAAGCGCACAGTTCGACTGATCTTTATTGATTAATTCTTGAGGGAAAATGTCCCTTCTTTTATACTAAAATTTTGGCTGATTTGACAATTCCAAATCAGCCCCTTACTTCTAATATTGTTTGGCTTAATACTAGAACACATGTTTGTGTGTATACAATTAATACTTAACTATATTTATTAAAGGGTTTGTGTGTGTTTATCGCGGGACAAGTGGATGTCATACGACACGCGTCCGCTGTCCATAATAATTCCCACGGTAAAGTGTGAAAAGAGCCACACACAATCACTAGCTATGCAATACAACAACAACACACATAGTGCATACTATGTGCATATCAATACTGCCGGCGATCACTCAACAAGCGTCAAATGACCGTCGCGTGTGCGCGTTACTATTGTGGCATCATACGCTGCAGCGACGGTCAGCAACATTGAGTCAAGTGGTCGCCGCTCATATGCAATTGGATATTCTTTTGTTTATGCACATGAAATGTTGCGTTGGTATTGACAACTGTAAAATCATGCTACAATAGCAGGAAAAAAAAGAAGTCGGTTATCATACGACCATAAGGCTCCGAACTGAGGGTAACAGTCGTTCCATGGTCGTTTTCGAAGAAGTGAGTTCCCATCACACTTTCGGACCAAAAAGCGTACCAAACAGTGACTTTTTCTGGATGTAATGGCCTCTCTTCAATTACTTGAGGATTCTCAGAACCCTAAATACGACAATTTTGTTTATTAACATATCCACCGAGTGTGAAATGTGCTTCATCGCTGAAGAAAATTTTGTTCGAAAAATTGCCGTCCACCGCCTGTTGTCAGTTAACTTCAGTTGTTGCGTCAACTGGACTTTATATGGATGTAGGTGTAGATCTGAGTGCAAAAGAATTCCTGATGACAACAACGACTCGACACTTTTGAGTCTTCGGCAATACTTTCACTTACAATAGCGATATTTTTAGCAGAATGAACGAAAGGATGATGCACAGGCCTTTCAATATTTGTAACCACTCCAGTCTCTTTAAATTTCTTCACAATTTTGCCAATTGTTTGCGTTATAGGACTATTGCGTAAACCATAATCTCCTCTAAAAGCATGAGACATGGCTGTGGAAGAATCACCATTTTTGTAATAGGTTTTAATAATTTGTATGCGTTGTGTGATAGTTACGCGAGCCATTTTCATCTCAATGTCAGACTTTCAACTGGAAAGAAAAAAAAATTGGTTTCACAACTTAATTTGACAGATGTCGAATTCCAGTCCCACGAAATATATGTACGTATACACATGATGCTTAGAATCCTTACCTGTATATAGTAAATACAACTCCTAACAGTTCGAGATATCTGAGCTTAAGCTTGTGTTTAAAAGGGCAATCGTAAAATATTATCAAAAACGGTTGACTACTCACCCTAGACGCTGGTGTCTGAAAACCTTTATTAATGTTCGATTGAAATATTTGAGGCAAATAAATTCATTGAATCTCTACTTGTTATGCCAACGGTAGTTCATTCAATTTTTCATGAACAATTTCTCACAAAGTAATTATTTGGGGGACATAAAATTACTCTTTTTGCAGTTGAAATAGAAGTTTTGTGTCTCAAAAATGTATTGCTGGTTAATAGTTACCATTTTATTGGAAATATACGTTTGAGAATGAGAAACTAAAATCTAGAAGAGAACATCTTTAAGTTTTTTATTGAAATTCTTTGCAATGGAAGTCTGCTAGAGTCTGCCTAATTGTGTAAACTCCTCTGCTGTCCTTGGTCACATCATTGATGCTTCCTGTCACATGAACAGTAAGAGGCCAGTGTTTGAATATGCTTTCAGCCAAGTACTTATAAGTGTTCGCCTACATATTGTACGACAATGGGGAAAATATTTACCAATCGATTGACAATAGTCAAATAAGCATTGACAGCATTTGAATGTTCCTCAAGTGGTGGGTATCGTTTGCCACTTAAATTATTTGGATTTTCATTGCATTTTGACACAAACATTTGACGGTCATCGGTTGTTTTTTGAATTGGTTTTGGATTTGTTTTAATTTTTTGAAGGCTTTAGTATCTAAGCTACCAGTTAAAAAATAATTAAAGAAGTTTGCATCGTCGAAAATCCAGTAATCTTGGGGTATTGAAGCTTAGACGCTGGTAGAAATCATTTATTCTGCAAATGATAACAGCCCTGTGAAGTGGTTGTGGTCGCCAACCACTATAATAAATAATTTTTATTTTATTTTATAATTTTTATAATGTTTGCATCATAAAATAAATATTTAACAAGAAATTTAAAAGCAAAAAAAAAAAAAAAACTAAGAATAATTATGCACTTCATAGTAAAACATTTGTTTGATTGAATGAATTTAAAACATGCAACTGGTTTCAGGCAGCTGTTGTCGTTTATTCAGATACTTTTTTTTCAATATTTTTTCTTTGGTTTCTTTTTTATTATTTTCTTTTTATTTTCATTTTCATTTTCAAATTCATTTAGTTTTTGTTTTTCTGTGTCTGTTTTCCATTCATTTTTAATTTTTCTCAATGAATGAATGAACCACAAAATATTACTTCGTTTGAGGTTTCTAAACTTAAATTTTATTGTTGTGCTGCATATACATATGAACCTCAATATACCCAAACGAATACATACGATAATAATTGTTGTTGCTATTGTAGTATTGTAGAATATTATGCTACTTTTAACCTTAAAATCAGCTGACATAAAAACATCAAATCGAAAACTGGTTTCTATCAATAAAAAAAAAAAAATCCAATACAACTGAATGATACAAGAAATTCAATTGAATTGTAAAACAAAAATGAAGAATTAAAGAAAGAACATATTTTGAAGTCGCCATAGTCTATTAGGTAGTGTATGGGCTTATTAGACGTAAAGCCCGGCTTCGTATCCCAGGTCAGGCATCAAAACGAAATATGAAAAAAATTATATTTCTTTGGCAATTTCCTCTCAGCAGATTTCTGGCAGAAACTCTGAGAGTAAGTAAAATTGCCATGAAAAGCTTCTCAAAATTCTGTCGTTCAGAGCCTACGTTAAACTGTATGTAGATCCCGCTACTTACGTATAAAATTGACGCGTACAACATGTATGGTCTGAGAAGCTTACCCGTAATTCTGGCTGAAGGGTTGTAATGGCCAATTATATATGTATGTGTGTACATATTTTAGAGTATATGGGATGAGGTTATTTTAAAAACAATCCTGGATAGAGTCTACAAAAAAAATTAATTGATTCCATTAGATATTCATTGCAAAAATAATTTAAAGCTTCATTCAAATCATTTAAAAAAAAAGTTTTAAAATTCTAAAATGAAATTCTATTATCAAACAAAAGACTTAAGAAACAAACTTTTTTTTTATAAAAATGTTTTTCCCCAAAAATTCATGCCTATTTTAAATATTATTTCTCACATTTTTTTTATTACATTTCCCTTTAATTTGTTAAATTTCTTTTGCCTGGAGAAAGGATACATACATAGCTGCCAGATAAATGAAGCGTCAAATATTTTAGACAAAATCGTCAAATTCGTCAAAGACGTTCACTGAAATCGTAAAGAAATCCTCAGAAAAAATATAATATAAAGCATGTGTCGAAGTCGCGGTGGTCTAGTGGGTAGTGTATTGGCTTATTAGACAAAAGGCCCGGGTTCGAATCCCAGGTCAGACATCAAAACGAAAAATATTTCTTCGGCGACTTCCTCTCAGCAGATTTCTGGCAAAAACTCTTAGAGTAAAAATTGCCATAAAAAGCTTCTCAAAAATCTGTCGTTCGGAGTCGACTTTAAACTGTAGGTCCCGCCACTCATGTATAAAATTAACGCACGCAACATAAGTGGTGTGAGAAGCTAGGTCGTAATCCTGACTGAAGGGTTGTAATGGCCAATTATGTATGTGTAAAGCATGTGTGGTGTAAATATTAGAGAAGAATTTGACGTTATAGGCCTGCAAAATTCAGTGTGATGATCGTTATAGCTGGCGCATTTTTCTGTGTTTTTGTTTCTTAAGACTTTGCAAAAAACTTCACTTCGCAATACAACTCTCATGTATGGGTTGGCCCTTAACGTTTTGAGGCTTCCCTAGGCCGTAGTAGCTCGTTAACCACGAAAGTGTGCCCAACTCCATTTATCCATTGGAGAATCGTTGATTGTGTTTCACTGTGCTATCACTCCTACAACGGATAATAGATCTTATTTATGAAATTTATTTAGTCCTATGTAGCACTCATCCTTCTCGGCCAGCACATCCGTATGTGGTCGATTGGCACACTTCATTGCAGACAATGTTTGTTCAAACCTAGGGCTCTTTCTTTCCTGTACCCTATTATATGTTTTCGTTGTTCCAAACACAATGCCCACTCCTGAGTGTTGGTCGTATAAAAAAAATAATGGCACTCGTCTTTGTTCTTCCGATGGTAATATTAGAAGCTATAATTGAATTTTTAAAATTGTCTGCAACTTGGTTGAATTTTTTTTTAGGCTTTTAATATTAAGGCATAAAATAAAGAAAATTCCTCGAAGGTATTCGAAAATAATGTAAAAAATTTACGTAAATTTTTAATTTTTAAAAATCGTCAAAAAAAGGGCATAAATCGTCATGTCGTTAATATGATATTTTTGGAGCACAAAATCGTTAAAATGACGATAAGTCGTCAAATCTGGCAGCTACATTGCTTACTTACTTAATTGGTTAGAATATATATGTACCAACTTAGCTTCTCACACCATTTCTGTAGTTTATGTTAATTTTATACATGAGTGGTCGACTCCGAAAGAAAGATTTTTTTGAAAATTTCATTTTACTCTCAACATTTTTACCAGAAATCTGCTGACAGTCAGTCGTCAAATAAATATTTTTCTCATATTTCATTTTGTCAACGATGTCTGACATGGGGTTTGAATTGTGATCCCACATCTAATAAGCCAACCAACTTAGACTACGGTAACTTTCATAAAATCCAACAAAATTAGAAAAATATGGTCTTCAAGAAAATTTATGTATTACTGGACTTTCCATTGAATATATCACAGAATTGTTATTAAAAATTGCTTCCGTGCAATTGCCACATAATGCTGAAAAATCTGTTAAATAAAAATGATTTTGGACATGATTTTTGGACTCTCTGCATGGCCTCGTGTTCCATGCAGATTCCAGCCGAGAGCGATATTTGCGATATTTGTCGACTTCTGCAATGTGCGACCAATTCAGTATCATCTCCTGTCTATTGAATTTTTGTCTGCATCTTCTGTAAAGCCCTGAATTTAGAAATCCAATGATGGGGCCGCCATATGCAAAGAATACTTTTCAGGCAACAGCCAATAAAAACTTGCAATTTATTTGCCCAAGTTTGATAGGCAATGAAAGCCCGTGTTCCAAACCCCAGCTGAGATGTTTTGTTTGAACAAAACGAAATATGAAGAAGTATTTCTTTCGGTATTAAAATACTCAAAAGTCTGTCATAGATAAAATTAATACACACAACATTAGCGGTGTGAGAAGCTAGATTGTAATCCTGATTAAATGTTTGCAATGATCTTTTAAGAAGCCGCCGTAGTCTAGTACGTAGTGTGTTGGCTTATTAGACGTAAAAGCCCGGGTTCGAGTCCCAGGCCAGACATCAAAACAAAATACAAAAAAAAAAGTATTTCTTCGGCGATTTCCTTTCAGCAGATTTCTGGCAAAAACTCTGAGAGTAAATAAAATTGCCATGAAAAGTTTCTGATAAAATCTGCCGTTCGGGGTCGACAGGCACTGTAGATCCCGCTACTCATGTATAAAATTAACACACACAACATAAGTGGTGTGAGAAACTAGGTCAATAATTCTGGCTGATAGGTTCTAATGTCCAATTATGTAATGATTTTTTAAGTAAGTTTCCTTCGTATTTCCACTGACGCAAGTCAAATTTCGCTTGTGTAAGAAAGTCCAGATTTCACATTCTCATCGAATATACTCAAGGGTTTCTATTACGCCCTCACACCACTTGTGTTGTCGTGTAAATGACAGATTTTCTTTTTTTAAAGTTTTCATGGCAATTTTATTTACTCCCAAAGTTTTTGCCAGAAATCTTCTGAAAGGAAGTCACCGAAGAAATATTTTTTTTATATTTTCGTTTTGTTTGAGATGTCTAACCTTGAATTTGAATCCGTCGTCTAATAGGCCAATATACTACCTACTAGACTACAGTGACTTCAATACAATTTAGAATTGTTTGTTGAAGGCAATAAAAATTTCTTAGTTATTTGATGTTTTTTTTAATCTAAAATAAAATGTTTCATAATAAAAATTTTAATAATTTTGCAGGCCAAGCTAACCGAAGTGTTGATAATTAACAACTTTCTCTTTATTGGACCAAAATATTTACAATAAAAATAATGATTGTTAGAAAATCAATCAATTGAAGAAAGCGTATTGAATTTTTATTAATGTTGCAAACCTTTTTGTCTGCTATATTCGACTACAATGTTAGTCAAGTCAATTAATATCAATTCTTTATACTTTTTCATTACAAAAATTTGTTAAGGAATCGTTGAAGTAAAAATTAATGAAAAAAAAAACTGCACATGTTAGTTATTAATTTACATTTGCATTTACGAAATACCAATTGATGTATTGAACCACTGAACCACTTTTCACTTTCTATCAATATTTCAATTTACTTTCAATTCAATTAATTGGTGAATGCCATATTTATTGCAATTTTTATAAAAATTTCTAAATTTTTTAATGTGTTTTAATGTGTTTTACATTAATAAATGCACAATTTTTATTTGCCTCGCAAACAAATGATTAACCCCACGAATTATTACTTCAACGTCCATGTCCAAGCTGAACAAATAAATGGAAAAATTAAATTTAGTTCCAGCAAGATATGCAAGATATGTTAATGAAAACAATATTTTTATGATCGAATTATCATCAGTTTTAGTTGCAGTTACCATAAAATTTTACACTTTCAAGCTGTTTGTCATGGGAATGTTTTGCTCTCGTATTGAAATGAGGTGAAAATAAAATCATTTTTCTTCAACGAAAATATTATTTAAGGAAACAAAAAAAAAAAAAAGCATTTGTGGAATGAAAATATAAAAAGCCAGCATACAAGGGCGATTCGGAAACTTCTTTAGCCTATCAACGAAAGAGAATAGTAAGTTTTTCAAAAATATTTTTATTTTTCAATATAATCTCCTGAAGTTTCTATACACTTAGTCCAAATTAAAATAGTTTTCCTCAAGGTCTTCAAAATAGTGGTTAACAACAGTAATTGCATCTTCATTTTAGATAAAAGGTAAAAGTCACTGCGAGCTAAATCAGGAGAATAAGGTGGGTGGTCAAGTAACTCGTACTTTAATTCGTTGATTTTAGCACTATTGTCCGCTGGTGCGTTGTCTTGATGAAAAATTATTTTTTTGTGTTGTAAGCCATGACGTTTTTCTCGAATTTAAACATTTAATTGATCCAAAAGGTTGCATATAGTACTCTGAATTTATTGTTTTACCCTTTTGCAGATAGTCAATCAATAAAATACCTTTGAAGTCCAAAAAAATCGTTGCCATAACCTTACCAGCCGATTGAATAGTTTTTGCCTTCTTTGGGCACTTCCTCCAGCTTCAGTCCATTGTTTGAATTGTTCTTTTGACTCTGGAGTATAGTGCTGGACCAATGTCTCATCAACAGTTATGAAAGGACGCTTAAAATCCATTTTATTTCGCTTAAAACGATCCAGATAAGCTTGAGAAACGTTCCTTCTTATGCGTTTTTGGCCGACTGTTAACAAATGCGGCACCCATCTTGCAGAAAGCTTTTTCATCTGTAGTTCTTCATGCAAAATTAAATGGACTCGATCATTTGAGATGCTCATGATATTAGCAATTTCACGTACTTTTATTTGTCGATCATTTAATACCATATCATGCACTTTGGCTACAATTTCTGTTGTTGTTGCTGTTTTTGGACGGTTCACCTTCAATGCTTGTACGACCACGTTTAAATTCTGCAACCCAATTTTTTACTGTTGCATATGAAGGAGCACTTTCACCTAACACATTCACCATATCATTATGAATTTCCTGTCCCGATAAACCTTTTTTATGTAAATATTTAATGACAGCACGCATTTCTAATTTTTCCATTGTAAACAAATCGTATGTGCGCTGTTTTCAATATTTTGTTTCACAAACTTTTTCTTTTTAAAAAACGTGGTCTTATGCTTTCAATACAACATATTACATAGATACATACATACATAGATTGGTCACACCATGTATGTTGTGTGTGTTAATTTTATACATGAGTGGTGGGCCCTACTGTTTAAAGTCGACTCCGAACGAGAGATTTTTGAGAAATTATTTTTTGACGGGTTTATTTACTCTCAGGGTTTTTGCGAGAAATCTGCTGGGAGGAAATCACCAAAGCAATACTTGGGGTCGCTGATTACAGATCTTCATTCAGATGTGAAAAATTCAAAATGGCGGATCCAATATGGCGGTAACAGTTTTCTAGTAAATTCGATTAATTTTTATAAACCTCGACCGCCATATTGAATCTGCCATTTTGAATTTTTGAAATCTGAATAAAGATCTCTGTAGTCAACTTTCGGAAACACTTGGAGTCATCTTATTTGCAAAACCCATGCAAGGCTGTGTAAATAATGTTTTGATCTGCGATTAAAGAGATGCAAGCAGTAGTATTGGAATATATGTGTAGGGGGTATATTATTAAGACATACAAGAAATATGAAAGATAGTTACCATTGAATTCGTTCCGAATTCTACATCATAACTTTAACCCAATCAAACTGTTGGATCTATCCTAAGGGCGTAGTCTAGTAGGTAGTGTGTTGGCTTATTAGACGTAAAGCCAGGGTTCGAGCCACAGGCCAGACATCAAAACAAAATCCACAAAAAGTATTTCTACGGCTATATTTCTTTCAAAAACTCTGAGAGAAAATAAAATTGCCATGAAAAGTTTCTCAAAAGACAATCTGTCGTTTGGAGTTGACTGTAGGTCTCGCCACTTATGTATAAAATTAACACACACAGCATAAGTGCCGTGTGAGACTAGGTCAATCATCCAGACTGAAGGGTTGTAATGACCAATTATGTATGTATCCTAAAGTCGTTCAGAAAGAAAGTGCAATTTTCTTTGAGACGATCGATGAAAAGCTACGTTATTTTCTAATGATACTGGCAATATTAGCAGTCAATGCTTAAAGAAAATTGCAGACTTTTAAATACGGAGGGAGACCTCCATGAAAGCGTTTCATTAAAATTAAAGTTTAATAAACTATTTACGAACATCATTTGTGTTGGGTGCAGTTACGGAACTTCAGATAGTTAAAGATCCATGTAGAAAGCATGAAAAAATTTCAATAAAATTTTTTCTTTAAATGAAAACGTAAATTTTTTTCTCTAATTAGTGTTGGCTTGATTCTTATGAAAATATTTATTTTACAACGAAAAAATAAACCAGTTTTCAAGAATGATTCAAAAATCATTAAAAAAAATCATTTTTTATTTGCATTTTCTGTATGAATGAATGATTTTTCAAGAACAAAGCGAGTAAATGTAAAAAAAAAAAATCAAAAAAAAGTGGACAAAAAAGCTGGCCATTGGTTTACAAATAAAAACAAAAAATCAAACAAATTCAAAGCCACGTTAGTCAACATATTTTTTGTTTTTTTTTTTGAGAATTAAAGTCAAACAAAATAAATTTTAAAGCCGCTGGAGGCTTAAAAGAATAACAAAAAATCAGCGGCGGGACAGACATAATTTTTAGGCACTCATCTTAAAAGGCATGAAATGAAATTGAAAATTTGAACAAAAACAGAAGAACAGTGAGGCAGACAGACAGACAAACGGATATTTGTGTTATTAACAAACAAAAATAAATAAAAACAAGTCAAAGAAATATTTGAAGAGAAAAAAAAAGTTTTTTTTATTGAAAACCAAATACATTTTCCTTCCTTGGCAAAGTAAATCGCAAAATGATTCATTTTCTTAAAATTCCTGTATCCGCTACAAAAGCAAAAATTGTGTTTCCTTAAAGCCAACTGAAATATATTTGAAGATCAGCAACATTTGTTGATATTTTGTTTTTTCTTTTTAATTCTTGTTTAAGTTATGTTGTTAAAAGCGGTCAATTGTGAAATAATTTTTGAACTTTCTTTATGGCTTTAAGCCAAATATTTACACGGATTTCAACTGATGTTTTTATCCGGTATTTGTGTTCTCTTTTTCCCTCTTCTTCTGCTCTGCATTAAACTCTCATTTGTAATGAAAAATTAAAGGCAAACAATATAGAAGAAAACGAAATAAACAAAGAACAAGAAAAAAAATTATATGTTTAGTCATGTGACTACTTCTTTAAGGAAGGGAAAGTACGCCTATAACAGAAATTGCAAGTCGAATTAGAATTCAAATGAAAGCACTTTGTAAAGAAATGAAAAAATGACCTGTAAGTGGTTTGATTAAGATGGTAGACACAATAGCATTGCAATAAGCCTTCTACGTTTTATCCATATCTTTATATTGACAGGATAAGCTGATAAACTTTTCTAAAACATTTGGACTGGAACGTAGAATTGTAACAACTTCCCTTTAAGTTTCCAGAACTTTAGCCAAGTCCCTATTAATGTGTCACAATTGGCCTCTTATGTGTGCGTCCATTCAACTATTTTACTATTAAAATGTGCACTCCGAGATTAAACAAGTTCAAAGGCCAGTGATTTGTGATAACCAGAAGAAGGGAAACGAATTAATAAGAATTCATAAGATAGAAAAAAAATTCTGCGAATTACTTCGAAAAATATAGGAAGTATGTTGGCCTATTAAACGTAAAGCCAGGGTTCGAGAAATTATGCGGCCAGGAAATGTCTCTTGCAATAATGCCATATTCGCTCGAGTTGTGTGGCATGTGGCACCGTCTTGTCGAAACCACATATTCGCCGAGTCGTATTCTTCAATAGCAGGAAAAAAAAGTCGGTTATCATATAACCATAACGCTCCGAATTGACGGTGACAGTCGTTCTTTGTCGTTTTCAAAGAAGTAAGACCCAATCACACATTCGAACCAAAAAGCCCACCAAACAGTGACTTTTTCCTCTCTTCAATTACTTGAGGATTCTCAGAACCCCAAATACGACAATTTTATTTATTAATATATACCCACCGAGTGTGAAATGTGCTTCATCGCTGAAGAAAATTTTAATCGATAAATTACCATCCACCGCCTGTTGTTCAAGTACCCATTTCATGTATCTACGATATTGTGAATGGTCAGTTGGCTTCAGCTGTTGCGTCAGCTGGACTTTATATGGATGTAGGTGTAGATCTAAATGCAAAATACGCCATAATGTGCCTGAGAACGACAAGGAATCGACACATTCGGGTCTTCGGCAGCACTTTCGCTTACAATAGCGATATTTTCAGCGAAACAAGCGAAACGATGATGCACAGGCCTTTCACTATTTCTAACCACTCCAGTCTTTTCAAATTTCTTCACAACTTTGCTAATTGTTTGCGTAGTTGGACGATTATGTAAACCATAATCTCCTCTTAAAGCACGATACGTGGCTGTAGCAGAATCACCATTTTTTGTAATAGGTTTTGATCATTTTCATGCGTTGTGTGATAGTTAAGCGATCCATTTTCGTCTCAATGTCAGAATTTGAAGTGAAAAGAAAAAATTTGTTTCCACAACTTAGTTTGACAGATATTGAATTCCAGTCCCATACTTTTGAAACCACGAAATGGATAGCCCTTTACATGTAGTAGGTAGTGTGTTAACTTATAAGACGTGAGGCCACGGTTCAAAACCCAGCTTAAAAGCGGTCATCGCCAACAAAACCGAAATATGAAGAAATATTTTCTCGGTTGATAATTTGCTGTGTGTTCATGAACATAGAAGTGTTTTAGAAAATGTTAAATGTAATACTAACTGGTCCGCAGCGAATTCAAAAATTGTTTGATGAGGAAAATCTCTTAGTGCGGAATTACTAAAGCACTTCGACTATATATGATTTATAGTACTATCCAACCCTACAAACCTTTAGCAAGAAACGTTCGACAACAGAATTATAAAAATACTTATGAATTCTTTAGCAGCCCATACATACTAACTGAAATATCACTTTTTGAAACGAAAGATTGTCTATACACAACGAAGAAAGAGACAAGAAGACGAAATCTATGGATAGGTTGAGTTACAAAACCTTCGAAGGCGAACGTAGCTAGAATTGTTTATTGCATATAAGGAGATACGCCGCCTGGTTAAGGTATTATAAAGGCTGAAGGTATTCTCTTGGGGATCACACCAAAAATAGGTTTTAAACCAGTGGAATACGTGATCCATTCGTAACTGTGGACTCACAGCACGCAGTGACTCTAGTCCATACCACATACATGCATAATTGGTCATTACGACCCTTTAGACAGGATTACGACTTAGTTTCTCACACCACTTATGTTGTGTATGTGTTCATTTTATACAAGGGTACACGTCGTGACCTGCTGTTTTAAAGTCGATTTAGAACGGCAGATTTTTGAGAAACTCTTCACGGTAATTTTATTTTACTCTCAGAGTTTTTGAAAGAAATCTGTTGGGAAGTAGTGTCATCGAAGAAATATTTTTTTGCCATTTGCATTTTATTGGAGATAACTGATCTGGGGTTTGAACCGCATTATCTATAACAGCTTAAACATAAGCAGGTTTATTGTAAACGATCTCGAACTTGAAGTGTCTTTGCGAGCAAAGCATCAGCAGCCCATAGTAGTTATTGAAATGCTACGCCCAAAAGTAAATCTACGCAATAAAACATTGCTTCCAAACAGTTTTGAGTTCTAAATCGCACGTCTTTCAAATTCTTTTCAACTTTATTTAATTTGTAATGGAAATAGCAAGAATTGAAGAAGGTCGGTATTAAAAACTGTTCATATTTCCTATCTTATTGCATTTTGAGACCTGGAGAAACCTGTTATTATCATACTGGCAGGTTATACGAGTATATGAATCGAACTATTGCTATTTACAGCATCTTGAGAGTGTCTCTCAATCTTTTTCAGTCCTAAGTAATTAATTTTGCTGCACTTGATAGAAATTTAGATCAATGATCCATTGCAGAATATGAAGATTTTTTCATAATTTTATTTTATTAATTAAGACTAGAGATGTTTTAGTTGTGTTTAAACCCTGTATTATTAATGAATTTCAATTTTCTTATCTTCTTCTTACAGGTTTTCATTACATTCTCCATATCAATTGGCAATGATTTAATGTCTGAACTTTTGTATTTAAAAGGTGAGTTTTTGTTTTTATTGTTTTTAATTTTAATTTCAATTTTAATTGAGATTTTGCTTTTTTTTAACAAAAATAAAAATAAAAAAATTAAACAAAAATTGTACATCTTTTTTTTAATCTTTTTCGTTCATATGTAGTTTTTTGTATGTCAAAAGTGTTTTGCCCTGACCTTCTATAAGAGTTTTAGCAAATTGGCTTAACTTCCCCACTTATTTCATTATTTTGTTATTGTTATTGTTTTTGTTTTCATTTCTTGAATGGCATGATTATTGCCATTTTTTTTTTGCTTATTGTTGTTGTTCTTGATTAGTATGCTGGGCCTTAATAATTGTGTTTTTCCATATTCATTGCCAATGGCCATAAAATGTTGCGTTTTTTTTTTCTTTCATTTTTTGCTGTCGATTTTAATAATTTTTTTTTTAAGTGTGTTACTCATACTTCAAAATTGTTACAACTTTTTAGTCTGAATTTTTCTTTTTCTTATTATTTTTCTTATTCTACTTGCAACAAATTTCATTCTGTGATATTTTATGTTTTTGTGTCGAGTTTTATTTTTTTTTCTTTATGGGCATCCACTATTTCCATCATCTTCATCATCACTTGGGCTTGCTTATTTTCATTGGCATGCAGAATGAAAAAAAAGAAAAATAATAACAATAACAACAATAACATAAACAATCATCATTTCATATTATATATTGCCAACGTTTTTTTATATTTATAAGAGTATAATTCACATTTATTTTCCCACGCTCTTGCATATCCGTACTTTGAGCTGCTTTTTCACAAACAAACAAACAAAAAACTTAAATCTTGTCTCTAAACGGTGGGGTCGAACGTGTAGACGAAATAATACCGACTAAATATTGTTGAGCTAAACAAACGTACTTTGATTAGTTTACATTTCATGTCTGCTAAATAGAAATGATATTTGGAGATGAGATTAGGTGACTTCATTTGAAAAGAGGTACAAAGTTGCACAGAAATTAATGCTTACGAGTATGTATCGTTGACTGGAAGGACTTTACATACATAGACACATACATAATTGGTCATTATAACCCTTTAGTTAGGATTATTGACCTAGTTTCTTATACCGCTTATGTTATGTTAATTTTATATATAATCGGCGGGACCTACAGTTTAAAGTCGTCTCCGAACGACAGATTTTTTTCAGAAACATTTTCATGGTAATTTTATTTGCTCTCAGAGTTTTTGCCAGAATACTTTTCTTTTGTATTATGTTTTGATGTCTGGCCTGGGACTCGAACTCTGGCTTTATAAGCCAACACACTACCTACTAGACTACGGCGACTTCCCAACTGGAAAGACTTTATATTCTAAAATTATGTAAAGTACTGTAAAACCTGCAACAAAGTCTGATTGAAAACCATATATAAACGCTATTCAAAGTAAGATGTTAAAAGTACTCACTCTTTCCACGATATTACCTGTAGCGGAGTCACTCATCAATTCAAGACACTGCCATAAACACTGCCATTGCAAGGTTCTCGGTAATTCACATTTTGTCTTGGTTGTCAAACCTTTGGATACCGAATACCAGTATTCGGATGGCTCAAAAATGGACAATAACATTAGTCCTGGAAATCATAAAACCGGCTAGAATATGTTGATTCTATGTCGATTCAGACTGTGATCACAGCTATTGCCAGCTGCGCTCAGGCGAATAACATATTCTCAGCCAGCTGGGTGACTTTCATCATACGGCTTCCAAATTTGTCAAAAGTTGCTACAAAAAGGAGAATCTTGAAAAACAGTCCAGTTACTTTCGACATCTGTACATCACGAACTGTTAGACAACGATCTAAAGGACCAGAGATCAACTCCAGAAAAAAATTTGCAGATGATTAGAGCATTGATTATGCATGCAAAGATTAAATAATCGGATTAAGAGCTACTCGAATATTCTAAGGGAATGATTTACGGATAATTGTGAACTGCAAAGTCATCTGCAGTTCATCTAGAGTTGAAATCGCGGATTTAGAAGCTTGCAGTATATTACTGCGCCACCAGAAGCAGAGCGAACACATGTTTTAGGAAAAAATAAACCAAATTCGAACTATTAAAATGACTCCAATTCGTTCGCATACCATATATACAATAATCAATCTGCGAACAGGTAGAAGATGACTATACTTTCACCTGGAAACCGCTTGGCCACAGACTTATTAGACTTATTAGATATGAGGCCTGGGTTCAGACCCAGATCAGACATTTCCAACAAAACGAAATATGAAGAAAATATTTCTTCGGTAACTTCCTCTTAGCAGATTCCCTTGATATCAATAGACAAGGAATTGGGAGCCAAATAACCTGTATCTACAGCTAGCAAGCGACGGGCACTGACAAAGGAAGTAGAAAACAGTCTGCTTTTCTTCAGCGTATCTGCATCCACAACACAAATCGTTAAGTCGAGATGACTTCTGTCCAACAAGGGCCAAGTGAGTCTAGCGGTGGAGCAGGACTCCTCATTGACCCTGGATAGGTTGGCGTCCCGAAGGAACTTCCGCGCAATATCCAACTTGGTCGAGGCAAGTGGCATGCCCAATTCAATAGAAGATGATTCCGGAAGGACTCACCAGCTCTAGCCGGAATGTCACTGTGCCCGGGTACCCACACTAATGAGACACTGGTGAAGCGCCCAGAAAGAAGGTCGAGACAGCTGCGACAATCCTTAACGATCCTAGAGTTATTCACGAAACCCGATATAGCCTAACTACCAGAAAAGACCGAGACTCAATTGAAAACAGCACCGTTGACGAGAATCCATTGAGTGACCCAATAAATTGGTATCACCTCCGCCTGAAACATATTGCAGTAGTGACAGGTAAAGTTCCTCTAAAAAATCTATCGTCCGGAGTCCGCTTCTAACTGTAGGTCTCATCATTTATGGATAAAAATAACACAAGTGGTGAGAGAAAATAGGTTGTAATCGTGGCTGTAGATCCAGTCCCCAGTAGAGCTTTTAAAATTAAAATTGAAATAAAAAAACAAATTCCTTTCAAATTTACCCAATTCATTACAATGACTTTATTTGTTACTATTTAATCGATAACAACTGTTTACATATGCACGTCGAAGGCAGACATACACTCTGTGGTTGTATTGATATTCGCACATGCTGGCCTGGCTAAGATCATTTTGGTCTTTTCTTTTGTATTATGTTTTGATGTCTGGCCTGGGACTCGAACTCTGGCTTTATAAGCCAACACACTACCTACTAGACTACGGCGACTTCCCAACTGGAAAGACTTTATATAACCTGTAGCGGAGTCACTCATCAATTCAAGACACTGCCATAAACACTGCCATTGCAAGGTTCTCGGTAATTCACATTTTGTCTTGGTTGTCAAACCTTTGGATACCGAATCCCAGTATTCGGATGGCTCAAAAATGGACAATAACATTAGTCCTGGAAATCATAAAACCGGCTAGAATATGTTGATTCTATGTCGATTCAGACTGTGATCACAGCTATTGCCAGCTGCGCTCAGGCGAATAACATATTCTCAGCCAGCTGGGCTGTGTTTAAGACCCTTGACTTTCATCATACGGCTTCCAAATTTGTCAAAAGTTGCTACAAAAAGGAGAATCTTGAAAAACAGTCCAGTTACTTTCGACATCTGTACATCACGAACTGTTAGACAACGATCTAAAGGACCAGAGATCAACTCCAGAAAAAAATTTGCAGATGATTAGAGCATTGATTATGCATGCAAAGATTAAATAATCGGATTAAGAGCTACTCGAATATTCTAAGGGAATGATTTACGGATAATTGTGAACTGCAAAGTCATCTGCAGTTCATCTAGAGTTGAAATCGCGGATTTAGAAGCTTGCAGTATATTACTGCGCCACCAGAAGCAGAGCGAACACATGTTTTAGGAAAAAATAAACCAAATTCGAACTATTAAAATGACTCCAATTCGTTCGCATACCATATATACAATAATCAATCTGCGAACAGGTAGAAGATGACTATACTTTCACCTGGAAACCGCTTGGCCACAGACTTATTAGACTTATTAGATATGAGGCCTGGGTTCAGACCCAGATCAGACATTTCCAACAAAACGAAATATGAAGAAAATATTTCTTCGGTGACTTCCTCTTAGCAGATTTCCTTGATATCAATAGAAAAGGAATTGGGAGCCAAATAACCTGTATCTACACCTAGCAAGCGACGGGCACTGACAAAGGAAGTAGAAAACAGTCTGCTTTTCTTCAGCGTATCTGCATCCACAACAGAAATCGTTAAGTCGAGATGACTTCTGTCCATCAAGGGCCAAGTGAGTCTAGCGGTGGAGCAGGACTCCTCATTGACCCTGGATAGGTTGGCGTCCCGAAGGAACTTCCGCGCAATATCCAACTTGGCCGAGGCAAGTGGCATGCCCAATTCAATAGAAGATGATTCCGGAAGGACTCACCAGCTCTAGACAGCTTGCAATTTTCCGGAATGTCACTGTGCCCGGGTACCCACACTAATGAGACACTGGTGAAGCGCCCAGAAAGAAGGTCGAGACAGCTGCGACAATCCTTAACGATCCTAGAGTTATTCACGAAACCCGATATAGCCTAACTACCAGAAAAGACCGAGACTCAATTGAAAACAGCACCGTTGACGAGAATCCATTGAGTGACCCAATAAATTGGTATCACCTCCGCCTGAAACATATTGCAGTAGTGACAGGTAAAGTTCCTCTAAAAAATCTATCGTTCGGAGTCCGCTTCAAACTGTAGGTCCCATCATTTATGGATAAAAATAACACAAGTGGTGAGAGGAAATAGGTTGTAATCGTGGCTGTAGATCCAGTCCCCAGTAGAGCTTTCAAAATTAAAATTGAAATAAAAAAAAATTTCTTTCAAATTTAACGAATTCATTACAATGACTTTATTTGTTACTATTTAATCGATAACAACTGTTTACATATGCACGTCGAAGACATACATACACTCTGTGGTTGTATTGATATTCGCACATGCTGGCCTGGCTAAGATCATTTTGGTCTGGTCTTTTCTACTGCTGCTGTTGCTGTTTGTATGTGTGTGTGTGTGTGTATGTGAATGTGTTTATGTTTGTCATTTTGACGTTTTACAATTATTCAAATATGGCCAGTCAACTAACCAGCCGGCTGGCTTTGGTTTCGCTATAATTTTTCTCTTCTTCTACTTCGTCTTCCAGCAATTTTTGTTTTTTAAGCATTTTTTTTTCCTATCAACTAGTTTTGCGCGACCATGTGTTTATACGATGATTGTTTTCAAAATAAACAAAATACTGCGCGTACTTTACTCACTCCACCACATAGACTGAAGACGGTTAATGAAAAAAAGAAAAAAAAAAAAAACAAATTCGAACTATTAAAATGACTCCAATTCGTTCGCATACCATATATACAATAATCAATCTGCGAACAGGTAGAAGATGACTATACTTTCACCTGGAAACCGCTTGGCCACAGACTTATTAGACTTATTAGATATGAGGCCTGGGTTCAGACCCAGATCAGACATTTCCAACAAAACGAAATATGAAGAAAATATTTCTTCGGTAACTTCCTCTTAGCAGATTTCCTTGATATCAATAGACAAGGAATTGGGAGCCAAATAACCTGTATCTACAGCTAGCAAGCGACGGGCACTGACAAAGGAAGTAGAAAACAGTCTGCTTTTCTTCAGCGTATCTGCATCCACAACAGAAATCGTTAAGTCGAGATGACTTCTGTCCATCAAGGGCCAAGTGAGTCTAGCGGTGGAGCAGGACTCCTCATTGACCCTGGATAGGTTGGCGTCCCGAAGGAACTTCCGCGCAATATCCAACTTGGCCGAGGCAAGTGGCATGCCCAATTCAATAGAAGATGATTCCGGAAGGACTCACCAGCTCTAGCCGGAATGTCACTGTGCCCGGGTACCCACACTAATGAGACACTGGTGAAGCGCCCAGAAAGAAGGTCGAGACAGCTGCGACAATCCTTAACGATCCTAGAGTTATTCACGAAACCCGATATAGCCTAACTACCAGAAAAGACCGAGACTCAATTGAAAACAGCACCGTTGACGAGAATCCATTGAGTGACCCAATAAATTGGTATCACCTCCGCCTGAAACATATTGCAGTAGTGACAGGTAAAGTTCCTCTAAAAAATCTATCGTCCGGAGTCCGCTTCTAACTGTAGGTCTCATCATTTATGGATAAAAATAACACAAGTGGTGAGAGAAAATAGGTTGTAATCGTGGCTGTAGATCCAGTCCCCAGTAGAGCTTTTAAAATTAAAATTGAAATAAAAAAACAAATTCCTTTCAAATTTACCCAATTCATTACAATGACTTTATTTGTTACTATTTAATCGATAACAACTGTTTACATATGCACGTCGAAGGCAGACATACACTCTGTGGTTGTATTGATATTCGCACATGCTGGCCTGGCTAAGATCATTTTGGTCTGGTCTTTTCTACTGCTGCTGCTGCTGCTGTTGCTGTTTGTATGTGTGTATGTGTGTGTGTGTGTATGTGAATGTGTTTATGTTTGTCATTTTGACGTTTTACAATTATTCAAATATGGCCAGTCAACTAACCAGCCGGCTGGCTTTGGTTTCGCTATAATTTTTCTCTTCTTCTACTTCGTCTTCCAGCAATTTTTGTTTTTTAAGCATTTTTTTTTCCTATCAACTAGTTTTGCGCGACCATGTGTTTATACGATGATTGTTTTCAAAATAAACAAAATACTGCGCGTACTTTACTCACTCCACCACATAGACTGAAGACGGTTAATGAAAAAAATAAAAAAAAAAACAAAATAAAAAATAAACAAACTCTCGTAATTTATTTTATTTAAACGTTAATATTGATTTGTTGGCAAAATTTATTGTCTAATAGGCAAAACTGAATAAAGAAAAAACAAAAACTGATATGTACTCTTAAGAACAGTAGTGATGTGTATATGCATATACAGTTGTGCGGGTAGTAATAATTGACAACAAGGTACAGTGGTGGCATTATAATTAGAAACGACTTAGCAGCATGTATGTTTGTTAATTTATTATCAAATTTTTTTTTACTTATTTTAAAACCAAGAGTTAAAAAAGACATCACAACATGTTAGCTTCACGATTAGAGTAAAAAAATTCACAGCATTAATATCGTTTTGAAAAAAAATATGAGATAAAAACAAAAAATATCAATTTCAGGTTAGTCATATAATTAGAAACAAAAAATATTCATACAACAGCATAAAAATATCTTAATAAATCCACATTTAATGGGCATATTCTTTAATAATTTGTCGGATAGCCCTTGTTTTAAACAGCAAATCTTTTCGGCAAACTTTTCGTCGGCATGTTTGTACTGATATGTTGTGCCAGCTTTGTTGCATCTTTATATGGAGTGTTTTACCTGTATCTACAGCTAGCAAGCGACGGGCACTGACAAAGGAAGTAGAAAACAGTCTGCTTTTCTTCAGCGTATCTGCATCCACAACACAAATCGTTAAGTCGAGATGACTTCTGTCCAACAAGGGCCAAGTGAGTCTAGCGGTGGAGCAGGACTCCTCATTGACCCTGGATAGGTTGGCGTCCCGAAGGAACTTCCGCGCAATATCCAACTTGGCCGAGGCAAGTGGCATGCCCAATTCAATAGAAGATGATTCCGGAAGGACTCACCAGCTCTAGCCGGAATGTCACTGTGCCCGGGTACCCACACTAATGAGACACTGGTGAAGCGCCCAGAAAGAAGGTCGAGACAGCTGCGACAATCCTTAACGATCCTAGAGTTATTCACGAAACCCGATATAGCCTAACTACCAGAAAAGACCGAGACTCAATTGAAAACAGCACCGTTGACGAGAATCCATTGAGTGACCCAATAAATTGGTATCACCTCCGCCTGAAACATATTGCAGTAGTGACAGGTAAAGTTCCTCTAAAAAATCTATCGTCCGGAGTCCGCTTCTAACTGTAGGTCTCATCATTTATGGATAAAAATAACACAAGTGGTGAGAGAAAATAGGTTGTAATCGTGGCTGTAGATCCAGTCCCCAGTAGAGCTTTTAAAATTAAAATTGAAATAAAAAACAAATTCCTTTCAAATTTACCCAATTCATTACAATGACTTTATTTGTTACTATTTAATCGATAACAACTGTTTACATATGCACGTCGAAGGCAGACATACACTCTGTGGTTGTATTGATATTCGCACATGCTGGCCTGGCTAAGATCATTTTTGTCTGGTCTTTTCTACTGCTGCTGTTGCTGTTTGTATGTGTGTGTGTGTGTGTGTGTATGTGAATGTGTTTATGTTTGTCATTTTGACGTTTTACAATTATTCAAATATGGCCAGTCAACTAACCAGCCGGCTGGCTTTGGTTTCGCTATAATTTTTCTCTTCTTCTACTTCGTCTTCCAGCAATTTTTGTTTTTTAAGCATTTTTTTTTCTCCTATCAACTAGTTTTGCGCGACCATGTGTTTATACAATGATTGTTTTCAAAATAAACAAAATACTGCGCGTACTTTACTCACTCCACCACATAGACTGAAGACGGTTAATGAAAAAAGAAAAAAAAAAAAAACAAAATAAAAAATATAAAATAAACAAACTCTCGTAATTTATTTTATTTAAACGTTAATATTGATTTGTTGGCAAAATTTATTGTCTAATAGGCAAAATTGAATAAAGAAAAAACAAAAACTGATATGTACTCTTAAGAACAGTAGTGATATGTATATGCATATACAGTTGTGCGGGTAGTAATAATTGACAACAAGGTACAGTGGTGGCATTATAATTAGAAACGACTTAGCAGCATGTATGTTTGTTAATTTATTTTCGAAAATTTTTTTTACTCATTTTAAAACCAAGAGTTAAAAAAGACAGCACAACATGTTTGCTTCACGTTTAGAGTAAAAAAAATTCACAGCATTAATATCATTTTGAAAAAAAATATGAGATAAAAACAAAAAATATCAATTTCAGGTTAGTCATATAATTAGAAACAAAAAATATTCATACAACAGCATAAAAATATCTTAATAAATCCACATTTAATGGGCATATTCTTTAATAATTTGTCGGATAGCCCTTGTTTTAAACAGCAAATCTTTTCGGCAAACTTTTCGTTGGCATGTTTGTACTGATATGTTGTGCCAGCTTTGTTGCATCTTTATATGGAGTGTTTTACCCTTAAGATCTCTTTTGAAAATTATATGAAACCCCAGGCAGGAAGCCTAGAGCTAGAAAAATTATTTGAAGAGCCAGTAAGAGTAACCATTTCTTGTCTCCTTGTCTTGGAATAAAGGCTGAAATTGGACAATTTTAAGGCTAGAAATATCCATCTGGACAATAAGAATGCGTTTACAGGAGTCAGGACTTCGAGGGTGCTTTGGTCCGGAAAAATCGCATGCCTCAGAAAAAAAATATTAAAAAACAGTTACAGTTTGGAACGGAAATGATTAAAACAAATACGCGTTTTTGGAACAGAGTTCTCTGGGGTGACGAATCCAAGTTTATTTATCTATTAATTTCAATACAATTACAAATTATATTCTAATTCTTTACGAGCTGAGTAACTTTGACCATAGGCTCGGTGTAGTGTCACAGACCAGAGCCTCTGGTGGGAATCGAACCCACGACCCTCACGCTAATAGTCTAGCACACTACCCACTAGACTACCAGGGCGCTCAATCCAAGTTTAATTTGTTCCAATCTAATAGAAAAAACCTCCAAACAAAG
Source organism: Sarcophaga peregrina (assembly GCA_014635995.1). Classification (NCBI taxonomy): domain Eukaryota; kingdom Metazoa; phylum Arthropoda; class Insecta; order Diptera; family Sarcophagidae; genus Sarcophaga; species Sarcophaga peregrina. Next base: position 52,101,681 of record CM025790.1, on the reverse strand, counting down.
CCCTTGGTTCCAGGTACACAACTTAAAATGCGTTACAAAGTTTTGAAAATATATTAGCAAACATACAGGTTGCTAATTATAAGATCACCACCGTATTCAATTCTAGGAAATAATATATCCTATCAGATGGAAATTATAATTTTAAGAATTATTGAATAAACACCGCCATCACTACTTATGTACCTACATATGTATGTAACTAAAGGGTCTGTCAAATAACTTTTTTTTTTTTTTGGAAATGCTTTAAAAGAAAGCTACTGAATATTTTTTGAAATTTCTTTTTTTATTTAAAAGTACTATCCTTCCGGTTAATAATGGAAAATAATTTCATTTGAATGAAACTGCTGTCGCGGTTAGCCATGCAGTAGCCTACACATCGGTCCAATTTTTAAGCACATTATCGATTGTGCGCAGCTGTATTCCACCAATGGCTTCACGAATATTTGTCCTTTAAAGCGTCACTTGTCTCTGGCTTGTCGGCGTAACATATTTCTTTGACGGCACCCTACAACTAATAGTTCGACGATGTCAAATTGCAGCTTCGAGGTAGCCAAACGACATCAGCTTTGTGGCTGATAATGCGATCTTCAATAACAGGACGCAAAACATTGAGTGCAGCTTTGGCTGTGTTGTTGTAGCGCCGTCCTGTTGAAACTAAATGTTGTCAATATCCTCCACTTCAACTTTTGTGAACAAAAATTCAATCAACATGGCCCGATAACGATCGCCATTGACTGTAACGGCCACTTCTTGCTTCTTTTCGAAGAAAAATGGCCCAATTATGCCTCTGGACTAAAATCCGCACCAAACAGCAAATCTTTTCGGCAAACTTTTCGTTGGCATGTTTGTACTGATATGTTGTGCCAGCTTTGTTGCATCTTTATATGGAGTGTTTTACCCTTAAGATCTCTTTTGAAAATTATATGAAACCCCAGGCAGGAAGCCTAGAGCTAGAAAAATTATTTGAAGAGCCAGTAAGAGTAACCATTTCTTGTCTCCTTGTCTTGGAATAAAGGCTGAAATTGGACAATTTTAAGGCTAGAAATATCCATCTGGACAATAAGAATGCGTTTACAGGAGTCAGGACTTCGAGGGTGCTTTGGTACGGAAAAATCGCATGCCTCAGAAAAAAAATATTAAAAAACAGTTACAGTTTGGAACGGAAATGATTAAAACAAATACGCGTTTTTGGAACAGAGTTCTCTGGGGTGACGAATCCAAGTTTATTTATCTATTAATTTCAATACAATTACAAATTATATTCTAATTCTTTACGAGCTGAGTAACTTTGACCATAGGCTCGGTGTAGTGTCACAGACCAGAGCCTCTGGTGGGAATCGAACCCACGACCCTCACGCTAATAGTCTAGCACACTACCCACTAGACTACCAGGGCGCTCAATCCAAGTTTAATTTGTTCCAATCTAATGGAAAAAGACATCCTCCAAACAAAGCCCTTGGTTCCAGGTACACAACTTAAAATGCGTTACAAAGTTTTGAAAATATATTAGCAAACATACATGTTGCTAATTATAAGGTCACCACCGTATTCAATTCTAGGAAATAATATATCCTATCAGATGGAAAATTATAATTTTAAGAATTATTGAATAAACACCGCCATCACTCCTTATGTACCTACATATGTATGTAACTAAAGGGTCTGCCAAATAACTTTTTTTTTTTTTTGAAATGCTTTAAAAGAAAGCTACTGAATATTTTCTGAAATTTCTTTTTTTATTTAAAAGTACTATCCTTCCGGTTAATAATGGAAAATAATTTCATTTGAATGAAACTGCTGTCGCGGTTGGCCATGCAGTAGCCTACACAATCGGTCCAATTTTTAAGCACATTATCGATTGTGCGCAGCTGTATTCCACCAATGACTTCACGAATATTGTGCTTTAAAGCGTCACTTGTCTCTGGCTTGTCGGCGTAACACTATTCTCTTTGACGGCACCCTACAACTAATAGTTCCGACGATGTCAAATCGGAGCTCCGAGGTAGCCAAACGACATCAGCTTTGTGGCTGATAATGCGATCTTCAATAACAGGACGCAAAACATTGAGTGCAGCTTTGGCTGTGTGGCTCGTAGCGCCATCCTGTTGAAACTAAATGTTGTCAATATCCTCCTCTTCAAGTTTTGTGAAAAAAATTCAATCAACATGGCCCGATAACGATCGCCATTGACTGTAACGGCCACTTCTTGCTTCTTTTCGAAGAAAAATGGCCCAATTATGCCTCTGGACCAAAATCCGCACCAAACAGTAACTCGTTTTGGGTACGTTGGCTTATCAATGTATGCGTGCGGGTCTTCTGTGCCCCAAATGTGATAATTTTCCTTTTTTACATACCCGCCAAGATCAAAATGAGCTTCATCTGAAAAGATGATTTTTTTGCCAAAATTGGCACCTTGTGTAAGTCAATCGTAGGCCCACTTAGCAAAGCGAAAACTGCATTGGATGGTCAATATTCGTTCAGCGGAAGTATAAAACTAATTATCGGTCAAATCAGACATGAGCTAAGAGTTACCATTCACGAAGTAAACACTAGTTGAAAAAAAAAAACGTTAGATGGCGGACCCGATATAATCCTTATTAACTTCTTCAAATAAATTCTTTTTTTATTAAATTTTTATTTATTTGAATAACTCTTTCATATGTTGTTCAACATCATTCTGCTTAACGTGCACTTCTTAATACAGCTCTTGGTTATTAACTACAGAGTCACCGCTCATATCGGACTTGTAACTGGCTGGCAGCATTGTTTTTCGCTCTATTTAAGCCCTCTTACTCCTACTGGCATCTTTACGATCTTTTCATGAATTGTTATCTTTGGATTTTTGATCTTTATTTTGTTCCCTTCTTGTAAATTGCAACGCATTTGTTTGTTTAATATTGTAAACCGTTCGATGTGTGTATTTTGTTGTTGTTTTTTTAATGAAAAAAATGTTGATGATATTTTTAGGTACTAAAGAATTTAATGAATTATCTAAACGTGATAGTTGAAAGAAAAACAATATTTAACGAAATAATTAAAATAAAACTTTTTTTTGTTTTAAGTATCGAGAGTAACATACTTCTTGAAAACGTGGCGTAAAACGTGGTAACGTTAAAGAACTGCATATGCTTAAGCATTTAATTTTTTTTTTTATTATCGAACACCTTACAAGACATTTGGAAAAATCTGTGCATTTTATTATCTTAATGCTACAACCACTGCTATTAATCGTATAATAATTGTGTACTCTGTTGTTAGTGGTGTTAGTATTCAATAAATTAATTTTATTAAGTATAAAAATAATTAATTTATAGAATTTTAATTAATTCTTCTTCTTGTTTTTACCGACAGAATATCCCGTTCTAAAATAATTTTTTCTTTTTATTTTTTTCTTGCAATAAAAAAAAAGAAGGAAAAAACGAAGGCATTTCAAAAATTTATTGTTTTTCGTTTTCAAAAGACTTAAGAAACAAACATTTCTACACTACTACCGTATGTTGTTGTTGTTGTTTTTTTTTCTAAGGTTTTGAACGGCAATAAACATTTGTAAACAATAAAATAAAAAGACTTAAGACACAAACTTATTTATAATTGTCACAATTTAAAAGACTTAAGAAACAAACTTGTTATTATTTTTTCTTTTTTTGGTTTTGTCCATCGTATGGACTAAAAACAAGACCTAACGCATGCGTTTTGCTTTTAAAGACACCGATTAAGACAAAAAAAGATAAAGTTTTGAAATAAAAAACAGAAAAAAAAGAAATAAAAATTTAAAGACCATTAATACAATTGTCATCTGAACTATTTTTGTTGTTGTTGTTTTTTTCTTTTTATTTCTTTGTATTTATTTTATACGCTTGTTATGCAATTCACTATAACGTGATTAGATAATATAAATTGTTGTTGTTGTCGTTGTGCTTTTTTCATTATATTCGCTTCGTTATTTGTGGAAAAATGTTATTTCTCTGTACCACAATTGCTTCTTCTTCATTTTCATGTTGCCAGTTAATAAAACGTAAATAATGTGCAACATTTATGGACATGTTCACATACGTATGAGTATGAGAGGCCTTTATAGCCACCACCATTCACCGGACTCTATTAAAACGGGGAATATGTGTGCTTTGCACAGCAAACCAGGTGTAACATATGTACGTCCATAGTACATATCGACATGTACACTCTACTTTTAGTCATAATGTTAAATTTTATTAAAGCAACAACAAATTTTTAATTGATATTGCCATTGCAAATGTATTTTATTGAAGTGTTTTAAAATCGTGTTTTTTTTCAAAGTTGTAGGACTAGTTGCAGCACTAGTTGAGGACTAGTTGTAGGACTAGTTTAGGATAGTTGGAGGACTTGTTTTGGACTAGTTGGAGGACTAGTTGAGGACTAATGTAGGACTAGTTGTGGACTCGTTGTAGGACTAGTTGTAGGACTAGTTGTAGGACTAGTTTAGGACTAGTTGTAGGACTAGTTTAGGATTGTTGTAGGACTAGTTGTAGGACTAGTTGTAGGACTAGTTGTAGGACTAGTTTTATGACTAGTGTAAGAGCTAGTTGTAGGAGTAGTGTAGAGAGTAGTTGTAGGAGTTAGTAGGTTAGGAGTAGTTGTAGGAGTCGTTGTAAGACTAGTTGTAGGAGTAGTTGTAGGAGTAGTAGTTGTAGGAGTAGTTTTAGGAGTAGTTGTAGGACTAGTTTAGGACTAGTTGTAGGACTAGTTGTAGGACTAGTTGTAGGACTAGTTGTAGGACTAGTTGTAGGACTAGTTGTAGGACTAGTTGTAGGACTAGTTGCAGTAGTAGTTGTAGGAGTAGTTGTAAGAGTAGTTGTAGGAGTAGTAGTAGGAGTAGTTGTAGGAGTAGTTGTAGGAGTAGTTGTAGGAGTAGTTGTAGGAATAGTAGTAGGAGTAGTTGTAGGACTAGTTGTAGGAGTAGTTGTAAGACTAGTTGTAGGAGTAGTTTTAGGAGTAGTTGTAGGAGTAGTTAAAGGAGTGGTTGTAGGAGTAGTTGTTGGATTTAATTTAATTTTCTCCAACAAAACCAAAGATGAACCCAAATTGAAGTTGAATTTTATGAAAACTTTTTAAGGAAATGAGAGTTTATTAAGCATACTTAATTATAATCTGAATTGAAAATTAGCAATTTGGTAGTACTTTTCATTCACCACTGTACTGCTAACCGTGTGAAAAAATTCAATACCTAATCAGTATTCTTACCGCAAAGTACTTTAAGATTTGGGTTTAAAAAGTCAAGTGCAGTATATACCGGGTTATACATCGGTTATCGTGGTTTCAAAAGTGAACGTAAATAAAACAAATGCTACAAAATGTTTTTTTTCGTGATATTTCTTTTTGATTGTAAAGTTTGAACGTTGATTGACATTATATGTGAAACACTACATCATTTAAAGGACCTCTACGCGAAGTATTGCAAGCAGGCATTGATTCTTTTGAGGTAGTTTTCGACCACTTCTTGACACATATTGGACGGTATCTTAGCCATAACTTGACGAATGTTGGTTTTTAAGTGCTCAACAGTTGAAGGTTTATCTGCATAAATACGGTCTTTCGCATAGTCCCACAAAAAAGTTTACTGGTGTCAAATCGCATGATCTTACGTTAAATTACGTGGCCAGGAAATGTCTCTTGCAATAAAGCCATATTCGCTCATGTCATGAGGCACCGTCTTGTTGAAACCACATATTCTCCAAGTCGTATTCTTCAATAGCAGGCAAAAAAAGTCGATTATCATATGACCAAACGCTCCGAATTGACGGTGACAGTCGTTCCATCGTCGTTTTCGAAGAAGTGAGTTCCAACACAGCTTCAGATCAAAAAGCGCACCAAACACTGACTTTTTCTAGATGTAATGGCGTCTCTTCAATTACTTGAGGATTCTCAGAACCCTAAATACGACAAGTTTGTTTATTAACATATCCACTGAGTGTGGAATGTGCTTTATCGCTGAAGAAAATTTTATTCGAAAAATTGCCGTCCACCGCCTGTTGTTCAAGCACCCATTCCACGTATCTACGACGTTGTGAATGGTCAGCTGGCTTGAGTTGTTGCGCCTGCTGGACTTTATATACATCCATATGATGTAAATGCAAAAAAAAAAATTTTTATTTGAAAAATAGCCCATACACGTGGCTGTCGCAGAATCACCATTTTTGTAGTAGGGATTGATAATTTTAATGCGTTGTATGATAGTTAAGCAATCCATTTTCGTCAATGTCAGACTTTCATCTGAAAAGAAAACAATTGGTTTCACAGCTTAGTTTGACAGATGTCGAATTCCAGTCCCAGACTTTTGAAACCACGAACCCTTAATTTATGGAACTTATTTGAAAATGACTAGAATAAAGTTCATGCCATCTTAGAATGGAAAGGAGTACTAATAATGCCAAAAAATTTAGTATTAGGTATGATGGTATTACAAGGTGATCTTCAATGCAGCCCACATGAGGTTGGCTATAGTTTCTCTTTGAAACTATTAAAACATTTTTTCTGCGCTATAAAATAGACTTAAAAGTTTTAATTTCTTTTAAACACGTGAGAGTGAGTGACAAGTGTTTCTTGTAAAATTTCCCAGCAATATTTTTTTTTTAATAAAGTTTTAACAAATTGATGTTTTGTTTTGTTGCAGTTTAATTAAATATGTAAATAGGAGTAAATATTTAATAAATTATAATAATTTGTTCATACGAGTATTTTCAAACATTTAATAATTTATTGTCTAATTACAGTATGGCATTCAATACATTTACGATAATGGCAAACCAATATGCAAATTAATTGATATTATTACTTGATTTAATAAGAGTCACCATACTATTACTGTTATTATTAATATGTTAATAATAATAATAATAATTTTTATTTAAATTGTTGTCAAGTTTGTATGAATAGTTTCCAGCTCTCTCTATGTGTGGAATAAAATGAATGAATTGTCCACTCCGCTTAAGCTATATGGTTTTGATTACACATGTTTATGCCAGAGTGTGACATAGAGAGAGAGAGAGAGAGAGAGAGGGAGAAAAAAATCATACTTCTTGACTTTCACTTAAGTTTTCCTGTTTAGGCCAAAAAACCATTTCTTTTTTATGGCTGCAATTTTTGTTTGTTTTTTTTCCCCATTTTCAATCTCAAACTGCAACTTCAACTACTGTTTTCTTTAAGATAACCGATAACAAAGTTATCAGTAAAAGTCCATCTTCATACATACGGTGAGCGTCAAAAGAAAGTGTACACTAAAAATAAATGTACATTAATAAACTGAGTTTTTAAAATTGAAACAGAAAACAAAAATTCGTAATATTGTCAAATTTTTTCGGCCACTCTCCTTAAGTGATAAAAGTTTAGTTTGGTGATTATTAGAATCTTATCCTTGGTGTACACTTTCTTTTGACGCTCACTGTGTGTATATACGCAAATGTCTGATGTTCGTGCTTGAGTATCTTGGCAATAAGATCTTCCTTCTCTGTGCATACATACTCGTGCATGTGTACGTTCATAGAAAATTAACAAATTTTAACATATTAAAACTCTTGACAACGTGCAATTAATTTTCTGATTTCCATCATCTTGATTTCATATGATTTTCTTCTTCCTCTTTTCAGTTGCAATTTTAAATTTTATTTTTACTTTGCTTTGGCTCTAGTAGGAGAAACTATAATATTTTTAAAGCGCCGCTGTTAGATTTTAGCCAAGTTTAAGGAAAGTAGTTAAAGAAGCATAAAATGAGAAGAAAAAAAAATTTCAATCTCACCACTATTTCACTATCCATAAAAGACAAACTGGTTGTAATCAAAAGTGTGTTAAGAAAACAAAAAATTAAAGGTAAAACATGAAATGATTTGTTTGTAATACCTGAGAATCTCTATACATAGTATTAAGTGGCATATTGGTGAGATATTTGATTTGTTTTCTTTTTTGCTGTTCTGTTGTTTTGTTTTCATTATTAATTGTTAACCATGGCTATTAGTGCCTTAACCAAAAAACAACTTTTTTTGGTTTTGTTTTCATACGTTTTTCTCTTATTTCTTGTTAAAACATAAAACAGAAGGAAGGTATTTAATTAAATCTCTCATATTTAGTAATACATCTGTAATAGATTTATTTCGTTAATCATTAGGAAAGAAAACAAAATTTTTAAAATTTTTATCACGTTTTTTTGTTATCGTTTTTGTGCGTAACACAAATTTACAAAATATTTATTTCCTTAATCGTATGGGAAAATACAAAACAAAACGATGAGATAAAATGAATGAATGAAGGTGGATTGTCTAGGAATCTGCATTTGGAAATGAAAATCGAGTCCATTAACAGTAAACGTACGAAATATGGAATAAATGTTGAGTTTCTAGGCAATAAGCCATTTTGCATGAACTTCTAAAACACTTTATTAATCAGCAAATCAAATTTCAATAAATGCAGGTACATACACCGAGCGCCAAAAGTGAGTCAATATCCACTATAATTTTCAATTTTCTTTTATAAAAAATATACTTGTAGCACAACAATAATTTTGTTTTTTTTGTTTATGTTTTAAGATTTTATAAGTAATAAAAAAACGATTTTATTTTTGGGAATTTTATTCGACTATTCTCGTTTACTTTTCTCGATATCCTAAGAAAATGAATTATTTCAGTCTTTTGACGCTCAGTGTATATGTCTTTGAAATTTTCAGGGCACAATCATTTGCTTTCCAACTTGTATGAAGAACAACAAATTGTTGTTAGCAACATCGTACTAAAACGCGAACGGCCGCAAAATTCTAGCATATCTTTCAAATTAAATTATTACAGGGAATTGAATCAGGTAATAATTCATGAAAGTCACTATATCCTACTCTCAAAAAGAATAATATTAACAGAGAACATTAATATTATCCTTTGAGAAGGATTTAATCGGTAAAAGCTCTTCACCCCAATATATATCACTTATTTTCACAAAGGATGGGGCGTTATGTCTCTGCCATTACAGATGGCAATTCTATTATTCTATTTTCTTATACAATAGACCCAGGTTGATCCAGGTTTGATTATTGGACCTGCAACAAATCCAAGGAATAATAACAAGACAACGAAGCCAAAAGCTTTTATTCCGATAGTTGTTATCATACATTAACAGAGATTCAACTGCAACAATTGTTATAAAAAAGCTCTCAAACAAGATTGCGTTCTTTATTGCCTTTATTTGCTAATTTTATTCTCAACACCATTATGGCAAGAGTGTTTCGATGTAGAAAATAAATTCGTTAGGCTCTCAATTATTATTTGAATTACGCGGATGCCATCGATTTATTTCCACATAGTATAGCTTATGCTATACATTCTTAAACCCAGTGGTTTCTTTCAGGACATCAAAATCAGATTGGCAAATGCAAAGCGCTCATATATCATATGGAGTTCCTTTCAATTTGTTACCAGATTTCAGTTTGGAATTTCATTGTAATTCCAACGTCACATTGAAAGTCGTCCACAGAACGTTCACTTCGATTTAAATGAACTACATAAGGATGGATGACATTCGGGGGGCCTCTTTCTCCACAATAGAAAAGATAGAATACTATAGGGTCCCTGTTTATTACAGTGGATTCCAAGCTGAGAATTGTCTTCTGCGGCAGGAGAGAAGAAATCGCCTTTGTCATATACATATATGTGAACGACATGTTCGCTGTGGTCTAGTAGATAGTGTGCTGGCTTATTAGACGTAAAGCCAGGGTTCGAGTCCCAGGCCAGACATCAAGCATTTCTTCGGCGATTTCTTCTCTTTCTTTTCTTGTTTCTCAAAAATCTGTCGTTCGGAGTCGACTGTAAACTGTAGGTCCCGCCACTTCTGTATAAAATTAACACACAAAACATAAGTGGTGTGAGAAACTGCGGGCTTCTTAAGGACGATTGCTGTAGACTGTCTAATGGTGAAGGTATAGCACTGGCCATTTTATAGTCACCAGCAGCAACTTGATTCCTTACCGTTCGCATCTTCCCTCTTTCCACCTTTCCTAAATCTGCACAATGCACTGCATGAGTAGGTGTCATCCCCTGAGTGCAGGTTTAATAAAAAAAAAAAAATTAAATAAAAGTAAAACAAACTGGCAGAGAGAATGTAGCGTGGTTCCTATGGGTCACTTGCTGGGTTTAGTCTATTGATCAATCAGTCAGCCAGAGAATGCATATCTATATCTTGCCGATATAAGAAAGCTGACCAAACTACTGTAGCTTATTGTAATTAGTCCAGAGTCCCTTACAGCCTTAATAGAACTGCTGACTAAGTATTCTACTCTGAATACGTGTAGCGTAAGGCACCACCATTTTTTGCATATTACGCGATGACGCAAAGATGCTTGTAATTTACAGGCGGAGCATTAAGTACTTCCAATCGCTAAATTTGATTAAAACAAAGTGTGCATGAGACGTAATCGAAATGTTCACTAGGCCTACTTCGGAGGGAGTGCACTCTAACTGCTCAATTTTCATGCTGACTTTGTTCAAATGTTCAATTTTTATGCTGTTTTGTTGTTTATTCGCATACACCTGCGACTTAAGAAAAATCCACAAGAAAAAATCTAAGGACGCAAAATCCCACGATCTCGGTGACCAATTTACTGCACCCAGATGAGAGATGACCATACTCACAAATCGCTCGTGCAGAATACCCAATATGGGCATGAGTTATGTGACACGTAACACTGTTAAATCATCCATTTTAGGGCAAAAGAAATTGTTGCTCACAGTTGATAATGATGGCCTGTCCAGTATGGATTGGAAGCTCTTGAATCGTTCCATATTTACCAATTTTGTTTGTTCACATACCTCTTTCATCCAGAAATTGGGATAAAGATGATTTGTCGAACTAGATTAAGTTGCCAATAAGCGTCAGTGTCTATAGTCATCTGTTGGGATTTGGTAAGACCAACTGAATAAATTGAATTGACAAGTACACGTCCTCTAACCTAACCTAACCTAACTGAATAAATAATTTGACAGATGTAGCTTTAACAAGATGGCCATTATCGACTGTCAAATTTTGAAATATCCCATAGCAATGATCCTGGTTATTAGATCCCAGCGGTTACCGCTGCCAGTCTTCGAAATAAGTTGCAATTACAAATTTTGAATTTAAAGCCTTCACTTTTCACTAGCTTATAAATTTCTAGGGCTCTTTTTTAAAAGTAAGAATAATAAAAATTGTAAACTTTCACAAAGAAAAGAAAAATTCTTTCTTTATTTTGGTTAAAGAATTTACCCTTCACCAGAGAGAGTTCCGGTTGCAGGAATTAGGTGAAGAAATTCTTTTTATATGAAGAACTTCAAATATTTTTAAATGGAATTGCAAATCCGTAACTAAATTTCCAATTTAAATGTTAGAAAAGGCCAAAATATGAAATTTTTTAAGCTTTTTAGGTGAATTTTATTTATTGCTCTTCTAGTTTTTGTTTTAAATTAAATAAAAATAAAAACAAAAACAAATTAGCAAAACAAAACAAAAAAGCTAGTAAAAGAAGTGGCTGTTCAATAAAGAAAACACAAAACACTCCATCCGATTGAGTTGACTTGGCTTGGCTGTTGGTTTAAGCAAATCTCAATGTCTCTCTTTTGGGTTTCTGTGTCATTCTTGTTGTGTCTGTCTGACTGTTATTGTCTACGGTTACTACTCCATAAAGGAGCGGCCATAATTATAGGGTTTGGTTTTTATAGCCGCATATTTAAGAAGAAAAAAAAAAAATACCCCGTAAAATTATTGCAAATATGTATTACAAACTAACAAACAAACAAACACACACACACACCAATACACTAATAAAATAATTATAATTATAATGATTATTATTATTTTATTTTATTTTTCTATTTCTTTATTTCTTATATTTTTTATTTTATTTCCTTTTAGTTCGCCATTACTACCAGCATATGATCTAAATTCATGAGGAACAAAATAAAACGAAAATCGGAACAATTGTTGAATGCTGCGCTAAATCTGAACTCTTTTTATTTCATACAACAAAAAGCAGAAACGTAAACGGAAAAAGAAATCATTCTAATTCACAGTTAATGGGAAATGAAAATCAATGCATCCGGCTATTATTAAATTAAATTGACATCCGAAATTGACATACGAATTCTGATTCTGTAAGTAAAATTTATGATTTTTTCTTTATTTGTTTCAAAGTCGCTTTGATTTGTTAATGAAATAGGAAATTATTATCTGGGCTAATATACAATTAAATCAATAGTATTTCCTTGTGGAATATAAAAAACAATCTATAATTTCTCTCCATATTTGAATATCAATTGCATCCATTGATCCGCATTTATTACTTCCTTAAATTATTAAGTAAAAGTTTGTTTAATTTTTTTTTAATTAAAATTTACATGGAATTCATTCTGTGTATTCAATTAAATTAAAAATTTCCCGTTCGTTATTTTGTTCATTAACTGGCCTTTAACAAGCCGTTTATCGATTTTTGGCCTGCTTGAAAACATTATTCCAGGCGTCACACCAATCGATGGCAGTGTGCCCTCAATTTGGTCATTATAATGTAGGCAAGGTCGATCTCTTCGTCGACTTTTGATCCATCGAATCACTACATCGAATACATGTTTTGACGAAACATCCCCTTCCATTCGAACGATATGACCGAGCCAGCGCCATGTCATACAGCCAATTATTAGATCGAATCCAGAAATCATCGCCAACTCTCACTAGACCGATGATCTTACGGAAAAAATGTGGCCTACTATAAGAATTTCGCTGGAAAACGAAACTATGTTTTCCTTAAAGTTATAACGCTGCCATTAAATATGCCTTGTAAAAGAGTGCCTCAGTAAGAGTGCAACTTCTAAAGCCGTGAGAATAAAGTTGGTCTAGTGGAACAATCTTACACCTCTGAATACTACAAAAGATGAAATCAACATTCGGTGGTATTTGTAGAAACAGAGAACATTATGCAGTCAATGATCTCTTAAGGTCCTACTTGACTCACTCCATTGTCCACGTTCAGGACTCATTAGGTTTTACAACGCTGTATTCTGGAATAAATTCTTCTGGAGATTCTACAAACTCTCTTATTCGCATATCATATTCTACATCTGATCTGAATTTTCCCTTGTTCTGCAGTAAGAACCACAGCTTCTCCAGAAATCATTAGCCGGAATACCAAGTCTTTTGACATGCCTACCGAAAGGGTAATGGCGCGTAAGAATCGCCATTATGCAAAGGATGGCCATGCGATTTAATGAGTGATGTGACTCAGACCTTTTCTTGTCCATATGTGTCGAGCAGTACGTACCTACTGCTGCCTACCTGCTAACGGACTGATCCTCCCCGTAAAACGAGTAGACAATGTGGAAATTAACCAAGGCAAGTATACCCATTGCCTTTCGTATATGTTATGTTATATGCTCTGTAGCATAGGGTTGTACCAGCCCCAATGTAGTGCAATTTTCAACGATGTCCCTATGTGCCCAAAAGCATATATACATATAAGCTAACCCTTTGAACAATTCGATATTTCTAAGAGTAATCTTCGGTTTCCTGGACAAGGACAGGCATTGAAACTACGTTCGTTAATAACTTACTTACGGCCTGGCTTTTCGAATAATTCAGGAGATTTTCAGGGAAAAACCCATCACTCATTAAGCTTACAGACGTACACACATAATTGGTCATTACAACCCTTCACTCTGGATTAATGGCCTAGTTTTTCCCACCATTTATGTTGTGTGTGTTAATTTCATGCATGAGTGGCAGGAGCTATAATTTAAAGTCGACGCCGGACGACAGATTTTTTTTTTTGATAAACCTTTCATGCCAGGTTTAATTTACTCTCAGAGTTTTTGTCAGAAATCTGCTGAGGGGAAATCGCCGAAAAAATACCTTTTGTATTTTGTTGTGATGTCTAGCCTCCGGCGCGAATCCTGGCATTACGTCCAATTATCCAACACACTACCTACTGGACTACGGCGACTTCATCAAGCTTTTCGCCGCCAATTCGCAAATATGCCATGACCTCTGTTTGAAAGTCACTGCAGTGACCGGGGAGCCTGTAAAAGAAGTTTAATAACACATGCATACATATAATTGCCATTACAATCCTTCCGTCAGGATTGCGACCTAGCTTCTCACACCACTTATGTTGTGAGCATTAATATTATAAATGCGCGGCGGGACCTACAATTTCAAGTCGACTCAGAATGACGGATTTTTGAGAAGCCCTTCATGGCAATTTTATTTACTCTCAGATTTTTTTCCCAAAATCTGCTGCGGGTAATCGCCGAAGAAATATTTTTTCATATTTCCATTTTGTTGTCTGACAGGGGGATTTGAACTCGAGACTTTCGTATAATAAGCCAACACACTACCTACTAAACTACGGCGACTTTGTAACAACTTAATAAAAGTATCCTTAATATATATACCATAGCCCATTCTGACTGCCTTATATGAGTTATATCTACAGATCAGTTCCATTGCCTTAGTAATCGCTGTCGTTACCCTGCATTTTAGAACAAATACGTAAAAATTCTATGATCGTCCATAAAACTATTAACATCTGAACGGTGTTTTAGGTGAAAATTTTTTAACATTCCTATGAATGGTCCATATTTTCAGTTCAATTACCAGATTAAATACATATGCACTGAACTTTTTATGCCTTGTACTGATTCAGGTAGTCTGAATTTTCTTTTATCAATCGTTATGACGTTGGACGTTTATTTTTAATTGTTTAAAAAACTATGGGGAGTGTACAGTGTTTTTACAGATTTACTAGCTTAGCGGTGGATTTTAATTGTTTTTATGCGAGTTTGTCGCAAAAAATATTTCTTTTTTTTATAATTTGTGATCCAAAGAACTCAAGAACACAGTAATTAAGGTCATTGCTTTAAATTTCATTCTGAAATTAAATCACAAGAATAAATTCCCAACTGTTCTGTACTGGCGGCTCTCATAGCGTTGTATTCACACTATGAATTACAAAATTTTTCAAATCGTTTTCCATTGAACTTGTTATAGAAATATTTTCTCTATTAATTTAATTATTTATGATGTACCGTTTACTGTGTGTGTATCGCGACTTTATTCCCATCATTTGCTGTTAATTATATAATGATCACAGGCGGACAGACAGACTATCTATTCATCTTTACTATCTGTCTGCCTAAGTGTCTGTCTATCTGTCTGTCTGTCTGTGTATTATTAAGTTATTTTTACTTGATAACTAATAAGCTGTAATAAATAAGTACACAACAGAGTGTGTAATAATTTTTGTATTATTTATGTTGTTTCAACACGAAACTGCATACAAAATATTGGATTTTGTGAAGCAAACTAAACTCTTCCTTATTGTATGTAAATGTGATGTAATTATACAGTAGAGTACAGTAAAATGCAATGAAGCTGCTGACGTTGGCGGTGGTAGTGGAAGTGGCAATTGAGAAAAGCTCTTTAAGAATTTCATTAGTTTTTTGTTTTTTTTCTTTGTTGTTGTTGTTGAACTTGAACGAACAACATCAATAACAAACACCTCTTCTACTGGTACGAAAATGATTTCCTTAATCCAATTCAAAAATTTTAGTTTGACATGCAATCTGGTCTCTCTCAAACAATATTAATAACTTCGTTATAAAACGGTTTAGTTTTTGAAAAACAATAAAAAACTGTTTTCTTACTGTCATGATATTACCCCCAATACCATGCAATGCATTCATAGCCATACTAGAGACACGTAAATACAATATCAAGTCATAGATACCAATTTTTTTTTTATTCTTTGGCATCTTGTAGTTCAAATGGATATGAATTCTAGTACAAAAACAAAAAACAACAACAACAACTCTTTAAACTATTGAAGTAGAAAAGAAAAAGAGTTCCATTTTGTATTTTGTATTTTTTTTTTTTTTGCTATTTAATCTTTAAGAATGTGACTTGCTTTCAAGGTCAATAAACTAAGAAGCAAAAGAGCAAAAAAAAAACATCACAAAAGAAATCATAAAGCAGAAGTCGGTATTAGAAACGACGTCTAGATTATAATGCTGCTCGCTTAACAATTGAACATTTTTTTTCCACACATAATTCACAATTTAATTAAATGATTCTTAAACTTCATTTCATTTTATTTCATTTTATTGTTGTTGTCCTCTTTATTTCTTAGAAATAATTATGCTTTATTGCTTGATTTTCTTTAAATGCAAACAGTCATCACAATAATTATAGGTAAACTTTTGATCATTTATGATTTAAATTTTTTCATTGCCGAATGCATTACAATTTTTTAAAATCGTTTGTAGCATGAGGATTTGTAGTAGTACCACACTTGGATATCAAATTTAGATTAGTTTTAATGCATCAACTCCTGTAGCAGCCTTCTTGATTCCAATATTATGTAACATACTGTTATATTTTTTTCCTTTTAAAAACGTTTAAAATATAAGTTCATAGATTGCAAATAAAATAAAAATAAATTTGTATTTTGTTTTAAATCAATTCTTTATTGTTCACACAATTCCGTGTGCCACCTTTTACGACTTGACTTAAACAACAACAATTTTGCTTTAATTTTTATTATTTTTTACACTCTTTTGCGTACACAATAACAATTGTTTAATAGATCTTTATGACAGAGATCTTCATACCACAATTATTTTGTTCATACGCAACATGTCTTCACACAAGACAGACTGAATTCTTACTGAGTTGGCGTTGCCTGCTTTAAATTGTTTTCTATATCGCAGGGTAAGTAGTCAGTCTAATGAATGCACATAAACAGAATGCCTTTGCCTTCGAGAAATCTCTATAAATGTAAACAAATTGTTTATTGTTATTTATGTATTTTGTTTACGTTGTCCTTTCAGAGTTGTTGCTGCCTGTTTACTTGTTTATCACCTTTTTTTATACTGATGTTGTTGCTATATTATTGTTTATTCATTGATCATGTAAACAAGTCTATTGTTTTGCTTTTGCAGCTTTTGTTCATCATTTTAATAACTTCATTTCCATTTTCGTAACAATACATGCATGCTTGATTATTCTAACCATTCACTCAGGATTACGGATTAGTTCTTACAATACTTATGATTTGGGTGTGTGTTAATCTTATATAAGAGCGGCGGGACTTAGAATTTAATGTCATCTCCGCAAGATAGCTTTTTGAGAAGCTTTGCATGGCAATTTTATTTACTCTCTGAGTTTTTGCCAGAAATCTACTAAGAGGAAGACGCCAAGAAAATTTTTTTTCATATTTCGTTTTACTGGGAATGTGTGACTTGTGTTTAAACTTAGGCCTCACATCTAATTACGGCGACTTTGTATTTCATTATAAAATTGCAACTTCTGGATGACATCTCTCAACCTTTCTCAGAGTCTTATGAAGGTGTGATATTTTTTTTCAAACCAGAGGACAGTGTTCCTCTATAACTGCTATGGGGTCCATGGGAATTATGTTCTAAACATATCCATGTCGGTCCAGGTCTGTATGATGTCTCTTTCCTTTATCAATGAATGAAAAGTTTCTTTTGAAAACATTTGTTTGCCTCTCTGTAGCAAAAAGCCAGACTCGTATAGGAATCCAATTGAATTTTGTAAACGTATCGTCCTTGTTGTTAATTTCGATTTCCTTGTGTCCAAGAACCCATATCAGGGCACCGTGGAATATTTAGCTATCTCCATCAGAGCCCCCGCCATTTTTGGACAATCTTAGATAAGGATCTGCAGGAATGGCCGCTTTATTATTGATAAATATGCGTATATCACCATGCAATGTATTCTAATTCCGAATTCGCTCAGAGGCAATTTTCAATAGCCATTATTTCAGTCTAAAATATACTAAAATATATTGAGAGAGCAAGGGACGATCTAAGATTCAGCTGTTCTAAAAAGATTCCAGATCTGATATTAGATTTCAACACCAAGATCTCATCTGAGAAATCATATCTCAATGAATTCTAAGAGCACTTTTTCTATAAATCAATATCCCACAGAATATGTATGTACATATATGCTGATATTGACCTTGAACAGACAAAAGCTGAGACTGTGTTCATAGGTGAGCAAGCGAAAGACCTTCCTATGAATGACTGATTCACATTTGATCTTGTGGCAATTTCCAATTAGCCAGTTGGAATAGAATCGATTTCAAAGTGCTCCATTCTGAGTAACCAGAAGCTTCTGATACTCTGACTGTAAAACTCAAAATAAAGAAGTATCTTCTGCATAATTTAAAAACTATGCAATGGGTGCTGGCGCAACTGATATTCTAACTGTTAAGGTTTGTTTGTTTGTTTTTAAATTAGCAATATTTGATCAAAAATGTCTGAAGCAATCTCGATTGGCAAGGCTCAATGGTATTGTTCCAAAAGAACCAACTCCGAAAGAGTTTGCTAACACAGATTTAATGCCAAAGATTTTATTACAGATTATACGGCCTTAAAAAGAACATCATATATTATTAACCTAAAATATTAAATTTAAATTAACCTAAATTTAGGTCCTGTTAGTAATTTGCATCTGTTTTGGTTTGAAATAAAATGAATTCTTCTCTCTTTATTAAATAAACTTCTTTTGCTGTTGAAATTTAACATTTTATTGTCTCTATAATTATTATCCACACTATATTTTATTATTCTCTATGTACATACGTCTACTACTGTATGTCACATGCATATGCATGTTTTGCTATATCTTTCATGTGTTGTTGTTGTATCTTTAATTACGTTTAAATAAATCACATTTAAATTTAATTTTAATGAATTCTTAATAATAAAATAAAATTCATTGTCATTGAAACAATGGCTTTGAGTGTCTTGTTTCTTAATTTAAAACGATTTATTTTAATTTAATTTATCTATAAAATTAGTTTATCTGTTCTTATGTTTTTTTCTTTTATTTTTTAATCTAAAGTGGGAGTTTTGAGGTTTAATTTGCAACAAAAACAACAAAAAAAAACTAATTAACCAAAATAGCATTTTTTTATTAAATGAGTTAAAAAGCAACACAAACAAATATAATCGTAAAATTTTAAAAATAATTGCTTGCGGTTATTATAATTTAACATTTAAAATAATTTTTAACAAAAAAGAAAACAGAAAATAAATGTTTTCTTTTTGTTACTGAAAGGAATAAAAAAAAAAATTATAAAAAATCAAATAAATTAAAAAGTTTTAAAACAAATTAAATTAAATTAAAATAATCAATAAAGGTCAACGAAGTATAAAATAAAACTGATTTTTATAAAATTTCTCATAAAACGTTTAAAATAAGTTTCACGAACGATTAATATTAGATCTTTTATTCAGTGCTTTAAATTTTTAAACTTTAAATAGCGCCAGAAGTAAGTCACCACCCACTATAATTTTTAATTAATTAATTAATTAATTTAATTTAATTAATTTTTTTTTGTTTATGTTTTAACATTTTAAAAGTAATAAATAAACGGTTTAATTTTTGGAAATTTCATTCGACTCTTCTCATTTACTTTTCTCGCTATCCTAAGTAAATGAATTATTTCAGTGGTGTTTACTCACTTCTGGTGCTCAGTGTATGTGTAAGATATCATCGAAATTTTTAAATCGCTTAAAACATCTATTAATGCCATTATAATGTATTCACATGTCTATCACGGTTTGTTTATTTGGAATGCATTCAAAATGTTAAGTTTTCCATGATTCTGATGCATAAATCCGACTAAATTTGATTGTTGGCAGGACTTATGTTTATCCTAAAGACCGTTGTGGATGCCGATGTGGTTTACTCCCGAGCATCTGTCACTTCAAATAGTATACGTTAGTCATGACAGCCCATCAGTCTGGACTACAACCTAGCTTCTCACACCACTTCTGTTGTGTGTGTTAATTTTATCCACAAATGGCGAGATCTCCAGTCGACTTCGAGCGATAGATTTTTGAGCAACTTTTTTTCAGCAATTTTATTTACTCTCAGAGCTTTTTGCCAGAAACCTGTTGAGAAGAAGTCTTTAAAGAAATATTTTTTCATATTTCGTTTTGTTAGAGAAGATGTCTGACCTAGGGTTTGAACCTATGCCTCATGTCCAATAAGCCAACACACTATCTACTTGAATATGGCGGCCACAAAACTTAAAATAATGCCACTAGAAAAAGTCAACTTGCAACATCTCTGTGACTAGGTTACATCATATCTAAGTGAGACGGTCATGCCATCAAATCCCATGTTGTGTTATATTGGTTTTAAGGACAGCAAGAGGTTAGAAAAAGTCTTAAGGGGTCGAATTGGATGGTTTCGGTGGTCAGGTCACAACATCTCAGAGTAAGAAAACCATGCTCTCAAATCAAATCAAGAGCAGACTATCCATTGTATCATGAGCAGTGTGGCATTTATCTTCGTTCTGTGAAAACCCATGTCATTTATGTTCAAATTATTCAAGTCAGATTAAAAGAAGTTAGCAAACATTGACCTATAGCGTTTAGCATTCACAGTGATTTATTGGCTCATGTAGCCTTAAAGAAATACGAGAGGATGATGACGAGAGGCTTTTGGATGTTATGTGAATGGGTGTCGTTCCAAATATGGCAATTTGCTTTTCGTACTAATTTAATTAACAACATTTTACACAGACTTTTTGTATTAGCAACTGCAAAAAGCTTAGTACTTTAGTATAATTTCTATACACTGGGAATCAACAACAAACATTATAGAATTCTCAATTAGCGCCATCTCTTAAGAAATTATTAAAGTTGATCGCACAATAATTTTCCAAAAATAGATGGATTGTCAGACAGAGCCACTTCTTGAGGAATTCTTAATATTGTTCACCCAATAATTTTCCAAAAATAGGTGGCAACTCTGTTGTTCTAAGACTTGTATCTGCTCATCTTTAAATGGGCCCCACAGCTGAAGAGGAATTTTGCGATGAAAATTAGAGACATTTGGCAATGGGCCATTCAGCCAACAGACCATTGTATATGGTTCATATTCATCCGTCTACGGTGATTTTGGAAAAGACATTCGGGTTACTGAGATTTTCTGTATAAGTAAATGCAGCAGTCTATTGCACCAGTACTCCTATATAATTTCTATACACTGGCAATCAACAATAAATATAATTTTTTTATAGGATAATCTTGTAGCGCCACCACTAAACACATTAAAGTTGTTTTCCTTATAATTTTCCAAAAATTGTTGGCAACTCTATCAATCTAAAACTTGTTGTAGTAGAGTTAACATCAGCTTAGCTGAGTATGCTTGATTAATGGAACCGAAACTAAGTTTAATAAATATTAAGAAAATGAAATATTGTTTCCTTCAAGTAACAAAAGAAATCGTTATGAACGGAAATTCAAAAAAAAGAACACAAAATACATCTTTAGAGACAAGAGACCTATGTAGAGAGTTTTTAAAAACAATTTTAATCAACTTTAGTTTTCTTAAAAGAAGGATAATGTCTTAGAAATGGTAACAAAATTTCAAAACCCGTGTTGATAAACATTTGCTAGCATTTTAATTTCCTAGTTTAAAAAATGTCGCTTGATTTTCCCCTGGAAATGGAACTGTCCACAGGAAATTCTATAAATTTCATGACATAAAGTAATTCTAAACTTTGGTCTTCTCTCCACACACTATTTATGCGATATTTGAAAAGCTCTGGTATTGTGTTGAACATAAATAATTTGTTTTACGATCTAATCTTTCCACACAAAACTATTCACATGTAAATTTGTTCCACATTATTTGACATGTTCAAGTCGTGTACGATTTTATTTGTAACACATTTTTCTTTTTTCTTTTTTTTAGCAATTAAACGATATTTTTGTTTTTTTCCTTTCTTTTGTTTTTATTTGTTATTAATAACACAAGAAAAGTGTAATAAAATTAAAAAAAAAAAATAAAAATGAACTGAAACTTAAACAAGAAATTGACTTGTAAAAAATTTCATCAACTCCATCATCAATACAATTCGATCTCTGGCTCCTCTTTAATTTAATTTTGTTTTCTTCGTTTTTTTCTTTTCAATTGCTGCCCTGAATGCCTTGCCTAACTGCCTGCATGCCTGGCTGTTTGCTGCATCATCTGATTTAAAATTCAAAATAATTTTCCATGGCCTTGTTACCCCATTGATGGTCATAAATTTCTTTATTTATTAAAGCATTTAAGTGTATATGTATGTATGTGTATATTGTACTGTATGTGTTAATATATGCGACAATCGCATTACTACTGGGCGGTCGAAATTCTTTAAATGACAATAAATTCACGCACACGATGCATCTTAAAAATAGAAAAATGCCAGAGGCGGGCATATGCCACAGCTATTACCAGCACCATCTCGAACACTATCATCATCATCATCGTCACGACCAATGAAACAGGTTACCAACACTGTGTCACACACATTTGATACACTAAAATATAGTCTATCGGTCCCGTCCGTCCATCCGTCCATCTGTCCATTCGTTCATTCATCTTCAATTGAGAAATTCATACGAATATACGAACAAATGCTATCAAAGGCAACGAATGCTAAATAGTGAGTCAAAAAAAAAAAAGAAGTAGAAATGATTTTTAAAAGATGATGACGCTCATCATCATCACCTTCTTCTTCATCATAATTCTCACGAAGATCATGATGATGATGATAGTAAAGAAAAATTCAATTTATTTGTAAGCGACAATAAAAACCGGCATATAATTCAAACCAAACTAAATCAAAACAAATATTTACAGCCGGCATTTGCTAATTAGTAATTTAATTATTAACTGGTATCAAAACGTAGCTTCTTGTCGGCCAATTGACTTAACAATTTCGGCTAATTAAACGGCCGCAATCAAATTTTTGGGGCAATAAATCGATTGTGGCAAGTTGCACCATCCATTTGAAACCAAACACCATCGCTCACATCAGTACCATAAAGAGCAAATGTAAAAAAATCAGTTATCATGGTCCGTTGACCAATCCTCATTTTCGAGGAAATAGGGTCCAATGATGCCTCCGCTCTACAAGCCGCACCAAACAGTAGATGATGTGTGGGCTTTCTGAGCCCCAAAAACGGTAATTTTGCTTATCAATGTACCCACCAAATTGAAAATGAGCTTCAACCGAAAAGATGATTTTCTTTTTAGGCAAACAAAATTTCTGATCAATTGTCCTTGTTTTGGAAATTAATTTCCAATTAATCCGAACTTTGTTCAATCGTAAATCGATTCATTACGTTTAGTGTACATGCATACACAATTGGTCATTACAACCCTTCAAATCAGGATGAAAAGCTAGGTCGTCTTCTCACACCACTTATGTTGTGTGCGTTAATTTTATACATGAGTGGAGGGGCTTATAGTTTAGAGTCGACTCTGAACGACAGATTTTTGAGAAACTTTTCATGACAATTTTATTTACTCTCAGAGTTTTTGCCAATAGAAATACTTTTTTTGTATTTTGTTTTGATTTCTGGCTTAGGGCTCGAAACCTGTCTTTACGTCTAATAAGCCAACATACTACCTATTAGACTATTATGTGGCTGTGACTATGTTTAGTGGACATAGTATACCATATTTTGTGACAGAATAGAATAAGTATTGACAATTTCGAAATAACCGATAATTAAACCGATAGATAGATGGCCCGCCCACCCGATACAAACCAAGTGTTATAAATCAACGACGTCTTTATAGCGTATAAAGGAGTACAGAATCAGATTTCTTGTCACTTTGAGTATATCGATGACTTTCGCCTCTCGTCACAAATGTTTAACGGCATTTCTTCAATCAAAAATAAATTTGCATGAAGCAAAATCCGTCCTGAACAATGTGTCAATTCGACCTCCTGGTGCTGTACTTATTTTAATTGACAAGTACAAGTACACGTTCTCTGTCCTAACCTAACCTCCTCCTCCTCTAACCTAAAATCCGTTCTCATGAAGACTGACAACAGTCAAGCTTTAGAGTTATACGTTACCATGCTAGAGGACACTGAGAAATTCTATTATCACAACATTATTCTAGGACGACAGGGTACGAATCAGAGATCAGCAATCAATCGTTTTTCCGCTACTCATAAGCACTTATGCAATTTTGATTATGAGTGAATTAACAGAATTGAAATTCACTCTGATTCATTCGTACTCGCTACAACATTGATTTATATCTATAAGTAGCAATGAGTATGAGTACAACGTTAACATCAAACTCACAACATTCGAAATATGTTTGATTCATATGCCTACTCATTCTGATTCATAAATTTAGAAAAATACTTGTAAGTGATGCGAGTGACTCGAATCATTCATTAAAATTTACAGCCATTGTTGTTGTTGCATATACAAACGAAGAAGAAAGAAAAGACAACAAGCCAAGCAGATACACAACCTTCTTGTGAGTATTGTAGTGTTCGAACGCGAATCATACTTATTTTGTGCTTCCTGTAAATGTTAAGTAGAGGCGAGTCGAAGTCAATAACACCATTCATATTGTAAAGTATGAATACGACGAGTTCTAACTTTGAGTATGAGTATTAAAATAAGTATGACTGAGTATAAGTATCAGAAATTATAAGTATGACTCGAATCTACTCATCGTTTTGAGTACTCGTTGCTAATCTCTGGAACTGCTGGGGAAAAATTAATGGAATGAATTCAACTTCAGTTTGACCTTATTAAGCTTCATATTTTCATTACATACATGATTCACTTGAAATTATTCTTCAGGATTATATCGTTTGTAAAATTCACAAACTAATTAGTTTGCCACAACTGTCCAGTTGTTTGGCTGCATATTTAAGAAACTTGTTGCCCATCTAACGGGCACTAATCAAAGTCAGGCAAAAAAAAAACTGTGCCACTGTGTAAAGAGTGTTCATGGACAGACAGACAGACAAACAGACTGCTTCATAAAAAGATTGTCACTGTGTTGTGTAAATTATTGTGTAAATCGGTAGATGATAATGATGATGAGAATCGGCATCGGCATCTCCATCAGCATCTTAAAAAAATAATGACGAAGTTGTTGTTGTGGTAGTCCCAAACGCACAAGACTGATTAAAATGTCTCCTCTTACGTGTACGTGTACGTGTTTAGATTTTCTTTTTTCAGTTTTTGGCGAGAATGAGAACAAGTTAAGATTTTATGATTTTTATTTCTTTCGATTAAAGTTTTCTCATGTGGAAAGCGAAACAAAAAAAAAAAAAAACAAAAAGAATGAAAGACAAACTGGAATGAATGACAATAGTCAACCGCAGACAAAATTTTTCCTCATGTATACACCTGAATATGAGGTGAGATGAGATGAATAGAGATGCGTACGTACGACATCGTATGCGCAAAAGTATTGCCCATAATAGATCATTTTCAAAAGCAGTTTATAAAGACACTATCGCTGCTGCAACAAGTTCGTATCGTTTGTGCAACAACTTTGCCATCATCAATTGTTGACTCTGACAACAGAGTAGGTAATACATCTTGAGCAGCAACATTGTTGGTTAATACAACACCATGAATAATGATTGCAAAAATTTGATACTTGTTTGTAAGGCACTACTAACATAGAGAGAGGAACAACGAGTGCCTGTCTGTCTGTCTGTCTACTTGCTTGCCTGCCACACAGGCCCATAATAAACGGTTACAATCTCCATAGACATTCAGTTGCAAGATCACATTTTCCGATGATACCAAAACTAAAATTTAATAGACTTACCAATTGAGATGACAGTCTTTAGTTTTATTTTTTTTCTTCTTCTTATTATTATTATATTGGGGAGATTCATTAACTATTGGCCTTTAATTGGCTCCTAAAGGTAGAAATAATTACAATAGCTAGTGTAGAGTTTTCTTCTTAAGTTTTCCCTTATACGAGTAGTTCTAGAGTCCACGATTTGAAAGTTAGAAAAAGAATATGCGCAACAATGTCGGTATTAGACATAGAATGAAGTCAAAAGAATTCAGTTCCGAAGTTTTGGATAGGGAAAAGTATTTTAAGGAAACTAATGCTGCTACAGGTTAAAACACTTCCGTGTAAACTAATGACTGCCTCGGCTGGCCATGCAGTAGCCTACACGATCGGTTCATTTACTAATGGCTTCACGATTATTGTCCTTTAAAGCGTTAATTTTCTCTGGCTTGTCGGCGTAACACTTATCTTTAACAGCACCTCACAAATAATAGTCCAACGGTGTCAAATCGCATCTCCGAGGTGGCCAAACGTCATCAGTTCTGCGACTGATAATGCGATCTTCAAAAACAGGGCGCAAAACAGTGAGTGTAACTTCGGCTGTGTGGCACGTAGCGCCGTCCTGTTGAAACCAAATGTTGCCAATATCCTTCTCTTCAATTTTTGTGAACAAAAATTTGTTCAACATGGCACGATAACGATGGCCATTCATTGTAACGGCCACTCTTTGCTCAGTTTTGCAGAAAAATGGCCCAATTATGCCTCTGGACCAAAATCCACACCAAACAATAACTCGTTTTGGGTGCGTCGTCTTCTCAATATATGCGTGCGGATTTTCTGTGCCCCAAATACTACAATTTTGCTGGTTTACATACCCGCAAAGATTAAAATGAACTTCATCTGAAAAGATGTTTTTTTTTGCCAATATCGGGAACTTCTGTAAGTCGATCGCAGGCCCACTTAGCGAAGCGATGGTCAATATGGTCAATATTGGATGGTCAATATTCATTCAGCGGGAGGATAAAACTAATTATCTGTCAAATTCGACATGAGCTAAGTATTACCATTCACGAAATAAGCACTAGTTAAAAAAAAAAACGTCAGATGGCGGTCCCAATAGAAGTAATTAAGTGTACAATCTCAGGCTATAGGTGGTTTATGTTAGGTGCGTCCTATCTATTAATGAAAATAGAACAAAGTGTCTGTGTGACATCATCGTAACTTTTTATTCATTTCAAAGAACTATTGATGACTTTATGTGTGGAGTAAAATATCATTTAAATGTCCCTCGTTGCCTCTGTGAGTGGAGCCGAAATGTTCAAATTTCCATAAATGCGTCTGATTTGGCTAATAATATAGGTTATATTGGCTTTGAAAACCCCTATAGTTTGTGTCTTATTCACACCAGCAACTTAAGAAAAAAGAAAAAGTCAAAGGGAGTCTCGGTTGCCACTTTTCATAACTTCCATATGAAATGATCATAGACTCAAATCATATCCCATGTCTCGCTGTGCCCCCTGTTGAAACCATATGTCGTTTGATGTTCAGTTCAAAAGAAATTTGAAATCACTGTTCTATAGGGACAGCGTTGAATGTTATAGCCTGACGAATGTCGTTCTCAAAGATATATGAATTGATGATGACCTGGGGTAATATTTCTGGTCCTACTTACCACTGGAAGTAAAATAAGAAAATAATTAATAAAGCAGGACATAAATTATTGCATACACCCAATATTGTGTTTTCATTTCCTGTAAACTCTCAACTGCATTTCTGCATTTCGAGAGTCACAATTAAATGCGACAGTCTGTGAAAACGTATGATATCATGTGTTTGAGAAGCGGCCTTCTTTTTTTTTTCTTCTCAAGAGTTCCTATTTTAATTCTATTTTTGTAGACCAATAAAACCTGTATTAACGTGCAAAGATTTATAAAAGCCCGACATACGAACTTGGCTCACATACAAGTGAGTGAGCAAACAAGTCCGTACGTACAGGTATTAGAGTTTAGCAGCCAGCAGTTGTTCTGTCATATTGTGGTTGCAATCCATAGAAATGTGGTGATTGTGGCAAAAAGTTATAAAAAAAATGAAGTACAAAGAAAAAATGGAATTTCAAAGAATGTCTTCCATTTATTGCATTCATTACATATATACAGACATACGTACAAGTCAATAAATACTAGAATCTCTGTTGGTTTTTCTACTAACAATTTGGCTTAGAAATCATATGAGTTGTGTACTCATATTGTATTTAAACTACATATTTGTAGAGTAAAATGGGGATATGCTTGGATTGGATTGGAATTAAACAAATTAAGATGGCAAAAAGAATTTCTGCCAAACACACAGTCACACTTACATTTATGCATATATATATATACAGTGAGCGTCAAAAGAAACAATACACTATGGATAAAACTCTAACAATCACAAAACTCAACTTTTACCACTTAAGGGAGAGCACCCGAAGAAAATTTTACAATACAGTGAACTCGCGATAACGTCAAATAATGTTTACCAAGACAGTTCACATTTTCGAGTTTTTTCATGTTACCGAATAAACAAGTTTAAAACGAAAAGTGATCGTATTTCATATGAAAAATGATATTTTAATAAATAAAAAATCGTCTTTGTCCGAAACTAAATTTGAAATACTTTTCCAGCAATTGTTTAAAATTTTTTGCGAAATTTTTCGCCATATTGAGTCCAAAAGATTAATTGAATTTTTTTAGTTAACATCTTAATAGAATTTAGCAATTCTATTTGTTTTCCAGCCAGCTAATGCCAAGAGACAGTTTCTATAACACAGATTTGTTATTTTGAAAACATTCTGGTCCATAGGCTGAAGTAACGAAACTTTACAAAAATAAATCGATCATCGGAAAACAATTGGATTAACAGAAGGACATTTATCGTTAGCCCGTTTTTAGTCAAGAACTCGGTAACCTAAGGTCAAAAATTATAACAAAGTTTTCAGTTTTAAATTGGTCTGATGCAGTCTACCTCTTTAACAAAACATTGATGAAACCAGTCCTGATATAATTTACCTGCCGTCCATGCTGACTTGAAAAATTTCTAATTAACTAGACAAGTAAAGTTTTTGAAACTTCGTGGTTTTTTAGATTTCCCAATTACCAGTAAATTAAGTTAAGTTTGTGAGTTCACGACGCATCTGAACAGCCCATGAAAGTTAATCTTTGCGCCTGCAGCACTTTTCTCCAGTGATGACAAATATGTTTTATATAGCAACTGCTTCTAATATAAACCGGATTCATCAGCATTATAAGGCTGATCTTCACAAAGAGAGATTCTATAATTTTTGCTTTTGACTTTTCGTTAAGTGGGTCAACACCTTGCGGCTGCGCAGAAAGCTTATTTTCGCTTTCTTTTCAGAAGACTTTTCTTTTCAGAAGGCGAACACCAAGCCTATAAACATTTTTGAAGACATCCGTCACTGGTGTTAAAACCACGATCATTTTCTTTAACTTCATCGAGAATTTCTAAAGATTATACAATTTAAAAGCAAAATATAAAGAAAATGTTCACGTTTTAGAAAACTCTGTAGAAAAACAAGTTTGTTCACATTTCTAAGACCTTCACACAGTGGTGTTGTGCTAAATTTTTTTACCGGAACGCATATTATAATTATATAGACAGGACCGATCCTGGGTAAGTGGCCGCTCTGTGCGATCTCATGTCCCAACTTAAGCTCCATAATAATCCTGGCGAGGCGTTTTTTATAGGTCGCATGTCCCAAATTTGACATTTTTGTATGGAAAAAATAAGTGATTTCCTTGGTAGCAACAGTTAAACTTAAATGCGGTCGAGGGGGTAAAAAAAATGATTTTAAATACTAAAATTCTTAAAGTAGTAATTTGCTCGGGTCCACGCGTTTGTTTCGGTTCGGGTCGAGTACCGGTTCAGCAGAAAAAAACGTTCCGAACACCGGTTCACTGTTCGGAAAAACAAGCCCATACGGTCCGGTTCGACTCAAACCCTTGTTTAAAAAAATACATTTTAAAATTGGTCAAAAATTAAAAAAAAAATTTAGCAATTCTTTTTAATTTTTTTTATTTTTTTAAACGTCAACCAATTCTCGTTATCAGAAATCATCTTTAGTTCCGGAACGTGCTCCTGCCTAAAAATGAAGTACCGGAATGATACTTTCGAGCGTTCAGGTTTTCGCGAGTTCACTGTATAATGAAAATTTTTTGTAATTTTTTTTTATTTCAATTTTAAAAATTAACAATGAAACAATTTTGAAACAAAAATAACGGTAATTTATTAATATATAATTTGTCAATGTGGAGTTTCTTTTGGCGCTCACTGTATACAAAAAAAAAAAAAACTTGATGTTGAAGACACAATTTAAAAAGAAAAACAGAGAAAAATCGTCAAAGAACTGTGAAATAAATATGTATGAATTTTTAATATACCGATTAATCATTATTACAGTAGTTGCTCACAAATTAGAACCGCTTTGTTTTTGAGGCAATTCTAATTTCTGAATTATTCTAATTTCTGGATGAGTTTTTTTTTTTTGTACACGCTTAACAAATTTCACAAATAAACTAGCCACAAAATACATAAATGCGACAAAAGAAACATCAAATACCCAAAAATGTATTTAATTTGGTGATTCCCCTTTTTAGTTTTACAGAATAAAAAGAATTTGGGAATTTCTTGTATTAAAATAGCAACAAAAAAACAAAAAACACTCGGAAATTCGAATTTTAAATACGAATATTAGAGCGTATAATGTATTGCAAGCACTGATTCTAATTTCTGGAATTTCTAATTACTGGAGGTTCTAATTTGTAAGGTTCTACTGTACGTAAGCTGAGACAAAAAGATAGACAGACAGGCAATCACACTCAAATGTTAGTCAACATTTTAATGCCACTATTATTATCAGCAGAAAAAGTAGCTAAAACAACAACAACAGAATAATTTTTTTGTAAATTTTTTTTTATAAAAAAATTATTTAAAATTTCTTTTTTGTTTTTTGACACTAAAAAGTCCATATGTATGTATGGATGGATGACACTCGTGTATTGTACTCTTAAGCCAGTGGCAATAACGTGTGCCACAGCCACATTAACCCAATTTTGTTTTGAGGTTTCGAGTTTTATTAATTTATTTTTTTTTTTGGTTGGCTGGGTTACTTGGCTGCTTTTAGTTTTTCACAAATCACTGTACATAGTTGTTATTGTTTTATGATTAACTTTAAACTTTGCTATAGCAAAATGAAGTGAAATAAAATAAAAAAATATTGTAAAATAATTTATAAAAATTGTTTTTGTTTTGCTATCTATATACACGTTGTTTGGGTAGCCTTAAAAAAAGAATAACAACAACAACCTTTAGATTTTTACACGCTACAATTTTGTTTAGAATAATTTCACGGTTAAATTATTAAATAGTTAACAGCATTGCAAATACATAATACAACTAATAAACGAATTAAAATCGATTATGCGGCACCCTATAATGCCATGGCCTTTTGAATAAATATAATTCAAGTCCTTGAATTGCTTGATTGATTACATAGTGAAGCATATCATATTCAAATATAGCACAAGATTTTTATCCTTTCTATTACAAAATAAAAATGTCAAAAACGTAAAATATAAGCGTTGCCTTAGATAAGCAGCTCTGTCCTCTTTGTACCCGATACAGTTGACCAGTCATAATTGAAACAAAACATAGAATTCGAATAAGAATTTGTAAATTACCCCGTGGTACACATTTTTCCAATAAATTTATTCATCTTACGCAACTTTCTTGATAATCTCTTAATAACCAACGACCGTCAAAACGATGAAAACCATACCAAAAATAAGGTCAGACGACGTAGGCCAGCATCAATACTCCGTTCATAGGGGAACACGCCAATTAAAATAAGTCTTTACTAAACTTATTTTCAATAATGGTGGTATTATTACTTAGTACTGCGGCTATACGATACATACTTGTATTCTCTTCAAACTTTACACGGCATGCCTACATGCTTAGGGTTTGCTTCTCCAAGCCTATTTCTCTGACACATGTCAGGATTCTGCTCAGTTCTAATAATGAAAATTTGCTGGCTAGCCCTGGATATGGAACCAGGGATGTATTTATGCCACACAGATATCAAGAATATATTCCGAAAATTCATTCTCATTGTCACATAACCTAAATGTTGGGCTCGAAACAACCTTATTTACTTAACTGGCCATTACAATCTTTCAGTCCAGCTTACGACCTAGCTTCTCACATCGCTACTTTGTGTATGTTAATTTTATCCGTAAGTGGCCTAACTGATCTACAGTTTAACTTCGACATCGAATGATAAATTTTTGAAAAGCTTTTCATGGCAATTCTATTTACTCTCAGAGTTTTTGCCAGAAATCTGCTGAGAGAGGAAGTCACCGAAGAAATATTTTCATATTTTCGAACTCGGGTGTTACCTCTAATAAGCCGACACATTACCTACTAGACTACGGCTTAGGCTTAACCCTATCAACAATTCAATTTACAACGATATCCCTTTGTCCCGGAACCCGTCTATATTCGAATGATTAGAAATTTCCCTAAGAAATACTCGGCATTTATGAACAACGAAAGCCGTTAACATTACAATAATTGCAGCCTACCAGGCTCCGAGACATTTTCAGAGAGTGTCCCATCAAGCATTACGTCGCTTTTAAAATAGCCAACAGCTCTGTTTGAAAAAAGAAGTTGCCGTAGTCTAATAGTTAGTTTGTTGACTTATGAGATATAAGATCATGGTTCAAACCCCGGGTTAGATATCAAAACGAAATATGAAAAAAACATTTTTTCGACGACTTCCTCTCAGCAAGTTTCTGGAAAAAACTCTTGAGAGCAAATAAAGTTTCTATGAAAAGTTTCTCAAAAAATCTGTCGTTCGGGGTCGACGTTAAACTGTAGGTCTCACTACTCATGTATAAAATTAACATACACAACCGTAGTGGTGTGAGAAGCTAGGCCGCCGTAATTCTGACTGAAGGCTTGTAATGGCCAATTATAAGAAAGTTTAATAAATCAGCAGCCCTGACACAGTTATCTCCTATACACATCATGATATTCGTTAAGGGATTATTTTGTATCATTATTGCATTACATTTGAATTCTAAGCCAAACTGTTTTCTTAGTTCATCTACACTACAGCGTTTAATTTTTGTATGAAAAAGTTTCTTAAGATTTTACAAACACAAATACAGCACAGCCTTTAACATCTAATAAACAGTGGGTGACAAAACAATAGAAACTTTTACAAAAATTTATTTAAGTGTTCTAATCAGACAAAATTAGAAATTGCAGTTCATTATTATGCATAAAAATATAACAAAGCTGTGTTATTGAACTGTTGAAGCCTTTTTCAAAATGATGAGTGTTTACAGATCTTGACTCAAAAATTTTTTTAATCAATTTTCAAAGTTCTGATTTGTTAAGTCCATATTTATCACATATTGGTTCTTATTTGCTGAAATTCAGCATTGAAATCGTCTTTTTATTAATAAATAGTACAAATATTTTGCGAATTTTTTAAGAATATTTTTAATTTTTAGTGCAATTTTGAAAAAGTTTCTATTGTTTTGTCACCCACTGTATATTGATGGTTTGTTTTTGTTTCCACCCTGTTTCAGTATGAAGTACTGCGTCTAGTGTCCAGTTTTCTTAAATTATTACGAAATTCTTCTATGCCTCGTACTTTGTATTGCTTAATACACAACGTGTTGTAACAATTGTTTGTTTACACAAATCTAAAGAGATTTTCTAGGTTATTTAAATAAAATGCTCGATGATGATGCAAACATAACCAAATAAAATGATTTTCTAAATCTAAATGACTTATTGACCCAACTAAAAATAATTCTAATGAAAATCCTATACAAATACACACACACAAACACACACACACACACATCCACACGCAGCCAAACACTCAATCATTAGTCGGACAACTTAAAGTTCCATCGATTATACCGCAACCACCGCCATAGTCACAGCCACAGCCATCATTATTATCATCACAAAAATCCATGCTGGCAGACTAAGGCATATGAATGTTGTGTTGTTTGAGTTTGATTATAATAACAATAACAACAACAACAACAACGGAAAATAACAGTTATTTGCGTGATTTGGCTTAAAAGATAAGATGCTGGTAACGATATTTAAAAGATACAAAAAAAAAATTCACAATAAAATTAAGTAAAAAAAAAAGTTGGCACTGATGATGGTATTGGTGTTGATGGTACATATGTATGTACCACCGGGTTATCCATTTCGTGGTTTCAAAAGTAAACGTAAATAAAATATTTTTTTCATGATATTTCGTTTTTATTGTAAAGTTTGAACGTTGATTGACATTTTGTGTGAAAGACTACATCATTTAAATAACCTCCACGTGAAGTGTTGCAAGCATAGAACCTTTTGAGGTAATTTTCGACCACTTTTTGACACATATTGGGCGGTACCTCAGCCATAACTTGACGAATGTTGATTTTCAAGTGCTCAAGAGTTGAAGGTTTATCTGCATAAGCACGGTCTTTAGCGTATCCCCAGAAAAAAGTCTAATGGTGTCAAGTTGACATCGCCACGACGAGAAATTACGCGGCCAGGTAATGTCTCTTGCAATAACGCCATATTCGCTCGAGTTGTGTGGCATATTGCACCGTCTTGTTGAAACCACATATTCTCCAAGTCGTATTCTTCAATAGCTGGCAAAATAAAGTCGGTTATCAAATGACCATAACGCTCCGAATTACCGGTGACAGTCGTTCCTTCGTCGTTTTCGAAGAAGTAAGGCTTAATCACACCTTCGGACCAAAGAGCGCACCAAACAGTAACTTTTTCTGGATGTAATGGCCTCTCTTCAATTTCTTGAGAATCCTCAGAACCCCAAATATGACAATTTTTTTTTATTAACATACCCAGCGAGTGTGAAATGTGCTTCATCGCTGAAGAAAATTTTGTTCGAAAAATTGCCATCCACCGCCTGTTGTTCAAGCCCCCATTCCATGTATCTAAGACGTTGTGAATGGTCAACTGGCTTCAGTTGTTGCGTCAGCTGGACTTTATATGCAAAATAATTCCAGATAACGACAACGACTCGACACTTTTGAGTCTTCGGCAACACTTTCACTTACAATAGCGATATTTTCAGAGGAACGAGCGAAACGATGATGCTCCGGCCTTTCAATATTTGTTACCACTCCAGTCTCTTCAAATTTCTTTACAATTTTGCCAATTTCTTGCGTAGTAGGACGATTATGTAAACCATAATCTCCTCTTAAAGCACGATATGCGGATGTTTTAGAATCACCATTTTTGTAATAGGTTTTGATCATTTTTATGCGTTGTGTGATGGTTAAGCGAGCCATTTTCGTCAATGACAGACTTTGAAGTGAAAAGAAAAAAATTTGTTTCACAACTTAGTTTGACAGATGTCGGAATTTCAGTCCCATACATTTGAAACCACAAAATGGTTAGCCCTTTATAGAGTTTTTCTGGGTACTTTATCTATGTTTAAATAAATTTACAAAGAGTACATACATCATCATCATCATCGTATAACGCCAATTGGACCGGGTTTATATGTCTGTAGTTTACAGAAATTTTTTTTTTTGTTTTTTTTTTTATAATATGGCGTGTGGCTTAAACGATTATATCATCCGAATCTAACACCATAGCTACACTACAGAAAAAAAGTTCATCATCATATTCATGCCCATCTATAACGCCAAAATCATGTTGTTTGTACTAACAGCTGAATGCTGTCTTCCAAAGAATACTCTACAGCAACAGCTTAACAGCGTTCAAAAAACAACACTGAAATGTTTTTGTGATTTTTAACGATTGACACAATGAAAGCAAAAATCGTTGATTAATCACCTCATGGGTATAACGAATATGACCGCAAAACTATTTTTGTTTTTTTTTTTTTGAAATTTAAAATAAAAAATTCAGAGAAAAAAAATCATTCAAAATTAAATGCGAATTAAGGAAACATTTGCTGTGTTTAATTATACGTAACGTACATACACGTACACACACATGCACACATAGAAATTATAAAATAGGTCAATCATTCGTAAAAAAAATAAACAAAAAGAAATTAATTAAGACAGACGACCGTCGGGTTTTAATGATGCCCTACACTAGAATGTATAGCAGACTGTATTGATATCTTAGATAGGGCCCTGAATGTCACCTGATTTACTCGCATTGTCATCTACTGTATTATTGGAGTGCTCACAGGCCACTTCTCTTGGGAAAGACTTGGCATTCTCTCGAATAACTTCTGCAAGAGCTGTCGATCGGAGAAGGAGAAGCACACTATCTTTTTTATGCCCGAATCTTCTCGTAAAGAGTAGGGTGCCCTTGACTTTTTCGTTTCACCTTTGACTGAAAGGTTCAAACTAAGGATTACTACAATACCAAGATTAATTTGGAGTCTGGATAGTTTGTTACAGAGATTGTTGGATACCGAGGTTCATTATTGATTTGTTGTATTAGGTTAGGTTAGAGGTCGTGTACTTGTTCAACTGTGATAAATAAAGTGCCCGGAGGTCGAATTGATCCATTGTACTTTGTTGTATTACAATAGCCCTAATTTATGGATTTAAATGGGACTGTACTTCACTTAAGTTTGGAGCGAGTTAACCAACTTTAACAAAATTAATGTTTAATTCAGGTTAAATACAAACAATTTTGTACAACAGTTAGGGTCAACTCTTCTCTTAAGTTCGCCTCTCTTCTCATTTGTCCCCTACACATGAGTTTTAGTAATGCTTTGCAACGAAACTTAATAGGAGAAAAGTATGAAGTAATCTTGAAGCTTAAGACTTCGTTAAAAGAGGGTATGGGTCTAGAAACTATCTTGGAACATGAGCTTTTAGTAACAGAATGAAATATATGCCACTAGAAGATGTGCTCAATTTAACTTGGATAGAGGGTACAATGGATAGGATATTGCAGTACCATCTGATAGTTAGGCAACCATTCAAGCACTCGGATCTTGTGATGTTAAATCTGAAAAAGTTAAATCGACTAGGAGGAACCAATAAGGTCCCTCTGCTGAGTCTCAAATCATGTGGGAATTCTCGTGAATGAGCCAAGCAGATAAGCTTGTAATGAAGAGAATTTTTATGCCACAGATGGAACCAGAACCCTTCCGAAGAATGGATGTGTATCTTTGGAAAGCCACTAATGTTAAGACTCTGGGTTTGAAGGAATTAAAACTTTTGCTAGGAAACTATAATATGAAGAGATCTAAATCATTCATTAGACACGTATAACATGAGTTTGGTAACTGGACCTTTGACTGGACACTGTAGAATCAGTGTACATTTGTTCAGAATGGAGATTATCTAGAGCCCTACATGTAGATGCTATAACGATGTGAATGCAACATTGGAACTCATTAATGGAATATGCTACCCAAGAATAAATACCTGAGCGTACATCAAGTGCTAAGCATTGAATTGTCCTTGCTGTTGCCAGGGTAATAAGTAATGGTTCGAGGGGAGAATAATAGATCGAATAGTCACATGGTTTTTGAAATGGTTTTCATAAAGCTTCTTCCCATTTTTCTAGGACCTTAAAATGGGTGATTTTTTAAGAGCTATAGGAAATTTAAAAAAAAAAAAAAACACATAAAATTCAGAAAAATTCATGAAATCTTAATTTAAATCGATAATAATGATAATCCATATAATTTAATGTTTGAAGATTATTTCATGCAAATGTTGACCGCGACTGCGCCTCAAATGGTCCATCCGCTTAGTCCAATTTTGGCATACTCTTTCCAACATTTCGGCCGGTATCTTACGAATAAATGCTTCAATGTTGTCTTCCAATGCGTCAATTGAAGCGGGCTTGTCTGTATAGACCTAAGCTTTAACATAGCCCCACAAAAAATAGTCTAAAGGCACGATCTAGGCGGCGGTGTACCGAACTCGCCTCTCTGGAAGTCCATTGTTACGCGTGCTGTGTGGCATGTGGCACCGTCTTGTTGAAACCACATGTCATGCAAGTCAAGCTCTTGCATTTTAGGCAAAAAAGTTGGATATCATCTCACGATAGCGCTCACCATTCACAGTTACGTTACGATTCGCAGCATCTTTGAAGAAGTACGGTCCAACTATGCCACAATCCCATAAATCGAACCAAACTGTGACTTTTTCTGGATGCATTGGTAGTTTTTGCTATGCTACTGGCTGATCTTCACTTCTAAATCGACAATTCTGCTTATTTACGTATCCATTGAGCCAAAAATGAGCTTCGTTGCTCAACACAATTTTTCGATAAAGAAGTGGATCTTCGGCCAACTTTCATTTTGATAATGAAATTCAATAATTTGCAAGCGTTGTTCGTTTGTAAGACAATTCAGGGTTAAATTATCGACCAAACAGAAGATGTTTTACAGTGAAACAAAACGCGAAACGTGCGTGAGATGTTTAAACCAGTGTTGCCAAAAAGATAATAGTTAAAAAATCACCCTTTATTACCTCTGATCAAATATGACTGCGGGAATGAATATTAAAATTGTTAAGATAAGACTATTTTAGAAATATGTAAGTAAGTAAGATAAGACTGTTAAACTTTGGATACTAGCAGCTAGAATGGAGCAAACTAATTCCGATAATTTTGAAGGCATGTGTTCTAAAACTCATCCAAGCTAAGAATTGTGCTGGTATTGTTGACAAAAAATAAAATAAAACAAGAGCACAATTATCTTACACATCCTTAATTATGAGAAATAAATTAATCTCGTAATTTTCTCTCGTACAAATGCAATCTACTTCCACAGAAGTATTAATAATAACACGACGCTCTATATTTACACCATTTTATTATCTTCACTTCACATTTGGTTTTCAAAATATTGTATAAAATTATTCTCTTTTCAATTGCAGCTTAATTTACACCAAAAATAATAACAAAAAATAATAAAAAAAAACAACAACAAAAAAATGGCAACCACAGTGACATCAAAAACCCAGCACACTGCCTTAGTGGCCCAGGCAAACACCCAACAACCATCACCTACTTTATCTAAACGTGGTCACATACGATCAGCTTCATTGGAAAATACGAATACGTTGATATCGAAAAATACCTTAGGTTTGCCGCAAGTACAGCCCAGTCATACGGGCACATTGAAATCACGCAACGAACAGAAACGTATCCGCAACAAATTCGGTAGTCACAGCAATTTAGAAGATTTCGTACAGAATGGCCGAAACAAATTCAATAATATTCGCCAAATGTTTGAATTGACGAAGACGAGCGTAAAGAGTAATTTCAATAATTTATCGTCAACGACATTGGATGCCAACAATACTGAACACCAAATGCAATCATTGCCACCAATGATGACACAGTCATTGACCACAGCCACAATGAAACACAGTAGCCAAGGTCAGAAGCCGCGAACAGCAGCCACGTATCAGCAGCAACAGCAGCAAGCACAGCCACAGACACTGACATCAGTGAGAAAATCAATAACACCGACAGCGACAGTAACACCGACAACCGGATGCGGAAGCATTGGTAGTCGCAGTAGTATAACGGAACTAAATGAACGTTTAAATATAACAGAGTGTTTAGAAGCGAATAACTGTAACAGTAACAGTACCATGAACAATAGCAATCAAATGCGTTTACAGCAGCAGCATCAGCAACAGCAACAGCAACAACAGCAGCATCAGCACCAGCACCAGCAACGTTTACAAACTCATACAGCCTTAGTGCATAATACTAATCAACAACAACAACAGCAACAACATCAACAGCAGCAGCAACGTAGTGCAAGTGATTTGTCGTCTCACATTCAACCAATTGATGAAAACCCTGAACAATACCAACAGCAACAGCAACAACAACAGCAACAACAGGTTTGTTTTAAGTGATCTTTCTAATTGTTTTTTTTTTCTGTTTTGTTTTGTTTCTTTTAATTTTTATTTCTATTTGATTTCATTGTTTTACAACACAAAACAACAACTACAACAACAGTACTTAAATAAATTATTATTTTTGTTTTTGTTGGTATTGTCTCTCCTACAAAAACACTTGTCTGATTCAATTTTTATCTGATTTTAGTTTGTTTTTTTCTCGATTTTATTTTGGGTGTGTCTCCCTCTCTACCATACACACAACATTCTAACTTGATTTTACAGCTGTGGCATGCTGATTAGAAATGACTGCATAAACATGCATAGAACTTCGATGAACTGAGTTATTCTATATTTAAGGGGAATTCTAAAATCTTCCTTAAAAGCAGGAGATTTCTCTACTACAACAGGTCCTATTTTGATAGGCTATTATCATCTGTCATTGGCTGGGAACAATGCTCCCTGTAAAAATATATTATTTAAGGTGGTGGTGGCGAAATTTGGTTATTGAATTGTAATTCTCCTTAAGAGTTAGTCGATGTTGTTCGATCAGTTGAGTCACTGCATTAATTTTTCAGAATTCATTGTGTTAATATTTTTTGTCGTCTCCAGAATTCGTACCAATATTGCTCAAGTTTATAGTAGTATCACCTTTTTACTTTTTTAAAAACGTTAAAAATATGAGTTCATAGATTGCAAATAAAATATAAATCAATATGTGTTTAATTTTAGATCAATTCTTAATTGTTCGCACAATTCCGTGTGCCACCTTTATTAATTGATTTACACAATAACAATTTACTTTAATTGCTATTCTTCTTTCACACTCTGCCGCATAGGCAATAACAACTGTTCGTTATTCTACTCTGCTTAAATTCTCTCTTATATTCTCTTCACATACAACGTGTCTCACCGAATTCTTATTGTATTCTTCATGACATCTTCACACACGACTGACTGAATTCTAACTCTAGCATTACTCGCTTTGTCTTGCCTTTTATATCGCTGGATCAATTTTCGAAGGAGATTGGCAGCTTTCGGGAAATATGGAAAAATGTAATTAACTTGTGTTCATTATTGTTGTTTCCCCTTTTTTTATACTGACTGCACTTTGTTTTTGCTTCTTTACTTGTTTGTCCGTTGGACGATTGTTGTTGGCTGTTTACCTCTTTATTCCTTGTATTTTTTTATACGATGTTGTTGCTATTATTTTTGTTTATTCATCGATTTTGTAAACAAGCCCATTATTTTTATTGCTATATTTTTTACTTATTCATTGATCACGTGAACAAGTCCATTGTTTTGTTTTTGGAGTTTTCGTCTACACTTCCTAACTGTTAGAGTTATCTCATAGAAAATCAAATATTACAGGAATTGAGGGCCGAAATGTAGTGGCTTGAAAAATTGATGCAATTGGAATGGAAGGGAATGGAATCTGCTTGATATCATACACAAGACACTAAGAGCCCAAATACTGGATTTCAAAGTAAAACGGGGGTGTATAGAAAGGTTCCCGACCAAATACATAGTAGTGTGACCGATGGTTTGCTATTCTGACAAATGATTATATGAATTCTTGATGTACTCGCATTTCAATGCCACTCTCGATTGTTTACTAGGTTCCTTTTGTTTTGGAGATTTTGTACATTTCAGTAGAGTACTTTCGGGCTATAAGTGGTAACCAAGGGACGATTATTCTTGTAAAAAATTTTTTATTAGGTAAAACTTGGTCGATTATAACTAACATAGAAACGTCTCTGTGCCATTATTTTCCACACATCATCTATGCCTTCATTCGTAATTGATGTATGAGGTTAGATTTTCTCATTGGCGAGATCAACGTGAGCCTACCACATTGTCAGGCTGTATTTGAGCATTTCATTTTTATTTTTTTGATACAAAATTGCTTTATATCCTTAAGCATTTAAAGGTAAAGTATATAATGCCGAACATATACACTGGGCATCAGTAAGTAAGTCAACACCCACTATAATTTTAAATTTTCTATTATAAAAAATACACTTGTAGCATAACAACAATAATTTTATTTTTTGGAAATTTATTCGACTATTCTCATTTACTTTTCTCACTATTCTAAGAAAAAAGAACT
Source organism: Sarcophaga peregrina (assembly GCA_014635995.1). NCBI lineage: Eukaryota > Metazoa > Arthropoda > Insecta > Diptera > Sarcophagidae > Sarcophaga > Sarcophaga peregrina. Next base: position 52,060,029 of record CM025790.1, on the reverse strand, counting down.
ATTTCAGTGGTGTTAAAATCACTTTTGGCGCCCAATGTATTTGTAAAGCATATACTAACCTAAGATAAAGTAAGGAAATCCGATTGCGGTAAAATTAAAAAATCTCCTTTACAACTACAACGTTCTTCCAGTACTTAGGCCCTAAAAACCCAAACTAAATTAATTCTGATATATGGGATCAAGTCATGATCTTAGTAGAGTAATCCCGAATGTCGAAATTTTTAAAACTTGTCCCGGGATTTTTCTGGATTTTCGGGATGGTGAATTCATATGTATTTTTTACAAAAGGTCCTGAAAAAAAATTCTATTATCACTTGACTTCGATAATGGCAACTCAGATAAGGAAAACCCTACTTCCATTGATAAAAAAAAATTATTTGATGTCATCGAAGAATGGAAAATCCCTATAAAACGAATTAAAAGGGTAACAGATTTAGATACTCAACTGTCCAAAGAAAAAGAGGAGGTAGAAGTAAATACTTACAAGCTGGATACAGCAATCTTGGAACTATTTTACCAACAAATGTTGATTGCGAGAAGTGTTTTTAAACGGCTGAGTATGTTGACAACAAAATTCGTTGAAGCCTATCAGGTCACATGTTGGATGCTTTAATCTTTTTGTTGGAATCCAAATAATTTTCTTAAAACTAATGCATTTGCAGCATATGTATGAATAATTTTTATTTTTGTTAATTTACGCTTCTTTGTTACATTTTGTCTTGCTGTTTTTGTATTTTATTTATAAATAATTGGAATACAAATGAAATTTTGTTAAGAAAATATTTTTATTATTAGGAGAAAATTGCGATTTTTCCTGTGATTTTTCGGATCCCGAATTATCCTGAAATATACTGGGATTTCGGGACCGGGATTTACAAAATTCCGAATCCCGGGATTTTTAAAAATCGATCCCGTTTGGCATCCCTATAGTAGAGATTGCGATAACAATCTTACGACCTAGCTTCTCACATCACTTGTGTTGTTTGTGTTAATTTCATGCATGACACCGAACGACAGATTTTTGAGAATCTTCCTGGTAAGGTTATTTGCTCTCAGATTTTTTGCCAGAAATCTGCTAAGCGGAAGCCACCCAATAAATATTCAAATTTCGTTATGTTCGAGATGTCTAACCTGGATTTTTAATCGGGACCTCATGTCGCGACTTCAGGATGACAATATTTAGCTTGTAATAATTCATTTTTTATTAATTTTTCCCATTAAAAGTATTTTATTTTATATGAACTAGAACCCTTAATATTATTTCTAATCACCGAACCATAACTGTGTTAATCCTACACACACAGATATAATGTACCTTCTTGCCACTAATATTTTTTTCTTTACATTCTCACACTTGCCTCTTAACATACCTAAACAATCGTATCCCTCGCATTACACGCTTCATTTAATGGCGAGACCATATTTTATACAAAAAAAAGAAAACTTTTTTTTTGTGCTTTTTCCTATTTTTCTTATGATATTTGAAAAGTAAAAAACAACAAAACAACAAAAAACATACAAAATTAAAATAAAAACTCAAATTATTTGTTTTTTCTTTTACTTTGTAGGCAACAGCAATAACAACAGCGACACCAGCAACAACAACGACGACAAATCTTTTACGCCCGATAGCTTTTAAGCCGATCCCTTTTGAACCGGACTACACTATACCCCAACGTTATTGTGATGTCGTCACTGCTGCTCACGTTCACTCGTCTACGACACATAATGTGGGCGATCGTTATGGTTCGACACCTTCACTTGCTGCAGTACAGGGTTCCAATATGAGATTTGGCAGTAAGTATGATTCAAAACCAGAAAAAACACGCACACACACATACACACATGCGAAAAAAATTATTCCCATAAAAATCATTCTCAAAATATTGACGCATTTTTAGAATCGCTTTTATTCTAGGAACTGCATTCAATACTCATAATGATTAATTATTTTCATAGGAATTGATATTGGAGAAAATTAGTTTTTATATTGCACCCTACGACAGCAAAAATGGTGGGGTGGGTAGTGAGTGACAAATTTTATCTAATAAATAAAATTCTCGTGTTACGGTGTTAGTGGTTAAACTCCTCCGAAATGGATCGACCGATTTTCATGAAATTTTGTGTGCATATCGGGTAAATTTGAGAATCGTACAACATCTGTTTTTCATATCCATAAACGTTAAGTTCGCAGAGTCGATTCGACAATCCCACCAAAAATGGGCGTGACAACCCTCCCCTTTAAAGTGATACCTATAACTCTTAAACTACTCAAACCGATTTTAACCATTCTTTTTTTGCTCGAAAGCTTATCAGGTTTAGATGGTTTAAAAACATTTGATATACATAGAAAAAAAAGTAGGCGTGGCAAACTTTTACAATTGAATATTTAGGGAGATAGTGATTGTAGACGAATGCAGTTTGGTGGGTAAGTTCATAGATTTAATATCGACAAACTTACCAAAAAAAGGGCGTGGCCACCCCCTCCCCTTTAGGAGATACCTAAAAGTCGGCTAATTCGATGTACATACAGTGGTGGTCATGAGGTTGGCACACTTGATTGTCGTGCATAAAACTCCTCATTGTATTTAATAGTATATTCTGGTATACACATTGATCCATACGTGTATCAATCTTGCATACAGGATCAACGCCATACCCAGAAAACGCTGGCCATGCCATTACATTTCCTCCACCGTGTTTTATTGTTCTAGAAGTGTTCTTTGGAATGTTTTACAAGTTTGGAGAAAGCCATACACGCCTCATATAATCCGATCCGAATCTACCCAACTTTGATTCACCAATCCAAAAGACATTTTTCCAAAAAACTGATGGCTTCCACACAGATAGGCAGTAGCAAGTGTGCTAACCTCATGGCCACCACTGTATATAACATTTATGTCTGTTAGTTTTTGTTTTGAAGCAAGTACAAAAACTGCAATTTCGTCAGCGCTATATGCAGCGTATTACATTAAATATATAATGTGATCTGTTTTGGGCAGTAGGCCGTGGTCTAGTAGGTAGTGTGTTGGCTTATTAGACGAAAGGCCCGGGTTCGAATCCCACGTCAGACATCAAAACGAACAATATTTCTTCGGCGACTTCCACTCAACTCAGCAGATTTCTGGTAATGACTCTGAGAGTAAAAATTGCCATGAAAAGCTTCTCAAAAATCTGTCATTCGGAGTCGACTTTAAACTGTAGGTCACGCCGCTCTTGTATAAAATTAACGCACACAACATAAGTGGTGTGAGAAGCTAGGTCGTAACTCTGACCGAAGGGTTGTAAAGGCCAATTATGTACGTATGTTTTGGGCAATAAAAAATCAATCTTGGGTGGGACGAAGTTTTGATATATTTTTTTGTGTTGTCAAGAATTGCTCTGTAATAATTCTCACTTTCTATTTCTATCTGGATTAATCATATAATTTCAACAATCAGACAAATACAAAATAAGCAGGGTCTCTGGTGCGAATCGAATCACGACATTTGAAGTTTAGCACACCATCCACTGGACCATCGGGCAACCCATTCAGTTTTTTATTGTGATCGTATACACTCCTTATTCGAAAAATCTAACTCCGCAGAGTGTTTTGACTTCCTGTTGTTTAATAATTTGTTTGTAACCAATTCATTAGAAAAAATCTTTTGAAATTTAGAAAATCATTCTAATCACACACATCGTATTCCCTCGTATTCCTTCGGGGACTTATTATTTAAATTTAATAAATTTTATTTCCTTAGCATATGTATCATTGAATTTAGTTCAATTGCCTTAAAACTCTTTACTTAAATGTAACGTAATACTAGTAGTATTATGATTACAAAGTCCAGGATTATAAAATATTTTTTAGTGAACCCTCTAAAGCTAATGTTGCGTAATTTACAGATACGATAACAAAGTTCTCTGTAATTAAATTAAATTAAATTTAAAATTAATGCAGCAATTATTTTAAAGCTCCAAAACTAAATCGCTTGGCTTTAGGAAATTTAAAACCAGTGCAGCTAAAGCGAATTATTTTTTAAAAAACGTTACAAATTATGAATTTGTTTAAACTTTAATACTCGTAACCATTTATTGTTATTGTGTTTTTATGTTTTTATGTTTTTTTTTTGTTTTCTTTTTGTTTTCATAGAAATCGCATAAAAAGTTTCCTTGAGAAAAAAAAAACAAAAGAAAACACTTCAGCAAATTACCACGAAACAAATAAATATTAAAAACGAATTAACAACGAGTACCATAATTTATACTTTTGCATATACAAGTACAAGTATCCATAAATATACAGTGGGATCCAAAAGTAAATATCTGTGACTAATATGCCTGACCAAATGAACATTTTTTTAACGTATCAACACTTTTATGCCCCACTGTTAGTTGTTTACTTGTTTTGAGTTTGTTTTCGAAAACAATAATTAATAATTGCGCGCATAAAAAGGCCTGCAAATCATTTTGAAAAGCAATGAAAATTAAAACCGAATATAAAATCGCTCATCATTTGTAACAGCAAACAATAGTTGGTGGTTGCTTTTTAACTACACTTTAAATGATTTAAATTTTTTTTTCTTTTTTAATTACACTTTTAGAGGTTTTGCTTTTTGTTTTCACCCTACAGCTCTTTGGCATTCGGTTAGCTTATACATGAAATGTTACAAGTATTACGTACATTCGAAATAAGGCTTTTAAATTCAGAACTCTTATATGAACTTAGAACTCTTATACTTCATTGGAGGTCGCCGTGGTCTAGTAGGTAGTGTGTTGGCTTATTAGACGAAAGACCCGAGTTGAAAATAATTTTTCGGTGACTTCCTCTCAGCAGATTTCTGGCAAAAACTCTGAGAGTAAAAAATTGCCAGGGAATGCTTCTCAAAAAATGTGTCGTTCGGAGTCGACTTTAAACTGTAGGTCCCGCCACTCATGTATAAAATTAACGCACACAACATAAGTGGTGTGAGAAGCTAGGACGTAGTACAATGGGTCAATTCGACCACCGAGTACTGTACTTGTCAGAATTGACAAGTACACGTCCTCTAACCTAATCTAACGTAACCTATACCCCATTAACCCATTAGCCTTAATATAGGTCAGCTTGCAAGTACAAAGATTAATGCATATTCAAACATCCCTTACTACAGGGTCCGCCAAATATCTTTGTTTTTTGAAAATGCTTTAAAAAAAACCTAACAATGGAAAATAATGGAAAATAATTTCATTCAAATTGCTGCCTCGGCTGGCCATGCAGTAGCGTACACTATCGATTCAATTTTTAAGCACATTATCGATTGTGTGCAGCTGTATTTCACCAATGGCTTATCGTCGTAATACTTATCTTTGACGGCACCCCACAAATAATAGTCCAACAGTGTCAAATCGCAGCTCTGATGTGGGCAAACGACATCAGCTCTGCGGCTGATAATACGATCTTCAAAAACAGGGCGCAAAACATCGAGTGTAGCTTCGGCTGTTTGGTACGTAGTGCCGTCCTGTTGAAGCCAAAAGTTGGCAATATCCTCTTCTTCAATTTTTGTGAACAAAAATTCGTTCGACATCGTCCGTTAACGATCGCCATTGACTGTTATGGCCACTTCTTGCCCTTTTTGAAAGAAAAATGGCCCATTTATTCCTCTGGACCAAAATCCGCACCATACAGTGACTCGTTTTGGGTGCATGGGCTTTTCAATGAATGCGTGCGGGTTTTGCTTGCTTACATACCCGCCAAGATCAAAATGAGCTTCATCTGAAAAGTAAGTCGATCGCTGGCCCACTTAGCGAAGCGAAAACGCGTGTACACAGCCATATTCGTTCAGCGGAAGGATAAAACTAAATGAAGCAAATCAGATATGAGCTAAGTGTTACAATTCACGAAATAAGCACGAGTTGAAAAAAAAACGTTAGATGATGGACCCGATATAGTTTCTATCGAAAACCCTTGTTCCGTCAGAGCCAATTAACTTTCATAAAAATGTTTTCCATAGAGACATCCACTACATGGTAGAGTTTCTATAACACTAAACTAGCATTCAAATGCATTCTTTTTTAAACGTTCTATAATTTAACGTCCTACAGTCGTTTACGTTCTGAGCAACTGGACGTTCGTGACTTTTTCCGCCTCTTGGCTGGAAATACAACACTGCTCTTGTCAGCAATCATCCTGTAGTTGACTTCTGAAAGAATAAGAGGACAGGCAACGTCACTCTACTCTTGTATAATAATTTGTGATTAAAAAAATTCTATCCCATTGTAGCATATCATATAGACGTTTTTGACCAACTCGCAACTTTTTTATTTGCGATTTCCTTTTCATTTGTATTATTATTGTTGGTTGTGGTTGTGTTGTGTGTTAAACTGCTGGTGTTTTTATTTTTCATTTAATTTTTATGCCTTTTCTGAATGATTGTGTTTTTCATCTTTCTTTATCATCGTTAGGCACGACCGATTTGAGGCACGGTGGAGGTGGTGTTGGTGTTGGTATCGGTGCATTTATAAGCAGTGGCAGTGGCAGTGGTTGCGTCGGTGGCGGCAGTAGCAACATCAGCAATGGCAGCAGCGGTATCGGTATCGGAATTGGCGTCGGTGGCAGTAATGTAGGCAGTGGAGGTTTTGTTGGTGGTTATTCAAGCAATAATTATTGCAACAGCCTTATGGCACGTCGACGTGGTTCCAGATCGTTGAAGATCAACGATAGTATGGAATCAATTCGACACACACCGGACTCAGACATTAATAGCCAAAGTGGTACTATGTGAGTATTATTCTCAATAGACAATCGCCGCATTCTTACCATTCGTTAATTGTCTGTCCAGCTGTTAACTGACTGACTAACTGACTGAGTGTAAGTAAGTGAGTAAGCTCACTGGCTTTACAACTCAATTCACAATTAATTTTTATTGTAAAATGTGTCAGTGTTTGTTTGTGACTGCAGCAGCGAATGGCAATCTAAATTGATTGACAATTCAAATTCTAAACAATTCAATTCAATTCAATACTTTTATAGCAAATCAAATGGTAGCATGTGTAGCAGCAGTGGCAGCGGCAATACCATGATGAGTAACAGCATGACAATGGGCCCCTCAAGTATTACTTCAAGCAACAAATATTGTTTAGCGAACGATCAATGCGATATGACGCCCTCACCTTCCGATTCGGGCATATCAGAGCTGGAAGCTGCACTCAAGGACAGAGATTCGGAATTGTCTTATCTGAGACAAACCATGGAACACAATGAGAAAGTAATTTTCAAAGTTCAAAAGGTTTATTTGAAATTCCCTACAAAGTTTAAATTTTAATTTCTTTTTCTTTTTTACTCTCTCTCTCTCTCTCTCAGGACAAAGAATCATATTGGGAAAGTGAAACGAAACGTTTAAAGTTGTACTATGAGGCCCAACAACGTGAATACATGCTGAAGATCAAGAAAATGGAACAAATGTTGGCCATGCAACAATTTCAATTCAAACAGCACAAGTTGCGTCATCACGAACAAACACAAAAGTTGCGCGAACAATTGGCTGAACTGAAAAACGAATACGAGATACTAAAGTGAGTATGAGTCACAGTGACATTTAAACACTTTTGAATTGAACTGAACAGTACAGAGCAGAGCAGAGAACAGAATTAATTTTTATTGTCACATTAGAATACTTAAATGGAAATTGAATGAATATGTGGCGTGTAATTCAAAATAATTTAGAATTTTTGTCTGTCATACAGGTACACGTTTACATGTGTTGTTATGTTACACTTCACAATTGGTGACAAATTTTTCAAATTTACTTAAGATTTCTTTAGTAAATTTCTGTTGAACATCAAGGTTGAATTTCTAAAATTTAACATCACATAACATGTGTTATAGAACATGTGCACACAGTTATTTCAAGAACTTTTCTTTAATCTTAGTATTATAAAGGGAGTAGCATGTGCTGGCTTAATAGACAAGTGCCGCAAGTTCAAATATCACCTCTGATATGTTCTTCTTTCAACAAACCAGCAGTTTTAGTGCAAAAAAAACTTTTAAAAGAACGAAGTCTATTGTTCGTACACGATATTAATCTGTAAGTGCCATCGCTCATGGAAAAGTTAAAACAAACACGTGTTTGGTGTGATTCCTCATGCTCAATGGCTTCCAATTCAATTAAAACCTCTATTTTCTATTTTAAAGTAGTTTCCTTGTGATGAATTATCCGGACCTTCGTATACAATCCACAAACTATTGGTTTTAAATTTAATCCTCTTAGAAATCTCCAAAGAAGGATTATTCATTATGAATATTCATTAAGTTTCAATGTTTACCTTTAAGTCCAGTAACCAAATTATGTTACGAACTCAAATCCAATTCTCATTTCTTTAATGAACTTAAGGAATCATACTAGTAATGCTTTAATATTAAATTCATTCTGTGGAAAGACACGATTTCGAACCGATAGCCCTGTAAGGGATCGATAGCCCAATAAGGGATCGAGTTTTTGCCACAATGTCTGCGCTCGATATACTTGCGAAGCTAATAAGGCTATGCAGAACGACGTTGAACACTTCCTGCAGCTCTGTCAAGATATGAATGGACCTCTCCGAACCTTTTGATACCGTGCGAGATTTCAGACAAGGCGATCCCTTATCATGCAACCTCTTCATCTTCATCATGGGGAGTGTTCTGCCAAAGGCAGGAGTGCCACGCAATGTGCCACTTTTTTTACAAAAAAGTGTCCAGTTGCTTGCGTACGCTGACGACATTTACAGCGATGCTGTCTTTAGTGTTATTGAACGAGAGTCCACTAAGATGGGTCTGGCAGTAAATGAGGCCAAAACAAAGTATATGTTGTCGACAAGTACAAACGTGCGGCATATTGATTTTCAGATTAGGGTCGATAACTAGACCTTTGATACAGTCAAGGAATTTATTTATAGGCCCTTACCACCAAAAATTATGTAAGTCGGGAGATCAAATGCAGGATCACTCTTGGCAACAGATGTTACTATGTTCTCAATAGCAGAGACATCTCTCGTACGACAAAACTAATACCCTACAAGACGCTCATCCTACCCGTGCTTCTTTAGGGCGCAGAGGCTTGAACCGTATTAAGCACTGATACAACAGCTTTGAGAGTATGCGAGAGAAAAGTCCTATGTAAGGTCTTCGGTCCAGTGAAAGTTGGCGATGATTTCCGCGTCCGATCCAACAGCTTCTTATCAATATCCAGCGGCTGCACTGGCCCTGGCCATGTAGTTCGAATGGAGAAGGATGCTTCGACGAAACGGGCATTTGATGCGAGGATCTGCGGAAGTTAGCGAAGAGAACGACCTTTAATCCGTTGGAAGGAGCAAATCGGGGAAGCCCTGAAGAAATCTGCTGCGAGGAAGGCGCCGTCTGACCTGTGGTTTCAACCGTTGCCTCATATCTAAAACACTTATCAAACTATAACAGGATAATGGGATATCTGAACTATCGAGAGCAGAGCAAGGGATCATGTTCACTAATGACTGGCAAAAACTGTCTTCTAATTTCAATTGAATTTCGAATTTATTCAAAGCTTCTCTACTAGATTTTCTAAAGAATTTGTAAGAAAGATTCATAGATTTCAGAGTGGATCACTCCAAGCTCTTATACATTATATGTCGTAAGGAAATTGAAATGGTTGTAACCTTTTACCTTAAGACATTGTCATAGTGCGAATGAGTCCTACGAAGGCGGACGTAGAACTCTGAAACTTTTTTTTACAAATTTCAGTATTTTTTACAAACAAACAAAGGCAGAGTGCATACGATATTCTATCTTAGAAGAAAATTCATAAAGAGCTCCGCCTTGCCCTAGTCCTTGGCCAGGATCTTTTAAATGAAAGAATGAATCTAAAAAATTTGGCCGGAATCAAATTGGTGTATTAAACTCTAATAGATCATTCTAAATTTTTTTCATTCTTTATTTAATTTCTTTCAGAACAAACAACATCAGTATAAAGAATTCCGAAAGAAACCTTAAGGATCGTTCTGCCTATGTTGAGGAACAATTGGAAGAGAGTCAAAATACCATATGTCGACTTAAAGCTCAACTCGAGGAGAGCGAATGGAAAGTATGTGAGAGAAATGGAGAATTAGCTTTACTCAAAACCCAACTTAAAGAGGCAAATGTAAGTCGTGACAGGGCTATACTCGTACAAGAAAGTACCTGCTATTATTGATTTTTTTTTTTTACTTACAGAACGAATTGACTCTTAAAGAGCATGCAATAGTACATTTAAAACATGAGAATACCAATGCTGAAACACAAATTTACCAAAGTCTACAAGAAAATCACAAAATGAGCCAACAACACCGCCAGGAGGAACAGCAGAAGGCCCAATCGCAAAAGGAAACCGAAACCGAACTGAAGCAACTCAACAAAATTGTTATACTCAAGGATCAAGTGATTTTGGCCCTGACCAATGAATTGGCAAAATTGCGCAAAGAACTATCCGATCTGGCCATATTCCATGAGTATGGTGAAGAACCATCCGGCAAATATACGAGACTGAAACAACAATTGGACAATCTGACAGACATTTGCAATAAGACACGTAAGCATACACAACAACGTATCGATAATCATAAGAGCGGCGAAAAACAAGACACGGAAAAAGTTATTGACGACTGCAATTTGGAAGTGATTATGAACTGTCTGAAAATTGCTCCACCTCTGGATGGCGATCAAAGTCCTTTGGATCATCATGCTAGAGATGAACTGGAATTGAATAAATTGAATGCCGACAAACGTTTAACGAAAATGTCAACAGAAATACAAAATTTCGTTTATGGCACACAAAATCTACCCGATGTTGCCATTAATATTAAGGCACTCAATCATAAATTGTCCTCGGCAAAGCTGGAGGAGAGCACTCTCGATACTTTAATTGAAGAATCGGCCAGTTATGCGGAAGAGATTGCCAAACTACGTAAACAACTGGATGATGTGCGTGTCAATTTCGAATTGGAAAAACGCCAATGGTCGGATGAAAAGGAGAAGGTTTTGAATTATCAAAAACAATTGCAAACACACTACATAAACATGTACCAGAAGCTGCGTAACTTGGAAAAGTCCAATGAGGTTTAAACACGTCACTGCTGCTGATGCTGCTGGCTGAGGAGGAGACAATTATTTCAATTGAATTATTATTTACCTGTAGTTTAATGAATTATTCAAAATATGTACTTTCATTGTTAAGTTTTTCTTTTTATTATATTTTATACGTATTTTTTATTGTTTTATTTTAATTTTAAAACAATATTCCCAGTTCTATAATTCAGTTTAAAACAGATTTCGTATGGCAATCGAATTTATTCGAAATTTTTGTTCAATCGCTGGCTTTTCTTTCCTTTCGATATACAACAACAGTATAGAGGAAACTTAAAAACTTAATTATTTATATTTATTTACTGTTTCTTAATTGTATTTTAGAAAGAAATTAATTATTTCTAGTATGTATTCATTCATTCGTATGAAGCAAAAATAATGCAAACAATGATATGCACGCCTATGTGGCATATTCTTTTATAAAATCAAGGCATATCGTTCGTTGGCTTAATATAAAACCAGTATAGCTCACTTATGCTTGGAAATAGTACTTTTGACTTCCACTTAAGATGTCTTATTGAAATCATCGTTTTACTCAAATCTTTAATATGTATGTTGTAGTTTATCTTTTATTCTCATTTAAAATGTACTTCGGATCCTCTTATAATCTATATTAAGTCATCGATATATTTATTACAATTGATAACACAATATAATCCAAATATTTATGAAAAAAAAAACTAAAAATTTAATTCTGATTATGTATTCATAAAATAAATTTTAATTTATATTTTAAAAAATCTTCGATTCTTTAACAAAAGGATTCCCAAATAAAACAAAAATTAATATAATTCGTGTATGTTTATTCTAAATTGTTTAATATTATAACAAAGAAGTTGAATTTTATTTGGTAATTTTTAATGAGGTAACTACTAGTTACTTGTTATCATATTCACAAAAAAAAAAATTCAAAAATATTTAATAAAGCCTGAAATATAAAGCATTTTATGCAACAAAGCAAAATTTAACATATTAGGCGTGGCATTTGTGGGCGGAAATAAATTTTAATAAATGGCTGATGTTCTCTTCTATAGTATGGTGAAAACCCAAAGTCATTATCTCTTATAGTTTCCGAGTTATAAGCAAAAATGTAAAATTGTTAATCAAAAAACACTTTCTGCTTGATTCTGTTGGCCTGGTATTGGGAAAAAATTTTGAACCATTTTACAAGTAAATTATTTTCAGTTTTTCTAGGCTCATGCACATGCACAATCTTGCTGGAAACATTCAAAAAATATGACTGACATCAGTCATTGAAATTTGCACAGCGAACGAGTGAGTAAAATCGTTCACAAATTTTTTCCCAATACCAGGCCAACAGAATCCAGCAGAAAGTGTTTTTTGGTAAACAATTTTATAATTTTGCTTATAACTCCGAAACCTTAGGAGATAATGGTTTTGGGTTTTCACCATACTATAGGGGAAAACGTCAGCTTTTTAGCAAAATTTATTTCCGCCCACAAATGCCACGCCTACTATGTTATATTTTAGATTGTTACATATCATGCCTTATATTTCAGGCTGTATTGAATATTTTTGAAATTTTTTTTCTCCAATATGATAGCTGGAGTTCTGATCTAATAACTAGTGTAATTCGAATTTGTTAATTAACTTTAATTACTTTGTTATAGAGTTGAAAAGAAAAGTATCTTTTTCCACATATAAAAACCTTTTTACTTATGTAATTAAATATAATTAATTAAATTAAATTACGTTAATTATTACTTTAGAACTCCAGCTATCATACACAGAAAAAAAATTGCAAAAATGTCTAATACAGCCTGAAATATAAAGCTTTTTATATAACAATGCAAAATTTTACATAGTAGGCGTGGCATTTGAGGGCGGAAATAAATTTTGCTAAAAAGCTGATGTTCTCTTCTATAATATGGTGAAAACCCAAAGTCATTACCTCTCACTGTTTCCGAGTTATAAGCAAAAATGTAAAATTGTTAATCAAAAAACGCTTTCTGCTGGATTCTGTTGGCCTGGTATTGGGAAAAAATTTTGAACCATTTTACAAGTAAATTATTTTCAGTTTTTCTATGCTCATGCACATGCACAATCTTGCTGGAAACATTCAAAAAATATGACTGACGTCAGTCATTGAAATTTGCACAGCGAACGAGTGAGTAAAATCGTTCACAAATTTTTTCCCAATACCAGGCCAACAGAATCCAGTAGAAAGTGTTTTTTGGTAAACAATTTTACAATTTTGCTTATAACTCCGAAACCACAGGAGATAATGACATTCGGTTTTCACCATATTATAGGGGATAACGTCAGCTTTTTAGCAAAATTTATTTCCGCCCACAAATGCCACGCCTACTGCGTTATATTTTGCATTGTTACATATAATGCCTTGTATTTTGGACTGTAACAAATATTTTTGAAAATTTTTTTCCCCATATGATAGCTGGAGTTCTGATCTGATAACTAATGTAATTTAAATTTATTAGTTAACTTTAATTACTTTGTTATAGGTTTGAGAAGAAAAGTCTCTTTTTCCACACATTAAACCGTTTTCACTTACATACAAAGGTTTATTTAGAAAATCAAAAATTAAAGCATACTTTAAGGACGCTACAAATAAACCACTGCATGCAAGTAAAAACAATTTTGCATTTGGGAAAAGATACATTTGTTTTTAACCCAGAAATAAACTAATTAAGATAATTAATTAACTTAAATTACGTTAATTATTACTTAAAAACTCCAGCTATCATACACAGAAAAAAAATTGCAAAAATGTCTAATACAGACTGAAATATAAAGCTTTTTATATAACAATGCAAAATTTTACATAGAAGGCGTAGCATTTGAGGGCGGAAATAAATTTTGCTAAAAAGCTGATGTTCTCTTCTATAATATGGTGAAAACCCAAAGTCATTACCTCTCACTGTTTCCGAGTTATAAGCAAAAATGTAAAATTGTTAATCAAAAAACACTTTCTGCTGGATTCTGTTGGCCTGGTATTGGGAAAAAATTTTTGAAACATTTTACAAGCAAATTATTTTCAGTTTTTCTATGCTCATGCACATGCACAATCTTGCTGGAAACATTCAAAAAATATGACTGACGTCAGTCATTGAAATTTGCACAGCGAACGAGTGAGTAAAATCGTTCACAAATTTTTTCCCAATACCAGGCCAACAGAATCCAGTAGAAAGTGTTTTTTGGTAAACAATTTTACAATTTTGCTTATAACTCCGAAACCATAGGAGATAATGACTTTCGGTTTTCACCATATTATAGGGGATAACTTCAGCTTTTGAGCAAAATTTATTTCCGCCCACAAATGCCACGCCTACTGCGTTATATTTTGCATTGTTACATATAATGCCTTGTATTTTGGACTGTAACAAATATTTTTGAAAATTTTTTTCCCCATATGATAGCTGGAGTTCTGATCTGATAACTAATGTAATTTAAATTTATTAGTTAACTTTAATTACTTTGTTATAGGTTTGAGAAGAAAAGTCTCTTTTTCCACACATTAAACCGTTTTCACTTACATACAAAGGTTTATTTAGAAAATCAAAAATTAAAGCATACTTTAAGGATGCTACAAATAAACCACTGCATGCAAGTAAAAACAATTTTGCATTTGGGAAAAGATACATTTGTTTTTAACCCAGAAATAAACTAATTAAGATAATTAATTAATTTAAATTACATTAATTACTACTTAAGAACTCCAACTATCATACACAGAAAAAAAATTTCAAAAATATTTAATACAGTCTGAGATATACAGCACTTTAAGTAACAATGTGAAATATAACATAGCAGGCGTGGCAATTGTGGGCGGAAATAAATTTCAATAAATAGCTGATGTTCTCTTCTATATTATGGTGAAAATTCAAAGTCACTATCTCTTATAGTTTCCGAGTTATAAGCCAAGATATAAAATTGTTTACCGAAAAACACTTTCTGCTGAATTCTGTTGGCCTGGTATTGGGAAAAATCTTTTGAACCATTTTACAGGCAAAATTCGGTTAAGTTTTTTTATGCTCGTGCACATGCATAGAATTGCTGGCAACATTCAAAAAATATGACTGACGTCAGTCATTGAAGTTTGCATAGTGAACGAGTGAGTAAAATCGTTCACAAATTTTTTCCCAATACCAGGCCAACAGAATCCAGCAGAAAGTATTTTTTGGTAAACAATTTTACAATTTTGCTTATAACTCCGAAACCATAGGAGATAATGACTTTCGGTTTTCACCATATTATAGGGGATAACTTCAGCTTTTGAGCAAAATTTATTTCCGCCCACAAATGCCACGCCTACTATATTAAATTTTGCATTGTTTCATATAATGCTGTATATCTCAGGCTGTAATAAATATTTTTGAAATTTTTTTTCCGCATATGATAGCTGGTGTTCTGCTCTAATAATTAATGTAATTTAAATTTAATAATTAACTTTAATTACTTTGTTATAGGATTGAGAAGAAAGGTCTCTTTTTCCACATATAAAGACCCTTTTACTTATGTAATTAAACATAATTAATTAATTTAAATTACATTAATTATTACTTAAAAACTCCAGCTATCATATACAGAAAAAAAATTTCAAAAATATTTAATACAGCCGAAGATATACAGCATTTTAAGTAACAATGGAAAATTTCACGTAGTAGGCGTGGCAATTGTGGGCGGAAATAAATTTCAATAAATAGTTGAAGTTCTCTTCTATAATATGGTGAAACCCCAAAGTCATTATTTCTTATAGTTTCCGAGTTATAAGCAAAAATGTAAAATTGTTTACCGAAAAACACTTTCTGCTGGATTCTGTTGGCCTGGTATTGGGAAAAAATTTTCGAACGATTTTACAGGCAAAATTTTGCTTAAATTTTGTTTTTTGGAAAACAATTTTACATTTTCGCTTAGAACTCGGAAACCATAGGAGATAATGATATTAGGTTTTCGCCATACTGTACGGGAAAACGTCGCCTTTTTAGAAAAATTTATTTCCGCCCACAAATGCTACGCCTACTATGTAAAATTTTGCATTGTTATATAAGATGCTTTATATCTCAGGCTGTGTTAAATATTTTAGACATTTTTTTTTCTGCATATGATAGCTGGAGTTCTGAACTAATAATTAATGTAATTTAAATTTAATAATTAACTTTAATTACTTTCTTATATATATATTCATTAATTATCATTAATTACTTTGGTTTTGTTTTGAAGAAAATGTAATCGGTGTTTGGCAAACAAAAAATCGATTATTTTTTTTTTTTATTAAATAACTTTTTATTGTAAATATTTACATACGCTTAAGTAATTTTATTTTCAAAAAAAAATTTTTTTTTGTTGTAAGATCTTAATATTTAAAAATTTCATATCATAATAAAAATATTTAAAATGTTTTATTTTTATTCTTAGAAAATTAATTCCATTTTGACATTGATTTATTGACTCACTTGCGAAATGATTAAAATTGCTTTTTTGTGTTTTTTTTTTATAATTAAAAATTTAAAACTTAAATTTAAATAAAATATGGTCAACGATATTCATAAAAAGACTAAAAACGAAATATGTACTTAAAACACGAAAGAGAATTTTTTTTTTATTTTATTTTTAAATTGTTATTTGGATGATAATTCCTTTCAAATATGTAATTTTACTTTGTTTCTTTTAATATGTAAATTTAAATTTAAAATTAAAAACTAAAAAAATAGAAATTAAAAATAAAAATTTAATAACAATAACAATGAAATTTTTTTTTGTTTTGTTTTTGTAATTGAATAGATGAGATAGTTTAGATTTAAATTTGGTGTATTCTTAGAGGTGCTTGGAGGTCTAGTGTGGCGGTAGGGTGTGTGGTCATCGTAAACATACGTACATACATGCTAACTAGTGTAAGATTTGGATTTGTTTTAATTTGTCTTTGTTTTATAAATCCTAAAATAAACAATTTTGTTTAAATTAAGTTTTATAAACAAAAACAATTTGTTCGTTAGGAATAAAGAAAAATACAATTAAAAATTTATATTTCTTGCCTTAAAATTCGTTTCGAAAAAAAAAGCGAAAACTTCGTTAAGGCACAACATTTTTGTTTGTAACCATGGAGGCAGTCATTAAGTTAAAAGGGAAGACATGCTCTGTTAATTGTTGTAAAGATTCCTTTTTTAAATCCTTTAAGTTAAATAAAAAAAACCATTTTCAACACTCCTTAATTTTACAATTTTCTCAGGCAATTTCCTCTACATAAGTGGCAGGGAATATGCCCACTTGATTTCTTAAGGCACCCAACCACCAGCCGTCCTCTTGTTTGGCATGAACTTCGATTATATCGCCTGGATTCAATTCAAGTTCATCGTATAATTTTGGTGTGTAATTGTATAAAGCCTTACATCTGCCTAAAACTACCACAGTGGATGATGAGGATGAAGACGAGTTATTTGTATTAACACCACCGCCATTACTGTTGCCAATTTGTTCTTGTTGCTGCTGCTGCTGCAGTTCATGTGAGTTCTGATATAAATGCTGTTCGGTTTTATGGTTTAAAGATTTTTCGATATTCTGCTTATGCTCTTTACGGCCCGTAGCCGGATTCAAAGGACCCTGCTGTTCGTCATCATCCTCTTGTGAGCTGAATTCATCAAAATCGGAATCCTGTTGATTAGAGCCACCATCGGCTTGACCACGATCACTGCAATTATCATCGTATAGATTTGTATTGGCATTCAGGGTTTTTGTTTTCTCCGTGCCATTGTTAATACAGATTTGAGTTTTGGTTGAGAACGTTTCAATATTGCTTTTGCTGCGATTGAAGTTTTTAATGAACGCAGTATCACCAGTACCATGGGTACTGCTGTTGGAGTTGCTGTTCTCCAAACAACTGATGTTCGAATTGGATGTTGTAATATTTGCTTGTGAGATGGAATCATAATCAGTACCACCCTCTTCACCACTGCCCGAGCAATTTATTTTGTCATTGTTTTTAAGCCAAAGTGGCACCTTGAGTATGCTTTGCTGTAGACCAGTGCGATCACGTGTAATCTGCACAAAAAAAAAAACAAAAATCAAAAAAAATATTGAAAAACAATTAAAAAAATTTCATTTTTTAAATATTTAAGTACCTGTATGTGTTGGGCCAATGGATGTGAAGATCTGGGCTTATGATCCAGTTCCAATAAAGCCGAATGTAGTTTAAAACGTGCCCCTTCCAAATAAGTAAGCATTGATCTTATCTGCAAGGATTTCTTAATCATTATAATGGAGTTCATTAATGACTGTCTTTTTTTGCATTTGAAGAACTTACATGATATAGTTTATCGGTTATACTCTGATGTTCTTGACTGTTCAATGACTGTGACAGATTCTTAAGGCCATTGCGTGAACGTCGTTCCCTTTCCAAATCCGTTTTCACCAGCTGCAGTAGTTTGACTAAAGCATGTTTACGTCTGTCACGATTCATGGCCAAAGTAGTGTGTTCACAATAGAAATCGGGCAATAACTGTTCGCTGGGTCCTTCGGCATTACGACGTATGTTCTTAACAATTTGCATATCCTTGACCACATTACAGTTGTCCACTTGGGGTTGTAGACGTTGCACCAAACTCTCCAATATGGGATTCATATTACTGGTGAGACGTGCATAATTCGAGACGAAATTTTTCATATTTATGAGTCGTTGATTTTCAATGTTCTGCAGAATGGAAGAGCCTCGCAAAACGGACATTTCCCAATCTACACGGGCTCTTTCGGCCCGTACACACAAGGTATAGTATTCGACGTCGGCGCGTTTTACAGCTTCCTCGGCTTTTTTACGTTTATTATCAAGCTTGGCACAGTCCTTCTCGGCAGACTTAAGTTCCTTTTCGGCCGCCTGCTTATTGGAGGTCTGATGCAACAATGCTATGGAGGGTGATTTTTGTATTCTCACATCCAACATGGCATCCTGGAGTTTTTCATTTTCGCGTGCAGCCGCATGTGATGATTTTTTAGATTTAGCTTCACTGGCACGCCATTCGGCTAAGACACGTGAAGCCTTATCCACATTACTCTCAACCTAGACGACATATTCAACAATTAAAAACGCAGGTTCTAAGGAACAAAATTATTTTCCTGGTTAACCTACCGATTTTCGGGATTTGTGATGACCTTCGACAATGGTTTTCAAGGGTTTTACTATCTCTTCAGCTAAAGAGGCTGAGAGTTGGCGGTGTATATCGCTGCGTGTTTCCATTTCTGTAGCTACGCCACGCCAGGCTTCGGCTATGGTACCAGGCAATTCACGGCAAGCTTTATTCAATTTATTCGCCATTTTTGATAAAGATTTTGAATACATCAGTTCAGAATCGATTCTAGAAGATAAGAGCATAAAAAATAAAAAACTTTCTTCCTTGGAACGTTTTTCTTTACACCAGACAACTTACCTTTCTTGTAAAATGATAATGAGTTCTTTGCCGAAATCCCCACCCTGTTTAATATAACGGCGCAATTCTTCGAAGCCATTTTGGCCCTGAAAATAAAGTAAAGAAAACAAAAAATTGTTAATGAAAGTTCTGTTAACACTGACTAGCATTCCCTATCAACTTTTGTAAAGCCAGGCCACATTCTCTTTAAAACGAAGAATACAAAGAAAGAAACTAAGCATGGGGAAATGTTCTAAAATCTCACCTCTTGTCTTGGTTTCTTAGCTGAAGGCGAAGAATCACCTTCGCCAGCTTCAAACGAATCGGTTAAATCATTGCTGACATCAGCAATGTCGTCGCAACTGGGACTTGTTGGTGCCTGACTTCCATACAGATTGGCCGATGAGTTGACCCTTGAATCCTCACCCATTTCATTCAAACTGTTATCGTGTGAGGAGGCCACCCTGCTGCTTATGGACTGTTGTTTCATCATTGTACTGCCATTAAGTGAAGGAGAGTTCCTGCACTCGC
The DNA here is from genome assembly GCA_014635995.1 of Sarcophaga peregrina. Classification (NCBI taxonomy): domain Eukaryota; kingdom Metazoa; phylum Arthropoda; class Insecta; order Diptera; family Sarcophagidae; genus Sarcophaga; species Sarcophaga peregrina. The sequence continues at coordinate 52,040,028 of CM025790.1, read as the reverse complement.
TATTGTTAAGATTCACCTTAGATGTGCCCATTTTTTGCATGATTGGTTGACGTTGGACCACATCTTTAATTTTGGAACCCTCTTCTCCAATCCAATGCTTAACTCCCGACCAGGATCTTTTAATTTTCTCCTTATTATGATTGAAACTAATCAGACGGGCATTTTTATTTTTCAGCAGAGTTATACGCCGTTCGCTGGGCTTTAACTGATCTCTGTGAGTGCAATACTCCAAGTCTATATCCTGATTAAAGTCTTCGGATTCGTTAATTTGTCGTGTGATTTCGTTGAGTTCGTCTATGGACACGCATAGTGTTTGAGGGTTAAGACTCTGGCAACTGACCGATTTCAAGTCGTAGTCATCAAAGTTCGATATTTGGCTCATAACACTGGTTTTGGAACCCATAGTACCGGATATATTGCTGCATGAATCTCGACGATTCATGGAGGTGGTACTGCTGAACATAACACTTCTGCGTTTGGGCCTTCGTTGGGTTAAATTCTCCGCACTTTGAAAGACTTTTTGTTGGGCCAAAAAGCTATTGCGGTTCTTCTCCGGATACACAGGTGTATTGGGTTCACTTGTACTTTGGACCGAGGCAATCATGGAGGGTGAAGAGTTTTCCTTATCAGCCTCGCAGTCTTCGTCATCAGCCACGCAATCGTTGTCATCGTTATCGTTGTCAATTTCGTTAGTTTTAGAATGGTTTGTGGCGGCTAAATCACATTTACTGGCACCAAACAATTCCGGTAATTTTGGTAAACTCTCATCCATTTCCATGTCCACGTTTAGATCTACAGAGGGAGCCTTCTGTAAATACACCTTCACCTCAGTGCCGTTTAAATTGTAAACCGATTGGGAGTATTGTTTCTGACTGAGTATAGAGGTGGGTCGATTACTTTTCGTGGCTTCATAATAATTCGCCATTCGATTGACGGGTGTCATATCGCTGTCCTCAGACTTCAGCGATGAATCTGGTGACGACTGTTGATTATCCAATGATTTTAGCTCATCTTTGGCGGATGTCATTAATTTTTGTGGCATAGCATAGTCAACATCAAATCTACCACCATTTATCGGATCTACACTAGCAACAGGTGTTGTGGGTGTTGTACTTAGGGCATCAACAAATACCTCATTCTCGCTACCCGACGAGGATGAGTGTACTTGTTGCTGAGAGTCCAAGAGTACAACGGGCACAGTACGCAAGGCAGCCACACCACCACCAATCATTTTTAAACGCTCCTCACTAACATCAAATCTCTCAGCATCTAAGGTAGTGGAGGAGATTAAAACGGGCGCACCGATCTCTAAACGATGATCCTCGGATAGAGTACCGGTCATATCGTAACTGCCTGAAACAATTTTCTGTGGTGATCTTGTCCGTCCAGCATGACTGCGCCGTGTTATCTTATTGCTGAGCGTCGAATAACGTTTGCTTATCTTATTCAGCAGACTGTTGCTATTCATAATACTGTTGCTGTTGCTATTGTTGTTGTTGGTATTGGAAGTTTCATCTTCGGCTGTGATATTCAGCTTAAATTTTTGTGGCCTTAAACGATTCATTGTTATTGTTGTCCTTGATTATTGTTTTACACAATTTTACTGACTGTAAGAAGCGATGAGAGGCGTTCTTTCGTTTTCAATTCATGAGTTTTGCATTTTTTTTCTCCTCCTTTCTTGAATTGCGTATCTTTCTTGTCTCGTTCCAGGGCGTCTCTGAAAACGTTCAACATGGTTAAACGACGCTTTTTATTCAATACCAAAAACATTGTCACAACTTGAATCGCCATTAAATGGAGCGACATGTCGATTGATATCGGAACGTAAAATTTTTTTGAATTGCAATATTTTTTTTAAAAAAATTTTAATTTTCACAGAAATAATTTGGTTGAAACGAATTTTTATTTTTTGTTTTTTTTAATAAACAAAAAATTTGTCAATTCAATTTATATTGTAATATCGATAACATTTTCCTGCTGTCAAGGCAAGTTATCATCGATTTGCGTTCTTAAACCGATAATAAGAATGTACCCCAAGCAAAATATGTACATAATCTATGCTGTTCTTCCCCATAAAGTTTATCAAAAATTCAATATTAAAATTCGGATTAAAATTTACTAGAAAATACCAGAATAAAAGCAAGAAAAAACCTGGACATATCCTATGAAAAGGAATTGTTGTACAACGTTAAGCTGGATCCTCTTAGTAGGCGTGAATAGCGTCAGAAAAGTTAACCAAAGTTTTCTTAATTTTTCTGTTAAACATCTGGAAGCGACATGGGCTAATTTAGGCTAGGTTAGGTGCAGAACACTTAAGCCAATGTATAGGCCCAGAAGAAGTCGCCGTAGTTTAGTAGGTAGAGCGGATCAAGCCGCATCTCTTACAAAACGAAATTTAAAAAAAAATATATTTCTTCGGCGACTTACTCCTCTAAGCAGATTTGGAGCAAAACCTCTGAAGGTAAATAAAATTGCCTTGAAAAAGCTTCTCAAAAATCTGTTTCGTTTGAAGTCGCGTTTAAACTTTAGGTCCCGTCACTCTCGTAAAAAATTAACTTACACATCATAAGTGGGGTTAAAAATTAGATCCATAATCCTGACGATCATTACACTCAAGGCTTCAGTCAATATTGTTAAAAAAAAATGAGAGGCTTCTATAGAAATCATTCGTCGGAAATCCAGGCTATCGGCAAGCCCTCCAAAAGCATAGAGTCAGATGATCAGCGCCATTCTGTGATGTAAACAGTGCGATTTAATGATCGAAGAGAATTACCTATCTTGCTAACGAAATTCAACTTCCTCGCAAGCGGATACAACATAATTTAACTAAGGCACTGGAAATACTTATGGCCCTTGACATGTCAAAGATTGTATGCACCGTATCAGCCATTATTATTATCCCTACCCGCAGTATAATTCTATGTCCTGAATGATTCAAAATTTCATAGCACTATCATCGGCATTTATAGACGAAAATCAATGTCGAATGATGTCCATTAAAGCCATGATAGACGCCTGTTTGCCTGAGTAAGTCAAGAGGAAAATTGTTAGGATAAATCCCGCCACTCGACAAGCATTGCGCTGCTTTCAAAATGGCCATCAGCTCCACCTGGAAAATACTGCAGTGGTTAGGCTATATTGCAAGAAATTTTGACACCATCACCCACCTTTTAAGAAAGTATACCTCACGCTACCATGTACGATATCTGAATACACTTCAAGGGTCGACTGGGAACCTCGGAAACTTCAGACCAATATTTCCTTATTGGAATTCTAAAATCAAACAGACTAAATATTTTATCGAATAGTGTACTCCGCCCAAAACAGCTACTTAATTGTAGGCAAAAAAATCAAAATATTTCTTCATATTTCGTTTTTGTTGAAAATGTCTAACCCGAGGTTTGATGCGTAGACTACGGAGAGTGCTCGGATTTCCTACCGAAATATATGACAGAATTCCCTAAAGTATTGAAAATATCTGTCGTAAGACAGAAGGTTGTTGAAATAGGATTTGATCTAGACATCTCCGAAGCACGGAAGGATATAAGTTTCAGTACTGATTGGATTTCCAATCAAGATTTACAAGTGGACCTTAGCATAAATATTGGGTCCGCCATCTAACGTTTTTTTTTTCAACTAGTGCTTATTTCGTGAATGGTAACACTAAGCTCATATCTAATTTGACAGGTAACTATTTTTATCCTTTCGCTGAGCGAATATGGTTGTGTATGCGCGTTTTCGCTTCGTTAAATGGACCTGCGATCGAATTACAGAAGATGCCGATTTTAGAAAAAAAAAAATCGTCTTTTGATGATGAAGCTCATTTTGATCTTGGCGGGTATGTAAACAAGCAAAATTGCCGCATTTGGGGCACAGAAAACCCGTACGCATACATTGAAAAGCCAAAACACCCAAAACAAGTCACTGATTGGTGCGGATTTTGGTCCAGAGGCATAATTGGGCTATTTTTCTTCGAAAATAGGCAAGGAGTGGCCGTTACAGTTAATGGCGATCATTATCGGGCATTGTGGAACGAATTTTTGTTCACAAAAATTGAAGAGAAGGATATTGGCAACATTTGGTTTCATCAGGACGGCGCTACGTGCCACACAGCCGAAGCTACACTTGATGTTTTGCGCCCTGTTTTTGAAGATCGCATTATCAGCCGCAGAGCTGATGGCGTTTGGCTAGCTCGGAGATGTGATTTGACACCGTTGGACTATTATTTGTCGGGTGCCGTGAAAGATAAATGTTACGCCGATAAGCCAGATGCAATTGACGCTTTAAAAGACAATTTCATGAAGCCATTGGTGAAATGCAACTGCACACAATCGATAATGTGCATAAAAATTGGACCGATCGTGTAGGCTACTGTATGGCCGGCCAAGGCAGCCATTTTAATGAAGTTATTTTCCATTATTAACTCGAAGGATTGGGCTTTCAAATAAAAAAAGAAATTTGAAATTTTCAAAAAAAAAAAAAAAATGTTATTTGGCGAACCCTTTAGAATATTATTTGGATATACTAGAATATAAAAAATATCTGCAATGAGACCAAGTTCAACAATCATTTAAAACTGCAATTATTATTGTAGAAAGTCAATACGCTTTCAATATCTATTTGGTCAGATCATTGCCAACGTACGCACCTGCAGGCAAAGCCAATGACATAAAAAATGATAGAGCTTTGGTCATAAAGATCTCTCAAGTCAACAATCCCTTCCCAATACGTGAATCGAACAGATAGTAGTGTCCTTAAGCTTACGGAATTATGGTAATGACGATATAAAAAAAAAAAAATTAACCCGTAAACTGTTGGAATTTTAAAAAGTCATCGCTTTAATTAAAGGCAAGTCTCTTAACCTAAAATAATAATGCGAGTATAAGATCAAACAAAATAAAGACTCAAGTAATGAGGTCTCTTTCAAAGAAGCCAATTACAAAAAAACACAGAGCCAGACCAAAAGAAAAAACTAAAAACAACAACAAATCCAAATTCAAATAGAAAAATAAGAAAAGAATGAAAAAAAAGAAAATAAAAAAGAAAAAAATTGAAATAAATCATGCATAAATGCCGGTATTATTATGCTACTCATTCATGAATATAACAACAACGTGCGAAAGAACTAAATGAGTGAACAGCAGCAACAACAGTAATATAAGAAAAAAAAAGCAAAACCCACCTGACTCAACTGTTTGAACCCAAAGTATGGAAACGTTGACAAGTGATGGAGATTTTAAGTAAAAGTTGTTGGTAATGGTGACATACGGTTGTTGTTGTTCTTATTGGAGAGGAAGTCGGACGTAAAGAAATCACAAAACACAAGATGAACTTCTAAGGTGACTACCAGAGCCACCACACACACACACACACACAGAGAGAGAGAGAGAGAGCGGGAGAATAAGAAAGATTATCATCCAATGTTTTGGAGAAATGGAGAGAGGGAGAACCGTTACATTGTGAATATCGATACGATGTGTTTATTACAGCATTACGTAGCATGTCCGGTATGAGGTTAATACGAAGAACAAGCATAATTCACATGGAGCAACAATTGTTGTCATTGTTATTAATGGTTCGTTGTCGTTGTCGCTGTCTTGCTTAGGTTTTGTGTCAACGCTCTTTATACGGGGGACTGCATTTATAGCAACAAACAGCAGCAGCAACAGCAACAACAGCAATGAATGTTGGAAATGAAACCTCAAATGTTATGGGTTCTCTTTAGTGTTTTTGTAATGGTTTTAAGTCAAATAGAATTTCATTTCAATAGAATACAAAAAGAATTTTTTTTTATAACAATTGTTATAGTTTTTTTATTTTTGTTGTTGTTATTGTGGTTATTCATGTTGTAATTGTCAACGTAGAGTAGTATGTACAATGGAACTATAGAGGTCGCTGTTTTAAGCGGTTTAAAATTGTTAACGAAGAATAAACAAAACAAAAAATTTTTTAAAAAAAAAGTGAAACACAAATCTTGTAACGTATTTGGTTTCTTATTGTTGCAATACAAAACAACACAACACAACTTGACACACACAGAGCCGTTTAAATCTCCGTTTTGGTCTTATTTTTCGTGGCTAATTTGTTGCATGTGCTGTACGGTACAATATGAAAGCTAGAAGAGTGATGCATTCATTGGTGGTTTGCTGATTATTTGTTTGGTTTGGTTTGCTTGGTCTCGATTAGTTGCTACATTGGTTCGTTGGTTGGGTGGTTATGGTTGTGTTTGCAACTTTTTTATGTGTGTGAAGAAAAGCAAACAACAGGTAAATACTTCAATTACCACACAGTAGATAATTGTCATTAAATTCATTTGTACACGGGCACGAAATGGTATTGTTGGTTCTATTGCTGCTGCTGCAGCTGCTGCTGCTTTAGTTGTGGCATTTGTTGAGGTTGAGCTATAAAGACATTTTAGTTTTTTGTGGCGCGTGTAATGATGCATTTGTGAAGATTGTTTGTTTGCTTGTTTGTCCTTCTTCTTAACAATTCTTATTATTAACGTGTCGTGGTAATTATTATTGTTTTTCTGTTTCTATTTATTTTACTTTTATCGTCTAAAAAAAAAACTTATTCTTTTCAAATTTGTTTCGTTTTTTTTTTGTTCGTATTTTCTGCACTATTTGTTGGCTTTGTTCATTATTTTTTTGTTGTTATAATATTTACTGAGGGCTCTTTAATGGCTTTTATAAAGTTAAATTATAATTATTTTGATAAGATTTTTTTTCAATATTTTTCAAATAATACTAAAAAAAAGAAAGAAACAAAAACATTTACAATGAAAATGAGTTGGTATAATAAGCAGATACAGTATACTTAAAAAGTATGTACACAATCTGGTCTAATTTTATATTCTACTACTTATAATCCAATAAAAAGCAAATGGAAAATCTCGAAACATAAAAAAATGGTGCACAACAACCCGCTATCTATGGAAATCGAGAGCTAACTTACAATCAGCAATCTTCAGGAGAGAATTTTGAGCAATAAATACACGTTGTTTCTAAAAACACTGAAATAATTCACATTTGTAAACATTTTTATGTACACAACTCTTGATATCACAGTTAAATAATTCATTCAAAGCCATATTTGTTATTATCATGGAGACATAAGCTCAATTTTTATTTTATTTAACAAAAGTCATCTATAATTATTGCCAATAAATGTTTGTAACAGTAGCTTACAATCACCGCAGTCTTATAGATAATGAGTTCAATTCCTAGCTCAATCATCTGCAACAAAACGTATAATTTTCTCTCAGCACTCTTCAGATAAACACTGTGAGAGTAAATAAAAGTATAGAGCTATCCATTTCGTGGTTTCAAAAGCATGGGACTGGAATTCGATTTCTGTCAACTAAGTTGTGAAACAAATTTTTTTCCTTTTCTCACTTGAAAAGTCTGACATTGACAAAAATGGATCCCTTAACTATCACACACAACGCATAAAAATTATCAAAACCTACTACAAAAATGGTGATTTTGCCATAGCCACGTAATTTTTCAAATTTCGAACAAAATTTTCTTCAGCGATGAAGCACATTTCACACCCGGTGGGTGTGTTAATAAACAAAATTGTCGTATTTGGGGTTCTGAGAATCCTTAAGCAATTGAAGAGAGGCCATTACATCCAGAAAAAGTTACTGTTTGGTACGCTCTTTGGTCTGAAGGTGTGATAACCCTTCAGTCAGGATTATTAACCTAGTTTCTCATACCACTTATGTTTTGTGTGTTGATTTTCCAGACAAGTGGCTGAGATCTACATTTTAAAGGCGACCCCGAACGACAGATTTTTAAAAAACTGTTTGCCAGAAATCTGCTGAGATAAAAACGCCGAAGAAATACTTTTTGCATTTTGTTTTCATATCTGGCCTGAGGCTCGAATCCTGGCTTTACGTCTAATAAGCCAACACAATACCTTCTAGACTACGGCGACTTCAATAATCTTTATTGCGTCGTTTAAAACTCGAAACTCCTACCGACTTTTGTTTTATTTCGCCATACGGAAATATTGCTTCAAATATTTTTAATTCTTTTGTTTTTTTTTTTTTTTTTTAATTAATTTTTCTTCATATTAAAATCACATTAAAAAAACGGAAAAACAAAAAAAAAAATAAAAAATAATTGTGATACCAATTATTTGTTTCGCATTTGTCATGCTTAATTCGATTTTTTTTGTTCATTTCTAATATTATCGTACTGAGCTGGTGTATTTCATTATCTGGGTATCGTGTGCATTTCATTCAACGTTTTTCATTTCATTTCGTTTCGATTTTTTCTTTTTTCGTTTCGTTTTCGGCATTCTTTTAGAAAAAGAGTTGTCACCCACCCAGTTCCATAGAGCAGATAACGAAATCTATGGGAAACCATAGTAATTAATGAATATTATTGGCTGTCATAGCATAGCATAGTTTGCATACGAGTATGTTTACTTTAGTAAATGACACTTCAATAATTTGTAAATAAGAAATGATACTCTATCCAAAAAAAAAAGTATAAAATTTAACCAACTACGACACTCTAATCTATTTTAAAAATCTTCCTTTCAATTTTCTTTCTTTATATTATGGGTTATATGTAGATGGAGTGTGTAATATCATCATTACATAATTATACCATAAACTTATCCATATTGTAACGTAATGTTTACGATCGACGAGAGCATTATTTAAAAACTAAACGCCATAAATTTTAATCTCAATAACTACAGCACAACAATTGGAAAATTATTGGCTAGACTAGATTGCTGCTAGACTATCTGTCGGTTTGGCTATTAAATAAACAAGACATTGCAACACAATACAACTTAACTTAACTCAACTCCAAATATCGTTACACAAAAGTAATATTGTAATGGCCACTAGCATTTAATGTCTATTTCTGTGTCTCAAGAGACGGCAAATATCCTAAGGATACTGGCAACCAAAGCAAGGCATACATTGCCTATGGCAGTGTATGTATGATCATCTTAATGGACGACAAGACAAGGCCAACTAAATTGCGAAGATTATTTTCAATAACCTTGAAAATTGCCATCAATTTAAGCGTTAAAATGTATTGAACTTTTCGCAAATGGAAATCAAAGAATAAAATACTCGTAAGAAACATAAAAATAACCACAAACAATTACAAATACTTCTTGTTGTATTTGTGCATTCAAAGTTATAATTTCAGTTTAAATATTGAGACAGCGTTTACACTGGCATCACTTGTGATTATGTAAAACCCCTGTAAAAATAGACCGACAAAGAAGAGAGGGAGTGGCAGAGAAATACGCCATTAGTTTATAATTATTCCTCATTTAAAAATGTTACGGTCCTTCAAAATTTTCACTCGAAATCAAGAAAAGTGCCACGCCTACTTCCGATTTTAAACAGACTGAATACTTAATCAAAAGATCTCAAGATCTTTAAATGTATCTTGAGAGGTTTTTCTTAAACCTTGGGTTTTTCTTAAAATTGGGAGCCATTTTCTACAGAAAAGTTAGAACAAAATGCTGATCTCGTTTAGTTCAAGAACGTATCCTGTTAAGGATGGTAACTAATAGGCCTTATACCTTTTGTCAAAACTTGAAAATGGTTATTTGACGTCGATCGTTACGAGAACAAGAGAGTACTAGTCAACTCTTAATTGAAAACCCTCTTTAACCTCCCTTCCATCTCTAAGGAATCTGGCCCTTCCATTAAGAGTTTGCAACGGAAAATTAATGACTGTATAACGAATTTGTCGTTGCTGGGAATAGAAACCCAAAACTGGGACATCATCTTCGTTTACATTTGCTCCACTAAACTTCCCGAGAACACTCTAGGTCTTTGGGAGCAGTCTCAGGGACCTTGCTCAGACCTACCAAAGTGGAGTAAGATGGATGAGTTCCTCAAAGCCAGATACCGAACTCTGGAATCAGTGCCGGACATTATCGGCAGCCACAATTTTTCCCAAGATACTGCACGGCTTAATAACAAAGGCAGTTCTGGTAACCCTCGGAAACTGAAAACCTTTGGGACCACTGTGGGCCCTAACTTTCCCCAAAGGAAATGTCCTGTTTGTAGTGACAATCATCCCATTCGCTTATGTTCGAACTTTTTGAGAATGACGGTGAGTGCTCGTTTGGCAGCCGTTAGGAGGCATAAGTGCTGCACAAATTGCTTGGCAGCCTCGCATGAGTTCAAGATATGCAAGAGCTCAAATGTTTGCTATATTTGCAAACTAAAACATCATTCGCTACTTCACCGTACCGAATCTTCCCCCCGGGAGAAATCGAGGACTGGAACTAATCTCGTTGACTCTTCTACCCCTAATAGTTCCCCGGAAATCCCTCGGCCTTCTCCTGCACAAAGGCGAAATGAAGTGGATGGTGGTCCATCTACCTCCGCTGCTGCTCGATCAGAATTTCGCCACTAGTATACAGTCCACCCCGTACTCGACAATCTTATTAGGAACTGTCCAGGTGAATGTAGTACATAATGATGTAGTTTATCCTGTTAGAGCTCTAATCGACCCGGCATCTCAAGCGACTTTTATCTCTAGAAAGCTGCAACGGAAGCTAGATCTTCCCACCCTTTCAGCACCGGCTGCCACCGTTGTGGGCCTTAATGGCGCAGTGGCAGCAAACTCGACTAAAGTCAGCATTGTTTCGCTGGGGTCTTCCATTGATCCAGCGTTTAGTCTGACTACGGAGGCATATGTGGTTGACAAGCTAACTGGTCGATTACCCACCTGCTCCTTGGCGAAGTTTGTTGACCTCAACACTCCTGAACTTCCGTTGTCAGACTTGAAATGTGCCCATATGGATTTGCTATTGGGCGGAGATATATACTCTTATTTAGTCTTAGCACAAGTCAGTTCCGGTGCCGTTAATAGTTGACAAAAATATCTATCTAATATCCTTGGTTCTCTATTCTCAGCCATTGCTCCATGAGTCCATAGGCGTAACAATTTACACGCTACTGCCAAAAGTCATTTCGTCATTGGTACGACAATATAATCTAAAAAAGGCACCAGTTTTCTAGATGCCACTGATATAAATGTGCTCTGGAACTTATTCAATCATATTCAAAGATCTCTGTACACTAGATCAGTCCAATGGTCCTTCGGGCCACTTAGATGTCAAAGAAAATTACGTAAATAAGTAACTACAACCTTGAAGTGGCCGTAGTCTAATAAGTAGTGTGTTGGCTTATTAAATGTGAGACCACGGTTCAAACCTTAGGTCAGATATCTCCAACAAAATGAAATATGAAAAAGTACTACTTCGGCGACGTGGACCTCTCAGCCGAGTTCCGGCAAAAACTCTGAAAATAAATTAAAAATTCTGAAGAAAATCTGTCCTTCGAACTGCAGGTCCCAGCCGCTTATGTAGAAAATTAATACGCACAACATAAGTGGTGTGAGAAGATAAGTTGTAATCCTGACTAAAGGGGATTGTAATGACCAATTATGTGTGTATGTAAATAAACATTGCATGACATTTACTTAATTTTACATGAGCCCTTATGAATTACTTAAAACCATAAAAAAACTAACACATTTTCACTTCAAGGGCATCTATTTCCACAGCCAGTGTAAACCATATCCTTACAAAAGTTATGAATAAAGTTGATATTAAATATGACAACGTTTGTATAGATATTTCGCAACATACATTAAAGTCTTCCAATAAAAAAAAATAACAGAAAACAACATATCTCGGCAATATCTTGGAAATTTATAGGGAAGAATATGGTATGAAGCTTTAAAAGTCTTTGTAATTGCAACAACAACGAACAGCTAACAACATAACAAGAATAACAACAACACACTGTGAACAAGTATTAAGAGGGCAACGTAATGTTTTGTTTTTGTTTTTGTTTTCATTTTAAATGAAAAGCCTATGTGTGCCCTGAAACATCCTTAAGATGTCAAGAGCATTTTTGTTCAAGAAAAAATATGAAATTCAAATGCATAAAAGCGTTTATTTGTTGTTATTGTTGTTGGGTATTTAAACGTTGTATTTTTAAGGGTTTTGTTTTTTCTTTCATTTTCATAAAAATAAACACACGTAATTGCATTTCATTTCTGTTTTTTCTCCCTTTTGGTTTCCATTGCATTCATTCATTTGGTATTGGATTGTGTTACTTTTTTTTGTTTTCATCATCTCCTTCTTGTAGTTATTTGTTGCTGCTTCTGCAGCAGCACATTGTATGTATTTTTCTGCTGTTGCAATTACATTTTCAAGAATACTTGCATGTATGTTTCATGCAATGTTGGTTGTTCACTAGGCAAGCCAGTGTACAAAAAGAGAAGACAGCCTGCCTGCTGTTGATGATCCTTTAAGTAAAGTTCACTAGGATGGTTAAGGTAGCAGTAGCTCCTTTACCTTATGCATTTCCTCACATGCCCGTGTGTATTGTAATTCATTTTGTTTCTTCCACTTGCTGTGCTGTTGGTTTGTCAGATTGTTTGTTGCAAAAGGTGGCAATTTATAGAAAATCACGTTCGAATAATTTTAACACAATAAAAAACTCTTTTTTCTTTCCCCTGAACTCATTCCCAACATTCTTTGACTACGCAAAGTCATAGCCATCGTAATGTGGAGAGAGATGTCTGTATGTATCTTGTTATAGGCCCTACTTAAAATTTATCCATAAGTACTCGTGTCTATCTAATTAAAGTCTATTTTTACACTTTAATTGCAAAGAAAATTTTGTACGAAATTTAAACATACGGCCACCACAATCCAAATTATTATTTACGACTCGACTCTTTTCAACTATTAAGAAGTAGACATGAAATGCAAGTTACAATACAAAGTTATATTTCGACATGTCTGACATAGGGTTTTAACCTTACGCCTAATAAGCCAACACACAACCAACTAGACAACGGTGTCTTCAAGCGAATAAAGTCCAGAAAAAATAAACTAGAATTGCCTTAAAAAACAACTGAAACAGCTTACGACGAGATACAAAACCTAGCCTATGCTGGTATAACAGGAGCAATGAAACCAGTTCGGCAAGCTCTATTACATTTAAGTCAGCTGTACATGGTAGTAAAGGCCACAGAATTGAAAGGGAAACAAGCCTAACATAAAATTTTTTCGGAAATTTTTCGTGACACAAAGAATCGATTGGCTGACAGGTCCCTCCCTAAGTGTTCCCTAGACAATACCAGTAGACTCTAAAAGAAATGTTTTGCAACTAGACTGGATAGAGTAATCTGTAAGCTGCTTGTACTACTAAAAGAGCAACTATTTGTGTTCAGGAACTATTGGTAAACAAATACTATCTGTAGGTCTAGAACGGATCTTGGAAAAGGAGCAAGAGTTTTAGGTTTCAAACTGAAACATTCTGATATGTTGTGTGCTTTAATTTAACACGTGAGTGGTGGGACCTACAGTTTAAAGTCGACTACGAACGAGAGATTTTTGAGAAACTTTTCATGGCAATTTTCTGCTGAGAGGAAGTCACCGAAGAAATGTTTTCATGACCTGGTGTTTGAACTCGGGCCTTCAGTCTAATAAGCTAACACACTACCTACTAGACTACGGTGACTTCTTTCGTGCATTTTACTTCAACATATTGCTACTTTGAATTGCTGCAAAATTTTAAATGGAGTTTATATATTAAGTCTCTTGCAAATTGAAAATTTTTTTTAATTCAAATCTACAAATGCACCTATTGGCACATACTCGTATAAATCCTTTTTTGTTTCTATTTAAATAATATTGTTTTAATGCAATTGTTTTATATTTTATGTACAACAAATAAATCTTGCAACGTTTTTTATGTAAATTTATGTTGAAATTAATAAAAAAAAAATTGAAAAACACTTGAACCCAGACACAGAATACAGTGTTTGACAAAACAAGCGAAACTTTTTCAAAATTGGACTAAAAATTATAAATTATCTTAAGAAATTCGTAAAATATTTGTGTGTGTGTGTTTACTATTAAAAATTTGAATTTCAGCAAAAAAAAAAGAACGTTCAAAAATTACTCATCATTTTGGAGGAAGGTTTCAACACTTTAGGACTTTAGCTTTTTTATATTTTTATGCATATTAATGAACTGCACAAATATTTTTCCAACTTTTTTCATTTCAATTTTGTCCGATTAGAACACGTAAATAAATTTTTGAAAAAGTTTCTATTGTTTTGTCAAGCACTGTACTTATTGAATGCAAGCAAAATGAAGTCCAGAACACTATACCAGAGGGAAATATTAGAACTTTATAGACTTTTTACTGTCAACCATTTGGAGAAAGGTTTACTTTACTGTTATTTTTAATATAAGACCGGTGCGGACAATTTTTGACCACAGGCCGCATGGTGTCAAGAACTTGCAATGAGTTGTTCCAGGGATCCTAGCTCATTTTGCGGTACTATCTAAAGAATAATTCCCGTTGCCTAGTAGGTAGTGTGTTGGCTTTATTAGACGTAAAGTCAGGGTTCGAACCCTAGGTCAGACTTCAAAACAAACAAACAATTTCTGGCAAAAACTCTGAGAGTAAAAAAAAACCTGCAATGAAAAGTTTAAAAAAACAATCTGTTTTTCGAAGTCGACTTTAAACTTTAGGTCCCGCCACTTATGTATAAGATTAACACACACCACATAGTAGGTGATGTGAGAAACTAGGTCAATAATCCAGACTGAAGGGTTGTAATGGCCAATTATGTATATATGTATATAAAAAATAATTTGGAATAAAAATCGAGTATTTTATGAGACACTGCTACCTCTACACATAACATAACATACCTAATTGGTCATTACAACCCTTCAGTCAGGATTACAACCTAGCTTCTCACACCACTTATGTTGTGTGCGATATTTTTATACAAGAGTGGCGGGATCTACAGTTTAAAGTTGAATCCGAAGGACAGATTTTTGAAAAGCTTTTCATGGCAATTTTTACTCTCAGAGTCTTTGCCTGAAATCTGCTGAGAGGAAGTCGCCGAAGAAATATTTTTCGTTTTGATATCTGACCTGAGATACGAACCCGGGCCTTTCGTCTAATAAGCCAACACACTACCGACTAGACTACGGCGACTACCTCTAACCATCACTTAATTAAGTTTGCTGCCAAGTATATTCCAGTCTTCATCTCGTAATAAGGTAGCAAAAATTAACTGACTCTGTACAATACTTCTGTTATGTTGTTGTCGTAAATATTTTAGAATAAAAAAATCAATTTCAACTAACCCCTGTATTTGTATTAAATCTACGTTTCTTTTATTTAAATTAAAACTTAAAGAAAAATTGTCATTTTATTTAAGCAAAAAAAACTTTTGCTACCACAATCCTAACTTATCCATAGAAAATCTTATTGTAGCACGCTTGCAAGTAGTTTGTTTGTAAAGCGAAGAGAGTTCACTTAGTTTTGTATCTTTTTGGTTGGACGGTTGCATTACGAAATCAACGTAAATTTCTAAAGAAAGTGCTGCAAGCCTCTACTTTTCTTTTAAAGCACAAGATTTCTTCGAGGCATTGATGCTTATGGCAATGAAATCGAAAACGAAAACAAAAACGAAAATACAAACAAAAAGAAGAAATTTTTTTTGCTGCTCATTGTATGTTGCATACAATTAACCAGTGGTGGTGGCATTAAACTGATCATCAACATCTGTTGATCGTTTACAAATGAACATGCCAGCAAATAGTACATATACACCTGACGCTAATTTTACAGGCTATAATTCAAAAAACATTTTTTGATTAGAATGTTTATTTATTTTCTTTAAATTGGAAATTAACACTTGAAAAAAAAAAAATGTAAAAAATCAAAAAGAATTCATTATCGCAAGAGTGTTAATTTCAATTCTTTAAAGTTAGGTATTGAGTTATTGCCGGTAGTTTTTCTTTTTCTTTTTGTTATTGGAAATATTAAATAAAAATTCTTAATTCAGAAATTTGTTATTGAAACTAAGTAACAAGCGCAATACGTTCGTATTAGGGATGCCAAACGGGATCGATTTTTAAAAATCCCGATCCCGAAATCCCGGGATCCAAAAATCCCGAAAAATCACGGAAAAAATCGTGATTTTCTCTTAGTAATAAAAATATTTTGTTGACAATATCATTTGTATTCCAAATGCCGCTGAAAAACACTTCTCCCAATCAATATTTGTTGGTAAAATAATTCCAAGATAGCTGTATGCAGCTTTAAGTATTAACCTCTACCATCACCTGGTATAAATAAATCTATCTTTGGACAGTTGAGTATCAAAATCAGTTACCCTTCTAATTCGTTTTATAGGGCTTTTGCATCCTTCGATGCCATCGAATAATTTTTTATCACTGGAAGTAGGGTTTTCCTCATCTAAAATGCTATTATCGAAGTCAAGTGATATAGAATTTTTTTCATCACCTTTTGTAGGGTCAAAATACATATGAATTCACAATCTCGAAAAATCGGGATTTCGGGATTTCCCGATTGGCATCCCTAGTTCGTATGTAAAGATAAATTTGAATTTAACAAAAATTTTAACAGAGCCAAGTTAACAGAGGAATCTAAAGTCTTTAACAGAAGATACAAAAAATGTTCATGGAAGAAATCATCCAAATATAGGATATCGGATAATGGGATATATATTGCACTCCTTAACCCTTTCCTTGTCCATGACATACACAAGCGTATGAAACATGTGATGTACAGGACGGGGAAAGGGCTAAAAATTACACCCCACATCTTTCTGAGTAGAACAGTTTCTCTGGTTAAAATTTGTTTAAAAATTGAAAAACTTAAACAAACAAAATTTTATTTGTTTTAACAATTCTGGAAAGGATTAACAATATTGTGAAAACATGTTGCAGGTATCCCACTATATACAAATTGTAACCTAGAGTACCTAATAGCACCCAATAAGTAGTAAATCCCTAATAATTTTAAAACTGGATAAATCGGTCTAGAAATATTCACTATGTTAGCATGGTCTGAGTATATGAACGATATTGTATAAGAAATGGGACTGGCTGCATCCTTCTATTTATCTACGGCATCAAGGGTTCCAAAACAGGTTTTCTTACGTTTAGAATTTACTTGGGCCCGGAAATATAGGCGACAAAGCTAATTGTTTTCTTCATATGGGAAAAAGAAGTTGCTCTATATAAGTGGGGCTAAATCGGATGAAAACGGACTTGTGGGGAAAATGGACTTAATGAAATACGTAGCCATGGTGTCAAGGATTCCAAAACATGTTTGCTTATAGTCGTGCTTTACCTGGAACCAGTGACGTAGGCGATGAAGCTAATTATTTTCTTCAAATAAGCAAAAAGAAGTGTTTAGTATAAATGGGTTTAAATCGAATCAAAAATGGAATATTGGGGGGAACCTAAGCTAGTAGGTTCGATAGTCATGGTATCAGGTTCCTTATAGTCGGACGTTCCTTTAGACCAGAAATATAGGCGACGAAACTAATACAGATAACGCATCTAATATTTTTCTCATAGAGAAAAATAAAAAATAAAAAAATGCAAGTTATCGCCCTAAAAAATGCAAGTTATCGCCCTAAAAAATGCAAGCCATAGTTTGGAATTTTTTTTTTCGTTTTTCAGAATGTGTCATGGTATCAGGTTTTTTACAGTCGGTCGTTACTAACACAGGCAACGAAGCTAATATTTTTCTCATAGAGAAAAATAAAAAATAAAAAAATGCAAGTCATCGTCCTAAAAAATGGAAGTTATCGCCCTAAAAAATGCAAGCCATAATTTGGAATTTTTTTTTTCGTTTTTCAGAATGTGTCTTTTTACAGTCGGTCGTTACTAATATAGGCAACGAAGCTAATATTTTTCTCATAGAGAAAAATAAAAAATACAAAAATGCAAGTCATCGTCCTAAAAAATGCAAGTTATCGCCCTAAAAAATGCAAGCCATAGTTTTGAATTTTTTTTCTTTCATTTTTCCGAAAATGTATATTCAAAAGACTAAAAGATATTTAAGCTAAATTCAGTTTAAATTAAAAAAAATCTAAGCCCATTATAATTGAAACTAAACAATTCCATATACGTTAATCGAGTGCCGACTGTAAAGCATTTCGCCCATTGGCATGAGAAAATTATATTCAAATTGAGTTCATTTCTTTTGGGTTTTTCAGATGATTTTTAATAGATTTTTAAAAGAGTTTATAAGTTTAACTGCTGCTGCTGGTAGATTGATTGTTTAAATGTTACTTTTTATCTGCAACAATTTCATTTTATTTACAGTCATGCATTCATTCACTCATTCATTCATTTATTTATTTACTTATTTATGGTACTTTGTTTTATTTTGTTTTTGTTACAATGTTTTCCTACTGTTTATTGTATTGTTTTTTTTTTTGTAATTATTTTCCCCATTTTAGTCAATTAGAAAAAGACAACAAAACGTAAATACTTTCCATTTTCATAATGAAACAAAATAAAAATCCATATTGGAATAAACGTGGTAAATGATGAAGATAATGATGATAGTCATCATCATGATCACCAAAACAATACTCACCCTTATTCTGACTTTCGATTACGTCTCCGCATTCAGTTACGCTACGATCGAAAATTGGTATTCCAAACAAAAACTTAATCGAAAGAACAAGAAGAAGACAACAATGTTTACAAAACCAATTGTTTCACTTCGGAATGTGGAATAGAACAAAAGAAATATGCAAATTTGTTACTATTTTAATAAAAAAGTCAAATTTAAAATAAAAACAAAAAATTTGTGAACAATAAAAAACGAAAAAAAAGTGCTTATTAAAAAGTGATTAACAAATAAAAATAAAATATAAAAAACTTGTATACTTACAAGTGCGCAAGTGGAAGTTCTTTTTATAATTTGAAGGAGAAATGGAATCCATAGCAGTGGCTTTGCTAATGGAAGAGGAGGACAACGTGGCTCAGAACACAGAGGCAAGGCTTGAAAAACGGAAACTGAGGGACAATTGCAATCCAATTGAAATGAGTGACCAGTTGTAAGAAGTTATATTTAATGAAATTATTTTTACTTAATTTTTTAAGTAATTCTTTAAATTTTAAAGGTTCAAAAAGAACTTTCGTTTGAACAAAGACGCGTTTAAATATGTATTAGACACCTTTGGGCAAGAAGCTCGGCGCTGCTCCCTAAAATCTTCATCACCGCTTAACCATGTTGTAGCCGCTTTAAGATTCTTTGCCGAAGGAGGTTACCAACATGGAGTTGGTGCAGATCATAATGTTGGGATGGCTCAATCGACAGTGTCAAAATCACTATCGTATTTTGTCGACATAATGCAGAGAAAGCTTTGTCATCAGTGGATAACATTTGACCAAAGCGTGGAAGAAAAGATGCAAGCTAAACAAGACTTTTATGCGAAGGCCGGCTTCCCAGGAGTCATCATGTGTGTTGATGGCACACATATAAAGATAATCAAACCATCAGAAGAGGCGTTCCTTTACTACAATAGAAAAGGATATTTTAGCATTAATGCTATGGTGGTGAGCATTTTGTTTTAATGATTACAATGCTCCTAAATTGAATTAATATTTGTAGGTGTGCGATAACAAAATGCGCATAAGGTGCATTGATGCAAAATATCCCGGATGCAACCACGACTCCCATATATGGAGCTTAAGTAAAGCGAGGTCCTATTTAGAACGAAAATATCGTGAAGGAGAGCGAAACACTTGGTTATTAGGTAGTTATTTGTTAGTTGTTACTAATGTCTACAATAACTTCAGAAACCAATTCTATTTTTCACAGGTGATGCAGGTTACCCCCTGGAACCCTGGCTTATGACACCATACCGATCACCAAGTGCAGGAAGCCAGGAAAGCAATTATAACATCCGGCATTCAAAAACTAGGAACATAGTTGAGAGAACCATCGGAGTTTTAAAAAACCGATTTCGTTGTTTATTGGGTGCTAGAGAGCTTCATTACTCCCCACAAAAAGTCATCCAAATTATAAATGTTGTTTGTGCTCTACACAACATTTGTATTCACTACCGAGTGGAAGATTTGGACATTAATGAATTTCAATTGGAAGATTCACAAGAAGAGAGAGAAGAGGAAAACATCGATTCTAATTATCTATCTATAGCACGAAGTGTTCGCGACCATATTCTTTCTAATTTTTAAAAATTAATTAAAAAGACCCATATAAGACATCAATAAAAGCACTTTTTAATTTTTGTATATTTCCTTTATTTAATTTATTAAAATGTGAATAAATTTATTTTATATTTAATAAAAATTAAAGCGTATTCAGTCTATTTTACGTTTATAGGATTAAAAACAGAAACTTAAATTTAAATTCATAAATAACAAAAAAAAAGTTCATTCATTAAAAATAATTAACTTAAAAATATTACACCATTTTTAAATTTATATCACAGTTCAATCAGTTTCATAAGATGGGTGCTCCAGCCTAAACATTTTTAATTTAATTTATTCTTTCTGTTTCAAATATTCTTCCTTGATTTTATTATGCCTGCGCTCTTCTTCCATCCGTTTCGCTGCGATTTCGGCCATTTTTTCAAGGGATCGGTTCATACGCCTCAAATGCGTAGACACCTCGTCAAACTTTTTAATGAAACCTTTGTGGAACTTTATAGATTCCTTATAAAATTGTTTTTGGGCATCTATTTGCTGCTTTAGCAAAGACAAAGTATTATCTTTGCCACTTTGACGTTTTTTTGTAGTGGTCGGTACGTCCGAAGGGCAATCTGAGCGACAAGTAATATCCACTTCATTCTGCACCTCACTGGTCAGTCCAAAATCCATTGCACCACTAATACCACTTGTGTTTGTTGCAAGTCCCGTCAAGTGGATTACTTTCTCCTCTAGTGGGCTAATAGGTTGTAAGTGACAGCTGCCTCCTCCAGTGCTCATTAATTCTTTTTTATTTATTGTAAGTTTCCGCTTAATATAGCACTTCCAGTCAATCCACACCTAATAAGGGTTATAAGTACATGAAAAATATTTGTAATAAGCCATAAATACCTTCTTCCATGCCGTGTCACTTTTGGTTGGTGGTCCTAGCGCGTTAAGGGTTTGTGTTACGCCATTCCAAAAGACCTGAACTTCCTCCTTGGGTTTCTTATGGTAGCCGCAAGCAATATCTGGATTTGCTGACATTATATCTGCCAGCTTTTCGTACTGCTCTGGCGTCGTTGTTTTTGACCTGACAAAATAAATCTTTATATTTTAGCACAAAAAAATAAAAAAATTTTAATATTCTATACTTACATTTTATAAAATAATCAATTTTTTACTTTAAAAACAAAATCGAAAAAACCTCCGTCACTAAAAATATAACTTAGAAAAACGTAACTACGATCGACATACAAAATACATACAGTCGAAAAAAACAGAGCGGAATCGAAACTCAGAATACCAAAGTTGCCAAACGGAGATAATTTCGATTCGAATCGAAAGTCAGAATAGGGGTGACTGTACTGTGAGCTGTAAAGTGATTTAACTGATCTGTGCCACTTTAGATTCAGAGCAGCTACAAATAAAAAAAAAAAACATAGAATTTCCCCTAGTGATTTAAACTTGTTTTTACGTTTTTCAGTGAAATAATTTCATATTTTTGAAAAAAGTGCGAATAGAAAATGTTTATAAATCTGAAAATCTATTTCTCTTCATGAAATTTCACTAAAATTCAGACGACGGAATGGAAGAAAAAAAAATAGACTTCTTAACTGCATCAGTCAGGAGCCAAAAATAAATGGCCTCGTTTGGGGACATCACAAACAAACCGAATTTATAAGAGAATATTAATAATGTGGGATAAAAGAGAGGGATGGGAACAAAATTCTAAATGAAATTACAAAATTTGTGCCAAAAACTACAAACATTTGTTGGCATTGCTTTCATAATTATTTTCACATTTGTTTTATTGTTTTCTTATGGGCGGCATTAAAAATTATTGTTTAAATAATTAAAAAAAGAATTTTTAAAATAACAGGACCAAGAAATAAATTTAGAAATACTTTAAAATAATATGTTGATGGACTAGACGAGAACCCATTGTTCAAACTCCAGCCCAGTGACCTCGAACAAAACGAAAAATCGAAGAAATATATCTTCGGAGGCTTCCCCTCGGCAGTCTTCTTGAAAAAATTTCAAGAGTAAATGAAAATTGCCATGAAAAGTTACTCATAAATCTGAAGTTCGGACCTACTTCAAACTGTATGGCCCGCCACTCGTGTATAAAATTACCACACACCACTTATGTCAAAATCCTGGAACAGAAGCCATTGTGTAAGCTTAGTTAACTCAAAATGTGAAAAAAAGACGAGATTACTGCCTTACTTTAATATTTTCCGCCCAGAGATCTTACGTCTAGATCAATAATAATTCTTGCCTGAGCTATATACTCAAAACTAGATGGGTTAAGCCTTTAACTTGTATAGACGGATCAAAAACAAGACCGGATGGCGGTGTCAAACAGTATACAGCAATCTCAAAAACTTAAATACATGGCTGTATAGGGAACTGATTATTTTAAAGCCAGCGCGACAAAAAAAGAAAATTGTTGCGTTTGTTGCTTTATAATCACTACGCTTATAACCTCTATTTATAAGGCTTGAAAAAGGCTTGTCCAATACATGACATTGATACTCTAATTCCTGCAGACATTCGGGTTTCCGAGAAGTCTGTGTAACTTCCGTAATGATTACATAATACCGAATATACTACTTTAATCCTTGCCAAGATACATAGGCAAGCATGTATTGAATATATACTGATGCGCTATGAAAACCAAACTTAGTATTATTAGGGTTGTTTGGGCTAAGAAACGAAAGTCCTTGAGCTGTGACATTAAATTCTCCTAAGATAATTGAAGACCCTGTTTGGTATTTAAGAGCAAATGTACCCATAATGTTGTGAAATGTTTGTTCATTTACTAATCGCGCAAAACAGTTGTTTACGGGGAATAATTGAACACAGGCATCTTAGCCACACAGCCGAAGCTACACTCCTATTTTTGAAGATCGCATTATCACTTGCAGAGCTGATATCGTTTGGTCACCTCGGAGTTGTGATTTGGCACCGTTGAACTATTATTTGTGGGGTGCAGTCAAAGATAAATGTTACGCCGACAAGCCAAAGGCAATTGACGCTTTAAATGACAATATTCGTGAAGCCATTGGTGAAGTACAGCTGTACACAATCGATAATGTGCTTAAAAATTTGACGGATCGTATAGTCTGTACTGCATGGCGTGCCGAGGCGGCCATTTTAATGAAATTATTTTTCATTATTAATCGGAAAGATTGTACTTTCAAATAAAAAAAAGAAATTTTAGAAAATATTCAGTGGCTTTATTTAAAGCATTTTCAGTTCTCTGTCTCTCTTTGCTTCTAAAGCAAACAAGGCTCATAACTGATACACATTAACTGTTTGCTTTGAACTGTTTGACTACTTTGATGTTGTACTGTATCACAATTTAATGTAATTAAAAAAAAAAGAAAAAGTTATTACAATAATTAAAACTCGTTATAAATACATTATAAATGTTGTTGTTGTTATTGTTGTTATTAAACTTTTGTGTTATTTTAACATTTAACCAAACAATTTCAGCCACATGACAAACAATCAAATGAACTTTGTTTTTTTTTTGTATACAATATACGAGGAATATACATCCATACATACATACGTATGTATGTATAATAAAGAACAGACTTTAAAAAGTAAAAATAAAATTGAAAAAATAAAAATATTTTCCACTGTAGGCAGGCCAGGCGTTTAAATAATGACGTTTTAATTTTTTACTTTTTTTTATTAATATTTCTCACTTGCAGACGTATAATGAATTAATAAAAAAAAAAATACAGCAGCATTAGTAGGTACAATACCTTTAAGATGCCTGTAGTTATTGCAAACAAGAATATTTTTTTTTTTTTTTATTAAAATACATACATACGGTTGGTTATAAATTTAAAACAAAAATTTTTTTTCCTCTCATTTTTTGTCATAAAATTTTCTTATACGTGTGGCCATATTCGTACGAAATTATGTAAACAAAATTTGTTTTTCTTGACTTTTGAATAAAAAAAAAATTTTTTTTTTTTAGTTTTTAATCTTTTATTTTAGCAAATAAACGCGTCACAGTAACAACACAAACAACCTTTAAAAGTAAAAAGAAAAAAAATATTCTTCTTATTGCGTGAGTTAATGCGGTTATTTTGAGGCAACATTTTAACATTTTGCAAAATCTTAATTTCTTTTTTTTATTATCAAAATTTAAATAAAATTAAATTAAATAAATATCTTTGTATCTACGAAAGATAAAACTGATAAACGTGTTAAATACACATTTTCGAAAAAAAAAATTTTTTTTTTGCAATTTCATTTCATTCTCTAGGCCTTATCTTGGAAACTTACGTGGAAACAATTGTGCTTAGCATACAATACAAGATAATTTTGATGCATCATGAAAAAGATTTTGTACAGAATTTAATTTAAATTTTATTTTTTTTTTTTCTTTTTTAAATATTTGCTTTGCTAAAAATAATTTCAAAGTCAAATTATGATTAAAAAATAGAGTGTGATTTAAATAAAATATTTTTAATTGTTGCATAATACTTTTTAAAAGTGAAATTATGAAGTTCAATTATAAAAAATTTATTTCAGAACAGATCTTAACTAATGCAGGGGGGAAATTTCCGTCAAAACGTTTGACTACACACAAAAATTGGATAAAATTTTCCAAAATTTATTTCGAAATTCTAATTCCAAATAACACTATGCAACAAAATAATAAAAATTAAATACACCCGGCTAATGATATAGTGTAAATTGTGAATTTTGTTAAGTAGAACTCGAAAATATTTTTTTTTATATTTCTTGAACCATCCAAACTTATTATTTATTGATTTCAAAAACATTTCTGAACCGATGTTCAAAATTTAAACCTTATTAGAAAGAAGAGGGATAGATATTTAAAACGATGTATGTACATATTAGGGATGGCAATCGGGAACTCCCGAATTCCGGATTTTTTTAAAACTTGTTCCAGGATTTTTCGGGATTTTCGGGACTGTAAATTCATATGTATTTTGACCCTGCAAAAGGTTGTGAATAAAATTCTATAGCACTCAACTTCGATAATAGCATCTCAGATAAGGAAAACCCTACTTCCATTGCTAAGACGTTATTTGATGCCATTGAAGAATGCAAAAACAACCCTATAAAACGAATTAATATGTAGGGTAACTGATTTATATACCCAGCTATCCAAAGGAAAAGATTTATTTAGATCAGGAGATGGTCGAGCAGAATATTTGCAATCTGCATACAGCTATCTTGGAACTATTTTACCAATAAATGTTGATTGCGAGAAGTGTTTTTCAATGGCAGGGTATGTTGACAACAAAATTGGTTCAAGCCTATCCGATCACATGTTAGATGCTTTAATCTTTTTGTTGGAATCCATACAATTTTCTTAAAACTAATGCATTTGCATATGCATTTAATAATTTATATTTTCATGAATTTACGCTTTTTTGTTACTTTTTGTCTTGCTGTTTTCACATTTTATGTTTAATGGCATATAATTCTAATATAATTGGAATATAAATGATTTTTTTTAACAAAATATATTTTTCATTTTCATTATTAATAGAAAATCGTGATTTTTAGCGTGAATTTTCGGGATTTTTGGATCCCGAATTATTCCAGGAGTTTTAAAAATCGATCCCGTTTCGCATCCCTAGTACATATACATATACAGTGAGCGTCAAAAGAAAGTGTACATTAAAAAATATATACATTAATAAATTACCGTTATTTTTATTTTATAATTGTTTCATTACCACTTTCTAAAATTGTTCAAAAAAACATTAGAAAAAAATTCGAAATATTGTCAAATTTTTTCGGGCACTCTCCTTAAATAGTAAAAGTTTAGTTTAGTGATATTTAGAATTAATTTTTTTCTGTACAGTTTCTTTTGACTCTCTCTGTATATTATTTGACTTAATATGCTGCTATGGTTTGATGAAATAAACTAGGCAAATTAGAATTTTTTTCATATTTCTTCAAGTTTGCCCATTCATAGTAGCAAACTTTAATTAAAAAATATGAAATAAGTGACGACATACTGAAAGTGCATTCATTATCTTGTGAAGATATTGCCACTTAGTTTGATCAAATCGGCCAAAAATTACCGTAGTTATTATCTAAAAAGTCTAACTTTAGTTATATATTTTTCATGCATAATTGGTCATTACATATGAAGTCGCCGTGGTCTAATAGGTAGTGTGTTGGCTTATTAGACGTAAAAGCCGGGGATTGAGTCCCAGGCCAGACTTCAAAACAAAATACAAAAAGTATTTTTTCGGCGATTTCCTCTCAACAGATTTCTGCCAAAAACTCTGAGAGTAAATAAAATTGCCATGAAAAGTTTCTCATAAAATCTGTAGTTCGGAGTCGACTTTTTACCGTAGGTACCGCTACTCATGTGTAAAATTAACACACACAATATAAGTGGTGTGAGAAACTAGGTCAATAATCCTGACTGATGGGTTCTAATGACCAATTATGTATGTGAATTGGTCATTACAAGCCATCAGTTAGGATTACGATATAGGTTCTCACACTACTTATGCTTTGTGTGGTAATTTGCTAAGTGAGCGGCGGGATCTATAATTTAAACTCGACTTCAAATGACAGATTTTAGAGAAACTGTTTCGCGGCAGTTTTATTTACACTTAGAGTTTTTGCTAAACACATCCTGAGAGAAAATTACCGGAGAAATATTTTTTCAAATTGCGTTTTGATGGCCATCTGATGTTTGACATGGGATTTGAAGCATGGACCGTTAATTATAATAAACCAATACACTACCTACTAGACTACAGCGACGTCGTGTATAATATCAAAGAAAGTAAAAGAAGAGTTTTGCTATTTCAACTAATAAACAAAATTTTTTTGGTAATTTGATGTACGAAATCATGAAGGGTATTTAAAGCATATTTCTTTCTGCCTGTAAAATATGACATTTTAAGTGTCATTATGATTATGTTTTTGAAGAAAATTTATTTACACAAGATTTTTGTTTTATGTTTAGAGTTTGTTAGTGGAAATCCCAGGTCAGACATCAAAACGAAAAATATTTCTTCGGCGACTTCCTCTCAGCAAAGACTCTGAGAGTAAAAATCGCCATGAAAAGCTTCTCAAAAATCTGTCGTTCGGAGTCGACTTTAAACTGTAGGTTCCGCTCATGCATAAAATTAACGCACACAACATAAGTGGTGTGAGAAGCTAGGTCGTAATCCTGACTGAAGAGTTGTAATGGTCAATTATGTAGGTATGTATGTATGTATGTAGTGGAAATAAACTCATACTATGTTCACGTATGGAATTTAATTTTACCCGTTCAGGTATAATAAATATACGCAATATTCAACTTACTCAATATTCATTTGACAGCTGGTAAACAAACCATCTGGTTGTTTCAACAACATTGATTTTTTTGGTTTGCCGTTGTTTATATTTGAGTTGTCAAATATAAACAGGAAGTGTTCGGTTACTTATAATATGCTCACTAAACAGGCTTATGACAGTGTTGTATTTAAAGTTTTACTGAATATTATAACAATTAGCATTTAATTGAGCAATAATTAATTGAGATTTTATATGAAATATAGAGATTGGCGTTAATTCCTATTTATGCAATACAGTTGCATAAGTGAACATAGTATCACCTTCTAGGGAATTGTGACCTTTTTTTCAAAAAAAAATTTTTTTTATTTACCGGAATGAATCCAATTATTCACAAAAATATTTGTTTACGGAAAAAAAGAAAAAAAAATTTTTGTAAGTAGAAAGTCTAAATGTAAACTCATATACTGAAAGGCATTATAATTTGACATTTTTATGGGATTCCTAGAATTCCCCAAAATAGCAAATGAAAATACTGAAAGCAAGCACAACATGATGATTTTACAATATTTCTTTCTATTCTACAATATCATATGAAAAGAAGAGAAAAAAAGAATAGAAAAAATGCAACTAAAAAATCCATAAAAAATCGTATTTAAACAAAGAAAAACCGGCTTAATTTTATTACAACATTTGCTTCTATGGACAATTTATGTCAAAGATTAGATTCTGATAAAAACTGAAGTAAACAAAAAAAAATATGAACGAATGAATGAAAAAACCAAAAAAAAATTTTTTAAAGTTGAAAACGCATTGTCAGAAATGAATTTCTGTCCAAAACTAAAAACAGAACAAAGAAAATTCTTTCAAAAGGAAATCAAGCTGGTAAACTAGCATTTGTCCAGAAATAAAAGAAAAAATATGTATGCGGCAAGCACCAGAGCAACAGGTGAAAATTGAATTGAAATTTAGTTTCCAATGAAAAGGTCATAAAAAAATTCTTCTTTTGTCAAGCCATGAAGAAATGTTAGAAATTCTTTACAAAAAAAAAAGAGAAAGAAGAAAAAATTTCAAATCTTTTGTTACAAAACAAATCAAAACTAATTTATGACAGCTTTTTTTCTCTTATGAAATTATGGGTGTATTCACATTTAATTGTCAGTTTGATAACGAAGAAATTCTTTATCGTTTTATGTTGGGCACCCTACTTGCTAACACTGGGTGTGCTTAATTTTATAGGAATTTTCGATGAAGTGTTGATTAAATTACAAGAATTTTTTTGTGATTAATTGAAAATAATCGATTAAAAATAAATAAATGCTTTCATCACTAAAATATCAATTTAAAAGAGATTTGAATTAAATAAGAATTCTTGGCATATGCTTAACCTAAGTGTCCCCATTTGAATCTTACTGCCTTTCGAATGCAACGCTGACGGTTTGGTTACGAAGCCTTAAAGTCTTTTTTAAAGTTTTACAACCGTATACAGAAATGCCCAAAAGTGTTTATTAATCGTCATTAAATTCGAATATCCATTTTATTGATTAATAAGAGCACATTCGCAATGTGACTATAAATCGACTAAAACAAGGAATCTTGTTCTAGTCAATGGGTCTTCTCGAAAGGCATAATTGTTTAGGACCGATTACTCAATGAATCGTAAAAAAAGCATTAATGGACTTACGCAAAATGTACCCACATCACCGCCATTATCCTCTTTCTATTTATTAAGTATTTTTTTTTACGACCGATATCCATGATCTAACTTCTGACCAGTTTATTCAAGGGAAGGACTCTGTTGCAATAAAAGCGTTTCCTTTGCGATTCTGCTAGTAATTTAATTATTATTTCGCTTTATTACGATGATGAGACCCAGGACTTGGCAAGGCACAACTATGTTACAAGTGCTCTCCGACGAGCCACAGTGTCATTGAAGATGAAATTGAAGCTTTCAGTGCAAATATAGTTATGCATACATTTCCAATACTTATTATCTACCTGACAAGCCCCCTTCTCAGTACTTGGATCTGCGGAAACTGAATCACCAGCTAGATAGAGAAAACAAGTTTACATACCAGCTGGATCCTAGAGCTCATAATATGGAAACTCTCGGCAATGGGGAAAACAAATCCCGCTAATGGCACCACAGAACCTTTTGCAAAAAGCGAGCAGAAAGGCTTGGAAAGGTATGCTTAACGAAGGAAGCATAAAAAGAATCAAAGACTCTTTTCAAGCCAATTGGATTTGAGGCACTTAAAACTTTTGTTAGAAAACAATAATAAAACGAGATCTGAGTTATGCATCACACTATCAAGGAATCAGTTTCTTGACAGAGCACTGTATACTCACGGTAGACTTATTCAGAATAAGGATTGTCTCAAGATAAACATGCAGATTCTTTGACGATGAAAGTGAATAATCAAAAACACATTCTTGAAATCTGTGTGGCATTAATGCATCCTAGATTACCACACTTGGGTACATACCAGACGCTGGACTTTGGAAATTATCATTGTTGCAAGCAGCTTTCTGAAATATCCCAGGCCAATAGGTTTCAGAGAGGCGTTACATTTTTTTTTTTAAATATCGTTTACTCAAGATGTCAGATGTGTACCCTAGTGTAGATGGTAGACGTAAGGTCAGACATTTCCAACAAAAGGAAATATGAAAAATATATTTCTTTGGTGGCTTCCTCTCATTAGATTTATGGCAATAAATCAGAGAGTAAATAAAAAACTGCCATACCAAGAGTTTCTCAGAAATCTGTCATTCAGAATCGAGCTTGAGAGACCACTGCCACTAAGGCCTCACCTCGGAGCTTTCTTTCTCTCTCAACACACTGGCCTCGAGAGCGACTACGGCGATTCATTATCTTAACAGGCGTCATAGTATTTTAGGGAACTTAAACATATTTCTTGTTATACACGGGTACAGTAAGACCCCGCTAAACGAGCTCTAAACGAAACAGCGTTAAACGAGCCAACTTAATACGTGCATGTGTAAATACATTGCGACTTCAGAATATACTTAACACCTACATATAAAATACAGTTGGAATCTTTATTCTGGACAGACTAACAAAAGATCGTTGGAAAAGATATGTACATAGTATATATACACTGTCGCAATATAGTGCACCGCTTTTGGTTGGTGCATGGCCGTTTCATTTAAGCACATATATAGTACAATAGGTATCAATACAGTGTATGATTTAGGGGAATCCCAATACTACCGTGTAATACTGAAACAGCGTTAAGCGGGGTACTGTTAAGCGAGGTCTTACTGTATTATGAAAATTTTCAAACATCTTGAAAGACATTATATTGGCATTACAACCACTATAATAATCAATAAAAAAGTAAGCATTAAATCAAATGCTATTGAGAAAAAGAGTGTAGGGTATCTGTAAATATTACATTACATATTGCACAGTCAAAGAAAAATGTCTACGTACACTGGTGTATGGTGCTTTTATCAAATTAAGAAAGATGTTGTAGAGTTGCTTAAGGCATTTACAACCAAGAATGTTTGAGTATGAAAAAAATATCACATAGATATTATTGAAAAGAAAAATAAACAATGGTGTATGTAGACTTTTTCTATGACTGTATGTATATTTAAATAAATTTTTTCAAAAACAATATTTTATTGCCTTTTACTGTAAAATAAAAATCTGTTAGTTTTTGTTATAAATTAACAAAAAAAAACGAAAAAAACGAAACAAATGAAAAATATTCTTTTTTGTTTTGTCACTTATGAAGTCCAATATTTGTTTGTTTTATAAACGACAACTGCATAATACTTAATTTTTGTTATTTTAATGTAAAAATGAATTCATTTTTTATCTTTTTTTATTATTTTCTAATCATGATGATAATTAACAGTTTATTTATCGTTGAAGGCCTTAAAAATGAGCTCAAATTGTATACAATTTAGTTTTTTTTCTTTTTTGATCAAATTAAGCACAAAATTTTGTTTATTCTTGTAATGATCTTTACAAATCTAGCAGCATGTAGTTCATTACTCTTGGTATTGATATCAATTCTAAATGAAATCTTAAAAATTATTTTTAATTTATTTACTGTCGATCTAAAATAGACATGCTTTTTAGATTGTCTAACTATCTGTCTGTCTCTCTGTCTCGCGGTTCTGGTCGAAAATTTTGTGTTTTCCTTTTGTATCGTATTGAAATGAATTTTCTAAAATTTTTTTGTCCATTTTGGCAAACGTTCAAATGTATTTCTATTTAAAATTTTCATTTTTTATTTCTTTTAACCAAAACATCAGCAAAACCAACAATTAATTTGAAAATAAACAATAATGAGCAGCCAAAGCAGAGCAGAGTAGAGCAGGGCAGGCAGACAAAAAGAGACACATTTTCTTCAGTGCATACATATTTTTATCGGGTGGGCCATCTATCGGTTTAAAGTTGAATCAATAGATACTTCACATCTGGTAATACTTATGTCATTCCATTCAGTTACAAAATTGAGTATATTATCTCTCTTGAGCAAGCTTGGATTTTATTGGAAATTTATTTCCAAAACAAAAACAATTTGATCGGAAATTACACGAAAATATCGTACAAAATTTGTTCCCAGGGAAGGGCCAATAGCGTCCGGTATATGCAAGTTTATTGCTAAAGTTCCTGAAACTGTTTTTAGTGTTGAAGCGCCAAGGCAAAGTTCAATTGTTAAACCCGCAGTACCATCCGCTTTGTTTTCGCTTCGATAGATGGACCAACGAGAAATTATACAAGTTTCGAATGATGTTTATATTTTCAACTTGGTGGCTAATTGCCGTATTTTGGGATTCAGAAATCCCACACATGGTCTTATAGAAGGCAATACGCCCATTACGATATGACTGTTGGTTACAGTCGAAGTCTAGTAGATAGTGCGTAGCCCGGGTTTGTATCCCGGGTCAAGCATCGAAACGAAATACGAAAAAATATTTCTTAGGCGATTTCCTCTCAGCAGGTTTCTGGCTAAAGCTCTGATAGTAAATAAACCTGCCATGAAAAAGTCTCTGTTGTTCGGAGTCGATGTTAAACTATAGGTCCCGCCACGCATGTATAAAATTATCACACACAACATGAGTGGTGTTGAGCAGCTAGGTCGTAATCCTGATTGCAGAGTTGTAATGGCCAATTATGTATATTAGGTGCAGATTGTGGTGCAGAGGCATCATTGGCCCATATTTCTTTGAAAATAAGAAAAGTGGCGCCATTACGACTACCGCATCGACTTTATTTTACCCGCTCTTCATTTTATGTGTGATGTGAACAATGTTAGGTTTCAACAGGATAGTGCAACTTGCCACACATCTCATGCCACAATTGATTTATTGCGTTTTACATCTCATGGTCATTTAATTAGTGATGTTAATTGCCCGCCTAAAAGCTGCGATTTGACATTGTTGGACTATTTTCTGTAGGACTCCGTTATAGAAAGTTGTTATGTTAATAATTCAGAGATAATTGAGCATTTGAAAGTCAACATGTGGGATGCCATTAAGTACTCGAAAAAGTGCACGAAACTTGGCCGCTGTGGGACTATTTTCTGTGGGATGTCGTTAAAGAAAAGTGTTGTGTTGATAAACCAGAGACAATTGAGCATTTGAAAGCTAACATACGTGATGCTATTGCTGAGATTCGACCCCCATACACTCGAAAAAATGCACGTAAATTGGTCCGTTCGAATGAGGTACTGTGAGACAGCCAAGGAGTTGGGCTAGTCGATTTGGCACCATTGGACTATTTTCTGTGCGACGCCGTTAAAGAAAAGTGTTAGAGACAATTTAGGATTTGAAAGCCAACATATGTCATGCTATTGCCGAGATGCGACCCCCATACACTTGAAAAAGTGCACTAAAATTGGTCCGATCGAATGATGTACTGTGAGGCGACTGTGAGACTATTTTCTATGGGGCGCCGTAAAAGAAAAGTGTTGTGTCAATAAACTGTAGACAATTGAGCATTTGAAAGTCAACATACGAGATGCTATTGCCGAGTTACGACCCCCATACACTCGAAAAAGTGCACGAAAAGTAATCGAATGCGGTTTTGTGAGGCTAGCCGCGGCAGCCATATGAATGAAATTGCACATCACACTTAAAAAAGAAAATACGTTTTGCATAATTTCAAAAACGTTTTGATGTTTTATTGCAATTTTAAATTCAAACTTTTAAATGGGCCACCCTTTAGTTCTTTGTTTCGATAGTGGCACATAGATTTCTAGAGGCAAACGTGTGAATTAGTATGAGAAATCAAAGAAAATTTGTGTCTAATTGCTTGATTTGTTGTTTGGCTTTGATTTCCAAATTGATCATGATTCTGAAAATAATACTCGAACGACGATAACATATTAAGCAGATTAACCCTTGGAATCAGGCCTTATATAGTATGAAATAATTCTTGAATCCACACACTCATTAACATTTGTTTTTCATTACAAGAAATTAAAAATTTTTATTTTTCTTCTGCTGTGTTTCTGATTCTCATTGGGATGCATGCTGCTGCAGAATAAAATTGACCTTTTCGACAACATTTTAAGAATCTAAGAGCAAGAAATAAAAACAAAATACCAGCAACAGCTAAGAATCAATATAAAAATCATGATAAATTTTAATTTGGTTGAAAAAAAACCTTCAAAAACATCAAAAACAACGTGTTTTTTAAAAGAAAAACTAACAGATAGACAAGCAATAAATTAAATATCACAGACAGAGACAGAGAGAGAGGCAGAACATTAATAAAACAAAAATCTTGTAAATAAATTAAGAAATAAAATAAATTTATATGCTCATGTGCAACATTGTTGCACAATCAATTCTACATAATTGGTTACAAATAATTTGAATAATAAAAAGTCAGGTCAGGTCAATTTATCACACCGTTTGCTACATTAAAACATTGCTTCTGTTATGTCTGAAGTTGTATTTCTTTTAGCAAAAACACAGAAAATGTTCACAGCAAAAAATGCCTTCATTACTCTACTGCCTTTCCATATTCACTTGCAGGAAGAATGAAAGTCAACCATAACCAACAAAAGAAGTGGCATTTCATTAGCATGACGATTGAATAATCATTTGATGGTTTTACTCAAAATTCTTTTCCATATGAAAAGCGACAAAATTACTAATCGATGCCAGTATTTGTAGAATATTTTGTAATCCTCTTGTTGTTTATTGCTTCAAACTAAAAAAAAAAAATGTTTAAGCCAATCGAATCTAAAATTAATGCCAGATTAGTGTGGCATCGTGAAAAGGTAGAAAGCAATTATATTTACTGCACCTTTGCCGGTAATAAAATTTTTTGGAACGAAGTTGCCAGCATGAAGAAAACCTTTAAGAGGTCAATTTCGATGCTCTCAAGCAAATCATAATTAAAATTCCATTCTCTCTTCTTTTAAGGATAAACTCATTTTGGTTTATTTAAGAATTAACCCATTGTTTTTGCAGTAATTTTGTAATATTTTTAAAAGAAATATTATTTGCAACGGAACTTATTTCAAATTATTTCTTATTATGCAGCAATTTCCTCATATTTTTATTATTTTTCACTTCATTTTATCTATCATTCCTTACAAACACTGTAAAGGACCACACAGCAATACTATTTGACATTCAAGTTGCCATTCAAAATATTCAATTCTTATATGGCATAAATATAAGATAAAAGAAAAATAAAAGAAGTCGTCGTGGTCTAGTGGGTAGTGTGTTGGCTTATTAGACGAAAGGCCCGGGTTCGAATCCCAGGTCAGACATCAAAACGAAAAATATTTCTTCGGCGACTTCCTCTCAGCAGATTTCTGGCAAAGACTCTGAGAGTAAAAATTGCCATGAAAAGCTTCTCAAAAATCTGTCGTTCGGAGTCGACTTTAAACTGTAGGTCCCGCCACTCATGTATAAAATTAACGCACACAACATAAGTGGTGTGAGAAGCTAGGTCGTAATCCTCACTGAAGGCTTGTAATGATCAATTATGTATGTATATGGCATAAATCAAAGATAGTAGAAGCTAAACTGCATAAATAGGGAAAATAATATTACGGGGAACTCCCAGCCATGGCACACAGCAGCCTAACATGGGAAGAGGAGAGCTTCCATGTCTTTGATGGGACCGGAACCGTTTTGCGGAATAGGATCAGATGTTTGTTTTGTGGAATAGGAGCAGATTTTGTTTAACAAAAGAGAAGATACGGAAAAGCAAAATATCTTCTGAAACCAAGTAGGTAGAGTAGATTTGCATCATGCTTTAGACTGTCAAGACATAACATAACACAGCTCTGCATGGGTTGTACAAATAAAATGACTCCAGGTGTTTCCGCGGGATACAAATCTGGGTTTAAAAACTTTCCACTACGTCAGGTTTTCGAGAAAAAGGGAGTTGAAATAGAGTTTTTGGCCATTTTTGGAAAAATTGTAGAGCTAAACACTGACGTGCTAGAACCATAGCTATTGTCAGCAATTGACAATTGATCTTTGCTTTTTAAAATGAGCCCAAAGTAGGATGTCCCTCCTTTCATCCTATTCCTTCTACTTCATTCCCTCTCTAAGGACGTTGTACAAATTCGACCTCCGAGTACTGTACTTGTTTTAACCGACAAGTACACATGCTCTAACCTAACCTAACCCAAAATAGGGGGTGGGTTTATGTTAAGGAGTGCAATAGAAAAAGAAACACATTACGAAGATCCTTAAAAATTAATCGGATTTACTTGAAAATTGTTACTCAGGGGTTTTTGGAACCGCTGATTACAGATCTTCATTCCGATATAAAAAAAATCAAAATGGGGAATCCAATATGATAGTCGAAGTTTATAAAAATTAATCGGATTTACTTGAAAACCGCCTTACGCCATACGACCACCATATGGATCCGCCATTTTGAATTCTTTAAATCGGAATGAAGTACCTTATGATACTATTTAGACTTTGTTGTACTTTGTGTTGCATTTTTATTCAGCTTCTAAATCTGGATTAGGAAAAATTGCTTTTTAAAAATTATTTTCATCAAATCGAACAGAAAACATTTGCAGTCTTAAGGGATTGAAATTATAATGTGACCGCATTTAAATTTTTGCCCAGATATATTTAAAAAAATTTACAACAGATGGTGAATTGTTTTTAAACCTGTTTTATTTTTTATATTTCATTAAGATGTTAAAGAGGAAGGGCAACAACATCTGTCATTTATAAACAATGTCTCATTTGCGAAAAGTTGGCTTTAAACTGTGAGAGATTCATTAGAAATGATGATTTTTCAGCTGGAAGGCAAAAACAAACCACGTGGCTAGTCAAAAACAGTTCGAATGTGATCACATTAATGAGTAAATAAGAAAATTTAAAGCTATGATATGCAACTGATTTTATCAAGAAGTCTAGATAAAAGTTAGCACCTTGCCGGAATACATATAAGACAACTGATCAAGATTTATGGAACTAGTATAGAGGAAGTCATCAAATAAAATTTCGCCTGTAGAATATTGCAACACGCTAACAGAAAATACAAAAATTTAAATAGTCTTTATTTTTAATCGTAGTACTTGACAAATTTGCCAAATCAAAAGTTCTCAACATTTTTATCAACTGATCTGATCAAGGAAAGGACATAATATAACGAATATAAGCGACATGAAAAATTCTGAGAACAGAGGTGTACTGAAGTAAAAACCGCTAATATTTGTAAATCTCAGTTTCAGGATCGAGTCCTAGGCCAGACATGAAAACAAAATACAAAAACTATTCCTTCGGCGATTTCCTCTCAGCAGATTTCTGGCAAAAACTCTGAGAGTAAATAAACCTGCCATGAAAATTTTCTCAAAAAAACAATCTATTGTTCGGAGTCGACTTAAAACTGTAGGTCCCGCCACTTATGTATAAAATTAACACACATAACATAAGTGGTGTGAGAAACTAGGTCAATAATCATGACTGCAGGGTTGTAATAACCAAATATGTATGAGTTTCAGACAAAGAAAACGAGCATTGAAATTAAATTTCATAAGCTATTCCGAGAAGAGAATGCATGCTATGGAATTTGCAAGGCTCTAGAAATAGACCAAGGCAAACGTGTTATAGAGCAGTAGTTAAGAAACTAATTAAATCCTTGAAAGAATTAAGGTCTGCTGCATAATATAGAGGAGTATGCGAACTCATATCGGCGCCTGCATTCTATAACGTTCTAAGTGTAATAGAACGTTTTTAATTTATTTGCAATTTCTAAACCACTTTTACATTCTAAAGCAAAATTTATCCTCAAGACTGTATTGAAATTAATTCGACACCACCATTCTATGACGTTCTAAGTACACTTAATGTTCTTGGATTTTTAAATTTTACGTTCTCTAAATTAAAGACTGTCAAAATTTTGGTTCTGAAGTTATAGGGAAAAATTCTACTTAGAATACAATTCCTATAGTCGTGTCGCATGAAAACTTTGAGAGTTCATAACTTAAAATACACTTTTTCGACTTCGAATGTTATAGAACGGAGGCGTCGATTGGTTAAAAATCTTTGTGACTCCAT
This sequence comes from Sarcophaga peregrina, assembly GCA_014635995.1. Taxonomy (NCBI): domain Eukaryota; kingdom Metazoa; phylum Arthropoda; class Insecta; order Diptera; family Sarcophagidae; genus Sarcophaga; species Sarcophaga peregrina. The sequence continues at coordinate 52,002,174 of CM025790.1, read as the reverse complement.
GTGTCACTAAAATTTATCGTAAACATCATAATAAATAAAGGGTTATGCGGCAAAATTAAAGAAAAAAAAAATTACTCATAACTGACAGTAGGTTGAGGAAGGACAAAATTGTTATCTAGAAATAGGAGCGAAAAAATCGAAAACATTTCATTTGATTACGAATGTCATAAGTAAACCAAGCTAGTTCCGTGCCATTTTAATATGAAATCTAACTGAGAAGATAAAATCAAAGTTATGGAGTTTATTTTAATTGAGAAAAAAAAAACAATTAAAATTTTAAATTTACTAACAATTGTGGGTAAAAAGACAGAAAAAAATTTCTTAGTAAAGAATTAAAATTTTCCAAATTTTTTAAAAAATTTCTTAGACTCTGAAAGTAGATCTTTTAATGCAAGAGTGAGTTGTAACAGAATTTTTGGTATTTTTTTAAAATAATTTTTATAAGAAATATTTATTTGAATATGAAAATATGCTCTTACTTTATTTTTAAAATTATAGGTTTTCATACATTATTAAATTAAATTAAGTTAATTATTTGTATTTTGTTTTTGTTATGATTTTAATACACTTTAATTTTAATCGCAACACTTTACTTTGCTTTGTAAATTATTCGTAATTCTTTTTTTTTTTGTATTTTTGTTACCAAAATGTAAATAACCGTAAATGATGTATGAAAAGCACGCAAATTATTTGTTTATTTTGAATTTTTTTTTATTTTTATTTTATTTTTTATATATTATTTTTAAATTAGTTTTTTGTAGCAATTATTTATTTAAAAAAAAAAAAATTTTTAAAAAATATTAAAAACAATTTGTTTAAACTGAAAGGAAAAAATAACATATAAACACAGATATTAATGGCTTTTTCCAAATAATGAAATTAATAACTAAAAAGTTGGAGGGGGGCGTACGTTCTCAGCAAAACTGCGCTCTTTGTTTTTAATTTTATTTTTATTTTTTTGTTTTCAATTTTTCTATTTTTAATTTAAATTCTAGAGACAAACTGTTGTAGAAGAATTGTTTTTGTACAAATAAATCATATTCAAACAGAGAGCGAGAGAAGTTAAGAAAATAAACGATCAATAATAGAAATGATCATGTGTTTGAGTTATAACGGTATTTACACAATTTGTTTTGGTGTGTTCTTTTAATTATTTTCCTTTATTTCTTTTGTAATTTCTAAAATTAATTTTCACAATTTTTTCTATTTCTTTTTTTTAATTCTTTAATTAATTTTCCACCATTTCACACTGTTGTTCTAATTTTCTTTCTTTAAAAAACGAAACAAAAAAAAATCTCACAAGAATTAATCAACCGCACGTAATAGAACAAAAAAAAGGCGAAAATTATCACTGCAAGTGAGTCTAGTCTGTTCAGAGAATAGTGCACGAAAATTAAATTAAAAAAAAAAATCACACACAACAAGCGATATTCGACAACACACCGGCAAAACTAACTGTAGGTGCTGGTTGTTAGTAAATGACTGTGTTTAGTCTTTGCCGTGCAGTTTGTTCAGAGGTTCCCCACGTAGAGCAAAAATATACGACAAAACAAACGCAAAACAAAACAAAACATCGCCTGGTAAATAATATTGCTTGCTCTCAAGAATATAAAACTCTCCCATAAAATAAAGCAGCAAAAAAAAACAACAAGAAAAACTCTCCCATTTGTGCTGCCTGATAATAAAAACATCGAACATCGCATGCATGGGGTTTTCGTACGAATATGGGAATCAAAACAAATCCAATGATAATTACAATAACATGTTGTGCACGTTTTTCTTTTTCGTTAAAAGTCGACATCGTTGCCGTCTTCGTCTTCTTCGTGGTTGTTGCTGTTGTTGTTGTGGTTTTTTTTCTTTACTTCAAATGTAAACATTGAAAGTAGGTTTGTGTGTATACACGTAAACAAAATTGTTGGGGTAGTTCTCCTAAAACCAAACACACCATACACACCACCAACACTTCTGTAATTATTCTATTTAAAGAGCCTTACCTAGAATGGACAAGTGAAACCGGTAATTTACTGTTGTTTCTCTATCTCTTTCTTTTTCTCTGTATGTTACTCAAAGATTTTTTTGAAGTACCTGCTGTTCAGTTTCAATTGTAAATTGAACAGATTTTTAGTTTAAATGGAAATGGAAATAAATTATGGAAAATTTTTTTGGAAATTTGTTTGAAAAATATCTAGAATTTATTTGTGCGTGTGTAATATGCTATACAATGGATACATACAAATTTAAAAGATTAAAAACAAAAATCGAGAAATTAGTCAAACATTTAAAAGTAAGACGACAATTTGTTAAAAATCACCTTGAAAAATTACAGTGAAGATCAAATTTACGTGATATTTTATTGAGTTTATGTTTAATTTTATGCTACATTGCATACATACATAATTGGTCATTACAACCCCTTCAGCCAAGATTATTGACCTAGTTTCTCACACCACATATGTTGTGTGTGTGCCAATTTTATACATGAGCGGCGGGACCTAAAGTTAAAGTCGACTCCGAACGACAGATTTTTTTTGAGAATTTTTTCATGGCAGGTTTTTTTTGTACCCTCAGAGTTTTTGCCAGAAATCTGCTGAGAGGCAATCGCCGAAGGACTGCTTTTGAATTTTGTTTTAATGTCTGGCCTGAGGCTCGAACCCTGGCTTAACGTCTAATAAGTCAACACGCTACCCACTAGACTACGACGACTTCTAATTAAATTTAAATCATTTAGACCATTTTTTCCATATTCTGCTGAAGCACTCAACTAAAAAGTCCCACCCGAAATCCTTAAATTCTTAGCTAATGTATTGACTTCCTACCACCTAGGATCCTAGTTCGCAGATTCCACTCCTTTTGTCAGACTTTTACGTCAAAAACTATCCTGTTTCATTATTCTTATAAGTTACGGTTTAACGCAAGTAACATTATGTAAATGATTTCACAAAGTGAACCCACCCAATCCATTTTCACGAAATCAACACTTCTCGTATATCGAAAAAAAACCTTATCAGCCGATTTTGAAGAAGACGTTTAAAGAGAGTTCTTGTAAATTCACTATAATGAACAAAGCCTCTGACAGAGGCAATTTTTGATGAATCATAACTTAGGCGGAAATAAATACAAATTGGATAGATCAATGAGAATCTAAACAATTAAAATACAACACAAACATGCCTATGAAGACTGAATGAATGGCAGTGATGATCACATATCGCCGCCTCCGTTCTATAACATTCCAAGTCGAAAAAGTGTATTTTTAGTTAAGGTCTTAAAGGCGCGAGATACGACTATAGTTATGTGTATTCAAAGTAGAATTTTTCCCTATAACTTCGTAACGGATCGGCGCATCTTAACCAAATTTTGAGGCGTCGATATTAAGAAGCTATGATTAGGTTGTTGGTGTACAAGTCTAACTAGAAAATCATGAGCGGATTTCGGGACCCAATCCGGTATCTCCCTTCTTAACTGTCCCTGGACAGAACCAGACTGTATGACTTTGGGAAATGTTGCGCAGCGAAACTTAATAACAAAAATAAATGGAATAATCTGTTGCATACTCACTAAAAGGCGAACTATGGGTCAGATGGGTCAAGGACATATTTTGGGATAGATAGCAGGAGTTTTGATACCAAAATGAAATTTTTCGAGTCCATGTGAAAACTCTAGTAGAAGTTCATGTTATCAAAAGATGTACTCAATTCAACTTGCATAGAAGCTAAAAATGACAGGACAAAGCAATACCTTCTGGCAGCCAGCCTTCAGCTCTTATAAAGTTAAACCAAAGATAGTATAAGACTGCCTGGAAAATCTGTATCATATGGGTACGATTTACATTTTGAGTGGTCCGTGTCATGGTGGAATTTCTGGCAACAAGCAAAAGGGAAGAGCTTGCGAGAAGAGAAGTTTCTTATGCTAGGCAAGGAATTGTCATTGTTCACATCGATCAGCTTCCTGGAATAAATAAAAATTAAATAGAATCGCCGCTAACATGAACAAATACAAGTTCCAAGTAAAATATTCTCGAAATTCACAAAATTTCCTTCGTATTCTCATTAAAGAAACAGGCAATAAATTTATATTGCCTGCAGCAAATAATGTGCGCTTATGAGTTTATATGACTAAGTGAACGGCATAGAATTTCGTATAGACGAGTAAGTAGATCATTATCAATTGTCCCACGATAGTTGGCTCTAAGCTCTTGATGCGCCAACTGCAGTTTAAAAAAATGACACGAAATTATGAATTCGTGTGTGGAATTTCTGAACAAGGCGACATAACTCGTGAAAAGTGAATACGGATACCAAAAACAATAAGTTTCTAAAAGAATGAGCGCCTAATCTATCACGCATTGGAAATACCCAGAGTCATAACCTTATTTCTGTCAATTTTTTAATAGAAAGCGATGGGTAGCCTTACGGAGATCGTATTACCTGTTCCTGAACAGTTTGTAGGTTAGGTTAGGTTAGAGGACATGTATTTGTCGACTGTGACAAGTACAGTACCTTCCGGAGGTCGGCTACTCACACCATTCGTTTTATGTGCGTTAATTTTTAAACAAGAGTGGCGGGACTTACATCTTAAAATCGACTTCAAATGACAGATTTTTCTTTCTAAGAAGCTTTTCAAGGCAATTTTATTTACTCTCAGAGTTTTTGCCAGAAATCTGCTGAGTGGAAGTAGCCAATGAAATATTTTCATATTTTCGTATTGATGTCTGACCTGGGATTCGAACTTGGTCCTTACGTCTAATAAGCCAACACACTATCTACTAGACCACGGCAACTTGAACAGTTTGTAAGACTCTTCTTTAGAAGGTGGTTGTATTCTCATCTGTTTAGAGATGACATTACATATGTCGTAACGCTGGGTTATGAAAGAGCTCCCAAAGAAAAGGAAAAGTCAAGAAGACAGTTCTTAATCTTTTCTAGCTGTTTTGGAATCGAACTGGAATTGTTTCCTTCTCTTTCTTAACGGGTAGCCTTAATTTTATAGGACTTATTTGCCTGTGATAAAATGCGGTGCCTACAGAACTATATTCATTCAAGTTGTTTAAGTTCTTTGTACAGTGTATAGGGGATATTCCATGCACATAATACCAACATTATGATGCGTTCTTTATTATTATTTGGAAACCAAAAATGGTAAATCAAAATGAAATTTTTTTTTTCCAGATTATTTGTATTGAAGACAAATCTTTTTAGACTGTAATTAAGTGTTTCAGAATGCCAAAACAAATATTTCAAAATGATTTCACTGATAACATACGAGAATACCCGCTTAATAGGGTTCCATATATCATGGATTACAAACGCTTCACAGCGCACATAAAAATAATTCACACAACACCCACTAGAAGAGCAACTCGCTTAATGTCATTCAGTCACATTGTTGTTAATTCTGCGAATATTTTTTCTGCGAATATTTTTTCTGTGATTTCCAAAGTTGTTGTTGTTTGCTTTGAAAAGCAACAGATCGTTATCGGTTAGCTATGCCAACAACTATACAAAACAAATCTGCCACCAGGTAGAGGGTAGTTAAAGGCGAAGAGACAGTCACTAACACTAGATTTTTTTGGCAATTGTTGTCTACGCACTACACTCTACTGCATTGCACTGGTGAGGAGATCATTTACCTGTGATTATAATGCAAATATGCCTTAAACGACTGTCAAATAATGCAGTTCAGTTAAGATGGAAAAACGAAAAACGAGAAATAAATATGAGAACCAAAACAACAATCAGCATCAGCATCATTATCATGAAAGATACCACAAAACAATACTCGTTGGATTCGTTTGCACTGCTATAAGTACACGAGTAGAGTACTGATGGGGGACAGTTGCAAGTATTTATGCTTCTAACGGTTTTCTGTGTCACATTTTATTAAAAAAAAAAAGTTGCCCACAAATAATGTAACGCAAATGGAAACACCAAATAGCAGCTGAATAGCGCAACCATATCTAAGCAATTTATCATAGCTAAACACCAAATCGGTAAAGCCAACACAGAAAAATTAAAATTTTAAATTAAAATAAAAAAGAAATGGACTGCAATGTCTACTTAAATAAATATTAAAAAAAAGAAAAACAAACACAAACACAAGAACTAATAAAGAAAAAGAGTTCTTTCTTACACTCTGTTTAGCATACCCGTTTAGTAGAAAATCTAGAATCAAATCAGGATTTAAAAATAATCAAAAACTCAACTCAAACAATTCTCTCAAGGCGTTGTTAAATGCATAATTAAACCCGTTCTTGTAAAGTGCTACACGCAAATACGTCTTTTTAAATAAATTTCATAATTTTTTTGATTATATAACTGAATATGCTGAACATACTGTCTGTCTGTTTGCCGATTTGTTTGTTTGTTGGTGCTGTCACCGCCTGTCACACTGAACTAGATTTTGTAGGCCGGTTTTTTTTTCTTCTTTTCTTTCCTTCGTCTTGCCATATTTTCCATTAAAATTCCTTAATTGAACGCGAATAATAAAGTAAACTAGGCACTACTGTTTTACAAAAAAAAAAAAACAACTTCTATCTGTGCAGATCTATGCAGAGCTATAAAAGACTGTTTTCAATTTGAAACTTCGAAAACGTTTTGAAAAATGTTAGAAATTGTTTTTTGTATTTAAGTGTTAAAGTGTCCAAATTTGGATAAGAAATAAAAATTTGGTTCCTTTTGCTTCTACATTGAGCACGGAGCCATTACAATATTACTCTGTTCGGATATGTTGCCTACAATTACTAGATTTATGGAAACATACGCAAGAAACGATATAATAAGGGTCTACACGAATAGGATGCTCACAATGTGAAGCATGGTTGTGCATGAACTTATGAGGCGGGTATCAACTGACAAGGATATGTCTTAATGGTTAAAGACAGATTTAACGAGACACTCTGCGGCATTTTTAAAAGAAATCTTGTAAGTCGTTCGTGCATGATAGTGGGCATGAGTATAAGCCATTGCAAGACCATTATACATACATAACATACATACAACCCTTCAGTCAGGATTACGACCTAGCTTCTCACACCAATTATGTAAGAGTACTCTACTTATCGCAGAAAATGAAGATTAAATATCTCTGTAAGATAGTAAACTGATATGGAGAGCATCTCTACAAAGGTACACATGCTACCATGGTATGCAGAAAGCTTACAGAAAAATACTAGGAATTATGCACTGATATGTATACCAGAGACCAGCAATTAATCGTTTTGTCGCCACTCATAATTACTCATGCAATTTTGAGTATGAATGAATCAACAGAATTTAAATTCAACGACTCCGATTCATTCGTACTCTCTACAACATTGATTTATAAGTACAGGTTGCTATGAGTATGAGTAGAACGTTGGCATCAAATTCACAACATTCGAAATATAGAAAAATACTTATAATACTTATAAGTGATTCGAGTGATTCGAAAGGAAAGACAAAGACAACAAAGCAAAGCATACACACAATCTTCTTGTAAGTATTGCAGTGCTTGTACGCGAATCATACTTATTCTGTGTTTCGTGTAAATGTTAAGTAGAGACGCGTCGAAGTTAATAACATCATGCGTATTGCTAAGTATAAGTACGATGAGTACTTCCAATTTTGAGTATGAGTAGTATGAGTGTTATATTAAAATAAGTATGATTACGTATAAGCATCAGAAATTATAAGTATGACTCGGATTTATTCATCGTTTTGAATACTCGTTGCTGATCTCTGGTAGACATGCTGAAATGGTATGCTGAAGACTTACAGAGAAATCCTTGGAACTATGCACTGGTATGTATACCATAATGATCAGGCAAATAGGAATTTATTATTACAATTGTCTGGCCAGATATATGTATATGTACCCACGCGCATACTCAATTGGTCATTATATGCCTTCAGTAAGGATTATAACTGCTGCATATGGGAGATTTGCATTATGTTTCAGGCTATCAAGAAATATCCCGATAATCGATCTTTAGACAGAACAATGTAAACTTAGAGTACATAAACTGAGCATCAAAAGTGAGTGAACACTACCGAAATAATTTATTTTCTTAGGACAGCGAGAAAATTAAAAGAGAATAGCCGAATAAATTTCCCAAAAATAAAAGCGTTTATTTATGACTTAAAAAATCTTAAAACATAAACAAAATTATTGATGTGCTACAAGTATATTTTTTATGATAGAAAACTTAAAATTATAGTGGGTGTTGACTCATTTATGGCGCTTAGTGTATATACATACATAATTGGTTATAATAACACTCGACTTCTCATGATTCTCATGAAAAAGTTTCTCAAAAATATGTCGTTCGGATTCGGCATTAAACTGTAGGTCCCGCCCAATATAAATGGTTTGAGAAACTGGGACGTAATCCTGGCAAAAGTTCTATAATGACCAATTATGTATGTATGTATGTATGTATGTGTTTATGTATATAAATAGCAATTATTGACGGGCCACACTTCTAAAGACCATATCAAAACGATTGTACACTTGTTATGCAATGAGATTTTATAGTTTTTGCAGACAATCACCACTGCGATCGTAAATTTTTACTACAAAGTTGAAAAAAGCAATTAGAAAAAGAGACGTAAAGTATTAATTAAACGAAAATAAAAAGGAAAAGAACAAAGTAATAGACATAGAAAATGAATAAAATTACGATTCTTTAAGGCTCATTTAAAAACTTTATTGAGTTGAAACGTTGCAATTGGCATTTAAGATTCCTTTGAGGCGTACATTTAATATTTCTTTATTATTTTTTTTTCTTCTTCTTTATATTTGAATGGTTAGTTGCAAGCATTCAAATTTTATTTGCGCGATCAAATTATCAGGCCAAGTGACCGTCACACTTAAACCGAAGAGAAAAAAAAAAGAAAAACAAAATACCGGTAAACAGACTAGACAATCGACCAAGTCACCTGACTCGTTTGGTGACCATTTTGCCTTTTCAACACTAAGAGTATATCACACTTGCCACCAGAGAGCGTGTGTTTGGAAGCTTTAGACTTTTGGTAAAGCACGTTTCGTTGGCCAAACAAATTTTCAATTTATTTTCAATTAACCGTTGCAACACTTAAACTTTATGGGGTCCATTTGGTAACTTCTTTTTTTGGTTTTTTCTTCTTCTTCTTCTTCTTATGTTCTTCTAATGTTTGTTCATGATCGTATTTTATTTTATTTTCTTTTCATCTGTCGCCTCTTGAATTTAGTTTTTTTTTTTTGGTTTTTGTTTGTTTATGTTTATGGCTTCGATATGAAGCGTAAACTAGAACTTGAAATATTTTAGATGATCATGAGCAGGCAGGCAGGCAAGCAGTCCGGCAGGCACAGTTTTGAAAAGAAAGAAATTTTATAATCAAATCAAAAAACACCTGTTACTTAAAAATTATTGTTGTTGTTGTTGATCGTTTTTTTTTTTTTTAATAAAAATACGAAATTCTTGCCACACAAATATTATTTTTTTTTTTTATTGTATTTTGTTGCAAGTAGATTGCTGAAGAGGACAAAAGTAATAGAAGCTGTTTTTTAATATGGTTATGCAATGGTTTTTTTTACTTTTAGAAATGCAGCTTGTATGTAGAACATGTGGCATAATATGTGGCATAATAAAGAAGATTTTTATCTACAACACATGGATGGATAGCCAGCCAGCCTTATGTTATTTGTTGTTATTGGATTTTTGTTTATTTTCTTCTCTTTTTTTGTGATATTTTGATGTTTATTTTTAAATGTTGTTGCTGCAAGTTTAGTTAGTAACTGTGCCACGCAATTGTTTATTTACTTATGTTGCTTACTGCCTACTCTTTACCAACAATCAACCACCACCACAGTATCTGTTCGTGTAGCCAGGTAAAGAATAAAAATAAAAAGAAATTTTGAGACCAACAGATACAAGAACACTCGTATGTCAAGTAGCATGGCCACGATCAAACTGAACTGATCAGTCTACCATTTTTGTAATTGTATTGGTAAAACTGTACTCATACGCACAGAAAACTCTTCACACACGTACAGACTGTGAAAAGTTTGAAGGATATCAAAATACTTTTGATTTTTCCTGCCTACGTTGAATAAACCACATGCTCTTTAATTCTTCAAAATCTGATCAGTCCAGTTTGATCGTGGCCATGCACCATAATGGTATACCGAATATGTGTTGCAGAGTTTTAAAATTATTTTCAGAGATTTAATATCAGGCGCCATCATCACAATCAAAAATCTCATGAGAGATGTTAATGCTACAAATCAGTTTAATAATCCATCATCATCATCCAAACAAAATATGAACGAAATGCTTAGATCTTCCAAAAGAAATTTGTGTTGGATTTTGATCTGCACTCTTTCTTCGTAGCCTAATAGCTATCGCGTTCGCTTAATTCACCTGAGCCAACGGTTCAAAACCCTTATCAGATATTATAACGAAATATAAAAAAATATTTCCTCGGCGTCTTCCTCTCAGCATGTATAAAAATAACACACACAATATTATTGGTTTGAAAAGCTAGGTCGTAATCCTAACTGAAGGTTTATAATGATCAATTATGTATGTTGCAAGAGTAAGGAAACGTCCAAGAGTAAGGAAACGAGGAGTTCACATATCGAGTTGAAGAACAGAGAAATGCTAAAAATATTAAAAAAAAAATCATGAAACACCCATTTAAGGGTCATTCTGAAATCCGAACTCTGGTCGAAGAAAAACATTTTTGAGAGAGCTAGTAGAGCGTACTAGTCGCCGTGGTCTAGTTGGCTTATTAGACGAAAATCCCGGGTTCGAATCCCAGGTCAGACATCAAAACGAAAAATATTTCTTCGGCGACTTCCTCTCAACAGATATCTGGCAAAGACTCTGAGAGTAAAAATTGCCATGAAAAGCTTCTCAAAAATCTGTCGGTCGGAGTCGTAGGTCCCGCCACTCATGTATAAAATTAACGCACACAACATAAGTGGTGTGAGAAGCTAGGTCGTAATCCTGACTGAAGGGTTGTAATGGCCAATTATGTATGTAGTAGAGCGGAAGTTCTGTAGCCTTAGCCCAACACCTTCTTTTAAGATGTACATGTTTAGTTGACGGTCTGCCACCTAAGAGTTTGCAGGCAAGTCAACTATCTTCTCTCTGGCATTCTATAAAATCAGAGGACAGTACACTCATGACATTTAAATCCTATGCCGATCTAGACCATTGACATACTTCCTGAATAGAAAATCCAACTTTAGAAATCCCATTAGCAACTTCCCGTTTAGAGATCCTGAGGATTCCAATTAAAATATTGAATTTTACATCGTTGGCTCAAGGATGCGTGTGATATATTTTCCGATATTGAACTCTCTGCTATGCAGGCAGTGGCCGTAGCAGTTTTGAAAGCAATGCAAAGCTTGTTGGGTGACGGTGTTTTCTCTGAAAATCTCTTAATTCATTCAGACGAAAAGGCTGTATGGGTTCCGGAACATAGGGATCATTAAAAATTGCATTGCTAAACTGACTAGGGCATTTTCCAAGGCATAGATACAACGATTGTCACAATTAAAATTTTACAAGGATATTTAATTTCGTTGAAAGCAAGAGGATACGTGCAATATTATGTGCAGTACACGTTTGGATAAAGACAGGATCATGAATGGCCATACAGGATACAAAAACGATTCCCACGGTTCACTTTCCTTTTGGCATTTATACCATACTTTGGCAAATGACGTCTACAGGGCTGAAAAGGGGGAAGAAGGAGATTACCTTTCAACTCATTTGTCAGTGCCATAAAAATACGGATGTTTTGAACATTATTTTCTGATGTGCTTGTGCGAGCTCTGTAATATAAAGATGCAATAGCAGAATGAATTTCTTTCCCCTAGAAATGTTTGAACCGTACATTGATCGCTTATACCACAATCAAAGTCTGTTATAGCATAATAGGCCTAAATGCTGGCCAAAGTGGGACCTCTTCTTGTTTTAAGGAGGGTCCGCTGACTTACCTAATCGAACATAGGCTAATACCCAAAGCATCTATGAGGACTAGGGCTACATATGTATGTATCAGAAACTTCGAACTAATTTAGGTCTGACAGCAACATGTTTAGAAAGTGCTTTAATTGAATGTGGAAACCGAAAGATTTTTGAAGAATAAAAAGGATTCGCAAAAAGAGATAAATAATCTTAAAATTACTATCACTTAAGTGCTTTGATCAAAAATACGAACAAATACTCCATCACGAATCATAAAAAAGAAAAACTTTCCAACAAACCTTTCAAATTATAGACTTAAGACCAAAGTGTCTGTCTATTTGTCGATATTCTAAATTTTATTTTTTTCAAAAAAAAAAGAAAGAAAATCTTGAATCCATAGTATTGACATTTAATATGACTCCAGACCATAATTTAAAATGATTATATGTACAGGCAGAATCATTAGAAAGTAACAGACAATCAATAAATTGTCAGTTAGTGAGTACAATATTGCAACATGCATGAATGCATACATACATACATACGTGAAGTGTTGTGGCAAGTGAAAGAGTGGTAACACACTTACACGCGATTTATGATTTTTTTCTTTGCCCCTTAAGCAAACAAGATTTGTGTGTTAAAACACTTAACTACGTTGCATGCAACATAAAAATAGTTTCATGTCTATGAATAGGAATTAACAATCCCTAGATATTTTAGGCAAAAAAAAAAAATCTCAGCAAGATTCTAAAATATGTGGCAATAGGTTTTAGAAAGGCATTTTCATATTTCCTACCACTCACTCATTCATATTGTCATTGAAGTAGTGGCAGCAATTGTTTTAAATTGAAAAACGACGTTTTTTTTTCTTCTAGAAAGTAACAGACAATCAATAAATTGTCAGTTAGTGAGTACAATATTGCAACATGCATGCATACAAACATACATGAAGTATTGTGAAAAAAAAAAAAAAAATCTCAGTAAGATTCTAAAATATGTGGCAATAGGTTTTAGAAAGGCATTTTCATATTTCCTACCACTCACTCATTCATATTGTCATTGAAGTAGTGGCAGCAATTGTTTTAAATTGAAAAACGACGTTTTTTGTCTTCTCCTCTAAATATGGGAACCGCTGTAATCTCAAGTCAGATATCAATTGGCATTTGCAAATGTACATAGGTTGGGGGTATAAGTTTAAATACAAATTTTTCTCGCTCGAATTATGGAAATATTTTTTGGGATTTATTTAAGAGGTTTATTAGTATAAATTAAGATAAATACATACATACATACATATATAATTCCAACCCTTCGGTCAGAATCATTGACCTAGTTTCTCACAACGCTTATGTTGTGTGTGTTAATTTTATACTTGCGTGACGGCGACCTGCAGTTTAAAGTCGATTCCGAAAGACAGATTTTTTTGAGAAACTTTTTATGGCAATTTTATTTACTCTCAGAGTTTAGACCAGATATTTACTGAGGGGAAGTGGTTTGAACCGTGGCCTCACATCTAATAAGTCAGCACACTACTTACTAGACTGAGGCGACAACTAATACACTTAGGTAGGTAGGTAAAGGTGGCTGGCCATCCAAGAGAAATTTGGAAGGACTCACTTAGACATGTGTGTGAAGATAAATTCGAATTTGAAAATCCAAGACGCAACCCATAAATTTTAGCAGCGCCACACTTAGCGTTAACAGTGCACAATTTGGTCTAAAAAATGCACAATTTGATCTTAACAGAGCAAAATTTGCCGTTAACAGAGCACTGTTAACTGTTTAACAGTATCCATTTGAACAAGATCACTTGTTTAGCAGGTAATTTTAGGGCATATAGGAGGTCTATGAGTACCATATAATACTCTAGAGATTGTTCCAATGCCTCTTAATATTATCAGAAAAAAGTCCTATATGAAGCGATATGGTATCGTAAAAATTGGTTTTGAAAACATTAATTTTTTTAATGAAAATTCTCTAGAAGATTAGTGGCCATTTGGGAACAAATAAGAAACTGTACCCTATACAGACTATATACAAATGGTAGTCCAGAGGGTCCTCTTTCCAACCGTGGTAGTGGGATAGCTGAAATAATTTTGTGAGTCGAGATATTGAATTTTAAAAAAATCGATTTTTGGTCGAAAATATATGAGAATTCTCTGGAAGATCAGTGGCCATTTGGGAACAAATGAGAAACTGTACCCTATACAGACTATATAAAAATGGTAGTCCAGAGGGTCCTCTTTCCAACCGTGGTAGTGGGAGTGGGATAGCTGAAATAATTTTGTGAGTCGAGATATTGAATTTTAAAAAAAAAATTTTGTGAGTCGAGAATTGAATTTTAAAAAAATCGATTTTTGGTCGAAAATATATAAGAATTCTCTGGAATATCAGTGGCCATTTAGGAACAAATAAGAAACTGTACCCTATACAGACTATATAAAAATGGTAGTCCAGAGGTCCTCTTTCCAACCGTGGTAGTGGGATAGCTGAAATAATTTTGTGAGTCGAGATATTGAATTTTAAAAAAATCGATTTTTGGTCGAAAATATATGAGAATTCTCTGGAATATCAGTGGCCATTTAGGAACAAATAAGAAACTGTACCCTATACAGACTACATACAAATGGTAGTCCAGAGGGTCCTCTTTCCAACCGTGGTAGTGGGAGTGGGATAGCTGAAATAATTTTGTTAGCCTGGACCGATTTTCTTGAAATTTGGGATATTGATCGGGCTTTTGTCGGTGCAAGTTATTGGCTATAAATCTTTTCAAAATTTTTACCAAAACGAGAGAAAAAATGGGACAAAGGCCGAAAAAATGGTAATAAATCATTTTTTACAACTTAGTTAAGTGTAAATTAAAATTTTCCAAATAGCTATTGGAGGTGTTCCGTTTATAAAGTTGGACCACAAGGTGTCCAAAAACGGGAAAGGGGCGAAAACCGAAACCAAATTGAATGCATTTACGCTTATTTAGTGAAATAACGTTTTCTTTAACAGTAACATTTCTTGAAATATGTCCAGTTTTTATAACATTGAGCGTGTCAAGTATGTACGAAATCTAATCGAAATTTTTTTATTTGTTTGAAAGACCTATTGTTGCCATAATGGACATTGTTTATGTCGGTTTGGAGGGGGAAGAACTGTAGCCTAAGAAAATCCCATAAGAAAAAGTCTAACGGGATCAAGTCACACGATATCGTGACCACTTTACATTACCTCCACATAAGATGTCAATTTCCACAAATAATTTAAGCAGAGACATGATTTATGTCAGTTTTAAACACTCTCGAATTTTGTGGGTTATGAGGATGCACCTATCACTTAAGAAAACCCCATTAGAAAATGCCGAACGGGATCAAATCACACGATTTCGGTGGCTAGTTCACATCATCTCCACATAAAATAACAATTCCCACAAATCGCTAATGCAGAATGTTCGATGCAACAAGTTCGAAGCAACATTTTCGAAGCAACATTTTCGATGCAATATGTTTGATGCAACAAGTTCGAAGCAATATTTTCGATGCAACATTTTCGATGCAGTATTTTCGATGCAATATATTTGAAACAATATGTTTGATGCAACAAGTTCGAAGCAACATTTTCGATGCAATACGTTTGATGCAACATTTTCGATGCAAGATGTTTGATTCAATATGTTTGATTCAATATGTTTGATGAACATGTTTGATGCAGCATGTTTGGAACATGTTTGCTGCAACATTTTTGAATCGAACATGTTTGCTGCAACAAGTTTGATGCAACTTGTTTGATTCGAACATGTTTGATGCAACATGTTTGAATCGAACATGTTTAATGCAACATGTTTGAACGAACATGTTTTATGCAACAAGTTTGATGCAACATGTTTGAATCGAACATGTTTGCTGCAACATGTTGAATCGAACATGTTTGCTGCAACATGTTTGAATCGAACATGTTTAATGCAACATATTTGATGCAACATGTTTGAACGAACATGTTTGATGCAACATGTTTGATGCAAAATGTTTGAATCGAACATGTTTGCTGCAACATGTTTGAATCGAACATGTTTGACGCAATAAGTTTGATGCAACTTTTTTGATTCGAACATGTTTGATTCAACATGTTTGATGCAACATGTTTGATTCGAACATGTTTGATGCAACATTTTTGATGCAAAATGTTTGAATCGAACATGTTTGAATCGAACATGTTTGATGCAGCATGTTTGAGGCAACATGTTTGATAGAAGATGTTTGATGCTAGGTGTTTGAATCGAACATGTTTGATTAGGATATGTTTGATGCAACGTGTTCGCTGCCACATGTTTGATGCAACATGATCGATGCAACACGTTCGATATAACATGGTCGATACGACATGAGCTTATGGCATCCTATGGGGTTTTCTTGCATCAAACATGTTGCACCTAACATGTTCGAACAAACATGCTGCATCAAACATGTTCATCAAACATATTGAATCAAACATCTTGCATCGAAAATGTTGCATCAAACGTATTGCATCGAAAATGTTGCTTCGAACTTGTTGCATCAAACATATTGTTTCAATATATTGCATCGAAAATACTGCATCGAAAATGTTGCATCGAAAATATTGCTTCGAACTTGTTGCATCAAACATATTGCATCGAAAATGTTGCTTCGAAAATGTTGCTTCGAACTTGTTGCATCGAACATTCTGCATTAGCGATTTGTGGGAATGTTATTTTATGTGAGATGATGTGAACTAGCCACCGAATCGTGTGATTTGATCCCGTTCGGCATTTTCTAATGGGGTTTTCTTAAGTGATAGGTGCATCCTCTAACCCACAAAATTCGAGAGTGTTTAAAACTGACATAAATCATGTCTCTGCTTAAATTATTTGTGGAAATTGACATCTTATGTGGAGGTAATGTAAAGTGGTCACGATATCGTGTGACTTGATCCCGTTAGACTTTTCTTATGGGATTTTTCTTAGGCTACAGTTCTTCCCCCTCCAAACCGACATAAACAATGTCCATTATGGGCAACAATAGGTCTTTCAAAACAAATAACAAAAATTTCGATTAGATTTCGTACATACTTGACACGCTCAATGTTATAAAACTGGACTTATTTCGAGAAATGTTACTGTTAAAGAAAACGTTATTTCACTAAATAAGCGTAAATGCATTCAATTTGGTTTCGGTTTTCGCCCCTTTCCCGTTTTTGGACACCTTGTGGTCCAACTTTATAAACGGAACACCTCCAATAGCTATTTGGAAAATTTTAATTTACACTTAACTAAGTTGTAAAAAATGATTTATTACCATTTTTTCGGCCTTTGTCCCATTTTTTCTCTCGTTTTGGTAAAAATTTTGAAAAGATTTATAGCCAATAACTTGCACCGACAAAAGCCCGATCAATATCCCAAATTTCAAGAAAATCGGTCCAGGCTAACAAATATATATATATTCGGATTAGGATAACCTGCACTCAATTTTCCCGTCTTCGGGCCACTTTCCAAATGGCCACTGATCTTCTAGAGAATTCTCATATATTTTCAACCAAAAATCGATTTTTTTAAAATTCAATATCTCGACTCACAAAATTATTTCAGCTATCCCACTACCACGGTTGGAAAGAGGACCCTCTGGACTACCATTTGTATATAGTCTGTATGAGGTATAGTTTCTTATTTGTTCCCAAATGACCACTGATCTTCTAGAGAATTCTCATATATTTTCAACCAAAAATCGATTTTTTTAAAATTCAATATCTCGACTCACAAAATTATTTCAGCTATCCCACTACCACGGTTGGAAAGAGGACCCTCTGGACTACCATTTGTGTATACAAACATGTTCGATTCAAACATGTACGAATCAAACATGTTGCAACAAACATGTTCGATTCAAACATGTTGCATCAAACATGTTCGAATCAACATGTTGCATCAAACATGTTTCGTGATGCAACGAACATGTTTGCTGCAACATGTTTGAATCGAACATGTTTGATGCAACAAGTTTGATGCAACATGTTTGAATCGACATGTTTGATGCAAGATGTTTGATGCTAGGTGTTTGAATCGAACATGTTTGATTAGGATATGTTTGATGCAACATGTTTGATGCAACATGTTGATGCAACATGATCGATGCAACACGTTCGATATAACATGGTCGATACGACATGAGCTTTATGGCATCCTATGGGGTTTTCTTGCATCAAACATGTTGCACCTAACATGTTCGAACAAACATGCTGCATCAAACATGTTCATCAAACATATTGAATCAAACATCTTGCATCGAAAATGTTGCATCAAACGTATTGCATCGAAAATGTTGCTTCGAACTTGTTGCATCAAACATATTGTTTCAAATATATTGCATCGAAAATACTGCATCGAAAATGTTGCATCGAAAATATTGCTTTCGAACTTGTTGCATCAAACATATTGCATCGAAAATGTTGCTTCGAAAATGTTGCTTCGAACTTGTTGCATCGAACATTCTGCATTAGCGATTTGTGGGAATGTTATTTATGTGGAGATGATGTGAACTAGCCACCGAAATCGTGTGATTTGATCCCGTTCGGCATTTTCTAATGGGGTTTTCTTAAGTGATAGGTGCATCCTCATAACCCACAAAATTCGAGAGTGTTTAAAACTGACATAAATCATGTCTCTGCTTAAATTATTTGTGGACATTTGACATCTTATGTGGAGGGTAATGTAAAGTGGTCACGATATCGTGTGACTTGATCCCGTTAGACTTTTTCTTATGGGATTTTCTTAGGCTACAGTTCTTCCCCCTCCAAACCGACATAAACAATGTCCATTATGGCAACAATAGGTCTTCAAACAAAATAACAAAAATTTCGATTAGATTTCGTACATACTTGACACGCTCAATGTTATAAAAACTGGACTTATTTCGAGAAATGTTACTGTTAAAGAAAACGTTATTTCACTAAATAAGCGTAAATGCATTCAATTTGGTTTCGGTTTTCGCCCCTTTCCCGTTTTTTGGACACCTTGTGGTCCAACTTTATAAACGGAACACCTCCAATAGCTATTTGGAAAATTTTAATTTACACTTAACTAAGTTGTAAAAAATGATTTATTACCATTTTTTCGGCCTTTGTCCCATTTTTTCTCTCGTTTTGGTAAAAATTTTGAAAAGATTTATAGCCAATAACTTGCACCGACAAAAGCCCGATCAATATCCCAAATTTCAAGAAAATCGGTCCAGGCTAACAAATATATATATATTCGGATTAGGATAACCTGCACTCAATTTCCCGTCTTCGGGCCACTTTCCAAATGGCCACTGATCTTCTAGAGAATTCTCATATATTTTCAACCAAAAATCGATTTTTTTAAAATTCAATATCTCGACTCACAAAATTATTTCAGCTATCCCACTACCACGGTTGGAAAGAGGACCCTCTGGACTACCATTTGTATATAGTCTGTATGAGGTATAGTTTCTTATTTGTTCCCAAATGACCACTGATCTTCTAGAGAATTCTCATATATTTTCAACCAAAAATCGATTTTTTTAAAATTCAATATCTCGACTCACAAAATTATTTCAGCTATCCCACTACCACGGTTGGAAAGAGGACCCTCTGGACTACCATTTGTGTATACAAACATGTTCGATTCAAACATGTACGAATCAAACATGTTGCAACAAACATGTTCGATTCAAACATGTTGCATCAAACATGTTCGAATCAAACATGTTGCATCAAACATGTTTCGTGATGCAACGAACATGTTTGCTGCAACATTTTTGAATCGAACATGTTTGATGCAACAAGTTTGATGCAACATGTTTGATTCGAACATGTTTGATGCAACATGCTTGATGCAACATGTTTGAATCGAAAATGTTTGCTGCAACAAGTTTGATGCAACTTGTTTGATTCGAACATGTTTGATGCAACATGTTGAATCGAACATGTTTAATGCAACATGTTTGAATCGAACATGTTGATGCAACATGTTTGATGCAACATGTTTGATTCGAACATGTTTGATGCAACATTTTTGATGCAACATGTTTGAATCGAACATGTTTGATGCAGCATGTTTGAGGCAACATGTTTGATAGAAGATGTTTGATGCTAGGTGTTTGAATCGAACATGTTTGATTAGGATATGTTTGATGCAACGTGTTCGCTGCCACATGTTTGATGCAACATGATCGATGCAACACGTTCGATATAACATGGTCGATACGACATGAGCTTTATGGCATCCTATGGGGTTTTCTTGCATCAAACATGTTGCACCTAACATGTTCGAACAAACATGCTGCATCAAACATGTTCATCAAACATATTGAATCAAACATCTTGCATCGAAAATGTTGCATCAAACGTATTGCATCGAAAATGTTGCTTCGAACTTGTTGCATCAAACATATTGTTTCAAATATATTGCATCGAAAATACTGCATCGAAAATGTTGCATCGAAAATATTGCTTCGAACTTGTTGCATCAAACATATTGCATCGAAAATGTTGCTTCGAAAATGTTGCTTCGAACTTGTTGCATCGAACATTCTGCATTAGCGATTTGTGGGAATTGTTATTTTATGTGGAGATGATGTGAACTAGCCACCGAAATCGTGTGATTTGATCCCGTTCGGCATTTTCTAATGGGGTTTTCTTAAGTGATAGGTGCATCCTCATAACCCACAAAATTCGAGAGTGTTTAAAACTGACATAAATCATGTCTCTGCTTAAATTATTTGTGGAAATTGACATCTTATGTGGAGGTAATGTAAAGTGGTCACGATATCGTGTGACTTGATCCCGTTAGACTTTTTCTTATGGGATTTTCTTAGGCTACAGTTCTTCCCCCTCCAAACCGACATAAACAATGTCCATTATGGCAACAATAGGTCTTTCAAACAAATAACAAAAATTTCGATTAGATTTCGTACATACTTGACACGCTCAATGTTATAAAAACTGGACTTATTTCGAGAAATGTTACTGTTAAAGAAAACGTTATTTCACTAAATAAGCGTAAATGCATTCAATTTGGTTTCGGTTTTCGCCCCTTTCCCGTTTTTGGACACCTTGTGGTCCAACTTTATAAACGGAACACCTCCAATAGCTATTTGGAAAATTTTAATTTACACTTAACTAAGTTGTAAAAAATGATTTATTACCATTTTTTCGGCCTTTGTCCCATTTTTTCTCTCGTTTGGTAAAAATTTTGAAAAGATTTATAGCCAATAACTTGCACCGACAAAAGCCCGATCAATATCCCAAATTTCAAGAAAATCGGTCCAGGCTAACAAATATATATATATTCGGATTAGGATAACCTGCACTCAATTTTCCCGTCTTCGGGCCACTTTCCAAATGGCCACTGATCTTCTAGAGAATTCTCATATATTTTCAACCAAAAATCGATTTTTTTAAAATTCAATATCTCGACTCACAAAATTATTTCAGCTATCCCACTACCACGGTTGGAAAGAGGACCCTCTGGACTACCATTTGTATATAGTCTGTATGAGGTATAGTTTCTTATTTGTTCCCAAATGACCACTGATCTTCTAGAGAATTCTCATATATTTTCAACCAAAAATCGATTTTTTTAAAATTCAATATCTCGACTCACAAAATTATTTCAGCTATCCCACTACCACGGTTGGAAAGAGGACCCTCTGGACTACCATTTGTATATAGTCTGTATAGGGTACAGTTTCTTATATGTTCCCAAATGGCCACTGATCTTCTAGAGAATTCTCATATATTTTCGACCAAAAATCGATTTTTTTAAAATTCAATATCTCGACTCACAAAATTATTTCAGCTATCCCACTACCACGGTTGGAAAGAGGACCCTCTGGACTACCATTTGTATATAGTCTGTATAGGGTACAGTTTCTTATATGTTCCCAACTTGTTGCATCAAACATATTGCATCGAAAATGTTGCTTCGAAAATGTTGCTTCGAACTTGTTGCATCGAACATTCTGCATTAGCGATTTGTGGGAATTGTTATTTTATGTGGAGATGATGTGAACTAGCCACCGAAATCGTGTGATTTGATCCCGTTCGGCATTTTCTAATGGGGTTTTCTTAAGTGATAGGTGCATCCTCATAACCCACAAAATTCGAGAGTGTTTAAAACTGACATAAATCATGTCTCTGCTTAAATTATTTGTGGAAATTGACATCTTATGTGGAGGTAATGTAAAGTGGTCACGATATCGTGTGACTTGATCCCGTTAGACTTTTTCTTATGGGATTTTCTTAGGCTACAGTTCTTCCCCCTCCAAACCGACATAAACAATGTCCATTATGGCAACAATAGGTCTTTCAAACAAATAACAAAAATTTCGATTAGATTTCGTACATACTTGACACGCTCAATGTTATAAAAACTGGACTTATTTCGAGAAATGTTACTGTTAAAGAAAACGTTATTTCACTAAATAAGCGTAAATGCATTCAATTTGGTTTCGGTTTTCGCCCCTTTCCCGTTTTTGGACACCTTGTGGTCCAACTTTATAAACGGAACACCTCCAATAGCTATTTGGAAAATTTTAATTTACACTTAACTAAGTTGTAAAAAATGATTTATTACCATTTTTTCGGCCTTTGTCCCATTTTTTCTCTCGTTTTGGTAAAAATTTTGAAAAGATTTATAGCCAATAACTTGCACCGACAAAAGCCCGATCAATATCCCAAATTTCAAGAAAATCGGTCCAGGCTAACAAATATATATATATTCGGATTAGGATAACCTGCACTCAATTTTCCCGTCTTCGGGCCACTTTCCAAATGGCCACTGATCTTCTAGAGAATTCTCATATATTTTCGACCAAAAATCGATTTTTTTTAAAATTCCATATCTCGACTCACAAAATTATTTCAGCTATCCCACTACCACGGTTGGAAAGAGGACCCTCTGGACTACCATTTGTATATAGCCCGTATGGGGTACAGTTTTCTTATATGTTTCCAAATGGCCACTGATCTTCTAGAGAATTTTCAATCAAAAAATTGATATTTTCAAAGCCAATTTTTACAATACCATATGACTTCATATAGGACTTTTTTGCTGATAATATTAAAAGGCATTGGAACAATCCCTATAGTATTATATGGTACTCATAGACCTACTATATGCCCTAAAATTACCTGCAAAAGAAGTGATCTTGTTCAAATGGATACTGTTTAAACAGTTAACAGTGCTCTGTTAACTGCAAATTTTGCTCTGTTAAGATCAAATTGTACATTTTTTAGACCAAATTGTGCACTGTTAACGCTAAGTGTGGCGCTGCTAAAATTTATGGGTTGCGTCTTGGATTTTCAAATTCGAATTTATCTTCACACACATCACTTAGACTACATTGGGCTCATTGTGCTACCACTGTTATCTGCTATCCTCTAGTCTCGAAATCACTCGGAGCTGCTGATGAAGTGATTCAGGCTGCCAATGTCAATCCTTGACAGTTTCTGTTGATCATGCATGTGGTAAGTACCCAAGTACTTTATTCTCCTTTGAAAAAGAGCCGGG
This sequence comes from Sarcophaga peregrina, assembly GCA_014635995.1. Taxonomy (NCBI): domain Eukaryota; kingdom Metazoa; phylum Arthropoda; class Insecta; order Diptera; family Sarcophagidae; genus Sarcophaga; species Sarcophaga peregrina. The sequence continues at coordinate 51,978,709 of CM025790.1, read as the reverse complement.
CATGCACCCAGCAGTTGAGGGACAGTCTCCTCTTCTTCCTCATATCTGCACGTTCTGCCGAAGTCGTTAGCAAGGCGTCTAAGACGAATGTGTCTAGCATGCATATCTATAATACAATGCCCCGTAATGTCCGACAACTATAGTGAGCGCGCCTCTTTGAAGTTTAAGTATACTCATTGTGCTCCCCTCATCCAGCCTTGGTCAGATTTTACGAACTGTTATGCCCGTATACGAGGTCCCCACTCGTCGTTGACGGAATCGACGATCGCATTATCAATTATGAACTTGCAGGTTCTCATAGGGATGTCCAGATTCGAGAACTCATCTGAGAGTTTGATGGTAGTGCCCCGCCTGGCAAGTTTATCAACTCTGCAGTTGTTGTTTCCTTGACGAATTCTCGGAAACGAGAATTGATAAAAAAAAAATTGAATTCAAAATTTTGTACATCCTACATCACAACTATAAAATCGGAATAACTTGTTAGTCGATCCAATTCAGGAAATCCTGTGAGCAACGGCAGAAGACACGCAAGAGCAAAAGGGAATATTTGTAATGTACGTGAAACTTTAATATACGACTAGATCATTATTTCTTAGTTTTTTCAACGTGGCCTAAATATTAAATTACATGGTCAGAAATCAATAGGCTTTTTAGGAATTTCAAATTAAAAAAAAAAATTTTGTGGAAAACTCATATAATGATAGTATTTTCAAGGGGCGTGGTTTTCTCGTTTAAAAATTTTTAAATCTTATCATTTACAGAAAAAACGTCGACTCAACAGTCACATCTAGTGGTTTCTGGGCCACTGTTGTGGCAGAAAGTTGGACGAACTGGAGGAGAATTTTCCAAATTGCAAAAAGCAGCATGAAATTCAACAAAACGTGAGCGAATTAATCGACCTAATTGTCGAATTTGGAAAGCAGTGGACAACAGCAAGATCAAGGAACTACTTTAGTTCGACAGTAGAACAGTTCGTGCTACAACAAAAATTCTAGCGGTGAATTCAATTCAATTTCCGTCTACCACGCCTGGTTTACTGCAGAGGGTGCTATAATGTGGAGGAAATGGAATCCGAGTGCTGTACAGAATTGAAGTCATCAGTTTTTCGGTGACAGAACGTTTGAACATCTGAGCATGGTGGTGAACTTGCAATTAAGGAAATTATCCGCTTTTATTCGAAGCTCACCGGTATTTGAACCCACCACTAAAGCAGAATGATTAAGATTGCCTACCTTACACTGGGAAATACTATGGGCCATATGGCTACTAAGTGAAATTTCTTGCTAGCTGCCCTCTACCCGCTAACCTAATCTAATCTATTATTTACAGGAACTAGGTTTTACCAGAAGTGGTATTATTAATTATATATTTATGTATTTATTAATTACAATACAGTTACAAATTATATTCTAATTATAAACGAGCTAAGTAATGTCACAGACCAGTGTCTCTGGTGGAAATCGAATCCACGACCCTCACGCTTATAGTTTAGCACACTACCCACTAGACTACCAGGGCACTCATAGTATTATATTACAGAAGTCGTCTAGCTTATTAGACGTGAGGCGCCAGGGTTTAAATCCCAGGTCCGACTTGTCCAACACAACAAAAACGGCAAATTCGTACGGTCAAAAACTCTGAGAGAAAATAAAATATCGCTATGAAAAGTTACTTAAAAACCTATCGTTCTGAGTTGACTTTAAACTGTATGGCCCGCTTCTTAAGTATAAATTTAACACCCGTAATACAAGCTGTATGCCTAGGATGTAATCTTTACCGAAGGGTTGTAAAGACCAATTATGTATCGCCGGTCTCACGTAGAAAGGCCCTAACTCACAGTTTTTTCAAAGTTGGTTTTTTTTTCATTAAACACAAAAACTTAATAAAAAAAATAAAAATATGTGAGTTAGGGCCTATTTACATGAGACCAACGGTATGTATGCAGGTGCTTACTTTATATATTAAATGCCTACAATGCACTAAATGATTAAATTATCTTCAATGTTTTAAATTGTCATACTGACACAATAATTGATCTCATCGCTCCAGTTTATTATTATTGCAACAACAGTTAACAAAACAAAAAAAATTTTATTACAACAGCTTAAACCATCATTAATTAATCATTTTAAAACAAAGCTTAACAGATGCAATAACTAAACGCACAAGCATACAATAAATTTCAACAAAATCTCATTAAATTTGATTTTTTTTATTATTTTATTTGTTTTTGTTTTTTTTTTTCTCTGTGCTTCTCATTTACTAGATAATTTGTTTAAGAGCGCCAAGATGCATTCAACTGGTCATTAAAAGAAATTTGCATACAACACAACGCAACACAACACAATACCACACAACACAAGTCAGATAGCCAGTTGGACTAGCATAAAAATGTCTTGTAATTTCTAAATATTTACACAAATACATACATACATACATACATACATACATATTTATATTGTGTAAATGAGTTATTCTTACAGAAACTATTAACCTACTGAACGTAATTCCAGCCCCATCCACAGCCACAACAATTTACCGGAGAAGTAGAAGTCAAGCAACTTACTAGACAGCCACAGCAGAGCAGTCATTTAGACGGGCAAAACTGTTGTTACAGCTTAAACACGTACTACTTGCAACAACATATAGCATTAGATAGTGTAAAAAAGGAGGCTGCTGTCATTATGTCACAATAAATCATTAGCATTTCTTAAGCAGCAGAGAATGGGAATCAAAAACAAAAACAAAAACAAAAAAATGTTTTAACAATGTTTTCTGAGCCCAGTACATCTTACAATTTTATTTTTTATGCCACAACGCCTTGGAGTAAATGCATCGTAAACTTACAACACGTTTAAGAATCCAACAAAGATTAAGTGGTAGAACATAAAATTGCTACGTAAACAAAACAAAAACAAGAGAAATAGTAAAAAAAAAAAACGTAATTAAAATAAATTTAAAAAAGAAAAAATTTAATTATGCATCTGTCTTCAGGTGCCGTAGTCTTGTAGGTAGTGTGTTGGCTTATTAGAAGTGAGGCCTCAGTTCAAATCCCAGGTCAGACATCCAGACGAAAATATTTCTCCGACAAATTTCTGGCAAAAATTCTGAGAGCCAACAAAATTGCCATGAAAAGTTTCTTAAAGATCTGTCGTTCGGAGTCGACTATAGGTCCCCGCCACTTGTGGATAAAATTAACACCCACAACATAAGTGGTGTAAGAAACAAGGTCCATAATGTTGACTGAAGGTTTGTAATGACCAGTTATGTATGCAGTTTAGGTTAGAGGACGTGTGATAAGTACAGTACCGGGAGGTCGAATTGACCCATTGTACAACGTCCTAGCTTCTCACACCACTCGTGTTGTGTACGTTAATTTTATACATGAGTGGCGGGACCTACAGTTTAAAGACAACTCCGGACGACAGATTTTTTGAGAAGCTTTTCATGGCAATTTTTACTCTCACAAGTTTTGCCAGAAATCTGATAAGAGGAAGTCACCGAAGAAATATTTTCATATTATCATATTGATTTCTGACCTGGGATTCGAACTTAAGACTTTCGTCTAATAAGTCAACACATTACCTAGTAGACCACGGCGACTTCCATTATGTATGTATCTCTCTTCTAAAATATTGAGGCCGGATTCACTAGGTAAATTCACAAAATCCCGAATCCTTAATTTCCGATAAAGGAGTCGCGTCTTCTCTCACTTCAAAAGACACTTAGAGAAGGGACATTGAGCATTAATATCTCATATATAGTCCGTTCAGAAACGAAAACAATGCAGTAAAGCTTTGTGGAAGACCTATGCTCCCACGAAGGCTAGGGTACTGAAAAAACAACATTCTGACAGCTAAGATGACATCAAATAAGTTTCGGACAAAAAAAGTTGACTAGAAGGAAAAGAAAAAGGAAATTTTTACCTCCGTTTTAGAAAGTAATTAATTTCTGGTTCTAATATAATCCACTGAAAGCATATCTCTGAAACTTAATTTTTCATAAACGATCAACACTTAGGGTAGAGGCCCCCAACTATTACCAAGAAAATGGATTTCAGAAATGCTTAAACTGATCACATTAGGGTTATAAAATGAAAAATCCATAAGTTCTACATTTAAAGTTATAGTTTGGTTTAGCATTGTGGGCTCTACAGAAAACTCGGAAAGATAATGGACGATTACTACCCTAGAGAGTTGATCGATCTGTAAGTAAACTAGAGAGTAGATAGTATGGATGGCAGCGTTCAGGACGTGTAGGTTAGAGGACGTGTACTTTGCGTTTAAGACAAATAGAGTATCCGGAGGTTGAACTGACCCATTGTACAACGTCCTTAAAGAGGAAAGGATACGAAAGGGGATTCAGGACCATGTTATAAAATATTAATTTTTGTAATAAATTCGACGTTTTCCACAATCACAATGAACCGAGAATAGCTTGAATAGATTAAACAGTTGTAAACCGTTTCCATGCTTACAGCATTTGTCGCAACCCGACTTTATTCTGAAAAAGAGACAAAGCATAAAAACGATTTTGCAGAAGCATTTTCTAATTGTTTGCTAATATATGAACCCTGCTACTGCAGAAAAGTATCTATCCATTTGCATTGGTAACAAGCTGATGATGAATTGGTTGTTTTATGTTAATAAAGAACATGTATACCCTACAGTAACGCATTTAATAGACCATGGTGTTGGACAAATACATACATTCCTTAGAAGTACCAAACAAAGCTGGAGGAAATGGTAAATACACGATCCAAAAATACTAAGGCGGCAGCTCTTTATTAGAGTAATGGGTTTGGACTGACCTATCAACAGTAAATAATTTATAAAAGTTGTAACATTTCTTAAGCAAGTCAACTCTTTCCTAAGAGGCCGCTTTCTAGAAAATGAATCATAACACCTATTAAGGGCCCACTTTGAGAATGGTAATAATCATGATAACAGGTGTTATTGGGACTAAATCACCCAAAACAAACTGAATCACCCAAAGCAAAGCACTGGAAGATATCACTATTAAATCAAGAAAATACTAGTTCGACAGAGAACGTCAGCCAAGTATTTACTAGCAGATCCAGATTATGCGACAAAATCAAATATGGAATGTTTTCGGAACAGTTGAATCTCGAATGGTCCTTCGGAGCTATTAGTGCAAAGACTAACGCTTAGCGAATCCCTGTATCAGAGTGTATTGAGTGGTGATATACCAATATACATACATAATTGGCCATTACAACCCTTCAGTCAGGATTACGACCTAGCTTCTCACACCACTTATGTTGTGTGCGTTAATGTTATACATGAGTGGCGAGACCTACAATTTAAAGTCGACATCGAACGACAGATTTTTGAGAAGCTTTTTATGGCAATTTTTACTCTCAGAGTCTTTTGCCAGAAATCTGCTGAGAGGAAGAGGCCGAAGAAATATTTTTCTTTTTTATGTCTGACCTGGGATACGAACCCGGGCCTTTCGTCTAATAAGCCAACACACTACCTACTAGACGCCGACGTCCCCAATATTTACTGACAATAAAACTGCCATTAGATCCCTTTGGGTTATCCAAGCATGCCGGCATACTTGTAGCAGACTGGAAGGTGAAGACTGATAGGAGGCTTAATTCTGATAACATGGGTGTTGGGAGCCCCAGACACTTGTCTATGCCCGAGAATGATGCGACACCCTTGTCGACTGTGGTTTATACTCAAATCGCGGTGAGAGCGAAAGCTCGGTATGGCGTTACACTTTTGACCACTGTCAAAGAGGAGTTTAGGTAGTCTCTTACCTCTACGCTTATCTGCTTATGTATATGATGTAGCTGCATCGCTGTGCTTGGGAGCGCTGGTAGACGCACTGTTGTCACCCGTGCTTTGAGCACCGTGGGGTATGCCGTCATGGCGAAACTTACGTTAAACCTTGGACAAGTAAACAATGAAGATAATAGAAAACAGAAAATTCAAAGGAATTCATATGTGAAATAGATATTCCTCGGAAGAGATATAAACCGATGATACGATACAAATCTCAAGCAATTGCCTAGAGAAGAAGAAGACTTAAAAAATATTTTGAACCTTAAATCGTACAGCTTTTGAATGTCGTTTCGAACTTTTTCATTTCAAATGCATATTTTTAAATATTTTTAGCATATAAATGCATACATATGTACATACATGTGAGCATAAATTCTGTTATAGTTCTTGAATTTGTTTCTATTTTAATTGAACTATGAGAACTGGGCTAATGTACGATTACAATTGTAATAAATCAGTTTTAAAAAAAAATATAAAATTTATGTTTTTTTTTGATATAAAAAATAATCATCATCTTTGCTCAAAGTAAAGAATATTTGCCAATTATAATGCGTAGAATTTAAGAATTTTCGAATTTTCAGAACAATGAAGTAAAATAATTACACACCTGTAAAGTAGTTGTATTGCATTACAATTCATTCACTTACTTACTTAGTTAATAGTAGCAGTAGATCCATGGTAATTACCGTAAGTCAGTCAGTAGAATAGATTCTTTTAATATCGTTTCTTCTTATTTTTAAAGAGAATGTGTGGCTATTTTTCTTGTTTTCTTTCATGTTTTAATTACAAACTACTCGTATAATCATGTAGTAGAAGTAAAGATGTTGTCTATCGTAATGTTTGTTGTATGTAAAGAATGTTTTCAACTCACCTGCAATGAAAGAGGAATGTAAAGAAAATAAATGAAAATTATTACTCGCTCGTTGTATTTTATAATTTTAATAATAGCACATGAGATTATTTTAACAGGAATAATTACACAATTAATAATAAAATAAATAAATAAAATAACATTAAATTACTTGGGTGTGTATTATTGTTATTATTGTTTTTTTTTTTTTATTTATTAACATTCTAAAATGATGTCGTATTAATTATTAGTTTTTAGCCTACATTCTATGGTAAACTGAAAACAATGTAATCCGATCCGATCTCTAGGTTTAGGTTTAGGTCGTAGTGGTAGCTCTGATATCACAAAGCTCACTTGAGCACGCATGGCGGCCCGTTGTGATGCCACGGGTGAAACACAATCCCTGTACTAACCAAGTTCCGCCAAATCAGGGAAAGGAAGAAGTTGATCAGCGCAAGGGCTGCATACCGATGATCTCTGACAACAAAACAAAAACCCCAACCCGCAACAAGAACGAAAGTATACAAACTTCCACTAGGGATCAACTAAATATTTGGTAGGCGTATTTCCAAGAAGAGAATGCCTTACAGACAACCACGTCTAACATAGGATTGCTTCGAACTTGCTGAAATTGTTCAATCAATTATGGAACTTATGGAACGGTAAAGTTGTGAGTATGGATAAATTCAAGAACCAGTCAAATTCACTGAAATTGATCGCAAACCGAGAATACTCCTTCTATATATACAGTGGATAGCAAAAGTCTTAATACTCCAATATAAAGGGCTATCTATTTCGTGGCTTCGATATCGGTCAAACTAAGTTATGAAAACAATTTTTTTTCTTTTCAGTTGAAAGTCTGACATTGAGACGAAAATGGTTCGTTTAACTATCAAGCAACGCATAAAAATTATCAAAACCTACTGCAAAAATTGTTATTCTTCCACAGCCACATATCGTGCTTTAACAGGAGATTATGGTTTACATAATCGTCCAAGCAATTGGCAAAATTATAAAGAAATTTGAAGAGATGGGAGTGGTTACAAATATTTAAAGGCCGCAGCATCATCATTTCGCTCGTTCCGCTGAAAATTTCGCTATTGTAAATGAAAGTGTTGCCAAAGACCCGAATGTGTCGATTCTTTGTAGTCCTTAGGAATTACGACTGTCTTACGGCACTTTATGGCGTATTTTGCATTTAGGTCTACACCTACATCCATATAAAGTCCAGCTGACGCAACAACTGAAGCCAGCTAATCATTTACAACGTCGTGATATGTGGAATGGGTGCTTGAACAACAGGTGGTGGAGGCAGTTTTTCGAATAAAATTTTCTTCAGGATGAAGCACATTTCATTTGTCGTTTCATATGTTATTAAACAAAATTGTCGTATTTGGGGTTCTGAGAATCCTCGAGTAATTGAAAAAAAGTCACTGTTTGTTGCGCTCTTCGGTGCGAAGGTGGGATTGGAATTCTTCGAAAACAACGATGGAACGACTGTCACCGTCAATTCATATGATAACTGATTTTTTTTGTCTGCTATTGAAGAATACAATGGTGCCACATAGCACACAATTCGAACGAATATGGCTTTATTGCAAGCTTAATTCCGCGTCGTGGCTATATCAACTGGCCACCAAGATCATGCGATTTGACACCATTAGACTCTTTTTGTAGGGCTATGCGAAAGACTGTGTTTATGCAGATAAAACTTCAACTCTTAAGCACTTAAAAACTAACATTTGTCAAGTTATGGCTGAGATACCGCCCAATATGTGTTAAAAGTGGTCCAAAATTACCTTAAAAGAATCAATGCTTGCATGCAACACTTCGCGAGGAGGTCATTTAAAAGATGTAGTAGTTCACACATAATGTCAATCAACGTTCAAACTTTACAATAAGAAAGAAATATCATAAAAAAATATGTTTTATGTGTTTTATTTACATTTACTTTTGAAACCACGAAATGGATAACCCATTATTTTGACAAAAAATTAAAAGAGAGTATTCGCTAAACCTCAAACAAAAGTCAGTCGAAAACCTGTTAATAGCGCCACCAGAAAACACTAAACAAAACTTGCACATTCAATTCCAAATGGGTTAAATGGAAGGCTTAACCTTAAGAGGATATTCTACTAAATACAAAGGAATTTTGAATTTTAAATTTACTCCTCCTTCTCCTTTGGGGGAGTAGTACTCCTAAAGAAGTAAATTTCTTTTCTCTCGTTTTATGAAAAGCATTAAAAAAATTTGTTTATTTGAAGTCATCGTAGTCTAGTAGTTAGTGTGTTGGCTTATTAGATCTAAAGCCAGGGTTCGAGGCCCAGGCCAGACATCAAACCAAAAATACAAAAACGATTTCCTCTCACCAGATTTCTGGCAAAAACTTTAGGAGTAAAAGAAAACCTGTCTTGAAAAGTTTCTCAAAAAAAATCTGTTATTCGGAGTCGACTTTTTATACTTACGTATAAAATTAACACACGCAACAAAAGTAGTGTGAGAAACTAGGTCAATAATCTAGACTGAAGTGTTGTAATGACCAATTATTATGGATGTTTGTTTTATAATAAAACAGAAATAAATTAATAAAATAATTCTAAAAACCTTAATTTTTAATAAAAATTTAAATGAAATTTCTAAAATATATCGCCGTACTAAGACTTTTGCTGTCGACTGTATGTATTTATTTAAACACTTAATTCGTCAACATAATAGGCAACTTTTGTGAAGTCTAGCTTCTCACATCACCCATGTTGTGGGTGCTAATTGTTTGCATGAAAGGCAAATCCTACATTTCAACATCGGCTTTGAATGGCAGATTTAAGAAAAAGTTTAATTTTCTCTCAGAAAGCTTCTTGCCTGTACAGCAAAGAAGCTTAAGTAAATACTTTCCATGCATGGAATAAATGTTTTATCGATGATGATCAATTGTTTCTTTATATCAGTAACATACATCGAGTGGTTTTCAAACATCGATGTACATATCGACGCCTCCGTTCTAAAACATTCTAAGTCGAAAAAGTGTGTTTTGCGTTATTAGCTCTCAAAGTTTTCACGCTCCATAAGATTATATGAATCGGATCGGCGCATCTTAAACAAATTTTGCCAGTATTTAAATTAGAAAACGCAGAATTAATGCAAGAACATTAAAAACGTTTTAGGTACACTTAGAACGTTATAGAATGGAAGGATCCATATATTGTCCACCATTATTAGAAAATTATTTTGCATTTAAGATCGAAACAAAAACAATTCATAGCTTTTAATATTTGATTGATGTGGGCAATACTATTTTCATTACAGTTGCCACATTTATTCTTAAAACAGTTAAGACTACAACCATAACTGTAAGTTTAGCGAAATCAACAACCATCTGAAACTTAAACCTCGTCACAACAGCCATTATGGTAACAAAAGCTTTCATTTCTTCCACAGTAAATGGATTTTGCCTACGATAAATATTTATCTCAGCTATAATTAAGTTGGGTTTTGTAGTAAAAATAAAAATTATTAAGTAAAGAATGAACCACAATTGCATTTATTGCCACAAGTGGTTCTAAACCATGGTTGGAAGATTTGGCTTGAGCTCGTATAGCGGATAGGGATGCAAACGATACATCGATGTTATCGATAACACATAAATTTCGATATTTAACATTAAGATCGTGGGGTTTGACGTCTTTCAACTTTTTTATAAAGAAATCACCGTAGTATAGCCTGATTTATGCACCAGAGTGATGGAAAATTTAGCATTTTGGATGAATTTAACACAGAGAAGTCGTGGCGGACTTCTAAACGCTTTATATTCCATGCATAATGCCATCAATAGGTCTTTCAAAAAAATTTCAATTTTCGATGATATATCACACACATTTTATTGAAATTTAATAATAGAATGCATTTAATAAAAGACCTCAAATTAAGGGGAGATTAATTATGTTAAAAATATTGAACTTTTTCTTTTCCAAATTTATTGCAGTTTCTTTTTACCATCACTAATTATGGTATTGCCCTCGCAATAGTAGCGTATACTCCGGTAGAGTAAAATTTAATCGAACATCACCAACCAAAATAATTTTTTTTATTTTTAATTATTTAATAATGAATTTGTAAATACTTGTTGAGAGAGTTATAAAAACAAACTACTACAATGACAACAACAACAACAATAATAATAAAACGGAAGTATAATGTCACATGAATCACGACAGAAATTGTTTAGAATTCTTCATCAAATATTTGTTAATTTGAATATAAAAAAAAATCATCCATTATTACAGGTATTGTGCTAATTATAGTACAAAATGGTGGTGTAACTAAACTAAACTCGACTAAAAAAACATAAAAAATAACAAAAAATTAGAAACAAAAATTTTCTTCTCTTATAAATTAAATTAAAGAAATTTTTTAAAAATTTTCCAACGAAATAGTTTCGTCTTTAAACATGTCGTGGCATATGACACATAATAGTTTCGATTCTTAATATTTTATGAGTGGGTGTGCAACACGGCATGTCATTAAATAGTTTTGATTTTGACCCCTCCTATTGTGATTCATGACATGGGCACATTTTTTTGAGATATTGTTGCTTGTGTGTTTATTATTCTACTCGCCTATGCATGTACCCCTCATGTCATCGAATTATTAGAATATTGAAATTGTGATTCATGACCTGTGTTAACATTGCTTTGTTAACCTATACGCAAGGTGGCGCAAAAGTAGTACCATAACGGGAGTTGGATTGAAATAAAATACAATGGAGAACTGTTTCAGAATACTATTTAAAAATATTGATACTCTCTGCATGGTCCTTCCCTTCAGTAACAACTTTCCGTGGTCTATTAGGTAGTGTGCCAGGCCAGACATCAAAATAAAAAACATCAAAGTATTTTTTCGGAGATTTCTTCTCTGCAGATTTCTGGAAAAAACTTTGAGAGTAAATAAAATTGCCATGAAAACGTAGGTCCCGCCACTTATGTATAAAATTAACACACACAACATAAGTAGTGTGAGAAACTGCGGGCTTCTTGGGGACGATTGCTGTCGACTGTCTAATGGTGAAGGTATAACACTGGCCATTTTATAGTCACCTAGCAGCAACTCGTTCCCTTGCCCTTCGCATCTTCTCTCTTTACACCTTTCCTGAAAACCTGCACAATGCACTGCATGAGTAGGGGCCATCCCCTGAGTACTGGTTTTACAAAAAAAAAGAATGCAGTGCATGCAAGAAAATTTAAAATATTTTCTAAAAAATCGAAATGAAAATGTCCTTGCTGCTGTAGTTACACATCAAAAATAAATTCAGGGTTAAAATCTAACTAAAAATGCAGTTGGTCAACCAAGCCAAGAGTTGGGCTAATTTAAATAGCGATTCTATAAGACCATAGTAATTAAGGGGAAGGTATGACGACACCTGCCCTTGATTCACTGTATCTTTTGGCTTCAATGTATGTATGGGCCATAAGTAAATACTCATCATCCGGTAAGATGAATCTATGAAGCATTTAAACACCGACTGTGAAAGACTTGGGTATTGGATGTTTAGGTTTCTAGACGTTTATATATACATATGTAGTACACAATTGGCCATTACAACCCTTTAGCCAGAATTATGATCTAGCTTCTCACACCCCTTATGTTGTGTGTGTTAATTTTTTATACATGTGTGGCAGGATCTACAGCAGAGATCAGCAATAAATAGTTTTTCCGCTACTCATAAGTACTCATGCAATTTTGGGTATGAGTGAATCAACAGAACTAAAATTCAACTATGTACTCTAATTCATTCATACTCGCTACAACATTGATTTATATTTATAGGTTACAACATTCGAAATATGTTTGATTCATATGCCTACTCATTCAGATTCATAAATTTAGAAAAATACTTATAATATATATGTACTCATAAATGATTTGAGTGATTCGAATCATACATCGAAATTTGTAGTCTTAGTTGTTGGAGCATTTACAAAAGAAAGAAAAAAAAAGAAAAGACAAAGGCAACTAACACACAACCTTCTAGCGAGTATTGTGGTATTCGCACTCGAATAATTTTTATTTTGTGCTTCGTGTTAATGTTAAACCAAGACGATTCGAAGTCAATAACATCATGCGTATTGTTAAGTATGAGTACGACAAGTACTTCCAAGTTTGAGTATGAGTAGTATGAGTATCATAATAAAATAAGTATGACTCGTATCTACTCATCGTTGTGAATGCTTGTTGCTGATCTCTGATCTACATTTAAAAATCGACTCCTTTAAATATAAACAAAACAAGAAAATGCTACAAAATAAAGTAGCCCGGCACTGTCACATTTTTGTAAAAGTTAACTTTATATTATCGGTAGGTTGTAATAACGAAAGATGTTATAATAACTAAAAGAAGTTAAAGTTACCTTTAACTAAAGCCAACTTTAACGACAAGTTATAATAATGGCCCATACACTTAGAACTTTTGCCAGAAATCTTTTGACAGTAAGTCGCAGAAGAAATATTGCTCATTCATCTTTCGTTTTGTTGGAGAAATCTGACCTAGGGTTTAAATCGAGACCTCATGTCTAATAAGCCATCACACTACCTACTAGATTACGGCAATTTGCTGCAACTATACTGTTCTGAATTTCGGTAGACGGAAATATTTTGAAGTTGATTCGTTTTACGAATTTGCAGAATTCAAATATATTGGCTGGTTTCAGACTCCTCATGGATTTTCTTTAGTGTTGCAGAATTAGAAAAAAAACTTCAAAAATTAAGAAATAAAAACAAGAAGAGTAAAATAAGAGCATAAAACATTAAACGAAAAAATGCAAATTAAATTTTGTTAATAACAATACAAATATTAAATGTTAATTAAAGTGATGAACTGGTTTTAATTAAAATCTTAATCAATATTGAATGCACATTTAATCAATGTTATTAAATGATAAAATTTGGCAAGAAAAAATAACTCCCCATTTCAGTAATTGGAAAAGGGTAATACAGGCAACGAATTCGAATTCGAGTTCTAAATGTGAAAACAAATAAAAAAAAAATTTTTTTTAATTAAAAGTGAATTTGATTTTTAGTTAAAATTGTGGAAAAATAAGGTGAACATCTAAGAAAACAAAAAACAAAAAATAACGCTGGGAGCAGGTGATAATGGTGGTGGTGGTAGTGGTTGTGGTATTGGTAGTCGAATGCAAAACGTTAAATGAGATTAAAAACACGTTTAAACCCAAATCATGTGATTTGGATTTTTATTTCTTACACTGGCTTACCTGTACCTGCCCATCATTATTCTCAGAATCATTTTTGCTGTGCTGGCTCTGAGCTGATAAGGAAACATTATCAGCCGCTGTCTTATTCAAATCAATGGAAGATTTCGATTTCGATTTGGAACGACCCGTTGAACGACAACGTAAACTTTTCAGCACTGATTTTGAGCGTGAACTCGAAAGCTTTTTTTTCAAACGGTTTTCATTGGGGTTTTTTTTTTTTGTTATAAGAATAAAATAAAGAAAAATTTATTATTAAAATTATAAATCATCATCAAAAGTGGTTGTTATTGTTAATGAAATTCGTGGAATGAAAATGATCGATAAATATATAATAAAAATATGAAACAAAATTAACAACAAATTCGCTACGGAAGTTAATTGGAAATTGTTTTCGATGGAAATTATTTAAAAAAAAAACAAAAAAAAATTTTTTTTTGTTTTGTTATTTTCCTCCATTGGTTAATAATAATTTTCCAATGACATTGATGGAATTTCTTTTTTGATTTTTATTTTTATTTCCTTTTTTTCTTTCTTCATATTTGTGGTTAATTTTCTATACTCTTTGTACGCACTTCTACGATACACTTGGATATGAAATTTCTTTGATTTCCGGTAACTCTTTTTTTCTTTTCCAATTTTTTTTTCTTTACACACTTTCATATAAAGTGGTCAATAGCTTAGCTTTGTTATAAACGTATTCATCACATTATTTGATTGGGGTTTTTTAATGCCCACTTTCGTAAACAGTGTGGCTTGTGGAGGCAAACATGGTCAAAGTATTTTCAATTTAATGCAATGAACTCAAAGAGGTAATTTTTTGAAAAAAAAGCGCAATTCAGTAGTGTCAATGGCTTTGAAATAGGAGTTTTATTTAAAATATTATTTATTTCAGGGGTAATAGAGAGAGACAGATAGGCTGCTACATAAATGCTCTTGTGACACGAGACCATAATCGTAGCGTTAAAGGATTTCGATCTTGAGATATTTTCACCAATTAAGGCTTCTGAAAATCTTTCGATGCCATCTTGTCATTAAGTTATTCTCGAATAGCAGAAAGAGGTATAATCGACATAAACATTTACTTGGGAAAATCAGTCTGAGCTAGGGATGCCAATCGGGAAATCCCGACTCCCGAAACTTGTCCCAGGAATTTTCGGGATTATTCATTCATATGTATTTTGACCCTACAAAAGGTTTTAAAAAAAAATTATTTACAAAATCCAGAATCCCGGGATTTTTAAAAAGCGATCCCGTTTGGCATCCCTAGTCTGAGCTCATTAGTCTCATAAGGTACAATCGCGTGATCTCGGTTGCCAGTTTACATTACTTTCACTTGAGATGCACAATATTCAATGCAGTATAAGCTGTGTGGTACATAGCTCCATTGTACTGAAATCGTATCTCGTTTATACTCGCATTATTCAATTCAAAAGTTTGTAGTCATCGGCCTATTGTGCTCGGAATTAACAGTGATAGTCTGGCCAATGTCATTCTCAAAGAAATTTTAAATCGAACCGGTACAAAAGCCCTCAACGACTTCTTGCAATCGTGAACGGGCCATGATTTGCACCAGACCGTTTCAATGGCCCTTAGGGCAGCCTGACTTTAAACGAAGATCATGTAAGATTCCAAATCCGAAGTAGGGCTACAAGCTATGGCAACAATAGTCATCAAAGTTGCGAAAATCTCCGCCTAAAACATCATCATAAGTCATCATTCGACATGAAGTGAAGTTCAAGATCGAGTTCCTTATAGAAAACCCCAGCACGTAGACCCATCTGCCCCTCTCTGGAGTACCCCATCATTTCATTTAGCCCTTACCGGTATAAGTATTCTTAAACCAGGCAGAAATATAACCTCAGGCACAATATAATTGGTGGGTTTTTCCGAAAGTCCCTACCTCCTGTCAAAATACGCGGTAAGTTGCCAATTTTATTATTGGCACGTGTTATTGAAGCTTTGGCAAATCAAACTGCATTAAGGACAACCAACTTGACAGGTGTATGTAGCTTCAACAATGTTATAAACTGTCAATGTTCAGAAAACCCTAAAGGAAGACCCGATATCTGATAATCTGTGAACTAATCAGGGAAGGCAATGTCGTGCGCCTTACCTTAATGGGTTAAACACGCTTAGTCAATCATATTTTCAAAATTTAAATGATATAAAAAATTTTTTTTACGTTTTTAGAAAAAAAAATTTACAAATTTTTTAAAAAATTAAAAAAAAAATAAAAAAATTAAAAAAAAAAATTAAAAATTAAAAAAAAAACTTAAAAAAAAAAAATAAAATTATATTTAATAAAAAGTTAAAAACATTTTAAATTTTAAAAAAAATTAAAAAAGAATTAATTTTAAAATTTTTTAAAAAATTAAAAAAAAATAAAATTATATTTAATACACCTTAACCAACTTTTAAATTTTAACACACAATATTAACAATTTTTAAAAAAATTAAAAAAAAATATTTATTAATAAAAAGTTAAAAACATTTTAAATTTTTAAATAAATTAAAAAAAATTAAAAAGAAATTTTGTGTCAAAAAGAAGAAATGAAGAAGAAACCGTCTAATGCTAATATGACAACACACTTGTCATTTGTATTGAATATGACAAGACGTGCGAACAAACGTGGCTTTAAAATGAAAACCTTTTACAGGTTAAACCAAAATTAAAATGAATTTTAAATAAAAAAAAATAAAATTAGTTTTATTAATCATAAAATAATTGTTACAAGCATAATGAATGGGTAATTAAAAGCTAGGTAAAGAGCACGCCTTCCAATTATTTATCAAATTAAGTGTCAGTCATACTTGTCCACGACGCAATTGTTGTTATCTTTTAAATTGTAATTTATTTATTTTTTTTGTTTTCTAAATTGAAAAAAAATTCAAATTTAGTTTTTCCATTATTTTGTATTATTTTATGTTGTATTTTAAAATTAAAAATTAAAAAAAAAAAATCTTTTATTTCTGTTGTCATTTGTTTTCTGCATGCCTGCGTTCGTTTTAAATGTCATGCTCTAAATGTATCTTCTGTTGTTGTTGTGTGTACGCTGTAATTTTTTTTTTATTATTTATATGCGTTTATTTATTATTTTTTTATTTCTCTATTAATAAATTTTTTTTTTCATATTTTTTTTGCAAAAATTAATTTCTGTTAAGTGTCATCACCATCATCATTTGCAGTATTTTTATGGTATTTGAAGATAATTTAACAAATCTTTTATGCGCATGCAACATTTAAGACAAGTTTTTCTATTTTTTTTTTTTATTGTTAATTACAGTTCAAACGTTAAACGATTCTTATTTAAAAGTAAGATTGCCATTTAAATTAAAAATTATCCTCTATATGAGATAGTAATTGAGATAAACAGTACTGACCAATTGCTATTGGCTCATGGCTGATGGCTACAAATTTAGAAGTTCAACGATGTGACGAAATAAATCACAGAATCATATGCATCTTCTACCACATCAGGGAACCTAAAGCCTACGAGAAGTTAAAAAGCTTTGGGACAGTCTAATGGAATAAGTTTAAAGTTCTCACAATTCTGTATTGAACAAACTGTATTCAAACAATTGTATTGAACAATCTGTATTGAACAAACTTAATATTACAAATTTTGAAGTGTTGGGACGAATACCACAATACTTCGGAATTTTCTCCGGGATATTATACAATAACGGTCCTCAATCCTAAGATTCTCTAGAGACTTTATGGTCAACGAAATGTAATTGCTTTGAGTATCACAAGCACAATTAAATATTTCCACTACTAGGAAACCATGGTCATTCAAATGTCACTCTCATATGTCAACATGATGCTGCTGACAACTACAGACAGACAGACATACGTTTAACTGAGGCCAATCTTAGATCAAAACTTCCCTTTAAACAAAGAGAGTATATCGTAGCTATAAGATTTTTCCATACAAATCAAATATGGTCTTTCAAAAGGGAACTAAGAAGCTACATTTATGAAATAACTTGTCACTCTGTTTTGTCAAATCACCATGGAGGACCATAGATAATAATGTGTGTCCGCTGAATAAGCATTGGAGCAGTTGGATACAAAGATAATTGGTCATTACAACCCTTCAGTTCAGGATTACGACCTAGCTTTTCACACCACTTATGTTGTGTGCATCAATTGTTTTAATAAGATTTATACCTGACGGGATCTACAGTTTAAAGTCAACTCCGAACGACAGATTTTTGAGCAGCTTTTTATGGCAATTTTATTTACTCTCACAGTTTTGGCCAGAAATCTGTTGAGAGAAAGTCGTCGGGATTTGAACTTGGGCCGTACGTCTACACTTACACTTACACACTACCTACTAGACTATGGCGACTTGGATTCTGACCCTAATGTTCATCGAACATTTTCTTAAGCAATGAGTTTATTTCTGAACAAATAGATACGGAAAGGAACAAAAATTGCCCAATTTAGTACGATACCTATCCACATAAGATCCGTGGCATCCATGCATGCCAAAAAAAAATCACTGTTTAGGTATGGAATTTGAAATGAAAGCGTAATCGTTTCATATTACTTTGAGTAGGACGTCAACATCGAGCAGTACAGTCAAACTTCTATAATTTGTACTTTTATTACTTGAATTTTCTATAAGTTGAAGCACAGCAACAGCACCTCGATGAGGAATTCTATTAGGTTTTGCTTCTTTAACTTGAAGTTTCTATAAGTTGAAGTTTTTTTTCCTGGATAATGGTGATTCAATTTATAGAAGTTCGACTGTATGTACCTATGATTACTAAGTTCAATTGGTCTGAGTAAAATGATCTGGACATTAACAACAACTTGCCACACATCTACATTAGCGATTCGAATATTAGCGATTCGATAATGCCAATCATTTCACGTAGTGACCATACAAGTAACCGAGATCGTGCATTAGGTTAGGGCCATTATTACAACTTGCCGTTAAAGTTGGGTTTAATTAAAGGTGACTTTAACTAAACTTTAAAGTCACCTTTCATCTGTTTTAATCTGGGTTTTTGGAATTTTTTATTTTATTATTGGATTTGGATAATCCTAATCATATTACGAAACCCTCTAACCAATATGTTTATAATTTTAAATAAAATTCTGCAAAGATTGTTAATAAATAACACTCTATTGCTAAAACGTAAGAAAACAATTTCAAGATTTCAAGTCATGAGTTGTGTGGCAAAAGAAAATTTTAATTTCGCATCATTATGCCCACGACTAATGGTTTATTAAATAAAATAATTAACAATAAAATGCTCTTAATAAATAAAAATAACACTTGGCGTATAAGAGATCTAAGAAGAATACAAATTATAATGAAATCCCGCACTTGAATTAATTATAAATTCAATAAATTGTTATTAAAAATAAAAGAAATACAATAACAAAAAAATCTGTATATACAGTGAGGGCGAAAAGAAATTGTGCAGTAAAAAAATGTAAAAATTTTAAAATTTTTTCATCGACAGTTTTTAAAATTGAAACAAAATAAATTGTCAATTTTTTTCGGGAACTCTCTTTAAGCGGTAAAACTGGAGTTTGATGATTGTTAGAATTTTAGCCATAGTGTACAATTACTTTTGGTGCTTACTGTACACACTATAAAGATTGTTAACAAGTGAAAAGTTGCTAAAATTATTAAGTCTTGTGGTCGATGCATGCATGATGGCAAAGCTTTAACACAATTATTTATAAAACGCGGACAATGGACAGACAGACAGACAGATAGACGTAATAACCAACTGAATGACATCCATAAAAATCTATTAAAAATCATTTCATACATGCAAGTATAAGTGTGCACGTTAGCAACAATAAATAAAATAAATCAATAAGCTCATAAGAAATACCATGTGGTGAAAAATGGCTACAAGAAATTTATATTTTTAAAATCGATTACAAATAAAAAGAAATAAAAAGAAACCAACGCAATTGAATTACAATAAATAATACGAAAATTACAAGACATCAACAACTGTATTGTATTTTGATAAATTAAACAACCATTCAAACATTTCAGTCACTCTGTCCATTATTCAGTCAGTCAGTCAACCAGCCAACCACACATCCATTCATTCATTCAATGTTGGTTGGTTCATTTCAAAGATGACAAAAAAGAAAAAAACATCCACGTACAAAGCGAAGCAACCAACAATTGTTGTCAATTATTAAAAATTTATTAAAAAAAATAATAAAAAAAATAAATTCCATAAAAACATTTAAAAACTTTTGTCTATCACTCAATGTACTTGTATTTATGGGTTCATTCATATTGTCAGAGTAGAAAGTTTATTTTGTTTTGTTTTTTGTGGCACAACTTTTTTTAAAAATAAAAAAAAAAATTAACAAAATTGTTAACAATTGAAATAAAAACACCGGTAGCTTAGAAACTTTAAAAATATTTTAAAAATACCGCCAATCAATATATGTATATCGGAGACTCATGACACTCTAACATTTTAAAAGTACGTTTAGTGGTTTAGTAAGCAGTATGTTGGGTTATTAGATGAAAGGCCCGAGTTCGAACTCCAGGTCAGATATCAAAACGAAAATATGAAAATATTTCCTCCACGACTTCCTCTCAACAGGTTTCTGGCAAAAACTCTGAGAGTAAATAAAATTGCCATGAAAAGCTTCTTAAAAAATCTGTCGTTCGGAGTTAACTTTAAACTTTAGGTCCCGCAACTCATGTATAAAATTAACGCACACAAGGGGTGTGAGAAGCTAGGACGTTGTACAATGGGTCAATTCGACCTTCGGGTAATGTACTTGTTACAGTTGACAAGTACACGTCCTCTAACCTTAACCTAAACCTAGTACGTAACCCAGTACTTTATTACTCCTCCCAGAATAAATAAATAGAATAAATATTTTGGATGAGAAATTCTTTTTATATTTCAACGTGATTTCCTTTAACACGTAAGCCTCGAGATCTTGCTTACGAGATGATTGTATTGTTGAAATCGAATCTCATTTAGTTATTATAATGGTTAATTACTGTATCAGCTATCCATCGAAGTCGTTGATTTTTAACAAACGTCCACATCGCACTAGACCGAACAATATGCGACCCAAGAACCCTTCACTATTTTATACTTTCAAGGCAATTGCATCGGCACGTAACAGTGCTCATACTTCAGCACAACGCACAAGCCAGAGAAGGATACACGCCCTGTAAAGCATCAGTTTCGACTTACAAGAGAGGTCTGTGAGGCAAAAAAAGTCACTGTTTTGGGATGGAATTTGAAATGAAGGTATTATCGTTTCATATTTCTTTGAGAAGGACGTCAACGCCTAGCAGTATATACCTATAATTACAGAATTCATTTGGCCTGAGTTGAATGATCATGGACATCAACGGCAACTTGCCACACAGCTAATATCACATTAGAACTCTACATTAGCGATTCGTTAATGCCGGTCGATTGGAGATCCTAAGATTCTGTGGCCAGATCGTGCAATTTTATCCTCTTAGGGCCATTATTAAACTTGATAAGATAAATTTATTGCGAAAAGCGGCTGTTATCGGTATTTTTTTGGGTTTTAATAATGCAACATGTACTTCATTTTGTACTCGCCGTAGTCTAGTACATGGTGTACAGACATTTGCAACAAGATCGAAACATAAAAAATATTACTTAGACCACTACCCGTCAGCAGATTTCTGGCAAAAACTCTGAGAGTAAATAAAATTACCATGAAAGTTTCCTTACAAAAATCTGTCATTCAAATACAACATTAACACGTTGACTGTCTACGAGGTAACTCGTAGATTGCGTTCTAAGGCGCCAAATTACGAGTTATCTCGTACTCACTAATGTGAAAAAATCAAGTTTTCGATTTTTGGATTGTTTTCGGAAAATTGCCGCAGCAGTCAATTGCCGTGTTAAACTGTAGATTCCGGCACATACAGTGAGCGTCGAAAGAAACTGTATATTACAGATAAAATTCTAACAATCACCAAACTTATTTAACCACTTAAAGAGAGTGGCTGAAAAAATTTGACAATATTTCAAAATTTTTTTTTTTCGTTTGAATTTTAAAAACTGGCAGGGAAAGAATTTTAAAATAAATTAACGCTAATTTATTAATGTATATATTTTTTTAATGTACACTTTCTTTTGACGGTCACTGTATGTATGTATTAAATTAACAAACACAGCATAAGTAGTGTGAGAAACTAGTTTGTAATCTTGAATAAAGAGTTCTAATGATTAATTATGTATGTGTATATGTATGTTGTACAAATCTTTGTCGATACTATAGCTTCATACATAATTGGTCATTACAACCCTTGAGCTAGGACTAGTTCTAGTTTCTCACACCACTTAAGTTGTATGTGTTAATTTTGTACATGAGTAGCGGGACCCTTTTCAGGGTGATTTTACCAGAGTTTTTACCAGAAATATCTGCTATCGTCTGAGAGGAACTATAGCTACACATGGTCTACTGTAATAAGAAAATCTGCTCCCAAAAATCGCATATTTTTGCAAAACGTCCGCTTTGTGTTTAGTTGCCAGGGTATTTACATTATGATTGTTGTAAGGAGATATCATGGTACTGTAACCATGCAATCTATTCTAAATACCTCATAGGCTATCCCTACAACGTCTCCTCCTAATGGCTTGACAAACCTGTGTTCCGATGATTTACATGTTGAGCTTGAGACAACCCGGATTTAGTCTCTAAGCCTACAGTAGTAGTCTGTCAAAAGATCGACTACCAACCTCAGGTGGAAACAATACATACGGGCGGGCATATACTACTAGTGATTGCCTTACTTTCAATAATCGTTAGTTTTCCAAGTCAAAGAAAATTATTTTCACAAAATGTTGAAATTTATTGTGATTATTTGATCTGTCGAAATAAATAAAAATCAAATCAAATTAAATCAAAATTTTTTTTTATTCTCTGCTCCATAATTTATTGTTTAAATCATTGCAAATTGTCTTGTTGACAAGTTGTTGTTGTTGCTTTTAAATTTAATTAAAATTCAATTCAAATGGACTAATTTGATATCGTTCAACAGTCATCATCGTATTTCGCTAAAATGTTGCATTGAGAGTGGACAACACCAAATACTGCCACAGTGTGGCATGCTGCAATTGCTGCAAAGTATTTGCAACATTTTCAAATAGTCGCATTGCATATACATAAGTAATCTGAATGCAATTACATTTGCTTTTAATGTGTTTTACATTAGTGAAGTGAAAGTTTTCATTTATTTTTGTTTTTGTCAGTTTGCATGCGCCATATTGACACATTTTATCAAACGATCATTTGGATTTGTAAACAATTCTTCAATATTTTTCTACTAACTTACTTCATTGGTGATTGCAAATGTTTAGTTAGGATGACGAGCTAGCTTCTCACAACACGATTAATTTTAGTTACCCTCAGAGTTTTTGCAGGCAAACTGCTGGTATGATGTAGCCGAAGAAATATTTTATCGTATGTTGTTTTGTTCAAGATATCTAAGCGGGGGTTTGAACCACGGCCTCATGTCTAATAAGTCCATGACTTTCTGAATTTCCCGCACTTCATCTGAAAGGAAATGCTGGTTCCGACAACGTTTATTTTACTTTTTTATTTTTATGAACTAGTTGAGTCATTTAGTTTTGTAGTTAACAATCATTCCGCGTGATTGGAGGAGTAAGGAGTAGTAAGAAGTCAATTTCGCGCAAAAATTCATGAATTAAACAACGAATTGCTTCGCTAATTGCCCTATACTTCATGTATAGCGGCGAGTGATTTTTTTTCCTTGTTAGCTGTCTAGAATGTATTGTGCCACTCGGTGAATTCAATGTACACGTCAATTAAACATTATCAGAGTACCTCCGATTTGGTAACTTCATGATCTCATATTCAAAGAGAAATAAATAAATAAAAATTTAATTTTGTCCAATCCAACATCTTTTTATAGACTATAAGGCATGCTTTCGATGCAACGGCTAAGCTTGGTATTATTCCGAATCTGTTGTTGTGCAGTATGATATTAAGTTACTCTTGCAGATCCTTTAAGATGGGAAGGGAGCTCTTTGATACTGTTTCAGACAGTATAACCTCTGTTCAAGCAGGCTTATCAACTTTGTCATGGACATTGCACTGTGGAAGGTTGAAGTTCATTGCAAAGTCACTATTTTCTACAGTGTGGTCAACTGACTGTATTCTAAGCGAAATTTTTTTGCTACGTTTAGTTCCAAAAAATGATGTCTGCATAAATGGATCTGACAGTCAATGTGGCATATTAAAACGCTAATTACTGCCGATAAGAGCCGATGAATTTATTTATCTTGACTCATAGTCCTCTCTCGTGTGGCGAAAGTGATGCTCTCCATGGCGCCAATCTTTCCTGGGTTTGTCTGTAGCACGCAGAAGTATAAAAGGAAAGTCGTCGTAGTCTAGCAGGTAGTGTGTTAGCTTATTAGACATGTGTTCTCGATTCAAACATCAGATCAGGCATCAATATGTAAAATAGACAAGATTTCTGGGCAACTGCCTATCAGTAGAAACTCTGAGGGTAAATAAAAATTGCCATGAAAAGTTCCTCTAAATAATCTATCGTTCGTAGTTGGTTTCAAACTGCAGGTCACGCCACTCACTTATAAAATTAACAAACGTATGGTGTGACAAACTGGGTGGTTATCTTGACTGCAGGGTTGTACTGACCAATTGTGTGTGTATGTATTCCGTTGTGAACGATCGCTATGAAGTTCTTAGGCTGGAGTCTAGTTAAATTTAAAATAACTCATTTCCTGCCTTTATTTAAAAAAGATCAGATTTGCTTAGTGTTTCCACAAGAAGATTGGTTTTCTTACCTCTTTTTTTTTTGCAAATTAGATGTTAACAGATGACGCAAATGTTAGTTTCTAATCACCAATTTGTGTTTATCAATTGGAGCAAGTTTACAGGAACTTATAGAACTAATCACAACAGTACAATTATAGGTCAAGGCATGCTCGGATAAAGTTTTCGTGGAATGAAATACATTTTATGACACCCCCTACATAAAAGTTACAAAGATTTTCTGGCAACCATTCATTAATAATTGCACAAGAAGAGTCATAAACTTACAAAATAATGACGATTAGACAATTTAGAAAACAAAATAAAACGACATCTTCCCGAATCATTGTGAGAAATTAAGACAATAAATCAAACAGACATTAAACAAATATGTCACGTTGTCTTTACAACAACAACAAAAATGACAAACTAAACATCATTCAAAGAAAAATGAAAATAAAAAAAAACTTCATTACAATTGTTTATTACGAAAATTAATTACAAACAAATACAAGATGCAGCAGCCGTAATGAGTTACTAAAACAGTTAACAACACTGATTTAGTTTTTGTTTTTTCATCACTAAGTAGGTGGCGGATACATTTATCATAACATTTCGTTACAAACACCAGCAATATTGCTTTGTTTGTTTGCTTTGTTTGATGAATAAAACTCATCATCATAATTGTGATTTGCTAACAACAACAACAACACCCATCAAAAAATGTTAAACATACAAGACGTCTCGAATGATGTTTACAATTCCAAATATTTTATCTCATTTTGTTTCATACGTACATACTTACAACAAACAAACAAATGGTATCTGCTCGATACTAAATATTTCATAAAAAACCGAAGAGATAATAAAGATTTATACTCTCAACCGATTACATCTTTAAATGGGTGTATGTATGTATGTATGCATGCATGCATGCATGGATGTGTGTGTTTGTGTTTTGTGCTTTTTTTAATTACGAAATCTGGCTTAAACTCTTAAATGTATCTTTGACTACGTAGAGTGAGTGAGAGAGAGGGGTAATTTGAGCGAAAAAGTGTTTTTATTACAACCACTTAAAGTCACTTAAATGCACACCTGAGACCTTAGTTAGCCAAACATTAGGGGGGACCAAATTTTTAAAGCAATTTTTATTGAATTTATTAATTAGTTGAAGCCTTTTGTTTGTATTTTAAAACACTCTAAATAAGTGTACCGAGAGGGCCTACTGTGAAGTCGCCGTAGTCTAGTTGGTAGTGTGTCGGCTTAATACACATAAGGCCCGAGTTCAAGCCACAGTTCAGACATTAAAACGAAAATATGAAAATATTTCTTTGCCGACTTCTTCTCATCAGATTTCTGGCAAAATCTCTGACTGTAAGTAAAATTGCCATGAAAAGCTTCTCAAAAATCTGTCGTCCAGAGTCGATTTTAAACTGCCCAGCTAGCATTTGGAAGATTGTTTTTATAAAAATCACCTTGCTGAGTCTTTTTGGAGTACGTTTGGTAATCAAAAACTTATTAGTCAGTTATACCATTAAAAAGGACTCAAAAATGATTCGCGTCAATGAGTAAAATGAGTTCAATTTAAAACACAAGAAAAAATTCTATACTAATCGGAAATTAATCATGCAGACTCAATAAATGACTCAAATTTGAATCATAAATGACCTAAAAACAAGTCCAAATTATTACGAACATGACTCATAAACGACAATGAAAGGACACCTAAACACAATGATAAATTACTCATAAAAGACTCGCATGCGATTAAACGATGACTGAAAGATGACTCGAAATAAAATTATAAACGAATATAAGTAAGACAAATAAATGATCAGAAAACGATTCGAAAATTATTATAAAACTACTAGAAAAAGGGTCGAAAATTACTCTAAAATGATATAGAATATGACTCATAAATGACTTTTTAAGAAGAGTCGCGGGTAGTCACTTTTTTCTCTCGACAAAAGAGTATTTTATATTAGAAAATGAGCGCATATTCTAGCTTTTTAATCGCGGAGAAGAATCAAAAAAGGCTTGAATTTGATTAAAATTTTTCAAAAATGCTGGCTGGGTGTATGTCCTGCCACTCATGTATAAAGTTAACGTACACAATACGAGTAGCGTGAGAAACTAGGTCTTAATCCTGACTAAAGGTTGCAATCACCAATTATGTATGCATGAGTATCTCGTGACCTATCAAACCTCTACCCCTGGTTATAGTCTGATGCATGACTCAGAATATGCAGGTGGTTTAAAGTCCAGTTCAGTCGACTTTTTCCTGTAAAGCGTTAATCTTTTATTCTTCACTAACAGTCACAGTACCATAAGAGACCAGCCAATATAATTTTTGAGCTTTTGGAATTCATGCTAGTATCGCCAACAGGACAAAGTCAAGAGGTCTACGAAAGCTAAACGAAAGTAAGAGGATCTTCACAAGTCAAATTACAGATTATCAATGCATGTGTAAAATTCATCGAATATGGCAGCAAAACCTGACAATATCCAGATTGCGATTAAGTAATGAAATTCTATATGCTAACAAGAAATTCTTACTCTGATGACTAAGTGGTTTCTACAAATGCGAGACACCTTCCATGTGATAGCACCTGAAGCTTCCATAGACAACAGGGACTACGTAGTTTTACAAAGCAAAGGTTAGTCAAGGGAATAATAAACATATTCCTTTGCTATTCCTCTAGGCCACGGTGAAAGCCATTTAGAGATGCCCGGTATTTTGATGAAATGAAATACCCCGAGTCCAAGCGGAAGCCTAGGGCAGCGAAAAATGAATTTAACACATAGAGATAGAACTAGCAATATAACTGACAATTAGGTTGCCATTCGAGCACTCGAGTTTATGAGTGCTATGTTACTGTCCGGAGAGGCTAAGCTGCCTAGGTAGGCAAAATAAGTTTACCACTTGCTTTGTCTCATATTATATGGGAATTTTAGGCAATGAATAAACAAGATGAGTACCTACGCCACTCAAAGAACTATAACCAGAATGGAGGTTTTCTTGAGCCCAACATGTAAGGAGTGCGCACAAAAAAAACTGGACTTACACTTTTCGTTATAAGAATAAAACTAAGTGGCGGATTTTTTCGTTTTTGATTTCAATTAAAGTAAATAATATTTGAATTCTTTTGTCTCAGAGCATCCAATTTTTTGAGCCACTTTTCTTCCAGACATGTTAGTGTGTTTTAGAAAAATACATATTATTTTACTTGCTTTGTTTTGGTCGGCAAATTCTTTTTTTCTTCCACTTCCACGCTTTTTCTTAATATTCAAAGACTCTTCATAATGTTTTATTCTTATCTTAGAAACTGTTTTTTGGTTAACACCTGCGAGCAATCGTTTTTTGTAAGTGGAGCGGTTTTTCAATGAAAATTTAAATTATTTTTTACGACATTCTAGTTGTGTGTCTATTTTCAAAAAACTATTTTCATTGTCATTATTGACACCGAACAGCACACTGAAACTAGCCAGAGAACAAGGCTTGGAGGATACATTGAACGTAAGGTCTCAGTGCTAAGGTACCTCTTCACGTTGATAATGATGGTAATAGCTTCAAACTAAACATATTTCATGACTTTTTTGATTAATTTCAAACAATTTATACTGCTTCCCATTAATGAATATTTAGCTTCAGCCTTCTAAAGTGTGATACATGCTTGATATTAAATTTTTAGAACGAATTCCACCAATCCAAAATTGTACACGCTTGTCTGTTAAACCTTTCATGCTTTCAGCCACCTTGCTTGAGATTTTGTCTCAATACTCTCTTCCAACAATTGTAGATCAAGTGAGCTCAAAAGACCAAATCTAAGTTTTACTTAATAGAAGATCTAGTCTATCTAACGCTGGATACTATGTTTCAATGGCTCTTATTCCGCGGGAGAAAACGATTAAGAAACTCATTCAGTTTGAAAACAATAAAATATTGTTCAACGTTTAATTAAATTCTTAAATGTTGGAAATGTTTTCATTAAAATATATTTTCTTTAATATGGACCACCCTAATGTTTTAAGTAATTCCATATGGTAACTGTGCACTAACATGGTGTATATGGCACATTAAACACACATTATGCGATTATATGCATGTGTTTTGTTTTATTCTTCTTTTTCTTCTTTAATGTTTCCATTTTGAACCAATAAAAAGCAAATTGTTATTGCAAATCTTTCAAGAGGCAATATGTTTGCAGTCATAAGGGGAAGGTATGCCAATAAGCGGAATTTTAATAAGGGAAATTTACATGTAAAGAAAAAACTACCAGAAGCCAAATTTTTATTTGAATTACACAAAACTGTTGCTTAGCGTACCTTCCCCTAATGCTAATGCTTTTCAACAATTTACGCTTGTAAAATAATTGTAATCGTAATAAAATTTTATACCAATCTCTTGTAATACATTTTCTTTTCATTTTCTGTTTTCGAACTTCAATTCATCATCGATTTATTATTCCAACACAGAGGGAGCCAGAGAGGCTGGCTGTGTTTTAAACTCTTCCAAAGGAAAAAAGCAAAATCTCTGTTTATTTTCATTGTATATTCCATGGAATTGCGTAAAATTTTCAATACTTTTTAAAACCTAACTTGGTTAGAAGCAAGTTTAATGTAGTTGCACAGTGCCAAACGCCATACTTAGAAGAAAACAAAAACAACGAAAAAAAAACTCACGCCAACGATTGCACGAGTGCCACATGCAACCTCAATTCCAAGTAAATATGTCCTGTGGGCTACCAATTTAAATTATTTGCGTTGGATTTTAAAACTAAAAAATTTTTTTTATTTATTTTCGTTTCATTTCATTGGGAATTTGTATCAATTGCTGGCCCGCACGTTGTCTTTATTTTAAGATGGTGTTGCCAAGATTGCAAAGCCTTCGGCCTAAAGTGAAATAAACAAGCGATACAGATCTCAAGGAAAGCTTTACCGAAAAACAAAAACAAAAAAGCACAATCATTGTAATTTCAGCTAAAATAAATGAAATGGTGGGGAAGGGGGGGGAACTATGAGAACGTAATGGCATTTAATCTCAATAAAAC
Organism: Sarcophaga peregrina; assembly: GCA_014635995.1. NCBI lineage: Eukaryota > Metazoa > Arthropoda > Insecta > Diptera > Sarcophagidae > Sarcophaga > Sarcophaga peregrina. Next base: position 51,948,942 of record CM025790.1, on the reverse strand, counting down.
AGAAATAAAAGAAAACATTTTTTAATGATTTAATGTTTTTAGTTTTTCGTAAAAGTAAGTGTTGAACGGGTGGATTAAAAATTTAATTATAAAAGTGAAAGGATAATTTAATTTTTTATTTTTTATTAATTTCTATAATTACCTACAAACAATTATCATAAAATATTTAAAATATCTTGCACCAAGGTAAGAGGTCAATACAATTTTTTTCACATTAGTGAGCACGAGATAACTCGTAGTTTGGCTCCCTAGAAGGGAACGCAATCTACTAGATATCTCGTAGTCTCAGCAGTCAAAGTGTTAAATAATATCTGATAAGTAAACTTGCGTTAGGCACATTCGAGATTGCCATCATCATTAATTCAATGTAAAAAAAAAAATAAGAAGGCAACTCCCTTGGATTAAGTAAAGATGGAACCTTCAAACAAATATTTAAACTTTGATGTGATACCATAGTACTGCGAACATATAATCTATTTTAATTCCCTTTAACTTTCAAGCGTAACCCTATAAAGTCTTCTCCACGCCTGTTGCGCTACCTCACATATGTAATGGGTGATTTTTTAGCTATTATCTACTTGGCAACACTGGTTTAAACAGCTCACGCACGGACAACGCTTACTTGTAAGTCGCCGTGGTCTAATAAGCAGTGTGCTGGCTTATAAGACGTAAAGCAAGGGCTCGAGTCCCAGGCCAGACATCAAAATAAAATACAAAAAGTATTTTTTCGGCGATTTCTTCTCCGCAGATCATCCATTATAAACTAATTGATTTTTCTTATCGAATAATGCTATAAAAAATAATGTAATTAAGTATTTTAATACATATGAAGTCGCCGTGGTCTAATAAGCAGTGTGCTGGCTTATAAGACGTAAAGCAAGGGCTCGAGTCCCAGGCCAGACATCAAAATAAAATACAAAAAGTATTTTTTCGGCGATATCTTACTAGCAGATTTCTAGCAAAAACTCTGAGAGTAAATAAAATTGCCATGAAAAGCTTCTTATTAATATCTGTCGTTCGGAGTTGACTTTAAACTGAAGGTCCCGACACTTATGTATAAAATTAACACACACAACATAAGTAGTGTGAAGGGTTGTAATGACCAATTATGTATGTAAACAACACTTGCAAATCATTGAATTTTATTATCAAAATGCGTGCTCTGTTAAGTTCATCGCGCGTTTCTTCCATTTTATGATTAGTTTCATCGACCCACTGAAGCGGCTATTCGGGTTATTGTTACTAAATTTCGCACCACACATTGTTGGGACATTACACCACCTACTTGCTTACGTTGAGTGTGAACTGAAGGAAATACTGCAGCTGTATCGGCCAGTGTTAATGATGACCATTCGTCGTCGTTCACAGCAATTGAGCCTCTGTTACTCTACAACGTAGAAAATTTTGCGAAAAGACTGAAGGTGTAAAGCCTTTCAAAATACAGCTGGTGCAAGAATTGAAACCGAAAGACCTACCGCAATAGGCTCTGGGATGAAGATCCATTTCTTTATCGAAAAATTGTGTTCAGCTATGAAGAATGGCTCAATGGCTACGGAAATAAGCAGAATTGTTGATTTTGAAGTGAAGATTAGTCAGAAGCAAATGCATCCAGAAAAAGTCACAGTTCGGTGAGGTTTATGGGTTGGTGGCATCATTGGACTGTATTTCTTTAAAGATGCAGTGAAACGTAACGTAATTGTGAATTCTGAGCTCTAAGGTGAGATGATATCCAACTTTTTTTTTGGCCCAAAATGCAAGAGCTTGACTTGCATGACATGTGGTTTCAGCAAGACGGTGCCACATGACACACAGCATGCGTAACGTAAGAGGCGAGTTCGAGAAACATTTTATTTCACGTTATGAACCGGTCAATTGACCGCCTAGATCGTGCGATTTAATGCCCTTAGACTATTTTTATGGGGCTATGTTAAACCTCATGTCTATACAGACAATCCCACTTCAATTGACGCATTGGAAGACAACATTAAGATACCGGCCGAAATGTTGGAAAGAGTTTGCCAAAATTGAACTAAGCGGATGGACCATTTGAAGCACAGTCGCGGTCAACATTTGTATGAAATAATCTTCAAATGTTAAATTATATGAAGCGTACTATTCAATATATTCAAATAAAGATTTTATGCATTTTTCTGAATTTTATGTGTTTTTTTCTGAAAAATTTTCCTATAGCTCTTAATAAATTACCCATTATATGCTCATTGATTTTTCTTTATCGAATAATATTATAAAAAATAAATTCATAGTTTTTTAAAATTAATATCTTGTAATATTACTTAATTGCCTGCAAGGAATATTTCCAAATGCAAATAAAACAAAAAAAATTCTTTTTAGAAATATCCTTCGATGACTTATTTTTAGAAGCCTCTGAAGTAAATAAATACTGCCCATGACAATTTCTAAAATCCGTCGTTCGCAGCTAATGTTAGGTTTCACCTCTTATGGGTAAAATTAACACACACAATATGGGCGGTGTGAGAAACTAGATCGTAATTCTGACTAAAGAGTTCTAATGACCAATTAATTTAGTAAGTATTTCTTTATTACACGTACCTTATCAATAGCAACCACAATGTCTTACTCTTAATTTGATCCACTTTTTGTTTGTATTTTTGTTGAAAACATCCCATTGTGCAATTGCAGCAGATTGCTTAAACACCCAACGTAATAAAGAGCATTACAGAGACTTAAGTGTAAAGTACGGTTTAACTAAATTACCGTAAAAAAGCCGTTTGTTAACGGTACATTTTCGAGGTGTTAAGTTCAAAAACACAAAAAAAAAATTAAGAAATACAAACAACAAACAACAACAACAAACAGTAGAAAAAATAATATTAAATTAAGACTCGAAGCATTTAATTTAAATAATTTTAAATGCTTTTAAGCGGGTTTTATCTAACGCAGAAATTCAATTTTAAGAATAAAGAAAAAAACAGGAAAAAATATAGAAACAGAAGTTAAGTACATTTTGAATTACTTAATACTAATTAATAATATTAAGAATAAAACAACAACAAAATGTAAATAAAATAAAATAAAACGAATAAAAAATAAATTATGCCACAATGACGAAAAGAAACATTCTCTAAAGAACGAGTTTAAAAACAAAACTGATTATATTTTTAATATTAAAATGGAATAAAAAAAATATTCAAAAAAAAAAGAAAAATAGAAATAGAAAAACATATTATTTCATAATTCAAACTAGAACAAGTTAAAGAATATAAAATGACCCATAAATACGCAATAATTCAAGTATTTTTAATTCAAGTCTCATGTCAATTTTTTTTCATTGTAACGTTATGGCTGCAATAATCATTCCGTAATAAAAAGCCAAAATTGTTTTAAACCTGATTCTTGGCACTGCTGCCAAAAAACATTACAAATGAAATTCTATTTCGGCCTGCTTAACGCCAACCAAATTTAGTTAATTGCGCAAATTTAAATCAAATTAAGAATTTCTGTAAGACGTTTAAAAATTTTTTTCCCATAAAAAGACAACCTAAGTGAAGTGAATAAATTGTTTTTTTTTCTTTTATAATTTACAGTAAAATCTTCCATGGCAGGACAGTCACCAACATGACAGTAATAGGCCAATATGCTGAGAACACAATCACATACGTATGTACGCAATTCGATATTTCAACCCTTCAATTAGGATTACAATCTAGTTTCTTACATCAGCTATGTCGTGTGTAGAAGTCGCTGTAGTTTAGTAGGAAGTATGGTAGCTTATTAGACGAAAGGCCCAAGTTCAAATCCCAGGTCAGACATCAAAATGAAAATATTTTTTAGGCGATTTCTGGCAAAAAGTCTGCGAGTAAAAATTGCCATGAAAGACTTCACAAAAATTTGTCGTTCGGTATCGACTTTAAACAGTAGACCCCGCCACTCTTGTATAATATTAACGCACCCAATACAAGTGGTGTGGTAGGTTAGGACGTTGTACATTGGGTCAATTCGATCTCCAGGTACCGTACTTGTCACAGTTGACAAGCACACGTCCTCTTCGTGAGTATCAATGTCCTATGTCGTGAGTATATATTTTATCCAAAGTAGTAGGACCTTTTCATGACAACATCATTTACTCTCCGGGTTTTTTTTTTTTCGAAATATGAAATATAATGACAGACAGTCGCCGAAGACATATTTTTTCATTTTTCGTTTTGTTCGAGATATCTAAACTGGAATTTGAACCGTAGCCTCACATCTAATAAGACACAAACATAAGCTACTACACTACGGCGCCTAAAGGAATTAATATAAAGGAGAATATCATAGGAAAGCTTTTCAATTACCAAACTTCATTACCACGTCACCTTAGACAAAATTCACAAAAGGGTAATTGAGAATCTCTCTGTCTGGAAGTTGCTACGGAATGTTAATAATCTGTTTAGGTGGAAGAACATCACTAATTAGTCAGAAACAAAGTCAAAGACCTCGGGTTTAAATTGTGTGCTCACGTCTAAAAAGTCAACACACAACACACTACCTACTAGACTACGACGACTACAATTACTTAACTTAAATGGATTAATCAATGAAAGCAATTCGTATCTATGTATCACTCGTATGTGCCCCAACACATAGTTTCCTAACGCAGTAAACAATAACAATTTAAACAAGATATTTTCCTAAAACCATTACCATAAGTCATCACTGCAAATCCGAATGGACCCAGAAAAAGTTTCTCATCATGATTTTCGAGTTTACAAAATCGAGAGTCTCAAATTACCTCCAAGAAATGGTCGATAAAGTACGTTTCAATCAGCAAATAATTTCTCGCCTATACACCAATTCATGTCCAGAAGGTGTTGATTCGTAGACATCAAGAACTCACATAGGATATAAAACTTATGTAAGGACACTGTGTCGTCCACATAAAGATATCTGCAGGGGCACACACCGTTTATGTTAATTTTAAACGATGGCCTTACGTCTAATAAGCCAACACACTATTTACTAAACTAGGGTGACTATCAATAAAGAGAAAAAGTTTTGTAGAGAGTAGAGATTTTAAAAAGCAAAGCTATGAGTTCATGGGCAATCCGGTAACTACGTTATGAAACCCAAGCCAAACCGGGATAAAAATGATGTACAGAGAGCGTCAAAAGGAGGTGTACACTATGGATAAAATTCTAACAATCATCAAACTCACCATTTTTACCACTTAAGGAGAGTGGCCGAAAAAATTTATTAATATTTTGAAATTGTGTTTCAATTTGTAACAATTTTAAAATACAAATAACGATTGTTTTGTAAACTTTCTTTTGAGGCTCACTGTATATCGTGAGAATACCGTTGTTATGCGTTCTTGAAAACTCTTTCCATTAATTTGGGTACTCTTAAGCATTGCGATAATACAATATTCTACGTACGTAGGATCATTATTTGGACCCAAAGAGTATTATACGAATATTATTGGTCTTCATTACCTTAACCTAACAAATTAATCCGTTACAAAAAGCTTTCACTATATTCGAATAACTTTGTTTAACAAATTTTATTTTAAAGTGTGCACACACCTAGAACGTATTTGGCAACAAAAAAATTGTAACGGAAGTATTTCTAATTTCAATTAAAAATTAAAGAAAATCAAAAAAAAAAATTCTTCATTATTATTTACGAGACTTACCATACTCTCCCATAATACCACATCGGCTGCACTTAATATTCGTTTACGAAATTTAAAGGGATTCCTTAAAAGCTTTTTTAAACCCAATCAACGACAATCGGCAAAAGTGCGTGAGTGGGGGTGGAGGAAGCATTAGTTTCAGTTTAATTAGAGAATGGAAGAAATTCAATATGTAGGAAGAGAAAAGAGAAAGAAAAGAAACAAAAACAAAAATTGTATCGATTACATTAATTAAATAAGGAAGAAAACCCTCTTGTTGTATTTGCTTTTTATGGTCATAATTTTTAGACAAACTTACTAAATGGACGGACAAGCACGTTCGATGATGTTTACTGAATGACTAAGGCCAACAATAACAACTGACAACTGACAACTGTGATCGATCATATGGAACTTAACAAAATGTACAGAAAATTAATACTCAAAAAAAAAAAAGTGTTTTTTTTTATCGTTTTTTCTTTTAAAAAATAATAAAATAAATACAGCAAATAAATAATTAACAATGAACAGAGAGACGAGACGAGACAAAAGCATATAATGAAGACATTAGTACAAGTGACCAATACGAAATATATACTCTATTAATAATTAGTTAATAACCTGTTTTAATAATTGTTGTTGTAAGTATAGAATAAAAAAAATAAATTTTAAAAAATTTTTTTAACAATTTTTTAAAGTTTTTTTTTTCAAATTAATTTCTGTCACCAATTAATAAAGTTTTTTGATTAAAATCCACAACCAGTCCTTCTAATTGCACAAAAAAAAAGTTCTCTTCTTTTCTGGTTATATCGAGAATTTGTGTTTGTCAACTACTAAAAACTAAGAAATAGGGAACTCCATTAAAATATTTGGAATGCCTGGATGCAACTTCGCACTCAATGTATTAATTGTGGTATGCGATCACGTCCTTTATACTTAAGCTACCGGTACGAATCAGAGATCAGCAATAAGTATTCAAAACGATAAGTAGGTAGGTTCGAGTCATACTTATAATTTCAAATACATATGCGCATGCATACTTATTTTGATATCATACTCATAGTTGGAAGTACTCGTCATATTCATACTTAACAATACGCCTGATGTTATTGACTTCGACTTGTCTCTACTTAACATTTACACGAAGCACTAAATAAGTATGATTCGCGTACAAGCACTGCAATACTCACAAGAAGATTGTATGTATGCTTTGCCTGTTGTCTTTGTCTTTCCTTTCTTCTTTGTTTGTATATGCAACATCAACAAAGGCTGTAAATTTTGATGAATGATTCGAGCCACTCGAATTACTTCTAAGTAATACAAGAATATTTCTAAATTTATGAATCGGAATGAGTAGGTTGTGAGTTTGATATCAACGTTGTACTCTTACTCATTGCAACCTGTACTTATAAATCAATGTTGTAGCGAGTACGAATGAATCAGAGTAGTTGAACTTCAATTCTGTTGATTAATTCATACTTAAAATTGCATGAGTGCTTATGAGTAGCGGAAAAACGATTCATAATATGAATCTCCATCATAAAATACTAGTGATAGGGCGTGAAATGATGCTAACAAAACAAAATCATTTTATTTGCATTAGTGCAAATTTGTTTCTGCTTCAAATTTATAAAGTGATGTGAATAATTTTTCTATTGCTATTGCAAATTCACCAGAATCGCTAAAATTTTAGTTTTGGGAACTGTAGAAGACTGCCGAAATTGTTCAAATAACTTACAAAACGTACAAAACAGTACTAAACAGTATACTTACGAAGATTACTGTCACAAATTTTAATGCATCGTAAAATAAATACTCTTGTAAAGCTTACAAAAAAAAAAGGGGGCTAAGAAAAGAAAATAAAAAAGTATTCTAACAATCATTCATCACAAGTCGCCGCAGTCTAGTAGATTGTAAGCTGTATTATTAGACGTTGGTTCTTCAACAAATTCCAAAGTGTCCACCCTTGGTGCCGATAAACATTATAGTACCACCAGCAAGAGATCAAGCTCTTCATTTCTTTTTCGTCCGTATATATACGAGTTAAAATGATATATTTTGACTCGTCTGAAGAAATCATATTATTCCCAATCTCATTTGACAATCCTTAATATGGAGAAAGAAAAATAAGGAGCTTAATCTAAAGAACTTGTGTGAAACAGTTAATCGTGGCCTCGGTATTAAAATACTGTAGGGATATGTATCAGCATTAGGCGTGGATAGTTTGGAATTTATTGAGTAGACAATAAAATATAGAGGACATTTAAACCTTCTAAAGAACAAATTTACCTAAAATTCAGAAAAACTAAGAATCCGTAATGGTTATTACTTTTAACATGTTAATGAACCCAAACAAATGAATATAAATGTGAAAATGGGATTTGAATACCAAAGTCTCCACAGGCTTAATACTCTTCCACAAGGAGAGTATTTAGAAGATCCTTTGGAAGAACGATTAGGTAGCCGCTAAGCCTTAAACAAAATTCAGTCGAAAAAATTGTCCATAAGTGCATGGCAGGAAATATCGCCAGGAAACACTAAACAAAACTGGCACTCTCAATGTCAAATGGATTAAATGGTGTGCTTGACCTTTAGCCATATCCTACTAAATATTAGGGATAACATTTTTATATATTAAGTTTTGAATTTGGAATTTACTCAGGGTTCTTCTTGGTAGGTAGGTAACATTTATGCGGTGCAAAAATATTTCCTTATTTTTTTCTTGTTATGTGAAAAACATTTTAAAAATATTTTGTTTTATGATTAAATATAAATAAAAACTTTAATTACACTGTGCGACAATGAAAATACACCCGAGTAACTACATAGTCCAAGATGTTCATTTAGTTGAATAGAACTCAAACTTGCTTTATTTCAGAAAAACAGTTTTTTTTCCACATTACGCACAAAATTCTGGATTACTCAAACATTTCTGAATCGATTTCCAAAAATTTAAATCTTGTTGGAAAGGGGAGATGTGAAGCTTTAAAACGTTATACACATATCTATTCTTCGAGTTAATATAATTTTTGAAGTTTGTCCATTCATAGGAGCAAACTTTAGTAACAAAATATAGGATAAGTGATAATATTCTTAAAGTCTGTTCTCTTGTGAAGAGATTAAGTCATCATTTGATCAAATCGGACAAAAATTGCCGTAGTTATTATTTGAAGAGTCTAACAGTCGAGTGATATTATTTATATACTATGTATGTGATTTAATCAAATGAACTTTTACTTCCAAGATTTTCAGAATTTTTGGTGGATCTTGATTAGTTATCATAGAATATGTCAATTTCACGTGTGCACGACTTTCAAAAGTCGGCTAATATTTGTGTTTTTTACAAATATTATTATTTCCCTTTCCGCAAATATTGACCAACTTCTTTCTAGTGGTCGCTCAAACTTGAAATTGACACATTTTCTGATTAAATTTTGGAAACCTGATCAAAAATGTTTGAGTAATCCAGAAATTTTTGCGTAAAGTAAAAAAAAAACAGTTTTTGTCAAATAAAAAAAGTTTGGAGGGAATCTACTCCACAAAACTCACAACCGGGTGCATTAAATTTTTTCCATTTTATTGCATAGTGTTAGTCGCCGTGGTCTAGTGGGTAGTGTGTTGGCGTATTAGACAAAAGGCCCGGGTTCGAATCCCAGCTCAGACATCAAAACGAAAAAATATTTCTTCGGCGACTTCCTCTCAGCAGATTTCTGGCAAAGACTCTGAGAGTAAAAATTGCCATGAAAAGCTTCTCAAAAATCTGTCGTTCGGAGTCGACTTTAAACTGTAGGTGTGAGAAGCTAGGTCGTAATCCTGATTGAAGGGTTGTAATGGCCAATTATATAAATGTATGTTATATATACAAAATTTTTTTTTAATAGTTCATGAAATAGCTAAAATGTATTGGGGTACTAAGACTTGTGCTGTCCACTGTATGTATGTACATCTCGGTGGAAGTCAATAGGCAATTGAAGCCTCTTAATATTTGAAACTAATACAAGACTTGCATACAAAACAAGAAAAGCATGCTTATTGATTCATAAGAATCCTGAACTAACATTGGACTTCTTTCTAAGAATCGTATTTTTTACGTAGACCTCGTCTTTCTCATGCTGTCTAGCCCTTTTTAGTTTATTGGCCTAAAAATCGCCTGAATAAGAGAGATTGCACTACGGCCAATCAAATTTCAAATAAAAAATAAACATGAAAATAGAACACATACAACCCATTGTGCAACATTCACTTAGACTAAGTAGGCAACAATTACTTTCGTTATGGAAGAAAAGAAAATAAAAAGAAGAAAAAATTGAAAATAATTGTCGTTAAGCATTTGCTTTTTTTTTGTTTTTTTTATTAAAAATTTTCGTTTCAGTTGATTTATTTTTATTTCTACGCGCTGGTTTATTTGAATTGTTTCATTGGCTTGTTAGTTTATTTGTCTCGTTTGTTTTGTGGCCAAAAGAAAGTTCAAAACTTGTTTGACAATTGCACTGTGATAGTAACAGGCTCGGTTGTTGTTCATGATGCTCCATTTTAAATACTTTTCTTTACCATATTCTGCCATATTCTTACCCATTTTTAATGTTTTTCTTTACTTAGATTTAATTTCTTAAAAAAAATTTTATGCGTTCTTTCGTTTTTTTATTAAATTTTTTTTTTTATTTCATGGTGTGACCGACATTCTAGTCACACATTAAGATTAATGACACCAATTTTGATTATTTTTTTCTTTTCATTCGTGTTGGTTTGTTTACACTTTGGCTTGTTTCGGTTTGGAAATTCAAACTCAAAACCACGTTCTAGGAAAAGTATGGAAATATTTACACTTACAAACAGACAAACAGACAGACGTATGTAATACAATCACACACACACAATGGAAGTCAACGACTGAAACGATCATCGGCAAGTCAAATGATTTGTGGGGTTTTTACCAACTCATTGAAGTGAAAGAAAGAGAGAGAGAGAGATAGATAGAGAGAGGGAGAGGGATTTAATAGTTTCTAATACAAGTTTCCACATGTTTAAGCCTGTTTCGTTAAAAGAACATTGCAAGCACATGTGTGTACTTGTGTGTGTATAATTATTTTCTACTTTTGCTTTGACTATGAAGAGTCTGTGGCTTCTGCCTGCATTGACTTCAATTCTAAAGTTTTAGAGAACGACTCACTTTTGAAGCGTCAAACTGACGTATGCCACAATCAAACAAGCCGGAAACGAGGTCACCTTGGTAACATTAGAATCTGCGTTTGTGTGGAAACATTTTTGCTCGTACTTCTTTTACGAGTATATTTAACAAGTCCATGCAGACGAAAGTGTACGTGCATATATTTTCTAAGACTGCCACTGCTACTGGCTGCAAGTCTTTGTAGTTGCTATTAAGCATATACTGCGCATACCATACCATACATATGTGAATGGTTTTACTTGGTTTACTTTTTAATTTCAATTGGCTTTGGTTTCAGTTTCAGTTTTTTTTTCTTATTTTTTTTTTTTTTGTTGTAGTAGAATAATAACAACAACAACAACAATAATAATAAACTTATTTATGCTATATTCACCTGTTATGTATATTGGCCATGTACATATGTATGTACATTTGCCAGTGTATGTGTCTTCTGTCTATTTTCAATGATATTCGATTGCAATGGAAATGTGATCGTTGTGTTAATTTTATTTGTTTTTAATTTACTCGCACACCTCGTCGTATGGCATATGGAAATGAATTAAAACTAAACTGATGACTTAAATTACAAATAAAACCAAGCAATTATGAAGACTTTAGTAATTAAAGGTCCAAGGAGAGGAACATAAGAAATGATTTAGCAACCAAAGCTTACAATTGGTTTGCTTCTCCCTTTTTAAAGCGATAGATGATTTTTCTAAATCGAAAAACTGTGTTTTGAGTTATGAGCTGTCAAAGTTTGCACTCGATTTACGACTATATTTGTATTCTAAGTAGATTTTTTTCTATAACTTCGGAACGGATCGACACATCTTAACCAAATGTTGGACAGTATTTAGAGAACGGAGAATTTCAAAATGCAAGAACATTAAAAACATTCGAACATTAAGTACACTTAGAACGTCATTGAATGGAGGCGTCAATATGTACAGTATTACAACAGAGACCTCCGCACTGTGACAGTAGAGGTCCATACTATTCGATGAAACTATTCAGTCTGCAATGCCAAATCGCCGTGGAGTGTTAAAACATTCAACACGTAGTAGAATAATTTTCACAAAATGAGTGTTCTAGTCGGGCAACAAGTTGCAAGTTTCGCCAATTTTACAATCGTTATTCGTAATGGGGGTGGATGAATTCAAGTCCACTTGTTCAATAAACGATCAACCAACATACATCCGTCGACGAACACAAGATTTGCCGATATTTTCGCCGGTGTTCGTAAAATTGCGCAAAAGAATCCTCGGCAGTCGATTTCGTTTCACTCACAAGACTCGGCCTTTCGCTGATTATGCTTAATACAATGTGACTAAATAGCAGGCGCACTAAACAACTACTTAGATTTCACCGCAACATGATTTCGTTCACAGTGGCCATGCTTACAGGTCATTGCGTTATGAGAAGACATGCGTAAAAACTTTTGTCCTGATTGTGAGTCTGCTGAAATGGTAGAAGCTTTTATCCATTATCTTTGTTATTGTCCATCTCTTGCGTGCAGATTTAGGTTATTTGGCTCTGTGTTCCTTGTCAACTTATCAAGGATATAGCTTCGTTCATAAAACTTACAGGCTGGTTTCCAGCTTAGTGTGCAGCCCTCACGCTGACCAACTTCCTCGCCAGTTTGGTAGCATTCGATCAGTACAGACCACCTTACCTGTGCCATCAAGTGAGTTTTCGTAATCAAAACTACCACTTCAAAATAACCTAACCAAACGTCGTGGCTTGGGTTTTTAACCATACAAAATTCAACTATTTGATTGTTTACTGTATAGTAATCAGTATACTGAGTATAATAAATGACATTAAATGTACTCTTACTCTGAAGATGATGCTGAGTGACCTTCCTGTAACGTCCGTGATTTATATTGCTGTCTATATGAAGTTGGAGTTCCTTCTAAATAAATTATTTTCTAAGGAATTGGTGGAGAGTTGTTTTGGAGGGCTTTATGCTTTTATATGCCTCATGCCAACGATGCAAAAATGTCAAAATGATAATAAAAACTTTTCAAACTGAAGCAATCATTAAAATCAAGAGCCTTAACGTATACGAATATTAAACGGAATTCAAATTTAAATCTTGACCTTTTCTCAATTAATTAAATGCATTTTTTTTTCCAAAATCAATTAATTAAGAAACTTTATGTGGCTTTAATTTAAATCAACACAACGCATACAGCACACTTACTGCAGACTGTATGCGGTGGTAGGGTAACCTAGTAAAACAAATCAAAAAAAACCATAAAAAAAATTTGAAACAGATTTCATTATGACGCTAAACGCTAAAAAGCTAAACACTATTATTGAATTCATTAATTAGTGACGCTTTTATACACCTTTAGAGGGTTGAAGGCTACGAATATAAACTTCATATTATTAATGATCGTCAGTGTCGTCACATTGCTAACCAAAAAAATAATTTTGGAAAATAAATTTCAAAATTTTATTAAGAAAACCGGCATAATTTTAAACGTAACATGGGTTTTCAAAATACAAATATTTCGCAAGTTTCTGTTGAATATGTATAGAATTGAAGAAGAAATTGTTGTATTTGATTCCACCCAAGATTTCCTGATATTGACTCTGACTCTGACTCTGGCTTTCTGTGTGATTAAAAATTTTTTCAAGCTCTGTTGCATAGACAGCCCCTATATTTTGATGAAGAGTTTGTACAGATTGGACGGATGAATGGAGGATGAGGCAATATTGTAAAAATTACAATAAAAACCAATAAAGAAAAACAAGTTGCAACTTTATATGCAATAAACACAATAACAGAGAGACACAAGATTTATGCAACTTTTTTTTTTTTTTATTTCATTCCATATTTTGTTTTCCGCATAATTGTTGGTTAATTGTTGTTGTTGTAACATAGTTAATCAAATAAAACAAAAACAGTGATTGATAAAATTAAAGGTACACACAACTTATTTGTGAAACATTGGACTATCACATAAGGCCCACTGTTAAGACCAAAAAGTTAAAACATTTCCAGAGAGCCAATGGTTTGTAGGAAATGACAGATGGTAAGCCTAGCATCATAAGGCCAGCTATGATAGTCAAATTACCTTCAAACTCTGACTTATTTTATTGGCATAACTTTTCATACAAATCATGTGAAGGACTTTACTCTTTACGAAGCTTTACTCCCAGAGCTTTTTAGAAAATTGTTGGCAAGAAGAAATGTATTTTACATTTTTCCTTATTCGAGACGTATTAGAAGCCGCCGTAGCCTAGTAGGTAGTGTGTTGGCTTATTAGACATAAGGCCCGAGTTCAAAACCCAGCTCTGTCATCAAAACGAAAAAATGAGAATATTTCTTCGGCGATTTCCATTCCGCAGATTTCTGGCAAAAACTCTGAGAGTAAATAAAATTTAAACTGTAGGTCCCGCTACTTATTATAAAATTAATCCACACAACACAAGTGGCGTGAGAAGCTAGGTTGTAATCCTGAATGAAGGTTCATATGTATTTGAGATGTCAGATCTAAAGGACTCAAGAGATCTCATCAAATATGCCAACACATTACAAACTAGACTTACCTCAATTGGTCATTACAACCATTTAGTAAGGATTACAACCCAGCTAATCCTCTAACATCTGTTAAGTTGTCGGCGTTAATTTAATCTGTGAGCTGCAGAGCCTTCAGTTTAGCATCGACTGAACGCCAAATTTGAGAAACTTTTCATTGCAGAATTTTTTTTGGAAGAGAACTACTGAAAGAAAGATGCCAAAAGGAATAATTTTTTATGCTTTGTTTTGCATGAGATGTTTGAGCTTGGTTTTGAAACCTGGACTGTCTATTAGACTATCACGATCACATTCGTACATTACTGACATTCAAAACACTTTTGTAAGGTTGGATTAGATCGGAGTGGTAGCTCTGATATCACAAAGCTCACTTGAGCAAGCATAGCGGCCCGTTCTGATGCCACGGGTGAACACAGTCCCTTTACTGACCAAGTTCCAGCAAAATCAGGGAAAAAGAAGAAGTTGATCAGCTCAAGGACTGGACACTTTTGTAAGGATTAAGGCCTTAATTTTTCTTTCTTTCGTGTTGTGTGTTTTAATTTTATAGTGGCAGTACTCTAGTATAATATGGACTCAAGACTACAAAATTGAAAAGCTTTTTCACAACACTTAGTAACATTTACAGATAAGAGGGGACACCCTCAGGTGTAGAATTATGAGAAATTCTATTTCCAAGACAACAGAGCTGAGGTTTGAAAATCCAATTACTAGTCTAGCAAGCCAACACAATATCCACTTGACTGCAGCAATTATTAAAACGAAGCAGCGCATAAAAAATCCGAAATTGAATAGCAGAACGAGATTTTATATTAAAAGGTTCCATTACTTTTATCGCATACAGTAAGTAATCGTGAGTATATTCATTCAATCACTACTTGACTTGACTGTTTTCAAATCATTCAAGCACATCTTCATATCGCACATACATATGTACGTACATGCACTCAGTATTTCAATGACTTGTTTGCATTACAGAGCAACAGGAAGATGTTTTTTTCATTTCCATACAAACTTTAGATTTTCCCGCACCCTTGGCTCGGGTGAAAATTCCAGGGCTGCTCTGTTAACTTTATGCGAAGTATCATCATCATTATTAACATCATTATAATGATGGTGATGACAATTAAAAGTGGAAATGAATGCAGGCCTTTTGTTATTTCATATTTCCACTACAATTACAAGTCACTGTTATTACTCCAATTACAACGAATTATTGTTCGACAACATTTTTATTCATTTTAAGCGATAGCCACATACCTACGTATGTATGTATGTAGGGAAGGAGGAAAGAAGGTGAATTAGCGAACATTGCCAGTTAAATTAATGCAATGATACCAGTTTTCATAGGGTATTTTATATTTATTTCGTACTAAACTTAGTACTTGTATTACTGCTACCAAATACAACATGTTGCCATACGTTGTGTTGTATTTAATCTCAGCTTTAAAATTCAATTTCAAGGTTGTACGAGTATTTCATTGCAAGTTATTCAGTTGCTGTATTTAATATTTTATTTTTTTCCTTTTTATTTAGTTATTGTAATTACACTAATATGTTAAGTATTAATTATAAAGCATTACCTGGGAGATTTTATAGTAAAGTTTTTGGGCAGGCCATTTGAACATTTTAATTTCTTTAAGACTTAAAATACTCCGTTTCAGATTTTTTCGTTTAGATTTGAATTGTCTGACCTAAATTTTGAATTATAATTGCATACGAACAATAAGTTAGGTTAGGAAAGGAGGCGAAACTTCCTTAAAGAAAGTGATTCCACAATCTTTATACTAGAGAACTCGGTCAAGGATTTCAGAAGATTAGAACACAAAAAAACTTTTTTTATTCATGACAATGAAAACCAAATTTCAAACTCTCCTACTTACTTACATATTTAATTGGCCATTATAACCCATTAGTCAGGATTACGACCTTGTTTCACATATCACTTATGTTGTGTATGTTAATTTTATACATGAGTGACAAGATCCACAGTATAAAGTCGACTTCAAAT
Source organism: Sarcophaga peregrina (assembly GCA_014635995.1). Taxonomy (NCBI): domain Eukaryota; kingdom Metazoa; phylum Arthropoda; class Insecta; order Diptera; family Sarcophagidae; genus Sarcophaga; species Sarcophaga peregrina. The sequence continues at coordinate 51,932,588 of CM025790.1, read as the reverse complement.
GGTAGATTTTTTTTTTTGTTTTTTTTGAGAAACTTTTCATTGCAATTTTATTTACTCTCAGAGTTTTTGGCAAAAATATACTGGGGAGGAACACAAAGAAGAAATTTTTTTTTTTTCGTTTTATTGCAGATGTCTGAGCAGGTGTTTGAAACGTAGACTCACGTCTAATGAACCACCACACTACCTACTAGACAATGGGGACTTCAAACTCTCCCCCATAGTGTTCAAAAAGTCAGCCTTCGGAAAACTACGAACAACAGCGTAAGGTAAGTCAAGCTCCTGTTTAAATAGAGTAGGAAAACGAGGAAACGATTCATTAACGATGTATTTCGAACAGAGGCAATGTACAAAAACTAATACAAATACCATACATACATGACTATGAAATTGCAGATAATTTGACTATGAAGTGATCCATGATAGCTTTTATATTACAGTTCAAAACCTCTGGTCGTCTTTGACCATATCTATTAGGATTGAAAATCATGAATAAAGTTGTTGGGACATGATGCCAACAGGTATTCGAAACAGCGGGACACACATTATGCGGGTGTAGAACTCTTGACAACTTGTTAACGTATAACGTAACTTGTTAACTTGTAATAGGTCCTATTATAGCAATGGTTTACTTCTACAAGGGAACTTCATTCAAGTATTCACTTGGAATCACACAGTTCACACGAATAACTCGATAAATTCGGACATATTATTTTGTTCCTTGTAATACATAATTAATGCAGTAACATTCAGTCTGAAATAATGGCTTTAATGACAGAAGAAATATGAAATATTTGCTGATTGTAAAGCGACCGTAAAGCCGGCGACTTCATTTGCTCTGTCAAAAACTCTGAGTAAACAAAATGGCCGTGAAAAGTTTCTCAAAATCAATATTTACACATACCACATGGATAGTGTAAAAAGCTAGGTCGTAATCCTAACTAAGGGATTGTTATGATCATTTAAACAAGTGACTATGAATTTAAGATTCTATAGAGAGTGCGTATAGAATGCCCGGTGTCTCAAGAGGATCGATATGCTGATAAAAATTCCAATTCTTGGGGGACATTGAAGATAACGCACTTGCTAAAACTGGCACCTTGTATAGAGGCGCTAGACAACTATCGCCTACAAATTATGGACATACACATCGACGCTTCCATTCTATAACGTTCTAATGTTCTTGCACTTTTCGACTTAGAACGATATAGGACGAAGGTGTCGATATGTGACATAAAAATTTGTGTAGAACAAAAACAGAAACCATCTTAGAATCGAATTCTAGGAATACCTCACTATAAATTCTACAATGACTGTAATTACTCGGAAGAAAAGGATACCACAGAAAATTTGCTCTGTTTGTCATTTGGGAACCTGACACGAAGTATTTTTCGACATCCAGAATTTATTGATGCAACGAAAAGTGATTTGATTGGAATCCACACCTTTGTAAACATATCGTGATGGTGATACAAAGGATCTTACAAGTCTTAGTGTCCTGTAACTGCACCTGATCTAGGAAACTAACCAACCAACTACATATAAAATTAGTGTATAGTTTAGTACGGTTCAGAACCATATCGGCCTTATGAAAATTCTGTGATAACTGGAGAATGCCTTATCCAGACTTATAATTGACAATTCTACTATTCGGTAGATTTATATTCGATTCCAATGATGGTAAAGCAAAGTTCTGTTAAAAATAGTCCTACTTGACTAATACATACACTGAGAGCTGAAAGTAAGTTGCTGTTTGCTGTTATACGAAATATGCCGATTATAATCGGCTTTAAAAACAAAAAACAACAAGAAATTTATTTTGCAAATTAATTCCGTGTGTCTGTTTAGTTCATCGTATTAATGCTGCAAGTTAAAGCCTTCGATCTGATCATCATATCGGACATATTTAGCGGCCCAAATAGTAATTTCCTGAGCTATAATTTCGTCTATAATTACGTTTTTTTTTTTTCTTGTCACTTTTTATATAGACAGACTTCCTTAATAAAATAAGGAAAGAAAATAAAAGACAAAACACTTGAAATTTTTTTAAAGCTTTTCAAGTTCAAAAATGTTGTCAATTTCATCATAAAAAAAGGAAAAAAAAATTGTGAATGAATGAATAAACAAAAGGCGACTGAAAGAGTCCTGTTTAACTGGTTTCAAAACGAATTTTTTTTTTTTTGCTCTTTGCATTTAAAGGAATTGCAACTTTCTTTTCAATCGATTATAACATTTGGATGCAGCATTAAAGCATCATTAACATCATCATCATTATTATCACATTCAACGATCAGTATCATCGTCATCATGATGATCATCGCCATCCTCATCATAAGCAACGAATTTCCACATTTAAGTTGAAAAATAAAATCGTTTTTCCTCTTTCTTTTTTTTTATTTTTGCCGGTTTTTTAATGTCTGTCTACTACAAGGAATTGTTTGGAATAAACTTGAAATCTTGTAGACAAATATCGAAAAAAAAGAAAAGAAAATTTAATAGTTAAACAGGAAAAAATTAACAGACTTTATGGATTTCTGGTTGTTGTGGCAGAAATTAATTTTTTTTTTCGTGAAACCCAGATGGTTGTCAAAAAGCACTTTAATTTGAGAGTTTTTTTGGTATTGAAAATCAAAATCCTGTTTATTTTAGGTGCAGTACTGCGCAGTTTTTATATCCGCAAACGATTTGAAAACCACACAATTTGTATCAAAAGCCGACTGTCGATTACCCTGTCAAGTTTTGGAATCACGTACCTACATCGATTTTAGAAGTCTTTAGTCACCACTAAAACTGAAAGGTTTACATGTGCTGGTGAAAAATTGAACCCAAAACACCCGGGCGAGCTTTGAGTTAAGCACGATCTACATTGCTTGAAGTTTGATTTTTCCTTATCGGAGAATGGAGACCGTAAAAAATGGCCGATTCAGAAGCTGGTTACAAAAACTATCTTTGAATTATTGAATCTTTCATATCTTCTTCAGTGCACTTCAGGCTTAGAGCTGCACCTAAGTAAGCTTTATGAGGTAATAAGGCAACTTCTTGTAGACGCAATGGATATTACTAAACTAGTAGGGAGCCAGAATGTGTTTAAAACGATGCTTCTTTAACTACCAGTTCAGTAATCTTTACTTAAAGAACTGAAATACGTGCTTTATACATACTTAGTACATCAATCGATAAGTCTTGATTTTCTTTACGCCACTCAATCTCTTAATATATTCATCGATTTCAATTTTTAAATAAACATTAACTGATGGGCCTAAATAACAAATTAATATCCTCACCCAAATAAAATGGGAGCAGTAATTCCCTAGACAAACCAAACTTAGAATACCCAACGAAAGTTTAAAGTATGGTTAAGTTGTACGGGAATGAAGCCTGACTACAATCGCTTTCTATCAGGCAAAACCCCGGGCATTAATTAACAAGTGCCTCCGATTCATGTGCATTACATTCCGGTTCAAAATTTTCGCCATACGGATCTCTACAACTTATGTAATGAGTCACCCATACGGTATTAAACATAAAAAACCGAGTTGAATAGGCTTTAACGTCGCTAGGAAGTCCAACAATAATACAAAGATTCGTTGAATGGTATTCGTAAGACTTACAATTCCCCAACGTCTAGAATCTACATTTACAAGCGAAAAAAAAACCAGTTAGGTAGGTAGGTTGAAGGAGAGAAGACCAAACATACGGTACAAGACTTTATGCCTGCCGTTGTTGTGTTCTCAGCCTTAAGGTTAGTCTAGATCCAGACAGCTAACACCCCACTTTACTTCGCTACTAAGATAAATTATCAATGGTATATCCTCCCTCCCTATCCTCCCTAAAATATTGGTATCCCAAGCTTATAAAGACAGGGCATTAGAAAAGTAAATAGAGCAGCAGCATCAAAACTCTTCGGGGAGATGAGGTGTAATAATTAAGTGTTATCCCTTAAATTCCATCAAGCATGTACAAATGAAAAAGACAAACAATGTTCATCTTAGTTTTGATAGGCCTCAGATCTCAACCAAATTACCCATTAAGGAAGACCCCCTATACAGAGAAAATAACATGAACAACATCTTGATCAAAAGGAAGAAGTAAAGACTCACTGGGTAGAAATTTGAGTTCAACGATAAACTCTACTATGAAATAAATTAATAGTAGCCGCCGCAGTCTAATAGGTAGTGTGTTGGCTTATTAGACGTGAGGCCTCGGTGAAAACTAAACGAAATTTGATAAAAAAAAAAATATTTCTTCGGCGACTTCCTCTTAGCAGATAGCTGGCAAAAACCTTGAGAGTAAATAAGACTGCCAACGAAAGAGTGTCTCAAAAATCTATCGTTCGGTGTCAACTTTAAACTGCAGATTCCGTTACTCATGTATAAAATTAGCACATACAACATAAGTGGTGTGAGAAACTAGATCGTAATCCTGACTAAAGGATTTTAATGGCCAATTATGTACGTGCACATGTATGTACGAAATAAATGAAAACGTTTAAATAGTCTGAGCCGTTTTCTGGCAAATAAAGAGAAGGTAAATCAAATTCTAATGAAAGGTTTCTCAAACATCTATCATTCGGAAGAGACTTTAAACTGTATCTTCGGGTGTAAGGAGCTAGGCTGTAAAACTTTAAAGGGTTGCAGTGAGTAATTCGCTTAACAGCAGTTAAAATTATTATGGGATGGGTCATGTTTATAGTTGCTTAAATCCTTAGGTTTGCTGTAAAACATTAAAAAGAAAGAAATTTTCTGAACATTTTTTTAACAAATATGGCTTGTAAATCATTTTTGTTTTTTGTTTTAAATAAATTCCAATTAGAGGAAGTAAAATTTGTAGGCTTTAACCACAGTTGGACCACAAAAATTTTACCTTATCTTCGTACAAAAAGAAAATGAAAGAAATTGGAAATAATGACAACAAAAACAATTAAGTTTTTTTCAATATTTGGTGAAACAACAAACTTCCTTGAAGTGTTTTTTGCCTTTATGGTCAAAGTTAAGGAAAATATTTTCTACAGGCAAAAAAAAGAATAGGAAAGAAAATTTTTATGGGCAATAATTGTTTATGGGAGTTAAGTATTAACAAAGTTAAGGCCAAGTGTTGCTTTTGGTAATGTTTGTTGTTGGCCAAAAACAGCATGTTTTTCTGTGCACGTTCCTATTGCAACTTTTTTTTTTTTGCAAATTTTTCTTTTGCAGGTGGACACTTTTCCTTTTGTCAGACACCGATGTGATGTTTTTTTCTTGTTTGCGGAAGTAAACAATAGAATTTAAAAAAAAAAAAGTTTTCGGTTTTATTTTTGTTTATTTTTTCTTAAAAAAAAAAGTTGAAAGTGAAATTTTTTCGTGTAGATTTCTTCTCTATTGAAAACAAAAATATTTTTTTTGTGGTTTTGTTCGAGGTTTTATACGCGATGTTATCGCCAAAGGTCAAGGCAACACAAATCTACTACGAGTACTCGCATGAATGGAGTATAAATGAATAACGAAATTAATTTCTTTAATTTTACTTGTGTTTACGTATGTAAAATAATTTCAAAATTTCTTAAAAAATTTAAAAATGTTTCAAACAGTAGGTACTTCTTATGTTAGCTGGTTTGAACCATTTCTTCCCTTTCTTTAATTTTGCTTGTGTAAGCAAACAGTGAAAGTAATTGTTTGTTTATTTTATTGTTTTTTTGAAAATTAAAAATATTGTTTTTAGTTTATGACTTAAAAAATAAAACATAACAATTAAATTTAAATTTAAAGTTAAAAAAATAAAACTTTTGAAAAATCATTTACTTGCAAGTCATTTAGTCTTTTTGGGCTTTACCATCAAATGATTAGAGCGTAAGCCGTAATGGTAGTATTAGCGAAAATTTAGTTGATAAATGATGTGAACTTGTTGAATAATTTTCAAAACAAAAAACATAACATTCCGTGTTATTACAGCTTTTGAACGACTCAACTGTAATAACCTTTACACTCTACCATTAGTAGCTAATGAAATGAGTAACAAGAAATCAAATCATTATTTCATATCAAACTGCAAACTGCCATCATTATTGACAAATCGTCGAAATCTACCATATAGTAGACCCCAAAAGGTGTCATTTTCTACTCCGGCATAGTGCAAGGCAAGTAATCAATACATGAAGTAAAAATAATAAAATAATAAAAATGTGAGTGTATATGTGAGAGGCGGCATGTGTATAACCCAGGGGAAAATTGTTAGTAATATTTTCAAGTGTAACCTAATAATATGTTTATTTAGTGGAAGATGGAAAATGTACAGCGCCAAATCCTTAAAACTGCTTATTTAACTTGAGAAATTTCTTCCAAAAAAAATAGTCGATACTACTGTTATTTTTCTTCGGGTGTATAATTGGCATACAAAAGAAATTTCCAAAAGAAGCAATGAGAACCTGCTTCACTGAAAGCTGACAAACTCTTTTCTTAACAAACAATGTTGATGTTCGTGTCCTATGTGTGTAAAAAGCCGAAGATGAACTTTCCCTGAAGGATATTGATGCTTATCGTACTCATCCATGGAACTTATTCAACACACATTTGCCATGTCCCCAATACCATTCAATATACCTTAAATGTGCCTGCGTAATGCAATGTCCAGCAAAAAAAAAAATTCTATAACCAGACAGAAAAGCTTATTTCATTCGAGTTTGAACAGACTTTTTGTACGCCCTATATGCAACTTTGTATAGATTTGCTACGCCTGTTTCTGCTTATATTCGAAGTCCCAACTGGCGCTGTCAATTATGAACTCGTAACTCTTTACAGAACACCGGAGAATGCAATGATTGTGCCACAGTTTACCTGCTCTATAGTTGCTTTTAGTCTCTAATAATTTTCTAATACTAAACGAAAATTGAGTAGCAGAAATGATATAGACATTGGGAACTAATTCAATTGAAGGCCATACCTCCTAATGTGTGTAGGGGCCTACAGTACGTGGTTGGATTACCTTTTCGTTCAGAAAATCATGAAGCTCTACACTGATGAAATAATGATTGGGTTACACCCCTTAAAAAGTTATCGATAACATATTCGATTAACGAAGCTTATTAACAAAGTAGTAAAGCAAAACAAAAAACAAAAACGTGCTGAATATCGGTGAATTTAGATTTCTAAGGTCGTCACAGTGTAGTAGGACGTGTGTTAGCCCTGTTTTTGTAAGACGACCGATACGTTGATTGCACTAAATATGAAAAAGGTGATTGTCTTCGTATGTAAAAACTCTGAAAGTGATTAAAAAGGCCGTGAAAAATTTATAAAAACTCTATCAATTGGGGATACTGTAGATATACTGTCACTTATGGACAAAAATTAAAAGGCATAAAACGGGTGGTGTGAGAAGTTGTGTTGAAATATTGACTAAAGGGTTCTAATAACCAATTAAGTAAGTAAGAAACTAGCTCTTCTAAGCTCTCTGTTGCATTAATATTTGGAGATAAACGTAAACACCATAAACCATCTTCCAGCATGTAATATTGGCTATCAAACATAACGTTGTTGGCAACTGGAGTTGTTGACCGTAAAAGATCTTTTACTTTATGTCTCAGATATTACTACTTTAGCTTTAAACGAACTCATTCTCATACTATAAACTTATAAAAATCAATCATAGGGAATGTATTTCAATAAGTACCAAAATTTTGAGATCTATCAATTACTGTACCAGCCTACAAAGGGTTAAACGTACTTTAAATTTGCTTTAGATTTCTTATATAAATATTCCATAAATATTTTTTTTTGTGTTTTCTTTGTAAAAAATTTGTAACTTTGGGGTGAAAATAATTTTTTTTTATTCATTAAGTAAACAATACTTGTTATTTTTGTTTTTTTATGACAATGTTACTACAATAATTTTCTTTTGGGCAATTATAATATTTTTATTATAATAAAAAATTTAATTTAATTACAACCAAAATATGAAAAAAAAGTACGGAAACTGAAATATGAGACAGTAATTGTGGGCACCTACAGGCAGACAGACACATTAACACAATACACTAGAAATTAAAATAAAAAAATTAAAATTTTTGAAAGTACAAATAATTAATTTGTGTATACAATAATTAAAACTAGAATTATTTAAATTTACAATCAAAACAAACAAACAAAAAAATGTTTTAATTGCTGAAAAATGTATACACTTTGCCCTTTAGATTTTGACTGAAATTGACGGGAGTCTTAAATTCGGTTGTTCTTTCTAAACAATTGCAAGCAACACAGTAACTGTTGAAATGAAGCAACAATGGGTCGGTCAGCTTTCATTATAAATAAAATCAAAACCTAATTTAAATTTCTCACTAGATTAATAAATTCAACAAAAGTATTGCTTAAAAAATGACAAGTAAACACTTACTTGGAAGACATACTTCATGTTTCCTAGTTATACGATGGACGCTTTACAACAAACAGACTATTATCGGGTCCGCCATCTAACGTTTTTTTTTTCCAACTAGTACTTATTTCGTGAATGATAACACTTAGCTTATGTCTGATTTGACAGATAATTGGTTTAATCCTTCCACTGAACGAATATGCTTGTGTATACGCGTTTTCGCTTCGCTAAGTGGGCCTACAATCGACTTACAGAAGATGCCGATTTTGGGAAAAAAAATATTTTCATTTTTCAGCTGAAGCTCATTTTGATCTTGGCGGGTATGTTGAACGAATTTTTGTCCACAAAAATTATAGAGGAGGATATTAGCAACATTTAATTTCAACAGGACGGCGCTACGTGCTACACAGCCGAAGCTATACTCGATGTTTTGCGCCCTGTTCTTCAATATCGCATTATCAACCACAGAGCTGATGTCGTTTGGCCACCTGGGTGCTGCGATTTGACACCGTTGAACTATTATTTGTGGGGTGTCGTCAAAGATAAGTGTTACGCCGACAAGCCAAAGACAATTGACACTTTAAAGAACAATTTTTGTGAAGCCATTGGTGAAGTGCAGCTGCACACTATCGATAATGTGCTTAAAAATTGGACCGATCGTGTAGGCTACTGCATGGCCACTCGAGGCAGCCATTTGAATGAAATTATTTTCTATTATTAACCAGATGGATTGTACTTTCAAATTTTTAAAGCATTAATTTTTTAAAGCATTTTCAAAAAAAAAAAAATTATTTGGGGAACCCTCAGAATTTTTGTCCAAAATCTGCTTCGTTTTGAAAGAGATATCTAACCTGGCAGTTGAACGGTGGCCTCAAATCTAACAAGCCAACACACTACCAACTAGACTACGTTACTCAGCTTGTAATAATTCAATACAATTTATAATTGTAATTAAGTCGCCGTGGTCTAGTGGGTAGTGTGTTGGCTTTTTAGACAAAAGGCCCGGGTTCGAATCCCAGGTCAGACATCAAACCGACGACTTCCTCTCAGCAGATTTCTGGCAAAGACTCTGAGAGTAAAAATTGCTATAAAAAACTTCTCAAAAATCTGTCGTTCGGAGTCGACTTTAAACTGTAGGTCCCGCCACTCATGTATAAAATTAACGCACACAGCATAAGTGGTGTGAGAAGCTAGGTCGTAATCCTGACTGAAGGGTTGTAATGGCCAATTATGTTATGTATGTAATTGTAACTAAAAAATAAAAGAAACCACAGGCATAATTTAAAAGACGAAAGAAAAAATCATTCCATTTAAATATCATCTAAACTTTTTTAAAGTCTTGGAATTTTCCATTACCAATCAGAGAAATGCTTAATAATTGAAATCATTGTTTGGCATTTTGTTTTGAATTTTTTTTTTTAAATTTATTTAGTTAAACAATTAGAATCGCAATCCCAAATGAAAACTTTTTTTTTTGCAAAACTATGCGCCTAATCACAAGGCAAAGTCTTTATAACCCACATATGTGTACCCAAAGTTCTTTAGAAGTGTTAATTTAGAAGTGCTGAATAATAACAACAACAACAACATCAATAACAATAACAAATTAATTTTTGAGAAATTATCAAGTATTTCAATTTGTGGTTTTTGTTATCGTTTCGTCTGTTAAAAATTTAATTTAAATCTGGAAAAATTCACCAAATAATTATGAAAACATTTAAACCCCAGAGTTGAGATATGAAATCTTAAATTTGTCGTCATTAGATTTTATTATTGTTTCAGTTCAAGCCACTTGAATGCTTTCCATTGTTCTCAAATAAGTGCGTTTTTTATTTTTGCAATTTTTTTAAGGCGATTTTTAGCGATTTCTGATAAATAAAATTTTATGATTTAAAATAAAATTTTTATGTTTTTCTTTTAGAACAACTTATGATTTTAATTAACATTGCAATACAATACGTATAGTATAGTGTTTTATATTTAATTTGAGCCACTATTAAATATTGATCATTAACAGCCTTGAACTCTATTTTTAATTCGTTCAGAGACCACTTTTCAAAACGTGATTTAAACAAAACAAAAAATCGTATGTCTTTAGAACGAGTTTTTATTTCAAAAATGTTTTATTTTTTGTTACGATAAGAAAATGTTATAAAGTGCATAAAGAGAGGATCATGGAAATGGAATTATTTTTTTTTTTAAATACAAACCCCTATGCTTCTTAATAAAGTATTCGTTTACTTTTAATAGTCATTCACATCCTATCCTTTAATTTTTATGCCCAAGCACCAAAATAACTCCTATAAGATTTTAATATTCTAAGGGCCATTATTACAACTTGGCGTTAACTAATGGGAGGATTTTAATGCGCAGATAAATTTTACAGTTCCCTTTAGCTAAAGGTAACTTTAACTAAACCCAAGTTTAACTTCCCTTAGGGCCTTTACTACAACTTGCCGTTAACTAAAGGGGGCATTTTAACGCGCAGATAAATTGTTTTTCTTTATTGTAAGTAGACAATATGATGGAAGTAAGCATTAAGCTAAAGCGAGGATTATGCTATCGGTAACTTTTAAAGTTAAGTTTATGTTATTATATATTATTTTCAATATGGCGTCTTCAAATATAAACAAAATGAGCATATAGAACAAAAAACTAAATAACTAAAATAAGTTAAAGGTAGCTTTACAGTTCCCTATAGCTAAAGTTACCTTTAACTAAGCCTAAGTTTAACGGCAAGTTGTAATAATGGCCCTAACTGTTCTAACATTCACAGATACATATATAATAAGTTAGATTAGCGAAACCGTAGTCGCCGTAGTTTAGTAGGTTGGCTTATTAGACGTAAAGCCAGGGTTCATGAACCAAGCCAGAAATCAAAACAATTTCTTCGGCGATTTCCTCTTAACAGATTTCTGGGTAAAACTTTGGTAGTAAATAAAATTCCCGTGAAAAGTTTCTCAAAAAAATTTATCGTTCTGAGTCGAGTTTAAACTATACATCCCGCCACTCATGTATAAAACTAACACCCACAACATAAGTAGTGTGAAAAACTATGACAATAATCCTGACTGAAGGGTTGTAATGCCCAATTTATGTATGATAAGTTAGGTTATGATAGGTTGCTGATCGTCGTCGAAGGGTAAAGTACCACTTAAAACAGAGGTTTTGCAACATATCAATGTTCAACTTCAGGATTAGACATTTCGTAAAGCAAATTGTAGACATCATACATTTGTAATCCCGATCGCGAAATCACGGGATATTTCAGAATAATTCGGGATCCAAAAATCGATATTTTCTCAATAATAAAAATTAAAAAAAACAAATTTTTTATGTCTATAAAAAAAAATTTAAGAAAAAAAACGAAACAAACAGTAACAAAAACTCTTTGGATAGTTGAGTATCTAAATTAGTAACCTTATTAATTGATTTTATAGGGCTTTTGCATTGTTCGATGGCATCAAATAACTTTTTAGCAATGGAAGTATGGTTCTCCTCATTTGAGATGCTATTATTAAAGTCGAGTGATATAGAATTTTTTTCAGGACCTTTTGCAAAACGCAAGATTAATGCCTTTAATTTGGGTTTTATTAAAATCGTATCAAAATCTTTATCAAAATCAGTATTTGGATTTTTAAGAAAATTTAGTAACGGTGAATAACAGAGATTAACAATGAATCATCTTTTCGCTACTCATAAATACTCATGCAGTTTTGAGTATGAGTGAGTCAACAGTATTGAAATTCCACTATTCTGATTCATTCGAACTCAGTGCAACGTTGATTTATAAGTATAGGTTGCAATGAGTATGAGTACAACGTTGACATCAAACTCATAACTTTCGAAATATGTTTGATTCATATGCCTACTCATGCAGATTTATAAATTTAGAAAAGTACTTATAATATGTACTCATAAATGATCCGAGTGATTCGAATCATTCATCAAAATTTACAGTCTTAGTTGAAAGAAAAAAGGAACGACAAAGACAACAAGCAAAGTAAACACACAAAATTCTTGTGTTCGTACGCGAATCATACTTATTTGGTGCTTCATGTAAATGTTAAGTCGAGACGAGTCAAAGTCAATAACATTATGCGTATTGTTAAGTATGATTACGACGAGTACTTTAAACTTTGAATATGAGTAGTGTGTGTATGATATTTAAATAAGTATGAATGCGTATAAGTATCGGAAATTATAAGTATGACTCGAATCTACACATCGTTTTGAATATTTATTAGTGATCTTTGGTGAATACATAGTTCTGCCTTTCCGTATTCCTTTGCAAAGTGATTTATATAAATCTGTAGTAAAACTACAATTGATGGCTCTAATTTCACTTAGCATAAATGTTAATGCAGCATGAATTCAAAATTTCGAAATTCCAGTTTTGGGATTTCCCGATTAGCATTCCCAGTTTTGAGCCGAGGCTAACACACTGCCTACGAGACTACGGCGACTATATTTTTATCAAACCTATAAAATTTGATGAAAATCAATCAAATTCAAATCAAATCTTAAATTCTCCAATTTACGTTAAAAATTTGAAAAAAAAAATTCGAAACCGAGCCAAAAAAAAACTTGAATTTAATTTAATTAAATTGAAAAAAAATAAAACAAAACAAAAATAACGATAACGATAACAGCAACAACAACAACATACAAATATTTCGATTAATTTCACTTTCATTGAAATGCTTGTTTTAAAGGCATCTTCAACTGAATTATGGTTTCAGTTGCCATAATATTGGTGGACAAGCAAAAATAAAAAGAAAAAACAAAACGTGTCTTGCTATAAACAAATCGAAATGGAAAGCAATCGAAATGGCAACAAACAGCAGCCAATAACTTAAATCGCATTAAATTTGTTTAAATAATTTTTCGTTATTTTTTTTTTTTTTATTTTAGTTTAAGTGTTGTTGTTATTGTCTTCAAGTGTCTTTTTAATAAACAATAAAATAAAAAAAAAAATAAATTGACAATTTAACATCATTTTGTTTAAATACATTATCACTTGCTTCTCTATGTTTGTTGTTTTTATTTTTATTTTTCATATAAAAAATAATTGTTGTTGTTACGGTTTAAAACACATGTGCAATCGGTTTGGTTTTTCTATTTCGATTTGTTAAACAATAAACGATAACAGAATGAAAGAAAGAAAGAAAGATAATAAAAACACACACCTTTTTCCTTAAAAAGTCGTTGATAATAATAAAAAAATAAATAAAAAAAGTCTTAAAAATAATGGCAACAAATATTTCATATTTGCAGCAGCAGAAGATAAATTTCAACATTCAAAACGAATTTGGAATGCATACGACTTTGTAAGGCAGCAGACTACATCATTATGGTGAAATGAAATATGAATTTAATATAAAAAAATATCTACAGATTCATAAATTTTGAAAAATACTTATAATATGTACATATGTACTCATAAATGATTCGAGTGATTCGAATCATTCATCAAAATTTACAGTCTTAGTTGTTGTTGCATTTAAGAAATAGAATAATGAAAAAGGCAAGGACAGCAAGCGAAGCAAACTCACAACCTTCTTGTGAGTATTGTAGTGTTCGTATGCGAATCATACTTATTTTATGCTTCGTGTAAATGTAAAGCCGGGACGAGTTGAAGTCAATAACATTATACGTACTGTTAAGTATGAATACGACGAGTACTTAAAATTTTACATATGAGTATGATATCAAATAAGTATGAATGTGTATAAGTATCTGAAATTATAAGTATAACTCGAATTTACTCATGGTTTTGAATACTTATTGCTGATCTGTAGTCCAGATGCAAATTCCTACGTATTACAAATTTTGTACCGACTGCAGTGATGTGGAAAAGAATGAGAAGGCTTAAGTGTAGATAGGTAATTTGAAAGCTCAGAAGCTTATTTCCAAAGATAATATCTGGGGAATAGGCACTCTGAATGTATTAATGTGTTCCTGTGCTATTTATTTATCCATTTTCCGACTATTTTTCATTTTAAAAGAGGAGCTGACTGCAAAGGTATCCGATCAACTGTCTATTATAGTAAACAATACTATAAATACTCCATTGAAATGGATATCGTGGCTGTCTGTTTATGTAACTTAGTCTTCTTTCGAGACCTCCTAAAGATTTATAGTTCTGAGCAAAGGTTACACCGGTTTTCTTAGCAAGATTTAAAAGTATAAGAATAGTACAATTAGACTACTACTATACTATAGCAAAAGATTGGCTCTGTGAAAGTGTACGTTTTCACGCCGGCGCTGTAATTCTTGCTTGTCGCCCACGGGCGGCTGCAGTTAACGGTTTTCGCTCTAACAGACAGCAGCCATTATGCAGCATAAAATGAATAAAATAGAAACTAAAATAAACGCTTTTAACCGAACTTGAGTCTCAAATGCGTACCGCCGATGGTAAACGTCACCCGATGTGGCAGTCTAGTGCGGGCCACTGGTGGTACACGTGACCCGATGGCGCTGTCTAGTGCACGTCACCTGTAATACGCGCGGGTGTAAATGTATTAAACTAGTGTGCGTGAGATGTTATCGAAATTTATTGTCAAGATTCTGCAGTTACTACTGGAAGGCTCCTTATAAGATATTAGGTGACAGAGTTTAACTGGCTATATATGTAAGCTATTAAAAATACCATTGCAGTATTCAAATTTTAAAGCTTCCCATGCTAGAAAAGAATAAGAAAATCAATAAAATAGTAGTAGGGTAGGAAGAAATGCTGCATTATGTTACACACATAATGTTACAAAAACATCATCTGTTGGTAAGAATGGATGTAGACAGTAAGAGTAAATGCATGGGAACTGGATTAAGGGCAACATCGCCAAAGATGACGAAGAGATTTAGAGATTGGATTAGAGAGGACTAACAGTTTTTGAATATATTTCAAAAATCCAAACACGAATAACACATATTGAGCTGCTTCGTACTAACGGGTAATTTTTTAGCTATTATCTTCTTGGCAACACTGGTTTAAACAGCTCACTCAGGTTTCGTGTTTTGTTTCACTGTCAAACATCGTCAGTTTGGTAATTTAACCATGAATTTAATATTGAATTTTATTATCAAAGCGGGCTCTTGGAAAGTTAGTCGGAGACTCACTTCTTTATTGAAAAATTGTGTTCAGCAACGAAGCTCACTTTTGGCTCAATGGATACATAAATAAGCAGAATTATCGATTTTAGAGTGAAGATCAGCCAGAAGCATTGCAAAAGCTACCAATGCATCCAGAAAAAGTTACAGTTTGATACGGTTTATGGGCTGGTGGCATCATTGGACCGTACTTCTTCAAAGATGCTGCGAATTGTAACGTAATTGTGAATGGTGAGCGCTGCCGTGAGATAATATCTAACTTTTTTTGCCACTCGCATGAAATGTGGTTTCAACAAGCACGCGTAACAGTGGACTTTTATTTCACGTTCGGGACCAGTCAATTGGCTGTCTAGATCTTGCGACTTAACGCCTTTAGACTATTTTTTGTGGGGCCCGCTTCAATTGACGCATTAGAAGACAACATTGAAGCATTTATTCATGAGATACCGGTTGAAATGTTGGAAAGAGTATTGCCTAAATTGGACTAAGCGGATGGACCATTTAAGGCGCAGTCGCGGTCAACATTTGCATAAAATAATCTTCAAAAAATAAATTATATGGACCGTACACTATCGATTCAAATAAAGATTTCATGCATTTTTCTGAATTTTATGTGTTTTTTTTAAGTTTTCCTACAGCTCTTAAAAAATCACCCTTTATATATGTACATATAAAATACTGTGAATTCTTCCTCTGTAAGAAACCATTGAGATACGCTACTATCAGTAGTTAATTTATAATGCAATTATACGGCAATTTTGAATCTAAAAATAAATAATGTTACGAAGTATTGGAAAAACTTAAAATGCTACAACAATTGGGCAACATTATTTATCTGTGAATTGTTTTTCCAAACAAAACCATACGATCTGCTACTACAGTTGACGATTGTCTGTGCATTGTTCAGTCATGTAAGGAAAACTTGATAATTTTCTTCACAATTTTCTATTTTTTTTGTTACCAAATAAAGATTATGAAAAAAAAGAAATTGAAAAACACGTTTTTCAATGGCGACAAAATTTTGGTTTTTTTAAATTAAAAAAAAAATTCAATTGAAAAAAAAAACAATAACAAAAAACAAAATGTGGCGACAATAACATTAGGTAGGTATGGAGATTTGATGACAATGAACTTTTTTAATTATTTACTACACCGCACACCGGTAACTTGGTGGCAACAGTAAGGAAAGGTAACTTAGACCTCTAACGGTATATTATAAGCTCGTAAATGATTATTTTTAATTGTTGTATGTATGTACAGAGGTATAGTTACACTATCTTTTGTGGCTGAAGTAAACAATTTTTTATTTTTTGAATCTGAAAAACAAAAAACTTTATCAGGTGCAAAGACCAACAATGCTTGTTTAAGTTTTTTGTAAAAAAAAAACTTTTTTAAACTTTTTATTACAAAAATATGTAATTTTTTGAAGCATATTTTCTTTGCTACTTGAGTTTATTTTTTTTCAATAATTTTTTTTTATTTGTTGCTAATTTAAACTAATTTAAGTTTATTTTTTATTGTTTCTTTTTTTTTTTTTTTAATTCATTGTAGTGTGAACAATTTGCCCATCCACTTGACCTTTAACTGCGTAACTAGCCATAATTACTGGGTAAATAATTAGTGAAAAAAAAAACAATACATTTCACTTCATAGAGTGTTTATAATAAAATCAACATTCGGAACCTATTTACCGAGAGAGATAAAATATGAGTACCACATATCGCATTATTAATTATTAATAATACAATAAAACAATTGTTATTGTTGTTAAAAGAGGGAAGGTCAACACATGTTTGTTATACTAGACTAACTCGAGAAACTAAAGACGGTTCTTGAAAGCTTGTGTAAAAATAATTCTAATATACGACATAACAAACGATCAAAGTGTGGCATGTTGGCACCCGGCTGGAACGAACTTCTCTTTGTTTTAATTTTCATGCACGTTAAGGTTTCTATATTTATACTCCGATTCCAAATCAATTTTAAATTTTTAAGGCCAAAATGATAAAAAGATTTTTTATTAGAAAACTTACAATTAATTTATCACAATTAAACCTGACATACAGTAAGATCCGATGAAACGGCAATCTACCATACAAAAGCGGTGCACTATGTAGCGACAGTGGATACTATGCATCTTTTTCAACGCTATTTTGTTCTCAACTGTATTTTCTGAAGTCACAATCACAGTACGAACGCAGATCTCCAGTTCCCTCGTTAAACGCTGTTTCGTTTAGCGCTGGAACTTATTGGAACGTAACCCCCGCGTTAAGCGGGGTCTTACTGTACATATGGTTATGAAAATGGAAATGGTGTTGTTAAAATAATAAACAAAAGCTCCAAAACCTACTCAATGATTATAAAATAATAAACAAAAGGTCCAAAAACAATATAATGGACTTGTTCGCGTGATCAACGAATAAGTAAAGAAAATGTAGCAACATAAACAATGGACTTGTTTACAAGATCGATGAATAAACAAGAATATAGCAACAACATTAGTATAGAAAAAATATAGAGGATAAAGATGTAAACAGCCAACAACAAAGTGCAGCGAACAAAAAAGTAAACAACCAAAAAAAGTGCAGTATAAAAAAATAGCGGATAGACAAAAGCACAAGCAACAACTACTCTGCCTGGACGAATGTAAACAAGATACATAAACAACAATAATGAAAATAAGTTGTTTACATTTTTCGATATTTCTCAAAGACATTCTCCTTCAAGTGAGCATTCATTACACTGCTGACACTTGTGATATAAAAGCCAAGATAGAGTATGCAATGGTGGTAGAGAAAGATTCAGTCAGTCTAATGTGAAGACACGTTGTGTGTGAAGAGAATATCGTGGTGTTGCTTACAAAAAGGTTGTAAGCAGAGAAGAATAACGAACAGTTGTTATTGCGTACGTGGAAGAGTGTGAAATAAGAATAGCAATTAAAGTAAATTGTCATTGCGTAAATCAATTTCTAAAGGTGGAACACGGAATTGTGCGAACAATAAAGAATTGATCTAAAATTAAACACATATTGATTCTTATATTTATTTGTCAAAACGTAACAATATTTACATAGATACTGCAGATTATAACAACAACTTGTTTACCCCAACCAATATCTATTTACACATATACATAACAGGACATTACAACACTTCAATCAGGTTTACGATCTACATAGCTACATGCCTCATTTATGTTGTATGTGCCAATATTAGACATGAGTGGCGCGATTTACAGTTTAAGGTCGATTCCGAACTGACAAATTGTTGAGAAACATTTCATGGCAATTTTATTTACTCCCAATGTCTATGCCAGAAATCTACTGAGAGGAAGTCGCCGAAGAAATATTTTCATATTTTCGTTTTGATGTCTGACCTGGGATTTGAACTCGGGCCTTACGTTTAATAAGCCAAAACACTACCTACTAGACCACGGCGACTTCTACGTTCAACGGGAATATATTTCTACGTTCTACGAGAATAGCGTATACTTTTCTGCAGCTCATTTCAATTAGATTAGACGCAACACGTCCTCAAACTAAACGACTAGTTTGTATGAAAACTAGACCAGTGAATGAACTGTAATAAAGAGAGCGTATGGGTTTATCTACAAGGTGAATTATGAAACTCCACACTCAACACTCACCACTCTTATACGAAATTTCATGTTCTAAATATCGTATCTCTGCTCACTTGATTATTAAAAATGAGTATTTTGGCTGGTTTACAATAACAAGAGACAATAGCCTATCATCGTTAGAGAGTTGATATATAAATCAGGTGAAAATATTAAGTTTTCTCTACCGTAATGAGGAACAAATAAATCTCATGAGTCATATTGGCCAGACAGGCTAAAAGGCTTGTCAATACTAACTACTACTGCAGAACACGCAGAATACGTGATCTCATAATTGTTCTTCTCTCTAATGGCCTGTAGAATTTTATCGAATCACATGAATTAAATATTTAAATTCATTTAAACTGCTGCAATATGATTTGAACTGTATTTTTAGATT
Source organism: Sarcophaga peregrina (assembly GCA_014635995.1). NCBI lineage: Eukaryota > Metazoa > Arthropoda > Insecta > Diptera > Sarcophagidae > Sarcophaga > Sarcophaga peregrina. The sequence goes on along the minus strand of CM025790.1, from coordinate 51,913,126 downwards.
TTTTTTCACGTCAAAACACAACGAACATAAATTCACATTCAAAATTCTATGGAGTGTGCAGCCGTAGTAGAAAAAGAAAGTACGAGTTTCGATTGTTATTGTTTTAAACACTCAAAAAAAAAAAAACAAAAAACATTAAAAAACATTGTCATCATTATCATCGTACATACATACATATGTACGTACGTATGTACATATGTCTGGTACTTAAACAACGACAAAATGCTCAAGTCACGTTTTATAGTTTCACAGTCAAAAAGAAAGAAACAATCTCTGGCCAATGCCATCCAGTAAGTAGATTGAATGGAAATGAAGACGGATTATGGTGTGTTCATGAATGAAATACAAAAGCACGATTTTCGATAAGACTTCTCTGCTCAATTTTCAATTGAAATGAAAATGAAAGAAAAAAAACCAAAACAAAAACTATGAAATTTTATTTTGATTTCAATTCTTCAATTCTTAAAGCCGACTACGACATTCGATTTTAAATGCAGAAAAAAAAGAACTTGAAAGTTTTCTTTAGAAAAGTGATTGTCTGTAGTAAGTACGTATGAGCGAGCGATTGTCTGGGAAAGGTTTTTAAAGAATCAACAATTCATTGGGAAAGTTACAAATAAAGCGAAACGAGAGCATGATTTTGTATTTTCGTTGACTTTTATTTTGCATCATTGTACATGGCAGGGCATACTTCCCTAATCGCCCTATCACTCTCTCTCTCTCTCTCTCTCTCTTAATGTCTAGTTAATAAGCAAAGATTGGCCCTGGTCTAGTAAGTAGTGTGTTGGCTTATTGAACACAAAGCCAGGGTTCAAATCCCAGGTCAGACATCAAAAACGTAAAATAAAAAAAAAATATTTCAACAGATTTCAGGGAAAAATCTGAAAGTAAATAAAATTGTCACGAAAAATTTCTCAAAAATCTGTAGTTCAAAGTCGAATTTAAATTGTAGGTCCCGCCACTCATGTATAAAATCATGAGTGGTGTTGAGAAGCTGACTGAAGGGCTGTAATGGCACTACAAATTTCAGACCAAGACTATAACTCAGACACAACAGCCATAGACTGTACATAGAATTTAGTTATCAAAACATAATTTAAGAGTGGAAAATTTGACAAGACTCGGGTGAATATTCTTCAAATAAAGCACACGAAAAAAACTGTAGTAACACAGCCTAGTTAGTTATAGTCCTAATCAGATTCCGTTGAGGATGATTTTATGGTTACCCTGCTGAGGCAGGTAGAAATTAAAAGGCTAGAGGAGAGAACTTTTCAATTTGCGGTCAAGCCAAAGCATTACAAGGATTTTTTTAGACATATGGGCCCTAGATATAGGTTTTACGAGTTATACAGTCGGGGTATCTAATATCCAGTGTCTTTAAGACTACTAATCAGACTTCATTGGAGATAAATTTAGGGTTACTTGCCGTGTAGTGGTAGTTAATAGCTGGCGGCCAGAAACTGTTTTAGGTTTAGGTCTTGCCAGACCTTTTAGGGTTTTACCGTTTTGAACAGAGGGACCTTGAATACACCTTATACGGTCAGAATATATAATGTGTGAGTCGCCGTAGTCTAATATATACTGTGTTGGCTTACCAGAACCAAACCCGTGGTTTTAACCTCAGTTTAGACATCTCGAGCGAAAGCGAACATAAAAAAATATTTCTTTTGGCCACTTTCTCTCAGCATTCAAAAACAAAGAAAAAATGTGAGTGTACTAACCTCGATCACCAAGGCAATGGAGTTAGAGCCGGTTGACAGAGTATCTGCATATGTAGACAATCAGGCAGCCGTAAAGGCACTGACTGGGCATGAAAATGATTTCTGTCTACTGTCAGATTTTCAAAAGGCACATGAATTTTGAACTCGTACGGTATGGAGAAGCAAAATACATGGACCATGTAGTTAAACTTTCTTTGGAAAATAATTTTGAACTAATTGATCAGGTTAGCAGTACGGAAAAGGATACTTCTTGACGTCAAGGTTACTCAATTCACAGACTTAAACGTTCTAGAGCAGAGTAAATACTGGAGAGGGAGTTTATAAAGATTCTATTCAAATTTGAATGCTAAAAACCAGTTTGTGAGACTTGAGTTCGCCTTTTTTCTGCAGGGTTTACGACAGTTTTGAGAAGCCTGAAATTTTCCAATACATTCGGTAGTGTACACAGCCAAAGACTAAAGGTTGTAGGCTGGGGTTTCTTCGATACCCTTGTAGACTTGGCCTCTTTTAGGTTTCTGATATTGAAAGTTTGATTTCTGGTGGCAATTGATTGGACCCTATTTTTTTTGCTTTGTCTCCTATATTCGTTCTTTTTAACTCGGACAGAAAACTGTACTTAAATTTTCCTTTTACGTATGTATATACTTTAAGGCAACCTGCGCAATTTGTAGGCTCACATTATGTTCACTTTCTGGCCTCTAAATGGCGCTAGGCTTCCTCAAGTCTAACTACTGAAAGAGCCTTCGAATCTGACGCAATTCAAAGTTTTTATATTGATTGCAAAACTGTTGTGATAGGATTGAACATCAAATTTAATTAAGTTTTGATCGTAGTTCTTGAAAGCTCATTGCTTTAGGTTCATATACCGAGATTTAATGGGTGATTTTTTGAGAGCTATGGGAAAATTTTTCAAAAAAAAAAAACACATAAAATTCAGAAAAATGCATGAAATCTATATTTGAATCCATAGTACGGTCCATATAATTTAATGTTTGAAAATTATTTCATGCAAATATTGACCGCGACTGGCGTACTCTTTCCAACATTTCAGCCGGTATCTCACAAATAAATTCTTCAATGTTGTCTTCCAATGCGTCATCAATTGAAGCGGGCTTGTCTGTATAGACATGAGCTTTAATATAGCCCCACAAAAAATAGTCTAAAGGAGTTAAATCGCACAATCTACGTGAAATAAAATGTTCACTGAACTCATCTCTCAATAAGTCCATTCTTACGCGTGCTGCGTGGCATGTGGCAACGTTTTGTTGGAACCACATATCATGCAAGTCAAGCTCTTGCATTTTTGGCAAAAAAAATAAAAGTTGGATATCATAGTCACAATAGCCCGAATAGCCACTTCAGTGGGTCGATTAAACTGACCATAAAATGGAAGAAGCACGCGATGAACTTTCTTAACAGAGCACGCATTTTGATAATAAAATTTCATGATTTGCAAGAGTTGTTCGTTTTTTTGCTTTTTTGCACACCAAGTTGATGCGATATCTTAGTTGTATACCAATGAGAAATCGCCGTGGTCTAGTGGGTAGTGTGTTGGCTTATTAGACAAAAGCCCCAGGTTCGAATCCCAGGTCAGACATCAAAACGAAAAATATTTCTTCGGCGACTTCCTCTCAGCAGATTTCTGGCAAAGACTCTGAGAGTAAAAATTGCCATGAAAAGCTTCTCAAAAATCTGTCATTCGGAGTCGACTTTAAACTGTAGGTCCCGCCACTCATGTATAAAATTAACGCACACAACATAAGTGGTGTGAGAAGCTAGGTCGTAATCCTGACTGAAGGGTTGTAATGGCCAATTATGTATGTATGTTCGTTTGTAAGACGATTCATGGTTAAATTATAGACCAAACTTAAGATGTTTGACAGTGAAACAAAACACGAAACGTGCGTGAGTCGTGTTGCCAGTGTTGCCAAATAGATAATAACTAAAAAATCACCCGTTACTTTATTGTTTGACACTTTTTCTTGTTTATTTAAGGCGACCTGCGCAATTAGGAGGCTCGTATTATGTTCACTTTCTGGCCTCTAGATGGTGCTATGTTTCCCCAAGGCTGACTATTGAAAGAACTTTCATATTTGCCGCAATTTATATTTTTATATTGATTGAGAAGCTGTTGTGATAGGATTGAAATTTAAATTTAAGTTCATATACCGAGATTTATTTAGTTAAGGCCTGTTTATATTTGAGATATGAATAGATAATGCGAAGATTTCTATTTGATTACTGTGTGAGGTTTCTAAAGCTGTTGCTCATTTAAAATTGTAACGAGAAATTTGATCTCAAAGCACGCTTATGATGCTAATGACCTTTAAGCTATTTTTACGTGACATTAGTAAACATTATAAAGAAGATATTTAAACTTTATTTTTTTTAAAAGGTTCATACTTTAAGTGTTTATTTAAAATTCTTAACAGTTTAATTATATTGTTTGTGTTTTATGACTGGACAAGACAAGACAAGACTGTATAAAACGAAAAAGTAAAAAATATGAATACAAAGAGTGACTAATAAAAATGTTTCATTTATTAGATAAGGAGGGGCGATAGAATATTTACAAAATTTAAAAATTAAAATAAATTTGATTTCATAATGAGAACCTTACAGGCTTATGGGGATTTTAAGTTAAAAAAAATTTTTTTTTTAATAAAACACGCACGTTTGCATGTGCCGTTTTTCGCTCTCATTCTGTTGATGATTAAACTGAAGATTTTTTTTTTACTTTGTATTGATAATCATAGAAAAAGAAAGTAAATCATGGGTAAATAATGACATGAGATGAGAAGCAAAAAATATATTTTGGTTCCCATAGAATCATGAATATTAGTCTGTTTTTTTTTTTTGTTTATCATTTGCATTTTATATGCATGTTTGATTACTTTTCTATTTTATTTCAAATGTTCTAATTCCCAAAGATCTGCTACTGACTTTTTTTTTCACCAGCAGCATTGCGGTAAATGTATACTTATGTTGCACAGACAATCTTTATGATGATAACGTTTCGTTATTGGAGCTGTTAATCTCTCACCTTCAATATGAGTTTTTATTTTTGAATTACTTTTTCCGTAATAATGGAAAGAACAAAATTTCCATATGATTTTGAAACTCATGGCACGTTTTGTAATACTAAACTACTTTTTCTGGCTTGTTGTGTTTTCATGATTTTATTTCCCCAAAACAAAAACCATAAAATAAAATAAAAATATTTTTAATTCCCATATGCCTTGTTTTCCATTAATAAATTCATGTAAAAACAAAAACGAGCATACGGCAAACATTCTAGGCCATTAACTGAATTTTTTTATGAAATTTATTTCAAATTCTATTTCCATTATCAAGATATTTATCTATTGTATGTGACCGCTTAATTAAATTAAAGAAGTTTTGTTTCTTCTCTTTTCTTTTTGTGTTTATTAAGAAACTTTACAACAAAAGTCAAGTGTTTTATGGCTTCTTTCTTTCTTTTTTTGGTAATATTTACGGTTGTTACTGTTTGTGTAACAAATAAAGTCTCATTAATAATTTTATTGTGTTTCTTTTGACTTTTTTTTCTCTATTGAAGCCTCTTTAAATGCTTCTGTTTAAAGACTCAAAAACCGTTTCATCAAGAACAGAACAATATTCGAATGAATGATTAATGATGGTTGGCCAACCTGTAAGCCAATACCGAAGAAAAGAAAAGTGAAATTTGATATTGGGATTGTTTTGGAAAGAATTTTATTTGTTCTCCTTTTCATTCTTAACAAATAAATTTAAACATTCTAATTTAGGTTCTCAAATTTTGTTGTCCTAATTAATTGTAAAACCATTTGATCATATAAACTAGGCCAACAGCAGTTTTAACGTTTACGTCAAACAAGTCTTACATGCTTTACATCAGAGAACAGCAATTAGTATTCAAAACGATGAGTAGATTCGAGTCATACATATAATTTCTGATACTTATAAGCACTCCTACTTATTTTAATATCATACTCATATTACTCATACTCAAAGTTTGAAATACTCGTAGAACTCATACTTAACAATACGTATGATGTTGTTGATTTCGACTCTTCATGTCTCAATATATACATGAAGCACAAAATTAGTATGATTCGAGTACGATCACCACAATACTCGCTAGAAGGTTGTGTGTTTGCTTTGCCTGGTGTCTTTATCTTTTCTCTCTACTTTGTATGTAAATGCAACAATAACTACGACTGTAAATTTTGATTAATGATTCGAATCACTCGAACCATATCTAAGTATATTTTTAAATTTATGAATCTGAATGAATCAAACATATTTCGAATGTTATGAGTTTGATGTCAACGTTGTACTCATACTCTTTGCAACCTTTACTTAAAAATCAATGTTTTAGCGAGTACGAATGAATCAGAGTAGTTGAATTTCAATACTCATGAGAGAATGAGTTCTCTGTTTTGCATACATACATATATATAATTGGTCATTACAACCCTTCATTCAGGCTTACAACCTAGCTTCTCACACCACTTATGTTGCGTGCGTTAATTTCATATATGAGTGGCGGGACCTACAGTTTAAAGTAGATTCCGAACTACAAATTTCTGAGAAACATTTTCATGGCAATTATATTTACTCTCAGAGTTTTTGTCAAAAGCAGCTGAAAGGAAGTGGCCGAAGAAATATTTTTTTTAAATTTCGTTTTGAAGTCTGACCTGGGATACTAATAAGCCAATATACTATCTACTAGACTAAAGATGATATATGCGCCTCTAAAGAAATACTTTTCCAAATTGGAAAAAGCAGCATGGAATTCAACAAACAGTAGGTGGTGGGATATACGTTTCAATAAGTTCCAACGCTAAACAAAACGAAGCAACTTAACACGTACGTATGTAAATACATTGCAACTTCGGAAAATACAGTTGGAATTCTTATGTATTCTGGACTGACAAATAAAAGAGCGTTAAAAAAGTATATAGTATACGTCGTCGCTATATAGTCCACCGCTTTTGGTTGGTTCATGCCAGTTACTTTTGCACAAATATACGACGAGTATCAATATAGTGTGTGATCCCAATACTACAACGTAATACTGAAACAGCATTAACCGAAGCATCGTTAAGCGGGGTCTTACTGCGAACTACTATTCTAATTCGACTAGAAAACGATTTGCATTCTAAATGGAATTTTAAGGGGACACTGTGCTATTGGAAGTTTCGCTGTTTTTGGGGGACAGAACGTTTAATGATCTATGTATGGTGGTCGGTTTCATCCCGAACTTGGGGTAACGGATCATGGCAAGGAGACCTTCCACCTCCTGGGTAACATAATAAAAATTGCCATGAAAAGCTTCTCAAAAATCTGTCGTTCGGAGTCGACTTTAAACTGTAGGTCCCGCCACTCATGTATAAAATTAACGCACACAACATAAGTGGTGTGACAAGCTAGGTCGTAATTCTGACAGAAGGGTTGTAATGGCCAATTATGGATGTAAGAATTAAAGTTGAGGGGAAAGTACAATAGAACGAATGGTTATCGAACTAAGACACTATACCAGTAAAAAGCGACCATTGTTTACTTCAAATGCCAATCAAACTGGAGACAATCTGTTTAATAATTGAGTTCAAAAAAAAATGTTCTTATAAGATATCATGTACAGAAAAATAAATAATTTCTGCCATTTGAATAAGAAAATATTTTTCCATTTATAGCATAATTGTTTTGACCCACTATCATTCTTAAAATATTTTATTTGTGTTAAAATTAAAATTACTTTAAAGGGTTAAATAAAAGGGCTCACCTCTGGCTTTATTAGTATTGATGTTAAATCTATTTGGATACGAAACTTAATAGAAGAATGAATGAATGAATGATGGGCAAATGAACGTTCATAATTGTAAAAATGAATACTTAAATTAAGTTTAATTAAAAAATATGGAAAAGTACTTAAATGTAATGCTGTAAAATCGAAATAAAAAAAATACCGTCAAAGAAAAAAGTCTACATACGCCATCGTATGATTTTTATGAAATTGAAAAAAAAAGATGTTACAGAATTATTAAAAGGCATTTACAATTAAGAATGTTTGAAGAGAAATAAAATCCAGTATGAAAAATATGACTTAGTCAAATAAAAGCTCTACATACAACGGTGTATGTAGACTTTTACCTGTGACTGTAGATGGGCAAACAATATAATTCTATATGAAAGTTAATCTATAAAACTAATACTTTCTTAAAGACAACTTTCATACTAGAAAACGTTTTTTATTTTACTTAAACGAGCATTAATTAAAAGTACAATCTCTTCAGGTATGTTATGCTTAAACGCACGATTTAAAAATGTTTCAAGATAATGTACGTATGTATGTATGTATGGGGCTGTATATTAAACAAAAATAATAAATTTCATCATTATGGTTTATTGGCCAATTATTGACTGTAAAACTGATAAACGGAAAAGAGTTGTATTCTGTTCGGTTATTGTTGATAAATTGACTCACAAAGAAATTTTTGAAATATTTTTTCCTGTTTCTACGTTTTCTTATCAGCAACAAAAAAAATTAAATTAAATTATAAATTAATGTTTTTCTCTTTAAAATTTATTAATAAACTTGAATGCACTCCCTCCGATTGCAAAATATTGGCAAGACACTGTTCAACAATACCTGCCTTAGAACACGAAATATTTTTTTGTTCTGTTAGTTTATCAGGTCGTGGAAATGTGTGGAAGAGTATCTTATCAGTTTTATGGTTCTTTCTTTCTATTACACAGAGTATATGGTAAATATTTTTTTATTTATTTTGATTAAATGCATATTTTAAGTAAATATTTTAAATGGAAACAAAGTATTTTAATTCCCCTAGACCGGTAGTCGTCACTCAATAGGGTAAGCACTTGGATGACGAATCAAACGATGAAATTGATTTATAAACTCATTACTCATTAACAAAACTAATGATTTATTCCTTACTATTATAGGTGAGGAAATTTCTTATGACAATAACAAACAAGTGAACTTTTCAATTAATTCCATTTGAATTTATAACTTTCTCAACTACACTCTACTCCATAAAAAATTTTTTTTTGCTTTTTTGCACACCAAGCTGATGCGATATCTTAGTTGTATACCAATAAGACATGGTTCAACCCGTCTTCTCCCTTTAACCTATCTAGCTAAGGAGTTATAATTTAATTTTTTGCAACCTTTCATCATACTGTGATTTTGAATGCATAGATCGTATCTCGGTTAGAGCAATACGAATGTTGGCCTTCAAATGTTCAATTATCTCTGGAGAAAACAGCTTCTTGGCGGCCAATTAATATCGCCATTACGGCTTTTTAAAGGGCCATTAAACGTTTGAAGAAGTGGTCTAGTAGGTAGTGTGCTGGCTTACTAGATGTAAAGCCAGGGTTTGAGCCCCAGGTCAGATTTTGCGGCTATTTTCTCTCAGCAGATTTCTGGCAAAAACTCTGAGAGCGTAAATAAAATTGCAATGAAAGGTTTCTTAAAAATCTGAAGTTCGGAGTCGACTTTATACTGTAGGTCTCGCCACTTATGTATAAAATTAACACACACAACATAAGTAGGGTGAGAAACTAGGTCAATAATCCTGACCGAAGGGTTGTAATGACCAATTATGTGTGTGTGTAAACGTTTGACGCAATAATTCGATTGTGGCATGAGATGTATGGCAAGTTGTACCATCATGTTCAAAACAAACATCGTCTGTATCTATGCCATGAAGAGCAGATATAAAAACTCGGGTATCAGGGAGCAATAGGTGTAATGGTTGCTCTGTGCTTATTTTCAAATATGAGTCAATTATGCCTCCGTTCTACAAGCCGCACCAAACGGTCACTCACAATGGGTACATTGGCTTCTGTAAGACAAGGTGTGGGTTTTCTGATCCCCAAATACGGCTATTTTGCATGTTAAAGTACCCAACAAGATGGAAATGAGCTTCAACCGAAAAGATGATTTGTTTTTCGTTGGCCTAATATATCTCAACATTACTCAAACGTTAATTCGTTACGTGCAGTGGCGATAATATACTGATATAGGGTGGCTTAAGTATCGCCAGATTCGAAATAGCCGATAATTCAAATTTAAATCAATAGATGACCCACCCGATATATACCAACATTTGCCTTTAAGAGATGCATAGTTCAGTGTTGACTTTTGATGTTAGAATGAGGATAAAATACATCAGTTTCGCAGTAATTCCTTAAGAATGACGACAATCGCGCAATTGCTAAAAGACCTCATAAAATGCAAAAACTCCCCCATATTGTCTTAAATAATCATGAAATAATAAGAAATAAAGACCTAGCTATTTATTAAATTGGCTGTCATTTATAGATTTAGTCTCTTTTGCCAAATCTACGCGAATGGATGTAGAATTCAACAAACACGTGCAAATTCTAAATTCGTTTTATCAAAATTGGTTTTCTGTTTGGACCACAATTGTCTAAAAGAATGGATAAGTGATTAAACAAAATTTGTGAATTTTGGCTGTCATCTAGATCATGGGATTTGATCGCGTTAGACTTTTTCCTGTGGAGTTTAATTTAGTCAGAGGTGTATGCGAATAAGGCACGGCACTGCTTAAAGTGAACACCAAGTGGCCATGAAAAGTTTCTGAAATATGTCGTTCGAAACGTATTAACTAATTATGGCCATTAAAACACCTTAATCAGGTTAGACTAGTTTACACACCCTTCTATGTGTGTTCGTTAATTTTCGAGTGGCGACCTCATTCTTTTAGAGTCGACGTCGAACCCAGAATTTGAAAACTTTTCTGCAATCTTTATTCAGAGTCTTATTGCCAAAATTGCTGAAGGAAGTTTGCCAAAATCCTTTTTCTTGTGAGCACCATATACATCGTCTTGTCTAAAACGACACACAACAAAGACGAGTAACTCGTCGTTCGGAAACGCCATAAACGATATTCTCATCATTCATTGATAAATAACACATATAATATATAGCAGTTAGGTTATAATAAACCAAAGGGAATAAAAAGAGATTTTCATTTAAATTGGTACACTTAGAAAATTCGTAGGGGGTTCGATTAACCGGCCAGACATAAAATAATGACAAAAAGTATTTTTTGCCATTTATTTTAGAGTTTGGAAAAACTCTGAAGTAAAAACATAAAATGCCATAAATTTCAAGCAAAACCTGACGTTACTCTCGTTAACTGAGGTCCGCATATGTATAAAATTAACACATAAACATCAGTAGGTGATAAACTAATTAAAATCTGAATAAACGTTTACTGACAAATTACGTAAAAAAAATTGTAAATTCAAAAGTCTGCATGTTATAATATATTTACAGTAGGACGAGTATTCTCGTCTTGGCAATGCGGAATGCCCTGTTAAAGACAATAATATTCGTTTTTGGCAGCAAATGTGTTAACATAAGTACAGTAACGGAAGTTTGCCGTAGTTTAGTAACTATGAGACCCTGTCAGACACCTCTTTAGCCAAATGAAATATTGAAAAATATTTTTTCGGCGACTTCATATCTGTTAGCCATGTAATAAGCAATTCCTATAAAAATATCAATATTTTTTTTTTTTTGATATATGATGGCCTAAAGCGAAATAAAACAATTTATAACAAATTAAACAAATAAATACCCATAAAAATAAAAGATAACAGCAAATAAATAAAATGGAAATAAATTATTCAAATAAATAATAATAAAATATGATTGATATTACGAATGACAGATAAACAAATCTTATTGAAAATACAACAATAAAAAAATATTAGAATAATAATAAAAAGAAACCACAACAACAGATACCAAATTACACCGTTTTTATTGTAATCTGAATAATTTTTTTTTTGTCATACCATAATACTCCTCTAAAATCTATGTGATAATACAGGGATGACGAAACGTACATACACAGATTTTGAAGTGTATTGAATACACCGAAATTTTTAAATTCCCACAATCAATAACGATTAATAATTTTGTTTTTTTTTTAAAGAAAACCAAAACAATGACAATTTATTTGCAGTACAGTGTAATGTAAACAAAAATTTATAGACAGAATTTGATATAAAAAAAAATGATAATGAAAGGACGATATGTACGGAGCATATGTATGTGAATAATTATGAAAATGTAATAGAAAATGAGATAGAAAAACTTACCCAAGAATTATCACGAAATTGTGACATTTTCGCTGCACTCCACTGGAATATTTATCAATTGTAATCCAAACAAATATTGAGTAGAGAAATTTTCACAAAAAAAGACACACAAAAATATTCACAATAAAAACTGGAAAAAATAAAAAAAAAATTTTAAAAAAAAATTAATTAATTTAAAACATTATCAACAAGAAATAAAACAATAAATAATAAAATTAATTTCTAAAAAAAAAATTATTTTACAACTATAAAAGGTGGCTTAAAAGCATGTCTATTATGTATAGCAACCCAGCTTGAATTAGGTTGTCAGTTGCCAAACTGGTATAACATATGGTCGCTAACAACTAACAGCTAGCAGTTGTCATTGGTGCGTAGATGTTTTCATTCATATTTCCGCAAAACATATTTCTCGAATAAAAGCCCACCGTAGCCTAGTAGGTAGTGTGTTGGCTTATAAGACGTGAGGCCACGGTTCAAACCCCCGGTCGGACATCTAAAAACGTAATATGAAAAATTATTTCTACAACAACTGCCTCTCAACCTGAAATCTGAGAGAAAATAAAATTGCCATGAAGAAACTTTTCAAAAATCAATCGTTCGCAGACGTCTTTAAAGAGTATGCCCCGCCCGCCACGTATATAATTAACATACACAACATGATTAACATGAGAAACTAGATTGTAATCCTGACCGAAGGGTTGTAAAGAATGTATGTATGAGTGTAAACGGTCACCGACAGGTCGTAGGGCGTCAATTTTTCGCAATCAACTAACTGGCCAACACTTCAAGGGGAGAAATCTTAGTTGCCATATATAATATGAATTTTTATTTTAGTAGGGTTGCCAGATGGCACAGATAGTAGCTACATTATAATAAACTAGCAGATTGTACCCGGCGTTGCGCGGGTTATAAAAATAACAATAAATAAAAATTCGGTTTCGAAACCGGCTTCTTAAAAAATGCAATTTTTCAAATTATTTGGAAACCGGTTTATCAAACAAACAGTCCTAAATATAAATGCATGCAATTTGCCCGTTGTTTGCCCCCTTCCCCCTTTTTGGACCCCTTTTTCAACTTTAGAAACGGAACACTTCCAATAGCTATTTAGGAAACTTAACCAAGCTAAAGCGTAAAAAAATACCTATTACCATTTTTTCTCCCTTTGTCCCATTTCTTCTCCCCTTTTGGTGAAAATTTTGGAAAGATTTATAGCTTATAATCTGCTCCGACAAAAGCTCGATTTATATGGTATGCACGCAATTTTCCCGTTTTTGGCTCCCTTCCCCCTTTTTGGACCCCTTTTGGTTTAACTTTAGAAACGGAATACCTAAAATATGTAGCTATTTGGGAAACTTAACCAACCTAAATCATAAAAAATTACCTATTACCATTTTTTTCCCATTTCTCCCATCTTTTCTCCCCTTTTGATCAAAATTTTGAAAAGATTTATAGCCTATAACCTGCACCGACAAAAGTTCGATCTATATCTCAAATTTCAAGAAAATCGTTCCAGGCGTGATTGGGTAACGAACAAAACAACAAACCTTTGGGAAACTTAACTAAGCTAAATCGAAAAAAAAAATTACCAATTTTTCTCCATTTTTTCTCTCCTTTTGGTCAAAATTTTGTAAAGATTTATAGCCTATAACCTGCACCGAATTTTAAGAAAATCGGTCCAGGCGTTCAGGCGTGATTGGCTAACAAACAAAAAAATAGACTTACAGAAAGATTAATAATATATATTAGGATTTCCGATACTTTCGAGCTTAGGTTTTGAAGGAAATATTCCGAAACAAAATTTATTTATGACATTTAAGAGGCCAGCTCTGGAAGAGTTTATCAATAATACTGAACCAAACAGAAACAAAGAACGGAATGCGAACAAGTAAACGAACTAGAATTTTTATGTGACCAGCCTCTGATGCCTTATAATAAAGAGGCATAAATACTGTATCTTTCGCCATATTTTTTTTTTTTTTTCATTTTTTAAGACGTTCAAACATTTTGAATTCACACTACAGGTCATTACAACCCTTCAGTCGGGATTAGGACCTAGCTTCTTACACTACTACAACCGTAAAACTAATATCAGCTGTCATATTGTCTATCGGGCAAAACAGTCCAACTACATCAAAAATAATATTACAAGTCGTAATTAAAAAAATAAAATTTTAAATTTTTATTACGCAGTAGCAATAAATTTGCCTAGTTAATAGTTCCCCTATTGTAATAATAATAATTTAGTATATTTAGTACATTGTTAATTTCATTTAATTTCCTTCAAAACAGTGCTTCATTACTGTGTTTTATTGACACCTAAAAAAATTACCTCATTTGGTTAGTCACTTACAACAATTAGTAAAAGATTACGAACGATAGCAAATCTTCTCAATTTCTTACAACTTTATAGCAAATTATCTAAGATTATTAATACATTCTAAGCCATAAAAATTCATTTCATGACTATATTACACGGCAATAATATAAGTTGCTACTTTCAGCAATCGTGAACTATCTCTACAGGGTGTCAGTACTAATCACGATTGCAATATTCCGTAGCGAATAGCTTCAATTTTATGATGAATTTTTAAAAAATAGAATTTTCTTAAAAATCATTTTCAATCAGTACAAATGACCCAATATTCTGTAGCATTTGCCATTATGCGCTTTTTATTGAATACTACATACTACATAACTGCAGCAGTTTAACGGAAAGAAAACTTGGCCACAATATCCTGCGCTTCCTTAATGATCAGAAGAATTTTGGAGATATAGAATGTGAAGTCCTGTGTCTAGCGCAGAGTTTGTCAAAACTTTTATGCCAAGGGCATTCAGATTTTGTAATTCATCCAAAATGTATGTACATATGTGAAAACGTTTGTGTAGAGCCATCGCCCTAAGAACATAATTGTCTTTGTTTATTTCACATAGTTTTTCTTTACATTTACTACTGAAGAATCCTAACAAGCTTAAGTCGCGGTTAGTCAAACGTCCACGGTACGTAAAGGAAAATACGTTAATTTTTAGCATACGAAATTCGAAATTCTAATTGCTATTCGAATACGAAAGAAAGATTACCGAAGCGTAATGTAATTTTAATAAGCCTTTACATTGTTCATTTGAGTACAATTGTTCACATGCTAAAAATTATTATACGTTCCCTGGGCGTTCGGCTAACCAGGGCTTTATAGCTAAACCTAAATCAGAGTGTCAAGCATTGTTTGACTGTCAAAAAATTCTCAGCAAAAAAATAAACAATTCAAAATGGCATATCCAATATGGCGGTCGAGGTTTTAAATCTAAATGACGATCTGTAATCTGGGACCCCGAAAAGTCCCTGAGTAACAATTTTCAATTAAATCTAATTAATTTTCTTTTTCTCTTACACCCCTTGACATAAACCCCCCCCTACTTTAAGGGTGCCTGCAATCAATTCGGATTGTCAATTTCTGACAATAACGATGGTTCTAGCACGTCAGTGTTTAGCTCTGAAATTTTTCAAAAATGGCCAAAATCGCTATTTTTAAGGCTTTCAACCTCCTTTTTCTAGAACGTGATGAGTTTTTGAACTTAGATTCGTGTTCAGCGCCTTCGGAAACACCTGGAGCCATATTTGCACAAAAAAATTTCAAATTTGCAGAGCTATGTTACATATATTACAGTGATGTGCTGTTCAAATCATATCTATAATGGTTCTAGTCTATCTAAATTTTTTTATAATTTAGCAAACCCCTTGCATAGCAAGTAGAATATGAGAATCATGATGCTTGCACAGCGGATCAGTTTACAGCGAGTTCGAACTATTTTCAACATTTCAGATGAAAGTCTCTTTAGATCACAGGTTTTGAAACCACCACTTTAGTACATTTTCAATTATCTATCATTGCCTTATAGTCAGATGATTTGAGTACAGCAAGACTCCGCTTAAAACGGGAGATACGTTCCAATAAGTTCCAGCGCTAAACGTAACGCTGTTAAGCGAGGCAACTTAACACGTACATATAAAATACAGTTGGAATCTTTATTCTGGACAGACTAACAAAAAAGCATTGAAAAAGATACATAGTATACCGTCGATCAGCAATGAATCATTTTCAGTATAAGTGAATCAACAGAATTGAAATTCAATTACTCTGATTCATTCGTACTCGCTACTACATTGATTTATAAGTACAGGTTTCAATGAGCATGAGTACAACGTTGACATCAAACTCACATCATTCGAAATATCATTGATTCAGACGCCTACTTATTCTGATTCATAAATTTAGAAAAATACTTATAATACTTGGAAGTGATTCAAGTGGCTCGAATCATTCATTAAAATTTACAGCATGGTTGCATATACCAACAAAGAAGAAAGGAAAGACAAAGACAACAAGCAAAGCATACACACAATCCTCTTGTAACTCGTACGCGAATCAGACTTATTTTGTGCTTCGTGTAAATGTTAAGTAGAGACGACTCGAAGTCAATAGCATCATGCTTATGGTTAAGTATGAGTACGATGAGTATTTTAAGACTTTTAGTATGAGTAGTATGAGTATCATATTAAAATAAGTATGAGTGCTTATAAGTATCAGAAATTATAAGTATGATTTGAATATACTCATCGTTTTGAATACTCGTTGCTGATCTTTGGTGCACAGATATACATACATACATACATACATACATACATACATACATAATTGGCCATTACAACCCTTCAGTCACGATTACGACCTAGCTTCTCACACCACTTATGTTGTGTGCGTTAATTTTATACATGAGCGGCGGGACCTACAGTTTAAAGTCGACTCCGAACGACAGATTTTTGAGAAGCTTTTCATGGCAATTTTTACTCTCAGAGTCTTTGCCAGAAATCTGCTGAGAGGAAGTCGCCGAAGAAATATTCTCCGTTTTGATGTCTGACCTGGGATTCGAACCCGGGCCTTTCGTCTAATAAGCCAACACACTACCCACTAGACCACGGCGACCACACATATACAAGAGGTATTAATACAGTGTAATACTAAAACAGCGTTAAGCGAAGTAGAGTTAAGCGGGGTATTACTGTACTACTATTAGTCAACTACTACTGTGTATGTCTTATTCGATATTTTATAATCGTTAGCGAAGAAACACAACAGAAAGAGAACCTAACTTTGACTAAGACCTTCAAAATGAAAGTCCGCTACCTTCACGTTTACAAATTCACTGTTATTGCTTAAAAAACAATGTGACACCTTGAAACATTTATTTTAAAAGTTCCCACTGCAATTCCACACGGATAAGCTTGATTTGGTTATGATAATTATTTATTAAATAATTAAATGCCATATTAAGGCAAAGAATAGCTTTCATGAAATGCTTTAAAAACAAATAAGAGGCATTTTTGTTGCATTTAAATGCCTACCGCCCGAATGAAGGAAAGATAATAGAAAAATCACTTTATTTGAGTGAATTTCTCAAGTAGATTT
Organism: Sarcophaga peregrina; assembly: GCA_014635995.1. Taxonomy (NCBI): domain Eukaryota; kingdom Metazoa; phylum Arthropoda; class Insecta; order Diptera; family Sarcophagidae; genus Sarcophaga; species Sarcophaga peregrina. Next base: position 51,895,785 of record CM025790.1, on the reverse strand, counting down.
TCTAATTACAAAATATTATACAAACTATACTAGACGCTGTTAAGCAAACAAAAAATATTGTTTTTAGAGAAAAAAAAAGACATAAAAAAACAAGTTTGTTTTATTTAAATTATTATTAGAAAACAAAAAAAACTCCAAACTAATGAATATTTATTAAAAGCAAAATACAAGTGTTTTTTCTTTTTTTGTTTTGTTTTAACAAAAAAAAATTATGAAAAAAAAAACCTCGACTGAACATAACTAAATACGAATATTAGATAAAATTGTACAACTTTTAATAGATCGTATGTAAAATTATCTATTAGATACACAATAAATACACATATAAAGCATATAATCTCTATTCAGCATATGCATTTTAATGCTTTTTTTTTTTTGGTGTTTTTGTTTTTTAAAAAATTTAAATTCCATTATTACATGAAAAGATGTAACGAGCGTAACAATTTAATTTTTGCTTGTTTTTTTCCATTTTTTAGTTTTCGTTTCACTTTATTGCCGCTACTATTTTCGATTATTGGCCTCTACTTTTACACTTTTATAGCCAAATTGTTGTGCTGATTATATTACGTTACGTTGTAGTTGACGTAAGTTGGCGGTGATGTACTGTAACTGTCATGTTGGAGCAAAACAAACAAAAAACACGATTGTTGGTAAGAAACATAATTTTCAACCTCTACTATGGCCACTAGCCATATTAGCCATAAAAAGTAAAAAAAAAAAACAAAAAATCCTACAAAATTTCATTTGCTTTTTTGAATAATAAATAAAAGCCAAATTGAAAAAATCAAAATAATTCACAAGCAATTTATTTTTGGTTTTTTTTTTTTGTTCAAAATTTTTCAGTTAAAAAATCACTGAAGCGTTAATAGACACAATACTGTTGTTGTTATTTGATTAGCATTTTTTTTATTTATTTTATAGATCACAACCAATACAAAAACTATACACAATGATAAGCCCGGTAAATGCAAACTGCACAGTGTGTTTACAACTTCAATAATAAGTTTATTGTAAACGATGAACAACAATTTTCTTTTATAAATGCGGATAAATTTTGTTTTAATTTTTTAAAATTTATTCAACCTTTTTACGGCTTGCCTTTAACTTGATAAATAGGTCCCTAACACAAAAGTTTAAAATATTTCTTAATTACAATATGAAGGGACACTATGGTCTCCATGTTTTGCAATAGCCTTTGGTGGTAAATCTCACTATTACTCTAGCTTCACTACGCGCTAAACCATCTATAAGCCATTAGACAAATTTAGCAAGAAATTCTTATAGATACTCACATTCCATTTTAAATTTTGGTTACCAGTAGTTAAGGCTTAGACATCTACAGAAATATAAAAGACTATCCACATCATGGTGTCAAAAGTATGGGACATCTGTCAAACTAAGTTGTGAAATAATTTTTTTTCTTTTCAATTAAAATTCTGATATTAACGAAAATGGATCGCTTAACTATCCCACAAGGCATAAAAAGTATCAAAATCTACTACAAAAATGGTGATTCTGCCACAGCCACGGATCGTGATTTAAGAGGAGATTATGCTTTACATAATCGTCCAACTACGGAAGCAATTGGAAAAATTGTGAAGAAATTTAAAGGCCTGTACATCATCGTTCCGCTGAAAATATCGCAATTCTAAGTGTAAGTGTTGCCGAAGACCCGAATGTGTCGATTTCTCGTCGTCCTCGAGAATAGGGACTGTTTACGGTACATTATAGCGTGCTTTTCATTTATATCTACACCTACTTCCATATAAAGTCCACTTGACGCAACAATTGAAGCCTGCTGACCATTCACAACGTCTTAGATACATGGAATGGGTGCTTGAACAACAGGCAGTGGACGGCAATTTTTCGAGCAAAATTTTCTTCAGCGATGAATTACATTTCACACTCGATGGGTATGTTAGTACACAAAATTGTCGTATTTGGGGTTCTGAGAATCCTGAAGTAATTGAAGAAAGGCCATTACATTCAGAAAAAGTCACCGTTCGGTGCGCTCTTTGGTCCGAAGGTGTGATTGGACCTTACTTCTTCGAAAACGACGATAGAACGACTGTCACCGTCAATTCGGAGCGTTATGGTCATATGATAACAGACTTTTTTTTGCCTGCTATTGAAGAATACGACTTGGAGAATATGTGGTTTCAACAAGACGGTACCACATGCCACACAACTCAAGCGAATATGGCTTTATTGCAAGAGACATTTCCTGGCCGCATAATTTCTAAACTGGCCACCAAAATCGTGCGATTTCATACCATTAGACTTTTTTTTTTTTTTTGTGGGGCTACGTTGAAGACCGTATTTATACAGATAAACCTTCAACTCTTGAGCATTTAAAAACCAACATTCGTCAAGTTGTGGCTAAGATATATTATATTCTGTCAATACACCGGTTGCCAATTTTAGCTTATTCCTAGATATTCTGATGCCGATGACTCCGATCTCCTCCTATTGTTATTTCCCAACAAAAGTTTTGATTGTCTAAAACCTATTTGGTTTGATAAGAATTTTTGCACTCATTATTCCCTTTCATTGAAGATACCCTCCAGGCCTACTGCTGCAGTTCCTAGAATTATTGGGTTACCATCTCTCTATGACGTGAAACGTTACCATGTATGAAAATGTATTGGCTATAAAGAATCCTATCTCTTTGCCTAAGCAATTCGATGTTAAGTTCCTAACGACTCCTAGTTTTCTTTATTTTAACTTCAAAATGATGATGAAAAATTACTTTCTAATTTGAGTTCAGACTTCTTATGACTTCTGAGCTTATATTTTGATTATGAAGAATTGAATGGGAAACCAAATATTTTCGTGTTCTTTTATTAACTTGCCAGCTGCCGAGATACAAAATCATCACTTTAGTCAAGACAACATTTCACTGATAGCTTAACTATTATTTTTTGTACTGTTGACATCCTCTAATAAAGGTTTATGGGTCCAAAAACTTCTGTTCAGTATGAAATTTGATCAATAAGTGTTTGAATTTATTGCCTCCTAAAGGAAAGGGGTACACCTAAATGAATTGAAACAGTAATACTGTATTGTCGTCGTTTTGTATGAGAGGCCATGGTTCAAAACCCAGCTCAAATATGTCGAACGAAACGAGATGGAAAAAAATATTTCCTTTGGCAACTTCCTCTCAGCAGTATTCTGGCAAAAACTCCTAAGGGTAAGGATAGATAACCTAGAAATACAAATTGCCATGAAAAGTTTCTCAAAAATCTGTTGTTCAGAGTCTATGTTAAGCTGTAGGTCCTCCCACTCAGAGATGAAATTAAGACATACAACTTGGGTAGTGTAAGAAGCTAGGTTGTAATCTGAACGAAAGGGTTGAAAGTTTAAAGTAAGTTTAACACGTTGATTGCAGCGGCAATTTTCAAAAAACTGGCTAAAAAACGACAATTTGATTTTTTTATATTAGTAAGGAACGAGAAGTCGCCATGGTCTAGTGGGTAGTGTGTTGGCTTATTAGACGAAAAGCTCGGGTTCGAATCCCAGGTCAAACATCAAAACGAAAAATATTTTTTCGGCGACTTCCTCTCAGTAGATTTCTGGCAAAAACTCTGAAAGTAAAAATTGCCATGAAAAGCTTCTAGAAAATCCGTCGTTCGGAGTCGACTTTAAACTGTAGGTCCCGCTACTTATGTATAAAATTAATGCAGACAACATAAGTGGTGTGAAAAGCTAGGTCGCAATCCTGACTGAAGTGTTGTAATTGCCAATTATGTATGTATGTGAGGAACGAGATAACTCGTTGTTTGGCTCCCTAGAAGGGAACGCAATCTACGAGTTATCTCGTAGTTGGGACAGTTAACGTGTTAAAGACTATTTTTAAAAGATTTTTTAAGTTAACATAATGATAAGTTTCGGTACTTATTGGCTGCTAAGGCTCAAGAAGTGACTTGTAGAGGAGAGGAATAGATAACATTTTAAACAGCGTTTGTTATGTAACCTAGTTTTTTAAAAATGTTGTTAATTTTTGATGCAGATTTAATTATGCATGCATTTAAATCGTATCAAATTAATATTTAATTTATTTATCAGCATCAATATAGTTCATGTTATGTTTTATTCAATATGCAAAATTGATTTTTATTTTTTTAATATTCAAATTTTTGTACCAAAAATCTATTTCAGGGTTAAACTAATATTAAAGCGAAATTTATTGATTATTTATTTATTTTAGTTAATAACAAAGCTTGTTTTTAATTTTAATTTTTTATGATTATTCCTTTTTATTGTTATACAAAATTATATCACTTTTTTAATTTTTATTCTCATTTTATTCATATGACAACCACTGTGCTTTTATTTATGTTTGATAAATTTGTTTGAATATGTATGTACTTGTGATTGTATTAAATGATTATTGTTTTTGTTGTTGTTATTGTTGTATTATTAGTTAAATTGGATTTATTACGTTTGATTTTTTTCTTGTTTGTTTTTTGTTGTTATTTTGTTTTGTTTTGATCGTTACTTTCATACAATTACAACAACCATAATGCACGGTATTTACAGTAACATGCGGTAATTAAAAAGAAAAAACAAAAGAAAAAGTGCTTCATTCGAACACAAAATTACAAATTGTTGTTTCTGAAAACATTTAAAATAAGAATACCTACGATAAGATATTTCTTTGTTTTATTAAATAAATATAATTTATACACACGTACACACCTTTTAAATTATTCAAAACAATCCAACAAACAGAACAAATTTTTTTTTTTCGATCACAAATTCTGTTAAAAGTGCCGTTTGTTTCAAAATGACTTCTTTCTTATTTGCAATTCCCTTTTAAATGATTTTGTTGTTGCAAATTTTGGCATTATTTTTTTAAATTGCGTTTTTATTTTTAATTATTTTCTTTAATATTTCTTATTATTAACAAAATATATCACTCAGCTGTTTCCAAACTCTATGGACAACCAAAAACAAAAATATTAAAAGCAAAAACAAAAAACAACACACACGCACACATACAACACCATTAACAACAAACAATTCGTAATCTAAACCGTTCGTAATGAAATCTCGCCGTATACTAAAGTGGAGTAAAGCGCCAAAACTTTAATGCACCTCAAAAGCTTCATATTACTTGCACACAAAACAGAAGAAAGCAATAAAACGAAAAGCAAAATAACAACAAAATTAATTCATAAATAATAGTGTTGCCACATTATAACGTATTTTTCAATTGGCTACACTAAATAAAACAACTCTCTGAATATAAAACAAAACTGTTGCTGACTGTAGCTATTTCTATATGCATAAAAAAAGAGTGAAAAATAAAGACAGAGAGAGAGGGAGAGTATTAATTGATAATAAAACCGCTACTACTGTTTTTAAAAATATTTCTCTGCTTATTTTGCTCGTTTGTTTATATTTTTTAATCAAGTTTACTTTTGCCGCTAGAATGGTCTAGGTGACCAGTTGCTATAAATGTTAAAAAAAAAAATACGAAAATAAATCGAATATGTTTGTTAGCGTCAGAGTGGTATACAGTATTCCCTCGATTTACGTTGTTTCGATTAACGTTGTCAAAAATGTTGATCCCTTCAACTTCGATTTACATCGTCATTCGATTTAGGCCGCCTCTTTTGTTAAAAAAAAAAAAAAAAAATCAGGGGAATTCACTCTTTAAAAAAAAATTCAATACATAGAATAAAAATTTAATTATTTTAGCTTTATTTTGTAAAATGTACATGAATAAATGCTTCTGATACTATGAGATCCAAGAATGCTAAACATCACGCAAACAAAATTAAAACTTTCTGCGCATGTTGAATCAATGACGTCACGCAGATTGTGTTCCTATTGGGTAATGATAATGTTAGTTATCTTGCAGGACTGCCAACTACTTTCACGTAGTGCACACATTTTTACAGATGAAATGGTAATTTTCACTTATGAAAAAGGCTTGGAAATCTTTAAAATAGCCCAACTACGTCATCTAACGGGAAATTACGCGCAAGGCGTAATGTTTAGTTTATCATTCTTGATAAGTTCTATGAAATTCGATTTACTTCGCCTTTTTCCGGAACATTCTACGACATAAATCGAGGGAATACTGTATTTAAGATCAAGAAACATAGAATCCGTCACAAGTGGCACTTTCGCTTCTTTTCCTTTAAGGCAACTCCAAAACACGAGTAACTTTCAATTTTTGGTGTGCGCTTAATTCTTTGATAGCTCTTAGCTATTTTGTTCTGAGTTTTTCCCATATTTTCACTTTACAGTATGACCCCGCTTAACGCTGCTTCAGTATTTACTAAGTATCTTTTTCAACACTCTTTAGTTAGTCTGCCCAGAATAAAGATTCTAATTGTATTTTCCGAAATCACAATCACAGTACGAACGCATCTGTCCTCGTTGCATCGTTTAACGCTGTTTCGTTTAGCGCTGGAACTTGTTGCAATGTATCCCCCTCATTAAGCGGGATCTTACTATATTCCTAAGTTGTCCAGTAAAATCATTCCGTCTTGTTATCAATGTTCAAAAGCAGTTCAAACCGTGGCCTTCAAATATGAATGGGACTGCGAGAAGGCTTTAGAATATATTTCTACCTTAAGGGAAAAACCAACTGAAAAATAGTTTCGAGAACTCCCAAAAGGATAATAATGAGAAAAATGTCGAATGCAAAAACCAATACTTGACAACAAAACAAGTACAGTATAGATTTGCTTTACAATTTACAAATAATTCACCAAAAAGGCCTCCTGGCCACCATAGAGGATAACAACAACAATTAATTAATGGTCCACTAAACATTATTAGGCCCACTGGGGTAAACTCACGACAGACAGTGCAAAGTTTCCCGTTAGCACATCCAACACACAAAGACACGGCAACTGCACGTAGGAAGTCTATCATTCTAAGATTTATAATTGCCTTTGAGGAAGTAAATATGTTTTCCTTGCTGATTTTACATTAACAAATCGGGAATGATAAGAAAATACTGTCTGGTAACTCTTATATTAGAAACTGGTTGGTTGATATTTAATTTCCCCTTAAATGTTCGTTTCAAACGTGTATGATGAGAAACATAAGCTTAACCCCCATATGGTTAAGGTGGACTTTATTAGAGACAAAAAGAAATGTTTTGTCTTGATTAGTTTATACATCAAGCAAAGTCTATCGAATAACAGCAATACTATTTTGGCTACAACATGAGTGGTTAAGAAGATAGGTTGTAAGCCTAGCTTTAGAGTTATAATGATCCATTACTTATACAAGATATATGGAAATTTAAGTGTGTTGCTTAGGGCATTAATTAATAAGCAAGCCACCTCCATTCTTGAAAAAAAAAACTATATTTCATATCGTGGATATATTCTACATGTTTCGTTAGAAAACACAGGATAATCTTAATAAGGTATTATTAGCGGACTTATAGTTATCTCTTAATGGGGGAGGATCGCCATGCCCATTTTTAGTGAGTTTGTCGATATCGATGCTACGAACTTACCCACCCAATTACATTCGTCTACGATCACAATGTCCATAGATTTTAAATTTTAAAGGTTAGCCACGCCTACTTTTTGTTATATCGAATTTGTTTTTAAAACCATATAAACCTGATAAGCTTTCGAACAAAAAAAAAAAAAAAATTGTTAAAAAACGGTTCAGTAGATTAAGAGGTGTTACGCCCATTTTTAGTGGAATTGTCGATATCGACTCAACTAATTTACCCACAAAATTTTATTCTTCAACGATCAATACCTAAATATTTAATTTTAACAGTTTGCCACGCCCTCTTAACATTTATGGATATGAAAAATAGATGTGGTTCGATTCTCAGACCTACCAGACAGATATGCACCCAAAATTACATTTAAATCGGTTTATCCATTTCGGAGGAGTTTAACCACTAACACCGTGACACGATAATTTTGTATATTAGAGTAATAGAGAAGCTAGGTTTTAACCCTGTCTATGTAGGTACAATTATGGATACACCTACTGATAATTTTAGAGGCAATAGACAACAATCGGTAATCAATTTTATAACATTTTGTCATTGGATGGAAAGGCTAAGACAAGCACAGAACTTGCGGATTTTTAACAAACTAAGTCCATCGGCTAATAATCGTGTAGTGCAGTTAGAGACCTAACCAAGCTTCATTGTATGACAAGACTTTCTTTGTTAAGAGTTTTTAGTTGTTTTTATTAACCTTAAAATATTTATTAGAATGATTTTAACCCTTAAATCTAAAAGTGTAACCAGCACCTAATCGTAAATCGGGTTTGGCGGCATCGGGTACACCAAAACTTCTTGTATAACCACCGGTAGCATGGATAGAATGTCGTTGATTTTGGCTTTGCCAAATTCTTTGTTGGGCATTCAGATCGATATTGAACTGTTTGCCCGTACCACCAGCGGTGCCCGTTATTCTTGGAAGCTAAAACAGAAAATAAGCAACGGCGTTAAATAAGCAGGATATGATAGAAGTAGTTGTATTGGACTCACATTTCTCAAACTATCTTGTGCTGGAGGATTAAACATCTGTTAAATGGAAAATGATTTCTTAGATTTGAAGAGCAAATAAAACGTTTTTGGAATTTTGAAAAAGACTTACCGTTCTTTCTATTTTATATTGAGGCAAAGCCATTGCTGTGGCTAAAACGCAAAACACAACGAAATAAAATATTTTCATTTTTTTATTTTTTTTTTTTTTTGTAAGACTTCCACTTGTTTCAGACTTAAAACTTAAATGCTGATCCATCAACAAATATTTGCTCTTTTATACGAAAGAAAACTTTTTCTAAAGAACGAATTCTTTTTGTCTTTTTTAAAAGGGGATTTACCTCACTTTGGGAATAAGAAATTATCGCTTAATTGCCTCCAGTTGTTGGGATGAAAAAAAAAATTTTTTTTTGTAACAAAAACAAAAACAACAACTGATAATATTCAGAAACAAAAATTTAAAAATAAAAATAAAAACAGGGGAACTTATTTTTACCACATAAAAGTTCTATTGATACGAGCTATTGTCTTTACTGTCACAAATTTTATAAAAAAAAAAAATTTAAGTACGCGGAAGTAATAATTTGATCATTAATACCTATTTAGCCATATCCAAAGAAATCCCGCTTAAATAGAAAATATTTGTTTAAAGGTTTTTTTCCTAACTGTTGCCTTTGTGCTCTCCGTACTTAGAAATCTCTCCCCAAAACGCAGAACGATCTATCATACATAACAAGCTTTCCTATTGTTTTTCACAAAGTACTCACAAATACCATTGAAAAATATTTGAATCAGCCTATTTGATCATTTGCAAGGAAGCAATGCATCGTGTCAGCTAAATTGATCGAAAGAAAATGCCGTAAATAAGAGAATCTTCGCGATATTTCACCAAGAATGTATCGATAACGAATGCTTAGTTAAAAGAAAAACAAAGCCAATAAACTTCATGCAGCGGCTGAAACGATTTACAGTAAAACCCCGTTTAACGCGGCAGATGCGCTCCAATACAAAACAGCTGTAAACGAGGCAACTTAACACGTACTTCCGTAACTACATCACAACTTTGGAATCTTTATCCTGGACAGACTAACAAAAAAAGCGTTGAAAAAGATACATAGTATACACCCCCGCTATATAGTGCACCGCTTCTGGTTGGTGAATGGCCGTTTCGTTTACACACATACACAACACATACATATACAGTTTGCGATTCAGGGGAATCCCAATACTACTGCGTAATACAGAAACAGCGTTAAGCGGTGCAGCTTTAAGCGAGGTCTTACTGTACTTCGCTTTGCAAAAACTATAAACTCGAACTATTCTTTTGGAAAAGTTTTTGAAGGATTGGAAGACTTCATGGCAATGCTGTTGACATCATCAACACAACAGCCATCATTTCCTTGTCTAAAATAGGAAATAAGACTTTGACTTAAAGGTACTATGTTTTTTGACTAGGATAGCAACGCACATGAGCTAATATTTGTTCTAAAAAAAGACCACCTTAGGTTAGGTTAGAGGACGTGCTCTTGCCAATTGTGACAAGTACAGTACCCGGAGGTCAAATTCACCCATTGTACAACGTCCTAGCTTCTCACCCCCTCGTGTTGTGAGTGTTAATTTTATACATGAGTGGCGGGAGCTACAGTTTAAAGACGACTCCGAACAACAGATTTTTTGAGAAGCTTTCTATGGCAATTTTTACTCTTTTAGTTTTTGCCAGAAATCTGCTGAGAGGAAGTCGCCGAGAAAATATTTTCTTTTTGATGTCTGACCTGGGATTCGATCATGGGCTTTTCGTCTAATAAGCCAACACTCTACTTATTAGACCACGGCGACTTCAAAGACCACCTTAGTAATTAGAATAAATAGCGGGTCAGAATCATTACGATCTTTTTTTTTTTTAAGACCAACACTCAGGGAATAGTCCCTAATCATGAACTGTATTGGGAATGAGAAAAATTGGAAGAAAAACAAAGGAAGTAGTGTTTGAAGACATTAAATTTTAACCTCTTCATATTTTAAGTGGCAAAAAATACCTCTGCAAGTAGGCAAAAGAAGAAATTCTGTCTGTAATGAAGTGTGCGAACCGCTGGCCAATCGATCACAAATGGGTGTGAACTACGAGAAAGACGGATGATACTTAAGAATTCCCGATTTTGGACAACATGTCCCCTTAATTCGCCAAACAAAAATCCATATTAGTAGCAGTAGAGTAGTGAAACACAAACCAATTAATCAATAGAGTTGAATACCGCACCTCTATTAGGGCGAGAAGCCTCAAAATAGACATTCAGGCCCCGATCCATAAACATATAAGAGAAAGAGATGTATTATATTCTCGGGCGGATATATATATGTGGTGTAAATAGTAATTAGATAAGATAAACCAAAGTATTACTTGCAGCGCCTTAAGAAGCCGAGGCTTATGAATGCTTCTTCTGACACTTGAAAAACGCTTGTTCCAGCGAACGTCATATTGAACTCTCATGTCCAGAATATTAAGAGCGTTTGACTCATTAATACTTACATCATTCATAATTACATCATTCAGATTAAACACCCCTGCATGGGTTTTGCAAATAAGATAGTTCCAGGTTTTTTCCGAAGGCATTTTGTTTGCTGAACACGAATCTGGGTTTTCGTCAAAAAGATTTACTTGGAAATTGTTACTCAGGGGTTTTTGGGATCACTGATTACAGATCTTCATTCAGATTTAAAAAAATTCAAAATGACGGATCCAATATGGCGATTGTATGGCGTAAGGTGATTCTCAAATAAATCGGATTAATTTTTATGAACCTCGACTACCATATTGGATCCACCATTTTGAATTTTTTAAATCTGATTAGGCGAGTAATAATTTTCAAGTAAATCTAATTAATTTTTAAGGACATAAACCCACCCCCTACTTAAAGGGTAAATGCAAATAATTCGGGCTCATTTTAAATAGCAAAGATCAATTGTCAATTTCTGACAATAGCGATGGTTCTAGCACATTAGTGTTTAGCTCTAGAGTTTTTCAAAAATGATCAAAAACACTATTTTTGGGGGGTTTGAAGTCCTTTTTCTCGTAAAACCTGACGTGATGGGCGCAAAATGCTTTCAGAAACACCTGGAACCTTCGTATTTGCACCAAAAATGTCCAAATTTTCAGGACTGTGTTATTTATGCGCTTGTATGTTAATAAAAAGCGGTTAAATCAACCCCATTCAACCACCTCTCTTCGGAGATTGACTGTAGGTTAGACGTGAAAGTCTCAATCATATTAAGCCTTTACGCCTCAATCTTAAAAAGGCTCTAGTAGAAAGAACAATAAGAAATAGAGTGGGAAATACAGAACAGAACCTTGCGGTACCCTTGAGTCCATCTATAACAACCCGCATAGTGCGATCCCTAAGGAAGCTCGATATAAACCGTGACTACAGAGTGACTAGCAACACTTAAAAAGACCTACGATATCCTTAACACTCGGGAATGCAAAGGTGTCCCAACGTAATTAATTAAAATGTCCAATATGAAAACCTCCTGGGCAAGAAGTTCGACAAAGCTAAGATCAACTGATCCTTGATATAGATAATTACAGCCCTAAACGCAGAAGAGAAATTGTATGAAAATAATTCCTATTCAAAAAGATATCGAAACATCTTTGAATTACTCTTCCCTATCAGCATGGGTATACGATATGACTTTGATTTGTAATCGAGATTATTTTTAGAACATTCAATGCCATTTCTTTATGAATACCCGCACAATATTTTAAAAATAATATGTCGTGAAAAAAATTACTTGGTTTTCTAAACCCACATATAGAGCCTGTGGTTTTATTATTAAAATAAATTTGTACACAGCTGCGAGATGAAAAATATCGTATAAAAGTCGGATACATTTTATGCCTAGACATCATTCGAACTTTATTCGTTCAAATCTACAGCAATACAATGAAATTCTTCTATTTGTTGGCCATATGCGCCTTAAGTTTGGTTGCATTTGTAACAGCTGAGCCACAACAGCCTAAGGTAAGAAATAACTAAAACTACGACGAAGTAAATTAATTAAAATACAAAAATTGTTTTTTAAACTTTCAGTTTCAATTTAATTCTCCACCAAAAAATGTAAGTTTATACCTAACAATGAAATAAAAATTTGAAAAAAATTTAAAAAAATCTTTGAAATTACTACAGTTGCCTACAATAACCGGAGGTGGTGGCGGTTCTCGTAAAAATGGTTTCGATGTGAGCCTTGATGCCCGCCAAAAGGTCTGGGAAAGTCAAAATAAGCGCCACTCATTTGATGTCAACGGCGGTTATTCTCAACATTTGGGTGGCCCTTATGGCAATAGTCGTCCCGATTATCGTGTTGGTGGCACTTACAGATACAGATTTTAAATACAACTTTAAAGCTTTAAACTATACACCGATGTTAATTAAATCCAAACAAATTGTTAATTGAAATATTATTTTTAAACTTTATAAATAAAATACTCATTTATTCATGCATTTAAAATAATTTTAAAAAACTGTTTTAAATTTTGTTTTCTGTAGCTCTAAAGCAGCTGAATCTAGATAGGGGTGGCTCTAGCCATAATAAATTGGTGTTTTAAAATTGAGAAGAGAGTGGGGAATTACAGCCCAATGTTCGCACGGAAAGGAAAGGACTAAAAAAACAAACTTTTCATATTTGACACGACCATGACATGAAGACTCCTTAATTAAAAGGACAATCAAAAATGATCCTACAGCATCATACAAAACCGCTTAGATTTAAAAATTAGCAAAAGAACTATCCCCAGAAGGGTGTTAAAGGCCGGATTATTCAGTCGACGACCGGCAATATTCAGGATTCAATCGTTGTCCATTTGACCTGCGTCTGGATGCCTTATGCCATCTGAATCCTTTAAATTAAACTTAGAATCGCCAAAAAACAGCACATTCATCCATTTTTGAACACTCCAGTTGTGATGGGCTTTGGCAAATTCAAGTTTAGCGTTTTTATTTTTTGACGATATCAAAGGGGAAGTCACCTAAGAAATGTGTTTTTTTTTTTTTATATTTCGTTTTAATGCAGATTTCTGACCTAAGCGAACACACAGCCAATTAGGCTGGATTCTATAAAATCCAATTGTAAGGGGTGATTTTTTAAGAGCTATAGGAAAGACTTTAAAAAAAAAAACATGTAAAATTCAGAAAAATGGTCCATATAATTTAATGTTTGCAGATTATTTCATGCAAAAGTTATCCGCAACTGCGCCTCAAATGTTCCATCCACTTTGTCCAATTTTGGCATACTCTTTCCAACATTTCGGCCGGTATCTCACGAATAAATGCTTCAATGTTGTCTTCCAATGCGTCAATTGAAGTGGGTTTGTCTGTATAGACATAGCCCCACAAAAAATAGTTTAAAGGCGTTAAATCGCACGATCTAGGCGACCAATTGACCGGTTCCGAACGTGAAATAATATGTTCACCGAACTTGCCTCTCAATAAGTCCATTACTACGCATGCTGTGTGGCATGTGGCACCGGCTTCAATTCTTGCACCAGCTGTATTTTGAAAGGCTTCACACCTATATCCTTCCGCAAAATTTTCCGCGATGTTGAGTAACAAAGACCCAATTGCTGCGAACGGCAACGAATCGATAATTGATGGTCATCATTAACACTGGCCGATACAACTGCGATATTTTTTTCAGTTCGCACTCTATGTGCGAATATGCTTGGTGCGAAATTCAGTCACAATAGCCCGAATAACCGAATAAAAAGAATTAAAAGAAGAAATCAGCGGACATTAAATACAACGAAGCAGAAATTTTACGCTTAAATCTCGAAATTATAACAAAAGAAACTAATACCTATGCTTCTAGTTCAAAATCGTTAAGATCCTTTCTGGATTATTTAAAAAAACACAAAAAAGAGAACCCCGACTGGGAAATGAACTTGAAAACATACTTCGAAGAATCAACTTTGAAAGTTTGTTGCTCTGGCACTCAATCAGCACATTTACAGCATTGAGAATTTGTATAAATGCAGCCATAATAAGCCCTAAGATGGATTCAATTCTTAAAAATAACGTGGAGCAAATAAAATGACCCGCCATTTAATGCTCAAATAATAGCCACGTTTGGATCACCACTTTTGTAAAAGTTTTAATATTACATCTTTCAATCATCTGGATGATCAGGAGGCTATCAATGTCAAAGGTGAGTACTATCTACCGATGATTATCAATTTCTTCTACTCTAAATTAGATGGTCTGAACACTAGCAGCATATGGCTTAACAGAATGGCTTTGAGTGCAAAGTAATTCATTCTGCACGAGCGATTTGGAGGTGATGTGAATTGGACGCCGAGAGGGTGCGTTATAATATCCTTTAGAATATACCATAAACCACGGCTCTACTCAAATCCAATATAACCCATGCTAACGACCGAATTCAACCTAATTTATGCCCCAGAGTGATGCAAAATTGAACATTCCGAATACATTCTACCCAGAAAACGATGGGTTTTTTCTTAGGGCATCTTTTAATTACTCTCCCTTATCATTATTAGTATATGAATAAGCGTTTAATTACGTGAATTACTATCACAACATTTAAATAATAATATGCCTTGAAAAAAAAATACTTGGTTTTCTATAGCACCATATGGAGGCTGTGGCTTTACTAATAAAAGAAATAGATTCGCGTAATTACTCACTTAATAATTGAATAATAATCACATAAAAGACCGATACATTTCATAGCTAAACATCATTAGATTGTTATCTCTTGAATACAACGCGAATAAAATGAAATTCTTCTATATCGTGGCAATAAGCGCCTTAAGTGTGGCTGCAATTGTTACAGCTGAACCAAATCGGTATTCACATGGACCATCAGTGCAAAGACAGCATTCCCATGCGCCCTCAATGCAAAGACAACATTCACATGTGCCAGCAATGCCACAACGGCATTCGAATCTACCAGCAATGACACAACGGCATGCACGTGTACCGGCAATGCCAAAGCCAGTTGCACATGTACCAGCAAAGCCAAAACAGACTTTACATGTACCAGCTAAACCAAAACAGCCGCCACAGGTACCAGCAAAGCCGAAACAACCTATACATGTTCCAGCAAAGCCAAAACAGCCTTCACCAGTACCACCAAAGCCGAAACAACCTACACAGGTTCCAGCAAAGCCAAAACAAACTTCAGCTGTACCAGCACAGCCTAAACAAACTGCACAGGTTCCAGCAAAGCCAAAACAGCCTTCACCGGTACCAGCAAAACCAAAGCAGACTCCTCAAGTTCCTGCAAAACCAAAACAACCCTCACAGGTTCCAGCAAAGCCAAAGCAGCCCTCTCCGGTGCCAGCTAAACCAAAACAAACCCCACAGGTACCAGCAAAGCCAAAACAGCCCTCTCCCGTGCCAGTTAAGCCAAAACAACCACTTATACTAACAATTCCGAAACAACCAGCCTATGTACCAGCAAAGCCACTTGAGCAGCCTAAACAGGTAAGCGATATTAAAATTATGATGAAGTAAATGAATTTCAAAATGGTTTACAAACTTGCAGTTCCAGTTTACACCTCCACAAGAAGAGAAAAATGTAAGTACTTAACGATAACACAGAAAATGTTTGTAAAATAATAACAAAACATGGCATTAATTACTGTAGTTACCGAAAATAACCGGAGAAATAGGTGGTTCTCGTAAAGACGGTTTCGATGTGAATCTTGATGTCCAGCAAAAGGTCTGGGAAAGTGAAAATAAACGTCATTCAATTGATGTCACCGGCGGTTATACTCAACATTTGGGTGGACCATATGGCAATAGTGACCCCGATTATCGTGTTGGTGGCATTTATCAGTACAATTTTTAAATAAAAATCAAATTGTTATTTGCAATATTGTTTAAAACTTTATAAATAAATACAACGTTTACATGCAAAATAATGTTCTTTAATTTTTTAAGCAACGTAGTGATGGATGGCCATTCTTATAATACCTTTTACAGTTTAAAAGTTTTCTCTGTCAACATCCATTTGTACACAATAATTCTCTCCTATCATTATACTGCATTCAGACATGGACCTTAATTGAGTAAATGGAAATAAACGGTATTATTGATCTTAAGATTTCATATAAAAATTTCAATTAATTATTGGTCAATAAATTCATAAATTGTTTTAATATTGATTAAAACTTGAAATACAACACTGTCATAAGTACGTTCTGTGCGCGTATTAAACTTTTCCGAACACTTTCTATGGGTATTTGGCAACTCAAATGTAAACAACGACAAAAAAAAAATGGAAGGTCAACAGAAAGGCTTGTATTTTATTTATGTTGTTGAGGCAATCAGCTGCTTTTTTACCAGCTGTCAATTAAATTTTCAAATATTATATGTCTGAACGCTAAAAATATTGTTCTCAATAAACCGAATATTGATTTAATAAAAGTACATGCCTGAACATAGTATTAATCATGGCCAATTTATTAGAATGAAGGGCACACGATTTTCTATTTGCTAACAAGCAATCTTAGAAACTAATTTCGAATTTAGTTACAATGTGATTATATTGTAACTTATTGTGAGTTTAACTCAAAGTGGACTAGTAAAGACAAACACCAGGGGTTATTGAGTGGAATAGGTTAAGTGTTTACATCTTAAATGATTTTGAAATGGTTTCCTAATAAAGCCCATGAAACGACCATAAAAATGTGAAACCATTACACAAATAATTTACGTGTCCCATATAAGCCCACATATATACATACATAATTGGTTATTACTACTCTTTAGTCAGGATTACAACCTAGCTTCTCACACCAATTGTGTTGTGTAAGCTAATTTTTTACATAAGTTTATATATAGTTTAAACCGACTCCGAATGACAGGTTCTTGATTCTGCTGACAGGCAGTCGGCTAAGAAATATTTCTTCAGTGGAGTTTGAACCGTGACTTCGGCAACAACATACATATTTAAGTAACATATCTTATTACTAATTGAGGTTTAAGAATCGTTTATTCTTTCAAATTGTCTGCATAATGCGGAACAGATCGGTAAGAATATTATTCCTACACTTCAGCTGCCCTTAAATTATAATTCGAAATCTATTAGGTTATGTTCAACTGTGACCAGTACCAGGGACGAATTGACCATTGTACAACGTCCTAGCCTCTCACACCACTCGTGTTGTGTGCGCTAATTTTATACATGAGCGGCGGAACCTACAGTTTAAAGTCGACTCCGAACGACAGATTTTTTGAGAAACTTTTCATGGCAAATTGTACTCTCAGAGTTTTTACTTGAAATCTGGTGAGAGAAAGTCGCCATAGAAATATTTTCATATTTTCGTTT
The DNA here is from genome assembly GCA_014635995.1 of Sarcophaga peregrina. Classification (NCBI taxonomy): domain Eukaryota; kingdom Metazoa; phylum Arthropoda; class Insecta; order Diptera; family Sarcophagidae; genus Sarcophaga; species Sarcophaga peregrina. The sequence goes on along the minus strand of CM025790.1, from coordinate 51,877,955 downwards.
TGTAATCTGACCTGGAATTCGAACTCCGGCCTTTCGTCTAATAAGTCAACACACTAACTACTAGATCACTGCGACTTTAAAAATCTATTACAGCCAAAAGTTTTTCCAAAGATAAATCTTGATGCATGCCTCAATTTCTATTTCAGTAAGAAATTTTATTCATAAGCTACCGAGTTACTGTTTTGGAAACATTTTCTTTCCTTAATAATCTCCTTATAAGGAAGGTATTTCGATAACTTCTAGTATAAAAACAATAATAATAATAAATAGTTCATCTATCCAAAATTTAATTAAAATACATACATACATACATAATTGATCATTACAAGGCCTCAGTCAGGATTACGACCTAGCTTCTCACACCATGTTGTGTTGTGTGCGTTAATTTATGCATGACGAGACCTACAGTTTAAAGTCGACTCCGAAGGACAGATTTTTTCAGAAGATTTTCACGGCAATTTTATTTACTCTCAGAGTTTTAGCCAGAAATGTGTCGAAGAAATATTTTTCACAAAACTCTGGCCTCGTGTCAAATAAGTTGCCACCCTACCTACTAGACTACGGTGACTAAATTTAATTAAAATAAAATAAACTTGTTTTCTTTTTTTTTCTGCTCGTTGGTTATATTTTTTTAAAAGTTATTTATAAATCAATTTTATAATCCAACTTTTAAAATTGAGGAACATTACACAAGAAGTCTGGTATTATCCACTCAAACTTTAAAATCTAAAGTCGCAGCCACCACCAAAGCGTAAATCAGAAGGACCACCAAAGCGTAATTTAGAAGGACCACCTGTGTTGGGATTACCACCACCACCGCTAGAGATTTGGGGCAACTAAATATGAAATAGAAATCGAAATCAGAAAAATTAAATTTTTTGCAAGAATTAAAAACGAATCTGAAGACTTACGTTTGGTTTGTTATCCGGAGGAGGAATAGGAACCTTTAGATCGGCTGTAGCCATAGCTGCTAAGGACAAAGTGCAAATTGCAAACAAATAGAAGAACTTCATAATGATGCTTGATTGAGTTTATTTCGCTGTGAACGACAATTTTCAACTGATGGTGTCTTTGTAAACAATCAATTCTATTTATAACGAATCTTTCGTTTCGGTAATTCTTCCATAAAAAACGTAATTTGTGTTTTAAGGAAAGTATCACGTATTACTTACGTAATATAACAAATGTTTTTTTATGTTTTTTTTTTATTAATTTCAGACATAAGGGGGGTTTCACTACTTGAACTAGTGTACGAGAGAGAGTGCAAGTGAACAGATTTTTGATGTCGTTGCAAATATTTTAAGCTTTAAAAAAGCAGGAAAAAATCGATTCAAAGATTTAGAAATTACAAAAAAATTTTATTCTCCAGATGGGAATATAAAAATACAGCTTTCGAATGGCTGAGGTTGACACAATGAATTTTATTTTACCCAAAAAATTATTCTCACTCAATTGATCAATACAATCCTTTAGGAAGGATTTTGATTCAGTTTCTCACTCCACCCATATTGTGTTCGTTAATATTTAACTATGAGTGGCATGGCCTATAGTTTAACACATTGACTGTCGATTCCGAGATAACTCGTAGATTGCGTTCCCTTATAAGGTGCTAAACAACGAGTTATCTCGCACTCACTAATGTAAAAAATCAAATTGTCGTTTTTTGGCAAGTTTTCTGAAAATTGCCGCGACAGTCAACGTGTTAATATCGATTTCGAACGACAAATTTGAGAATCATTTCATGGCAATTATATTACATTTTTTTGGTCATTCTTTTTAATGGTAATTTTATTTACTCTGAGAGTTTCTGCCAGAAATCTGCTGAAAGTCCTTTGCCGAAGAAATATTTTTCACAAATTCGTTCTGATGCCTAACCGGGGGTTTGAACCTTGGCCTTTCGTCTAATAAGCCAATGCACTACCTACTAGACTACGGTCACTACATTTAATTAAAATAAGAAACTTTTTTTCTGTTCGTTGGTTATATTTTTTTTAAAGTTATTTATTAATCAATTTCATAATCCAACTTTTAAAATTGAGAAACATTACACATGCAGTCTGGTATTATCCGCTCAAATTTTAAAATCTAAATTGATAACCAGCACCAACGCGTTTGTCAGCAGGACCATTGCCATAAGGACCACCCAAGTGTTGGCCCCATCCACCCATAACACCAACCGAATGACGTTTGTCATCACTTTCCCAAACCTTTTGCTGGGCATTTATGCTGATATCATAGCCTGTGTTGGGATTACCACCACCACCGCCAGAGAGTTGTGGCAACTACACATGAAATTGAAATCGAAATCAAAAAAATTAAAATTTTATCCTAGAATTAAAAACGAATCTGAAGACTTACGTTTGGTTTGTTATCCGGAGGCGGAATGGGGACCTTTAGTTCGGCCGTAGCCATAGCTGCTAAGCACAAAGTGCAAATTGCAAACAAATAGAAGAACTTCATAATGATGCTTGATTGAGTTTCAATTTTCAACTGATGATGTCTGTAGCAAGAATCAATTCTTTTTATACCAATTTCTACTAACAATTAAAGGGGATTTCTCTAAAGATCCTATTCTTGGAAATGCATTGTGTGTATTGTATGGAATATCTGTTTGCTTTTACTAAAAACTATAACAAGTGCATTATTTTTTAATTTCCGATTTGTAACGGGGGTTTTTGATAAGTTTAACAAAAGTACCAGCCTGCATGTTAGTTAATGATAAGCGGTTGAAAGAAATTTTTTGTTTTCTTTCAAGGGGATGGATTACTGTTTAAAAATGTTTGAATTTAAGGGTTTGAATACTGATGTCACCGTTGTCTAGTAGTTAGTGTAAAGGATCCGTTTCAAACCCCAGGACAGACATCTCCAACAAAAATAGGCTAGGCTCAGCTAGGGTTGCCAGCTAATGCTTTGTTGATGCTTGTTCAGTTAAAATTTAATTTGTCCCGTTAAACAGAAATTTTTTTAATACACTGCAATAACCAAAATTAACATTTTCTCAGTATTTTTTTTTTATGTCCAGGTTTTTTATGTTTTCTCCAGCTTTTTAAAACTCAATGTCTAGCTTTTTGCGAAGTGAAATCTGGCAAAAAGCTGTAAGAAGCTTGACCGTAATCCGAACTAAAGGATTATAATGACCAATTATCACGTAAATAAATTATGTTTATATAGTTTGTAGTAGTAGTCGCCGTAGTCTAGTAGATAGTTTGTTGGCTTATTAGACGAAAAGCCCGGGTTCGTATCCCAGGTCAGACGTCAAAATGAAATATAAAAAAAAAAAATATTTCTTCGGCGAGTGCCTCTCAGTAGATTTCTGGCAAAAACTCTGAGAGTAAATAAAATTCCTATGAAGAGCTTCTCTAAAAATCTGTCATTCGGAGACGACTTTAAACTATAGGTCCCGCCACTTATGTATAGAATTAACACACACAACATAAGTGGTGTGAGAAGCTAGGTCGTAATCCTAACAGAAGGATTGTAATGATCAATTATGCACATATATTATGCTTATTTGGTTTGAACCGCAGTTTAATCATGTTATCCAGTATTGGGTTGATTTTGATTAAATTTTTCTCTTTTAATTGAATTAGAAATTCCGAAAGTCGCTGTAGGCTAGCGCATAATGTATTAGCTTTTTAGGCAACAACTCATGGTTCAATACCCGGCTAAGATATCTCAAACAAAATAAAATATGCAGAAAATATTTATTCGGCGACTTTCTCTCAGTAGATTTGCAGCAAAACTCTGAGAGTAAGTAAAATTGCCATCGTTCTGTGCTTAAATTATATATCGTGCCACTCATGCATAATATGTTCTCATATATGTAATGTAGGAAGCTAGGTCCTAATCCTGACCAATCATGTATAGAAAGAAATTTTCTTTGTATAGTTTGAATTGAGTTTATTGTAGGTCTTGTAGTTTTACTAAGTTATCTAGTGTGTCGATTTTAATTGATTAAGAAATTGTGAAAGTTTTGGCCACTGCCTCTCAGTAGATTCCTGGCAAAAACTCTAAGAGCAAATAAATATGCCATTAAGAACTTCTCAAAAAATCTGTCATTCGGAGACGACTTTAAACTGTAGGTCCCGCCACTCATGTATAAAATAAACCAACATAATATAAGTGGTGCGAGAAGCTAGTTCGAAATCCTAACTTAAGGGTTTGAATGACCAATTATGTATGTATAGTTTGAACTGCAGCTTAATCAAGTTATCCAGTGTTTTTACCTATGAAACCTTAGTTTCCAAGAAAGTTGGGTTAATTTTGATTAAATTTTTCTCTTATAATTGAATTGGAAGTTGCGGTAGTTGAAGCCGCTGTAGACTAGTGCATAGGGTACTAGCTTTTTAGGCAAGGATCCATGGTTCAACACCTGGCTAAGACAACTCAAACAAAATAAGATATTAAAACAATATTTCTTCGGCGTCTATCCTGTCAGCGCAGTCCTCTGGCAAAAATATAATAAAATTGCCAATAAAAATTTCTCAAATACGTCATTCGAAATTTTCAGAAAACTTGCCGAAAAAAAAAACGGCAATTTGATTTTTTCAAATTAGTGAGTACGAGATAACTCGTTGTTTAGCACCCTATAAGGGAACACAATCTGTGAGATATCTCGGAATCGGCAGTCAACGTGTTAAACTGTAGGCCAGTCACTCCTAGTTAAATATTAACGCACACAATATGGGTGGTGTGGGAAACTAGATCAAAATCCTTACTAAAGAATTGTACTGATCAATTGAGTGGGAACAATTTTTCGGTTAAAAAAATAAATTCATTGTGTCAGTCTCAGGCATTCGAAAGCTGTATTTTCATATTCCCACTTGGAGAACAAAATCTTTTTGTAATTTCTAAATGTTTGAATAGTTTTTTTTTCCTGCTTTTTTAAAGCTTAAAATATTTGCAACGACATCAAAAATCCGTTCACTTGCACTCTCTCTCGTACACTAGTTCAAGTAGTGAAAAACCCCCCTTATGTCTGAAATTAATAAAAAGAAAAAGCAAAAAAAAAAAACATTTGTTATATTACGTAAGTAATACGTGATATTTTCCTTAAAACACAAATTACGTTTCTTATAGAAAAATCACCGAAACGAAAGAATCGTTATAAATAGAATTGATTGTTTACAAAGACACCATCAGTTATAGATTGTCGTTCACAGCGAAATAAACTCAATCAAGCATCATTATGAAGTTCTTCTATTTGTTTGCAATTTGCACTTTGTCCTTAGCAGCTATGGCTACAGCCGATCTAAAGGTTCCTATTCCTCCTCCGGATGACAAGCCAAATGTAAGTTTTTCATTTCATTTTTAATATTTTTATTAATTTTTAATTTTACGATTAGTTGCCTCAACTTTATGGCGGTGGCGGTGGTAATCCCAACACTGGCTATGATGTCAGCGTAAATGCTCAGCAAAAAGTTTGGGAAAGTGATGACAAACGTCATCAATTTAACGTTATGGGTGGCTGGGGCCAGCACTTGGGTGGTCCTTATGGCAATGGTCCTGCTGATAAGCGCGTTGGTGCTAGTTATACCTTCAGGTTTTAAATGTGATTTCATAACATCATTATAGTTTTAAGTGTACTTTAATGTTGTAAATAATTTATAAAATTGTTTAATAAATTCGAATTAAAAAATGGAATTTCGAATCAGACAGCGTATGTAAAATCTTTTGTAGAATTTCATAGAAACTTTTTGAAACTTGCAGTGTTCACAAAACCATCTATCAAGAGTCTTGGACTATTCAGAATTTGGACTAGGTTTTATTTACGCGTGCATATGCAAAGTGTGTACAAAGTCTACAAAATTGAATTTGGAACTTAGTAACTTCGACCATATGCTCCGTGCTCGTAATCGAACCCACGAGCCTTACGGTAATAGTCTAGCACATTACCCATTAGACTACGAGGGCGCTCATATCGTATAATTATATTAGTAAGGCTATGTATACAGTGGAACTTCTATAATTTGAACTTCTATTACTTTAATTTTCTATAAGTTTAAGCACAGCAACAGCATCTTGGAGACAAATTCTATCAGGTTTTGCTTCTTTAACAGGAAGTTTCTATATGTTGAAGTTTTTTTCTGGATAATTGTGATTTAATTTATAGAAGTTCTACTGTATATTTAAATACGTTACCTGATGAACATTTGCCTCAAATTAAAGAAAAATTGTAAACCAAATAAGTGGACTGTAACAGTCTTTCAACTTCGATAGATTTAACATCAAAAGTCATCCTAGCCTAGAAGATAGTGTATTGGTTTATTAGCATGAGGTAATTATTTAAACCTCAGATCAAAATTTCGAGCAAAATGTTCAGAATATTTCCTTCTGTGACTCTGAGAATAAAATCTAATTGAAAAGTTTCTTAAAAATCTGTCGTCCGAAGGCGACATTAAACAGTAAGTCACGCTAAACATAGATAAAATTTAACTTAAAAAGTAATAGTGGTGTGAGAAGTGCCAATCAATGTATTATTAAACATCCCTAAAAATTAAGAATTTTTCCTATGGAAACATTTGGTAAAGAGGTTGCAAAGCCTAGTGACAAAACGGCTTAGCCCAACATTTCAAGTTCGAATTCACCAGAAGACAAACCCGTATCTCGATATAGATTTTTTGATTCACACTTGTAAAGAAGGCTAAATGAGCAACGTTTCTTCATGACTTCATTTTCACAAAGGGCTCTGTTTAGACAACGACAGAGAGCAATTCTTTTCTGTCATGATCACCCTGCCCTTGAGACGTTACACCGGCTCAAAGAGATTTCAATTCTTTCGAATCTTGCAATGTAAAGAATTGTGTTTGCAAATATTTCTTTTAAATAGAAATATAACTGAACTAAAACAGGATCAGGAAAAAAACTACTTGCTTACTTTATTGGTCATTACAACGCTTTAGTCAAGGTAAAGACCTAGCTTCTCATACCACCCGTATTGTGTATCTTGGTGCCAGAATTTTGAGAAACTTTTCTTGGCAGTTTTGTTTACACTCAGAATTTGTGTCAGAAAACAGGTGAAACTAAGTCGAGCGACACATATTTCTCATATTTTATTTCGATCGAGATGTCTAAGCTGGGGTTCGAACCATGGACTCGCTTCTAATAAACTAACACACTATTTACTAGACTAAGATAACTTCCTCAGGAACAGAACAAATACTACTAATTTGGCTTAATTCACATACATTCACATAGTTTCTCACACCACTTATGTTGTGTGTATTAATTTTATACATACATAAGTGGCGGGACTTACAGTTTAAAGTCGACTCCGAACGAAAGATTTTTTTGAGAAACTTTTCATGGCAGGTTTATTTACTCTCAGAACTTTTGCCAGAAATCAGATGAGAGGAAATCGCCGTAGAAATTCTTTTTGTATTTTGTTTTGATGTCTGGCCTGGGGCTCGAATCTTTGCTTTACGCCTAATAAGCCAACACATTATCCACTAGACTACGGTGACTTCAGTCCCTAATTTTATTTGTTATGAATTCTGTAACTGAACCCAGCTATAGCTTCCATGTTCTTGTAAAGAGTGTCAGACAACTGATCTTATTTTCATTCTAACCATCTTGTGCGGATATTGCCACGCCTTCTTTAAAGCTTTTGAAGTTTTTAGTTAATAATAAACCGTAATCAATTTAATCCCGAGCGCCCTGGTAGACTAGTAGGTAGTGTGCTAGACTATTAGCGTGAGGGTCGTGGGTTCGATTTCCACCAGAGAATTTCTAATTGTATTGTAATTAATAAATAAATAATAATCCACCCATAAGTTAAAGAAGAAAATTTTTTTATGGATTTCATTTGCCAATTTTAAATTTAAATTTTTACATTTGAAAAGTAATCTAGATTATTGTAACACATTCACAATTTAAAAATGAAAAGAGTAACCAAAGCCAACACGTTTATCAGCTGGACTATTGCCGTAAGGACCACCCAAGTGTTGGCCCCAACCACCCATAACACCAATTTCATGACGCTTGTCATCACTTTCCCAAACCTTTTGCTGAGCATTTATGCTGACATCATAGCCAGTGTTGGGATTACCACCACCACCGCCAGAGAGTTGGGGCAACTAATTGTGAAATGAAAAATAAATAAAAATACCAAAAATAAAATGAAAAACTTACATTTGGCTTGTTATCCGGAGGTGGAATAGGGATCTTTAGATCGGCCATAGCCAAAGCTGTTAAGCACAAAGTGCAAATTGCAAACAAATAGAAGAACTTCATACTGATGCTTGAGTTAATTTCGTTATGAAAGACAATCTTCAACTGATGATGTGTTCCAGAAACAAGCAGTTCTTTTTATACCAATTTTTACAGACATTTTAAGTGGATTTCTCATAATCTTGTTCTGAGAAATCTGTTGTATATGAAGTATTTGTTTGCCTTTACTTAAAAGGTATCACAAGTGCATTTGTTTTTAACTTCCGATTTGTAAGGGGTTTTTTGATAAGTTTAACAAGAGTGTCCGTATATTTGTCAAGCCATTTTAGTTTTCAAGAGACTGAATTGATAATGATTTTCATACAATCTTTAAACGGCCAACACTCATAAAGTATTGGAGCTTTAAAAAAAATTGATTATACGGAAGGGGGGGAGAAAACTAAGTGCTACTAAGTGTATATTAAAGTAAATAGTCGCCGTAGCGTGTTGGCCTATTAGACGTGAGGCCGCGGTACAAATCCCACGGCAAATATATTAACCAAAACGAAATATAAAAAACAATTTCTTTGATGACTTTCCTTCGGGCAAAAACTCTGAAAGTAAATGAAATTTCCATGAAAAGTTTCTCAAAAAACCTGTCATTCCAAGATGATTTTAAACTGTAGGTCCCGCCCACTAATGTATAAAATTAACACTCACAACAAAAGTGGTGTATGTAGCTGCCAGATTTGACGATTTATCGTAATTTTGACGATTTTTAAGAATTAAAAATTTACATCATATTCTTTACTTTAGTACATTAAAATCCATTTTAAGCTTCGTATTTATATTGCAGTTATTATTGCAAATTTTAGTATTTTATTTTTGGATTCTTATGTCTTTTTTATCCTTTAAAAGCCAAAAAATTACAACCACCTCTGAACAAAGAGAGTTCCACATGTGAATAGTCCGAGTAAAGATTAAATTTTGTCTGCAATTTAGTGTGCAATACATTGGCCCAATCGATGTTATTTAAGAATACATGATTCTCGGGATCAAGTCCCTTATTGCACTTGAGCAAAATTCGTTGAAATATCGATGCAACAGTAACAACAACAAACCACATTGCAAACGATGATCCAATGTATCAATTGAGTTCGTTACCCTGCCGCCATTAACGATCAACTTCGCCCTCTCTTGTAAGCGGTCGAGAAGTCTCAAAATAGACGTTGAGACACCGGCCTATACATGAGAGTCATATTCCATTCTCTTTCGGATATAAGTTGTGTAAATACTAAGAAGACAAGATGAAGTGAAGTATTTCCTCCACTCTCTTAAGAAGCTAAGGCGCTGAATTTTCATGCCGATTTTGTGACGTTTATTTTTACAATTTCCATGAACGTCTTTAAAGATTTTGACGAGATTTTTTCTAATATTTGACGATTTGATGCTTTATTTATCTGGCGGCTATGCTTGGAAAGCTTCATATCAAAAAAGAATAGAGAAGAGATTATTCTCCACTAAAAGAGACAAAAAGGAATTTCTTCAAACTTACAAATTACTCTGAGCCGAAGAAATAATTTTATTTAATTTATTGTACCACACCATATACAGTAGGATCTTGATTATCCGTGATTCGATTATCCGGCAATATCAATTATCCGAGATGGAAAAAAATTTTTTGCATCGACTTAATTTTATTTTGGATTGACTTAAATTTTTCTGCATCGTTTAACCGTGATTACTTCTAATATCCGTGATTATGAGCAAAAATTTTTTTCGATTTTTTTGGGCTGGTTACTGTTTTCTGGCAAAATTATTCTTTTTTATATTTTTGAAGTGTGTATGTATATAAAATCCTTGAATTATTTAATTTTTATACAAATATGTACATATTCATTTATTAACTAATAAAAATATCTATTAAAAACTAGTCAAAATTGGTACTCAATTAACCGGGAAAATCGATCGACCATCAAGGATAATCAAGGTCCTACTGTACCAGTTTTCGACTAGAATTTTCTCTGTTTCCAGTTAATCTTTAACAAAAATTTTAAATTAAGTTTTATTTTAAATTAATTTTTAATTTATTAAATCATTTTATAATTTATTTGTAACAGTAAGGCACACTTAAAATATTCTGTACAATTCTAAATTCTAAAATCTAAAAGTGTAACCAGCACCAATACGCTTATCAGCTGGACTATTGCCGTAAGGACCACCCAAGTGTTGGCCCCATCCGCCCATAACACCAACTTCATGACGTTTGTTAGCACTTTCCCAAATCTTTTGCTGGGCATTTATGTTGATATCATAGCCTGTTTTGGGACTACCACCGCCGCCGCCAGAAAGTTGAGGCCACTGAACATGGAAATGAAATTTTTTTTATAGAATTATTGAATTAAAATTTCCATAGAATACTTACATTTATTTTGTTATCGGGAGGTGGAATGTGTAGATCGGCTGTAGCCATAGCTGCCAGACACAAAGTGCAAATTGCAAACAAATAGAAGAACTTCATAGTGATGCTTGATTGAGTTTATTTCGTTGTGAAAGGCAATCTTCAACTGATGATGTCTTCAGAGAAAACCAAAACTTTTTATATGAATTGGGTTGCTTCTGGATTAAAGGGGATTTTTACCGTAATGTTTTGCCAAAATATACCGCAATATATTTGTTTGTTTACTTGTGTTTATAAGTACGTATATTTAAATCGTTTACTTTCGCTAGCAAGAGGTCTTAAGTCACAACACAATTTCTAGGGATTCACATAGCTTATCTGTTTATTTTGTTGCTGTCATTCAAAACATCAGAACAGACTTCTTCGAGTCCGGAAAGCGATTTTTTAAATAACAAATAAAGATTTGCTTATCTTTGCAATTTTTAAACGGGGGATTAATAATAACACTGTACGTATTTAATTTTGATGTGCTAAAAATCCCATTATTGTTGACATCCCCAGAAAGACTCGACATAAAAAGCTTTACGAAAATTGGTAGCTCGATAAAGTCGACTATATCTGTAGGTCCCGTCACTCGAGCATAAAATTAACACGCACGACAAGTGGTGTGAGAAATTAGCTCCCAATTCTGGCTGAGGGGGTTATAATAACCAATTAAGTATGTATCAGAGATCAGCAATGAAACGTTTTTTCACTACTCATAAGTGCTCATGAAATTTTGAGTGTGAGTGAGTCATGAGTATTGGAATTCAACTTCTCTGATTCATTCGCACTCACTACAACATTGATTTACAACTACTGGTTGCAATGAGTATGAATACAACGTTGACATCAAACTCATTACATTCGAAATATGTTTGATTCATAAGCCTACCCACTCAGATTCATCAATTAAGAAAGATACTCATAATACTTATAAATGAACCAAGTGTTTCAAACCATCCATCAAAATTTACAGTCTTAGTTATTGTTGAATTTACAAAAGACGAAGAAAGAAACGACAAAAACAACTAACACACAACCTTCTAGCGAGTATTGTGGTGTTCGTACTCAAATCATACTTATTTTGTGCTTCATGTATATGTTGAGTCATGGAGAGTCGAAATGAACAACATCATGCATATTATTAACTATGAGTACGATGAGTATTTCAAACTTTGCATATGAGTAGTATGATATTAAAATAATTATGAATGCGAACAAGGTCGCCGTGGTCTAGTAGTGTGCTGGCTTATTAGACGTAAAGCTAGGGTTCGAGTCCCAGGCCAGACATCAAAATAAAATACAAAAAGTGTCTGAGAGTAAATAAAATTGCCATGAAAAGTTTCTCAAAAAAAATCTTTTATTCGGAGTCGACTTTAAACTGTAGGTCCCGCCACTTATGTATAAAATTAACACACACAACATAAGTAGTGTTTGAGAAACTAGGTCAATAATCCTAACTGAAGGATTGTAAAGCCCAATTATGTATGTATTAATGCGTATAAGTATCTGAAATTATAAATATGACTCGAATCTGCTCATCGTTTTAATTACTCTTTGCGAATATCTGGTATGTAAACATGAAAGCTTGAAACAATACACCAGACCGATTTCTGTAGCTAAAGAAATTCATTATTTCATAGGCTTGAAATCATTTGATCTGTTTGTCTCTTATCGCTGTATTGAGCTTTTCTGTCTGAGACGTCACAATTTCTAAAATCGATAATAAAATAATTTCTTTCTTAATTCTCCGCTATGAGTGATTCATCTATTAGAATGCTGTGATTTTATATTAACCTATGACCTTGTAATTACACTGCATTATCAATTTTAAAAAATAAATCAAATGAACTGATAATAAAAATCACCGGCTGGAAATACTTGCCACAATCTATTGTATGTTCAAGTAAAAACAAATAAGAATTTGATCAAAAAAATACTTAACGAGCAATGTTATCCCTTAAATTTTGAGTGTAACTGAAAAGTCCCCTTTAGAAAAGAATTCGTTATATAAAGTAGGAGCACTATTGTGAAGACATCATCAGTTATTGATGGTCATTGACTGTGAAACAAACTCAAGCAGCATTATGAAGTTCTTCTATTTATTTGCAATTTGTACTCTGTGCTTAGCAGCTATGGCTTCCGCCGATTTTAACATTCCACCTCCTGATAACAAAATAAATGTAAGTGTTCTATGGGAATTTTAATTCAATAATTCAATAAAAAAAATTTCATTTCCATATTCAGTGGCCTCAACTTTCTGGCGGCGGCGGCGGTAATCCCAACACAGGCTATGATATCAACATAAATGCCCATCAAAAGGTTTGGGAAAGTGATAACAAACGTCATTCGGTTGGTGTTATGGGTGGATGGGGCCAACACTTGGGTGGTCCTTATGGCAATAGTCCAGCTGATAAGCGTATTGGTGCTGGTTACCAATTTAGATTTTAAAGTTTGATGATTGCTCAATCAGACTATATTTAAAATGTTCCTTAAAGTTAAAAATTAATTTATAAAATAAAAGAAGTAAATTATAATTAAAATTCTCTATAGATTATTCAATTTATCTCTTATTAATTATCTCTCTTAGATTAATGGGAAAGGGCCAGAAATATAAGAAAAATTGGTAGAGTTTTTTATATAGATCAACAAAAGGCTAAACTTTTATATTAATTTGCATAATAACCAGAAAAAGGTCAAGGAAATATATTTACAAGAAGAAAAGAAGCCCTGTTATCTGATGCCCATATCGATAAAAACAGTGTAAAACAATAGCTGGGATCGAAGTTACCGATTACGAACTGAATAAAATTTTTTACTTAAATTGAAAAATTTAACGGAAATCAAACAGTGACCTGTTTATGCGAATAAGGACCCTAATCGCTTCTTTCCTGGAAAAATACAAAAATTAGAAGTCGGAGAAGAATTCAAGAATACAAGTTTTTTAAAGTTATCGACGTTATAAAATGTTGGTAGGCTGAAAGAGAAGAGACCAACCAAGGATAGGTAGGTTAAGGGAGAGAAACCCAACCAAAAGTCTTATGCCAATAGGCATACACCTAAGCCCTTATGTAAGCTTGTTGCCTGCTCACTATTAAGGAATACCACCTAACTTTCTAGAGAATGTCTGTATCTTGTGCAAACATCCTTAACTTCTTCCAGTCCATTCTTCTGAGATGAGTTATGTCTAGTATCGCGTCATTCCCAAAATGTTAAACGTACTCCGTCATTTCGATGTTTTCACTGTCAATAGTTAGTGTGTTAATTTTAATCATGAATGGCGGGGTCTACAGCTTAAAGTCGACTCCGAACAACAGATTTTTAAGAAACTTTTCACCAGAAATTTTATTTACTCTCAGAATTTTTGCCAGAAATTTTGCTGAGAGGAAGTCGCCGGAGAAATATTTTTGCATATTTCGTTTTAATGCCTAAACTGAGATTTGAACCGTGGCCTTACGTCTGCTAGGCCAACACACTACATACTACCATAGAGTAAAAAATACATTACAACCCTTCAGTCAAAATTACGACCTAGCTTCTCACATCACTTATGCTGTGTGCATTAATTTTATACATAAGTGGCGGGACGTACAGTTTAAAGTCAACTCCGAACGACAAATTTTTGAGAAGCTTTTCATGGCAATTTTATTTATCCTCAGAGTTTTTGACAGAAATCTGCTGAGAGGAAGTCGCCGCAGAAATATTTTAATTTTTTCGTACTACGTACTAGACAACGGCGAATTCAAGGTGTTTGAAAAATTCTCGTGTTACGCTGTTAATGGTTAAACTCCTTCGAAATGGATCGACCGATTTTCATGAAATTTTGTGCGTGCATCGGGTAGATCTGAGAATCAGATAGTATATATTTTTCATATCAATAAATGTTAAGAGGGCGTGGCAAATCATTAAAATTGAATATTTAGGTACATATTGATTGTGGACTATAGTAAAATTTTATGGGTAAGTGCGTAGAGTCGATATCGACAATTCCACCAAAAATGGGCGTGAAAACGCTCCCCCTTCAAGTGATACCTATAACTCTTAAGCTACTGAACCGATTTTAACCATTCTTCTTTTGTTCGAAAGCTTATCAGGTTTCGGTGGTTTATAAAAAATTCGATATAGCAAAAAGTAGGCGTGGCAAACCTAAAACTAAATATTTAGGGACATAGTGATCGTAGACGGATTGGTGGGTAAGTTCGTGGAGTCGATATCAATAAACTCACCAAAAATGGGCGTGGCAATTCTCCCCGTTTAACAGATATCTATAAGTCGGTTAATTCGATGGTGTATAACTACATATGAATGTATGTACGTACATAACAACTACAACTTCATCAGCCCTTTATGCAGCGGATTACAATAAATATATAATGTGACCTGTTTTGGGCAATAAAAAATTTCTTTTGGGCGGGACGGCGGACTTGGGGTCCGCTAGTAAATTTATAAATATAAAATATAAGAAAAAGCTTTTTTGTAATTAAAGGTTGAGATTCTTATCAAATTTCTATCCTTATTATTTGTAACATCACTGTAATTTTTTTTTTTTTTTAATTTAATGAATCGCTTGCTTGATTCCATAAAATGTGTTCAATCGTTTACGATCACAGTAACAGATAAGGTTGTGTTGTTAAAAAACTCAAGAAAGTTTTGTTGTGACTCAAGACCGTTTGAGTATTAAAACCAAAAGATTTGTTATACTTTAAAACATGAGGGGGAAAAAACAGATATTCTGTGGAATAAAGGTATGGTTTTTCCAAAACTATACTAAAAAATATTTCTTGGAAAACCCCACTTAAGCTAATAAGCCACCAATTGATTTTTAAAAAAATAAGATGAAATCATCAGTCGATAGTTGGCATTGTCAAAGAAATAATCTCACAGCTTAGCATGAAATTCTTTTATTTATTAATAATTTACACACTATGTGTAGCAGTTGCTTTGGCTAAACCTGCTTCTAAGATGGCTATTCCAACTCCCGAGGACAACAAAAATGTAAGTCTTCTACATCAATTTTAATTTCATAATTTTCTAAAATTTAATTTCTTTTAAATCCGTTTTCATATTTAGCGGCCTCAACTTTCTGGCGGTGATGTTGGTAGTCCCAAGACAGATTATGAAGACTGGCGTCGTGTGAGTGGCTGGGGCCAGTATTGGGGTGGACGGTATATCCATCAGTGGGTCTTATGGTAACTGTGATTATATAGCAACAGAAAAGTATTCTGTACCTTAATATTAAATTATAAAATAGTTTTATAAATTAAAATTAAAAAAAAATTAAAAAAAAAAATAAATTATAATTAGAAACTGAACTACTTAAGTAATATGATGTGATGTTTAGGAACAAGAAAAATAGTTAATGAGAAAAAAGTTTGTGCAATAAAGTAGACAATTAACTGATGTGGAGTTATTCCAAGGCGGAATCATTTAAACGAACGAAATCATTCAATTACAATCAATCAATCAATTTAAATATTTCTAAACAAAAATTTTACAACCTGATTTAATTTGGAATTAATATACTAAAGCAGCTTCTGATGGGGAAATGCTTGGCAAGTATGAAACACCAAATAGCCGATCGGATTCCCACATCGTTGTAAGACTTAATAAGATTATTAGAACAAAAACGTTTGGACTTTTGCACAAAATATATGCTGTCTTGTTTTCTATTATTATTTTTTCTATTATACATACATATGTACCAGAGATCAGCAATGAGTATTCAAAACAATGAGCAGATTCATGTCATATTTATAATTTCAGATACTTATACGCATTTATACTTATTCCAATATCATACTCATACTACTCATATTAAAAGTTTGAAATACTTATCGCACTCATACTTAACAATCCTTATGGTGTTATTCAACATGTACACGAAACACAATATAAGTATGATTCGAGTACGAACACCACAATACTCGCTAAAAGGTTGTGTGTTTGTTGTCTTTGTCTTTTCTTTTTTCTTCTTTTGTAAATGCAACAATACGATTGTAAGTTTTGATGAATGATTCCAATCACTCAAATTATTTATAAGAATTTCGAATGTTATGAGTTTGATGTCAACGTTATACTCATACTCATTGCAACCTGTACTTAAAAACCAATGTTGTAACGAATACGAATAAATCAAAGAAGTTGAATTTCAAAACTCTTGACTAACTCATGCTCAAAATTTAATGAGTACTTATGAGTACCGAAAAACCTATTCATTGCTAATCTCTGATATGTACATAATTGGTCATTACAAGTTTTCAGTTAGGCTTACGATGTAACTTCTCGTATGTATGCATTTGTTAATTCTATAAATGAGTTGTGCAGCTTACAGTTTTAAGGCGACTCCGGACGATAGATTTTTGAGTTACTTTTCATGGCAATTTTATTTACGCTCATAGTTTTTGCCAGAAATCTATTGAGAGGAAAATATTGAGAGAGAAATATTTTTTCCATTTTAATGAGATGTCTACCCTCGCGTTTGAAGCAATCACTATGTATGTATGTTCAAAACCGATCCACCTACAGTCAAGGCAACTTTTAATAAAAACTCATGATTAATAGTCTAAGCAACAATGAGTCAAATCCTGGTATTTAATCTACCCAGAGCTATTTTGTCAATCTCAATCTTAACTCTTCTGAAACGGGCTATGATATCGACATCATCACCCTTTAACAATCTACCTAGACTTGTTAAGAAAGTCTTCTGCATTACTTTATTCAGATGATTGGTTTGTGACTTGGATATTATAATAATGTACGACTGACTTTTAAGAATATTTTAAGCAAATCAGAAGCATTATTGAATTAATTCAACTGATTCTACACATTCCATGAGCAAAACAATCGAAAAATTTAAATGGATGGGGAACATCTGCATATATATCGACATCATCACTAATGCTTTAGAGTGAATCCTATTGAATACTTATTTAAATCGTTAATGATACAAGAGTTACGTATGGCTTGCTTATGGAAGGCAACTGAACCGCAGCTATATGGTAAAAATTTCACTCGTTACAAAATGTTTTTCAGCAACTACAAATATAAAGTTGCCAACTGGCAACGGAACTGAAGTTCATAATGGAGTCATTACTTGTTTACTATGGATTAAAACCCAGCTTCTTACACCACACATGTTGGTGTGTCAACCATGAGTTTAGCGTCGACTCCGAACATTTTCATGGCAATTTTATTTACTCTCAGAGTTTTTGCCAGAAGTCTGCTCAGTAGTAGTCACTTTTTCCAACTGTCTATGTTGTGTTTTGAACCACGGGCTCCCATCTAGACAGGTTCTCTTCTAGACTACTTCTAGATTAGAATACGGTGTCTTTAATAGGAATTATTTTTCAACAAATAAGTAAGGTATAAAAAGACAATATCAATAGGATATTTGGTTGTTAGGAAATTGCTTAGAATGATTTTAATAATGCCGGAACAAAAACAAATTCTAATGTACCCGCAAAGCTTACTGGACACTCTAATATCTCCGTGTATCGCTACATTAAAACACTGAGATATTGATATTATTTTTACAATCAGGTCTATAAGATTGGAAAGTTTTGATGATAAGCATGATTCCTAAGGCTGGAAAATACCATACAAATGTGAAGGCCTGTACAGAGAAATAGGGAAGGAGTTGTCTTACCTGTCAACTGATATTAGAGACTCCTTTCTTACTTATTTGTTAGCATTTCCCAACTGTAACAGTTTATAAAATTTTAGTTTTGAGATATTGAATTAGATTTGTAAAAGAATTTTGTGTGTTTAGATAATTCCGACTTTAAAGAACTACAAAGCAAGTGAAGCAATAATATTTTGATTTAATTTATTGAACAAAAGATTTTTCAATAAAAATTACACCCTACTCCAGGCACCATTTCCATCACACTACTTAAATAACACAATTTAAAAAGTTCCAATTATTTAAATTATAATTTATTAAACAATTTTATTAAATTATTTTTAAAATTAAGGTACACTTAAAATTATTCTGTACAATTCTAAAATCTAAAAGTGTAACCAGCACCAATACGCTTATCAGCTGGACCATTGCCGTAAGGACCACCCAAGTGCTGGCCCCAACCACCCATAACGTTAAATTGATGACGCTTGTCATCACTTTCCCAAACCTTTTGCTGAGCATTTACGCTGACATCATAGCCCGTGTTGGGATTACCACCGCCACCGCCATAAAGTTGAGGCAACTAATCGTAAAATTAAAAATTAATAAAAATATTAAAAATGAAATGAAGAACTTACATTTGGCTTGTCATCCGGAGGAGGAATAGGGATCTTTAGATCGGCCGTAGCCATAGCTGCCAGACACAGAGTACAAATTGTAAACAAATAGAAGAATTTCATAATGATGCTTGATTGAGTTTGTTCCGTTGTGAACGATAATCTTTAACTGATGCTTTTTTCCGAAACAAGCAGTTCCTTTTATACCGAGTTTTACTGATAGCTTGGGGATTCCTCTAAGCTCTTGTTATGGGAACTACAATGTATATGCATGTCTGGTTTTACTTAAAAGTACAACAAGTTCAAGTTAGTTTTTGACTTCCGTTTTCTATGGGGGTTATTATCAGTTTAGCAAAAGTACCTAATATTTGTCTATGCTGTCGTAGAGATTAAACCGATAAAGAATGGTTTTGATTAATAAAATGCATTGTTTTGGAACTAAAACAAGTGCAACGACAGAGAGAGAAAAGAAAATGTATTCATTCGAGTTACACTATGTTCAGGCATGCACTTAGTAAATTGCAATTAACGGCATTATTGATTTCAGTATTTCATATAAAATGTTAACTAATTATTGCTCAATAAATTCATAAATTGTTTTAATATTGATTAAAACTGGAAATACAGCACTTTCAGTGAGCATATTACAAATTTTGCGAACACTTTCTATTGATATTTGACAACGCAAATATCAACAACGACAAAACCAAACCAAAAAAATAACAAAAACAATGTTGTTGAAGCAATCAGCTGTTTTGTTTACCAGCTGTCAAATGAATATTGAATAAGCAGCTAAGCTGTGTATATTGTTATGTCTAATCACTTAAAATATTGTAATCAATAAACCGAATATTGACTTAATAAAAGTGCATGTCTGAAGTTGGAACCTTTATTCTGGACAGGGTAGCGAAAGAGGGTTGAAAAAGGTACATAGTATACACCGTCCCTATATAGTGCACCACAAGTATCAATACAACGGGGTCTTACTGTATATTGGATACCTGGGAAATATCTAAAGACCCAACTGGCTCTCTCTAAATGGTATTATGGATTTATTCTAGAATTTATTTTATGACAAATATACTATCTATTTCTGATCAGATTGAGGAACTCTGGAAATTTAATCAGATTAACTTTGCAGTCGAGATTTATATAAGACTTTAAATAAATCAATCAGCCTTAGAGCACAACCCGCTCTTCTAACTACAAATTTCAAAGTGTTTAAATTAAAGTTCATTGGAAATGTTTTCAAGAGTTCTTTGAAACCGTATTTGCATCAAGATTACACACGGGGATCTGTCAGAATTAGCAGATACGCCCATTACTACCTTTTTTTACCTTTAATGATAGTTGACTAAAAGAAAATTTAAACGCACAAAGACTGAAGATCATATCGACGCCTCCATTCTATAACATTCTAAGTCGAAGAAGTGTTTTTTGAGTTATGAGATCTCAAAGTTTTCACGCGTCTTACGACTATATGTGTATTCTAAGTAGATACTTCCCTATAAGTTCGGAACGGATCGGCGCATCTTAATCAAATTTTGACAGACATAACTTGAGGTCTACAAACGAAATCGGAGCAACACCTTTTATGTGAGTGCCCTGCATTTCAGGACAGACGTTATCGGTTTTTGGGTACCAGAACGTTTAAAAATCTGGGCATGTTGGCGAACTTACCACTAACGTAACTGGTCGTTTTCATCCGGAGCTTGGAATGGCACAAGCCCACCGCTAACGGATCATGACTTACCTCACACTGGGTAACACAGTATGAACGCAAGCTACCTGTTAACCTAACCTAACTTAGAACAAATAGAAATTTATTTAAGAGGCTCAATATTATTCAATTTGATGTTAAACTGTATTTGACATGGGTTCACGTTTCGATCGTTTATATAAATCTGTGGTAGATATGGAAATATTAGAGTTGGACTTTGTTGGCTTTCCAAATGTATAGGAATAGTATATTTATAGTATAAACTTTCTAAACCAATGATTGATTTAAAGATAGTTTGAAGACTACAAATATAATCTTGGCAAAAATAAAACAAGTTTACTTGCTTCTTCCGGGGACAATTAAAGTACATAAATTTTTTGGTATATTAAAAATGGGATTTTTAGCACATAGAAACAAAATACAGTATCATTATAATACCCCTTTGAAAATTTCAACACTAAGCAAATATTTTTATTTATTATTATTATTTTATTATTATTATTTTATTATTATTATTTTATTATTATTATTTTATAATTATTATTTTTTTATTATTATTTTATTATTATTATTTTATTATTATTATTTTTATTTAAAAAATCACTTTCTAGACTCAGTAAAATCTGTTCAATTATTTAGAATTACAGCAACAAACCAGAGAGATAAGGTGTGCTGTTTAAAAACACAGCTTGAGAGTATCAATTGTTGTGTGAATCCCTAGAAATTTTATTGTGACTTAAGACCTCTTGCTACCAGAAGCGAAAACTTTTGATGTACTTATACACGCGATTAAACAAACAAATATTCTACGGTATGTTTTGGCAAAACTTTACGGTAAAACACTTTTCGGAAAACCCCCTTAATCTAGAAGCAACCCAATTTATATAAAAAGATCTGGTTGTCTCTGAAGATATCATCAGTTGAAGATTGTCGTTCACAACGAAATAAACTCAATCAAGCATCATTATGAAGTTCTTCTATTTACTTGCAATTTGCACTTTGTGTCTGGCAGCTATAGCTACAGCCGATCTACACATTCCACCTCCCGATAACAAAATAAATGTAAGTATTCTATGGGAATTTTAATTCAATAATTCTATAAAAAAATTTCATTTCCATGTTCAGTGGCCTCAACTTTCTGGCGGCGGCGGTGGCAGTCCCAAAACAGGCTATGATATCAACATAAATGCCCAGCAAAAGATTTGGGAAAGTGCTAACAAACGTCATGAAGTTGGTGTTATGGGCGGATGGGGCCAACACTTGGGTGGTCCTTACGGCAATAGTCCAGCTGATAAGCGTATTGGTGCTGGTTACACTTTTAGATTTTAGAATTTAGAATTGTACAGAATAATTTTAAGTGTGCCTTAATGTTACAAATAATTTAATAAAATTGTTTAATAAATTAAAAATTAATTTAAAAAAATTTAATTTTGATTATGTACTATATTATTTATAAAGTAGTTTGGAAACCCAGAAAATTTTATTCTAGAACTTGAAAAACTAAAATTTTTGGGACCATTTCAGAGTAATTTTTTAGTTTGAAGAAACACCTTTCTAGCTTTCTGAGGCCGAATTATCTACATAATTGATCATTACAACCTATTAGTCCGGACTAAGAGCTATCTTTTCACAGCATTTATATATGGCGCCTCCATTCTAAGTGTGTTTTGAGTTATGAGCTCTCAAAGTTTTCACGTGACATACAACTACAGGGTGGCTGATATGTAATGCAACAAAATAAAGCGCTATATTTTGTTAATTTTTTTTTTTAATTTTATTGTTTAAAACCAAAAAATGTTGGAAATAACATCAAATTTTAGAAGCAGTTTAGATTTGTTGGAATTGGCTACCTTTGGTACTATATGTGTATTCTAAGTGGATTTTTCCCCTATAACTTTGGAACGGATCGGTATATCTTAACCAAATTTAGACAGTATTTAAGCTAGAGAAAGCAGAACTTAAAAATGCAATTCTAAGTATACTTAGAACGTTATAGAATGGAGGCGTCGATATGTTGTGTGCGTTTATTTTACACATGGGTGTCTAAAGCCTACAGTTTACAGTCAACCCCAGGCGATACATGCATAATTGGTCATAAGAACCCTTTAGTCAGGATTACGATCTAGTTTCTCACACCTAATATAATATTATTGTATGCGTTAATTTTTATATAGGAATGGTTGGAGTTTTTGCCAGAACTCTGATAAGAGTAAGACGCCGCTGAAATATTTATCATATTTCTTTTAGTTCAAGACGCCTGACCCGAGGTTCGAACCAAGGCCTCACTTAACTCAACACACTACCTACAAGACCACGACAACTTCCAACTTCGAACGAAAGATTTTTAAAAAACTTTTCATAGTCATTTTAATTTAAGAAATATTTTTTCAATTTCGTTTTGTGGACGATGTTTGACCTGTTGTTTGAACTGTGGACCCCCGTCTGATAAGCCAACACACCACCTAGTAGACTATAGCGACTACGAAAATCATCATTCTCAATGTCAATCAATTTATAGAAACGCCCTCTTGTACTTTTGATAATATGCCAATAGCCTCAGAAAGCAATGAGCCAAACCTAGACATTGAATTCGATTAGGCGTAACATTTTATATTTGACCCTTCTGGATCATGGCAGTGAGAATCTTGACTTGTTAATGCCTTGTATTGTATTTTAGTTGTGTTTTCGAAGGCCAATTCATAGCTGCAGTTCTGGGAAATACATTTTCTTTGAATTATCTCTTTGCTTGTACTTAAAAATTTACAAGAGCACTTATTTTACTTTCCGATTTATAAAGGGGGTTTTATCAGCTGCACGAAAATACTGTACGTTTTTGTTTATACTAACTTTGTTATCAAGAAGTAATTTCGGCAAAGATTTTTATTTTTATGAAGAGTATACAAAATTAATTAATTTATTAAAAAATTGATTTTTGTGGAAAGAAATGAAGAGGTAATGCTTGCGGACATTAGAATAAAATTGAATTTTAAAATAAATAATTCTTATGCTTTTTATATAATCGTAACTGAATGTTTTAATACTGCGTCTATACGATCTATTGATCCATTCTCCTCATCACGGAATCTTCATATTGGACTCAAGGCAACCCAAGCGTACAAGCGAACTTGAGACATACTTGACGACATTAGAAAAGCAATACTTTATAATAAGGATAGCTTTGTGATAGCCGCATATAATGTAGAAAACCGTGAAGAAAAATTGCAACAAATGAAGCTACCGTAGTCTAGTAAGTAGTGTGTTAGCTTATTAGACGTAAAGCCAGGGTTCGAGCCCCCGAAAACAAAATATAAAAAGTATTTCTTCGGCGATTTCCTTTCTGCAGATTTCTGGCAAAAACTCTGAGAGTAAATAAAATCGGCATGAAATGTTTCTCAAAAATCTGTCGTTCGGAATGGACTCTAAATTGTAGGTCCCTCCACTCATGTATAAAATTAACGCACACAACATAAGTGGTGTGAGAAACTAGGTCAATAATCCTGACTTAAGGGTTGTAATGATCAATTGTGTATGTATGAATGTGGGATCAAAATTTTTTATATTTTATCTGAGAATTCGATATAGTAATGGATGTGTTTTGTAGGCTAATACGATGCTAAATCAAAGAAAATTGTTTGTTTGAAAAGTGGTTTGGAAAGACTAACTCACAGACATAATATTCTTCATATTCGGAATTCTTTAGCTGTTGTTATATTAAGTACTAATTTATAAACCACATTTTCAAACTTAAAGAGACAGCAATTCAACAATAAATATTCTGAAGGGTGCGTTTTAAGTGTGTTCTTACTAAGGCTTTCAAAAACTGAGTATGATATCCTCAATATGCTCAGCACGGAACGACTACGGTAGCAAATTTTGAGAATAACAGCCTAACTGCCTCAATTAACACGATGACTTAATTTGTTACAATAACCATTTAGTCAGGTTTACAATCACCCACGTGCAGTAATTTAATCCATGAGTAGGTGGATCTGCAGTTTAACATCGGCTTTAAACGACAGATTTAATAAACTTTTCACGATAGTTTTATTTGTTCTCAGGATCTCGTCTAATAAGCCAAGGCACTACCTCTTGGATTATTGCAACGAAATAGCAAGCACCTGCAACGTGTGTCTATAGACGTCATTTACGTCAAGATGTTAACCAGCACACAACTTTAGACAGCAGTGAACTGGATTTCAAGTAACTCAAGATCGAAAAATTGTTCTATCGAAAATGACAAGAGGAATGTGCCCTATTTTTGTGAAACAGAGTAACATTTGTATCCTATTTGGAGGAGTTTAAAACAGAGTTTAGATTTCCAGATTTTCTTCAGTTTTTGCATGAAGGCGACGAATATTCTTTTCTTTCATTCTTCCTTCTGATAATTGTATAATGACAATACTTTGGAACAGTTGGCATTGAGTTCGATACTATTC
This sequence comes from Sarcophaga peregrina, assembly GCA_014635995.1. Lineage (NCBI taxonomy): Eukaryota > Metazoa > Arthropoda > Insecta > Diptera > Sarcophagidae > Sarcophaga > Sarcophaga peregrina. The sequence continues at coordinate 51,852,970 of CM025790.1, read as the reverse complement.
ACTCATTTTAGGATTCCAATTTAACCAAGTTTTATTTTTTATTAAAAACTAGTCTTAAGTCCAAATGGAAAACAGAAGACTTAAACGTGTTTCTTTCAATTTTAAAATTTCTTACTGACTACAGCAGACGTCAAACAGGCTGATACATTAAAAGATTTGTATTATCAAAATAAGTTATCCTACTAAAATTGAAATTGTCGATTGGTTATAATTTTAGAAATTTTGTATTTACCATATCAAACCATCTATGAATCCTCAGGATATCAAAGAATTCCATAAAAAAAGCTCTGGTTAAAAGTAATTGAGTATCAATGCAGTTATCGAAACGAAATTATCGGTAATGAGAAATAATTTTAAAAAATATTGAAAATTGGATTTTCAGCACATCGAAATATAATATAAAATAAATATAAATCCCCTATATAAACGTCAACATTAAGCAAAGTTTTCATTTCGTATGGATATGTATAAAAATGTTTAAAAATCACTTTCTAGACTCATTAAAATCTGTTCAATTATTTAGAATTACAGCAATAAAACAAAAAGATAAGGTGTGCAGTTTAAAAACACAGCTTGAGAGAATCAATTGTTGTGTGAATCCCTAGAAATTTTATTGTGACTTAAGACCTCTTGCTAACAGAAGCGAAAACTTTTGATGTACTTATACACGCGATTAAACAAACAAATATTCTACGGTATGTTTTGGCAAAACAAACCCCCTTAATCTAGAAGCAAACAATTCATATAAAAAGATCTGGTTGTCTCTGAAAACATCATCAGTTGAAGATTGTCTTTCAAAACGAAATAAACTCAATCAAGCATCATTATGAAGTTCTTCTATTTACTTGCAATTTGCACTTTGTGTCTGGCAGCTATGGCTACAGCCGATCTACACATTCCACCTCCCGATAACAAAATAAATGTAAGTATTCTACGGAAATTTTAATTCAATAATTCTATAAAAATGTTCATTTCCATGTTCAGTGGCCGCAACTTTCTGGCGGCGGCGGTGGTAGTCCCAAAACAGGCTATGATATCAACATAAATGCCCAGCAAAAGATTTGGGAAAGTGCTAACAAACGTCATGAAGTTGGTGTTATGGGCGGATGGGGCCAACACTTGGGTGGTCCTTACGGCAATAGTCCAGCTGATAAGCGTATTGGTGCTGGTTACACTTTTAGATTTTAGAATTTAGAATTGTACAGAATAATTTTAAGTGTGCCTTAATGTTACAAATAATTTAATAAAATTGTTTAATAAATTATAATTTAAATAATTGGAATTTTTTAAATTGTGTTATTTAAGTAGTGTAATGGAAATGGTGTCTGGAATGGGGTATAATCGTTATAGAAAAAACTTTCGTACAATCAATTAAATCAAAATATTATTGCTTCACTTGCTTTGTAGTTCTTTAAAGTCGGAATTATCTAAACACACAAAATTCTTTTACAAATCTAATTCAATGTCTCAAAACTAAAATTTTATAAACTGATACAGTTAGGAAATGCTAACAAATAAGTAAGAAAGGAGTCTCTGATATCAGTTGACAGGTAAGACAACTCCTTCCCTATTTCTCTGTACAGGCCTTCACATTTGTATGGTATTTTCCATCAAAACTTTCCAATCTTATAGACCTGATTGTAAAAAACATATCAATATCTCAGTGTATTAATATAAGCGATTCTTGCATATGGAGATATTAGAGTGTTCCGTACCCTTTGAGGTGAGAAGGTAGATTGTGATCTTGGCTAATAGTTTGTAATGACATATTATCCTTTACTTGGATGGGACAACATTCATATGACTTTATGGTGCCGTATTTTATGACAGATAATTAAATTTTCGTTCTACAGAGTATCTTAGTATTTAAGGTATGAAACTAGAAGTGAACAGTGACAATAAAATCAGCTGTTCTATCATTAATTTAAATCACTGGCTGCTTTATTTCCCGATCTCTACATGGCCTTCTCTGGATAAGAAGGTTCTAAGATTTCTGTATATTATCATCACTAAACGTAATGAAAGTCATTTAGGATGTCAATCGGATGAAGCTCATTTTCATTCAAAAATTTCAAAATTGCCGTATTTAGTGCTCAGAAAAGCCTGGCGTTACAGAAGTCAATGCACCCATAACGAGTGACTGTTCGATGCGGCTTGTGGAGCCCCATTTGCCCATATTTTTTGGAAAATCGAGACCGGCGCTTGCATTACGATCAAAGGAGACACTTAGGGCAACAAGGTAACCGATTTTTTTTCACACTTTTTAGGGTATGATGTGAACGATGATTGCTTCAAACAGGATGGTGCAACTTGCCACACATCTCATGCCACCGTTTAATTAGCCGAAATACACGCCTACATAATTGCTGATTACAACCTTTTAGTCAGAATTATGACCTTGCTTTTCATATCACTTGTGTTGTATGCGTTAATTTTTATGCAAACGAACGTCAAATTTTTTGTGGCAATTTCATTTACCCTCAAAGCTTTAGCCAGAAATCTGCTGAAAGGAAGTCGCCGTAGATATATTGAGCGCCATAAGTGAGTCAACACCCACTATAATTTTAAATATTCTATTATAAAAAATGTACTTGTTGTTTTTGTTTTAACATAATAAATAAACATAATAATAAATAAATAAACGTTTTTATTTTTTGGAAATTTATTCGACTCTTACTTTTTTCGCTATCCTAAGAAAATTAATTATTTCAGTTGTTTTTACTCACTTTTGGCGCTCAGTGCATATTTTTTTCATATTTCGTTTGGAGTTGGAGATGTCTGACCTGAGGTTTGAGCTTTATCAAATAAATCAACACACTATCTATTAGACCACGGTGACTACATTAGCCGAAATGGTGATCTCAACTGGCCGCTAAGATGCTGCTAATTAGCGCCATTGGGTGCCGTTACGAGAAAACTGTTATGCCGCCAAATCAGAGGTAACTGAGTATTTGAAGGCTAACATCCGTGATGTCATTGCCGTAATACGACCGTATACAATCAAAAAAGTGCACGAAAATTGGTCCAGTCATACGAATGAAATAATATTCCATTTCAAACTGAAACAATTGTTCTTCACAACAAAAGAAAATAAATTTGGCATAATTTCAAATAGTTTTTTATGGGTATTGAATTTTTTAAAATGAACACAGAAAAATTTCACGAAAAAGCAAACAATTAATGCAATGATTGATTCCGAAATTAAATTTCAAACAAAATTTTAATTGGTTCAATCTATTTACAGATTATAAACAGAAAATACATCTCAAAATTTATTAAAAATTATTTTATACGCAATTATATAATATATACTATTATGTTTATGTATTTATTAAAATAAAAAAAGGTAACATCAATTAATTAAACATTAATATGCGAATACCCAGCAACGAAAAATGAACATAGTAGCAAAAAACGATCAGCTGTTCTAATAACACTACCTTATAATTACTATATCTTGATTTACAGCATCACTACTTCTGTTAGAACAATAGTATAAACAAAAAACAAAGAAATAATTCAGTGTTAATAGTCACAGAAGACGTACAGAATGGAAACGGAATTTTGACGTTTACATAATTTTGGTGAAAGGGACAGCAAATATTACCAAAAAGTATTTCTGTCCCTGTCTGATTATTTATGTTTTGTTTATTTATGTTAGTTAATTTTTAGGGTGGGTTTTTATTTTCTAATTTGGTAGAAATTTATGATATTTTTGTAAAATAATAGACTATTTGTGAAAGGAAATGAACTGTTGTATTGGGGAAACGTAATACGGAACTAATGTATTTGGTGACACATTTCAGCGATTGTCACTAACTTAGTATTTAACCAATTGAGAGGTATATTCACAAACTCCTGAATCAAAAAGTTATGAGCATATATTTTGTTATATTTTTATTTCTACTTATCTTTTACACACGGAACTTGTTTCATTGTTAAGAGAAGATGCTAAGAGTTCGATTAATAATAAAAAAATTACCGAATTTTAACTTTTTCATTCAAGAAATTAATAAATACTAGTAATATACACAAAGTTCTGCAAGAAAAAAATTTTATGAGTAATAGGACTTATTTGATCTTGATATATTTAGTTTCTTACTTACCTTTTGCACAAGAAACTATATTCATTACGACCAAAAACTACATACATTTCGATTAATAATTAAATATTTAAGAATCTTTAAACTTTTCATTGAAGAAATTGAAAAATATTCAAAATTTTCCCTTTTTTAACACAAAATCAATGTTTGTTTACATTTAATTTTTCAACTTTATCCACCAGTTTTCACTCTGTATATCTATTGCTTCTAACACATTTGCTTTGCAAAACGTATAATACATTTTTTGTCTCCCTCTAAAAAATTATGTAAAATTATGCTAAGTGAGGTTGTCAAACGTCAAAGTTTTCCCTTCTGTGCATGTTCTGTGTTAATAGTGATCTCAACCAGACAACATCGTCTGCGTAGGTGTTTTTTTGAAGTTTTTTTTTTTTGCAAAATATAGCGGTATTTAACGTTTATAAAAAAGTGTATGCAACGTAGCAAGCGATTAAAGTACGTGTGTTTGTTGCTATTGTTTTTAAAGATTTATGTATAGTCATGTGTGTGTGTACTACAAATATATTGGACAAGACCTGGCGTGTATTTTGGTTTGTATTGTATGTGAACATTGTTGTTGTGTGTTGATACATTTGTTTTTGTTCTTAACGTTTGTAAAGAGAGTAAAGGGAGGTTTTCTAAAAATGCTTTAAAAGTAGATGAACCTGAGGCGAAGGAAGGTTTGTTTGGTAAGTTTTAAAATTATAATTTTCATTATAACTATTTTAACAATATTTTTTTCTTAATTGCAGAAAGTGAAGAAGATTACACTTCAATAATTGAAGTTTTAAGATCTTCGAAAGTAAAAGAACATGAATTTGATATTTATTGGCGAAAGTGTGCCCCACTACGTTTCCAACAAATTACAAACTCTGAAAATTTTTAAATTATGGCCAGAATACACAAAGCCAAGTGGACACCTTCTAGTAAGTACCATGCAAAAAAATTCAGTTCTTTATTTATTTAATCTATAGTCTTGCCTATATTTTAGTATATAGTCTGGTCTATAGTTTAGACTATAGTGAAGTCTATAATCTAGTCTTGCATATAATGTAGTCCATTTTAAAAAACGTACTAATTTCTTTCATTTGGTATTTCTTTTCAGATCGACATCGATTTTGTACTAAAATTTCTGGTGGCTAAAAATTTAGAGGAGCGTTGGCCTTATTTTTCAGAAGATTTGTTTTGAAGACACGAATATCTTGCTCATTAATTTCCAAAAAATTACTTCAAACTGAACGTATTGATGAAGGTAAAAAATTGCATACATTTTTGTTATAATTAAATCTAACTATTATTTACATTTACAGATTCAAAAATGTTTACAATTTTGTGGTATTGTCACAATTTATTCCCTCCCCAACTGAAAATAAGTACGGACGATAATGGAGCAAAATATAAGAAAAAGTTTTCCATAGTGGATTCGCAAGAATCATTTGCTGTTTTTGCCAGTACCATGGATGAATTGGATACAAAACTAAAATTATTAAAATTACAAGGTCGACAAATTCAGCCAAGGTTACTGGTGATAGGGGCCACTTTAAAAGTAAAACAAATTTTTGTATATTTTGATAATTTGAGGTATCCCTTTGTCTCAACCCTTAAAGCATTTGATATGCTTTTTAAAATCTTTTTTGTTTTTAATCTGGAATATCCTTGTGAGTCCAAAATTTCTTACCACTTTATTCAATCACTTTTCTATGATTTGCCTACAAACAAAAAATTTTTAAAATCAAATATAATTAAATATGAGATACTTAAAATGAAAAATTAGTAATATTTGTATTTATATACAATTTATTTTCTTTCGAAGCATTTAATATTTGTAGTCGAAATGAAAAATATAAAATATTTATTTGTTCTTATAAAGTATATTTAAAAATATTTACCTGAAATGTACAAAAAATAAATTACTTTAAATTATTATGTGAATGTAATTATCCATTTATAATTAATTTTTATGAATTTATTTTAATTTTTTTTAGAATTCTATTAATACTGTAAAATTTTTATGTTCCTTTAAATAAAAAAAACATTCCTTTAAATACAGAAAAATTGTCTTTTAATATAAATTTATTTAATAGATTTAAAACTAGAAATCAATAAAATTTTTAATAGATTTAAAACTAGAAATCAATTAAATTTTTAATTGATTTAAACAACTTATTTGTTTGATATTTTTAAAAAATTTAATTAATTTTTTAATTAATTTAGTTATTAAAATCAATTAATTTTTTGATTAATTCAATTAACTTATTATTTGGAAAATGTTAAAAACTTTAATTAACTTTTTAATTAGTTGAATTAAAGTATTTACTGAAAAAATTTAAAATTTTTAATTAATTTTTTAATTGAAAGTTGCATTACGTTTCAATTAAATGTTTAATTAATCGTAAAAGTGGCCAAAACCTCAATCGTACAAAATTGTTAATTAATAATACAAATATTTTTGTTGACGGATTTTTTTTAAAAAGTTAATACTATCAATGTAACTCAGTGATTGAAATCGATTTCCTATTTTTTCTGTGAACTTTAAACACTTATACGGAGAACACAAATATAGCTCAAGAAATCGAATGTTAATTAATTCGTCTTAATCGGGATATAAACCTTCATACCAAGGAAAGGTGCTTCAATCATCCATCCGAACGAAAATCAAAAATTGCCAAAAAAAAAAAAATGCGAATTTTATTAAAAACAAAAATTCCCCTTTAGAAAATAAAAACAAAAAACATAACAAATGATAACAAAGCCAGACAACACAGATGCTTTAGTTAAACTGATAAAGGCCTATTTCTTGGTGTATTGCAATGTTGAACCAAAAACCACCTGATATAAGAGTACGTACACTTTAAATTATTGTATAAACAATAACAAATAAATAATTAAACAAACAAATACTTCATAAACAATACATTTCCCAGAACAGACAGAACGGTGCCTTAATAAAAATCCCCTTAATTTTTAAGAACAAATGAATATAAAAATAACAGATCGCTTCCAAAGACTCTATCAGTTGAAGTTTGTCATTCACAACGAAATAAACTCAAGCATCAGAATGAAGTTCTTTTATTTAATGGCAGTTTGCACTTTGTGTGTAGCGGCAGCAATGGCTAAACCCCAGCTTAAGGTTCCTATTCCACCTCCCGATGACAAAATAAATGTAAGTCCTCTACAACAATTTTAATTCCACAATTCTATAAATTTTTTTAAATTTCCTATTCAGTGGCCTCAACTTTCTGGCGGTGGTGGCGGTAATCCCAACACAGGCTATGATATCAGCATAAATGCCCAGCAAAAGGTTTGGGAAAGTGATGACAAACGTCATACGTTTGGTGTTATGGGCGGATGGGGCCAACACTTGGGTGGTCCTTATGGCAATGGTCCAGCTGATAAGCGTATTGGTGCTGGTTACCAATTTAGATTTTAAAGTTTGATGATTGCACAATAATGCCAAACTATATTTAAAATGTTCCTTAATGTTAAAAATTAATTTATAAAATAAAAGAAGTAAATTATAATTAAAACTCTCTGAAAATTTCTCAATTTATCTTTATCTCTCTCCATAATTTGTGAGAAAGGACCAGAAATATAAGACAAATTTGTAGTGTTTTATAAGTAGATTAACAAAAGACTGAGATTTTATATTAAAAGGACAAAGTTTCTTACTTCTTTGGAAGCCCTGTTATCTGATGCCCATATCGATAAAAACAGTGAAAAACAATAGCTGGGATCGAAGTTACCGATTACGAACTGAATAAAATTTTTTACTTAAATTGAAAAAGTATTTGTACGCAACTGTAACCTGTTTGTGGGATAAGGACCCTAATCGCTCCTTCCTGGAAGAATAAAAAAATTAGAAGTCGGAGAAGAATTGAAAAATACAAGCTTTTTAAAGTTATCAACGTTATAAAATGTTGGTAGGCTGAAAGAGAAGAGACCAACCAAGGGTAGGTAGATAAGGGAGAGAAACCCAACCAAAAGTCTTATGTCAATAGGCACACATAAGCCCTTATTTAAGCTTGTTGTGTGCTCACTATTAAGGAATACAACTTTAATTACCAATTTAGAAATGTGATTATGCAACACCATAATACTGTGTTCCTTAATATAAAAAATAAATTATAAACTTATTTTATAGTAAATTTAAAAATTGGTTTCTTGAGTTTGAATTTATGAATCAGGAGATGGTGTTTAGGAATAAGAAAATTTTTTATAAAAACGATGAACTAAATTAAGCAATTGATTCAATTGATTTATATTAGAACTTTTTAAACCAGAACTATCTACAGAAGCAAAATATTTTTCAAAACTTACCTTAATAAGTATAACAAAAGTAATGCCTTTATTTTCACCAAATTCAAAAGGGCAAGTCCTTGCCATTATTAGCTATGTAAAGAGACCGTGAGTTTCTGTAAAAAAAAAAGAAAAAGAGTAACGAGAATGTTTTTAATAAATTTACTTTATTGTACTAGAATCAGTAGGCAACTGACACTAAATTTCATCGAAAAATCATCTTCAGCATATAGGTCCATTTCTTAAAGAATGGATATGTATATAAACAAAGAAAATCATCGAATTTCGAACAATACCAATCCACAAGAACATCCAAAAGCAAAAAGCTTGGCGTGGATATGTGTCGGCGTCATCAGTCAAAATTGTTTGATAACTATTGACCAATCATTACCAACCAATTGCAACTAATTTGCACGAACGATTCAAGAATAAACTCAACTCACGTTAAGCTAATGTGAACTGACTACCGAGATTGTCCGATTTGCCCCGTTAGACTAAAATTTTCTTAAGTCACAGGTGTATGGCACAAATCACAGCAGACAACAGAGAACTGTCCAAACTATAAAAAATTATGGTATTCTGAGAAATATTTTGTCAAAAAATATGATGTCGGCTCTCGACACAGAACTCAAGTTCCTCAACCTCAACCTACCAAGGAGGAGGTGTTCGATAGTCTCTAACTCCTCATCATCGCAACATACCCTGCAATAGTCCGGCTGGGAGCTGTCTCAGATCCCCGTCAGCCACCTAATCTCGCACTGCCCTGTAATAAAACCGACAACCAACCTTAAGCTGGCCTTAACCAAGCCCAGCAGTTAATCGAAGAAATATTTTTTTTTATATTGTGTTATGTTGAAGATGTCTGAACTGCAGTCTGAACCGCGACCTCACCTCTAATTAGCCAACATAATATCAAGTAGGCTATGGCGGCTTTGTAAGAACACCGGTTTACGCGCAGAACTCGGATTACGAGTTTTCGAATATACGCGATTTTTAAAATGAAGAAAAAAAAATTGTTTAATTATTTTCTATTCTATTCCATTCAATTTAATTGACTCATTACACAATCCAATAATGAGTCGGAAATCGTAAAAATTGGTTAAAAAAAGCTTTTTTACAGTAGATATTCACTTTCGGTTTTTCCATACAAAAAAGTAATTTTCGATTTATGTGAATTGCCCAAAAACGTATCTACCGAGTAAATTGAGGTACTGGTGTAAACAAAATACATATTTGGCCATTACAAACCTTCCAAATAGTGAAATGTACCAGCATTTTCGATTCACACAGAATGATAGAATGAATCTTATATGTAATGGGAAGAGACTTTATACACCTGTATCACGCACATATAGTTTTATTTGCATGAAAATAAATAGTGTCAAGGACCGGCATCAGTTTTAGAGATTTCTCCATAGTGCCTCCACATTAGTAGAGATTAAAACTTGTCATTCAAAATTTGTTTCTTTGTTTTTTTTTACAATAAAGAATCCAATTTTGAGTAACATTTTCTTCGGCATACTTTTTATTGCAATTAAAAAAAAAAACCCCCGCCTTATTTATAGAAATCTTTGCAAAAAAAAAACTCACATTCGATCAGCATTCGATCTATTAAAAAAAAACATGCATATTTAATTAAATCCATAATAATAGAAAAATATAATAAATAATTAGAGAAAAAAGTACCCTCCATCAATAGGAAATACTATTGGTTACGCCATGAAACATAAGAGAAGAGAAAAAATTCCCCTCTCCAACGAAAGCAGACTTTTATAGGAAAAATATAAAAGAATCAGCGAATGCTTTAAGCGTCATTATACTTGAAACAATTGTTAAGTAAAACCAACCCACACTAAACTACAATGAAATTCGTCTACGTTTTGCTTGTCTGTGCTTTAAGCTTGGCCGCTTGCGCCTCCGCCCAACAGCCAAAGGTAATAATTACTCATTAATTTGCACAAAAAAATTAAAAATAATTTATTCTTGTTTTTTTTTTAATCTTAATTAGTTTAATTTTAATCCACCGGAAAATAAAAGAAATGTAAGTTTTCATTTTTGGGAAATTTTACTTAATGAAGCGTGAAAATTTTTAATGGCTTAACGTTCTTTAGCTTCCCGAAATTACTGGCTTTGGTGGTGGCTCTCGTAAGCAAGGCTTCGATGTTAGTATTGATGCCCGTCAAAAGGTCTGGGAAAGTCGTAATGGGCGCCATTCAGTTGATGTTACTGGTGGCTATTCCCAGCATTTAGGCGGTCCCTATGGCAACGGTCCTGCTGATAGACGCGTTGGCGCCGGTTATACTTTTAGATTTTAAAAATAATTTCATAAATAAACCACTAATTCTAATTTATTAACATAAAAAATATTTTATTTTGTTCAATCAATTATAATTTGGGAATTAAAATTGCCAAAACCCCTCTATACAATGTGCAGTAAAATAGGACGCACGTATAGCATTGTCGGAATGGAAATTCTTTCACCATTAATTTCGAATGTGGTTGTAGGCAAAATCCTAATGAAGTTATTTGAATTAACTGTCAAGGCTATGGAGAAGAGAATAGTTCTAATATTAAGGGCCATGTTCGAAGGGACCGTTTGCGGCATTATTGAAAGAAGTCTTGGCATTGTAAGTCCGTGATATTAATTTGTGGTTTAGAGCAGGAGGAAAGTCTCTAATTAAAGGAATGTTCGACTGTTGGCTAAGGTGTTACCACGAAGAATAGAGATAAAATATTTGGTAATAATAGTGGACTATAGACTGATATAATGCGACCAAATAGAAAAAATTTCAAGGGACCCCTTGCATACTATAATTATATACTAAGGGCTTATAGAATAATCTTAAGCTAAGTAAGCCAAGAATTGTTCATTGGACGCATACAAAGATGCAGGCTGTTTTGAAAACAGTCCATATACAGTTGGAATAGATATAAAAAACAGAGCACCGAAAACCTTATCTTTTAGCGCCACTAGAGGCATTGAATATATCGATGCCTCCTTTCTATAACATTCTAAGTCGAAAAAGTGTGTTTTGAGTTATGAGCTCTCAAAGTTTTCACGCGACATACGACTATATGTATATTCTAAGTAGATTTTTCCCTATAACTTCGGAACGGATGGGCGCAGCTTAACCAAATTTTGACAGTAATTAAAGCTACATGCAACAGCGATCTTCAAAGCTAACACAACCCATATAAACGGTCAAATTCAGTTGAATTTATAGGCCTGAGTCATGGGAAATTGGACATTTTCGATGCCCAACCTTCGAACATTTTATATTCTACACATTCCAGCTTCAAGAGATCTTATGAACGAATACAACTATTTCGATGATATCTCACACAAGCATGGATTTATTTAAATTTAAAGACAGAAAGCATTTAAAAAGACCCTATTGTAGTATGCTTATGGTAACGATACTATTATTAGGGTAATGAGCGATAGATGTGAAGGTTCATCAGAGGGCAGTGTGACCTAACAGGTCGGGTGGCACATAAATCAGAAACTAACAGACATACTTGTTACATATGTACATACATTTGTAGTTATAAACCATCAAATTAGCCGACTTTAGGTATCTCTTAAACGAAGAGGGTTGCTACCATCATTTCTGGTAAGTTTTTCGATATCAACTCTACGAACTTACCTACCTAATTGCATTCGTCTACGATCACTGTCTCCCTAAATATTAAATTTTAACGGTTTGCCACGCCTATTTTTTGCTGTATTGAATGTTTTTTAACGATCTTAGCCTGACAAGCGTTCGAACAAAAAAAGAATGGTTAAAAACGGTTCAGTAGTTTAAGATTTATAGGTATCACTTTCATTTTTGTGGGATTGTCGACATCGCTATTTGTAGTTAAATATTCAATTTTAACGATTTGCCACGCCCTCTTAACATTTAGGGATATGAAAAATAGAAGTTGCCCAATTCTCAGACCTACCCCATATGCACACAAAATTTCATAATTTCATTTCGGAGGAGTTAAACCACTAACACCTTGACACGAGCATTGTGTATATGAGATAATTCCACAGACAACCTGTCTTCCAAGCACTTGGCTTATATAAAATTTGCTTAAGATTACTAGGGAAATAGGATTACACTTTTTTTTAATAGACAAGGCTCAAAATTCTTTTAAAAATTTCTTTCGCAGATAAGACTGGCTTTCAAGCTTTTTCTAACTCAATATGCCGCAGTTCCACCACAATCGTTTTATTTATATACGGTCAACCGTTATTTGAGGTTTTGATTGTCTCTTGAAAAACCTTTATTTGAAACAAAATCGAACTGTTATTGCATGAAATACAATTTAATGAAGTTTCAATAGCATGGTAAACGGACAATTATTTTAGTCAGTGTATGTTTGTAGATAAGCTACTATTTAATTTGCTTTAATTTAATTTGTTCGTATCTCTTCCTAATGCTTAATTAGTCACACGTTAAATAAAACTTAAGCTTTTTGGAGAGCTTAAATCTCGCATTCAACGAAACTCTTAAACAAGCTTACACAAAATCACAAGCGCACTCTTTCGTTAATAAACATGATCACAATAAGCAAAGACAACAACCGCTCAAAGCTTAGCTTTAAACTTTAAAATCAATTTTCCTAATCTTGAAAAATGAAAAAAAATTAACAAAAAAAAATTAAGTGGGGAAATAAATTTGTAACAAAAAAATCTTATCCCTTAGATTAGTTCTTCATGTTGCTTAAGATACTCAAGCCAATAAAGCTGTTCAAGTAAACCTTGCTTAATATCAATATTGTATCTTATTCTACAAGCTTAGCCTCAGTATAATTGACGAAGCTTAACCAGGTGTATACTGTAAAAAATCCCGGATGGTGGATTTACCATCATTCGCTCCTCAACTTCTATTAAAATATATTGGGTTGTTGTTTTTGCTGTATGGGTGTGAAACCTTGCTTAGAAAGTGCTATTCTTTTCTATGGCAAGATACTGTCTAACCTTTCTTTAATGACTTTAGTTGCTACTAATCCCTTTACAAGGGAAGTTTGTTTGAAGGGAAAAATGTCCACAGTTTTTTAAAATTTAGTATTTGAACTTAGGATGCTTGAAATGAAGGCAGTGTTGCCAGACTTTTACCTAAAGAGATATCCCAGTTGTAAAACTTTGGGTAAATCTATTACTTCATTAGAACACATGGAGAAAAATAAAAGCTTATTCTGTTGTCAAAACTAGAAAAATTCTCTGTGAACATGGATCATATAGACCGATAGGACTACTAGATATGATAAACATGGGCTTAGAAGGTACGTTATATACTAGAATTGTAATAGGTAGTAATTTGTAGATTTCACATGCTATGCGACTTGAGTGGAATTCTTCAATAGACACTAGGAAGGAAGCAATCCAAGCCTCAGCAAGTGCTAGAAAAATACTGCAAGGTAATCCCACTGAAGATGAAGACGTCTTAAGCGGATTGAATGAATATAAAACCATTGTTGCGAAATTCGTGTTACAAATCGAAGGCGAAAAGTAATGTTCCCACAAATAGCAATTTTGAATGAACTATGAAGGTATACTTCGTGGAAGAACGTGATATATGTTTATCAAAGAAGATGACTCTGAAAAATCCCCAGACAGGAGACCATACATACATAAATACATACGTGATTGGTCATTACAACCCTTAAGTCCGGATTTTGATCTAGCTTCTCCACACCACTTATGTTGTGTGCGTTAATTTTTTATACATGAGTGGCGGGACCTACAATTTAAAATCGACTTTGAACGACAGATTTTTGAGAAGCTTTTCATGCCAATTTCATTTACTCTCAGAGTTTTTGCCAGAAATCTGCTGAGAGGCAGTCGTCGAAGGAATATATTTTTTCTAATCGATGTCTGACCTGGGATATGGAACCGGGCTTTACGTGTAATAAGCCAACACACTACCTACTAGGCAACGGCGACGAATGGAGGAACCAACAGTTTGAAGTCGACTTCGAACGATAGATACTGGAGCAATTTTATTTACTCTCAGTGTTTTTATAAGGAATCTGCTGAGGACGAGTCGTTGAAGAAATATTTTCTCGTATTTGTTTTGTTAAAAATGTATTGACCAGGGTTTTGAACCAAGGTCTCATGTCCAATAAACCAATGTACTACTTACTAGTAGACTACATTGAAAGTAGGAAAATTTCTCTGGAGAGAGTCGGACGGACAAATTGATTCCGATCACTAAGACGGTATTCCTGACTAAATCAGATAGCACCAGATTAAGTTATCAGCCAGACTATGCAGAAGGGTTTCGAGAAGAGAAATGTATACAAAAACAGCTGATATAAAATTTTTTAGGGGATCATTGTAGTCTAGCCGATAGTGTCTCAGATTATTTGCGTGAGCATAGTGCATTCGATTATTACTAGCGCCTCTGATGTGTTATGCTACAATGAGTAAAAAGCCTAAAGCCCTATTTATAAGTGTATTCCAATCGATCTCAAATTTTGAAAACTACTCAGATGCTATAGAAACTATTTGTCAATTTTACAATCAAATTTAAATTGAATTAAATTGTTATTATGTTTCTAACTGATGTAGATGTAGTCTACGTTTAGAAAGGGGAACTACTGCTGAGGTAGATTTTTTTCTTTACAGCTGATAAGATTTTTTTTTAACTTTTCAAAAGAAATTTTTTTTTTTACAAACAATTATTGAATGGATTTAATAATACTTACAACTGATAATAAAATATTTATTTCAGTTTCCATGTAAAAGAGATGTCGATGTAATTAATATTTTCAGTTTTATTCTATCACGACATACAGTGACATGAAAAGTGTCTCCTATAAAACGGTAAATTAAGGTAAGTGTGAGTGCATTAAGAAAAATTCAATTTAAAACCTTGATGGCGGACTAGAAAGTGTTTATGGGAGGGCTAAAGATCTCTGTAACAAGATTTTAATGGAGGCACGGTCTTCTGCGGCGGTGCAGTGTCAACATCTCCAGCAGTCAGACATCTCCAGCAAAACCGCCGACTTGCTCAACATAAGGTATTTGGAAAAAACTTCCGAGAGTAAATAAACCTGGCTTGGAAAATTTCTCGAAAATCTGTCGTTGCTGTGTACTTTAAACTGTAGGTACCTTTGCTCATTTTCGAAGAAAAATGACCCAATTATACCTATGGACCCAAATCCGCACCTAACAGTGACTCATTTTGACTGCGTCGGCTTTTCAATATATCCGTGCGGGTTTTCTGTGCCCCAAATGCAACAATTTTGCTTGTTTACATACTCGCCAAAATCAAAATGAGCTTCATCTGAAAAGATGATTTTTTTTTTTTGCCAAAATCGGCATCTTCTGTAAGTCGATCGCAGGGTTACTTAGCCAAGCGAAAACGCATTAGATGGTCAATATTCGTTCAGCGGAAGGATGAAACTAATTATCTGTCAAATCAGACATGAGCTAAGTGTTACATACATACATAATTGACCTTCAGCCAGGATTACGACCTAGCTTCTCACACCACTTATGTTGTGTGCGTTAACGACAGATTTTTGAGAAGCTTTTCATGGCAATTTTTACTCTCAGAGTCGTTGCCAGAAATCTGCTGAGAGGAAGTCGCCGAAAAAATATTTTTTCGTTTTGATGTCTGACCTGGGATCCGGGCCTTTTGTCTAATAAGTCAATACACTACCGACTACAACACGGCGAATGTTACCATTCACGAAATAAGCACTAATTGAAAAAAAAAAAAAACGTTAGATGTCGGACCCGATATTATATTACGGAATAAATATTCCCAAATTCAAATTTCTGCTGAAATACAAAGCTTGGTAACCCTAATCACGCACTTATCTTTAAACTATAGTTTCACACGCTTTTGAAAAAAATTTAATCACTTGACGTCGGGGGTTCAATTGTTTAAAACAAACCTGGTCTTAACCAATACAAGAATTTTTACTTTTTTCTTAAGCGGATATCTCTGGACTAACAAATATTTTACACAATTTCTTAAGGAGTACTTTGAATCCACACTGCCATTGAAGACCTTTAAAATTTGCATTCTCAACTAAATGTTTGACAACTCGCACTTTGATCTAAAATTATACAATTTCTTAAAATAAACGTCTGGATGCGTCTTGACAATAAGAAATAATCTTAAACTCACATGATAGTTCTTTTTTTTTTTAATTTTTATATGAATATGAATTGTTATCATATGAAAATATATTATATTTGTATGTCACCATGTGTTTGACGACTGCATAGATTTTAAAAAACAATTAAAAATTTTTTAATGGACTTTCTTATTTCTATGAACTTGAAGATAATTTGTCGGCGCACAGAAACAACAGTGTCCATTAAATTAAATGTGCAGTATACTGTTTTAACTGTAATTGAAAAGTAAAATATTCTAAAAAAAAATTAAATTTTTAAGAATAATATCCTGGTGATATCCTTATTTAAACAGGGTACTAAAATGCTTTTTAATTATTTTCTATAAATGCCATCATAAAGTTTAGAATTTTTTTTATTAATATAATTTTAATTCAATAATTTATTAAAAAAAAAATCAATTTTATATAAATAATATTGTTTTTTTCTTTTATTAATTGTAAAAAATGCATATAAAAACAATTTCCCTAATAATTGTGAAAAATGCTTATAAAAATAATAAACAAAAGAAGTTTTTGAAACACAGTGAAGTGCAAAACAAGTAAACTATTATATATATTAAGTATGCAAAAATATATTCTAATAAATCTAGCAAAGAAAAACGTGATATGAAGGAAATTAAAAGCTAATAAAAACAACGAAATATGCTTTAAACATAAAACTAAAATATGCAAAAATATAAATTTATTCAAGCAATAAATAAATATGCCTTATAAGTTTCCACAGTTCAAAAATAAAAATTTACAAAACTATCTTCATTAGTTTTTAAATTCAAATAGTTAAAAACTTTAATGCAAGTGAGGTTGAAAATAAATTAAAAATTTTAAGAACTTTAGAAGCCGTCGTAGTCTAGTAAGTAGTATTAAACATAAGGCCCGCGTTTAAACTCTAGGCCAAATATCAAAATGAAAATATGAAAAATATTTCTTTGGCAACTTCCTCTCATCAGATTTCTGGCAAAACTTTGGGAGTAAAACAAGTGGCATTAAAATCTTTTCAAAAATATGTCGTTCGGTGTCGACTTTAAACTGTAAGTCCCCTCCACTCATATATAAAATTATTGTCAGCAGATTTCTGACAAAAATTCAGATTCTCACTAGAATTTCCATGAAAAGTTTATGCAAAAAATCTGTTATTTGGGAGCGAATTTGAACTGTATGTACCGCCATTCATGTATAAAATTATCACACACAACATAAGTGGTTTCAGGACATAGATAGTAGTCCTGTCTGAAAGGTTGCAATGGCCAAGTTATGTTATGCAAGCAAAGTTTTTTTTTTTTTGTTAAAATTCTTGAGATTAAATGAAATATATGCTGTCGAATAATTATGCTTTTTAAAGCAACAAAATATTTTTTTAAAATTTAATTAAAACTGAAATTAATAGCTATTGAATCGGTTAAGAATTTTCATAAATAGTATTGGATAATACAAGCACCGTTGCCGTTTTGGTTATTTTTAACCAAATTTGGTTATTTTTTTTCTCTAATGTGTAAATGTGTATTTTTTCTTCATTTTGGTTATTTTTTTATTATTATCGTTAATACAACAATCACTTTTTTAATATTATTTGAAAATTTTCATTACAAGCTTTGCAACCGTTAGCAAAGCGTTCAATATCATTACGTTCAATGAAATTTCAAGAAAAATTTTAATACAAATAAATAAAAACCTTAAATTATTATTTCGATGGCTAAATATAAAAAAGGCCTAACTCGATTTTTTGTTACTTTACAGGAGAAGCGAAAAACTTAATAAAATCTGTAAAATTTTATATACAACAAAAATTTTTATACGGTTTTTAATAAAAAAAAAACAGCAACAAATTTTACTTCTCATTTAAAAAATTGTTAATTTTTGTTTTAATGAAGTTTTCGAAAATAGGCCTTTATTTCGTTGATATTTTTCAAAAGAAAAATTAAGTTAGGCCTTTTTTAAACTGCGTTGAAAATGAAATATATGATAATAATTCAGGTTTAAATAATAAACGGTAATAATTCATGAAATTAAAAAGATTAAGTCAAAAGTTAATTGTAAAAATTAGTTCTTATAAGACAAATTATCGTAAAAATTTTTAAGTCCTGTTGGTTGTTCCATTTCTCTTTCGTGATAGGTATTTTCTTCTATATAGTGAATCATCGCCGTCTTTGATCTATGTGAGAGAAATTCGTAATCGTCAGTTAGGCCTGTTTTGTAATATACTGATGCTGATGGGTCATATGACAAGGATTATAACATATTAACAGGAGTTAATAGTTTTCTAAGAGACTTAAGTGATCGTTCTTTATTTGATATGCAAAAATATTGAAGGCCTTCCATTCTTTTCTATTTACGTTATATGTCCGTTCGGACTTTCTTACAATATTTTTTCTTGTTCGGATACCTTCAGCATTCTCCGAATCAGAGTCAAAATTTTCGTTCGCATTCATAATTTTTAATTGCATTATTAAATTTTTTAATATTATAACTATTTCCTCTTAAACAACATTTTTCACAAAAAACAGAGTGAACTGATCGGAATTAATTGGGAAGTACAGTTTTGTTCGTGTAAAATTTTTCCTGTTTGTCAAAAACAAGAACTCGACCCGCCGCCATAATTTGTTAAGTAACTTTTTCCGCTAAAGCGAATTTGTTATTTGGGAAATGTTAATTTTACAACGAAATAAAAAATTAGTTACGACTTTTTCTTTCCAAAATTCATTGTCATGAATTAGGCCTTTTTTTAAATCGTTATAAATCTGATATTTGCAATTAAAAACTGAGTTAGGACTTTTAATATTAAGCCTCCGATTTTTAGTTTAAGTACACAGAAAAAAAAAATAAAATTTTTGTATTAAAACTTAAATTTGTTAAAAAAAAACAAATGCATTTATATAAAAAAAAATATTTGGTTATTTTTTGCGTATTTGGTTACTTTTTATTTTAATTTTGGTTATAAAATTTTTTTGATAGTTGCAACGCTGAATACAAGGCGAAAAACTAGCTCAAATGAGCATATTAAGTAAATATTTTAAAAATGGAGCATAAAAATGGATGCAGTCTTTGCTTACAATAGAAGGAAACCACCATCATTACTAAGGCAAATGGACATTCTATGTAGTGGACAAGATGATGATACTGTTCAAATAAACTGAAAATGTCCATTGATCCTATAATGACGCATACTAACTGAAGCGAAACGTAGTCTAACAGGTAGTGCGTTGGTTTATTAGACTGAAGGTCCGAGTTTAAACCCCATATAAAATATTAAAACGAAAATATTTCTTCGGCGACTGCCTCCCAGCAGATTTCTGGCAAAAACTCTGAGGGTAAATAAAATTGCCATGAAAAGCTTTTTAAAACTGTCAAAACTCTGTTCGGAGTCGATTATAAACTGTAGGTCCCCGCCACTCACGTATAAAATTAACGTACACAACATGAATGGTGTGAGAAGCTAGGACGTAATCCTGACTGAAGGGTTATAATGGCCAATTAGGTATGTATGTATCTCAAGTGAAAATTTCAGATCATTCCATAATTTTTTTTTTTTTTTTCTTAAAGTATGACATTTTAATTTGTTAAGTTTGAATAGATAGTAAAATCCACGTATTACTAAAAGCATTATGCAGATTTCGTGATACAGCGCTATAACCACTAGAATCTCGAAAACACTTTCTTCAAAAAATCCGTCATGCTCTTCCTTAATACAAAGGAAAATAGAGTTTGTTACTCGTGAGACTTAGTCTTGAACATTATCGGTTAAAAGTTCCATCTGGTGAAGCAAAGTGACATTACATAATTTTACGCCCGTCACGTACGGTCCTTCCATTTGTTATTTTGCCAGTCAATCGCACAAAGCATTACGGACAGAATTCCTAGATCAATTAAGACACAAATCAAATCCCTAAAAACAGTACTACCTTCTTCCAACCTCCCTTAGCTTATTTTCTTTATACCATCAAAATGCACTGCATGAGGAGGTGACGTCCCCTGCGTTTCGAACGTTAATTGAAAAAAAAAATATGAAAATATATCATTGGTCTCTTGTAGAAAGGTCCTAACTCACACTTTTTGTTTTTTTTTTTGTAATTTCAATGCATCTAACACAAGAATTTAATAAAAAAAAAACATATGCGAGTTAGGGCCTTCCTAGATGAGACCAACGATATGTATTATTTTCTGTTTTACAGTGAGTCCTCTCTTTGACTTAGGTTAGTTTTCTAGCATTCCTACACGTAGTCACGTAATTTTCTTACCTAAGCCAGTTCATTAGGGCCATTGTATTTTCTATGTGAGGCACTGATGGGTAATAGAAAGGATCATTTGGTTCACGCTAATGAACTAGTCAAATTCTTTCACATTTTCCGCAAATTTCCAGTATTTTCAGAGGCTTTAGCGGCAAATGGTACATTCAACTATAGCTAGCCTCCATATGAGGAAGTATTTAGCAGCTGTAAGCCCAGAGATCAAATTCTGAAGCTACAGAATTTGCCTAGCTAGCCTAGCGGTTGAGCAGATCATCTTTCCTATGAAAAAAAATTTATGGAATAAAATTTATTCCCATTTTCCAACCTTGACGTTGTCAAGCGGACCTCTATGAAAGGAATACATTGGACCTCGTTGCCGTAAATTTAAATTAAAATTGTAAATGTAATTCATTTCAATTATAATCTATAATTTGGATACTTTTTTCAGTGGTTTAAGATTATAAAAGCCAAGATTATAAATCTTTTTTTGTCTTTAAAAACTATAAAATTTTAGAAAGTCTACAAGCGACTGTTTGACACGAATATCAAAACTAAAATAATTTTTTATAATAGTTTTAATGTGTCTGCACATAATTTTAGTGTTTCATGTTCTAAATTTAAATATTAAATTTAAATTTTAAATTATTGTCTTATAATGCTGCTCGTATCATATCAGTGTGCCAGGCAACATCAAAAAATTACGTGTCATTTCAATAAAACTTTTGTTGTATATTTCCCATAGTGCGCCAATATATTGTATAGGGAATGCACATATCTGGGTTTGAACTTAAGGGTCAGAATCGTATTAACAAAACTCATACAATACAAATCTTATAATATTCTGCTCTGCTCTTATCACGAGTAGTTAAAAAGCACTAAAAAAAAAAACAAAAATTATTTGGCAATAAATTATAATGTAGACAAATGGGATCTGTAGGTGTAGTATGTATGCAAATGCGATTAAAATTGTAGAAGAATATACGCAGCCATGTTGGCAAAAATTTCATTTAAATTGTGATCGTTCTGAAGTTCAAGTTGCAGACAATCATTTGATTTGTAAATAATTTGATTAAATAAAAAAAATTTTTTTTGGATTTTGTGAAAGAAATTAATTCATCATAAAAGTGATCCTTCAACAATAAATCAAAAGTGTTTTGGCAGTTTAGACAAATTTTTCGTTGATTTTATTTGAAAAAAAAAATAATTTTAAAACTTTAAACGGCAAATAAAAAGATTATTGTGAAAAAGTAAGTTTTTCTTTTTTTTTCTTAATTTAATAAATTATGAATAATTTTTGTATTTCTTTATAAAAAAAAAATAAAATAAAAGTGAATGAGTAAATAAGGATAGGATCCTTATGATTTTGCAAAATGAATTAAGCAGTTAGCTATTTAAATTAATTTGAATTAAATTTTTAATTTAATTAAATAGTTTTAAGTTTACAAATTTTTAAAATTATAAATTTCCTTTTCAAATTTAAAAAAAAAATTAAAGTCCTTAAGTCAACGCTACCTTAAGAATGTTCTGTTAAATAAAACCGAATTTTTTAGTGGCATGAAGGTACCTAGTTCTCTAGATACAAAAATTTCTAATGATTTTATATTTCGCATACACGAACAACCATATGCAGTGAATAAAAAAATTTTTTTATAGAATTTTTTCCTTTTCTTGTACCTTAATGTCAATGTAATTAGTTTAAATGGATTTCAAAGAATTTATGGACACTCGATTTATGGTGCGAATTTATAAGTCGATTATGGATACCAACTGAACTTTATTTTCATTAATAGTTACCAAAAATTTGTCATTACGTATGTATTACCAATGTCCCTCAGGGGAAGTGCATCTTCGGCTCTTTACACACATAGGACACGAACATCAACATTGTTCGTTAAAAAGACCGTGTGAAGCAAGTTCTCGGCGCTCCTTTTTGAATTTTTTTTTGTATATCAATTATACACCCAAAGAAAAATTACAGTAGGATTTACTACTTCCTAATGAAATTCACTAATAACAATGGGAAATGATCGCCACTTTTGGAAGAATATTTCACAAGTTAAATAAGCAGTTTTAAGGATTTGGCGCTGTACATTTTCCATCTTCCACTAAATAAACATATTATATAGGTTACACTTGAAAATATTACGAACAATTTTCCTCTGGGTTACACATATGCCTCTTACAAAATACACTCACATTTTTATCATATTCTCTTTGTGCTGACGTCTGATTATAATCCTTCAGTCAGGATTACAACCTAGGTTCTCACACCGATTTTGTTACATGTTTTGATTTTACACATGAATGTCTTGAGAAACTTTTCGTGGCATTTTTATTTACTCTCATAGTTGTTGCCAGAAATCTGCTATGAGGAAGTAGCCGGAGGAATATATTATCATATTTCGTTGTGTTGACCAGGGGTTTGAAACTTGCCCTCACATCTTATAACCAAACACACTATCTACATACCTACGGCGACTTAAAAAATTTCAGCTACTGACAATCAACGCAAATTGAAGTTTGGTTTCTGTTCATAAAAGGCCCTTCAAATATTTTATAAACAATTTGTTTTTACTCGTAAACCCTCCATATTATAAAAGTGCAATTATTTTTAATTATTAATTAATTTAATTAATCGCATCCAAAATTTGCGCAATTTAATCTTGTAAACAAAATGCATTTCATAAGAATTAAAATTATTTTTGAAAGATGATGTGATCATCAATTTTTTTTTTTTTTTTTTTTGTTTACCGCTTTATCGCTAGAATTCAAAAAATTTGTAGACTTTGTGTCACTGCACCCTATATTAATATCTCTTAAAGCCTCTTCCAAATAGAATGGGTCACGGCTGTCTGAACATCTGGCAGAATAAATTTTATAAACAAAATGCACATCAAAGAAAGCAAATTTGATCGTGATCTAGAGTCAATCAAATTCTAAGCATGATCTGTAGCTATTTTTTTAATGGGCAATTCCGTACTTCCGAGAATTTAATTATTGGAGATTAATGATTTGGTACTGCCAAGGTCTTCTAGACTTAATGAATCACTGATGCACAGTGGTACACCGTGATTATATCATGTCCTCTTGACATTGTCCAAAATGACCCATTTCTCATCAAAAGACCATTTTGTTAAACTCACGTTTAAAATGTTTTTAACGTCAAATGGTGGTATAAAAAAACTAGAAGTCTTTTAAGCAAAGTTACTTACCATTAAACCTTATTCAACAACCCATTCTACCTCATAAACCTGTCTGATCCTTACACTCCTCGGGTAGGATAACAATTCTAAAAACCAAAAACCAAGGCCTGTCACACCTGTACCAAGGTTTTCTAGAGATAATTAATCAGTGATGCCCACTGGTACACCATCTATCTATCACGTCCTCTTGGCATTATCCAAAATGTCCCATTTCTCATCTATAGTAGGGCGGCGATTTTGTTCAGCTTATAAAAGAAAAGTTCACGTTTTAAAGGTTTTTTAACGCCAATTGGTGGTATAAACATACTGCCTTAAGTTCAGAATACATCTGTCTGATCCTTACCCTGCCCGGATAGGATAACATCAACAACATTCAGCAAACGAAAAGAAGGCTGAGCCACAAGTAGAAGTCTTTTAAGCAAAGTTCCTTACCATTAGATCTAATTCAACAACCGATTCTACCTGATGTTCAAAATAAATCTGTCTGATCCTTACACTTCCCGGGTAGAATATAACGACAACAATAAACTTCATGCGAAAAGAAAGAATCCCATAAGAAGATGTCTTTAAAGCAAAATGCCTTACCGTTTGACCTTATTCAACAGATGGAGTTGTTTTTAAAGTACGATAAATTCTAAATACATCACTCTGGGTCCAACTATAATACATCTACCATCTGTTTATAAGTATAAGCTTGATTACTATAAGTAAAATCAATACAATCTTTTAGCAACGGTTTTTGCAATTCTTCTTCCTATACATACGTACGAATGAACCTAACCTAAAAAGCCCTATCAGCCTGTATCACTCCGTAGTTAGTTTGGAATACTTTGTTTTCAATTTTGGATAGGTTGCTTAGTTTAATTGAGAGCCCAAGATCTGTAGACTCTGAAAACTTGAATTACTTAAAATATAAAGCAATTAAGATTAGAAAGTTGATATAAAAGACCAATAAACAGAACGTAAGAACAAATAACAATTAACACAAAATAACAATTATTCCAATAAAATACTGCCACAGATTGGATGCAATAAATTATTTAAAATCACTTGGTAAACAAACAAATTTATTGCGTTCTTAAATAAATCAAATTCCATATACGCGTACATACTTTATATCACCGGATTTAATTAAAACGTGCCAGAAATTGTCACCTTAAATACCAAGTATGCACCATTGTTTATGCACCATATGGTACTCAGTGATCCCATATTTCTGATTAACATTCGGGATCAAATTGAAATTGTAATTTTATTTGTTATGGTCCAAAAAGAAAATAAATTTCAATTTAATTTTGTTTTTTTATTTTATTTAATTATTTTGTTTGTTAATGATAATGAAAAATTTAATTTCTATTGAATGATTCAGTCACTCGAAACAATGTAGATTCAGTTGTGATTACAAAATACAACTTTTTTGTGCGGTGATAACAGAGAATTTATTTAATCTCTCTGTAATGTGAATTTTTTGTTTATTTTTAATTTTTTCTTATTTTGTTTTTATTATTGTTTTTAATTGAGCAATTAAAATTTTATTTTGCCAAAAACAAAAATGAAATAATTTTTAATAAAATTTTTTATGTTGATTATGCTTCTTAGAGGCATACGTCGTATGGAATTCCCATCACTTGGACGCGCTTTATTGTCATTCTTTGTTTTTTATGATTGCTGGGCATTTCCAAAGTGTTATTCTTTAGAATTTCATAAATTTAACCAGAATATTTGTCAACAAATTGGTTTTTCTCAAAAATATAATTTCATAGCAGATCTGTAGTAGTTTCTGGCTTACGGTAGTGTGTCTAATCACTCGCTTGCCATATCCAAGGCTATAAAGCAGCATTGTATGCCTAATACTAACTCCTTAAAACATAATCACTTTCGAAATAAAGCTTTGCGACGCAGAAATCTGTTTAAACTACAACAGTTGAAAACATATAGAAAATCCTTAACGAACTGCTCCTGTAACAACATTGTTATAAATCTGTAGCCCAAAACTATATTAAATCACACTTTACCATCAAAGTCGTTCCATGTTCAAATTAGGATCAATCACATAAACATGTTATCGTTTCTACAAGCAATACCCTCAAAGCATCTCAGGCATTTGGGTCGAAATTTAAAAATCCTTAATACTCAGCTGCTCCGTATTACACAACATTGGCATATGAAAACTCTCGGAGTGCCCTACAAAATAATATCCACAATTGGCCTCTTGTGCGTTCATTAGATACATTCCGCGAATGATTTACAACAGCCACTATTTATACTAAAATCTCAGACGTCCCTCTACATTTGATTTTCAAAATTTCTTATTTTCTCTTAATATTGCAACCACAACGGAGCCTTAAACTTCCTCCATTCATCTGTACCTTTACAATTTCTCTCAAATTGTCTGCAGGCACGTTTAGCTTTTCAAAATCGGGCAGGATCTCATCGATCCAATACTTTCTAATGACGCCTCATTTCATTATTATAATCACAAGACCATTTCGGCTAATTTACTTCCTTAATTGATCATTTCAAGTAAAGGGTCGCCAAATAACTATTTTTGGAGTGCCGTCAAAGAAGTGTTACGCCGACAAGTCAGAGACAATTGACGCTTTAAAAGGACAATATTCGTAAAGCCATTATTGAAATACAGCTGCACACAATCGATAATGTCCTAAAAAATTGGACCGATCATGTAGACTACTGCATTGCCAGCCGAGGCAGCCATTTGAATGAAATTATTTTCCATTATTAGCCGGAAGGATTCAAATAAAAAAAGAATTTTTTTTAAAGCATTTTCAAAAAGAAAAGTTATTTGGCGGGTCCTTTATTTAGTCAGGTCCCACCATTCATGTTGATTGTGTTAATTATAAGCATTTTAATGTCGATTTCGAAAAATTAAATTTTGTTTATCCTCGGAGTTTTTTCTAGAAGACTGTCGAGAGATTTTATATTTCGTATTAGACCAATAATAGGCATCCATGAAGCATAGTGAAACTAAAATTCCTTACATGAGCATAATATCTCAATATATGTCATTGTTTTCCCTTGATTATTAGGTTCACATCACAGTTTAGGCCGCTGGAAATTATTAACCCATAGAAAAGTACAACGTGACGTAATATCTCACATTTAAATTGTGCGATATACTAGGGTATCTAGTCTCCTGCACCACAAGATAAACTTGCTTCATCTTTGGTTTTATTACGGTTGGGAGAAGAATATTTTCTAAAATAACATCGAAATAGTCGCCGAATTCAGACCTATTGAAGCAAATAGGTTTCCAATCGGAAAATAAAATTGCTTCAAATAGGAATACAGACGGATGTTCTAAGAGTCTATTTCTCTCAAGCTGTTTAGATTAGTTTCGAAAATTTTGAAATACGAATTTAGATCATATAGCCTGTGAAAATAGTTGAGAATATTAGTTCAGCTGATTTCACAGATCGAACTGAAAAACTTACGAATATTTTCTTATTTCCCTTCAAGTCACGTCAATCCAATTGTTAATAATTTCTTTAACATCCTTTCTTTTCTTCCAGCAATGGGTATTCTAAAGGAAAACGTTCCCCTATCATGGCCAGAGACAAAAGCATTGTCCGCTCATGTACAGACGCACGGTGTACAGCAGTTTATAAATCTCTATAACAAATCAAAAGATCGCCATGGTGATCCTTTTAAATGGGGCGATGAAATGGAATATATGCTGGTGAAATTTGACGATGAGAAAAAAGAAGCCAAAGTTACCTGCAAATCAAGTGAATTGCTTAAAATCTTGCACGAAAAGGAAAAACTTAATATTTCAAATGGTATATGGAGTCCGGAATTTGGTGCTTATCTCTTGGAAAGTTCACCTCTTAAACCCTATGAGGGTCCTTTTGAACATTTCAAGACAGTTGAAGATGATATACGTCGCCGGAGGGAAGAAGTACAGAAACTATTGGGCAAAGATGAATGTATTATGACGCTGGTGAACTCTTTGAGATTTGGTTGTAAGGCTTTTACCTATCCTGCCTATGAGACCAGACCTGACGATCCGAAAAGTTTTGGCAAATCTTCTTACATTCCCGATGAAATTATTTATTCTGGACATCCACGCTATTTGTACATCACCAAGAATATACAATCGCGAAGAGGTGAACGTTTGCAGACCAAAGTGAAAGTGTTTAAAGATGAAAATACCAAATTACCGATAGAGGGCAGTCCTATGAAGGAGCCAGATACTATTATGTTGGATACTACATTTGGTTGTAATCTGCAAGTGACTGTACAGGGTTGGGATATGTGGGAGACCCGTTACTTGTACGATCAATTAGTACCCTTGTGTCCTTTAATACAGGCCATAACAGCAGCTGCACCCATATATAGGGGTTATTTATCCGAATTCGATAACAGTTATTATGTTTTGGGTGAAGGCTCCGATGACCGGACGGCAGAGGAAAGGGGTCTTAAGCCCTTGAAATTGGATAAATATCGTATTAACAAATTGCGCTGGGATTCAGTGGATTGTTACCTAACACCCGAGGCTGAGGAATACAATGATATACATTTACATTACGACGAGAAATTGTATGATCATTTAATTGAAGAGGGCATAGATGCTCCATTAGCCCAGCATGTGGCTCATCTTTTCATGCGTGACCCACTGCTATTGTTTAGAGACAAAGTGCATCAGAACGATGAAGAAGATACAGGACATTTTGATAACCTCAATACCTCTACTTGGCAGACATTGCGTTTTAAACCTGCTCTACCCAATACCGAACTCGGCTGGCGCGTTGAATTCCGTCCTTGTGATGTACAATTGACCGACTTTGAAAATGCTGCCGTCTCATGTTTTGTCATACTCCTTACGCGTGCCATATTGCATTACAAATTGAATTTACTGACACCGATCAGTAAAGTTGATGAAAATATGAAAACCGCTGAGAAACGTGATGCCTGTCGCAAAGAGAAGTTCTGGTTCCGTAAAAATATAATGAAATCTGCAAAACAAGTTAATGGCTATACAAATGGCCACATTAGCAATGGCGTACACAGCAATGGTAAAATAAATGGCCACATTGGCAATGGTTCACATAGTAATGGTGAAATAAATGGCCACTCTTGCAATGGCAATGGTATTAGTGGAGATAAAGACTTTGAACTCATGACAATTGATGAAATATTTAATGGCAAGGTAAATACCACCCTATAAGCCTTTAACTTTATTGTTTAAATGACAGATTAAATAAAAAATTTTGTGTTTTTACTTAATTTCTAGACTGAAACCTGTCCAGGCTTGATCCCCTTGATCCGCAGCTATTTGGAAACAATGAAATTGGACAATGAAACCCAATGCGTTTTAGACGATTACCTTACTTTAATGGAAAAGCGTTCAGCAGGCGAAATCCCTACCAATGCTGCTTGGATAAGAGAACAGGTTCTTAAACATCCCGAATACAAGTAAGTGAATTTGTATGCTCGACCTATAAAGGAGATGAGAAATTAATTTTTTTTCTTTTCGTATTTGCAGGAAAGATTCCATTGTCACTGAAAGCATAAACTACGACATACTCAAGAAAATCAGAGAAACTCTACAAAAGAACAAAAAATATTGTTCATAATAATTATCCCATAGTATTTAAGTTTATATTTAATCTCCAAAAAAGAAATATTTAATCCCCCCTTTAATTTATTGTACAAACGTCTAAAAATATATATTAATTATCTATTAAAGTATATCACATAAAACGTAGTTATTCTAGTATTCAAACTAAAATTACCCTACTTAACATACTCATGCCCCTTGCGATGGACTTAATCATCCACGTACTTACTAAGATCACATCTGAGGGCAGATTTAAGGCCGTAAACCCATAAAAAAAATTAATTTTCATGAACATACAGTATTACCTGCATAGCCCAAAATTCTTTTCCTAACGGGTAGTTTTAATGTAAACATTCTTCGCAGCATATCCTGGCTGCCCGATTCGTGAACTACAATTTTTTTCCGTAATTTCCTACCAATACGCGACATCTCATTCAACGTACATACACACATAATTGGTCATTACAAACTTTTAGTCAGGATTAGGACCTAGTTTCTTACACCACTTGAGTTGTGTGTGTTAATTTTATTCATAAGCGGCGGGACTTACAGTTTAAAGATATTTGAGAAACTCTTTCATGGCAATTTCATTTGCTTTCAGAATTTTGCCAGAAATCTTCTGAGAGGAAGTCACCAAAGAAATATCTGTTAGAGATGCCTGAACTGAGGTTTGACCCGTGGTCTCACGTCTAATAACATAACACATTACCTACTAGCCTACAGCGACTTCAGTATACATAGTATTACCAGTATAACCCCTTTTCCGATCGGATGATTTTTTTAGCCCTGAGGCTTTTGAAAATTCAAAAACAAACCAAAAAAATTAAAAAATGAGTGGTCTATCCGTGAATTTTTTCCATAATTTTCTACCATACCACGACATTTCACACAACCTTGTCAAAAATTATCTATTGAAGTCAAATTATATGATCTTAGGGGCCAATGGAGTGCTCTTAATGGGTCCATAACTTATTTTGTGGCTTATAACACCATATTACTGAAACCATATGTCTACCAAATTTAATTTAATTTAAGATAACTAGCGATTAGGATTGTCTGGCATTTGTATATCAACAGGAGTGGATTGAAGTCCGTCAGCTTAAAGCTCTGAAGATAACTGTTAAAATTTGTCTCTCGCGTCTTTCCCAACAAGAAGGAATCATTGTCGTTATTGCCCCGAATATGTGTCGTTGTACTGCATCTACAAGATCTATTGTACTCTTCTTCATAGAATCTTCGTAATGAACACGAGTCTACAGTGCCCTGTCAAAACACTGATTACCAAGCTCATGTTATTTCTTAATAGTCTGATGCCTAACTCAACTTTCTGAGACCAAGAACTCCTGCATTTGTTTCAAGACCCGTACAAGCAAGACGTTTGGTATAAGTTGATACATCCATAGCCCGAATTCATTAGCGTTGCAAAGCTACCATAAGAATATATAGGTCCTACCTTATGTTTTCTTTCAATCTTAAAGTATTCTGAATACTCGAGGCCATACCTATTGTTCCGCACTATTTAATTATTTTTAAGCTAGTACTTAGCTTAGCCATCGTAGTGTAAAACGCGGTAGCATAGCTTGCACAGCTATTTATCTTATTAAGCAACTTCAGTATGTGTTCATGAAAGTTTAATTTACTATCCAGCTTCACAACTAACTCCTTAGAAAGGCGAAACATTACTTTCAGTTCCACATTCATTTTGATTGTCGTACCATAACAAAAACATACAAAGCCTTCAGTTCATCACAGGCAGTACCGCCAGAAGCAATGAGATCGCTTGCAATATGTCCAGACAATTCTCTATTTCTAGTTACATTAGCACCCTTCTGAAGTCGCCGTGGTGTAGTAGGTAGTGTCCGACTTCGAACCCCAGGGCAGAAATCAAAATGAAAATATGAGAGTAAAAATTGCCATGAAAAGCTTCTCAAAAAATCTGTCGTTCGGTGTCGACTTTAAACTATAGGTCATACGAGTGGTGTGAGAGGCTAGGACGTTATACAATTGGTAAATTCGAACTCCGGGTATTGTACTTGTCACAGTTGAACAAGTACACGTCCTCTAACCTAACCTAACCTAGCACCCTTCCGGAGTTCTACATTTAGGATGCCATCATACATAACATTCCTTAGAAAGTGGCCAAGCTCCGGATCCAATGATACTTCACAGGTAATCGTATAATATTTTATTCCCGTTTTACATTTTGTGGAGCAGGATGCGAAATTATTTTTTATATCCAATGTTATGATCAATCAATCAATCACGTTTGATCACGCCAGGAAGTGATAACTGAATAATAAATTGGTGGACTGTGCTACGCTAACATATGCAATAACATTTTGTATTCAAGCTAGTGTCCTTTGCTATTCAAGAATATAGATAGGTTCGACAATTCAACAAGGGCATTGAGAATGATTCTTTTTAATATGAAGATCTCTGTAAAACAATGGCACTCGATAGTCTAGTAGGTAGTATGCTAAACTTCAAGTGCCGAGTTCGATTCCCCGGGTGCTTTATGGTTTTTTCATTATTGACATTAATTATAAGTATATTATATAGCCGTAATAGAAAAAGAAAATGGGAATTACAAGACCCTGACGAATAAAAAAAATGTGTATGCACATACCTGATGTATAAAAAATAATGTAAACATGGACTGTAAAGTAATTAAAAACAGACTTTAATTTGAAAGGCCTCAGTTTAATGACTAAGAAAAGCGGGCTAGAATTCCAGTTCCTTCATTTAAAACTATAAAATCTTGCGCAGCAGTTTAAACAAAAAATATCCTAGTGATCGATCAATTAAGATGGTTATGGCAGAAATTTTTAAGAATTTTTTCAAAATAGTTGTTTTGTAACAGCTCTGCTGCTACTGTGTCCGAAAGTATTTGATACCGCTTTCTATGGGGTTGCTAATGATTGATCAATGTGAGGTCGTATCGTTTCGGAGCGTAGATCCGATTGTCATGGAATCTTCTTAAAAAATTAGTGCATATACATATCAACGCCTCCGTTCTATAACATACTAAGTCGAAAAAGTGTGTTTTGGGTTACGAGCTCTCAAAGTTTTCACGCGACACACGGCTATATGTGTGTTCTAAGTAGATTTTTCTCTATACCTACGGAACAGATCGAAGCATCTTAACCAAAGTTTGACAGTATTTAAGTTAGAGAACGTAGAATTTAAAAATTCAAGAACATTAAAAACGTTCTAAACACACGTTATAGAATGGAGGCGTCGATATGTGGATCGAGGCTCATAGACTATCTGAAATAACGGGCAATTCAAAAAGTTCTACATATCGTACAGATAGGACTTAAACAATACAATAAAAACAATAATGCACAGCACATTGATGCAGTCTAAGAAATGAAATTAATATGGAGAATATTTTCTTAAGAACGCAAAAGCAATACCATCTACAAATAGGGCCCACAGCTTCTAGTTTTAACCAAGAAAAAAAACCATTAACGACAAAGAATTGTGCGAACCTATTGCAACATTTACGTGATGAAATTACAGAAAAGTATACCAAACTAAACTATTTCTAATATGTACATACAAGCCGTTGGTCTCATGGAGAAAGGACCTAACTCGCATATTTTTTTTTTATAAAATTTTTGTGAGGAGGTGTATTTGTGTTAAATGTATTGAAATCACAGAAAAAAATCAATTTCAAAAAAAGTGAGTTAGGCCTTTCTACATGAGACCAACGATATGTATATACTGTATCTCATGAAATTATTATCAAACAATATTTGTTTATATTATACATATATTTTGTTCTGTTCTTATTTATTAATTAAGAAGAAATGCACTTGTCCCAGTAATTTTAATTGCACATTCACTTTTTTTTATAAAACTGATATAGCGTATAGGCTGCTGTTAATTGAACCCTAAAAAGTCATAATTGACATTCTTAGGAATTTGCAGTCATCGCACAAATGAAAAAAATCACAATCACAATTCGAAGTCAACTTTTAATTATTCCGAGACTTTAAATTAATAAAAAAAAAGCGTTTTAGATTCCATTGTGCTGACTATAAGCGTTAGGATCGAAGGTTCGATTCCCGCAAAAGGCTGTTGCACAATACTGATATCATAGTCAGTCCGTGCGTATAGGGTCTTAGGAAAGAAGAAGCGGTCATATCAAGAAAACAGAAACAATTCGTTGCCTAATTTGTAGACTTTTGCAATGGAAACTGCACATGTGTGCACTCTTTCATGTGCCGTGTGTCAGAAGAATTTTTAATGTTTATATGACATCGCTTTTATATCTAAACTAGCTGACCCGGCAAACTTCGTCCAGCCCAAAATATACATGTGCAGTTACAAACCACCGAATTAGCCGACTTATATATATCTCTTAAAGGGGTAGGATTGACACGCCCGTTCTTAGTGGGATTGTCGATATCGCCTCTACAATTTTACCCACCAAATTTTATATATCTACGATCAATATGAGCCTAATTTTCGATTTTAACGATTTGCCACGCCCTCTTAATATTTAGGAATATGAAAATAGATGTTGTCCGATTCTCAGACCTACGCGATAAGCACACAAAATTTCATGAAAATCGGTCGATCCATTTCGGAGGAGTTTAACCACTAATACTGTGACACGAGAATTTTATTATTAGATTATCATTAAATCGCATCCAACCAACCTTCCTTGATGCCAATTACATAATTGGCCATTACAACCCTTCAGTCAGGATTACGACCTAGCTTCTCACACCACTTATGTTGTGTGTGTTAATTTTATACATGAGTGGCGGGACCTATAGTTTAAAGTCGACTCCGAACGACAGATTTTTGAGAAGCTTTTTATGGCAATTTTTACTCTCAGAGTCTTTGCCAGAAATCTGCTGAGAGGAAGTCGCCGAAGAAATATTTTTTCGTTTTGATGTCTGACCTGGGATTCGAACCCGGGCCTTTTGTCTAATAAGCCAATATACTACTCACTCGACCACGGCGACTTCCTTTGGTGCCGATTAGCCACTGAAAACCCACTGTTTTGATTACTATTTGGTCTCTAGTGTATTAGAGCGGCTTTCATAGTTACGAAACGGCGTAAAATTTTCTTTGAATTTGTCTCGTGGCATAATTAAAATTTAAGCCAATGAGTCATTTGAGATCCTACTTTGTCATTCATAATTTCAAACATTTCAAATTTTTACTTTCTTGGGCATCTAGAATGTTCGACATCTTGTGTTCTTAAATAGGCGCTTCAAAATCTAGCAAATCAAGTCCATTGCGGTAGTGTGTAGCGGCATGATGTTTTTGAAATTTAAAAAACAAAAAGGCTTTAAAGCTCTCTAAATAACACATTGACAAAAACGAAAATCCTTCGACCCCTATCCTACTAGACAAGATAACGCTAAAAATCAATATCATAGGAAGAGGAAAAGCAGTGCTACCTCTTGCAAAAATTATTAGGGTGTGCTTTGTTTATAAGTAACCACGGATGAACCCGATGTCATCTTTGGACTTACCTACATAATTGGCCATTACAACACTTCAGTCAGGATTACGACCTAGCTTCTCACACCACTTATGTTGTGTGCGTTAATTTTATACATGAGTGGCGGGACCTACAGTTTGAAGTCGACTCCCAACGACAGATTTTTGAGAAGCTTTTCAAGGCAATTTTTACTCTCAGAGTCTTTGCCAGAAATCTGCGAGAGGAAGTCGCCGAAGAAATATTTTTCGTTTCTATATCTGACCTGGGATACGAACCCGGGCCTTTCGTCTAATAAGCCAACACACTACCCACTAGACCACGGCGGCTTCCTTTGGACTTACCTACATGCTTAATTGTACATCAATCAGGATTCCGCCCTAATTTATGACGCCACTTAGCTTATGTGTGTTAATTTTATACATAAGTGGCGGGACCTACAGTTAGAAGTCGGTTCCGAACGACAGATGTTTGAGAAACTTTTCATGGCAATTTCATTTAATTCTCAGTGTTTTTGGTAGAAATATATTGAGAGGCAATCGCGAAAGAAGTTTTTTTTTTCGTTTTGTTGAAGATGTCCGACCTGGGATAGCCGTAGTCTCTTGTCTAATAACCCAACACACTACCTACTGGATTACGGCTGCTTGCTACAAGAAATTCTAATAGTCATGGGCCATAATTGATAATAAATTCATGGAGCTATAACAAATTACTGTGGAAAAAACTACGCAGAAGGTTAATTTTACGCCCATTTTACGATCGCAATAATCGTCCTATCGTCCATGTGTTGGGTGAATTCGAATCCACTGGCTCAGTAAATGGTCGATCAATGGCTAATGGTAAAAGATTCGCTTGGCACAAACCTCGTGCTAAATTTCAAGGCAAGGCTACTAAAAAAAAACAGTCAAATACGGTGGTGGTTCTCTTCTAGGGCTGTATGTCGGCGGCTGGAGTATGGAAAATACATTTTGTGAACGGAATTATGGATTCGAAATATTACATTGACATTATTAAAGAAAACGTGTTAAAAAGTGCAGAAAGTCTTGGCATAAAAGACGACTTCGTATTCTACCAGGAGAACGATCCCAAGCACAAGTCTTGGACTGCACAGAATTTGCTTATTTATAATTGCCCAAAAGAGATGGAGAATCCTCCCCAATCTCCAGATTTGAATGTAATAGAGCATTTATGGGCAGAGTTAAGGAAAAGAGTAGCCAATAAGAAGCCCAAAAGTATAAAAAAAGGAGGTCGTTAACGAAGAGTGGTACAATATTGAACCCGAATTTTGGAACCCGATAAGGAGTTATGATTACAAACAAGAGCAAGTCAAGCAATCATGAAGTGCCTAATTTAAGAGTAATTTTGTTGAATTAATTGAATTTTGCTTTTAGTTTTCTTTTTATATTCCCATAATATATCAAATATAATAAATAAAATTGGAGTCTTTATTTAACACGTTCCCTGCCACGTGTACCGTTTTCGGTGCACGCTGAACCTCATTTCTACGCCAAGCTGAACTTTTTAATTTAAAATGTTTATATCCAAAATTTAATTATTAGTAGGACTATTTTATGTAACGTAATGATGTTTAGAGCAATTTTAGAGTGATGTACCGATAACGGTACACGCGGCGTGGTCATTAAAAACTGTCATGGTAGACCAGTAAAAAGATTCAGCCATTCCATGGTATGCAGAAAGTATGAAAAATTATAATAATGTACTCAAACTTGAGTAAAATATATATTTTTTTAGTACATTGCCCATATGTACCTTATTCTATATGAAATAAATTTAATTTTTTATTGTTATTTTGTGCATTTTACCCTTTGAATAGTAATAATTTTGAAAATAAAACAGATTTTTTCAAAAATAAAAAAAGAACATGTATTTTTATAGATTTATAAAAGTAGTTGTCGTGTACCGAAAATGGTACACGTGGCCTAGAAATGACACCTTCTCATAAACGGCTTGGCAGGGAACGTGTTAAACGTATAAGCATAGCAACATAAGATTGTTAATATGTGTCCCATTTTGAGTGTGAGTAGCTGTACATATGAAAAGATTTTTGTCTTAAATTTTTTTTTAAATATAAAAAATTTTAAAAACGAATTAAGTAACGTTTAAATTAAAGAAATACAGTCCAAACTGTTGTCATTTAATTTTTCTAAAATGATAAGCAACACTTTTAAGTACAAAAACAAATTTGTATTTCATTCCACTTAGTATTTCGGTTTTAAATTTTGTTTTTTTCAAATATTTTGCGATAACGCTCTAAGTATGTTGTAGGCATAAGCATTGCCAGCCTAAAAAATCATCTCAAATAAAAACGTTAAAATTCGAAAAATGTTTTTATTTTATTTTCACAAAACATTATTAATCTTTACAATTTCGAATTTTGTTAAGGCAACAATATCATGATCTCGGGAACTCGCTTACACATTTTCCTGGCTGGACACAACCACCGGTATTACAGAACAAATTTCCTTATTAAGAATCTTAATGAAATCTTGCTAGTAAAACAATAGACACCACCATCGTATCTAATCAAATGTGCAACTTCGGAAAGGTTCACGACAAAGACAAGGCACAAAGTGAGTTCAAGTGCGCAAGAGGTTTGCTCAAACTCCAAAGAAACTTAGGAGCTGATATGCTATATATTGGTTACTCATTCCATTTCTCTAAAACTAGGCCAACTTGCCGAGGAATCCTGCAGAAGTTACAGTGTGAGTACAAAGGACATAAGTACAAACGACATGAGTACTACGATAAGGGCCATTATTAGAACTTGCCGCTAAAGTTGGGTTTAGTAAATGGTACCTTTAGCTAAAGGGAACTATAAATTCTCGTTATTACAACTGTAGGGGTGAGCGGGGAAAGATTAAAATACAATATTTGGCGAGAATGCGGGTAATGAAATACAAAAGTTATTAGTATAATAACCAACCTTCGGGTTGGGGGGTGGATCGGGTAATTATCTCTTTTCAATTCTATTGTTTTTAATTCACAATACATTCACATTAATCCAGGGATAGTTTATACACTTAAACTAAACTTATGTCTAAGGCTTAAAAGTAGGGTGGCCAGCGTGAACAACAACTTACAGATAAAATAAACTTAACTTATTTTAAAAATATGGCAATGCCGCAGCAATGTCAATAAAACTGCCCAATTAAAACAGTTTTTTTAAGGCCGTGGCAACGACGGAATTCGTTTTTTTTGTTGTATATGCTCATTTTGTTTAAATTTGAAGTTGCCATATCGAATGTAGTATATAATATGGCAATTTCAAACATAAACTTAACTTTAAAAGTTACCGGTAGGATGCTCTTCTTTTTAGCTTAACGCTCACTTCTATCTTATTGGGTACTCATAACAATGAAATGCAATTTATCTGCCCGTTAGAATTTTCGCTTTAGTTAACGGCAAGTTGTAATAATGACCCTAAGAAGCATAAGCATTTCTACAAAGGAAGAAGGAGAATTGGAAAACTCTGCAGTTTCATCATGGACTTCAAGTGGTTAGAGGTCTAGGGGGAACGTTCATTATGCAGTATGTTAGAGCGTATTTAGTGTAATTGAGCTATAGAGCGCATCGAACATTTATAAACCGCTGCTTCTGACGAGTTTCGGGAATATTTTAACCGTCCATCATTTCTGAATGCAATCAAATTCTGAAATGGAGGAAACAGTGACGAGTTGGGCATATATTATAGAAACGCGACTGGTGATATAACTAAAACAGATATGGTATTGAACTAGCAAGGCAAATGTCTGACAGAAAAGGTAGCTTTGTGGTCACATAATGTTTTCAGAATGTAATTGAAGACTTTAGGATTGAACGGGTAATAAAATTAAATCCGGTCGATTTTATTTCAAATTAGAGGAAAATTTTAAATCAAATAATAGTTTAAACTTACAACTGTCTCAAAGAGCACACTTTACTGCAATACAATTTGGAGGTAATACCGTTGTAGTCACTGTAGTCTAGTAGATAGTGTATTGACTTATTTGACGCATGGGAACAAAAATTTTTCTTCGTCGAATTCTCTCAGCAAATTTCGATCAAAAACTCTGAGAATAAATAAAATTCCTATCCAAAGTCTCAAGAAAAAGTTGACTTTAAACTATTGGTCACGCCACCCGTGTGTATATACATAAGTGGTGTGAGAAGTTAGGTCGTAATCCTGACCTATTATGAATGCATACGTACATACATACAATATAATACCGTCGAGTTAATAGGAGGAAGCATATTGCTTCTGTACTGTATAGTTTTCATTCTTGTTCCACTCTATTTAAAAAATAGATTATCTTTTGCTAAATTGAGTTCTAAAGAGCAAAAAACATATTATTTTATAAACAAAATAAAGAAAGTTGTTGTTTATTGTATTAACAAAAAAACAAAGCAAAGTTTGGTAAACAAATAAACAAACCATAGAAGATTTAAGATTTATCGATTAATTTTGCATTAAAAAGTTTCTTGAATTCGTATGCGAGTAAATCCCTTTTAAATTTAATATCAGCTGTTTGCTTCTAAACAAGACATCAAATATCACCCGGCAGCTGACCTTTTTTTTACACTACGCAGTTCCGTGATTCTAAGTGACAAATAATTGAAAACTTAACTTAATTTACAGTCGCACTCATCTTAATATATCCCATCATACATTGTAGCTTGTTTTAGTCTTATAAACAAGTTTCTAAAACATTTTGTCGGTTTTAAAAGACAGATAACAATCCAATTAAAACAAAAAAAAAAATATATAAACAAACCATCTCAAAATAATAGTCAATAATTGATAAACATTGGGCACATAATATATAGTGCAAGTGTATAGTTAATTATTCCAAGAATTTAGCGTATGCAGTGTGAGCCATACAAAATATGAACAACCCATAGCACAAGCCTATTAACAATTTGTCCTGATCAAGAGAAAGAAGCAAGTCTATATCAATTATTTGAAAATCGTGATTCCATCTCGATTGTGGCTTTGGGTCACTTCGATAAATTTTTCGCACTAACTTAGGGAAAATATCTGTTCAGTGATATTCGCCAGATATT
This sequence comes from Sarcophaga peregrina, assembly GCA_014635995.1. Classification (NCBI taxonomy): domain Eukaryota; kingdom Metazoa; phylum Arthropoda; class Insecta; order Diptera; family Sarcophagidae; genus Sarcophaga; species Sarcophaga peregrina. The sequence continues at coordinate 51,812,906 of CM025790.1, read as the reverse complement.
ATAATACCCCAAGAGAACCCCCTTGTCACAGGATATGCATATAAGCCCACTTAAACTTGCTTACTCTTCCTATCAATCGTTATTAATAATTTAATCTGTGCTCTTAAAACACTTTCTGAATAGTTTTTTCATTTCGACTCCATGGACAAGCAAAGAAAATATGGTTATAAACATCACAACAAGGACATCACAACTCGCACTTAGCATGTTAGCTGAAAGATTCTTTGGATGTCTTGTATTCAGCTCTCCAATGTCTTACTGATTGTTTAACGCATTTGACAACCCAATTAATGTTTATCAAGCATAATAATATCAAACAAGCTATCACAAATAGACAAGTCGAAATCAAGCAATCTAACGTATCTAACCTAACTTAACCTAATATAATCTTAACTTGACATAAACGTTGTTTAATTAAAAGATGGATAAATGAAGAAGCAGTCTGGTGTCTAAATACATATAATAAACAAATAAATTTATTAACAAAAAATTTAAAAGATATTAAAAATTTGTTGTTAATTTAGTGTCCAGATTTTAATTGCTGCATACTGTTGGTATTTGTTAAAACTCTGGAATGTACAGCTGTGTTGAAAATAATAGGAGTGCTACCATGTAATATTTTCAAAGTTAAAAATTTGTATTGTACCAATTTGCAAAACATGATGTATTCTAATGGTAGTTATGACGATATGTAAGAAATAAAATACAAAACAAAATCTCGTAATAACTTTAATATTTGCGATATTATTGATTCATTTCTGTGTTTGTCCTTGATTTCCGTTGATCAAAAAAATAGGAGTGCGAGTGTTCCTTTAAAAATAAATATATAACAGCATATAATTTAAAAGAAAAAGTGAACAGTAAGTACGAAAAAATGTAATTAAAACTTCTACAGTGATTCACATAAATTTTTGGAATATTGGGTCGATGAAAGCACTTTACTGAAGAAACGAGAGACCTAATTAAAAATTTTCGAAAAAAAAAGGCAAAACTTTTAAAGAAATTAAGGAAATCTTATGAAAATTAAGGAAATGATCACAAATGTATTAAAATATAAAAAAAAAAAATCCAAAACGCGTGGGCACAAGGGCAAAACATCAACTGTCGATGACCGCCGAATTGTGCGATACAGCAAAATAAATTCTTCGGCGTCGTCAATAAAAATCAAGAGGATCTGAAACTTGCCGTAAGTGGACCTACTATTCGTAGGTGTCTGATAGACAACAATTTATTCGCAAGAAGTCCACTAAATGTGCCATTGCTGACTAAAAAATCAGGTAGCAGCACGCTTAAAGTTTGCCCAAGAACATATCAAATATCCCGAACCAAAATGGAGAGACATACTGTGGACCGACGAAAGCAAAATTGTTTTATTTGGTGCCATTGGGTCTGGACAGTATGTTAGACGTCTGCCCAACACCAAATTTATAGCTCAGAATGGTGGTGCAAAACTAATGATATGGGAAAGCTTTTCATATAATGGTGTAAGCCCAATACATCTAATTGGAGACATAATGGATAGGAATGTCTATCTCGGCACTTTGAGAGAAGTGATGTTATCATATTTCACGCCTCTAAAATGGATATTCCAACAAGATAATGACGCGAAACACACCAATAAATTGGCAAGTGAGTGGTTTCGGGTTAATGGGGTAAAGATTATATCGTGGCCAGCTCAGTCTCCTGAACTTAATCCCATAGAAAATCTATGGGGAGATGCTAAAAAGTATGCTGCAGAGAAAGAACCTTCAAATGCAGAAGAACTATGGATCGCAGTGCGCGGATGCGTGGCATCAAATTCCTTTAAACAGATGTCAAGATATTATTGACTCAATGCCTCGTAGATGTGCTGGAGTCATTAAAAACAAAGATTATTAAACCAAATACTAAAATAGCTTTACTATTTTAACATAATATCAAAATTTTGTGCCTTTTGTTTAAAAATTATTAGGTTGTGTGCTAACGCTCCTATTATTTTGAACTATTAATATTGAGAGTAAGTTTTATTTATATGAAATATTTTTTGTTTTTATAGTTTTAATTATATAATTGAATAGTAAAAGGTTAGAATATGAATAAGAAATAAATTTTAAGTCAAAAAATTTGATATTTACTTTTCTATTTTTCTTAATTTTAAACTTTACCTTTAAATGAAGGGCACTCCTATTATTTTGAACACAACTGTATATATTAAGAAGAGGGAGGCAGAGGGAGAGGGGCAGCGATTAATAGAGTTAATCTCAAATAAAAACAAAATTTTCATTTCTACTAATTTAATTAAGAAATTAATTCATTTTCTTAACTAAATTATTCTTTTATTCTTTTGCAAAATTTGCAAAAATATTTACTAGAAAACCTCGAAATTTATTTGATAAGATTTTTAATCTATTCAGTGCTCAAGCAAGCAACTCCAAATACCGTGAGTATCATTAATATTTGACTTTCACTCACAATAGTTTGAAAGTATAAAACACAAATTGTCACTAAGTAAGGCGCTTAAGCTTAAGTACTGCTGAAAAATTAAACAATGTTTTATGTTTAATATTTAATTTTAAAACGTCTTAATCAAATTCTTTAGTTAAGCAAATTCTAGAATGATAGAGTTGCCATTTGCCAATAACCAGATACAAGTCTATAGGAAAATATTCTAGTTTCTTCTAAAGTTCTTGTCTGGCTTGCTATATGTTATCCCCTCTAGAGGAGATGAAGTGAAGACTCCTAATACATAAAAAATATGACATATTTCAGAGTTCCCTAAGTTTTAACATTACATTTTAGTAACGTTTCTATATTCCATAACGTTTCACCTTATTTCATGTACAAGACATTTTTTTTCTTTTCTTTTTCGAATATTAATGACGCCCACTTTCAGTAAAACAAACCCAGTACGCGTTGTCATAAGCTGGGTTCAAAATCTACTGCCGAATATAAACGCGCGTAAACACTTTTTTGCTTTAAAAAAAAATACATACTTTTTTCCAGTAATTTGTTGTTATATTTCGCAATTTAATTTTTATTTTTTATTTATTTTTTATTTATTTTTATTAATTTTTTATTCATTTTTTTTTTTTTCGTTCATTAAATAATTTGTTTTTGCCGCTGACAACATGATTTTTCTGGTTTTAGTTGGAGATATGAAGTATAAATAATCTCGACTTGGGGTTTTTGTTGTAGCAGTATTAGTACGAAATCTGAAGGAACATTATCTTTAAAGTGTGGTGTGGTGGTGAAAAAACACGTGAAAGGGTAATAATCAATAATCACGTGCCCTACAATTCGTGGGAAGTATATTATGTATTCAACACAATGGAATATAAAATATTGGATTATGAAAGTGAACCAAGGTTAATGCAGAAACGATGATGAAGTCTCTTTTGTTTTCACAACAAAAAATCTTACAAAGTAAAAGTTTAGTGAGCACTGAGAATGTGATCTTCACAAACAGGGCGCAAAACATCAAGTGTAGCTTCGGCTGTGTGGCACGTAGTTGCCAATATCCTCCTTTTGAATGTTTGTAAAAAAAAATTCGTTCAACATGGCCAGCTGCATACAATCGATAATGTGCTTAAAAATTGGACCGATTGTGTAGGCTACTGCTTGGCCAGCCAAGGCAGAGTTTTTGCCAGAAATTTCCTGAGAGGAAGTCGCCGAAGAAATATTTTCATATTTTTGTTTTGATGTCTGACCTGGGGTTTGAACTTGAGTCCTTCAGTGTAATATTCAAACGCACTACCTTACTAGGACTATAATGACTTCATATCATAAGAATATTGATTTCAATAATCAATCATCACGTATTTCAGGAAGCAACGGGTAAATTAGAAGTACCCATAATTGAAAAAAGACAAAAAAACATCCACAAAAGTGTTTGTATTGGATCGAACTTGGTTTCTTTTGCGTATAACAGAAGAATCCATAAATGAAAAAAAGACTAAAAAAAGTTTCACAAAAGTGGTTAAATATTTAAAGTTTGGCTGGCCTGGTTATAATTTACATTAATCTCACTTGTCTGAAAGCCGCTACAATTTTTTTTTTCAGGGGATGACCCCTACTCATGCAGTGCATTTTGCAGGTTTAGGAAAGGTAGAAAGTGGGAAGATGCGAACGGTAAGGAAACGAGTTGCTGCTGGTGACTGTAGAATGGTCAGTGATATACCTTCTCCATTAGGCAGTCTACAGCAATCGTCCGCAAGAAGCCCGCAGTTTCTCACACCACTTATGTTGTGTGTGTTAATTTTATACAGAAGTGGCGGGACCTACAGTTTAGAGTCGTCTCCGAACGACAGATTTTTGAGAATTTTGTAATACCTTACCTTCATATCAGATTGTATAGAAGCTTACATCTTTCTTTATTCTGGACTCAAATTTCAGATTTCTTAAGCAATATAATTGGCTTTTTTAATCCCCCCTTTAGTGGGGATTACAACCAATCTGCTTACACCACCACGTTGATTCCAAACGTTAGATTTCAGAAACTTTTCTTGAGCAATTTCTTAAGAAATTCCGTGGAGTTTCTAAAAAAAGAAACTCCTTTGGAAAAGTTTTTGTCGAAATACAGATGAATCATTTCCAATTTTTAAGTGGAGATATTTCACCTAGTGTTCTAAACAGGAATGGAAATACTAGACTCAAGTTCACAAGTCATTTACGTTTTTCAATATTTTTTTTTTGTTGGTGTGATCAGTATAGCTAAGATCAGCATAGCAAGACACTTTTTTCTTTTCTAAATTTATGCACTTTAAAATACTACAAGGTTTCAGAATACATCATTAACGTTTTTAGCAGGTCATTACCTGCAACACTCGATTAAAAATTTGATTTGAGATGGATCGAACTAGAACTCAGCTGATTAAGTATAAAACAAGAAGAAAACAAAAAATTCAACATCCAAATAAAAATCACCAACACGATATCTCAGTTGCAAAGTCGCTCTGTGTCGCAGAACAGCTAACACGTTATTATCATAATCAGTCAATTATCAGAACAATTGGACGTAAAACGGGTCTTTGCAAATTTCGTGATCTATCTCTAACACATACATAAGTGATGTATTTATTTGGGTTTAAACGTGTTGGTAATTTACGGTTTCTTTGCACCTGAATTTAATTGATACGATACGGTGTAGTCAAATTGTAAGTAAATTAGCCATTTGGGGACCATGATGGCAATTAAAATACAAACCTTTCGTGTAAGCTACGGCTTTTATTTAAAATATAATATACAACACATTTCAGTCGACTTATATTTATCACAAAAAAAATCTTTAAATTTTATAAGGATTTATCAATATTTTGCAAATCAAAAAAGAAGGATAAAATACTCGTATTCGCTTGAGATTTCGAATATTCTGCATTTAGGAATATGTATTTCGAATAACCAGAAGGCTTGACAATTGATCTACGTCACTTGTATGGGATCCTAAATTTTCTGAAATCTCTGGTTTGAACTTTAATCCCAATCATTAGCATGCCGTATACACGAATTGCTAAAGAATAGCAAATTTTTGCAAATTTTAAAAAAAAAAAATTTTTTATTTTTTATTTGTTAGTAAAGATCTGAGTCCTCTTATCGCTTGTAGTAGCGTAAAAAACAAAAACACAATTTGGCAATTCATTATATATTCTAGACAAATATTATTTACTCGCAATCACAGCATTACTTAAAAGCAGAAGGAAAAAAATGTGTAAATTAGACAGCGATCAGTAAAAAAATTTCATTTAAGTTCTGAACGTGCTGAAGTAAAGAATTTGAAAAGTTTATATACAGAAAAAGAGCAAGTGAAAGTTGAACTAGAGAAAGTGTGATCCTCAGAAATATTGTGAAAAAAAAATTAAAGAAAATAATAAATTCATAAAATAAATCAAAATTTCTTTTCTGGTGATTAATAAATTAAATTTCCTATAAAGTAAGATTTATATTTATTTTTTTAATTTAATTTTATTATTTTTTTAATTTTAAATTCTTCAAATAAATTTAGAAATAAAAAAAAAAATTTTATTGTCAATATATTTTACCTAACGATCACAGTAAGCAAATATTTGTTGAAAGCCATAAATTCAAATTTGTTCTGATTGCTGTACTGAGTACAAAAAAAGAAATCCTTTATTAAAAAGGTTCGGAGAAACTAGACCGTTCTAGCTTCTCACATCACATATATTGTGTTAATTTTAACGTTCCCAGTAGGCAAATATTTGTTGAAAGTCATAAAATTTAAATATGTTCTGATTGCTGTATTGAGTACAAAATAAAGAAATCCTTAATTAAAAAGGTTCGGATTACGGTATATCTTCTCACACCACATACCGCTCCTTTATTGCAACATAGTCATATCTCAAAAAAACTTGAACTTGGCAAAATGCGATTAAAGTTTTCAAAACATAAGTGCTATGGTCTAATTGCCGCAAACACTTTTTGCTATAACTTCGGTTCAGCTTGGGATATAAAATTGATTTTTTTTCAACAGTTTTGCTTAAGTAACTACAAATTTTTAATTTTTTGAGATATGACTATGTTGCAATAAAGGAGCGATATGTAGTGTTGATTTTAACGATCACAGTAGACAAATAAAATTCAAATTTCAAAAGAAGAAATCCTTTATTAAATACGGTCCAACTTCTCCACACCACATACAGTGTCGGCCAAAACTAAAGCACTTCCTCAGTACATTTTTTTAAATGATAATTTTTTTTTTAAGAAAACAAAGCTATTAAAATTTCCTTTTTTATATTTTTTTTTTTTTATTTTTATCCTAATTATTGAAAAACACAAACTTTAGGAATTGAGAATTTACTAAAAAAAAAAAATTCAAAAAACATTTTAAGTCGCAAATATAAGCGGACAAAACTAAAGCATCCCCATATTCAGGTGCACAAAAAACTATTGAAATAAATAGTTCGTTGCGAATCCTTTATTCGGGATGACACAAGCCCATATTTTAGGTATAGGGGATATTAAACTATAAATTATTTCAGGAAATATTCCTTCTCAGGCTATTTTTGCGGCTTCCAATAAGTCTTCTTTGGTGTTGCAATTTTCTGGGGTGATTTTTAAGTTAACGATTGGATTGGAGAGCTGGCTTATGAAGGCATCAATTGAGTGCAAAATATTCGATCAATAGATCGAAAATAGTAAAAATTACCAAAGAACGATTCCCAGAAGGGCGTTAGAGGTCGGATTATTCAGTCGACAACCAGCAAAAAAAAAACTTTGATATTGTCAAAAAATAAAAAAAACAAACTTTTATTCGCCAAAGGCCCATCTCAACTAGAGTGTCCAAAAATGGATGAATGTGCTATTTTCTGACGAATCTAAATTTAATTTAAAGGATTCAGATGGCATAGGGCATGCAGACGCAGGCCAAACGGACAACGGTTGAATCCTGAATATTGCTGGTCGTCGACTGAACAATTCGGCCTCTAACGCTCTTCTGGGAATCGCTTATATTTGCGACTTCAAATGTTTTTTGAATTTTAATTCGTATCAAAGGTTCTCTTCTGTCACAAAGTGAATCATTCCTAGCATTTCTAATTCAACATTTCCTTTGTGATTATTTTTTCAGAAATGGGCATTTTACCTGAAGGTACAATACTATCATGGCCGGAGACCAAAGCCCTCTCGCCATTTGTACAAGAACATGGCGTACAACAGTTTATAAATCTTTATCGCAAATCAAAAGATCGACATGGTGATCCTTTCAAATGGGGTGATGAAATCGAATACATGATTGTCAAATTCAATGATGGCAAAAGAGAGGCCAAAGTCGCTTGCAAAGCTTTAGAATTGTTGGAAGTTTTAAATGAACGGGAAGAACGTAATGCAGGCACTGCTTTGTGGCGTCCAGAATATGGAGCATATTTATTGGAAAGTTCTCCTTTACAACCGTTTCAAGGTGATTTCACACATTTCAAGCAAGTCGAACCAGATATGCGCCGCAGACGAGCAGAAGTACAAGAGCTATTGGAAGAAGATGAATGTATTATGACGCTGGTGAATTCTTTACGTTTCGGTTGTAAGAATTTCACATACCCAGCCATGAAAACAGAGCCCGATGATCCAACTAGTTATGCTAAATCTTTGTTTATACCGGATGGGGCTATATTTGGTGGACATCCACGCTATCATATGTTATCGCGTAATATGATGGCGAGACGAGGCGAAAGAACCCAAGTCAAAATAAAAGTATTTGAAGATGTGAACACCAAATTGCCAGTTGAGGGCAGTCCAATTAAAGAACCCGATGTAGTGACTTTGGATACATCGTTTGGTTGTAATCTACAGGTTACAGTACAGGGACAAGATATGATGGAAGCACGTTATATATACGATCAATTGGCACCATTATGCCCACTTATACAGGCTGTAACTGCTGCCTTGCCTATATACAGAGGCTATTTAACCGAATGGGATAATAGTTACTATTTCATAGGCTATGGCTCTGATGAGCGCACGGCTGAAGAAAGAGGTTTAAAACCTTTGAAAAATAACAAATGCCGTATGGACAAATTACGCTGGGATTCCATAGATTGTTATTTGACACCCGAAGCTGAAATTTACAATGACATACATTTGGATTATGATGAGAAATTGTATGATAAGCTGCTTAAACAAGGTGTAGATCATGTTATGGCAGTACATGTGGCACGTCTGTTTATGCGTGAACCGATACTTTTGTTTACAGGCAAAATTGATCAGAACGATGAAGAGGATACGGGACATTTTGATAATCTTAATACTTCTACGTGGCAGACATTACGTTTTAAGCCTGCCATACCCGATACTGATTTCGGTTGGCGCGTTGAATTTCGTCCTTGTGATGTACAGTTTACAGATTTTGAAAATGCTGCCGTCTCGTGTTTCGTTGTACTACTAATACGTGCCATATTGCATTATCGTTTGAATTTCCTTATGCCGATAAGTAAAATCGATGAAAATATGAAAATTGCCGAAAAACGTGATGCTTGCCGTAAAGAGAAATTCTGGTTTCGTAAAAATATTACAAAAACCAAAACGCACTTGAATGGCAACAGCAATGGTTATACGAATGGCCATGCGAATGGCCATTGCAATGGTCATGGCCATGACACCAATGGCAGTACAATTACAAACGGCAGTCTTAATGGGCATCATAATCAGCAACAGCAGCAACATAATGGCACAACAAATGGCTATACAAACGGTGTCAATGACCATTTCATTAATGAGCTGGAGCTTATGACTGTAGACGAAATATTTAATGGAAAAGTGAGTAGCAATTTGTTATCTGTCTTATCAAATCATCAAGTGCTTAGCAAAAAAAGTTACGTTTTGAATTTGAATTAAATTTGCTTACAACAACCAAATTATCAAAAATATATTGTACAGACATGTCTGTCGTTGTCTGTTGGAGACAAACAAATCTAAATCAAAATAGAAACAAAATATAGGCTGTCGGCCTATCTGTATTATTATGGTTTTGAAAATAATTTTTTTATACTGTCATACGGCACGAGCTTCATGTTTATTGTATGTTTTTGCCTTACTAAACTAAACTTTAACAAGGCTTTATCAGTATAAGCACGCCCATTTTACTTGCTGTAGACAAATGGTGAACTTACGATGACTTTTATTTCTTTTTTAGTCTGAAACATGTCCCGGTTTGATACCTCTCATACGCAGCTATATAGAGACCTTGCATTTGGATAATGAAACCAATAGCCTACTGGACAAATATATAACGTTTGTCAAGAAAAGAGCAACTGGTGAAATTCCCACAAATGCTAGATGGCTAAGACAGCAAGTTCTCAATCATCCCGAGTACAAGTAAGTTTTAAAAACCCTTGTTTTTCAGCATTTTAAATTAATAAATTGTGAACTAATATTTTTTTTCTTGTATTTACAGAAAAGATTCTTTGGTTAGTGAGCAAATAAATTATGATATTCTAAAGAAGATTAAAGAAATTCAAGACAAAGAAATAATGGCAGCTAAATTAGTCGCATAAATATATTATATTTAATATTCTTATTAACAAAACTTTATAATTCCTTAGTTCATATATTACTATCATATTAGAATACTAGACATAATCCATGTCTTTAATACGAGTATAAGACAAACAAATAATAAATCTATTATAATATCCGTAATAAAAAATTTTTATTTACTTCCGAATAGACTGTGATAACACTTTAATTGTTGTAGATCTTGTCTTAAAAACACAAATTTTTTTATGCGGCTAAACATATAGACCGGCACATCTAAATAATTCTTATCAATACCTGCATGTTTATGCAGTTCAAAATCTATTTTAAGACCTTCAAAATAGCTTAAAATAAACAAAACAAAATGTTTTCTTTCTTTTTTTTTTCTAAAGACAATAAAACAATAACAATTAAAGCTAAGAATAGAACAGCTAAGAAATATGTCAAGCTAGTAACACAACTCGGTGTTAAACTCCACTTTAGATTGAAAGATAACTTAAACGCTATTGAGACCATAGCTAGTGGGGCACAGCATCGATTCGTTGACAGTCAGGCAGCCCTTAGGGCCATTGCGTCGGTCTGGTGCAAATCACGGCTTGTTCACGAGTGCCAAGAGTCGTTGAGGACTTTTGGACCAGATTTTTGGTTCCAGGTCACAGCGGAATACTGGGCATTGAGACTGCACTAGGTTAGGTTCGCTTTCAGGTGGCGATTTGATAATTGGTCCTGTCCCCCCAGTCTGCTCATCAAGGGATGGGTCAGCGTGAAAGAGCAGTGGCGTTGGGGGAACGGATCTAGGTGTGTGTTATGTTTCTAGATGCCTATGACCTGCTGTAGATAGTAAGAGAACATAGTTGGTTGCTGGGCTTGGAAAAGGCCACCTTAAGATTATTTGTAGGTCTTATCACGGGCTCTGCGAGATTAGGTCGCTGATCTGTTCCAGATCCCAGCCGGACTATTGCAGGGCATGTTGTGATGAGGAGGAGTTGAAGACTATCGAACACCTCCTTTGTAACTATCCAGCCCTTGGTAGATTGAGGTTGAGGACCATTGGCAGGGACTTCTTTGGGAGTTTGAATTCAGAGTCGAGAACCGACATCAAAGCTCTCCACAGATTCATCAGTAGCTTAAACTGTTTGAGAAGTGCTTAGACTTCATCAGTGTAATCGCGATCTCCCACCCCTTTCCTACATATCCTTCTTACATTCTATCGCCTCTATTATCCTTTCCCTCCTTTAGGATGTTTGTACAATGGATCAATTCGACCTCCGGGTACTATACTTGTCTTAATTCACAAGTATACGTCTTCTAACCTAACCTAACTTGAAATTTTGAACTTTTACTTCAAACAAGTTTAATATTTCAAAACATCCATGGTTTTTAAATTTATTAAAATAGCATAAGCCGTGTCTTCAAGTTTGTTAACAAGAAAAAATCACACGAAACTAAATCAAAAGAATTTAACGGGGATGAGAAAGCATAATTCATAAATTTTTGCCCTAGAAGCTGCCTATGTGTGCATCCTTGAAATGTCCTTTTTTAAATCCTCATTATACCTAATAACTGGTTAAAAAGTTCAACATTGAGCTACACAGTGACTACAGAAATTAACCCCTATTGTTTAGGTATTATTAGTGCTCTAACTGATGTTTAATATCCGATGTAGTACATGCTTGAAAAAGGCTTTGAAATTCCTTTATATAGCGGTTAAAGGGGAATTAAGATGAACAGACAAGTCGCAGACATACATAATTGGTCACCAGAACCCTTCAGCCAGGTTTATATTAATTTAATACATGTGTGGTGGGACCTACTGTTTAAAATCGACTCCGAACGACAAATTTTTGAGCAACTTTTCATGGCAATTTTATTTTACTCTCAAAGTTTTTGCCAGAAATCTGCGGATAGGAAAACGCCGAAGAAATATTTTTTTACAATTTCGTTTTGATATCCGGCCTGGAGTTTGAACCGTAGCCATACGTCTAATAAGCCAACACACTACTTACCAGACTACAGCGATTTTGTAGGGTTTCTCTAATCATTGGCAATACACGTGGAAATTAAGAATTTCAGTACATTTAAGGAGATCAAAACCGACACAAAGAGTTTTTTAAACGGTTTCTGTTTCATTAGTCAAAATTTTTCCAGTTAAAAAGATAACTGATTTGCGCAGAAGGTCACAACTATTTTACATCAAATGCTGTATTTAAAAACCCCCTACGAATTTTCCATTTCATAGTATTTAAATGAAAACAACAACAATTTCAAATAATGATGAAATTTGTTTCCCGACTTGCAGTATCGAAAGGTCAAACGTTCTACAATTATTTTTAAAAATTGCGTTTTAAAAAGTGCCAACAAAAAAGTTTCTTAAGAAAAATATGGGATTTCAAACAACATCATAAAGTAATCGTTTAACAATTCGATGCCTCCGTTCTATAACATTCTAGGACGAAAAACTGTGTTTTGAGTTATGAGATCTCAAATTTTTCACGCGAGATACGACTATATTTGTATTCTAAGTAGATTTTTCCCTATAACTTCGGAACGGATCGGCGCATCTTAATCAAATTTTGATAGTCTTTAAGATAGAAAATGTAGAACGTTTCTCAGTGTACTTAGAACGTTATGGAATGGAGGCGTCGACTTATTTCAAGCAATATACAGTCTTTGAGGATAAATTTTGCGTTGAAATGTAAAAGTGTTTTAGAAATTTTAAAACCTTATATTTAAAGTAAAACCACTATGAGTTCATTTTGGTTGGACTTCCGTCCACTGTTTCACTACCTGTTCAGATAGCTGAATTAATTTTTGTAAATGTTCCAAACAAAAAAGGAAGAATTGGAGAGGTAAAACAACTAAGTATTGTAAAGCTTGGCTCCGAAACCTAAAAAGTTGGTTTCCGTCATCATATATAATATAGTAAGTGAAATGGTATAGAAATCATCGACCTGCTGTTCTTTGGGAACACCACTGGCATGTAAAAGAGTCAACAATAAAGCTAATATGCATCACTCAATACCTAGATTCTAACGCTGATACTTTACGAGAATCAATCCAACGAAAAAAATATAAGTAACGCCTCTGCATTATAAAAATCCCCAAGATGTAGTTATCAAAAGGACATCTTTTAGGAACTTTAGGATTGAGACTATACAAAAAATATGTAAGTATATGGCCCCTTAGTTACAAGTGGCAAACTGAGACGGATTTTAGCATGTTAACTCCTGGGGCGATTTTCAAAAAACTTGCCAAAAAACGACAATTTGATTTTTTCACATTTGTGAATACGAGCTAACTCGTAGTTTGGCGCTCTAGAAGGCAACGCAGTCTATAAGTTATTACGTAGTCGGCAGTCAACGTTTTAAAACAACATCAATAAATTGAAATAGATTCAATAAAGGTAGTGCACAATAAACGCCTTCGCTTGCTACATATGTATAGACGTCGATGAAATTGATTCATTTTTTATATACAGTTTGTCAAAAAAATCTTTGCACAAACCAAAAAAATGTAAAATTTGATCTTAATTCAAGAATTTCAACAACAAAATCTTTATATATTTTTTTATTTTTGCACTCATTCTATAACTGGACTTGTCTACCACCATATGGCACCAATAGTTTCCTAATAGTAACATACATTTTACAATAATAACAACAACAAAAGAACTTTACTCAATCAAAGAAGAGTGGAAAAAATACCATTAGAATATGACATTTCGAAGATTATTCAATCCATGAGAAGGCGTCTGCAAGCTTTAATTGAAGCTCAAGGTGAACCCACAAAATATTAGCACCATACATTTAAAAAAATTGCATAAGTCTTAATATTTTATCAAGTGTGCAAACATTTTTTTGACAGCAGTAAAATTGGATTATTTTTGTTTTTTAATAATTTACATCAGAATATTGTCATTGTTATAAAATTTTTTTTAATTATTATATTAACAAAACATATGTTAATAAAATCCTGTTTGAAAAAATTAAAAATTTTGATTATTTATATTAGAAATTAACGAATTTTTCTAAGTTTTCTTAATTTTTCTCTATGTGCAAAGATTTTTTTGACAAACTGTATATTAAGCAGCGTTCTTGTGATTTAATAACGTCAAGAAGTGAAATATCGATTAAAATTAATAAATACCGATATTCGAAAACTTGAAATCCATTTAAACATTCATAAATAATCATCTACGACAAATCCTATGTATTTATTGGCCACTGGCGAGCACAAATAATTACTCGGGTCAATAACAAAACAGAAATTAACTCACCTTGAAATCAGGAAGCATATTAATGGTACTGCAAAGCAACAATATATTGGAATACGTTTTCAGCAGTCGAAAAGTACGTCCTCCACTCACAAGGGAACGGCAATTCGAAACTGAAACCACCACAAAAGATTTAAACTTAAGCGATTTTGAAAAAGAACATGCTTCAAATATATTTGGAGTTCTATGGTTACAGTCCTATGATATACACAATATACATATGTATTGTGAAAATACCGTATAAAATTATTTGTCTTTTTAAATAATCTTAAACGTGTATTATTTGCTAACAAAACCATTAAATTACCTCAAATCAACATAACAACAAACTACAAGCGAAACAGCACTACTTCCAAAGTATAAGATAAAAATTATAGAATTTTATACATGTTCTTACCTTATTTATCTGTCATTCTTCTTACTTGCAACAAAATCCAGCAGACTTTTGTAGATTTTAAAAATGAGCAGATTTTGCTTCTCTTCAACCCAATTTTCAATTTGTTTGTTTAAATATTTATTGTTATTTTGATATATTTTTGATTCTTAATACTAAAAAAAGAAATAAATCTTATAATCAGTTCAGTTTAGCACATCATTTAAAGAGCATACTATAACGTTTTGAACAGGAGTTTTCAATTCAAAGAGTCCGGACGATAGGCCCTATACATGTTCATCTCATTGGGAAATGTTTTAAACAATTCCAACAGCATATTAGCCTTAAATTTACGATAAGCATCAATTTTACCCTTTACTTCTTCGTTTTTGGCCAAAGCCTTCTCCACACAATCTTTGGTGTATAGCTGGGGATTCTTGTCCTGGTCAATGTAATCGAAGACCTCAAATGGTACATAAATATCTTGTACCTGATTTTTTAATTTGTTAATCTCCTGTAAACCGGTAACCAAGCCTTGGCTGTAGAAATGATAATTTAAAAAGTTATATTTTGTAATCAAAACACAAACCAAAGAAACACTTACATTTTCTGATTTAAGACATTCTGACCCTGTGGCTGAAAATCACTGACAATAATGCGTATTTGGCGCACATTTTCTATAAACATTTCCAACTGTGTTTCTAAATTTTCTAACGGAGCAGACATGTTGGATTTGTTTAATAAATGATAAAATAGTAAATAATTTAATGTTTAAAATCAATTCTTTTTATTAAATTTCCCCAGTTACAAAATTTTCCTGGCGAGTTTACTGAATCAAACACAAGACGACAATAAATATTTTTATGACACTTTGCTTGACTACCCTGTTTTTGTGTAAATAAACACAAAGCAACACTGAACATACTGTAATGCCTTTACAAGCATATAATCGACGCTAAACGCATGCCTCGAATAATTGTTTTGTTTTGAATTTTTGCATACTATTCAGTGTTGCAAAGTTGTAAGTTTTATAAAAATATATTTTCATATACTTACGTACTGAATGGACGAAAAACTAACTAAATACGTGTTCCTCAAACAAAAACGAATTTGTTGAAAAATTTGGCAGCGATATTGCGGTTTATTTGAATTAAAAAGGTACTGAAAAATATACAAAAGTACTAAATTTTTCAACATTGATTCTAATGATATTTATTACAAACTATCGTTTATCAACATATTCGACACTGAACGTATGCCTTGAACAATTGTTTTGTTTTGAATTCCTGCATTCTATTGATATTCTTTACAAAATTTATTGCAGTTTTACGTAAACCTGTTGAAAAATTACAATCTTTTTTCAAAATAATGTCCAAACATGCTTTAATTGGTAAATTTTAATTATTTTACTGCAATATTTTAAAAAATAATGTTGTTATTTTTAATTATAAAGGCGGTGGCAGTGGTTTTATAGGCACTCGCCTGGTAAAGCATTTAACTGGCCAGGGTTATGAGGTCACCGTCGTTTCTCGTATGCCAGGTCTTAAACGCATTACTTGGCATCAGTTGGAAAAAGATGGAGTGCCTAAGGGTGTTACTGCGGTGGTAAATTTGGCTGGTCAAAATGTTTTAGACCCCTCTCGTAGATGGACGGCAGGTTTTAAACAAAACGTATGGAATTCACGCATCAACTCAAGTGCTGCGCTAGTGAAAGCTATTGAAAGTTCTCCTGATGTAAAGGCTTTTGTTAATATATCGGGTGTATCTCTATATCCGCCTAACGACAACAAAGTCTACACAGAATTGGATCAAGGTGAAAATTTCGATTTCATGTCGAAATTATGTTTAGAATGGGAAAAGGCTGCAACACTGCCACCTCAAGTAGCCGCAAAGACAAGAGGTGTAAGTGAAACCCTTCTTATAAGCAATTAAAGTAGTTTTACATCGAAAACCGCTTTAATTTTCTTATCTAACCAGGTTAAATTACGAACTGGTGTTGTGGTAGGTCGTGAAGGTGGCATGATACAATCCATATGGATGCCATTCTTTTTGGGTTTAGGTGGTCCAATGGGCACGGGTAAACAAATTTTACCTTGGATACATTTAGAGGATTTATGCCGTCTAATACAACATTGTCTGGAATCGGAAAAGTGTCAAGGTCCTCTAAATGCTGTAGCACCAGATATAGTAACCAATGGACAATTTTCCCAGGTTGATTATATGCGTTAGGGAGCTAAATACTTAAAAAATAATTATTTTCTTATAATTTGTAATTCTTACAGACATTTGCTTCAGCTTTAAGACGTCCTTGCCTATTTCCTGTGCCTGAATTTATAGTTCAAATGCTATTCGGCAAAGACCGCTCGGCATTATTATTGACCGGAGCGAAAATAGAGCCGAAGAAAACTTTAGAAACTGGTTTTCAATTTAAATATCCCACTGCCAAGGCTGCTTGTGAAGAAGTGATTACAAAGAAGACTCATTAATTTAATCGTACTTATTTCTAAATTTAATTTATTTGTTATTGCTAAACAGTTATTTATTGATATTATTGTTGTTTTTTTTATAATTAAGGCAGTTCTTTTAAGACGGTTATTTAATGTGATACGATTCTAGAATATCTTACGATTTCGAGTGCCTTTAAAGGCTTACTATTAAAAGACGAAAGTAAAAATGAACAAAACGTGTATTAAAAATATTGCAATATTTTATTAATTTTATTCTTCTAAACGAATAAAACAAGAGAGACAACGAATTACCACTAAAAATAATCTAACGGGATCAGATAGCATAATCTTGTTCACTTCACTTGTCTTGTAATAGGTCCGTGGCACCACTTACTGTGTGCCACGGTACAGCGTCTTGTTAAAACAACTTAATAGCAATAAAAGGTCGACGATGCCCATCAATGGGAACTAAATGTCATAGAAATCTAAGTATTCGAATATATGTAGCATTTGGTTATAATATAGTTCCTAATAGGGTAACAAAGGCAATGGCCTGTTCCGATCTTTAACTACATGATGCCTTAAAGCAAATATGGAAAATTGCTTAATTTGCTCCCTTATAGCTTTTTGTTTGGTCCCGACTCAAAGTAATTCTGTAAAGGCCTAGTATATACCAGTATGTTGACTAAGTTTTGATTGCCCGGTTCCGAAAATCAGTATCAGTGTTTTGATTAACCAGGACTAGGCTATCCAAACACAACAGATAAAAATGAAGTGCTCTTTAACTGTGTTTTTTATTTTATTTTTGAGCATATCAATGCAATACATACGAATTATTCAAAATTATTTTTAAAGCTTAGTGTAACATATTAGACGACTTTTTATGGAAACACCCATATTGTTAATTAGCTTAACCTATAACAACTCTGTTTTGTTGCATTACTTCTAATCAGTGAGAAATCCTCTATTTGACACGTCAGTGTTGTTATTGAGAGAATCAAAACGGTACGTTAACAAATTGTCAAAAGTGCCAAAAGAAAAGTAAAAAAAAATTAACAGAACGATAAAAACGAAAGAAAATCCCTCAATAAGTTATTTTTTTACCCAGCAATTATAAACGAATAAAATAATTTAAGAAAAGACAAATTTATGACAAAACAGCCAGGTAAAGTTATAAATAAATATGATTTGACATCATAACGTATATACATTAAAAGAACTGAGATACAAACAAACAATCTGTGGTTTCTGAACACACATATTGAGTGTAAAAGCATAAGTGTACGTGCAACGAATGAATGTGTTGTTTTAACACCGTGTCTCGATCTTTTTTTTTATTTTTATTTGTTTTTCTAGAACTCATCTTGCGTGGCATATAAAACAATTGAAATTCCAGTGGCGGTAATTAAGTGGATTAAAAAACTTTGATTATTTCATACACAAACATTCAGTCACACTGTCTGCAAAATGCAAAAATTTAAAGGCCTTATGAAGTTGATGTGGGTTCATATATTACTCAGCCTGTTGGCCACAGTTCATGCTGTTGAGTTCACATTTGATTTGGCTGATGGTGCAGAAGATTGTTTTTTCGAAGAAATCAAACGTAATACCACCGCCTATTTAGAGTTCCAGGTATCGGCTGGTGGCCAATTGGATGTCGATGTCACATTAAAAGATGCCCAGGGACGCATTATATATGAACAGCAAAAGGCCACCTTTGACAGTCATCAGTTTGTGGCCGAAACTACTGGCATTTATCAAGCCTGTTTCAGTAATAAATTTTCAACATTTTCCCACAAATTCGTTTATGTCGACTTCCAGGTGGGTGATGAGCCCGCCTTGCCCGGTGTCGATGATCATGCCACCGTTTTAACACAAATGGAAACTTCATCACAGTCGATACACAAATCATTAAACGATATTCTGGATGCTCAAACACATCATCGCCTCCGTGAGGCTCAGGGTCGTAAACGAGCTGAGGAATTAAATGAACGTGTCATGTGGTGGTCAGGTGCTGAAACTGCTGCCGTTTTAGTCATCGGCATTGTACAGATTTTAGTGCTGCGCAATTTCTTCTCAGATCGTAAACCCAGTCAATCGCGTTACAATCGTTTGTAGGACTTAATTGCTATTAAAACTTCATCTCTGATAAATCTTAAAAACTTTAATTGTTTGTGTTCTTTAGTTAAACAAATTAATTAAATGCAAAATGAAGGAAATTGTGTAAATACATCCCATCTGGTGTATGCAACAATAATGAAGTATTTGAAAACCTTTCCTATCCCTATTGTTTCATGTTGTCATAGAACTGTTTTCGAATCCTCTCTAAAATCCTTACAATCACTCGAACACTTACAGTTTATTCCACTAATTCCAATTTATTTGTTTAATTTCATTTTGTTTTATATTTTAAGTTAATTATTCTGCTGTATTTTAGTTTAAAACAAATTTAAATAAAATCAATAAGGAACTCTTATGTACATTCTCCAAAGAATTTCACACACAGTTTTATTTATTTAGTATTGTTGTCGAACTTCGATTTGCAGTGATTAATACGGCCTTAACAACCTTAATAATTAATTAAAGCGTTTCACAAATACACGCCTATTAAGGACCATTGCTGTACTAAAAGATCTCCAACGGCGTGTTAGTCTTAAAAGCAAAGACCCACATTTATTTCAATTGCAAAGAGCATATTGAATGCAAAAGTTATACAAAATTTACATGATACAGGCTTGCAGAAATTGTGAGGGGAAAAGCAATATAGTGATGAACACTAACTGCAATTTTTATATTCTGTCGAAATCTGGACGGATATAAAGGCGATTGCGACGGAGAATACAAAAAAAAATCTTCTATTTTTCCCAATAGATGTTTTTAGTAATCTTTATTTCGGTTATATAATTGGGGTAAGTTCAACAAGTTCTAGTATTTACCCTAAAAATACTAAAACATAGCTATACACATACACAATACAACCTGACTGCACGTAATGTCCATGTTATGTGAACTAATTTTATGCAAAACTGGCGGAACCTACATTTAATGTCGAATCTGTAGGACATTCGAGAAGGTTTTCATGACAATTGGATTGCTTTCAGTCCTTAACAGCTACAGTAACTCTGACTTGATCCGGCTCCAACAGCTTAAACGCTAAAGAGAATCATTTCCATAATACATTTGACGAAAATACCGGAAATTTACAACTTTAACGGTATAGAATATTGATACTTGTAAAATTATGAAAATAATATCTTACTCGATGTGAGTAAAAATGTTTTTGGACACATTTATTGTCCAAGACACAACAAAATTGCTGTTATAAAATGTAGAGCACTGAAAATAGCGGTTGTAAATGAAACACAGTGAACAAACTCTGGATTTAGGTGTAGGAAAGTATTAATTTGTGAATAAAGAAATACGAATTCATCTCCTCATGCGAAATTTTACAATCAGACTCATAATGCCATAAATTGGTTGGCTTAGTTGAAGTAATTTTGCAAATATAACCACCTTTGGTCAAAATTAAAGAAATTATGATTCATGTCGGCAGTGCCTAGACATTTGCGTTCGAACTGACTCCGCTGAAGCTCTGACAGTTTGACTTTTGTGATCCTGAGGGACCACCACCTGGTGTAATAAACCATGAACAAAAAATATTTCGCTTTAGTTCATTTTTTTGTCATTTCCTAGATAAACGAGAAATTTGGAGGAGAGTGGCATTATGGAATTATATTTGAATAGCTAATAAAGGCCGAAGTAAATAAAATCATCCTAGCTCGACTGAATACATACATAATTGGTCTTTACAACCCATCAGTCAGGATTAATTTTATACATAAGTGGCGGGACCTACAGTTTTAAAGTCGACTTCGATTGTTTTGAGAAACTTTTCATGGCAATTTTATTTACTCTCAGAGTTTTTGCCAGAAATCTGCTGAAAAGAAATCGCCGAAAAACTACTTCTTCTATTTTTATTTTATTGTCTGGCCTGGGACACGAACCCTGGCTTTACGTCTAACAAGCCAGCACACTATCTACTAGACCACGGCGACTTCAATAAAGCATTTATATTCATGCTAATGTCGCGTGAGCGATTGATATAGGTTTGAGAAGGCTGTAAATATATATATATATTTTTTTTTTAATTCGAGGTCAACATTTTGCCGATATTTTTTTACCTATGTAGTTTATTTTGCTAGAATACCAACAGCAAAAATCCAGAAGTGTACGTTAAATAGCTTGGATGGGCATTGATCCATAATCCCTACAATAAAGCCATTAAATTAATACAAAATTAATTTTTTTTTAAAAATTTAAATAGTTGCTATTTAATTGAGTAAACATAATAAATGATTACAACACTGCTGCTTTAACTACATCGATATACAACCTTGTCATGTTTTCTGAAAGAATAAAGGAACAAAACAAATTAAATGATTGAATGAACAACACAACAACAACTAAAGCGGAATCAGCTGCTTTGCAATTACAAACAACCAATCAGAAGTAAAGCAAAAAAAAAATAAAATAGCCACAGCAAACGAACGACAAACAAAATACACACGTGCGCTGCTACTAAAGGCGCTCTGCTACGACTGTCAAACGGAAAAGCAGCTAAGTGATGACAGGCAAATGTCGATGAAAATGCATTAAAGCAGAGAAATATTGTAAAATTAATAAAATTTATCTCTAAAATACAACACACATAATTAACCAAAAAAAAAACACAAGAAAACGAGCAAACGGCTAACTAAACGGTAGTCTACAGACGAGATCGTTTTATTAGATGAGAAAAGACGAAAGAGGAAAAAACGCATAATAAAATAAAGAATAATAATTGCAGAGCTGAGAAATAAATAAAAAAGAACAAAAAAAAAAAAAAATTATTCGCTAGATAAACGTCAAATAAACCGCGTGTTCGGGACCAAAAAGAAATTGCAAAAAAGTGCATCCAGAATGTAAAGCGTGCGTGTGTGTGTGCGTCCGAATGAAAATCATTTTTTTTTTTCGTTAAAAATAAAATTAATTTCCTAAAAAATAAAATAAATGATTCCAACATAAAGCAGAGCATTTAAAAAAATAAAGTTTGAAAAGTGAAGTGAAGAAAATAAAAAGCCGGTTCAAATTAAGGCAAGTGCATATAATAGAAAAAAGTAAAAAAAAAAGAAAAATTGAAAAAATAAAAAAAAAATTTAAAATGTTGGAATCCAATGTTTTGCGTTATTGTGTGTATGGCTCGTGTGCCATTATAACGTCCGAGCTATTGTATTACTCATATTTTTCGGTTAAAAATTGGCTTAAAGAACGTTCCTCAAGCCAAGAGATAAACGAGGTCATCTGGACGAATGAATTGACACAATCGTGTGCAGCTGAACATCGTTTCGGTAATAATGGTGGCGGTGCAGTAAGTTCACCCTCCTCCAACACTGCCATTAGCAGATCCCCATCAACGAAAACGCATCGTATAGCGTGTCGTAATCCATTTTGTGCCACCTACAATATGCATCGCCTAATTGAATACATCGATTCGGCTCAGTATTCCATCGATTTGGCCATGTACACGTTTACGTCTTACGAAGTGTCACATGCATTCGGTCGGGCTTTTAAACGCGGTGTTTTAATTCGTATCGTTAGTGATCAGGAAATGGCATATTCGAGTGGCTCACAAATCGTACCCCTTACGAAAGCAGGTGAGACAACAGAATCGTAAACTTCGAATAATATTATGAAATTCCAATTAGAATTCCAATTGGGTTTACATAGTTAAGAAAATTAATTTTTTTTTTATTTTTTATTAAAATGATAAATTTTTTTAAATAAAATAAGAAATAAAAAAGAAACTTCTCCATACGCAATATAAGTAGATATTATCGAAATAGAATAAAGAAAATAGGTATTTAAACAAATTTTTTTTTCTTTGAATCAAAATGTTTTGTTTGATTTATAATTCGCTTGCTGGACTTAATTTCATTGGAGAATTATGTGTATTTACTATGTATTTTCAAATCACATCATTCCAGAAATTCCGTAGTCTAGTGTGTGTTGGTTTGCTATGCGAGAGCCTATGGGTTCCAATCTTAGCTATGAATTCTCGAGAAAAAAATTACACAAAAAAATATATTTCTTTGGGCCACCTGGTCAGAAGTCATCTGGTGTAAACAATCGCCATAAACAAGCTCCTCAAATCTGTTGGCTCCAGTCGACAGTAGGGCTTGCTACTCATGGATAAAATTAACACACACAACATGGGTGATGTAACATATGTAAGTAAGGGCATAATAAAGAAAAGAACACATAAGAAAATGAATGTTATATTAACAGATACTGTTAAGCTAACATAATTGACAAATTTGAAAAAGAAAGGGAAGAAGATATAATAAAAATCATAAAAAATAGTGATAAATTGGAGAAAAACTGAAAGGAAAACAAAGTTAAACCTTTGAATTTAAAAAAAAGAGATAATTAAGCTGTAAAATCAAGTATTTTTACCATTTCCAGATCAGTAAATAGATAGCCTACAAGTATTCTCGTCGTTATGCATTTTCGCTTTTACGCGTATTCTCGTCGTTATGCATTTTCGCATACATTTTCGCTTTTACGAGTATTCTCGTCGTTATGCATTTTCGCTTTGACAAGTATTCTTGTCGTTTTGCATTTTCGTATACATCTTTGATTTGACAAGTATTCTCGTCGTTATACATTTTTGCATACATTTTCGCTTTGACGAGTATTCTCGGCATAAATTGTTAACATATTAGATAGTCGATCATCGAATCAAATGATAATCTGAAAGAGCATGGTCCCAACTATTTGGTCAATGCATCAAACATTCATTGCTGGGTTCTTTTAGTTTACCCTTGGGTCTCCAAATATGCACGATCTGAAGTAGACCTATTGGAACACAATAATATTTCTGCTGATTAATTTTCCCCGTTTTATTTGAATTGTTGGCTTTGATTTCGATAGTTGTTGACAGTATTGGACATAATAAAAGGACATATTAAAAGTCGCCGTGGCCTAGTGCGTAGTGTGTGGACTTATTAGACAAGAGGACCGGGTTCGAATCCCAGGTCAAACATCAAAACGAAAAATATTTCTTCGCGGCTTCCTCTAAGCAAATTTCTGGCAAAGACTCTGAGAGTAAAAATTTCCATGAAAAGCTACTCAAAAATCTGTCGTTTGGAGTCGACTTTAAACTGTAGGTCCCGCCACTCTTGTAAAAAATTAACGCACACAACATAAGTAGTGTGAGAAACTAGATCGTAATCCTAACTGAAGGGTTGCAATGGCCAATTATGTGTATTATGTATGTATGTATGTAGAGGATATAATTAGTCGTTTGATCTGGTCGTAGAACTACGCAATTAACAATTCCCTTTCAAGATATCTTCCGGCAATCGACATTTTAACTTTCATGAATGCTGACTCTGATTTTCTTATCTATTGTGAAGCTTTGCTCGTTTCATCCATGACCTTATTTACACAGTCTTATTGTACGTGATCTTCTTTCCTTCATCCATAATTTTTTACCTTTCAAACAAGCTATTATGCAGCCTGAAGTAATTAATATTTTCAGAAATATTGCAGTACAGAAAAGTTTTAAAGTTTCATAATAAAAAAAAAAAACTTAAACTGTGTTTAAATTTAAAAAAAAAATTGTTTTTCTTTGTGTATTTCAATATCTTATTACGTACTTGACGTACGTACGTAATATTATTAAAAAAAAAGCAGTTGACTTCATGTTACATTCGTTATAATGGGATTCTCCCGTATTATTTTCTTTTTTTGTTTCTTTTCTTTATATTCCCCTTTCGTAAGATCACACCATAGTTTTGTTGTGGGAGCTTCAAGAATTTTCTTAACTTGAAGAGATCGACGTGCAAAATTTCACGTGCATACATACTTTTCCTTTTCACTCATTTACACGTTCATTTTTGCTAAGTGCTAGTCTGTTTGGATGTGTGTGTGTGTGTTGTTTGTCAGTTGTTCTGAATAAAAGGCAACATCAACAAACACATGGAGAGCATTACGTCACATTCTTCTTCTCCTATTATTCTACACTGTTTTCGATATTTGTTCGTTTAGAAACAGAAATGAAACGGCACAGAGCATACACAGAGGAACCTTTACTGTCACCTTTTCCCCGCTCTTCTCTGACGTATGGATTACGCTCCTCCCCGCAATATTGTTATGCCTCATCGATTAAATTAAATGAAAACAATAACAATGATTAGTTAAACATCTTCGCCTTTGTTAAGCCCGTTACTGCAATAAGTTTGTATGACATGCGCACTAACAACAACTGCATTAGGTATGATCGCATTAAATTGGTTGAGAGTTCGGTATGCCTTTGTTCGTTGAAACCCAAACTAAACTATTCAAACAAATTTTTAAATTTGTGTGTCTTTTCTTTTGTTCTTCTTGGAATATTTGTTACCAAGTGAACTGCTTTTTTCATTATCATCACTTTAAACAAACAAATGTAAGAGAACTTTGTGTGTGTGTTTTTTTTATAATAATTACGGTTTTTTTTATTGATTTATTTAATCAAAATACATAATTTGATAAAAGTAAGGGGTTTTTAAATTTAAATTATTACAAGAGTTTAAATTCATTGTTCGTTTTGCTTGTCTGGCTGTATGTATGTATGCATGCATTAAGAATATTCCTTTTTCAAGCTGAATATATGCATACATAGATGTTAAAGGTTCAATTAGTCGTGACTTTATCATAACTCTGTAGTCGTAACATAATCCATAACCGTAAATTTACTATTAGCAGCAATCAGCTGTTTACGTTAAATGCATATACATACATATGTATTTTTCATAAGTACAAAAGTAAAAAAAAAAAAAAAAATCTGTCTACATATAAGTAAATTCAGCAAACAGCTGTTTGTGGTTATGGCAAAAAACCAAAATTCAATTGGTACATATGGTTATCGTTATGACTATGTATAGCATTACGGCAAGTCACCTATAATCGAGAACAGTGATGTCCATAAAGTTGGTTAAAACAACTGATTTATATGGTTATGGTTAAGTCACGACTAATTGAACCTTAACATATGCCATTAAACTTAGCAAACATAATTGAACCTTCTCAGCAGATTTCTGGCAAAGAAATTGAAATGAAAAAGTTTTCAAACATTTTTTCGTTCGGCATCGATTTTAAAGAGCAGGTCCAGGCACTCATGTATAAAATTAACACACATTATATAAGCGGTGTGAGGAACTAGGTCGTAATCCTGTCTGAATGACCAACACTCACCTATGCATATACATATGTGTGAGAAGATAAATTAAAATTTAAAAAGCAAAGACGCAAACCCACACTTTTAGCAGCTCAACTTTTCGCTTTTCACCCTTTGACAGACACCAAAATTTTAGGAGGCCTTCCCGTGGGACACTTGCTGTATCTCCGTTTTATGAAGGAAACAATTTATGACGTGTATACACTTCGTGACCCTCCATAAACCCTTGTTATGACGTCTATAGTCGTCAGTGTCTGTCAAAGGGTTAACAGAAAAAAAACGTGCTGTTAACCAAGCACTGTTAACCGTTTAACAGTGACAATAAATAAATTAGTTTTCTACTTTGCTGACTGTTTACATAAAATTTAATTCACATTATGATCATTGTATTATGAATAATGTTAATAATGGTTGCTGAAGGATGGAGGGGATACAATAATTGATTTTTTTTCGAATCTCAAAATTATTCCGGCTATCTTACTACCACGGTTCGAAAACAGATCCTTTGGACTACCATTTGCATGTAGAAGGTCAGGGGCCCTTCTAAAAAAATGTTTGTTTCAAAGCAAATTTTCATATTACCATATCACTTTGTATGTGGAACCTTCCTTTGAATATTATTAAAACGCTCCTAGATCTAGTATTTGTCCTAAAATTAACTTCTAAACAAGTGGTCTTCTTCAGATCGATACTATTAAACAACTAACAGTGCTCTGTTAAAATTTTGTTCTGTTAAGAGAATATTTTGTACTGTTAAATACCAAATGTGGTGTTGCTAAAACGTATGGATTGCGTCTTCGATTTTTGGTGTGATGATAAGCTAGGTTCTAATCCTGACTGATCAATTATGTAGATATATGTATATACAGTCAAACTCGATTATAACGAACTCGGTTATAATGAATTTTTGGTTATTACGTACATATTTTCAAGTCGGAAGGTTTTAATAACAATTTTCATACTAAAAACATCGTTTATTACGAACTCAACGAATTCTCGGTTAAATGGAACTACTTTAAGTGGTCCCAGTAATTAATTCATACATTTTGCCTTTTTTAAAACAAACCCTCAGATATAACTTTGAAGCATGGCAATAGCCTTTACTCTTATTTAATATGGCAGCATTAAATTATAACTCAGCATCCTTAATCAGCTGATAGATAAAAAGATAAAAGATATTTAGATAAAAATTAGAAATTCACCCCGTTTATTACGAACTTTGCCTATAACGAACTATTTTTTCTGGTCCCGCGGAGTTCGTTATAACTGGGTTGGAATGTATTTTTTTCTGGTCCCACGGAGTTCGTTATAACCGAGTTTGACTGTATTTTTTTCTGGTCCCACGGAGTTCCTTATAACCGGGTTTGACTGTATATGTATATAAGTGTTATTAAAAAAATATTCTTTTTAAGTAAAAAAAAAAAAATAATAATTATGGCTTCTATGAAATATCTACAGAAGCAATAGTGGTGAATTCAAATTAGATCGCATAAAAAAAGATCATTCATCATTGTTGTATTTCCTCTTTAATGCAATTACTGTTGCTAACTCAATATTTATTTGTGTGCATAGCCTTGTACATATGTGTGCTTGTATATGTGATTATTTGTTATCACAGTTGGGGGTTTACGTTTGCATAATCAACTTATAAAACGGTGAACATGCCCCTTTCATTGTAGTATACAAGCACTTTAACAAAACAAATACCAACAAAATGCATTAAAAAATGTTTGTTGTTCTTTGTTTGTTTCTTTTTTGATCCTATACCCTATACCACTGTAGATACACATATTGTGTTGTGTGTGGGCTAAAATTTTGTGAAACATAATAGCTCACCACACACTTTTAATATTAACGACTTGTACTACGAATACAATTTTTGATAAAAGATTTTTGATCATCATTACCGGCTTCCAATTCCAAAATCAATTTGTATGTATTTTCGAATTTCTCTATGGTCTGTGTTGTAAACCCATCACAGTGTAATGTGTTAAAAAGTCGAATTCACCTCTTATGCAACTTTGGTGTTAGTGTATGCATAATTGTTACTCACACTTCTTCTATCGCTTTCCGTTTAATAAATGCTCTGGATATCTTGAGTGAGGTAAAGAATAAGGTTTTTTTTTTGTTGACTCTCTTCTTAAATGCTCTCTCTCTTTAAATGTGTTTGAATAGTTTTCTTTTCTCCCTAATGTATATACATACATACATGCATACCATATATCAAGAAGATACAAACTTCGTATACGTACGTAGTACATACATGTGGTATGATTTATTTTGTTTGTTTGCTTTCGTTACTACTCGCGTATATGGTGCATTATTTTGTTGTTGCATTTGCTATTCAAACAACGACAAACAACGAAATACAAATAAACGAATGTACTTCGTCATACTATTAATTATTTTTATAAACAGTGGACGTGCTGCTGCAAAGTGCTGTCCAAAAACCCAGGCAATCACAACTACAGCCACAATTATTTTGTAGCGTCGAACTGACTGGTTACTTCTTGTCGCTGTTTTGAATTTGTTTAACCCATTGTGTGAGGGCAGTGGAAATCGAAAATTTCTTCAAAATATAATAAAAAATTAGCAATTTAATTGGAAAGTGGATTTCTGTTGTATGTAAATTATTTGTTGGGCAATTTTATGCGACGAAAAGACGTCTTGGGTTATTTTTTCAATTTTAATTGTAAATCATAAGTCATTATAAAATTAATTTTATAATTAAAAAACATACAAACCTATACTGCTTGTCTTTAAATTAATTATTTATTTTTAATTTTCTCATTGCTCTAAATTCTCACATTTGTTCCCAATTAATAAATTTTCATGTTATTTTTCCCATGGACAACAATTTTTTTTTTTTTGAAATTTTAACAACTCGTTGTTGCTATTTTAACTAGAGTTTTGTTGTTTTAAGTACCATAAGACTTTCATAGAAAATTTTGAATATTTTTTGAATCGATGCCAACTAAAAAATATTTTCTAATTAAAGAACAATGTTTTAATGACTTGTTTTTATACAATAAATAAATCAAAATTGTTTCCTAAAAAAAATTGAAAATTTTTTGTATAATATTGGGGGTATTAAAAAGCCTTTACGGTTACTTTTCCCTTGGTGCGGAGCTTTGTGGTGGGCAAGTTGAAAATACCATGGGTCTTAGGCTACAATTAGTTCATTACTTCTAGAAATCATTTTTCTGGAGGCCATGTAGACTATTCTAAAAATCAAGTCGTGCTGTATTGCCCTATCTTCGAACAAGAGATTCGTATGCAAACCACAGAGAAACCAAGAAAGTTTTCGTCATGATTATCAAACTATATAAATTAAGAGACTTCAAATGTTTTTATAAATTCCATTCCCTGAACCTGTCCTCATAGACCGATTAACATTAACGACAACCATAACAATAGGAAGCTCAGTCAGCGTTACCCCTTCAGACAGATTAGGAAGCTCAGTCAGCAAAAGTTTCATTACATTTAATATGTGCTAACGGAGATTATTATTTCTAAGCAATGAGCGCTACTAAATCTTATATTCGGCAAACTTCGTTTCCGACCAATTCTCAGGTTTTGGAAGCGGTCGCGTTAGCTTTAAACAGTGTGGTTTGCGGATTAGCTTGATACAGGTGGGACTCAATAAAGACTAACGATGTGGAAACCAATCTGACACGAGTTTTTTTTTTTGGCAGGACGGAGACTGTCGAAATAACATGTTTTTGGTTCGGATCATGCAAATCAGATCAAAATAAAATTAGTAATCATTGATCTGTTAATGGCCGGGCCAAAGTCTTTAATAAAGAAATATTGACAAATGACATCACCATTCCAAAATCCACAAAGTGAATCAAGCACCCTTTCAACCATTAATTCATAAATAAATGAATCAGCTGAAGTTGATTATTCTATGAAAAGCACAAGGAAGAACAGAACACCGATTTTGATTAAACAATTTCATTATTTGTACGTGTTCAAGACTTCAGCCTTTGGAAGTCTTTCGAAAGCTTGGACGTCTCTGTTAGAATGCCCGATAGAACCGTTGACTCTAGAAATAACACATAGTGTGTCAAACATTTTAAAATCAACCAACGAAAAAAAAAGGTTGTGATGTTGAGCATAACGGAAACTAATAATCATGCCCTCCCTCCTTGTGATAATATAAGCCTTGATTAGCTTATGATAACACTATGTACGACTATTTTGTCCAAAAACAATCGAGTTTTTATAATTTTTGTACTTCAAAGCAATGCCGCTTTAATATTTCTTGGGTTTTTCTAATCACAAGGTTAAAGGGGGTCACCACAACTAGCGGTACTACGTAAGCTTTTCAAACGAACAAATACTTTGTTTTCTTTAATTTTATTACAACAATTAATTATAATAATAATTAAAATTAAAATAATTTTTTTTAATAAAATTATTTCGCAATTTCATGGGCATTTGAAAAGAAAAAAAAAACAAAACAAAAAATTATTGCTTCCCTCGTAGTAATTTCTGTGAGTGTATAGAACGGTAGAATGCTCTTAAAATTACTTGAGTTGGTTAATTTTATTTTTATGGCGTTATAAATTAATAATAAAATTATATATTTTTATAGATGCAGTCAAAGTAACAGTATACGAATAAGGGCCATTATTACAACCTGCCGTGAAACTTGGGTTTTAGTTAAAGGTAACTTTAGCTAAAGGGAACTGTAAAGTTAACTTCAACTGATTTTCGTTATTACAACTTATAGATAAAATAAAATTAAAATATGGCAATGCCGGAGCAAAGTCTATAAAACTGTTCAATTAAACGAGTATTTTTAATGCAGTGGCAACAGCGGCTTCGTTTTTTTTTGTTGTATATGCTCATTTTGTTGCCATATCCATTTTAACTTGCCATATCGAAAATAGTATATGATATGGCAAGTTTAAACTTAAAGTGACCTTTAAATGTTAAAGTTAGGATGATCTTCCCTTTAGTTTATCGATCATTTCAATCTTATTGGGTGTTCGTAATAATGAAAAACAATTTATCTCACCGTTAAAATCCTGCTTCTAGTTAAGTTGTAATAATGGCCCTAAATATTGTAAATGATGACTAATAAAGTGTAACAACCTTTGCAATAATCCATGTATTCACTTTATGGCACACAGTGTTCTCTTATTTTCATTTTCCATAATTTTTTTTATAGTATTTTTAAAATTGAGTCTTTCAAAATGAAATTTATAGTCAATATTCGAATCCTAGAGATAGATAGTTCAAGGTTCAAAGGAAGTTGCAATTAAGTTGATACGAACTTATTTTGTGGGGCTATCTGTTGCTCATAGAGAGAGTTGGATAAGAATTTTGTCAAGCACTTTTCTTAAGTTTGGTACTCAACTAATTGCTCTCACTAGACTAGCGTCTTTTTTTGGTTAGAACCTTGCAAGATTGACAGTTAAACATTGGGAAGTCCGGTAAAGCATTTCAGAAAATAAAAGGTAAAGAACCTACGCAGGGCACTGTCACATGAGGAGAAAGTCAGTCTTCTTCTCCCTTTCAGACCTACAGCTTCTGCAGAAATCAGTAGTTGGAATGTAAAGACTTTCGATTTAAGGGCAGCTGTGAGACGGTATTGTAGATACGATCCGTATTGAGTTCCCCTGTAAAAACTAACCAAGGCAAACGGAATATTTATGCCCTACAATATATTGGGGAATGCCAGTTCCATATCACAATTTTCAACAATATTCCTTAGTCCTAGAACCCTTATTAGAGTTACCTTTGAATGATCCTAAATTTCTTTGAACAATCCTCGCCAATATTGGGGAAAGTCTGGACACTGAAACTACGTTCATTTTGTACTTTACAAATTCCTGGCTGTTCGAATAAATCGAGAGAATTTTTTTGGAAAATTCAGCCACCGAACAAACATCAGCGACAGGATATTCTCACATCCACAATTCCTGCAGTGACCTCAGTTCTATCTAAATTCCTTCCAATAGGAAGGCCATCTGATTTAAAGACAGACTGCCTTCTTTTCCCTAACAGTCCAGTAGAGCTTAGAAATATGGCACGTGCCCTTATATTGAAAACGATTTAATAGTTCTTCAAGGAATTTCCATGAGGTCATGACCACCGTCTAAATAAGACTGCAGTGATCAGGCAGACAGTAGTGAGTAAATTTATTTTAAATTAACTGGCGACATTTCTATTTCGTCAATCATGTTAAGATAATCGATCACCTACGCTTTATGAAACTATCTTTGATAAAGATCAGACAGAATTGTACAGTATTCGGGTGCTATTTACCACACTCACTGCCAAGCCTAAATATATGAAGTCATTCCCATTGCCACTTATATTTCGGGTGTTATTGTTTATCAAAACCCTGATAATTTTGGCAAGAGCACATTATCATACATAATCGTTTACAATCAAAAAACCAAGGACGAGTATACTCGTCGTTGGCAATGGGAAGGCAGAAGGACTCGATATCCTTTTTTGTATTCGCGTACATGTTAGTAGAAAAACAAATAATAAATCACGCAGATGGATAAAATAAAGAAAATGAAATAAAACGAGACACATTGCGAAAATTTGGCAAGACTTAGAAATTCACTATTGTCGATTGGCAAAAAAAAAAAAATTGCTAATCCAAAGCCTGCATGTTATAATAAATTTAAAGTAGGACGAGTATACTCGTCTTGGCAATGTGGGATACCCTGTCAGCGAATGTGTTTCTCATACCACTTATGTTGTGTGCGTTAATTTTATACATAAGTGGCGAGACTTACAGTTTAAAGTCGATTCCAAATGAAAAGTTTTTGAAAAACTTTTTCATGGCAATTTTATTTACTCTCAGAGTTTTCGCAAGAAATCTGTTGAAAGGAAATCGCCGAAGAAATACTTGTTGTATTTTGTTTTGATATTTGGCCTGAGGCTCAAGCCCTGGCTTTACGTCTAATAAGCCAACACATTACTTACTAGACCACGCAACTTCTCCCGGCATTAAAAATTCAATGGAAATTAAATATTTATTCTTAATTCATAATAAATTGAAATTGATTTGAAATTACAGTCTAACTTCGATAATTTGAACATTCTATTACTTAAATTTTCTATAAACTGGAGCAAAGCAACAGCATTTTGGAGACAAATTCTATCAGGTTATGCTTCTTCAACTTAAAGTTTCTATAAGTTGAAGTTTTTTTCTGGGTAATGGTGATTCAATTTATAGAAGTTCGACTGTATAAATTAAAAGCAAGGGAAGTTATTTATTCTCTCCAAAATTGCTTTAATGGCTACGCTTCTGAAAAAACATTAAATTTATTTGAAATAATAAATCTGTAGCATAAGTTCTGTGACACTGGATACGAAAACAAAAACACATTTTCTCCAACCCCTAAAATATGTTATAAATTTTAGTCCGTAAATATTCTATTGCATACCACTCAGTACGTTTTATTATTTCAACACTTCATAATCCACCTCCAACCATATAAGTATGCAACACATTTTTTAAAATAACTTCAGAATTTATAAATCATGGGGTGAATTATATCTTCTCAACCCTAACCTATATAAGTATGCTGTAATTTTTTTTATTTTTTATTTTTATTATTTTCCGTTACTTTTCAGGTGTTCCCGTACGCTGCAATCGTAATACCACTAATTTAATGCATCATAAATTCTGCATCATTGATAGCCCCTCACGGGTGGCGGCTATACTTAAAAAGCAAAAGAAAGTCCCTGCGAAAAAAAATCGCATAACAAGTCTTTTAATGACCGGTTCCCTTAACTGGACCAACCAGGTAAGTTAGCCATTAAGTTGAGTTGTTTGAAATTTTATTTGAATTTTTTTTTTTTTTTTGCTATTCTTTACAGGGTTTTGCCAATAATTGGGAAAATATCCTAATTACCTCGAAACGTGAATATATCGATAAATATTCGCAAGAATTTGAACGCCTCTGGAAGGTGTTCGAAGTGGATCTAAAATAAAGTGTTTCAAAACAACAAAAAAAAAAAGTGAAAAGTGATTGAATAAAATATTGGAATTAATCTCTTCAGTGTTTATTAAATAAGGTAAGAAAACATCTTTTTTTCAATTTTTTAATAATCCAAGAAAGTTCGCAAACAAATTAAAGGAAAAAATATCTTTTTGCCTTTTAATTTCAATGTTTACGTCTAGAAAAACCGGACAATAACTGTCTTTTTGTTATCTAACCAAATTCAAGTTCCAAGGGACCAATAGAGACTGATTAAGAGGGTGGCTATTATCAGTAAGATTTTATGACAAGCTTAATCACGTCGGAACCAATTCGATTTTTCAGCAAAAAACTGAACCTTTTATTGCTTACTCCATCGCGATAGGTTCTATCCAAGAACCACCTTATATTCCAGATAATCTAAAATAGTCTTCAATTTCTCTACCTGGTTACAAATTCTGTAGCCAGAAGAACCAATCATTATGTATGCGTTTCTATTAGGCAATGACTCGTGATCAGTCAGACGTCGACCTTGT
The DNA here is from genome assembly GCA_014635995.1 of Sarcophaga peregrina. NCBI lineage: Eukaryota > Metazoa > Arthropoda > Insecta > Diptera > Sarcophagidae > Sarcophaga > Sarcophaga peregrina. The sequence continues at coordinate 51,778,109 of CM025790.1, read as the reverse complement.
AAGATAAAAAGCGGACCACGTCTGCCATAGTAGCAGCACAATTAGGTTTAATACACAACTTCATCTGAGGTATTCAACATTTAATTTAAGTTAGGCAAGTGTAACACAAATTATGTGTAGTTCAAGAACAAAATATGAAATCTGCTCCCAGGCATAACCTGGAGTAAGGCGAGGAAATTAATTAAAATTACTTTGTAAGGTATGCCTTCTCCAAGTCTATTATCCCCCCAAAATTTCAGGGTCCTACTCGGTGTCAACAACGATAATACCATGCGGAACAACTGATATACCCGCATTTGTTTCTTTATAGAATGCATTAATATCTCACAGGTTTCTTTGCGAATGCGTTTCAATGACTTTTTATCTTCTCCTTAGAATCTTTATATTGGACTTGAAGCAATTCTGTATTTGAATAATTGTAATCAAAGTCTGCAGTGCCATGTTAAAAGACTTATTGCCAATCTTAGCTCTTTGCTAGATAATCTGATGTTATTTTCCAACTTGCCTTTCTTTGTCTATGCTTTCATTAAGCATATCTTTCCTACAACGTAGTCGGAAGATCAGTGGTCAAATATATACTGCTTATGCTATCAAAGAACAATGCCAATGGTATGCCGTTATCCTCTTCGCTCAAAAATCACCTCCTGTAAGGTAATTTACCTATCGGTAGAAGGGTATTATACATTCAGCATTAATGGTACTCTGATTTACGTGAGCACTGCTGTTAGGCACATCTCACGGTGTTAGAAACCACATAGTGAATATAATTCGTAGACCAACGCCTCCTCACATACGTGCTGTAAACACTGGCTGCAACACTGAAAGTAGATAGCAATTCGAAGTCATGCTATTTAGACATGACTCCTCTCTTGTTTAGGGCTCGGAGACAATCTAAACTCCTTCAATGCGTTAACGGCACACCGTAGTGACACAATTTCAGCGATATAGGTCTAAACCACAGCCACCACATTTCGTCTCACCATTGCCGGGCAAGGACAAGTCCCTGGGGCTCACGGCATCCGTGGTACCAGATTAAGACCTCTGGTCAGGCTTCGCAACCAAGAAAACCAGACTGCTGCCAGTTGAATCGCAAATAGTTGCTGGCTGATAGCAGCACCCTTAGTCTCCTCTTATGACAAGTATAGTGATCACTGTGGTAGTATTCTTTTGTTACCCACTACCACATGGGTAATTCAGCATTAATGTAAGATGGTGAACATATGTGTGTATATCAAATCTTACTAATCTAATGGATCTATTCCTGGCGTGCCAATGGGGAACTGAAGTTAGTTAAACAGTTACCGCAACAAATTATGTATTCAGAGAATGTGGCACTTGGCTTGGTCGATTGCTTGCTTTATGTGACCGAACGCAACTTGGGTCATTAGACACTGTTTTGAGCATTCCCTTCTATGCTCGCCTTGTTTTGACTATCATCAACTAGGCTAACTATAATGGAAGCATGAAACTATAAAAATCAAATGCCTAGAGAGAGTTGAATAAAACAACATAGTTGGAAGATCATGCCTTATTTTGACTATCATCAACTAGGCCAATTGTAATGGCAGCATGAAGCTATAGTAGCAAATGGCTAGAGAGCCTTGAATCTATTGTCAAAAGTTGAAGAAGTATTCAGTCTTAAAACCGAAAATTACATACCTTATGTGCGAAAACAATTTAATAAGAAGGCGACCTAAGTTCTATGTAGCATTTGATATCTTGTGATTTTTACAAGACATACACACAGTTACAAAAGTATACATACGGTTAAAAAATTTCCGTTTTTGTTGAAAATATTTATAATTGTCTGACATTTTTTCTTGATTTTAAGACGGTATTTTGCATGGGTTAAAAAATTTCTGAAGTTTGTTAATGTTTGTGGGCCTTCAAAGGGCTGGACAGGCTCACAAAAGTATACATACGGTTAACAAATTTCACAAATTTCTGAATGCAATACAAAAGACCGCCAATGTCAGACAATTATAAAGATTTTCAACAAAAACAGATTGGTTAAAGAATTTCTGAAATTTGTTAACCATGTGTATACTTTTGTAACTGTGAGTAGTCTCCATTCAGATTTGTTTACAGCACTGGCCACGATATTGTTCGGATTGCCTGAGTCTATTTAACTTCTGATCAGTGTTGGAGTAATAATGTTGTCTCCTTGTACTGAAATTCTTTATGATATCATTTCGTATGTCCTTCTTTTGATTCATTTTGCATCTAGAGGCGATATTAAAATGAATTCAACAAACACATGTTTTGTGTAAATTATGAATTTAATGTAAAATGTTTTCACATGTAAAAAGCGGAGAGAGGGAGATCAGTAAGTATTTAAGTAATGTTGTCAACGTATTTTAGGACCTAGGCATGCATTTTTTTGTTTATTTTTTGAATATGCCAAATGACCCAAATAAACAATGCAACACATGTGTTACAATAAAATCGATATGAATTCCACGTTTTTGTTTTTAAGGAATACTTTATTTGGCGAAGAATTTTAATAAGCGATTTCCTTAATTTTCATTCTTCCGCAATTGAAAATTTTTCAAATAAAATATTTGTTTACATTGGATTTTATTTAAATAATTAATATTAATTTGTTAACTGAATATTATCGAATTATTATCGAATTTAAAAAGAAATCCATTCCACAAGGTCTTCTATACACTTTTGACTTTTGTAAACCGTATCGGTCGTGCTTTCTTAATAATCGTCAAAATAAAATAAAAAAAAAAAAAAAATTCTTTTCATTTTCCTAATAAAAACTAAGTTTTTTTTTCTTTTGTTATTCATTTATTATCCAGATTTTAGAGCATTTGTTTATTGAGTTATAAAATTATTGTAATAAATCGTGATGCTTCACTTATAACTGCCTTTACAATCTCATACCCTTGGCACTTGTGGTTATTCAACCAGATCAGACGAAAAAAATAAAAACAAATTCTCTAGAAAACGGTTTAATAGTAATGGAAGGGTTCAAAAACATAATTTTAAATGAAAAGAGTTATTCTTAGGTAGGTTCCATCCTTCATGTAGTCGATTAACTGTAGTTATTTATTATTTATTAAGACCTTTCCACTGTATATCGCCTGAAAAGGCGAATACTTTATAAATTATCATCTTATTAAAGGATATGATCGGATTTAACCTCACATTATTCCTGGTCCTTAGCTTTTTCTGAATATACATAAGATGTGCACGTTGGAAAATACGTCATGTTATTGAAGGGCTTCAGATAAGCATATCGTAGATAAAAATATCCAAGTTAAGCTGCATTTCCTTTGTTACAAAGGTGAATATCGTTGTGGTAGATTTAGTTACCAAATATTACAGATTGTGACCCTACACAAACTTTGTCAGCATTTTCAAATATACAGAGTTTTTGGTGTTTCTTCAAACCTATAACCGGCGATAGAGAGCTAACAACACCACCGTGTACATCTCCTGCGGAGAAACGATTGCTGATTGACTTCGTCTCCATTTGTATCTGTTGAAAAGGTTGAACGATAAATACTCACCTCTGCTAAAAGATAATGATTTTTCAAAATTTTGGGAAACTTTCTGATAAAAGTCTTCGAGCGATATTAATTATTTTCGATATATTAACAATTAAGACAGCATCTGAGGATGTACCTGCTTTGAGAATGATTCGAAATTAATATTGGATAGCCTAAGCAAATTGTATCAGCTAGGCAGAGAAAATACGGTTAGGCTCTGTTGAATCCCAGGGCATGTGTGTGTGTAATCTTGTTTGCAGCTGCTTACCATAACCATTCAATTGAGTGGCAAGATGACTTCGGAAAGTGATACTCAACCAAATGCTATATTGAAAGAACTAGAAAGTCTTTCAAGCCAAATAAATTTGAGACATTCTAAACTTATTGTGGGAGATTATATTCCGAAGAGATTTGAATAATAACTGTCGTTCTAGCCGTCCGTTGTAAACCCAAAGAACATCTGCTCAGGATAGGGACTACCTTATCGTCTTCTTTTCCTGCCTCTTTTGTCGTTCGTGCCGAGCTTTGCAAACTCAAAAAACATCTGCCCAGTATAGGGACCGCCTTTTCGTCTTCTTTTGCTACCTCTTCTGTTGTTCTTGCCAAGCGTTTTAAACTCAGGATAGGGACCATCTTATCGTCTTCTTTACCTAATGCAATTGATAAGGAAATCACAGTTCGATTATCCAATACAAGGATCCGATCCGGGGGTCTTGTGGACAGTAAAGTAGTACTTTAGTGACTCTACATATATACAGTGATGTGAAAAATAATAAGGACAGTGCCCACCCAAACTTACATTACATTTACAACCGAATAAAAAATCGAAAATTCTTTCTTATTTAAACGATTTATTTTTTCTTAAACGGTAGAGAAAAGATTAAAAACAAAATTTTTAGTATTTCTACAATAGATTTTAAATTTTTTGTGATTTTTTATGAAGTTATATAGTTTAACGTGTGAAAAAAAATATGGACACTTCATGAAATCTTAAAGCTTTAACTGACTTAGATAAAACTAAATAGATATTTATACTGAATATTGTTGCATAAAGCCTTAGTGACATAACAGTACTTTGTTGTGGATCTTTTGTTATCCAGAACAGCAGGACATCTTCTAGGCATTGAGTTGACCAAATTTTGACAAGCATGTACCGGTATTGCGTTCCACGCATCGTCTATAATTTTCCAAAGCCCGTTGAAATTTACTGGACACTTTCCCCTGACTGCCCTTTTAACTTCGTTCCACAAATTTTCTATTGATTCATATCAGGGAACTGTGCTGGCCATTCTAAGACATTGTTTGTTTTTTGTCCTGGAACCACTTCTTTGTGTACTTTGCCGTATGCTTTGGGTTATCATCCTGCTGAAAAACCCATTTGAGTGGCATATTTTCTTCGGCATTCGGCGGCATTGCATTTTGCAAAATTTCAGTTCAATTACTCATACCATAACGAGAGAATGTCTCTCATACCGTGATGATACCAAAGCCATGTTTGACCATCTTTAAAGTATATTTTGGATTGAATTCTTAATGGATAGGTCTTCTTACATGGTGTAATGTAAGTTTGGGTGGGCACTGTCCTTATTATTTTTCACATCACTGTACATACGTATATAATTGGTCATTACAACCCTTCAGTTAGGATTACGACCTAGCTTCCCACATCACTCATGTTGTGTGCGTTAATTTTAACAATGAGTGTCGGGACCTACAATTTAAAATTGACTCCGAGCAACAAATTTTTGAGAACCTTTTCATGGCACGTTTATTTACTCTCAGAGTTTTTGCCAGAAAACTGCTGAGAGGAAGTCGACGAAGAAATATTTTCACATTTTCGTTTTGATGTCTGACCTGGGATTTGAACTCGGGTCTTCAGCCTAATAAGCCAACACACTACCTACTAGACTACGGCGACTTATAGTGCCTTTATACAATAATAAAATACTCCTTAGTGCTACGGCTGAAGAATATTATTTTCAATATCACGTCTTTAAGCCTGATGACCTTTGACCTTTAAATACTAAATCTCTATATAGCGTCCATTGTAAAGGCCTCCTGTTATATTTTAAGTTTTAAGAAAAGGTTTTCAGACAATTTAAATTCAATTTATGCACACCATAACCAATACCACCTGTTTTTTACGGCTGTTGGAAACTTATTGACCAGAGTGTTACTCCTTAGAATAGTAGAATCATTATACCTGTTGATTGTTTCAAGGTGCTACGACGTTGATTATGCTAATGGGACACTTAACCATTTATCATATGAAAATAACAACAACAACAACTATTACTATGAACCGACAACTCGTAGCGGCAACAATAAGTAACAGAAACATAACCGTGTGTAAACACTTGACTGGTTTTTGTGGCGGCTCCCCCAGTATATTTTAGAATTCGCCATATGTGCGCTTCATCTTGAGCTTTTTATGCCATATTTTCGTTTTAATTTTTTACTTTTGCACATTCGTTTCGTAATTAATTTATAAATTGATGCGCTACTTTAAATTATTAATTTTATGCATGTTTTTTTTGTTGTTGTTGTTGTTGTTACTGCTGTTATTGTTGTTATTTTTATATTTTAGTTGTTGCAGTTGTTGTTGTTGTTTTAATAATAATTTTATAATACAATTGAGAAAGGTTTTATTACAACTTTAAATGGCCCCAGACATAGACAGTCTGTCTGTCGTTTCGACAGACATAGAAACACGTCAGGCATTAGATTACTTGGTCTACAGCAACTGTCTGCAGCATAGGGGCCCATTAATATTTCATAATTCATAAAACGAACAGCAAAAGAACAGGTACAATGGAAACACTTTTTTAAATTGTATTTCGTTCTTGATTAACGAAAAACCAAAACGAAAAAAAAAGAAAAAAAAATTTAACGAAATGCAGTCGAAGATGAAAAAATTAGATCTGGAACGAGAAACTATTATGTGAGTGAGTAGGATGTTCCCAAACGGTGTATGTCCATTGCTTTTAGTAGGAAAATTGACGAAATATGTACCAGCCTCTAAAGGATCAAGTTTTTGATGCAATGTCTGACTCGGTATCTCTGCGAAGTTATAGTATGAGCTGCTGCAGTTTCGTTAAAAGTGAAGAGGACCTCTTTAAAGTTCTTGATACCGCGTGAGCTTTATCTACAACCTCATGCAACCCTTTATCCAGTGATCTCTTCAATTACATCACGCCAGGAGTTTTCTTTGGAAAACGGCTTACGGTTGACAACATTGCTTTAAAGCTATTAAAAAATTTCTTTATTGTTACGAGCGAAAATTTTGTTGATTTGGACAGCGAGCCTAAAATTCCCTTTGCAACAAGTGCTGTTATAATCTTAGTAGACGATTAAGTAGCAATGGTCTATCATACTTTTCTGTTATGAAAGCATGAACGTTTTTAGGCACCGAAACAGTTGCCTTGGGTAGGTCGTCATGGTTTAATATATAGTGTGTTGGCTTATTAGACGTGAAGCCAAGGTTCAAACTCCAGGTTCAGCATCTTTATCGCAACGAAATATGAAAATTAGTTCTTTGGCGACTTCCTTCCAGCAAATTTTTGGCAAAAGCTAGGCCATGCCACTCATGTATAAAATTAACACATACACACACAACCTTAGTAGGCTGTGAAGCTAGGTTGTAATCCTGACAGGTGAATTGTAATAACGAATTATATATCGTTGGTCTCAGGTAGAAAGGCCCTAACTCTCACTTTTTTCGAAATTGATTTTTTTTTGTGATTTCGATACATTTAACACAAATACAGACACGTCCTCATAAAAATTTATTAAAAAAATATGCGTCTTAGGGCCTTTCTACATGAGACCAACGATATGTAAGTAGGTATGTAGTTAGGTTTGAAGTATTTGGAAGAAAATTTCTAAGAAAGATCATAAATTTGATGCAAATTGATAATATCTTCCACATCTAAACTAAACATAGATTGCATGAGGTTCTCAACAACATAAATGTTGTTCAAAGCCTTATGCTGGCTTGACCCTATTGTTTGGGTGGAAGAGAATGTTTCGGAGAAGTGGTTTGATGCGACGATCTGAGAACATTGGTATGCAAAGCAAATTTGTCTTCGCTATAGGTTGGTTTGATCAAGGTCAACACCTTATGCTGTCTTGACCCTAATATTTGAGTGGAAAATGATGTTCCGCAGAGTTTAGGAGTTTAGGTACTTGATGCTGTGATATGTGGAAGTCGCCGTGGTCTAGTAGGTAGTGGTTCGAGCCCCTGGCCAGAAATCAAAATAAAATAGAAAAAGTATTTCTGCGACGATTTCCTCTCAGCAGATTTCTGACAAGAGCTCTGAGAGTAAATAAAATTGCCATGAAAAGTTTCTCAAAAACTCTGTCGTTCGGCATCGACTTTAAACTGTAGGTCCCGCCACTCATGTATAAAATGAACGCACACAACGTAAGTGGTGTTGAGAAGTAGGCCGTAATCCAGACTGAAGGGTTGTAATGGCCAATATATGATATGTAGACATCGGTATAGAAGATAACTTTTTCAGGATTGTAAAACCTTTCGTAGGCTAGTGTGATCAAGACGCTTACAACAGAACCGCCTGGAAGAATATGCCATAACATTGCAGGATCCGATAAACGGGTTCCTGTTTAAGTTAAAGTAATAAAATAACCCGCGAACGAGGGAGTTAATAGTGTTGCCTTGGAACAGCATCAGATCATATCGACGCCTCCATTGTATAACGTTCTAAGTACACTTCTATACTCTACGTTCTCTAACTTAAATACTTGCAAAATTTGGTTAAGATATGCCGATCCGTTCCGAAGTTATAGGGAAAAATCTACTTAGAATACACACATAGTCATATGTCGCGTTAAAACTTTGAGAGCACATAACTCAAAACACACTTTTTCGACTTAGAATGTTATAGAACGCAAGTGTCGATATGTAAATATTGATTATTTGCAATTAGTCTGAAATTCCTAGGGTATGGTTTGAATGTTCCAGCAATTTTATTGCTGAGGATTAAAAATCTCCTACTAAAGGCTTCCTAAAAGGCTTGAATTTATTTCTTTTTTACCACTGCATGCTTTTCACTATTTTGAAACATTCTTTTATCACTCACTGTCTCTTATAGAAGAAAACCCAGGAGATGTATTTTTTTCTACTCTCATTGTATGAATCTCGTTTTGATAGAGTGCAATATGACATGAAAGTGTCTTGAGTCGCCTTAACAATCCAATGAAAAATGTTGCATGCAACATTATGCCAATGCATCACCATCATTTACAATGTCGCCCCATCAGCTACCATACATCGTAAACAGGGTTAATTTATTTTTATGCGGAATAACATTCGTAATTATTAAAAGTCCGCTTTCGTTGTGGTGTTGTACTCCTCGTATTCTTCTTTTCTTTGGAAAAAACAAAATTAAACGAAATTATTTGCAATCATACTTACATACAATATTGCTAGTGAAGAGCATTAAATATAATGTACTAGCACTTCTCGCCCTCTCCACTTTTGCAACAAATTCACCCGGGGATTTATATTTACTTGCTGTGATGATAGTGAGCGGCTCTAATACGGTTTCATTTTCAAAAGCAAAAACATGTTTTTCGACCAAGAAGGAAACCAACCACGCGTCTTTGTCTTGTCTTTTTGTATTTTTTTTCTCTCTCCCTAAATTTATCCTTGTATTCTCTGTATATCTCTCTCTAAGCATTCCAAAAAATTAAGAAATTTTTTTTTTGTTAATTTTTCATTTATCTGTTCTCATGTAGAAATGTATGTAAGTAGACGACTTTGGTTTGTCGGAAAAGGCAGCTGAATCTTGAAATTGTGTTTCTTTTTCTCTCGGTTTTCGTTCTTTAAAATTTCGCAGACGTTTTTTTTTTTTGTTATTATTTTGCAAATCGTCGTAATCATAGCGTTTGGTGGTTCCAACCAAATGAAACCATTTGTGACAGATGTTCAGTTGTTGTGGCTGAACAACTTACAATTGCCTTTTCTTTCGCATTTTTTTTTTTTGCAAAACTGTTGAACTAAAGAAGGAACTTAAAACAGTTTCTCTTATCCTTCCATAATTGTAATATTGAGTTTGATTTTTGGTTCTGTTTCAACCAATTCAGTCTTAACAAATCAACCCAGTCTGTCTGTCTGTCTGTCTGTCTATAACTTGTTTTATTTCCTTTTTTGTCTAGTAAAAAGGACTCTTTATTGTCCTTCCTGGTGGTTTCTTTGTGCTTTACTTTATCTATTAGAGTATAACAACAACAATAATAATAAAAATAACAACAACAATGCTGTCAAAAGACTAGATTAATTTGTTAAAATGATGAAATTCAAAATTGATTTCATTTTTATATTGTTTTATAGCCACAGTATGCACTTTTATTGCGTAAATCACAATTAACGCCAATATTGAACTCAATATTTCATATAAAATCTCAATTAATTATTGCTCAATTTAATGCTAATTGTTATAATATTCAGTAAAACTTTAAATATAACACTGTCATAAGTCCGTTTAGTAAGTATATTATAATTAACCGAACACTTCCTGTTGATATTTGACAACTCAACTATACAAAAAAAAAAAACAATCTTGTTGAAACAACCAATTGATTTGTATACCAGCTGTCAAATGAATATTGAGTAAGCTAAATATTGCGTATAATTATTATATCTGAACGCTTAAAAGTCTGTTCTCAATTAACCGAATATTGATACAATTAAATTGCATACGTGAACATAGTATAACATAAAAATGTCTATTGAAAGGATTATTCGTAAATCTTGTGAGTTTACTAAGGCAGCCTATGGCTTATTTGAATATATTTTTAACTGCATTGCATGTTGTCCCCTTGAAAGCGTCCCCTGATCATAACACATTACATAATTGGTCATTACAACCCTTCAGTCAGGATTACGATCTAGCTTTTTACACCACTTATGTTATGTGCGTTAATTTCATACCTGAGTGGCGGGATCTACAGTTTAAAGTCGACTCCGAATGACAGATTTTTGAGAAGCCTTTCATGGCAATTATTTTTACTCATAGAGTTTTTGTCAGAAATGAGAGGCAGTCGTTGGAGTAATATTTTTTCTTATTTTCGTTTTGATGTCTGAACTGGAGTTTGAACTCGGGCCTTCAGTCTAATAAGCCCTTACACAACTAGACTACGCCGACTTCACAAATCCTGATCAGATTACTGATAATTTTTCGAAAATATTATAAGTCGAATTGCGTCGCCTGTAGCCTATTTCAATACCATCCTAACGTTAGTCGACCAGAAGAGATTTTTTAGACAATCAATCAATTACCGGCATTCAACTTAACCAACCACTGGAAGTGTTTGGAAGCCTAAGCAATATAATCGCCCCATTATATGAACGTCACGGTTACATACAGACATAATTGGTCATTACAACCTTTCGGTCAGGATTATTGGCCTAGTTTCTCACACCACTTGTGTTGCGTACTTTAATTTTTATACATGAGTGGAGGGACCAACAGTTTAAAGTCGACTCCGAACGTCAGATTTTTTTTAGAGAAACTTTTCATGGCAATCTTATTAACTCTCAGAGTTTTTGCCAGAAATCTGTTGAGAGGAAACCGAAGAAATACTTTTTTGTATTTGGTTTCGATGTCTGGCCTCGGGCTTGAATCCTGGCTTTATGTCTACTAAGCCAATACACTACCTAATAGACTACGACACCACGGTTAGAAATTTTAGAGTGTTGTTACTTTTACTGGCTTCACTGGCATTGCAATTTTTTACACGAGTTTCGAATCTATTCAACTTTGTCTAGTAGGGCGTGCAATGGCAAGCGCTCGAGCACGTGTTAATACATATGAAAAATATTTCTTTACCGACTTAATCAGCAGTCTTCTGAAGAAACTCAGATTTCCACAAAATGTTCGCAAATCACTTATTCGGTCTCGACTTTAAACTGAAGGTCCTGCCACTCGTGGATAAAATTAAAACAAACACAACATGGGTGAGAAGCTAGGTCGTCGTAAACCTGACTAAAGGATTCCAGTGTCCAATTAAGTAAGCTTCTCTCTTAAATTCCCACACGTTCCAAGTCACTCTTTAAGGCAGGAGATCACTTGGAAAACTTGTTCATCTTACGAAAACTTATTCATCTTACAGATTGCTAACTAGCTATGTGAGCTTTTAATCACTCCCTCATTTCTTTATTTCATAGTTTTGCTTTTGTTTCATTAATAAAGTTTTCATGCTAAGCAGGTAATTGGTGTACTATTGCCAACAGGTCCTAGTATGATGAGGTTGTCATCTGTTATTGCCTAGAAAAAAATCCTTTTTCAGTTCTACTCTTTCCATACAGTTGGCCCTGTCTGATGTTTGTTTTCCTAGGTTGTTGGTTTTTTATTTTATTCACTCTGGGCGATCAGGAGGCTTTTCAGAATTGAATATTAGAAAAGGAATTGAAGACTCATAATTTTGTTTTCATGTGAAACAACTATAAGAATTTTGCTACAACAGCAGAGGCCTCTTCCTTTATCCGCTTTACTTTATGAACATTTTTTTTTAGATTTTCTTAAAGGCTACCTGATACCAGCAGTATTTTCCAACCAGAGGTTATGGCAATTTTAAAAGCGATGCAATGCTTGTTATGTTGCGCGTCAGTTTTCCCTGAAAATCTCTTGATTTATTGACATAGCCAGGTTGCAATTAAGTCTCTAACGAACGCAGTTTCAATGTACGTCCTTGTCCATAAGTGCTGAGGATTTCCTGATCATTCAATAAATTCCTGATCATTCAAAGGCAAATTTTATATGGATTGCGGGACACAGGAATATTGTTGCACATGGCTGGACGCATGGGGACAAGAAGAGGACTGACTCATTTCTGTCATCTATCGCACAACACAGTAAGACCCCGCTCAATGCGGGTAAATACAGTTGGAATCTTTATTCTGGACAGTCTAACAAAAGAGCTTTGAAAGAGATACATAGTATGTAGCGTCGCTAAATAGTGCATCGATTTTTGTTGGTGCATGGCCGTCTCCTTTGCCCATATATGCAACAATCATCAATACAGTGTGCGATTTAGGGGAATCCCAAACTACCGCGTAAAACTGAAACAGCGTTGAGCGGGTTCTTATTGTAGCTATTCTTGCGGGCTACTATCTTTCTGACATCTACAGGAGCTGTGGGTCTAAGAAGAAGGAGGAGAATATCTTTCACCTCTTATGTTAGTGCCCTACCCTTGTTTTCTGATATGGTTTGGACAAGCTCTCTAATATAAAGATTATAGCAATAGCAAGATTTATTTTGGACTCGGAATGATTTTGTTTAGGGAGTTGTTGATCCCCGGGGGTGGAATTAAATGTGGTATTTCATAACAATGGGTCTAAATGCTGAACTAAGTGGGACCTCTTCCTTTAAGAAGGCCCGCCACCAAAGCTAACCTATTGGATATTATTAATCATAAATAAATGCCTGCAGGAGACATTCAGATTCAAAATGGCGGAGCCAATATGGTAGTCGAGGTTTATAAAAACTGATCGGATTTACTTGGATACCGCCACACGACCGCCATATTGGATTGGCCCTTTTGAAATTTTTAAATCTGAATGAAGACCTGTAATCAGCGACCCCTAAGTAACAATTTTCAAGTAAATCTGATTAATTTTTAAGGACCTCCGTAATGTACCGCTTGACATAAACCTGCCCCCTAATTTAAGGGTGAATGCAATCAGTTTGGGTTTGAGTTCATTTTAAAGAGCAAAGATCAATTGGATGTCAGTGTTCTCAATTTCTACAATTTTTCAAAAAAGGCCAAAAACGCTATTTTTAGGCGTTTCAACCTCCTTTTTCGCGAAAACCTAACGTGATGGAGAGTTTTTGAACCCAGATTCATAGTCAGCGTGCAAAATGCTATCGGAAATACCTTGAGCCGTATTTTTTTCAAAACCCATGCAAGGCTGTGTTATCAGTCGGTAAATAGGCCTTCTATTACAAAAATAAGAAAAATGTTATATCCTGAATGGGACGTTTAACAAGGCTATTTGACTCTGTAACCGTTAAAAATCTTCTTTATAATTGAATGCCTTAAAATATGCTCATAATTTTACTTAGAATCTAATTAATTTTCCTCAATTAAAATAATTTTTTTTTTTAAATTTTTATTATTTCTTAATAAAATAAAAACTTGTTTAAATATTTGTTAACAAGAAACATAATTTTTAAAGTATTTTTTTCAATTGTTATGTTTGTATTAAGCAATTTTATTTTGTTGTTATTCTCATTTTAATTTCACTTATTAAACGCAATTATGTTAATTGCTCTCAGGCAACAATAACAATTACGATCAGAGAATAATAATAACAAATAACTGCAAAAGAAAAATTCATATATGCATGTGTGTATGTACAGTCATAGTTTAAGTGTATAATCGTGTAATGTAGATGAATTTGTGTTTGTATGTGTAATAAAAACACCTTGCGGCAATTTTATTTTGTTTATACGTACTTTTGTATGTATGTGTGTATGTACATTCGTAGGTATTTTGTTTTCTTAAACAATTTTCCAACAACAACAACAGTAATAATAATAAAATGTCAGTTGTTATTTTAATCATAATACATACTTATGTGTGCATGAATGTACGTATGTATGTATGTATGTATATATATTAATTCCTTCAGGTTGTTTTTGTTTTCGTTAATTTCTGTTTCTTTTTTTTCTTGCAATATTGTTGCTGCTCATCATTTCTGAAATGTTTTGTTTCTCTTCTCTTGCTCTTGCTCTTTGTTTTTAATTCATAACAAATGTTTGGTTTACCGTTTTCTTTTTCTCCCATTGCCATGTAGAAATAAATAAACAACTTCGTTTAAATACTGTTGCCTCTGTTTACTTCTATAATGTAGGTGTAGGTGTATGTGTATGTGTTTTGTTCAGTTCCTTTTATGTGGCAATTCCTTTACTCTATTGTTTATATTTTTTGTCCTTTTTTTCTTTGTTTTTTGTTTGTGATGATTGTGCTGAAATGATTGCCTGCCTGCCTGCCGTCCTGCCTTCCTTAGCTTTTTAACGTTGCTCCACTTAATTGTGTGCAAAGGAGAGTCTCTTTCTTTTGTTTTGGAAGCTTTATTTACTCCTGTTTTTACACTTGTTCTCTTGCTTTCAACTGAAAACGAATGCTACACCTTGAAATTACACCGAAGAACACCGAACAAAACAATACAAAATAAAAACAAAAGCAAAACATCTGTTCCGTTTACAATTAATTTGAAAGCCTTGTAGTAACGTCCAGTTAATGTTTTATATTAACGTGTCTGGAGTTTGGTAAAAAAAAAGAAATTGATTTGAAATGTCAACAGGTTGTGTTTGTTTTAACTGTTAAAACTGTTAAAATTATTTTCTTACCCATTAAGTGGTGGAAAGGGGAGCCATAAAACATTATGATTTGAAGTCTTATTAAATTAGCAGCCTATAAAAGAATTTTTTTATTATGTAACGGGTTATCCATTTAGTGGTCTTAAACAAACTGCATACGCAATATCATTGAAAATTGTTATTAATTTGAAAAATCTATTGTTGTTTCCATTAAAACATTATTCAAGTGTCTGTCACGACTTATCTGGCTGAAGCGCATTCGAAATTTTCAATTTTTCATGAGTCTAACGTCCATACCTATGTATATTGACTTTGAGAATCTTACTGGTGTTTATAGCCTATTCGTATACATTTGAGGCTTAAAAAAATACCGGAAAGATAAAATGTAACGGGGTCAGATCACAATACCTTTACCCATGCATTTCGATCGCTTGTGTAGAATATCCAATGTAACGTGAGTTGCATGCCACGTAGCGCCGTTCTGACATTGGTGACTAGGTTTAGAATTCAGGTCAAAAAAAGTTGTTAAGCATCGAGCTGGTCAACGGCATTCCTAAACAAATATGGACCGATGACACCGTCAATCCAAAATACACACCAAATAGTGCAGAATGTTAAGGGTCCGCCAAATAATTTTTTTTTTTTTAGAAAATGCTTTAAAAAAAACTATTGAATATTTTCTCAAATTTCTTTTTTTATTTGAAAGTACAAACCTTCCGGTTAATAATGGAAAATAATTTCATTCAAATGGCTGTCTCGGCTGGCCATGCAGTAGCCTACACGATTGGTTCAGTTTATAAGCACATTACCGATTATGTGGAGCTGTATTTCACCAATGGCTTTACGAATATTGTCCTTTAAAGCGACAATTATCTCTGGCTTGTCGACGTAACACTTATCTTTGACGGCACCCCACAAATTATAGTCCAACGGTGTCAAATCGCAGCTCCGAGGTGGCCAAACGACATCAGCTCTGGGGCTGATAATGCAATCTTCAAAAACAGGACGTAAAACATCGAGTGTAGACTCGGCTGTGTTGCAAGTTGCGGCGTTAGTTAGGGTCAGTAGTCTACTGTCCTAGAACTCATTCAGCGAACAACCAGTTGTCTATGATTGTCTGTGTGATTTGGTAAAACACCAATGTCCCTCAGGGGAGGATTATCTTCGGCTTTTTACACACATGGGACACGAACATAAACATTGTTCGTTAAAAAGAGCTTAAAAATGCATTCTGTTGCTTGTCAGCTTTCAGGTTCTCATCGCTTCTTTTTGAAATTTTTTTGTATATCAATTATACACCCAAAGAAAAATTACAGTAACATTTACTATTTTCTAATGAGCTTCACTAATAAAAATGAGAAATGATCACCATTTTTGGGAGAATATTTGTCAAGTTAAACACGTTGTCTTTAGGGATTTGGCACTGTACATTTTCCATCTTCTACTGCATAAACATATTATTTGGTTACACTTGAAAATATTACTAACAATTTTCCTCTGGGTTATACACATGCCTCTGACAAATACACTCACATTTTTATCATGTTCTCTTTGTGTCGACATCTGGAATAAATGACGACAAATTGCATGAAATCGCCGAAATCAGAGGTCGCCGTGGTCTAGTAGCTAGTGTGTTGGCTTATTGGACGAAGGACCCGGGTTCGAGTCCCGGGTCAGACATCGGAGCGAAAATTTGAAAATAATTATTCGGTGACTTTCTCTCAGCAGATTTCTGGCAGGGACTCTGGGAGTAAAAAATTGCCATGAAAAGCTTCTCAAAAAAAAAAAAAAAAAAAATGTGTCGTTCGGAGTCGACTTTAAACTGTAGGTCCCGCCACTCATGTATAAAATTAACGCACACAACATAAGTGGTGTGAGAAGCTAGGATGTAGTACAATGGGTCAATTCGACCACCGAGTACTGTACTTGTCAGAATTGAAAAGTACACGTCCTCTAACCTAACCTAAATCGCCGAAATCAAGGGGGTACAGTTCTCGTTTATTAAACGAGAGAGCCTGTGGTTCTTAACACGGCTAAGACATCTTCAACAAAACGAAATATGAGAAAATATTTCTATGGTTGACTTCCCCTAAACGATATTCTGGACGTTAAACTGTAGGTTTCGTCATGGATGTGGAAAATTTACGGGCACAATATGGTTTGTCTGACAAGATAGGTTGCCATTCCGACTAAAGGGTTGTCACGGCTAATTAAATAAGTAAGGTTATCGCCAACATGCCATTTAAAACATGGGAAAAATCGGTTGCACTATACCTCAAAAGGATCTACTGTTGCAATCAACTTAAAGGTTCTCATTTAAATGAAATTATATTTCGTACGTAGTTGTTGGTTCCAAGCATTGTAAGTAAAATAACATTTCCAGCAAGCAGTTGGCTTTAACGCCATGTTCATCGCCATATCGGTGAGATGTGTATGACGCTAATTAGAAGTCTGACATACGCGATTTAAGTAGAAGGCCACGTAAATCACAGATGTCCGACGCAAATGACGGTACATTTGCCTTATGTTTCGAAAGCTTGGCCTATCAGGAACAAAATCGGAAAATTTCTTCATGGCGATGAGCGTGTTATTATGACTTATGAAATCGACAGAATGGAGAACCCTTTATTTTTAATTTCTTTGTGTTTGTAGATTTCATAGGAAATTATTTTCAAAATCCTTTTATTTCTCATACACAATATGTTTTTCATTAAAATTAAAAATAAAAAAAGAAATTTTCAATCAAGGCCGTTAGAAATCATTTGCGATGAAAAACAAAAACACACACACACACACACCCTTAAAAAGGAAATTGAAAATGGAAAAAATCGACCCCCTACTGTTAAGAGCGGGCTTGGGAAAAAAAAGGTAAAGAAAGGCATTAAAATAAACAAAGAAATGAAAATAACAACAACAACAATATGTTCAAAAGAAATTTCGGTTACTTTCTCTTCAAAATAAAGAAGAAGAAGAAGAAGAAAATGCAACAATATTACCCACTCACACACACAAACACGTTTATACAAACATGCATCAGAGATGGAAAATTTTTAAATTCACATGGTGTTGCTGAATGTCAAAAGCAAACAAAAGTAATTTTCCTGCTTTTCATTTCTTTTTAAGAAGATTTTTCTTCTTTTCTTTTCTTTTTTTTTTCTTTGTTTTGTTTTGAATTTAACAAAGTAAACAAATTTAATGATAAATAAATAGGAAAATTGCAAACAATGAAACAATAACAATGAAAATGAACATAGACAGTGCCAGTGTAGTAGAATTTATTTTCCAAGAATTTGGCGAGTAGCCATTTTAAAAAAATTTTGCATTTCCTTGTGAATGATCCTTACTCAGAAAATATTGAATTTTCTTCTAAAAAGTTGGGATCAAAAATTGTACAGTAAGACCCCGCTAAACAAGACAACTTAATACGTACATATGAATATACCAAGTAACGTTGATAACAGCTAATAAATCAACTGTGATGCAGGAAAGATGCGTTTGCATTGTGATTGCGTTTTCGGAAAATACATTTGGAGACTTTATTCTGGGCAGACTAACAAAAAAGCGTTGAAAAAGATAAATAATATACAGAATATAGCGCATCGCTTTTAGTTAGTGCATGGCAGTTTCATTTGAACACTTATACAACAAGTATCAATACAGTGTGCGATTTAGGGGAATCCCAATAATACCGCGTAATACTGAAACAGCCTTAAGTCGGGCAGCATAAAGCGGGGTTTTACTGTTCATCGATTTCTGCTATTTGAAACAAGTTTTAGGTTAGGTTAGAGGACGGAGGTCGAATTGACCCATTGTACAACGTCCTAGCTTCTCACACCACTCGTGTTGTGTGCGTTAATATTTATACAAAAGAGGTGGGACCTACAGTTTAAAGTCGACTCCGAACGACAGATTTTTTTTGAGAATCTTTTTCAATTTTATTTACTCTCAGAGTTTTTGCCAAAAATCTGCTAAGGGGAAGTCGCCGAAAAAATATATTTGCATATTTCATTTTTATTGGAGATGTTTGACCTGAGGTTCGAACCCAGGCCCCATGTCTATTTAGCCGGCGACTACAAAAATGAAACGCAAGAATCTAAGAACTGCCGATGGAAGCTTTGAACAATGGAAGCAGAGCCCTAACAATCTAAAAAGAACAATCTGAAATAGAGACGGTTAATGAAGGAGTTGAAAGCGCTATACAGTCATGAAGTCTGTCGTTGACAAATTTAGGAATACTAAAAAGAAAATAAAAAAGACTCCTTTAATGCCAGCCAGGTGGACTAGTGCTCCCTATATCAGAGGCATCTAACAAAATAAAAAGTCCTTACTTAAGTGGCTATACACCTCTGTTGGTCTTTGAATTCCAATTTAACACGGTGGCAAGCAAAAGCCAATGGAACATTTTGGTTTTATAAGAAAAAAAAAAAAAAGAAACAGCAGAATGTCTTTAGGTTAGGTTAAGTTAGAGCACGTGCCACAGTTGACAAATACAGTACCCGGAGGACCAAATGACCCATTATATAACGTCCTAGCTTCTCACACCACTCATGTTGTGCGCGTTAATTTTAATACACGAGTGGCGGGACCTACAGTTTAAACTTAATTCCGAACGACAGATTTTTGAGAAGCTTTTCATGACAATTTTATTTACTCTCAGAGTTCTTGATATATATCTGAAATATTTTCATATTTTCGTTTTGATGTCTGACCTGAGATTCGAACTCGGGCCTTTCGTCTAACAAGCCAACACGCTACCTATTAGATTACAGCGACTGTAGAGAATGTCCTTAGGTTAGGTTAGGTTAGAAGACGTGTACTTGTCAATTCTGACAAGTACAGTACTCGGTGGTCGAATTGACCCATTGTACTACGTCCTAGCTTCTCACACCACTTATGTTGTGTGCGTTAATTTTTTTTTTTTATACATGAGTGGCGGGACCTACAGTTTTAAAGTCGACTCCGAACGACACATTTTTTTTTGAGAAGCATTACATGGCAATTTTTTTTTACTCACAGAGTTTTTGCCAGAAATCTGCTGAGAGGAAGTCACCGAAAAATTATTTTCAAATTTTCGTTTTGATGTCCGACCTGGGATTCGAACTCGGGTCTTTCGTCTAGACCACGGCGACCTCTAGAGAGAGAGAGAATGTCCTTAAGGCAATTAAAAATTTCAGAAATTTCCAAACGTTTAGAAACAGCATTCACAAAATGTTAAATAAGTAGTGAGTAGTCTTTCCTGTAACAACTTTCAGGCCGAATTCGAATTCATGGCATAAACCAACCTTTAGGATAGTATAGCCTAACTTCTAAGTTAAAAATACATTCGGCCTCAGTAAGTTTGGCAAAGTAAAGAATAATTGAACAGACTCGGCATATTTTTTTCTTTCTAATGAAACTGTACTTCCATCCCTGACTAGCATTATCAACACACAATTTAAAGACTGATGGCTTGTAAATAAAGTAATTTTATTTGTATTTGTGTGTGTATGTGTATGTGTATGAGTGTATTTTTTTTAATGCTTTATTGCAAAACAATTGTGCTGCATGTGGTTTTACTAACTTCCAGTAACAACAACAATTTCTAATTATTTCTCTTTAAAATACAGTTAAAAACTGAAACTAATAAAAGCAACAATAACAACAACAAAAGACCAAGAGATCTTGCTGGGCATAGTAATGAGAGGCCGAAATTTGTTATCGTTTTTTTTTTTTGTTTCTAAAAGAGAGAGAGACACCCTGTAGTTTCTTCGATTGCATTTAGTTTTTCCAGATTTTTAAGGACGTTTAACTAAAAATTTTTCAAAGAAACACTTTAAATTTTATTCCTTTTGAGAACAAAGAATATGAAACGGAAAATAAATGATTATCGGAAAACATTAACAACAACAACGATAGCTACAACGATAACAATAACAACAACTTAAGAGGGATCATAAAATGTAAGAATCTATGTTTTTAGGAAATTATTGACATGAGAGTGTGTTTCATCCATCCAAAGAGAGTGAAGAAATTTTATCACAAAAAAAAAATCTCTTTGATGTGAGCGACTCATAAAAGAAAAAGATGAAGAAAAACATTTTCCTAGTAACCTATTGGCGATTTAATTTTTTTTTTTGATTAAGTGCTTGAAATGTATTATTTATGTGGCGTTTCCTTTGCTTTTACTGAAATTACCAAAATGGGAAAGAGATAGAGCGTTCAAAATAATTCCAAAGTATCGAGTCGCAAGGTATGCAATCGCTAGTTAGTGTGTCGGCTTATTAGACGTCAGGGTTCGGTTCAAACCCCAAGTCAAACATGAAAACGAAAAGGCGACTGCCTCTCAGCAGATTTCCGGCAAAAGCTCTGAGAGTAAATAGAATTGCTATGAAAGAGCTTCTCAAAAATCTGTCGTACGGAGTCGACTTTGACACATTCGCTGCTAAGCCGAAATTATATGAAGTCATTCCCATTTCCATTTATATTTTGAGTGTTATTGTTTACTAAAACTCTGTTATTTCTCGGTAAGAGCACATATATTATCATACATAATCAATTACAAGCAGAAAACCAAAGACGAGAATACTCGTTGTTGGCCATAGGAAGGCAGAAGGACTCAATAAAACTGGCAACACTTAGAAATTCACTATTGCCGATTGGTTTTTGTTGCAAAAGAAAATTTGCTAATTCAAAAGCCTGCATGTTATAATATATTTAAAGTAGGACGAGTATACTCGTCTTGGTAGTGTGGAATATCCAGACAAAGACGAGTATACTCGTCTTGGTAGTGTGGGATATCCAGGCAAAGACGAGTATACTCGTCTAGGTAGTGTGGAATATCCAGACAAAGACGAGTATACTCGTCTTGGTAGTGCGGGATATCCAGGCAAAGACGAGTATACTCGTCTTGGTGGTGTGGTATACCGTGTCGAAGACGAGTATACTCGTTCTTGGCATGCAAATTGCCAAAGAATGAAAGAAAAGAAAATCCCAAGAGAAAAGCTAAGATATTTATTGATTTCATTTGAAGATAACAAAGCAAGTCCCACTACCTCCGAATGTCGCTGCAAATACGTCTTTGAGGAGTTAACGTAGAGACTCAGGGCGTTAGGTACACCGGTCACGATAGTATTCTACGTGGACTAGATGCTATTGAGGTAGCCTCCGTACTCTGCACTTTCGTGAGATTAGAATAGAATAGCCGGGGGAATATATCCGTGATCTCAAGCCTCGTAAAACAGACACAAAGTCCAATTCTGTTCTAAAAAGTTAATCTTTCAGCCTATTTCAAGTTATGAGATGATAAGTTTACGAGATAATTTGAAAATTAAATTTCGAAATCTCGGCTGTCCAAGCATTAAGTCGTAGAAGAAGTGTCTTCTCATCTGCATTGGCCTTGCCTGATAGCGGTTAGTTTTCGCGATTATTACGTGGATCAAATGTGGTAGGGTATTCTGGATTTAGTTGGAATATAGGTGGTATGATATCGCCACTTGTAGAAAATCTATGATGCTCTATGCTATTGTCGTGAGGGAAGAATCGGAGCTCTTTTGATTTTATCAGGAATTAAATCGTGCTCCTTCTTTAGGAAGGAATTCAGTCTCGAGAGCCGACATCTCTGGGTTGTTTGAGAGGTTCTAAGGCCTCACCAGTGTAGTCGCTCTCTACCCCCTTTTTGTTGTGTCTGGTCTATGTGATTCTTTTGCTTCTCATTTCTCCCATTTCTACATACCCTCCTATCATCCTATCCCCTCTATTATCCTTCCCTCTTTAAGGACGTTGTACGATGGGTCAATTCGACCTCCGGGTACTGTACTTATCTTAATTGACACACGTCCTTTAACCTAACGGGGACACATGACATGTGCATAAGACTCGATTAGCGGCTAGAATTTTTCATAGAAGTAGGCCATAGGGCCCTAAATAAACACGTGAATAACCTAGCCAATAGGGCTATTAAGACACTGTACATGTGTATGCGTTGTACAATACTTTTTGAAGAGCCTCAAGTAGGTTATAGTATGAGCAGATGTTGTGAAACATTTTCTAAGGATCTGGCAAAATAGAGAAGAAATCTTTTCAAATCACAAATGCTAAATGCCTGGGATTTTCTTCAAAGGGCAGTCATTACTTCGTTGTACTAATTATTTTTGCAAATCTCGTTTCGCTGATTACTAGTTCTGCTGATTATTTTTGCAAGGGAAAGAGATTATTCGCCGTTCTACTCCCCGTTCCAGTTGTTTCTGCCGTTCCCAACGACAAATTGAAATCTGACTGCTGGTAGAGACTGACTGCTTTATCTTCCAATAATACCGAGTACTAGACTGGCCTGTTTGCTTTCTTGTTTGTGTACCTTAATTCGCCGACTGGCAGATTTCGCTACGCAGGAGCGGTTGGAACTCTTTCATTAAGTCTTCAGATCGTTTGGCCTTGGCTCTTATGACCTTTTCTAAAAATTTCGATACCTTGTTACAGCAGGTCCTTCATTAAACTGCGTTGTAGTTAGCTTATGTATACAGGTACAGTTCAGCTAGCTTTCTTTTTTAGCGGGTCCACTATTAAGCCTTAAAACTTCAATTCATATGGTTTTCCTTGTTTACTGTATTGTCTGCAGTAGGTCAATAATCTCTAAAGGAACGCCCTTCAATTGCATACCATTTTAGACAATTTCTAGAGACACCTTTCCTCCTTTAAATCTTATTAAAATGATGAAAAAGAAAACAGCAGATAATAAAGGCCACATCGACAAACAATAATTAGAAAAAAAGGAGCGAATAAAATGTATAATGAAACGCCGTTTAGCGAGAATAATAATGGAAATTATGATAATGAAAGGAAACCCCTTTGTAGGCACTGATAATGCGATAAACACCCTAGTTTTTCCGGCATCGCTCAAAAAAGAGTACATGGCATGGCCAGTCTTTCTTTTGCAATTCACTTCATAATTGAAGACAATAGAAGACAAGACAAGAGAAATATTTACTTCCTTGCAACTAAACTGCCAACAGACAGACAGACAGATTCCTTTGCAATACACATCCAACACACCACTAAGGCAAGATGCTTAAAACAGACTTTGTACTTCCTTTTATGGCACTTTTGAAGGAGATGAAGTCATTGCTAAGGGCTTAACGCTCAGACATTCAATGTTCATATTTATTTACATGCATACATACATACATACATACGTACATATGTACGTCTATAGAGATTTTTTAAAAAAAAGAAGAAGAAAAGAAGAAAAAAATAGCAACAGCTTCTTCCGTTTTTGCCTATTAAAACATTTAAAGATTGTGCTCCCCATACAACCACCACCGACGTAGCAATCGCCGTTTTTCGCATGCCTCTGGTATCTGATTACGAGTATGCAGTTTTGGATGACTGGTTGGTTGACTGTTAAGGGAACAATTGACTCAGCGTTCTTCTTTTTTTTTGTTTTCATTTTCATTTGTATACACAAAACCACCCAGCATCTTAGCCAGACAAACAGACAGACATACAGACAGGCATTCAATTGAGACATACAGACATTGGAGGTCAATGTTGACATTAGTAGCGGTAAAATAAAATTAAAAAACGCTAAAATCAAAAGTTTTTTAAGTTTTGTTGCCAGACAACAAGCGGAACTTGTCACTGAGTCTTTACGACCTGAAACGCTAGCATATTACTCTCTCTGAAGAGTTATCTAATCTATCTAAGCAGCCCCAAGCTCTGAGTGAAGTTGACGAAATCTCGTGTAAACCTAACTTTGGAGATTTCAAACAGTGCGGAAGTCTGGTCGTCTGGTGTAGGCAATACCAGCCTACCCAGACGGTTCTAAACTTAAGAGTGAGGCAGGTTGTTGATCTTTTCCGAAGGGCGTAAGGGAAAAAGTGGGAGCTTGAGAAAGAAAGAGTGAAGTAAAGTGACAAAGAAACAACGTGAGTGTGAAAGAGAGATTAGAGAGAAAGAAAGAAAAAGAAAGAGAGAAGGAAAGAAAAAAAAAGGAACGAAAGAAAGAAAATAAAGAGGAAGAGAACGCATGAGATAGGAGCAATGAAAGATAGTGAAAAAAAAAATCCAGGAAAGTGGTTGGTTGGTATGTATTATGGTCTGGAGGTCGGAATTGGCCGAAACTGAATCTGATACTGTTAATTCAGAGCACTATGCATATTTGGTCATCATAATCCTTCAGTCAGGATTACGACCTAATCTCTCACACCACTTATGTTGTGTGTGTTTGTGTGTTAATTCTATAATTGAGTTGCGAGACTAGCAGTTTAAAGTCAACCCCGTACGACAGATTATTTAGGAAACTTTTCATGGCATTTTTAATTTCTCTCGGAGTTTTATAAGAGATCACTATAGTGATGGCCGTATGAAAATCAAATTGGATATTATGAACTGAACGGAACGACATGCGATTCAAACTTCTAAAATCGTGCAAATTAATAACGATTAACATTTCAAACAAATAAATCGCTATATTGTCAACACTGCCAACTTCGAGTGCGAAAGCAAGATTTGCACATTCTCCGTTGTATACAGCAACAGATAGTCAGTCGTTCGTTGTATTTTTTTTCCTCTATTTTTCTTGTTCGGTGTTCCCTATTTGTTGTAGACGTTCGTGTTGTTGTTGCTGTTGTTGCTCTTTAAAATTTAAGGAGTTAATGTGCAAGCTGCAAAAATAACAACAAGAAGTACAACATGAAAACAACAAAAAGAAGTAAAAAAGAAGTAAAAAAAAAGTAAACAGAGAAGCAAACTAAACACATTTTCTTCTTGTGGTTTCTAGAGGCTCTCATTCTTTCTTACAACATAGTATTGTTGTTGTCGTTGTTGTTATTGTATTTAACACCCTACACAGGCTTGGGTGGTGAATGTAGATTCTGCTAAAACTGGTGTATTCCTCCTTTTTATTGCGAAAGAATTGTAAGATCCTGTAGGTTCTGTCTAGCAGACACTTGGACTTTGTTGTAATATGAAAGGAAGGGGAGGAAACTATCTACTGTGTTGTTCAGTATGTCTCAGGTCATTACCATTTTGACTAAAGAAAGCGTACGATATTCTTAAGGATAAGGCTTGGGGAACTTTAGCAGATCTGTTGGAACAAAGTTTAAAAGAGATCAGAAAGCATTTTTATTGGGAATTTTGTAAGGAAAATTTTGGCTTGCATTTTACGGATAAAAAGGCAATTTTTTTTTGGTGAATTCAAATTGTTACGAATGCCTTTGGATGTTCCCCGCTAGGTATACATTGTATGTAGGAATTTCAAAATAGAAGGCTTCTATTGGTCACACGGTCTTCCATATTATTTGACTGTGTTTGATTAGGTTTCAAATGAGAAATTGTCAAGGAGCATGCGTCGACAGCTATAGAGTTGAGTTTTCAAATTTGAATTTCTGCAATTGAACCACTCTGAAAGTGTCTGATGCACTTGGACGAGCTACCAAATACAAATACTTGCTTTTGATGATTTTTTTTCTAAATCTGGTATGATGACACGCAGAATTTGTGAATGATTGACTAATCGATTGGAATCTAAAAGCCAAATTTTCGGGATGGGACGTTAAATTTAGCTGGTGGCTGCTTCACTTGGCTTTGATTTTTATGCAGTTTTGATCGATGGATCTACTCTATTTTCTAACCGCGGGTTTGAATCGAAGCCTCATGTCTACTAAAACTACACACTAGAGATCAGTAAAGAATCATTTTTCCGCTACTCATAAGCACTCATTCAATTTTGAGTACAAATGAATCAACAGAATTGAAATTCAACTACTCTGATTGATTTGTACTCGCTACAATATTGATTTATAAGTACAGGCTACAATGAGTATGAGTACAATGTTGACATAAAACTTTCGAAATGTGTTTGATTCATACGCCAACTTATTCTGCTTCATAAATTTAGAAAAATACTTATAATATGTACTCATAAGTGATTCGAATCATACATCAAAATTTACAGCCTTTGTTGTTGTTGCATATACAAACAAAGAAGAAAGGAAAGATAAAGATCTTCTTGTGAGTATGTAGTGTTCGTACCCGAATCATACTTATTTGGCGATTTTTGTAAATGTAGAGTAAAGGAGAGTCAAAATCAACAACATCCTATTGTTAAGTATGAGTACGATGAGTATTTCAAACTTTGAGTATGAGTAGTATGAGTATGATATTAAAATAAGTATGAATGTGAATAACTCGAATCTACTCATCGTTTTGAGTACTCGTTGCTGATCTCTGCTACACACTACCTAGAAGATGAGACCCTTGTCAGCATTCTTTCACCAAAAACTCTGAGATAAAACAAAATTATCATGATTGTAGGGCATCAGAACCGCCACCCTGACCGTCCATGCATCCCTGGTTTAATCGTTTATTTTTCTCTTCTTCGTCTTTTTAAAATGTCTCCTTCCTGGCTTCCTCCGTTTATGGATGGTTGCCGTTAATTGCAATTTCATAAACATTAATATTAACCAGCAACAGCAACAACAATAATTATAACTACAACAAAGCAAAAACAAAAACATAATAAATGTGAGAGCCCTGGTATGCATGCATGCAAAAGCCTGCAAGGCAGACATTTTTTTTTTATATTTGTTTACAACATATTCGTGTTGTTGCAGTGTCATAGGGAAAATGAAATAAAAAAGAAGAAGAAACAACAAAAAAGAAGTATTTTATTTAAGTACAGTTGAGCAACAGGCGTTTGTGCATCTAAAAAAAAAAAGGCAACAAGAACTACAACAACAATAATCGGCTGCAACAACAGCATCTGCCTTTTCAATGCTTTTCGTTCTTCTACTTCTTCTGTTTATTTTTTGTTTTGTTTTTTCTTTCTTTGTTTTGTTCCTTATTTTGTTGTTGTTATTGTTGTTGTTGTTGGTTGCTTGTGTTGCAAAACACAAAAATGTTTGCCGGCAAAAAAAGGCGATTTGTCAACAACCATAAGATTTTGCCGTTAAATGACGGCATTGATGACTCAGCCACTCAGTTTTTAAATTAAAGATTTTATAGGCACTTGTTGGGTACGATTTTGTTCTTTATTGAGTTGTTTTGATATGCAACAAGTTGTCATTTTTTCAATTACAAATATAAAATATAAGTTGAGTTATGATTTCGATGCTTGGATCTGCCAATTTGGCTATTCTGTACAAAAGATTACTTGTGGATAGGTTTTAGTAACTTTTAAGATAATTTTCACGTTTAATGTAAATGATTTCTGCGATAGTTGGACGAATTGTAGTTCCTAAATACTCCAATACTAGCGATTATCCGCATAGACACCAGAGATCAGCAATGAATATTTCAAACAATGAGTAGATTCGAGTCATTCTCATAATATCTGATACTTTCTGATACGCATTCATACTTACTTTTAATATGATACTCATACTACTCATATTCAAAGTTTGAAGTACTCATCATACTCATACTTAACAATACTCACGATGTTGTTGAATTCGCCTCTCCTTGGCTCTGCATATACACGAAGCATCAAATAAGCAAGAAGGTTGTGTATTCGCTTTGCTTGCTGTCTTTGTCTTTTTTCTCTCTCTTTTTGTAAATGCAATAGCAACTGAGTCTGTAAATTTTGATGAATGATTCGAGTATGAGTCAAACATATTTCGAATGTTACGAATTTGATGTCAACGTTATACACATACTCATTGCAACCTGTACTTGTAAATCAATGTTGTAGCGAGTACGAATGAATCAGAGTAGTTAAATTTAATCCTGTTGACTCACTCATACTCAAAATTTCATGAGTACTTATGAATAGGAAAAAAAAAACGATTCTTTCCTGATCTCTGATAGATACATTCTTGAACGCATTTTCGAAAAAAGGCGAACGATGTCTTGTCGTTCAATCTTAATAGCTAATTGTGCTCACGGCATCGTGCAATATCACGTTGTGTACCACGTGGCTTAATACACTATCGTTTACAAATGCCAGCCATTCAACAATTAGTACCTCAGAATCATTTGTAGGATACTGTGGCCTAACTTCCCTAGGCCTAACTTCCCTAGCAACCTGCAACAGAGCCAACTGGCAACACATACATAGTGAAACAAAGCAAACGTACCAAAGGTATGCCTGTAGATTGGCCAAGTTATCCGGAAGAAGCCCGATATTATGAAATTTATGGCGATAATGAGCAAGCTTCTTGGCTTAAAAAGCAAAGATTGGAGAAAGAAAATTTAAAAGAATACGGTTCTACAAGAACTAAGACAATGTACCCCTATCTAATCCAGTACAAAAGTAACGACAGCCAATCACATTAGATAAAGATGCTTCCTAAGACCATATGGTGGATTAAGGTCACGGTTCAAACTTTAGATAAGAGATATCAGAAATCAGAGATCAGAAATATCAAGAAAATATTTCTTCGATAACTTCCTCTCCGTAGATTTCTGGCAAAAACTCTGGTAGTAAATAAGATTTCCATGAAGAGTTTCCCAAAACTCTGTTGTTAGGATTCAATTTTAAACTGTAGGTCCTGCCACTCATTTATAAAATTAACATAGGCACCATAAGTGGCGTGAAGAAATAGGTCATAATTCTGACTGTTAGGGTTGTAATGACCAGTTGTAAGTATGTATATAAAGGATGCATGTGTAGGAGCGTGGTAATGAAATGAAAGAAAAAATCCCCTTCTCAAAATAAACTTGAATTTCAAAGAAACGATCACACTTCGCACTCCGTTTCAAAAGCAAACGCCATGTGCAAAACGTTCAAATTGAATTAAATGTCATGAAATATTGATTTTAAATTTTTAACTCAACTGGGACCATTACTTTGTTGCATTAAACATGGCAACCTACTACGAATGGGTAGACCGGCCACATATTTATGTACATCTGCACGCATGCGTATTGTTATGATGCGTGTGTGAGTGTTTAATTAATGCACAATCTCTTCATAAACTTTGGTTTTTATTTTCTCTTGAGTTTCAATTCGTTGTCTCAAATACTACACGCTCTTTAAGCAGGAGTGTTATGTTCACACCAGAGATCAGCATTGAATCGTTTTTTCTCTACTCAAACGCACTCATGCAATTGTGAGTATGAAAGAGTCACCAGTATTGAAATTTAACTACTCTGATACATTCGTACTCGCTTGCAATAAGTATGAGTACAACATTGACATTAAACTCATAACATTCGAAATATGTTTCATTCTAATTCATAAATTTAGAAAAATACTTATAATATGTACTAATAAATGATTCTAGTGATTCGAATCATTTAACAAAATTTCTAGTCTTAGTTGTTGTTGCATTTACAAAAAAAAAAGAAGAAAGAAAAGGCAAAAGCATATCTACACAATCTTTTAGTGAGTATTGTGTGGTTAGTACGCGAATCATACTCATTTTGTGAGGAGAGTCGAAATCAACAACATCATGCGTATTGTTTAGTATGAATACGATGAGTACTTCAATCTTTGAATATGAGGCTAATTATAGATTTGCTTATAGTACACAATACATAATTGGCCATTACAACCCTTGATTCAGGATTACGGCGTAGCTTCTCAATTTTATAATTGATTGGTGCGACCTACAGTTTAAAATCGACTCCGAACAACAGATTTTTAATGGCAAAGTCGACAAAGAAATATTTTTTTCATATTTTGTTTTTGATGTCTGACCGGGAATATGAACCATGGGTTCTTGTCTAATAAGCCAAAACACACTACCTACTAGACTACGGCGACTTTAGTTATTCAGAAAATCCGAGGTTAGTTCAATAAGTCTATCAGTTTTTGAAATAAATGAACGTTTTTTTAAATAAAAATCGTTACCAAAATATAGTTTTTTCCGATATGATTTCATATTTGGATACGTATCTCTTTCCGTCAATTCATTTCCTCAAAGTTTGGAGACAAGGCCTAAGTATAAAGAATAACTCTCTTTATTTTAATTTTTCCTAAAATCATGCGTTGGTCGTATATCCATGGTTACATAACTTGGATTGGCTGACAAAAATCTACTCAAAGATGCCTATTGATAGGACAAGTATTGCCTGCACAGTTAAACGGATGTCGGGGACTTATAGACCCTCTCTCAAACTTTATAGGGTATCACTATATAGTGTCTCCTCCAAGCCTATTACATTGACAAGCAGAAAACGATGCTTCTCGGTGTTAATAATGACAATACGCTGCTCAGCATCCTTATGGCAAGCGGTAAAGCTTCATAGATTTGAAGAATGTGTTCTGATGATTTGTCCTGACCGAAACTGCATGTTGGAGCCAAAACAACCCCAGGTTGGTTGGGTAGTCTTGTTTGGTAGATTCAGATCGCCTCTTATTGAGAAGGATCTTTGCTTTTCTTTATCTGGACTGAAGACAACCCCCTTGGGAATAAATGCTCTCTCAGTGTCCTATCAAAAGAATGAATCTGAAGCATCTCTTGTTATTGAGAAGGATCCTTGCTTCTCTTTAAGCACACGGTCCAAAACAGCCACTACTATTTCGTAAATGGTTTCTGCATGCTTCTCTTTTAACAAGGTCATCTGCTTGATTATTGCCGAAAATTTTCACACGATCTGGAACTCAGCAGGGGGTAACCATATTTTGCCCGCCTTGCTTATTCAGTTTCTGCAGAGAGTCCCCTATTATCTTCGATTTAATCTCATAAGAGACAAGTACTAGAATGGCGGCTTAATTTTCAGATAGAATTGCTATGTCCTGTCCTACTGCTATGTTATATCCACTGTTACCCAAGCTGAATCGAGTACATCTTTCGAAATTAAGTGTTTAAACTTTATACCGCCTATGCTGTGGTGTAGTGCCTACTGATTTCAATAATTTATGCTGTTGCCGTCCTTGTTTGCAGAGATTGCGTGGATGCCTCAAATGTTGTGCCTGTTTTTACCTACTGTGTCTGTTGAAGCTGCTTTAACTAGACGCTATCGTCCTAATTCATTGTAGTTTTTGTATAGTTGTTGTTGTTGTTGTTGTTATTGTATTTGTTATTGTTATAACATTGAAGAGGATTTAGAATTTAGTTTACATCATAACGTTGCTCATGCTAATGCTCATGTCAAAGGACACACATTTGTTTCAGGCATTTTCTTATTTAAGACGGCCGTTCGAACCTTTTTTTTTTAAATTTTCTTTCTCAAAACAATAGAACATAGAAAGTGTTTTAATTAGGACTACCATATTAACCATATCGCTCAGCATATAAAATGAAAAAACCTTTAAAAAGCCAGCTGTTTAGGGGATTAAAAATGGCATGTGCTGCTGAAATTTGGGTTTTTGTCTAAAGACCACCTTTTTTGTTGCTTTGTTAAGGTGAATGTAAAAAAAAAAATATTTTAATTTGTACGGTTTGTTCGTACAATTTTTACAAAACTGGGGAAAAATAGTGTTTAAAATAGGAAAAAAAAAAAGGTAATTAGAAAGGTAAACAAAGAAAAAATTTTAAAATCCAGGTAACAAGCAACGTTTATGGACTGTCTGCATCCCTAGTATTGCATCATAGGAAAATCTATTTTTTTTTTGTTTTTTTTTTTAATTAAGTCCGGAGATAATTTTGAAAATGCCATCTTATTGCATCCTGTTGCATTGTTGCAATTATACGGCATATAGTGTTTGAGCGGGTTGACTAGCTTGCTGGAAAGGAATTTTATTTATCAAAAGCTATTGTGATGAGAAAAAGGCAGTAAACACACCAAATCTTATTCGTAAATGGTCTCAGTGAATGGCCCCCATTTGGTCTCCAGTTTACTTTAAACGAGTATATTGGGAAGCTAATCATATTACAGCTAAATTGCAGGCTGATTTTACTCGCCCATCAGCGACTTGATTACTCTTAATGATTGGTATTCCATCCATCCATGGAGATGTCCGTCATGTGCTGCAGTTGCATATTTTACACCCTCCAAGTAAAGCTTCACTGCCGCGGGTGGCCTGACAATATCTCATTCGATCAGACCAATTTTCGCGTGTATTGGACCATACCTCGGCAAAGGCAACACGAATGTTGGTCTTCTAATGCTCAATTGTTTTTGGTTTGTCAGAATAACTTTAATGGCGCCCCATAGAATATAGTCCAACGGTGTGAAATCACAGCTTATTGGCGGCCAATTGACGTCATCATTTTGGCTAATTAAATGGCCATCAAACTTTTGACACAATAAAAACGATTGTGATATCGGAAGTGTGCCAAGTTGTACCATCCTGATGAAACCAAACATGCTTCACATCAATACCATGAAGAGGGGTAGAAAAAATCGTCTATCATGGGCGATAGGTGTCTCCAATGGTTGCGCCGTCCTCATCACGTGTGGATTTATTGAGCTCCACACCAAGATGAACTTGAGTTTTGAAAAATTGACGTCATCGTGGAATTTCTCATATACACATATAACTGGCCATTACAACCCTTTAGCCAGTATTACGACCTAGCTTCTCACACCACTTATGTTGTGTGCGTTAATTTTATACATGAGTGGCGGGACCTACAGTTTAAAGCCGACTCCGGACGACAGATCTTTGAGAAGCTTTTCATGGCAATTTTTATTCTCAGAGTCTTTGCCAGAAATCTGCTGAGAGGAAGTCGCCGAAGAAATATTTTTTGTTTTGATGTCTGATCTGGGATACGAACCCGGGCCTTTTGTCTAATAAGCCAACACACTACCCACTAGACCACGGAATTTCTCATCTAGCGAAACGAAAACGAAACGTAAATCGATTCATGTCGTTCACTGGAGCTAATATACTGAATTTAGTGACAGACTAGAATGACATAAGTCTTGTCAGACTCAAAATAACCGATCGTGCAAACTTAATCCGATTTAGATTGTACGGTTTTTACAACTTTCGACACAAATTTAACTTTATTAGGGGCGGCATTTCTACTATGTTCGACCAAAAATGAGGTATCAAACCGCAAATATTACTTTAGATGGACGACCAGGTAGTTCAGTTAACGTTTATCAAAGGGTAGATATCTGGTGTTCTGGAAGGCTCTTAGAGAATGTCTTATCATCTTACAGGTACAACCTAGAACGGTTTGAGACGACTCTGTGCTAGAATATCATGGAAGCTTTTAAGGCTTAATCCCCCATCATCTTTCCTTTTTTCTTTTTTTGCTATCGTCGTAGGACATCGTCTCAGAATCAGTGCGAGAGCCATAGCGACATTTTTTTTGGTGAAACTGAGTAAAGGCCTAGACATCAATAAAACTTCGGAGTTCTGGTACTGTGGTAGTCTTTCCTCATGGATTCAAGATGTTAGTCGGTGTAGAGTTCGTTGTTTTCTCTTAATTTGCTAACTTTTTAGGTTACATTGTGGAAACATTAATCGAACGATTGTTTTTGAGATTTTTTTGCTGGTGTTAAAATAAGAACAGGTCCATGGTTCAGTCCATGGAATTAAAATTTTCGCATATAGTCGAGCTGCTATAATGGCACACATGTACCGTTGTAGTAGGTTAGGTTAGGTTAGAGGACGTGTACTTGTCAATTCTGACAGTACTGGTACTCGTGGTCGAATGACCCATTGTACTAGTCCAGCTTCTCAGCACCACTTATGTTGTGTCGTTATTTTATACATGTAGTGGCGGGACCTACAGTTTAAGTCGACTCCGAACACACATTTTATGAGAAGCATTCCATGCAATTTTGTTTATACTCTAAAGTTTTTGCCAGAAATCTGCAGAGAGGAAGTCACCGAAAAATTATTTTCAAATTTTCGTTTTGATGTTTGACCTGGGATTCGAACTCGGGTCTTCCGTCTAATAAGCCAACACACTACCTAGACCACGGCGACCGTTTTAGTAACATGATTTTATTTATTTGAGATCACTTGGATTGGATTAAGAAAGAAATCTTTGGATTTTTTTAGGGCATTATAGAGCCAGATTACTGAAACTTTTTTCCAAGTTCACAGTGGTGTAGTCGAGCCAATAGACTTTCGTCGGCATACAAGCTGGGAAAAAAATGGGTTTATTCTTTAACTTTTGCAGTAGAAACTGTATCAACGCTTAACATGACACTTTTAGTGTAAAATTTCCAATGTAGGGACTGGTTCTATGGGGATACCAGCTTAACGTAGCATGGTAATCAATATAATCTGAATTTTAATAACTCTGTTTCTATGCCTCAGCCTAAAGTTAATTCTCTAGTCCATTTCACTGATGCAGTATCTCGATCTCTTTCCTGTTGTCAAAGTATCGTTGTTGATCGGGAAGGAAACATTATTATCGAATGAAGGAGCACAATAACTAGGATTTACGTTGAATGGTCGGTCAGAGCAGAGGTGTGGACTACGTTCTCTAATTACATATTCTTGTAATGATCAGTCTCTACCCTAGCCTTTCAATTTGTTGACGATATTAGCTTCGTTTGTAAATCACATAATGAACAGAATGCGTTGTGCTTTAAATGGTTGCGGTGTCGTTTTATTGTTAACACGAATGATCTAAGTGCTCTAAAAGCTTTTACGATGGAATGTGTATGGGTGGTCCGTTGATTAGGCATATTTAGTACCAACCAGTCACTGTGGAGCACTTTTAAAATTTTATTTGATGGGATTTAAGACAAGGAGCCGTCTATGCAAATGTAAGCGTTTGATAACACAGCCTTGCAAATTTAGGCTTTTTTTTGTGCAAATAAGATTGCTGGATGGTGTTTCCGAAGGTAAGAGATTTAAAAATTTTAAAATGGCGGCTCCAATATGACGGTCGAGGTTTATAAAAATTAATAACATTTACGACCACCTTATAGGATCCGCCCTTTTGGAAATGAAATGAAATGGCGTATCCAAAATGGTGGTCGAGGTTATAAAAATTAATCAGATTTACGACTGCCATATTGGATTGAATTTTTTAAATCTGAATGAAGATCTGTAATCAGCGACCCCTGAAATTTGGCTTTGGGATCACTTTAAAGAGTAAAGATCAATTGTCAATTTCTGACAATTGCGATGGTTCCAGCACGTCAGTGTTAAGCTCTACAATTTTTCAAAAATGGCCAAAACTCTTTTTCTCGAAAACCAGACGTGCAAATTGCCTTTGGGGACGCCTGGAGCCATCTTACTTGCAAACCCATGCAGGGCAGTGTTATCATTTTGTTTCTTTAGAATTCCTTCAAATTAATTTCAAACGAAAATCTTAATTTTTCATTTGATCAATTAAGGCAATAACAAATCCATAAATTAGCCAAAGAATTCAAGAAGCCCCTTCTCATTTAATATAATCGTTAAAAGAAAAATTATGGGATTTTAATTGAAATTCTGTCGTGATAAATCAGACAGACAGACAAACTAACAAAGGAAGACAAGAAAGGCTTAATAAATGAGATCATTATAGAGTTGTGTTCACAACGTTAGTAAGGAGGGAGGCATCAATCAATTTTAAATTTATTGCAAATGAACGTGTCATTCAATAGAGAGTAAAACCAAATGAAATATTTCGAATGAACCCAATGAAGGGAAAAATTGTAAGCAAATGAAGCCGTCACCTTATTTATTTTTCGGCTTTTAAAACGAAATTAGCTATCAGGCAAATATGTCTTATACATACATTGAGCGCCAAAAATGAGTAAACACCACTGGAATATATTAGTGGATGTTTGGGTCTCTACAGTAAAACTTTTCCGAATTGGGAAAAACACAGCATGGAATTGAATAGATCATAGGCGGTCTAACATATCTGATTGTCGAACTTCAAAACTACTGTGTGCAATAGTGAACAGCAGGAATACCAAGGAATTACTTGGGTTCGTCAACAGAACAGTTCGCACGAATGACAGTTTCGCTGATAAGCTTAGTCTACCCCACCAGGATTACTGCAGAAGTTACCGGGATGTGAAAGGAACAGAATCGGTACAACATCTGTTATGTTATCCGTTTTTGGGTGGCAGAACGTTTAGACCTGGTGACAAACATGCCCCTAAGGGAACTAGGCGATTTCATTCGGAGCTCGGGCTAGTTCAAACACTTTTTTATTATCCGAAAAGTTAAGCATCATCTTCGTTTTTCTTGAATGCCTTTAATGTCCTCGTTACTCTTCATAGGTAAGGGATTGGATCATTTACACAACGTTCAGTGTTCTTGTTACCGTAGTCTATTAGGTAGTGTGTTGGGTTATTAGACGTAATGCTCGAGTTCAAATCCCAGGTCAGTCATCAAAACGAAAATATGAAAATATTTTTATGGCGGCTTCCTCTCTGGCAAAAACTCTGAGAGTAAATAAAATTGTCATGAAAAGCTTCTCAAAAATCTGTCGTTCAGAGTCGACTTTTAAACTGTAGGTCCCGTCACTCACGCATAAAATTAACGCACACAACATAAGTATTGTGGGAAACTAGGCCGTAATCCTGGCTGAAGGGTTTAATCACCAATTATTTATGTGTGTATTATGTCAGTGCTCTTGTAACCAAACTTTGGCTCTCGGCAAGAATATCTTCATTATATTGAAACCCAGCCTTAATTTAAATCGGGAATACTACAGTTCCTTACAAGTACAAATCAGATCAACTTTAGGTAACCTTCGTCCTAAGAGTGATATGGAACACTCTTAGGAGGCTTATTAAAAACTTCGAATTCAATCTTGTACGAACTTTGTGCGTAGAACTTAACGCAGTCGTCGAAATATAAGACCGCGGTTGTCGATAATCTATTCCCTCTTCCAAGATAAACGTGTGACAGTGCCCCAACTTTTGAAGTAGTAGGACGGTACATGTGCACAGAGTACATTGTTTTTAGATAACAATAGTGGGCAACCCTGTCATTGTAGAACTAGTTACATTCATTCATGTCATAAGGTAAAACTTAAGTTTTGGTCATAGAAACTGCGTGGGGAACGAATTAAATTAGAGTAGTAGCTAGTGTGTTGGCTTATTAGACGAAAGGCCCAACTTCAAATCCCAGTTCAGACATCAAGACGAAATTATGAAAAATATTTCTTCGGGAACTTCCTCTCAGCAGAGTTCGGGAAAAACTCTGAGAGTAAATAAAATTGCCATAAAAGGCTTCTCAAAAATCTGTCATTCGGAGTCGACTTTAAACTGCAGATCCCGCCACTCATATACAAAATTAACTCACAGAACATAAGTGGTGTGAGAAGCTAGGTCGTAATCCGGGCTGAAGGGTTGTAATGGCCAATTATGTAAGGAAATTAGCCTAACCTATTTCCAGTGCTAAGGGCCATTTGTGTTTAGAGTCTAAACTTTGAAGCGTAAGTTGC
The DNA here is from genome assembly GCA_014635995.1 of Sarcophaga peregrina. Lineage (NCBI taxonomy): Eukaryota > Metazoa > Arthropoda > Insecta > Diptera > Sarcophagidae > Sarcophaga > Sarcophaga peregrina. The sequence continues at coordinate 51,740,102 of CM025790.1, read as the reverse complement.
AAGAAATTTTTGCCTCCCAATATCTTATTCAGATACATTGAATTAAAACTTCCGTTAAAATTCTATAAAATGTGTCCCCATTTTGAGAACTATGAGGATTAGGGTAGATCTTAAAATCACCTGATATTAGAAAAAATATCGAATGATAATCGTGACGGCGAACGTCACACATTTCCGGTATGCATGGTCCAATTTCAAATGAAGAACGATGGCAACTGTTCTAATATGTTAACGGTTTCACGAAAATTATAAAAAAAAAACACGGGATTTTAAATCTGTACGAATGGATGGAAAAAAATAAATGCGTTGGCCTATTGTCAATCAGACTAAAGACTTTACTGTGCAAAAAGTAAAAGAACAGTGACTGGCAATAGGTGACTATTAGGAGCACTAAAAGAATTTTCAACAGTACAAAAAAATATTTGTCGTTCGTTAGTAAAAAAAAGTACTTTTGCAGTACTTCAAAATAAAGTTGTACAATATAAAGTACTTTTTTAAAGTACAAATACTTTGGTATGAAGTACAAATATGTTCTTTTGTAAAAAGTACTTTAAAAGTACTTTTGTAAAAAGTACTTTTATATAAAGTTCTACTACTGCAGTAAGTTCCCGTTGAAAAATTGTTTATGGTGTATAAGGAAAATGATTATTTCAGTACACCATCAAGCTGTAGGGCATGTTTGACGTTACTCGATTTTACTTTTCATTCTTGACGTTTTGTGCTAGCTACACTATTACTGTCACTATTTGCCAAAAATAATTTGCGCGCTTATTTTTTCTTCATTTTCAATTTTGAATGTCACAAAAACAATTTTACAAAGCATTTTAAACAAAAAAAAAAAAGAAGAAAAACTGATAAATTGTTTAAAGAGCCCTAATTATAAACAATGCAGACATAAGGTGACAGTTTCAGATGATTTCGTGGGTGTATTTTATTGCTTGATTGCGCGGGCTCGTCCGCAAATCGTTTTTATTGTTTCGTTGTCATTTTCCGTTAAAAAATTTTTCGCGTATATTTGCTTAAACAATCTAATTGTTTTAGTTTCTGGTTACAAAAAATTTTGCTCATCCGTCAAAATATTAATGTGAAGGCCCCAAGGACAGTTCATGAGATAAATTCCACAAAAAAAAAAGATTTCAGTTTAAAAATTATCACATGTTTTAAATTAAATTTCTTGGATCTTTCACTAAGCGCTTTCTATCTTTAAATTTAAATAGAAGGCATTGTGACTGAGTTATCACAGACATTCTTTATTCATTTATTCAAATCGCATGATCTCGGCATCCAGTCCATATTACCTCCTCATGAGGTGATACGTACATTTATAACACGACCCTGCAAATTTGGACTTTGCTTGTGTAAATAAGAAGGCTCCAAATAAGAATGCTTTGCACGCTGATCAGTAATCTACGTTCAAAACCTTTCCATCACGTTAGGTTTTTGTAAAAAGGGGGGCTTGGTACCCCTAAAAATAGCGTTTTTGGCGATTTTTGAAAAATTTTAGAGCTAAACACTGACATGCAAGAACCATCGCTATTGTCAGAAACTGATAATTGATCTTTGCACTTTGAAATGAGCCCAAAGGCCAAATTGATCGCATGCAACCTTAAAGTACAGGGTGGGTTTATGTCAAGGGATGCAAAAAAAAAAGAAACATATTACGGAGGTCCTTTAGAATTTCTCAGATTTACTTGAAAATTATTACTTGGGAACTTTTGGGATCGCTGATTACAGCTCTTCATTCAGATTTAAAAAAATTTAAAACAGCGAATCAAATATGGCGGTCGAGTTTTAAAAAAATTAATTAGGCCGCCATATTCGATCCGCCGTCTTCGTGTTCACCGCTAAAAATGCCTTCGAAAACACCTGGAGCCGTCTTATTTGCAAAACTTATACAGGACTGTGTAATTGAGCATTACATCCCTTTAGTTGTGTGTGTTCATTTTATCCATTAGTTACGGGACCTGGAGTTTAAAGTTGACTTTGAACGATACATTTTTTGAAATTTTTTTTTTTGATAATTTTATTTCGTGTTTGACTGTCGCCTAGCTTGTAATAAGCCAACACCATTCCTACCAGACCACGGCGATGTAAGATGATCCTACAACACTCAAATCGGTCGAGAAAAACATTCAATGTGGCATGAGTCATATGCAGCTAATGGCCAGATCGTTCAATTTAGGCAAATCATCGATCTCGGTGATCGAGGCGATAGCCTTGTCTACATGGCTTATGAAAAAATGTATAAATAATCAGCATGTCTCAAATTCTTATTCAAATTCAAAAATATCGGATGACGAATTCAATATCACTGATACTAAATGTTTCTTGTGTAGAAGAGAACCGTGTATTAAAGCTATTTATGGTAGCAGGGAGGCCTTAATTGATTTTAAACGACATTTTCTTATTTGCCGCTGTCGAATGGAAAATTGTCTGTGACATATGTTTTCAACGCCTTTTTCTTGTCTTTTTTTTGTTAATAAAATTAAAAATTGTACCGTCTTTAGCAATACGACGTCGAGTTCGTTGACTCTCAACGAAAGTGAAAATTCAGAAAATTAAAAGATTTTCCTCTAAGGCGATGTCGTCAGTCAATGACCTCTTTTTTATTTCAAAAATAAATTCCGTCACTATAGGGAAGCATTTGAAATTTGAATTTTCTGTCTTTTTTTTTTAGAAAATGTTTGAAATTTAAATATTTGAAATCTATGAACGGGAGGAATCATAATTTTGAAATATTCTGAAAAATTGTGTTTTTTTTTAATAAATTAGTGATTTTTATTAAATTAACTACAAAAACTATAATTTAATAATATTAAAAATAAAAATATTTTTTTCTTTTTCCTTGTAGGTAAGATTTATTGATGAAAACTAAGGAAAATTTTCTGGGCAAGTATGCAAATATCATTTCAGATTATGTCAAATATTAATAACTTTTTGGATTCCAAATTCATTTACTTTTTTGTTAACTAAGTTATCTTAAATTGCTAACAACATATCTTAGTTAAGGACGAAATTTTTTAAAATATCATCTAAGCACGCATCACAAATTCGTTTCTAGTACACTCTGTTCTGCCGTTTAAGTACTTTTTGACTGGTTTATCCTTTTACATGCAGACATAATTGATTATTAAAAGCATTCATTACGACCTCGATTACGACCCGGTTTCGTACAATACCTATGTTGCTTGTGTTAATTTTATACATGAAGGATGGGCGATCTATAGTTTAAAGACGACTTTGAACGACAAATACTTTTTGAGAAATTTTTCGTGATAGTTTTTGTCTGAAGTCTGTTGAAGAAATATTTTTTCATACTTCGTGTTGTTCAGACCTTGATTTTAAACCGTGGCCTCATGTCTAATAAACCAACAAACTACCTACTAGACTCCGAATCTACGACTTTAATGTTTCCCTTTTTAAGTACTCTTCATGATTTCCATTTTAAACTCTGAATTCACTTTTTATTTCAATGCTTGGATCAACAAAGACCCTACTTTTTAAAATTTTTTTTACAAACAGAGTATATTAGGTGGGAATAACTACTGCATAGCCAAACAGATATCTTAATAGTATACACACATACATAATGGGTCCTTACAACACTTCAGTCAGGATTACGGCCTTGCATTTCACACCACTCATGTTGTGTGTACATGAGTGGCGGGACCATAGTTTAACTTCGACTCCGAACGACAGATTTTTGAGACGCTTTTCATGGCAATTTTATTTACTCTCAGAGTTTTTGCCCGAAATCTGCTGAAAGGAAGTCGCCTAAGATATATTTTTTTAATTTTAATTGGGTATTGGAATAATCCCAAACACTCCCATGAAGTGGTTGTATGTTTGCGTATGTGGATTGAATGTGAGTAAACGCCGCATTCGACTTGCTTAAAGTTATATCAAGCCTCAGTGAAATCACTGAGCCAAGTAAAATACCTATGACTTCAGCCAATAAGAAATCATGAATTTTTTTCAATTAGTTTGGGTATTGAAATCTCAACTTGGATTCGAGAACGCTCATCATGTTCAATGCTTTTAAGGCCACAATAAAAATGAATTAAGGTTAGGTGTTGAGCTATGCTATTACCGATGCAACTGGATATGAAATTGGGACGGCGTATTCAGACGATATTGCTAGTAGTTGAACAAAAATCGGTTACAATTCGTTTCAAGACCTAATGCAGAGTATTAAGGCGTTGCAGAAAGTACAAGTTGATTCTATGATCGGCCTTTTTAGCATTTCAAAATAAAAATTTTTTTTTTTTTTTCCAAAATATGCCATTTTTACAGTCTTTGAAGACGACTTTTTTTTGGGGGGACAATTCTCTGGAGACGACTTTTTTTGGGGGGAATTTAACGCATAAGAAATATTTCAAAATAAATGTAGCGTGTCAATGGTTTGTAATAAGCACCTAAAGGAGTACTTTCCTAAATTAATTGTTTTTTTTTCAAATTAAACTGTGGCATACTGACAATATTACCTTGTCAGTTGTGTTAAAAGTTTGCCGGCCACAAGCGTAGTCTGGCGTGTACAAAAAAATAATTGGAAAATACTGTAGTCGGCCGCTACTTTTTTATTTTCAAATTTCCTCATTTACACTTTGAAAGAAAGCACCAACGCTAAGTTGCTTTATTATTACAGTAAGACCCCGCTAAACGCTGCCTCGCTTAACGATGTTTCAGTATTTCGCGATAGTATTGGGTTTCCTCTAAATCGCACACTGTATTGATACTTGTTGTATATGCGGGCGAATGGAACGGCCAACTAAATGCGGTGTACTCTATAGCGGGGTCTTACTGTATTTTAGTTTCACTTTATTTTATCTCTCTCTCTCTCTCTCGCTCTGCCTCTTTTTCTTTATTCCAAAGTCAATTAACTGTGAACCGTACTGAGCTAGACGTTAGCAACTTTACAAATGATAGCTCACCTCCAAGTGACTTCACATAGAAAGTTGTCGCTATGTGCAGTCAGTGGATTTTGGTTTTTAAATTTGCTTCTCTCTGTTCATGATCTTATTTCACATTTTATTTGTCAAAAAAAAATCAAAAAAAAAAACTTTATTTTTGTCATTTTATTAAGACTATTTGTGGTGTGACTTAAACTAAACAAATGTTTGTTGACTCTTTTGACCACACACTAAATAACTTGCCTTTTAGCCATATTTGAACTTTTTATTGATATTTTATCTTGTGTTTTAAAGTTTAAAAATGTTCATTTTTTATTTGAATTTTTTTTTTTTATTTTTATTGGCAAGTTTATATGTGTCATTGGGTTTTTATTTAAAAAAAAAATTTTTTTTTTGTATTCTTTCTTCATCATAATTTCGCAAAATGAAGTTTTTGAACTTGAATAATGATCTCCAAATAAGTGCTGCTGCTGGTAGCATTGTTTCAAGATAAAAATCTCTTTACAGCAGCTGTAGGCCAGTGTTGAACATATTTTTTTTATTTTGACTGCCTGTTTCTAGTATATGACAATTTATTAGGCCCCAAAGAAAAAAAAAATAGAGTAACAGTGGAGAAAGTCTATCTTATATGCCTTTGGCAAGCGATTGATCAATAAAAAAAAGGAAGAAAAATGTATGAAGATTAACTTAAAAAGTACTTTTTCTTTGTTGTTCACAGCACTCACCTCTCCGAACGCGTCATTTAATTAGTGACCGTAACACCGAAAATCTTTTAAAATTTTTTTTCGAGAATTACCAATTGATTGCGATCATCATAATCGAAGTAGTCTAGTAGGGTAGGCTTATTAGATGCGAACCTGCGGTTCAAACCGTAACAAATCGAAATATGAAAAAAATTTTCTTCAGCAGGCTTCTGGAATAAGTTCTAAGAGTAAATAAATTTACCAAAAATCTGTCGTTCGTAATCGGCGTTAACGTTATATAAAATTAACACTCACAATATAGGTGGTGTGATAAACTAGGTTGTAATCCCTTATAAGTTTTTGAAAATTAATTTTTTGGAATTCCAAAAAATTTTCATTTAAAGTTATCAGTTTCTTATATGTTCCCAAATGGCCACTGATCTTTTAGAGAATTCTCATATATTTTCGACCAAAGATCGATTTTTTTAAAATTCAATATCTCGACTCACAAAATTATTTCAGCTATCCCACTACCACGGTTGGACAGAGAACCCTCTGGACTACCGTTTGTATATGGTCTGTATGGGGTACAGTTTCTTATATGTTCCCAAATTGCCACTGAACTTCTGGAGAATTTTCAATCAAAAAATTGATGTTTTCAATGCCAATTTTTACAGTACCATATCACTTCATATAGGACTTTTTTGCTGATAATATTAAGAGGCATTGGAACAATCCCTAGAGTATGATATGGTACTCATAGACCTACTATATGCTCTAAAATTACCTGCTAAACAAGTGACCTTGTTCAAATGGATACTGTTAAACAGTTAACAGTGCTCTGTTAACGGCAAATTTTGCTCTGTTAAGATCAAATTATGCATTTTTTAGACCAAATTGTGCACTGTTAACGCTAAATGTGGCGCTGCTAAAATTTATGGGTTGCGTCTTGGATTTTCAAATTCGAATTTATCTTCACACACATCAGTTTCATTTGTTTAACCAATTTTTTATCAGGCTGACTATCTTGAAAAAATTAGTTAAAATGTTTGTCCGTCTGTCCGTCAGTTTATCGAAAATAAATTTTATGGAACTCATTAATTAAGAATGAAATTTATTAACAAGACAAGGCTATAAAACTCATAAAAATTTGATATAAAACTCATTAAATTAATCAAAAAACAACAATTCCTTTTTTTTGGTGACTCCATTATTTATGAACCATGAAAAATTTCAATAAAAACCAGTTAAAAATAATTTCTCATATCAAAGCAAAAAAATATAAAAAAAGTGAAGTGGACTAAAAACCGAAAACAAATTTCTAATGATCGAATTAAATGCACATTTTCGAAATGGAATACAATTCAAGAAGAAAAAAAAAACAAAAACAAGAGGAAAAAAACTGGAACTAACGACCCTTAAATAAAAACCCAAGTGACCCTAATTGCTTGGAATGCTTAAACTGTGTGTAGTGATAGAAGAAGTGGGTGTTGCATGCAACATGATACACAATTTAATTTTTGTAAAAAAAAAAAAAAAAACTGAAAAAACTGAAAAAAATATGAAATGCGTGCTACAAACTCTAGCAAAAATAGTAGTTTTCTTGGGAAACACTAGCAAGCCAGTAAGCAAGCCAAGCCAAGCCACCCATAAATATGCATTTTTTTTCTATTGTTGTGTGTGTGCACTCTCTATGCGGGATCAAAAATATCATTTATGCTGGAAGTACTTGTACATGCAGAGATGCATACATACAAACCCTTGTGACAACACATGTTTGAGGGATGGATGGACAAAATGTTGTGGACAAGGGATGTTCCACAGGGCATTTAAATTTCTTTATTCATTTTAAATAGACAAACATAATAATGGTTGAACCATTAGTTGTTGATTTTATTTTTAAATTTGTTTAGGGGAGTAGGAATAGGAGGAGGAGGATAATGTAAGAACACTTTTTGTTTTAAATGAATTTTTTGAATTAAGATGATAATCTCATAAGTAAAAATAAAATAAATATGCATAGTAAGTAGTGGCAATAAGGATTAAAATTTTTCCAGCATTCTAAAGATCAGCACAGATTAAAGTGAGCCTCCTAGTGATTGGCAGACTGGAACTGAAACAGCTCCTTCGTTGGAAAAGTAAAGTAATACTATAATATTGGTAATACTAGAGTACCACACTGTCCTACAGCTGATAGATCAAGTGCTTCATCGGCTCCTATCCCTCGCAACGTATTTTAATGGTCCTAATCTCAGATATCATCTTCCTATACCTGCTTGGAAACGCTGACATTTTCATATCAGATCCAGTACTCGGCTGACAGAGCCCAGAAGATCGTTGGACAGCTCAACGGATTAACGGCGAATATTTTAGGCCAGCTTCCGCCGAGACGGAGACTCCTGATGGTGGTTGGATGTAATATTATGCTATATGGGAGCAAAGTTTTGGCCCAAACGTTAGAGGTTAAAAAGCTGATAAACTCACTTGTTTCGGTGCAGAGAACGTCTGCATTGCGTATCGCGCCGAAGAGGAAATCAAGAGTTTTGTTCTGCTCAGTTTGCATAGGTTTCCAGCAAACACTGTGCTGACCAACTTCTCCGATAAGTTCGGTGGAATTCGGTATTCGGAATTCATATTTCGAATACAGAATAATGGCGAATATTGGAGGCCCACTACTGGTGCGAAAGAGACTCCTAATGGAGGTTGAAAGCAGCATTATTCTCTATGGGAACTAAGTTTGGGTCGAAACGCTGGAGGTTAAAAAAACGTGCAAACTTACTTCTATCGGTACAGCTGATGCACTACGTATCGCATCGGCATATCGTACATTGTCCGCCCTAGCCGTACTTGTGATAGCAGGTACAATCCCTATGGATCTGCTGGCAGCAGAGCGGATGCAGATTTATAAGATGAAATCGGCTGGAAATCACATAACCGGTCACTACAGGCAAAACACCATTTCAGAAGGGCAACAACGCTGGAACGATGAAGATAGAGAAGGGCGGACGGCGAGACTTATTCCGGACATAAAGCTATGGAATGGCCCGAAATTTGGAGAGGTAAATTACTACGGTACGCGGATGCTACCGGGTCAGGGATATTTAAGCAAATATCTGCACAGAATAGACAAGACAAGATTGATGATGCACACCACACTGTATGTGCACATTGGCAGAGCTATCGCCAAAAGGGTTAGGTCCGATTTATGATTACGGATAGAAAGAATTGGGCCTCAGTGGCGAATTAAGTGTAGCACATTCTAAAGCTGAAGAAGAGAGATCTTGTGGTTGCAGAACATGTAGGCACGCTGGCATAGATGACACTGCCTCACGTGTCAAACGAAATCCTAATCGGAAACCTGGACGAAAGAAATAGTGGATACACTTAGAAGTTTCTTTAATTCTCTATACGCAATCTGGACGCGGATATGAGTATGCAGAGGTCCAAAAGGAGTTCACATCGAAGTAATACCACAGTAGTTTCGCAATGGGCACAACAGTCCACGAGACGTGGGGCGGATTTAGTGGGTGAGTGCCCCACAAACGGAGGATGTGACGACTTCCTCTATGGTGCGGTTAGGTACATTTACCTCTCCTCGGCGTAGAAAAAAAATACCTGCTTACTTAATTGGTCATTACAAGCTTTTTTTTTTGGTCTGGATTACAACTAAGTTTCTCACACCAGTGAAGTCGCCGTGGTCTAGTAGGTAGTGTGTTGGTTTATTAGACGTAAAAGCCAGGGTTCGAGTCCCAGGCCAGACATCAAAACAAAATACAAAAAGTATTTTCCTCTCAGCAGATTTCTGGCAAAATCTCTGAGAATAAATAAAATTGCCATGAAAAGTTTCTCATAAAATCTGTCGCTCGGAGTCTGTAAACTGTAGGTCCCGCTACTCATGTATAAAATTAACACACACAACATAAGTGGTGTGAGAAACGAGGTCAATAATCCTGACTGCTGGGTTCTAATAACCAATTATGTTAGGTATGTTCTCACACCACCCATGTTGTTTATGTTAATTTTGTACGTGAGTAGTGGCACCTACAGTTTAACTTCGCCTCTGAACGACAGGTTTTAGAAATTTTTCATGGCATTCTTATTTTTTTCCCCCGAATACTGCTGAGTGGTGGAAGTCACCTAAAGAAATATTTTTTGATATTTCGTTTTATTGGATATGTCTGCTCTGGGATTTAAACTGCCTCACGTCTTATAAGACAACAAGACTATGGCAACTTCTAGAATATCGAATAACCACTTTTAAATCTCATAAGGCAATAATTAATCTACATTGGGCCTTATTCCTTTTATCAAAGTCATTCTAAAATCAGAGATCAGCAATGAACATTCAAAATGATGAGTAGATTCGAGTCATACTCATAATTGCTGATATTAATACGCATTCATACTTACTTTAATATCATACTCATACTACTCATAAGCAAAGATTGAAGTACTTATCGTACTCATACTTAACAATGCGCATGATGTTGTTGATTTCGATTCTCCTAGACTCATACATATATGTACACGAAGCACAGAATGAGTATGATTCGCGTACGAACCACACACTACCACTAGAAGGTTGTGTGTTTGAATTGCTGTCTGCCTTTTAATACATACATAATTGGCCATTACAACCCTTCAGTCAGGATTACGACCTAGCTTCTCACACCACTTATGTTGTGTGCGTTAATTTTATACATGAGTGGCGGGACCTACAGTTTAAAGTCGACTCCGAACGACAGGTTTTTGAGAAGCTTTTCATGGCAATTTTTACTCTCAGAGTCTTTGCCAGAAATCTGCTGAGAGGAAGTCGCCGAAGAAATATTTTTCGTTTTGTTGTATGACCTGGGATTCGAACCCGGGCCTTTTGTCTAATAAGCCAACACACTACCCACTAGACCACGGTGACTACTTCTGTCTGCCTTTGTCTTTTCTAAATTGTGTTGGATTTGGCATATGAATCAAACATATTTCTAATGTTATGAGTTTGATGTCAACGTTGTACTCATACTCATTGCAACTTGTACTTGTAAATCAATGTTGTAGCGAGTACGAATGAAACAAAGTACATAGTTGAATTTCAATACTGTGGACTTATTTATACTCTAAATTTCATGAGTACTTATGAGTAGCGAACAAACGATTCATTGCTGATCTCTGCCTATACTATGGCACGATATAATTTGTGGATATTTTTTTTGTTAATAAAAAAAATTAAAAAAAAAAAAATGCAAAATCGATTTCATTTCTGTTAATATTTTCCATAACAATGATCGACCTCAAAAAAACACAGGCCGATCAATATAGCAATATTTTCATTTCAAACAAAAGCCTCAGAAATTATAGGGGAAACCTAGCAGTTTTACGCTTTTCAACTTACGATCAATCAACGAATGTCGGGCCGACTGATTAACTGGCGAATTGACAGTCTTTTGCGGTTTTCATGTGGTGGTCAATAATATTCTTCATGGTTCATATTGAAACAAAAGTACCGCACATTTCAATACATCTGTCTAATAATAAGAGATTTTCCTTTCGATTTCATTTCTAGCAGCATAATTTCCCTTAAATAATAGCCTAGAGCAGAGGAATTTAATGTATGCCTGTGAACAGTGATAATGAAGTGGAAAAACAATGGGTTAGGGTCACTGCAACAACAGCTGCTGTGGAAAATTGTTCAATAATTGCATACATAACCGTTAGTTTGTTTAAAATTTGAAAGGAACTGCTCGTTATTATTATTATACAATAAAAACACAAAAAACAAAGAGAATTACCATGGAACCATTTTCCACAGTATACGATTTTTTTTTATTAAATTTAACCCTAAATAACGATAGATAAACAAAAGTATAGCAACAACATATTATATAAAAAAAAAATAAGGGATAAAGATGTAAACAGCCAACAACAAAGTACAGCGGACAAAGAAGTAAACAAGCAAAAACAAAGTGCAATATAAAAAAAAATAATAGCGGATAGACAAAAACACCAAGCAACAAATACTCTGCCTAAACGAATGGAAGCCAGATACACAAACAACAATCATAAAAACATGTTGTTTACATTTTTAGATGTTTCTCGAAGACTTTCTCCTTCAAATGCATTTATCACATTGCTAATCCTTGTGATATAAACGGCAAAATAGAGTAGCCAATGGCAATTCAGACAGAATTCATTCAATCGTGTATGAAGACGAGATGTGAGATTCAGTCACAATTCTGTCAGTCGTGTGTGAAGATGATTCAGTAAGAATTTGGTTAGACACGTTGTGTGTGAAGAGAATATTGCGGTGTTGCTTGCAAAAAGGTTGTAAGGAGAGACGTTATTCTTCTGCAGTTGTTATTGAGTAGGCGAAAGAGTATGAAAGAAGAATAACAATTAAACTAAATTGTTATTGGTTAAGTCAATTTCTAAAGGTCCCACACGGAAACAAACAATAAAGAATTGATTTAAAATTAAACACATGTTGATTTTTATTGTATTTGCTATCTGCGAACTTATATTTTTAACGTTTTTAAAGAGGACGTGTACCTGTCAAACAAGACAAGTACAGTACCCGGAGGTCAAACTGACCATTGTACGAAAAGAGGTAAAAACGTAACTATATTAATGCGAGTGCGTCGGTAATTTTTGTTGCTCTGCGCTGTGATAAGATTCCTTCCTTTTTTATTTTGTCACAAAAGGCCCAAAAAACCTGGTCACTTAGAATTTCATATGTAGACGTTGGGCACTTTAAGGAAATTAGATCGCTAACATTTGTGACAAAAGGCGAACCGAGAGGAACTTCACTAGACCTATTCCATCTTTTGGAAATGGTCAAGGATATGGTCAATGGTATCCTTTGCTTGAGAGCGGACTTTACTTAGGGCCATTATTACAATTTGCCTTTAACTGAATGGATGATTTTAACAGCTAGAGAAATTGTTTTTCATTATTTGGGTACCCAATAAGATAGAAGTGATCGGATAAGGTAAAGGGAAGATCACCCTATCTTTGCCATTTAAAGGTCCCTTTATGTTTGAACTTCAACTTCAAATTTAAACAAAATGAACATATACAACAAAGATACGAAGTACACTTTTGCTACTGCGTTAAAAAAAAACTTGTTAAATAGAACAGTGTTATCGACATTGCTAACGAAAATCAGTTAAAGGTAACTTTAGAGTTCTCTTTAGCTAAAGCTTTAACTAAACCCAGGTTTAACGGCAAGTTGTAATAATGGCCATTAGAATAGTAAAAGTTTGGGGCACAATCGGGAGCACTTGCATGTCTCTATGTCTATAATAAGCACCAGAAGTCTCCGTAATCTAGTAGCTAGTATGTTGACTTATTAAAAGAGCGACTTTTACTTAAACTCCAGGTCAGACATCTATAACAAAACGAAATATGAAAAAATATTTCTTTGGCGAATTACTTTCATCTCTGCCAGCAAGAATAAATAAAATTGCCATGAAAATTTTCGCGAATTTGTCGTTTGGAGACGATTTTTTGACCTTACGTTACGCCCCTTGTGAATTGAACTAATAAGCATAACATAGGTGTTGTGAGAAGCTAGGTTGTAAACCTGACTACAGTATTGTGATAACCACATAAGTAAGTAAGGACATTGGATTGCTTCTTCATTTATCTCGGAATAAAAAACTGAAACAGCTCTATGTGCTTACACGTAAACAGTGGGTTCTTCTACTTCTATTAGGAGAATCTACAAGTTTCTTCTGTAGGTGTGCCATCTTCGTATAGTACGACTATAATATACTTAAATTGATTTTAAAATTGAAAGTTTTTCAAAATATTTTCCGTAATTTTTTGATTTTTTTTGTTTTTCAATGATATTGTAAAACGATATTTATTTTGTAATTCTATCGAAAGTGTTATAAAATCATATCAATTATCGGTCTGTCAATCAATTTAATTTCTGAAGGAGTCCCTTTATTTATATTTCCAAAATATGCAATCCATGTAAGCATTAATGGCTTTACAATTTTATGAATGAAAAATTGAATTGAAAAAGTTTTCGAAACTGTTTTTTCATTTATTTCCGATAACTTATCATAAAACCGATACACAAAACAATTGTTATGTTTGACAGGCAAATATTTACTTTTCCCAAAACAAAAAAAAAACTAAAAAAAAAATAAAATGATTGGTTACACCTGAAAATATTTCCATTGTATGCTAAAGATTATGAAAAATATTTCAATTTAAACATCACCACCATACAAGAGCAAGTGAGGGTTTTCGGATGGCAGGTTTTAAGACGACAGGGTTGCCATTTGTCGCTGAGTGTAGAAAGAATGTTCACTGCGAAAATGTGTATTTGATTGGTGTGTTATTCCTATTGCTTTCCAACCATTTGATGGCAATTTTGTAATTTTTTGTTAATATTACATTCTCCCGGGGGAGAGGGAGGTTAAGAAGACATGCAAGATGAATTATTTAAAAGGATTGATGATCAATAATTCACCTTTCTCAGGATTTGGATCTTGATTGCCTGACTAATACTTTGCTTTGAGCTTTGAGTATGGAATAGATTACTTAACTACATAATTGGACTTTGCAACCATTCAGTTAGAATTACGACCTAGCTTCCCACACCACTTATGTTGTGTATGTGTGGCTCTGAACGGCAGGTTATTGAGGATTTTTTTATGGCCAGCCAGAAATCTGCTGAGAAAAATTTGCCGAAGAAATATTTTTTTTATATTTCGTTTTCATATGTCTGATCTGGGGTTTAAACCGTATCGAACACACTATTTATTAGTCAACGGCGGCATAGGGTAAGATAATTTTAATCACACATCAAACTTTATTATTTCAATAAATATTTTCACGTGATTTACAAAGAAAATATTAAATTTTTTTTTTTACGAAAGAAGCTCTACAGTATTACAAAAATGTTCAAATTTTATCTCCCACTGCATTGAATAATAATTTTCGAAATTTTCTTTTTTTTGTCGAAATTGTACTCTAAAGCTTGATAATTGATTGCTGATACCCCACTTTGTAATATTCGAAATATAGTTCATTAAGTAAATTATTGAGTAACGAAATTATATGACAAACAACAACAACTAATCAAAATGAATGAATTTTGTAATACGAGATAATAAAATATTAATGCAATTGGAAGCCGAAAAATACGAATAGACTGACAGATAGACAGTGTAGTGTAAACATGCATTTATTCCCCCCAGCTTTTCTTCACAGGATGTTAAAAAAAAAATTTTGTGAAATTTACGAAAGCGATTCAAACTTTGCTCGTGTTTGATTGAAGGTGCATCTCGCTCGGCTCATCCAATTACAAAAGCAGTCGTAGAGATTGTGAAAAAAAAAAAATTAAAAAAGGTCTGTACAGAGGTAGAGAGAACGAGGCAGTTATCAAACAAACGGCCAGGAATACACAAGAGGCAAAGCGAAAACGTGAGACGTGTCTTGCTAAGAACGAAAACATTGTTGGATTCCCAAGGGCTAGACCTGGCCATGCATAAAACGGAATTACTGCTGATCACTGGTCGTCGTATTCCCTTGCAGGTGGACGTAAGTATTGGAAACAAGGTAATGGGAATAAGGCTGAATACCAGACTGACATTTTCGTATCAGATTCAGTACTCGGCTGGCAAAACCCAGAAGATCGTTGGACTGCTCAGCAGATTAATGGCGAATATTGGAAATCCTCCACCGGCGAGACGGAGACTCCTGATGGAGTTGGGAACAGCATTACGAATTACGTAGAGCTCATCCTCTGACTGATGAAAAGAGACCTTGAGGGTGCAGAGCATGTATGCATGGCTTAAATTGAAAAAGCATTGCCAAGATATTTTAATGCAACCACTCACTAACTTTTCATCTTCAGACTATAATTTGCTTTGGTCTGCGCTCCTTTAATAGTGTATATTTAAATTTCGTAGAAGTTTCCGCTTTGAAAACTCAGAAATCTCTTTTTAAATGTTTGACCTTTTAGCAGATAGTCCAACCTTTGTTAGTTGATAGAGGTCTTCCGGCTGAAGCTACATCTGTCAAATTAGTTGTCATTTATTTAATCTGTTTTGCTAAATCCACATGGATGTCTGTATGTATATATCATTCAACAAATCGTGCAAATACTAAAATTGTTTTATCAAAATGACAATTCTGTTCGGACAATGGTTCACGTGCTACGTCCATTTTACATACGCCATCACCGTCCTACCAAGAGGACGATTCGCAACAAACGACCAACATCCGTACTTCGGCGAAACGCAAAATCTGCTGTAAACATCGCCGCTATCTGTAAGAATGTGTTGGAGAATCCATGGAAGACGATGACGCATGACTCAGGAACTGAATGACATCTTAATTATTTTTCGTTAACTCGTTACTCGCTATATAAGTTATGTGTGTGAAGATAAATTCGAATTTGAAAATCCAAGACGCAACCCATAAATTTTAGCTGCGCCACACTCAGCGTTAACAGTGCACAATTTGGTCTTAACAGTGCACAATTTGATCTTAACAGAGCAAAATTTGCCGTTAACAAAGCACTGTTAACTGCTTAACAATATCCATTTGAACAAGGTCACTTGTTTAGCAGGTAATTTTAGGGTATATAGTAGGTCTATGAGTATCATATAATACTCTAGGGATTGTTCCAATGCCTCTTAATATTATCAGCAACAAAGTCCTATATGAAGTCATATGGTATTGTAAAAATTGGCTTTGAAAATATCAATTTTTTGATTGAAAATTCTCTCGAAGATCAGTGGCCATTTGGGAACATATAAGAAACTGTACCCCATACAGGCTATATACAAATGGTAGTTCAGAGGTTCCTCTTTCCAACCGTGGTAGTGGGATAGCTGAAATAATTTTGTGAGTCGAGATATTGAATTTTAAAAAACTCGATTTTTGGTCGAAAATATATGAGAATTCTCTAGAAGATCAGTGGCCATTTGGGAACATATAAGAAACTGTACCCTATACAGACTATATACAAATGGTAGTCCAGAGGGTGCTCTTTCCAACCGTGGTAGTGGGATAGCTGAAATAATTTTGTGAGTCGAGATATTGAATTTTAAAAAAATCGATTTTTGGTCGAAAATATATGAGAATTCTCTGGAAGATCAGTGGCCATTTGGGAACATATAAGAAACTGTACCCTATACAGACTATATACAAATGGTAGTCCAGAGGGTCCTCTTTCCAACCGTGGTAGTGGGATAGCTGAAATAATTTTGTGAGTCGAGATATTGAATTTAAAAAAAAATCGATTTTTGGTCGAAAATATATGAGAATTCTGTGGAAGATCAGTGGCCATTTGGGAACATATAAGAAACTGTACCCTATACGGGCTATATACAAATGGTAGTCCAGAGGGTCCTCTTTCCAACCGTGGTAGTGGGATAGCTGAAATAATTTTGTGAGTCGAGATATGGAATTTTAAAAAAAATCGATTTTTGGTCGAAAATATATGAGAATTCTCTAGAAGATCAGTGGCCATTTGGGAACATATAAGAAACTGTACCCTATACAGACTATATACAAATGGTAGTCCAGAGGGTCCTCTTTCCAACCGTGGTAGTGGGATAGCTGAAATAATTTTGTGAGTCGAGATATTGAATTTTAAAAGAAATCGATTTTTGGTCGAAAATATATGAGAATTCTCTGGAAGATCAGTGGCCATTTAGGAACATATAAGAAACTGTACCCCATACAGAGTATATACAAATGGAAGTCCAGAGGTTCCTCTTTCCAACCGTGGTAGTGGGATAGCTGAAAGAATTTTGTGAGTCGAGATATTGAATTTTAAAAAAATCGATTTTTGGTCGAAAATATATGAGAATTCTCTAGAAGATCAGTGGCCATTTGGGAACATATAAGAAACAGTACCCTATACAGGCTATATACAAATGGTAGCCCAGAGCGTCCTCTTTCCAACCGTGGTAGTGGGATAGCTGAAATAATTTTGTGAGTCGAGATATTGAATTTTATTGAATTTTTTTTTGGTCGAAAATATATGAGAATTCTCTAGAAGATCAGTGGCCATTTGGAAAGTGGCCCGAAGACGGGAAAGTTGAGTGCAGGTTATCCTAATCCGAATATATATATATTCGTTAGCCTGGACCGATTTTCTTGAAATTTGGGATATTGATCGGGCTTTTGTCGGTGCAAGTTATTGGCTATAAATCTTTTCAAAATTTTTACCAAAACGAGAGAAAAAATGGGACAAAGGCCGAAAAAATGGTAATAAATCATTTTTTACAACTTAGTTAAGTTAAGTGTAAGTTAAATTTCCCAAATAGCTATTGGAGGTGTTCCGTTTATAAAGTTGGACCACAAGGTGTCCAAAAACGGGAAAGGGGCGAAAACCGGGCAAATTGAATGCATTTACGCTTATTTAGTGAAATAACGTTTTCTTTAACAGTAACATTTCTCGAAATAAGTCCAGTTTTTATAACATCGAGCGTGTGAAGTATGTACGAAATCTAATCGAAATTTTTTTATTTGTTTGAAAGACCTATTGTTGCCATAATGGACATTGTTTATGTCGGTTTGGAGGGGGAAGAACTGTAGCCTAAGAAAATCCCATAAGAAAAAGTCTAACGGGATCAAGTCACACGATATCGTGACCACTTTACATTACCTCCACATAAGATGTCAATTTCCACAAATAATTTAAGCAGAGACATGATTTATGTCAGTTTTAAACACTCTCGAATTTTGTGGGTTATGAGGATGCACCTATGACTTAAGAAAACCCCATAAGAAAATGCCGAACGGGATCAAATTACACGATTTCGGTGGCTAGTTCACATCATCTCCACATAAAATAACATTTCCCACAAATCGCTAATGCAGAATGTTCGATGCAACAAGTTCGAAGCAACATTTTCGAAGAACATTTTCGATGCAATATGTTTGATGCAACAAGTTCGAAGCAATATTTTCGATGCAACATTTTCGATGCAGCATTTTCGATGCAATATATTTGAAACAATATGTTTGATGCAACAAGTTCGAAGCAACATTTTCGATGCATGTTTGATACAATACGTTTGATGCAACATTTTCGATGCAAGATGTTTGATTCAATATGTTTGATGAACATGTTTGATGCAGCATGTTTGTTCGAACATGTTAGGTGCAACATGTTTGATGCAAGAAAACCACATAGGATGCAACATGTTTGTTCGAACATGGCATAAAGCTCATGTCGTATCGACTATGTTATATCGAACGTGTTGCATCGATCATGTTGCATCAAACATGTGGCAGCGAACACGTTGCATCAAACATATCCTAATCAAACATGTTCGATTCAAACACCTAGCATCAAACATCTTCGATCAAACATGTTGCCTCAAACATGTTCGATTCAAACATGTTGCATCAAACATGTTCGATTCAAACATGTTGCATCAAACATGTTGCATCAAACATGTTCGAATCAAATATGTTGCATCAAACATGTTCGAATCAAACATGTTGTATCAAACATGTTCGAATTAAACATGTTGCATCAAACATGTTGCATCAAACATGTTCGAATCAAACATGTTGCATCAAACTTGTTGCATCAAACATGTTCGATTCAGACATGTTGCAGCGAACATGTTCGATTCAAACATGATCGATTCAAACTTGTTCGAATCAAACATGTTGCATCAAACTTGTTGCATCAAACATGTTCGATTCAAACATGTTGCATCAAACATGTTGCATCAAACATGTTGCATCAAACATGTTCGATTCAAACATGTTGCATCAAACATGTTGCATCAAACATGTTGCATCAAACATGTTCGAATCAAACATGTTGCATCAAACATGTTCGAATCAAACATGTTGCATCAAACTTGTTGCAGCAAACATGTTCGATTCAAACATGTTGCATCAAACATGTTCGATTCAAACATGTTGCATCAAACTTCGGACGTGTTGCATCGATCATGTTGCATCAAACATGTGGCAGCGAACACGTTGCATCAAACATATTCTAATCAAACATGTTCGAATCAAACACGTAGCATCAAACAGGTTCGATCAAACATGTTTATAACATCGAGCGTGTGAAGTATGTACGAAATCTAATCGAAATTTTTTTATTTGTTTGAAAGACCTATTGTTGCCATAATGGACATTGTTTATGTCGGTTTGGAGGGGGAAGAACTGTAGCCTAAGAAAATCCCATAAGAAAAAGTCTAACGGGATCAAGTCACACGATATCGTGACCACTTTACATTACCTCCACATAAGATGTCAATTTCCACAAATAATTTAAGCAGAGACATGATTTATGTCAGTTTTAAACACTCTCGAATTTTGTGGGTTATGAGGATGCACCTATGACTTAAGAAAACCCCATAAGAAAATGCCGAACGGGATCAAATTACACGATTTCGGTGGCTAGTTCACATCATCTCCACATAAAATAACATTTCCCACAAATCGCTAATGCAGAATGTTCGATGCAACAAGTTCGAAGCAACATTTTCGAAGAACATTTTCGATGCAATATGTTTGATGCAACAAGTTCGAAGCAATATTTTCGATGCAACATTTTCGATGCAGCATTTTCGATGCAATATATTTGAAACAATATGTTTGATGCAACAAGTTCGAAGCAACATTTTCGATGCATGTTTGATACAATACGTTTGATGCAACATTTTCGATGCAAGATGTTTGATTCAATATGTTTGATGAACATGTTTGATGCAGCATGTTTGTTCGAACATGTTAGGTGCAACATGTTTGATGCAAAAAAACTCCATAGGATGCAACATGTTTGTTCGAACATGCCATAAAGCTCATGTCGTATCGACTATGTTGTATCGAACGTGTTGCATCGATCATGTTGCATCAAACATGTGGCAGCGAACACGTTGCATCAAACATATCCTAATCAAACAGGTTCGAATCAAACACCTAGCATCAAACATCTTCCCGATCAAACATGTTTTTCTACAAACATGTTGCATCAAACATGTGCATCAAACATGTTGCATCAAACTTGTTGCATCAACATGCTCGATTCAAACATGTTGCAGCAACAGTTCGATCAAACATGTTGCATCAACATGTTGCATCAACATGTTCGTTCAAACTTGTTCGATTCAACTATTCGAATCAACATGTTGCATCAAACTTGTTGCATCAAATATTCGATTCAGACATGTTGCAGCAACATGTTCGATTCAAACATGTTGCATCAACATTTCGATTCAAACATGTTGCATCAAACACGTTGCTTCAAACTGTTGCTTCAAACATGTTGCATCAAACATGTTCGATTCAAACATGTTGCATCAAACTCGAACGTGTTGCATCGTCATGTTGCATCAAACGGTGGCACGAACACGTGCATCAACATATCATGTTCGCCACGTAGCATCAACAACTCTTAAAATGTTGCATCAAACATGTTCGCAAACAGACATAATCAACATGTTCAAATGTTTTCAAACATGTTCAACATGAACATTTTCGATGCAATATGTTTGATGCAACAAGTTCGAAGCAATATTTTCGATGCAACATTTTCGATGCAGCATTTTCGATGCAATATATTTGAAACAATATGTTTGATGCAACAAGTTCGAAGCAACATTTTCGATGCATGTTTGATACAATACGTTTGATGCAACATTTTCGATGCAAGATGTTTGATTCAATATGTTTGATGAACATGTTTGATGCAGCATGTTTGTTCGAACATGTTAGGTGCAACATGTTTGATGCAAGAAAACTCCATAGGATGCAACATGTTTGTTCGAACATGCCATAAAGCTCATGTCGTATCGACTATGTTGTATCGAACGTGTTGCATCGATCATGTTGCATCAAACATGTGGCAGCGAACACGTTGCATCAAACATATCCTAATCAAACATGTTCGATTCAAACACCTAGCATCAAACATCTTCGATCAAACATGTTTTCTCAAACATGTTGCATCAAACATGTTGCATCAAACATGTTGCATCAAACTTGTTGCATCAAACATGTTCGATTCAAACATGTTGCATCAACATGTTCGATTCAAACATGTTCGAATCAAACATGTTCGATTCAAACATGATCGATTCAAACTTGTTCGAATCAAACATGTTCGATTCAAACATGTTGCATCAAACATGTTCGATTCAACATGTTGCATCAAACATGTTGCATCAAACATGTTCGATTCAAACATGTTGCATTCAAACATGTTGCATCAAACATGTTGCATCAAACATGTTCGAATCAAACATGTTGCATCAAACATGTTGCATCAAACATGTTCGAATCAAACATGTTGCATCAAACTTGTTGCAGCAAACATGTTCGATTCAAACATGTTGCATCAAACATGTTCGATTCAAACATGTTGCATCAAACTTCGGACGTGTTGCATCGATCATGTTGCATCAAACATGTGGCAGCGAACACGTTGCATCAAACATATTCTAATCAAACATGTTCGAATCAAACACGTAGCATCAAACAGGTTCGATCAAACATGTTTATAACATCGAGCGTGTGAAGTATGTACGAAATCTAATCGAAATTTTTTTATTTGTTTGAAAGACCTATTGTTGCCATAATGGACATTGTTTATGTCGGTTTGGAGGGGGAAGAACTGTAGCCTAAGAAAATCCCATAAGAAAAAGTCTAACGGGATCAAGTCACACGATATCGTGACCACTTTACATTACCTCCACATAAGATGTCAATTTCCACAAATAATTTAAGCAGAGACATGATTTATGTCAGTTTTAAACACTCTCGAATTTTGTGGGTTATGAGGATGCACCTATGACTTAAGAAAACCCCATAAGAAAATGCCGAACGGGATCAAATTACACGATTTCGGTGGCTAGTTCACATCATCTCCACATAAAATAACATTTCCCACAAATCGCTAATGCAGAATGTTCGATGCAACAAGTTCGAAGCAACATTTTCGAAGAACATTTTCGATGCAATATGTTTGATGCAACAAGTTCGAAGCAATATTTTCGATGCAACATTTTCGATGCAGCATTTTCGATGCAATATATTTGAAACAATATGTTTGATGCAACAAGTTCGAAGCAACATTTTCGATGCATGTTTGATACAATACGTTTGATGCAACATTTTCGATGCAAGATGTTTGATTCAATATGTTTGATGAACATGTTTGATGCAGCATGTTTGTTCGAACATGTTAGGTGCAACATGTTTGATGCAAAAAAACTCCATAGGATGCAACATGTTTGTTCGAACATGCCATAAAGCTCATGTCGTATCGACTATGTTGTATCGAACGTGTTGCATCGATCATGTTGCATCAAACATGTGGCAGCGAACACGTTGCATCAAACATATCCTAATCAAACATGTTCGATTCAAACACCTAGCATCAAACATCTTCGATCAAACATGTTTTCTCAAACATGTTGCATCAAACATGTTGCATCAAACATGTTGCATCAAACTTGTTGCATCAAACATGCTCGATTCAAACATGTTGCAGCAAACATGTTCGATTCAAACATGTTGCATCAAACATGTTGCAATCAAACATGTTCGATTCAAACTTGTTCGATTCAAACATGTTCGAATCAAACATGTTGCATCAAACTGTTGCATCAAACATGTTCGATTCAAAATGTTGCATCAAACATGTTCGATTCAAACATGTTGCATCAAACATTTTCGATTCAAACATGTTGCATCAAACACGTTGCTTCAAACATGTTGCTTCAAACATGTTGCATCAAACATGTTCGATTCAAACATGTTGCATCAAACTTCGAACGTGTTGCATCGATCATGTTGCATCAAACATGTGGCAGCGAACACGTTGCATCAAACATATCCTAATCAAACATGTTCGATTCAAACACCTAGCATCAAACATCTTCGATCAAACATGTTTTCTCAAACATGTTGCATCAAACATGTTGCATCAAACATGTTGCATCAAACTTGTTGCATCAAACATGTTCGATTCAAACATGTTGCAGCAAACATGTTCGATTCAAACATGTTGCATCAAACATGTTGCATCAAACATGTTCGATTCAAACTTGTTCGATTCAAACATATTCGAATCAAACATGTTGCATCAAACTTGTTGCATCAAACATATTCGATTCAGACATGTTGCAGCAAACATGTTCGATTCAAACATGTTGCATCAAACATTTTCGATTCAAACATGTTGCATCAAACACGTTGCTTCAAACATGTTGCTTCAAACATGTTGCATCAAACATGTTCGATTCAAACATGTTGCATCAAACTTCGAACGTGTTGCATCGATCATGTTGCATCAAACAGGTGGCAGCGAACACGTTGCATCAAACATATTCTAATCAAACATGTTCGAATCAAACACGTAGCATCAAACAGACTCGATCAAACATGTTGCATCAAACATGTTGCATCAAACATGTTACATCAAACATGTTCGAATCCAACATGTTTGAATCGAACATGTTCGCAGCAACATGTCTGAATCGAACATGTTTGATGCAACATGTTTGATTCGAACATGTTTGATTCGAACATGTTTGATGCAACATGTTGATTCGAACATGTTTGATGCAACATGTTTGAATCGAACATGTTTGATGCAACATGTTTGAATCGAACATGTTTGCTGCAACATGTCTGAATCGAATATGTTCGATGCAACATTTTGAATCGAACATGTTTGCTGCAACATGTTTGAATCGAACATGTTTGATGCAACATGTTGAATCGAACATGTTTGATGCAACAAGTTTGATGCAACATGTTTGATTCGAACATGTTTGATGCAACATGTTTGATGCAACATGTTTGATGCAACATGTTTGAATCGAACATGTTGATGCAACATGTTTGATCGAACATGTTTGATGCAACATGTTGATGCAACATGTTTGAATCGAACATGTTTGCTGCAACATGTTTGAATCGAACATGTTTGATGCAACATGTTTGATGCAAATGTTTGATGCAACATGTTTGATGCAACATGTTTGATGCAACATGTTGATGCAACATGTTTGAATCGAACATGTTTGATGCAACATGTTTGATGCAACATGTTTGATCGAACATGTTGCTGCAACATGTTTGAATCGAGCATGTTTGATGCAACAAGTTGATGCAACATGTTTGATGCAACATGTTCGCTGCCACATGTTTGATGCAACATGATCGATGCAACACGTTCGATACAACATAGTCGATACGACATGAGCTTTATGGCATGTTCGAACAAACATGTTGCATCCTATGGGGTTTTCTTGCATCAAACATGTTGCACCTAACATGTTCGAACAAACATGCTGCATCAAACATGTTTGATGCAACATGTTTGAGGCAACATGTTTGATCGAAGATGTTTGATGCTAGGTGTTTGAATCGAACATGTTTGATTAGGATATGTTTGATGCAACGTGTTCGCTGCCACATGTTTGATGCAACATGATCGATGCAACACGTTCGATATAACATAGTCGATACGACATGAGCTTTATGGCATGTTCGAACAAACATGTTGCATCCTATGGGGTTTTCTTGCATCAAACATGTTGCACCTAACATGTTCGAACAAACATGCTGCATCAAACATGTTCATCAAACATATTGAATCAAACATCTTGCATCGAAAATGTTGCATCAAACGTATTGTATCAAACATGCATCGAAAATGTTGCTTCGAACTTGTTGCATCAAACATGTTGCATCAAACATATTGAATCAAACATCTTGCATCGAAAATGCTGCATCGAAAATGTTGCTTCGAACTTGTTGCATCAAACATATTGCATCGAAAATGTTGCTTCGAAAATGTTGCTTCGAACTTGTTGCATCGAACATTCTGCATTAGCGATTTCTGGGAATTGTTATTTTATGTGGAGATGATGTGAACTAGCCACCGAAATCGTGTGATTTGATCCCGTTCGGCATTTTCTAATGGGGTTTTCTTAAGTCATAGGTGCATCCTCATAACCCACAAAATTCGAGAGTGTTTAAAACTGACATAAATCATGTCTCTGCTTAAATTATTTGTGGAAATTGACATCTTATGTGGAGGTAAAGTAAAGTGGTCACGATATCGTGTGACTTGATCCCGTTAGACTTTTTCTTATGGGATTTTCTTAGGCTACACTTCTTCCCCCTCCAAACCGACATAAACAATGTCCATTATGGCAACAATAGGTCTTTCAAACAAATAAAAAAATTTCGATTAGATTTCGTACATACTTCACACGCTCGATGTTATAAACATGTTTGATCGAACCTGTTTGATGCTACGTGTTTGATTCGAACATGTTTGATTAGAATATGTTTGATGCAACGTGTTCGCTGCCACATGTTTGATGCAACATGATCGATGCAACACGTCCGAAGTTTGATACAACATGTTTGATTCGAACATGTTTGATGCAACATATTTGATTCGAACATGTTTGATGCAACATGTTTGATGCAACATGTTTGAATCGAACTTGTTTGATGCAACATGTTTGAATCGAACATGTTTGCGGCAACATGTTTGATCGAAGATGTTTGATGCTAGGTGTTTGAATCGAACATGTTTGATCGAACATGTTTGATTAGAATATGTTTGATGCAACGTGTTCGCTGCCACATGTTTGATGCAACATGATCGATGCAACACGTTCGATATAACATAGTCGATACGACATGAGCTTTATGCCATGTTCGAACAACATGTTGCATCCTATGTGGTTTTCTTGCATCAAACATGTTGCACCTAACATGTTCGAACAAACATGCTGCATCAAACATGTTCATCAAACATATTGAATCAAACATCTTGCATCGAAAATGTTGCATCAAACGTATTGTATCAAACATGCATCGAAAATGTTGCTTCGAACTTGTTGCATCAAACATATTGTTTCAAATATATTGCATCGAAAATGCTGCATCGAAAATGTTGCATCGAAAATATTGCTTCGAACTTGTTGCATCAAACATATTGCATCGAAAATGTTGCTTCGAAAATGTTGCTTCGAACTTGTTGCATCGAACATTCTGCATTAGCGATTTCTGGGAATTGTTATTTTATGTGGAGATGATGTGAACTAGCCACCGAAATCGTGTGTTTGATCCCGTTCGGCATTTTCTAATGGGGTTTTCTTAAGTCATAGGTGCATCCTCATAACCCACAAAATTCGAGAGTGTTTAAAACTGACATAAATCATGTCTCTGCTTAAATTATTTGTGGAAATTGACATCTTATGTGGAGGTAAAGTAAAGTGGTCACGATATCGTGTGACTTGATCCCGTTAGACTTTTTCTTATGGGATTTTCTTAGGCTACAGTTCTTCCCCCTCCAAACCGACATAAACAATGTCCATTATGGCAACAATAGGTCTTTCAAACAAATAAAAAAATTTCGATTAGATTTCGTACATACTTCACACGCTCGATGTTATAAACATGTTTGATTCGAACCTGTTTGATGCTACGTGTTTCGCGTGTTTGATTCGAACATGTTTGATTAGAATATGTTTGATGCAACGTGTTCGCTGCCACATGTTTGATGCAACATGATCGATGCAACACGTCCCGAAGTTTGATGCAACATGTTTGAATCGAAACATGTTTGATGCAACATGTTTGAATCGAACATGTTTGCTGCAACAAGTTTGATGCAACATGTTTGATTCGAACATGTTTGATGCAACATGTTTGATTCGAACATGTTTGATGCAACATGTTTGATTGCAACATGTTTGATGCAACATGTTTGATGCAACATGTTTGATGCAACATGTTTGAATCGAACATGTTTGATGCAACAAGTTTGATGCAACATGTTTGATTCGAACAAGTTTGAATCGATCATGTTTGAATCGAACATGTTCGCTGCAACATGTCTGAATCGAACATGTTTGATGCAACATGTTTGATTCGAACATGTTTGATGCAACATGTTTGATGCAACATGTTTAATTCGAACATGTTTGATACAACATGTTTGATTCGAACATGTTTTGATGCAACATATTTGATTCGAACATGTTTGATGCAACATGTTTGATGCAACATGTTTGAATCGAACTTGTTTGATGCAACATGTTTGAATCGAACATGTTTGCGGCAACATGTTTGATCGAAGATGTTTGATGCTAGGTGTTTGAATCGAACATGTTTGATTAGGATATGTTTGATGCAACGTGTTCGCTGCCACATGTTTGATGCAACATGATCGATGCAACACGTTCGATATAACATAGTCGATACGACATGAGCTTTATGCCATGTTCGAACAAACATGTTGCATCCTATGTGGTTTTCTTGCATCAAACATGTTGCACCTAACATGTTCGAACAAACATGCTGCATCAAACATGTTCATCAAACATATTGAATCAAACATCTTGCATCGAAAATGTTGCATCAAACGTATTGTATCAAACATGCATCGAAATGTTGCTTCGAACTTGTTGCATCAAACATATTGTTTCAAATATATTGCATCGAAAATGCTGCATCGAAAATGTTGCATCGAAAATATTGCTTCGAACTTGTTGCATCAAACATATTGCATCGAAAATGTTGCTTCGAAAATGTTGCTTCGAACTTGTTGCATCGAACATTCTGCATTAGCGATTTCTGGGAATTGTTATTTTATGTGGAGATGATGTGAACTAGCCACCGAAATCGTGTGTTTGATCCCGTTCGGCATTTTCTAATGGGGTTTTCTTAAGTCATAGGTGCATCCTCATAACCCACAAAATTCGAGAGTGTTTAAAACTGACATAAATCATGTCTCTGCTTAAATTATTTGTGGAAATTGACATCTTATGTGGAGGTAATGTAAAGTGGTCACGATATCGTGTGACTTGATCCCGTTAGACTTTTTCTTATGGGATTTTCTTAGGCTACAGTTCTTCCCCCTCCAAACCGACATAAACAATGTCCATTATGGCAACAATAGGTCTTTCAAACAAATAAAAAAATTTCGATTAGATTTCGTACATACTTCACACGCTCGATGTTATAAAAACTGGACTTATTTCGAGAAATGTTACTGTTAAAGAAAACGTTATTTCACTAAATAAGCGTAAATGCATTCAGTTTGCCCGGTTTTCGCCCCTTTCTCCTTTTTGGACACCTTGTGGTCCAACTTTATAAACGGCACACCTCCAATAGCTATTTGGGAAATTTAACTTACACTTAACTTAACTAAGTTGTAAAAAATGATTTACTACCATTTTACCAAAAATCGATTTTTTTAAAATTTTCGATTCAAACATGTTGCATCAAACATGTTTGCTGCAACATGTCTGAATCGAACATGTTTGATGCAACAAGTTTGATGCAACATGTTTGATTCGAACATGTTTGAATCGAACATGTTCGAATCGAACATGTTTGATGCAACATGTTTGAATCGAACATGTTTGATGCAACATGTTTGATGCCACATGTTTGAATCGAACATGTTTGCTGCAACATGTTTGATGCAACAAGTTTGATGCAACATGTTTGATTCGAACATGTTTGATGCAACATGTTTGATGCAACATGTTCGCTGCCACATGTTTGATGCAACATGATCGATGCAACACGTTCGATACAACATAGTCGATACGACATGAGCTTTATGGCATGTTCGAACAAACATGTTGCATCCTATGGAGTTTTCTTGCATCAAACATGTTGCACCTAACATGTTCGAACAAACATGCTGCATCAAACATGTTTGATGCAACATGTTTGAGGCAACATGTTTGATCGAAGATGTTTGATGCTAGGTGTTTGAATCGAACATGTTTGATTAGGATATGTTTGATGCAACGTGTTCGCTGCCACATGTTTGATGCAACATGATCGATGCAACACGTTCGATATAACATAGTCGATACGACATGAGCTTTATGGCATGTTCGAACAAACATGTTGCATCCTATGGGGTTTTCTTGCATCAAACATGTTGCACCTAACATGTTCGAACAAACATGCTGCATCAAACATGTTCATCAAACATATTGAATCAAACATCTTGCATCGAAAATGTTGCATCAAACGTATTGTATCAAACATGCATCGAAAATGTTGCTTCGAACTTGTTGCATCAAACATATTGTTTCAAATATATTGCATCGAAAATGCTGCATCGAAAGTGTTGCATCGAAAATATTGCTTCGAACTTGTTGCATCAAACATATTGCATCGAAAATGTTGCTTCGAAAATGTTGCTTCGAACTTGTTGCATCGAACATTCTGCATTAGCGATTTCTGGGAATTGTTATTTTATGTGGAGATGATGTGAACTAGCCACCGAAATCGTGTGATTTGATCCCGTTCGGCATTTTCTAATGGGGTTTTCTTAAGTCATAGGTGCATCCTCATAACCCACAAAATTCGAGAGTGTTTAAAACTGACATAAATCATGTCTCTGCTTAAATTATTTGTGGAAATTGACATCTTATGTGGAGGTAAAGTAAAGTGGTCACGATATCGTGTGACTTGATCCCGTTAGACTTTTTCTTATGGGATTTTCTTAGGCTACAGTTCTTCCCCCTCCAAACCGACATAAACAATGTCCATTATGGCAACAATAGGTCTTTCAAACAAATAAAAAAATTTCGATTAGATTTCGTACATACTTCACACGCTCGATGTTATAAACATGTTTGATCGAACCTGTTTGATGCTACGTGTTTGATTCGAACATGTTTGATTAGAATATGTTTGATGCAACGTGTTCGCTGCCACATGTTTGATGCAACATGATCGATGCAACACGTCCGAAGTTTGATGCAACATGTTTGAATCGAACATGTTTGATGCAACATGTTTGAATCGAACATGTTTGCTGCAACAAGTTTGATGCAACATGTTTGATTCGAACATGTTTGATGCAACATGTTTGATTCGAACATGTTTGATGCAACATGTTTGATGCAACATGTTTGATGCAACATGTTTGAATCGAACATGTTTGATGCAACATGTTTGATGCAACATGTTTGAATCGAACATGTTTGATGCAACAAGTTTGATGCAACATGTTTGATTCGAACAAGTTTGAATCGATCATGTTTGAATCGAACATGTTCGCTGCAACATGTCTGAATCGAACATGTTTGATGCAACAAGTTTGATGCAACATGTTTGATTCGAACATGTTTGATGCAACATGTTTGATGCAACATGTTTAATTCGAACATGTTTGATACAACATGTTTGATTCGAACATGTTTGATGCAACATATTTGATTCGAACATGTTTGATGCAACATGTTTGATGCAACATGTTTGAATCGAACATGTTTGATGCAACATGTTTGAATCGAACATGTTTGAGGCAACATGTTTGATCGAAGATGTTTGATGCTAGGTGTTTGAATCGAACATGTTTGATTAGGATATGTTTGATGCAACGTGTTCGCTGCCACATGTTTGATGCAACATGATCGATGCAACACGTTCGATATAACATAGTCGATACGACATGAGCTTTATGCCATGTTCGAACAAACATGTTGCATCCTATGTGGTTTTCTTGCATCAAACATGTTGCACCTAACATGTTCGAACAAACATGCTGCATCAAACATGTTCATCAAACATATTGAATCAAACATCTTGCATCGAAAATGTTGCATCAAACGTATTGTATCAAACATGCATCGAAAATGTTGCTTCGAACTTGTTGCATCAAACATATTGTTTCAAATATATTGCATCGAAAATGCTGCATCGAAAATGTTGCATCGAAAATATTGCTTCGAACTTGTTGCATCAAACATATTGCATCGAAAATGTTGCTTCGAAAATGTTGCTTCGAACTTGTTGCATCGAACATTCTGCATTAGCGATTTCTGGGAATTGTTATTTTATGTGGAGATGATGTGAACTAGCCACCGAAATCGTGTGTTTGATCCCGTTCGGCATTTTCTAATGGGGTTTTCTTAAGTCATAGGTGCATCCTCATAACCCACAAAATTCGAGAGTGTTTAAAACTGACATAAATCATGTCTCTGCTTAAATTATTTGTGGAAATTGACATCTTATGTGGAGGTAATGTAAAGTGGTCACGATATCGTGTGACTTGATCCCGTTAGACTTTTTCTTATGGGATTTTCTTAGGCTACAGTTCTTCCCCCTCCAAACCGACATAAACAATGTCCATTATGGCAACAATAGGTCTTTCAAACAAATAAAAAAATTTCGATTAGATTTCGTACATACTTCACACGCTCGATGTTATAAAAACTGGACTTATTTCGAGAAATGTTACTGTTAAAGAAAACGTTATTTCACTAAATAAGCGTAAATGCATTCAGTTTGCCCGGTTTTCGCCCCTTTCTCCTTTTTGGACACCTTGTGGTCCAACTTTATAAACGGCACACCTCCAATAGCTATTTGGGAAATTTAACTTACACTTAACTTAACTAAGTTGTAAAAAATGATTTATTACCATTTTTTCGGCCTTTGTCCCATTTTTTCTCTCGTTTTGGTAAAAATTTTGAAAAGATTTATAGCCAATAACTTGCACCGACAAAAGCCCGATCAATATCCCAAATTTCAAGAAAATCGGTCCAGGCTAACAAATATATATATATTCGGATTAGGATAACCTGCACTCAATTTTCCCGTCTTCGGGCCACTTTCCAAATGGCCACTGATCTTCTAGAGAATTCTCATATATTTTCAACAAAAAATCGATTTTTTTAAAATTCAATATCTCGACTCACAAAATTATTTCAGCTATTCCACTACCACGGTTGGAAAGAGGACCCTCTGGACTACCATTTGTATATAGTCTGTATAGGGAACAGTTTCTTATATGTTCCCAAATGACTACTGATCTTCTAGAGAATTCTCAGATATTTTCGACCAAAAATCGATTTTATTAAAATTCAATATCTCGACTCACAAAATTATTTCAGCTATCCCACTACCACGGTTGGAAAGAGGAACCTCTGGACTTCCATTTGTATATAGCCCGTATGGGGTACAGTTTCTTATATGTTCCCAAATGGCCACTGATCTTCTAGAGAATTCTCATATATTTTCGACCAAAAATCGATTTTTTTAAAATTCAATATCTCGACTCACAAAATTATTTCAGCTATCCCACTACCACGGTTGGAAAGAGGACCCTCTGGACTACCATTTGTATATAGTCTGTATAGGGTACAGTTTCTTATATGTTCCCAAATGGCCACTGATCTTCTAGAGAATTCTCATATATTTTCAACCAAAAATCGATTTTTTTAAAATTCAATATCTCGACTCACAAAATTATTTCAGCTATCCCACTACCACGGTTGGAAAGAGCACCCTCTGGACTACCATTTGTATATAGTCTGTATAGGGTACAGTTTCTTATATGTTCCCAAATGGCCACTGATCTTCTAGAGAATTCTCATATATTTTCGACCAAAAATCGAGTTTTTTAAAATTCAATATCTCGACTCACAAAATTATTTCAGCTATCCCACTACCACGGTTGGAAAGAGGAACCTCTGAACTACCATTTGTATATAGCCTGTATAATATTAAGAGGCATTGGAACAATCCCTAGAGTATTATATGATACTCATAGACCTACTATATACCCTAAAATTACCTGCTAAACAAGTGACCTTGTTCAAATGGATATTTTTAAGCAGTTAACAGTGCTTTGTTAACGGCAAATTTTGCTCTGTTAAGATCAAATTGTGCACTGTTAAGACCAAATTGTGCACTGTTAACGCTAAGTGTGGCGCTGCTAAAATTTATGGGTTGCGTCTTGGATTTTCAAATTCGAATTTATCTTCACACACATATATAAGTTTCAAAATTATTTGGGAGATACGACTAATTGGGTTTTATTAGGGATATCTTAGGCTACAATCTGTATATAGTGGGATATGTGGAGCAAATTCCATTTTTCCACAATATCCATCATCCTACCCATACAATCTGATCTGATTTTTTTGTCGAAGTTTTTCAATTTTCAAAAGAATTACCAGAGCAGCTGTTCCACTTAGGAATGTATGAAGGACAATTTTAAAGGAATGGAATAGTTGTTCCTTTCTCTGATATCGTATATTTTTGGGTGATTTCCTCCTTGAATATTTTCTGTTAACCACTTAATATTGTTCTGTTATGATCATGTGGGCTATAAAGATCATGGTTATAAAAATGGGGCAGAAGAGAGTCATTTGAGGGACGTTACCTTGTTGAGTGACTGACAGAGTTTGGTAGAGGATTGAGGATATTAATCGATCTCCAATCGCTAACTGCATAATTGGTCATTATAACCCTTCAGTCAAGATTATTGTCCTAGTTTCTCACACTACTTATGTTAGGTGTGTTAATTTTATACATAAGTGGCTAGACCTACAGTTTAAAAGTCGACTCCCGACGACAGATTTTTGAGAAACTTGTCATGGCAGGTTTATTTACTCTCAGAGTTTTTGCCAGAAATCTGTTGAGAAGAAATAATACTTTTTGTATTTATTTTGATGTCTGGCCTGGTTCTCGAACCCTGGCTTTAACGTCTAATAAGTCAACACACTATCTACTAGATTACGACGACTTCCAATTCTTCTTATTTTCGAATATTTGGCGGTCAGCTTCCCGTAGGATTTTAGATCAGCTGCTTTGTCCAGTTATATCTAAGGAAAGCTAAGACATTATAAGCATTATTGAGGTAGTGGAGTAGCGGTAACGTAGACAATCGATTACTAGCCATTTAAAATTCTAAATTCGTTTGGTATTTGGCGTTTGACAATTATATCGTATCAACTTTAAAGTCTAATCTAATCTAATCTCTATATGACAATTCCAAATAATAAATTAGATAGGAGAACATGTTTAGGTCCGTTTATTAATTTACAGTAAGACACCGCTTAACTCCGTTTCTGTATTACGCGGTTGTATTGGGATTCCCCTAAATTGCATATTTTCCGAAGTTGCATTGTTTAACACTGTTTCGTTTAGCACTGTAACTTATTGGGTCTGTATTATGTATTAATAAGTCATTCTTTCAGCATTTATGCCATACTGCTCCCCCTGGGCATTAAAAAATATTTTCAAATTTTTAATAGTTTTAGTAACACTTTTCAGAATTATAAAAAGAGAAAAACTTTTACAACGTAATTAAACTCTGTGATAATTTTACAATTAAATAAACAGAAAAATTATAAAGAAAATGTTGTTGTTGTTGCTAACAAAAATTACAAAGAAATTGTAATAAAAATAAAACCACCGCTACAGGTCATATTAATAAGAGAGTTTTTCTTTGTGTTTTTTTTTTAATAAAGAAAATTGTGGCGACAACGTGACAGTTTTATGACCCCGACCTGCTTTAAAAAGTACACTAAACTAAGCGTAGGGTATCTCCATTTAATGTTTTAAATTTCTTTAATGTTTTAATAGATTTTTTTTTTATATTCTTCATTTTGTTTTTATTAC
This sequence comes from Sarcophaga peregrina, assembly GCA_014635995.1. Lineage (NCBI taxonomy): Eukaryota > Metazoa > Arthropoda > Insecta > Diptera > Sarcophagidae > Sarcophaga > Sarcophaga peregrina. Next base: position 51,705,109 of record CM025790.1, on the reverse strand, counting down.
TATATTCGTAATAAATGAAAAATAAAAGAAAAAAAAAACGACTACAAAATATTTTTTAATTAATTTTCTTAGCAGGGGTAGCAAAAGGTTAAAAACTTCTTCATTTTAAATGGAATATTTATGTTTCGGACTTCTTTTACAAAATATTTCCTCTACTTCTTCTAATTTTTGTATTTTGTTTTACACGCGTATATGCCTAACTAAAAGATTAATAATTAATGTCATTTAACATCATAATTTATTGCTTAAAATATGAAAAAATAAAAAGAAAAAAGAAAAAAAATAATTCAAATTTAAATATTAAATTTCATCTATGAATACATACGTACGTACATATTTATGAATCTAACATCAAAGCAAAATCAAAAATTTATTAAATTCTAACGCTTCTAACTCTCTATTATTAAGATTTATTACTGAGAATAGTAAAAGTTTTTCAATTTCTAACATAAAACGTGTCTAATTTTGACCCGTGGATTGAAGAAGCGTGTGTTACTTTTAATAAATCCTCATGACTTTTAAATTTTTATTAATAAATTCTCATTAGCAACATACATAATTAAAAATCAATTCCACGGTTTAAAATCACAGGTAAATTAATAATTGTTAAGCCTATGCGAAAATAAAACAAAAAAAATATTATTAAATTCATCTTAAACAGAAGTAATTCATATTAAAGAAATATTCAGATACCCAACGTTTCAATAAAATTGAAAATCATTTCATTCAGCTATGATAATACTTATTCAGCAAGGAATCTTATATGATATATTAAAGAAATTTAAAAATATTTCTTTGTTTTTTAAATATACATATTTATTATTAAGATTCAGCTATTTTGAAAACAATTCAGCTGTTTTGAGAACAATTCAGCTGTTTTTTAAACAATTCAGCTGTTTTGAAAACAATTCAGCTGAAGAAAAATGAATTTATATTAATTATTGTTAAACTTTCATTTGATTTGTATAAGATTTTACTTAATTCAGCTAAGAAAAAAATGTAATTCAGCTACATCAATTATATAAAATTTAAAAAAAAAATATGTTTTATTATTATTGCTATTCAGCTTCGTTTAAGTTAGCTGAATTAACTACGTATGATCTCTAACCACCACATATAAAAGTTGGACATAAACAATGCCTTCAACAGTCTAAGGTGGACAGATGTGATAGAGGGCTTGAAGAAAACTTTCAATGTTCCAGCGTATTTGATGAGTGTTATTAAGGATTACCTCAGGAATAGAGTGCTAATATACGACACAAACCAAGGGTCAAGAAGAATGCAGGTCACTTCCGGAGCGGCACAGGGGTCTATATTAGAAGCGTTTTTCTGGAACGCGACTTACGACGAAATCCTAAGGATACTTTGCTAGGCGGATATGCGTACGATATTGCAGCAGTCATTAGCGGCAGAAACACAGACGAAGTCAAACGTAGATTACGACAAGTCACGATACGGACTAAACACTGGTTGGAATCTCACGGCCTACAGCTGGTTCTACTAACCAGACGACACATTCAGATCGAGGTCGAAATCTACATAGGCGACTTGGTTATTCCGACAAAGGAAATTTTCAAAACAAATTTGAATATGCTACAGCGAGTGCAGCTAGAATAACAACTCAACTAAGTAGACTGATGGCAAACATTGGTAAGTAAGAAGAAGCTACTCATGGAGGCCGGAAATAGCTTACTCCTCTATGGGTCTGAAATCTGAGCTTCTACTTTAAAAGTTCATTTCAGAACTAAAAAAACTACTGTCTTCGCAGAGAATAGCTGGTTTACGAATGATATCTTCGTATCGTATGGTTTCAGCCCAACTTGTCCTAGTAATAACCGGAATGACTTCCACCGCCCTGCAAGGAATTGAGCGCAAGATAATTTTCAGTGTCAGGCACAGTACGATCAATAGATTACTATACAACCCAGATGGCAATCGGTGACGGATATTTTAGAGAGTATCTGTATTGTATGGATAAATGCCTCCCCCCTAATTTTGTAGCTATGAGGAGAAAGACGATGCCGAACACACATTCTTCTGCTCTAGCTGGATCGAGAGCCGCCAGCGACTCGAATTATATTAATTAATTGAAATTTAAGACTCACATTGTACAGAAAACATAAGGCTAAGAACTCCAGAGGAACTCGAGATTTCAATTTCAATAAAGACCTTAAACTAGTTGCTTTGCTTATCCCGCCTTAAACCCAAATTGCAGTTGGGAAATAATATAGTGTGTGTTATGCAGCTCTTCCAAAGTCAGTTGAATGCTGTTGAGAGGTAAGGCGTAATACGTCTGAAAGAAATTGTGGAATTTCGAAAAAACACATTTGAAAATTCATGATGGATTCATTAATAAGTCCCCCCCAGTAGCTTGATGCCCGTGTACCATAGGGTGATGATACTCTCCCTTTTATATTTAGTTTAAATGTACTTCGGATATGACATTGGTTTACTTTTCCTAATGACATTTTTCCCCCTTGTATGTATAAAAACACCCACGAAGCGTCTCGTATCTTTTAGAACACAGGTATGAATGAGCAAAAATGAGAATCCGGAGCATCCATGGTAGGACGGGAAACATGCTCCTCCCATCCGAATATATTAATCATGTTGTAAATCAATTCTCGCACATAAAATATCTTGGTATTCATATTGATAAACGCTTAGCTAGCAAATTTCATATACAAGCAAAGTTAGCACAAATCGAGTAGCATCTTAGACTTTTGTGATAACATTCGTCAACAAAAGACAGACCCCGCATCTTTCACATTTAATTCAGCTGAACTATATGCAATTCAGCTTAATTAAAATACTTTTTTAATTTATTTAGATCGAATGATATTACAATCTTATATATTCGTATTTCAATTCAGCCATGTTAGCCATAATTCAGCTAGTCTTCAATATTACAAAATAAATGCTTCCACTAATATTACACGTTTTAAACCTATTTTCTTAAATTCAGATATGCTAACAATAATACAATGAAGTCAGATTGTTTAAGTTAATAATTCTCAATTCAGCATTGAAAAATTAACATTTCTTATAATTTAGCAGAGCTTCAACAATATTTTTCCTAATACAGCAATGATAACAGCAATTCAGCTAAGTTAAAATAAAGTTTAATTATTTTTCCTTAAACATGCTTCACTTAATTCAGCTATGCTTAATGTAATTCAGCCAAGAATTTAATGTTTCGTATGATATTTTAGGTTTTAAACAATAGTTTTTGTGAATTAAGCTTAGATAACAGCAATTCAGCTAAGCTGAAATATTGTAAAATAAATATTTTTTATTATCTTAAAGTCTTTCAAGACTAAAATGCCTAATTCAGCTGTGATAATTGGAATTCAGCTCTGTTTGTTTTATCACTGAAATGGAATTAAAAACAAATTAATTTTTTTTTTAAATTACATATCAATTTAGCGATTCTTGTAAAGCAATTAAGACAATAAATAGCCTTTGTTTTGTAAGGCCTAACAATTGCCCTCAACCGAGCAGAACTATAAAGCCAGCATACATTTTTGGTTCCCAGAAACGATAACGGAAAAAAAGAACAATTTAAACTCTGTTCACACCAGAAAAAGGTACGCATGAGCGAATTTTTTCTGCCGATTAGTTTTGTTAATTTTTTTTTTCATTTTTTTTTTTTCGGGAAATCGTAAATTAAATTGAAAATTAAATAGACAATCAAATTAGACCCACAAAAATAGTTTACGCAGGCGCCTCTATCAAGGCATGTGTATTTATTCAAACACCGTATGAATGAAGTGAATAAATTGTTTGTGTACATACGAGGGTATGTACATATGTACTTAGGAATTAGCAGTCATGTATACATTTAAGGTGATAATAAATGCGTTATAATTGAAATTGGAAAATTTCCCCACTTTAATGGGGTTTTAAAGAGTTGTTAAAATGAACTGAACTGTGTACGTTTTTTTTCTGTTTGCATTTGCTTACAAAAAATAAAAAAATTTATTTAATTTTTTTTTAATTTTTAATTATTTTTTTTTACATTTTTTTGTTGTTGCTTACAAAACTACTACTTTTTTTTTATTGTTTTTTACAAAATTTATTTGTCTAATTAAAATTCTTTATTTTTATTGGTTTTCTTTCATTGCAGGTATGTATGGTTTGTTAATGAAATTTTATTTCAAGCCGTCTTGCAAAGCCTATTTCGCAATTGAAGTCTTCAAAAGTTGCCAAAATTAAAAAAAAAGACCCCGAATGAAGAGAAACGTGCAAATACCGGATGGCCAGTTGCTTATCGGTATGAAATCGCTTGTAAGTACACGTGTAGGCTTAACACTTTTTATGACAGTTTAAACTCAATTTTTCAAGAGACAGTGGTTTAGTATGCATAAAAATATTCTAAAAAATGTATAAAGTTTTCTATTCAGTTGAGATGAAAATTTTTTTTAAATAAGATTCGTAAACATTTTCAGCAATTCAGCTAAGAATTAAGTAATTCAGCTAACATTAAATTACACAATTCAATTAAAAATGTCTATTGTTTTTATTTCTCAAAAGGAAATTTAAACCAAACATCTTTAAATTATTTACTCATCAGTAATTTGCTTAATTTATCAATTCTTTAACTATTCAGCTAAGGTTAAACGAATTCATCAAAGCAAAAATACTCTTTTAAAAAAATTTCGTGCGATTTTCAAACATTTTCCATCAATTCAGCAAAGATTAAATGAATTCAGCAGTGAAAATTACACATTTTCTCATGTTTGCTTAATAAAGTTTTCTATGAAAATATCTAAAAATTGAAAACTCTTATGATATTTGCTTAATTTATTAATGTTTTTTCAGTTTAGTTACGGGTAAATGTATTCAGCACAATTAAAATACATTAAAAGATTAATTTTACAGCATTCATAAACATTTTCTTCAATTCAGCTAAGATTAAAGTAATTCAGCTAAGAAATATTAATTTTTTTTTATTTATTCTGTAATAAAAAGAAAAATGGAAACAATTTAGTTTTCGTATAATAAATTTAACGATGGTAGTACCTCGGCATTAATTACTCTTCAGATATTTACATTAATTAATAATATTTTTTTTTTATTCAGCAATGGTTAAAAGAATTCAACAAAGTCACAATACAACTGATATGTCATAATATTCGTAAATTTGTTTCTTCTATTCAGCTGAAAATTATTCAATTATTTTTGACAGCTTTAAAGTATTTAGTAATACGATTTTTGTAATTCATTAAATATTTTTGTCATTCAGCTAATGTTAAACTAATTCAGCAATCTTAAAATATAACTAAAATGAATTTGTGTTAGATTTGGCTATATTTTTCATCAATTCAGCTAGGGAAAATCGAATTCAGCAAATTTCAAGCAGTCCTAAAAATGAATATTTAAATGTAAACCAATTTCAAAGATTTTAAAAAGACTTTTAAAAGTTTTATAAGCGTCTACCGCTCGTAGATGAAATTGACATACACAATCCTAACAATTAGGTTGTAATCTTTACTATTTAAGTGAGTTAAGTCACTAAAGTTAGACTGCCATGGCAGTCAATGCGTTAAATCGGCTTTCGTCTGATCTTAAATTTATAATTCAACTGTAAAATTAATGTTCACATTAATACAATTAAACTAATTCCGCTGCGATAAAAATTAGTCAGCTGAGAAAGAAACACATAAGTTTTACAAATTATATGAATTATTGCAGTACGTTAGCGTAAATTAGAAGTGCGGTGCATAATTTAAGTGATAAATATTAATTCCTGTCATGCTTAATGCGTAATAAATGCCTTTTAATGCAATTCAGCTAAGATAAAAGCTATTCAGCGAAGGATAAAAGTCAGTTATATAATTAATATTTTATTCAGCTGTTATAAAAGTAATTCAGCGTGCAAAACTTCTCCAAATTTAATACAATATAATTAAATTCTCATAATTGGTTACGTGAGCCCTGGTAATTAATAAATAATCATTCCAGTTGTACTTCTCTAATCTAATATAAAAAAATATTTTTAATTCGTTTTTATTTATTATATGCCTGTCTTAAAAATTATAATTTTTGATTCAATTATCAATACAAAAAAAAAAAAAAATAATACAAAATGAATTCAACGAGATGGAAAATTGCCAATCTTATAAATAATTTAATTGAAGAAGCTTTAAAAGTTGTAATTTAATAACTACATTTAAATAATCTATGTAGGGTGTTCCAACAGCGGCTTACTTCAGATGTTTGGCGTTTGAACCATAGCCTTAGGTTTAATAAGCCATCACACACACAGACTACGGCGATGACTATGTCGTAGAAGACATCAAAGTATTATTTTTTGTCTCACATAGTATCTCACCAGTAGATGAAGGCCAGTGTTTCTCTTCTTCGCCATCTCTGCAGAATTCATTTGTCCATGTGTCCAAAACCGATGTGTCTTACATGTGTGTGTCCCCATAACGCATTCGATGACAGGGTTTCCTCGATTTGGTCCTTCCAACGGATATAAAGTCGTCCTCTTCGTCGACTTCCGCAGATCCCCGCATTAAATATCTATCTCGCCGAAGCATTCTCCTCCATATGAACGAAATGGCCGAGCCAACGCAGCCGCCGGATATTAATAAATTAATCGTTGAGAAACTCATACAGTTCACTGTTGAATCGGATGCGAAAATCATCGCCAACTCTCGCTGGACCGAAGGTCTTATGTAGGACTTTTCTCCCGAATACTTTCAAGGCTGCTGCATCAGTCCTTAATAGGGTCCATTAAGTGACTTGTAGGGTATTCGTTTTATCTTAAGAGGGAGGTCTCTGCTACTCTATTACCTATTGAGACCATAGTAGCACCTGTTGGCAAGAATAATACCACACTTGATCTCCGGACTAACATCGTTGTAGGTGAGAATCAATACGCCAAACGTCTCCCGACTTTGTTTTGCTCTTATTTACTGCCGGACCTATTGTAGTAGTAGTTACATCTCGCTTGGTACGTCCAATGATGACGTTGATGTCGTCAGCGTATGCAAGCAACTGGACACTTTTTTTTTCAAAAAAGTGCCATTGCGATGCATTTCCGCCTTTCGTAGAACACTCTCCATGACGAAATTGAAGAGGTCGCATGATAAGTGTTTGCCTTGTTTGGAACCTCACACGGTATACCTTGACGGATCTGCAGAAATTGTTCAACGTCATTCTGCATAGCCTTATCAGCTTCGCAGGAATACCGAGCTCAGACATTGCGACAAAAACACGATCACTTATGGGTTTTAAGTCGACAAAACGATGTTGGGTGTGTACTTGTTTTTCGTGAGTCTTTTCTAGGATTGGGCACAGTGTGAAAATCTTGTCGATGGTGGACTCTGAACCGTTACTTCACCTCTAATAAGTCAACGCAAATGTCTTACTAGAGTACGACGACAAATTTTGATGGAAAAATCGTTTTCAGCGATGAGGCCCATTTCTAGATCGGTAGGTACCGATGATATATTTGAAGTAATGCAAATCCACGTGAAATCCAAAAACGTACAATACATCCAGAAAAAGCCATTGCTTACTATAGATTTTAGCCTAGCAGCGTGATCGGCCCATATACCTTTGAGAATTACCGACTTACTTGAACCTGAATTTGATGATTCTAACGATTTGTGATTTTTATAAGGCGGTACTAAGTGCCACATACTTCATGGGACATTTTTATATTCTGCATATTGAAGATATGGTCGTCCTACGTAGATATGATGCGAAACAGCCGCCGATATCGTATGATTTAAGTGTGTTAGTTAGACTTTTACATGCACTCGTATTTCTGATTAAGCCACACAACGCCAACATAACTCAGATCACTGGTTAAAAATCTATCCAGAAAAGTCGTGAGAGTCTGGATTTGAACGACGTTTCTGTGGTTTACTTAAATTGAAAGATAGGAAGCGTGTTGAAAAAAATGTTTATTTCATATACTTGTATTGCCCACTGTGCTTTACAATTCAACCAGTTTTATTTATGTCTAACGTAAATATTTTTAATTAAACTTTTTGAAAGCAAAATAAAAGCAACAAAATGAAAAGTTATTCCAGCAATTAAAAAAAGTTTATGGCCATATCAAGACATAGAAAAAATGAAACAAAAAAGTACGCAAAAAAATCGAGGCCTATAACTTTTTTTTTAAATTCATTTGTTTAAACTTCAACACAATTCATCCATCCATCCATCCATTCATTTATTCATTCGCTCATTCAATCAATTATACAATTGTTCAGTCATACCAGTCATTGATTTATTATTAGCATTCGCTGTCACTTTTTCTATGCAAAAGTCCCCTACAAAGTGTTTTGTATGGCTTGTAATTTCGTCCAAGGATTGGTAACATTTATTGGTTTTTATCTTTAAAGTACTAAAAAAAAGTACTATTGAAAAGTGTATCAGTTTATTTGGTTTAATAATTTCCTTGTCATGGCATACTAGGTAACATTAAAATTCCAGGAAGTGTACAATTTAAAAAATGAGTACCTTTTTCTTATTTAAAATGGTACTAAATTGGTACTTAAAACCGCAGTTATAAATTTAAATAAAATGCAATACTGATTTCCAAACCTTAATTCGCAGTGATGGTAGCAGAATTAAAGTCTACTGTCCAACGAAGAAATAGTGTTTTATATTTGTTCATTACAATCCTCCAGTTAGGATTTCGACCTAGCTTCTCACACATAGAAATAGTACTACTACTTGAAATTAAAGTACCAAATCTTCAGAAGTATTAAAAGTATAAAATTTCCTTTTAAATTAATTTTCAATAAATTTGTGTGTTTTATTTTTTAAAAAAGTATTTTAAATTTGATCTTGGTACTATGTAGCACATTTGGTACCAATTTGTGTACTATTTAAATTACAATACTTTAGTAATATGGTACCAAAAAATTCTACAATATATTGTAATAAATGTAACAAAGCCCCCTAAAAAGCTTTTTGATTTTTAATTGATTTAATTTGTCCATTTAAAATCCTGCCTCTTGTGTTTGTAGTTTAAAAATTAAGTAAAAGTACTTTTATTTGTTAAGTTTCGCTTTTAACTTCAAGGTGAGGGGGATTTTTAAAATCCCCTTCTTTAAAAAGTTAAATACTTTTATTTGGTACCATTATAGCATGAGTGTTTTTTTAATAAGTAGCTTTTTAAAAGTACTTTTTTTTGTCACAACGTTTTATTTATTTGCAACTAATTGTAGTTGAAGTCGCCGTGGTCTAGTAGGTAGTGTGCTTGCTTTTTAGACGTAAAGTCAGGGTTCGAATCCCAGGCCAGGCATCAAAATAAAATACAAAAAGTATTTCTTCGGCGACTTCCTCACAGCAGATTTCTGACAAAAACTCTGAGAGTAAATAAAATTGCCATGAAAAGTTTCACAAAAATCTGTCGTTCGGAGTCGGCTTTAAACTGTAGGTCCCGGCACTTATGTATAAAATTAACACACACAACATAAGTAGTGTGAGAAACTGGGTCAATAATTCTGACTGAAGGGTTGTAATTGTATATTGTATACCTTCTTCTAGTTGGAAGTTTATAACTTCACCTCGGCGTCTTGATGAGTAATGGCGAGGTTAGGTACACTTTAAAAGTACTTTAAATAGTATTATTATGTGTTACATAACTTTAATTCCTTAACTTAACTTACTATTATATTTTAGTTAATCCAGTTGGTACTTTTGATGAAAATAATAGGCTCTTTTTAAACTTTTTTTAAACTTATTTTGCTTTCCTAAAATCATTATTTTTAATTTGTCCCTTAGATTAGGTTAGGTTGGAGTAGTAGCTCTGATATCACAAACCTCACTTGAGCACGCATAGCGTCCCGTTGCGATCCCACGGGTGAATGCAGTCCCTGTACTAACCTCCACTACTACTAAGTTCCACCAAAATCAGGGAAAAGGAAGAAGTTGGTCAGTACAAGGGCAGTACACAATTTGTCCCTGCATAAGTCCTAAAATTATTAATTTTTTTCTTATCGTGCTTTTTAATTAAGATTAAAGTAATTACTCCTTAAGGTACTATTTTTGCCTTTCAATAGGTATTTTTTAATTACAACCCCACCCCATTACATTTCTTAGGAAATTTATTAAACCAAGACCTCTTTTGCTGCTTGGTTTTGGTACTATTTAATTTCCCTTATTCGAAAGGAAAGTAAAAATTTGTATTTGGTGCCTTTTATTTTTAGTATTAGTACTTAAATTCACTTACTTTTACAAACTAAATACTTTCTTTTGACACTACTTTTATCACAAAATTCTTACTTGTCAACGCTTTTTATAATTTACAATATTGGATTTTAAATGAATTGAAATAAAAGTACCATAATTTAGTACCAAATGCTAAAAAGTTTGTGAATGTTTAAAACATTTTGTGACAATAAAAAATGCTTTTTTTTTTTTATAAGAACATTCTGAATGTGGTACTATTTATTGTCTTATCATTGGTACTTCTCAGTATGTAACTACATTAACAACACTTAGTTTTATAAAGGATTCTCGCAGGGGCAAGTTTTCTAGTGAAATGAGCATTCACTTGTATTTAACACTATTTTTACCTATCACAACCAGGTACTATTTTTGCCTTACCAAAGATACTTTTCTACTTTATTACATTAGATGATAGATTTTCTTTCTAATCCCTATTCTAAGGTTTGTCATTGAAATGGATTTTTATTTGGTACCTTGGTATCCTGCCATATTAGTTTTAATTCATACTTTCATTAGAAACAGATATTTTTAGACCTAATTTTAAGGGTTTTCTTATACTAAAGGGTGATTTCTTAAGAGCTATAGGAAATTTAAAAAAAAAAGAACATAAAATTCAGAAAAATGCATGAAATTTTTATTTGAATCGATAGTACGGTGCATATAATTGAATGTTTAAAGATTATTTCATGCAAATGTTGACCGGGACTGCACCTCAAATGGTCCATCCGCTAAGGCCAATTTTTGCATACACTTTCCAACATTTCGACCGGTATCTCACGAATAAATGCTTCAATGTTGTCTTCCAATGCGTCAATTGAAGCGGGTGTGTCTGTATATACATCTGTTTTAACATTGCCCTACAAAAAATAGTCTAAAGCCGTTATATCGCACGATCTAGGCGGTCAATTGACCGGTCCCGAACGTGAAATAAAATGTTCACCGAACTTCCCTCTTCTTACGCGCGAAATGTGGGATGTGGTACCGTCTTGTTAAAACCACGTCATATGCAAGTCTTTAGAAATGCTTCACACCTAAAACCTTTTGCAAAATTTTTCACGTTGTTGAGTAACGGGGACCCAATTGCTACGAACAGCGTCGAATCGATAATTGATGCTCATCATTAACACTGGCCGATACAGTTGCGATATTTTCTTCAGTTCGCACTCTACGTCACCATATTGGTGGTTTAATGTCCAACAATGAAAATTTGTGGCGGAATTTAGTCCCAATAGCCCGAATAGCCGCTTAAGAGGGTCGATTAAACTGATCATAAAATGGAAGAAGCGCGGGATGAGCTTTCTTAACAGAGCACGCATTTTGATCGTTGTTCATTTGTAAGACGATTCATGGTTTAATTGTAGACTAAATTGAAGATGTTTGTCAATGAAACAAAACACTAAACGTACATGAGCTATTTAAACCAGTGTTGCCAAAAAGATAATACCTAAAAAAATCACCCTTTATATTTGGATATTTTATGTTTTTACAATTTATGTGAATAATTCCGTTAATAATACATTTTTATTTAGTACTTTTCCTTTGAAATAGGTTTTCATTCGGCACTAATTCATTTATTGGCAGTTTTATTATAAAATAATTTGTTTTGAACATAAATTTTTTACCTGCTAAAAATTAACAGAATCAAGGCTTTATATTCCTTTGAAATTGAAGTTTTTAATTTAGTACCTTTTGGGTACTATTTATTTATATTGTTTTGTTTATTGTTTTTATTGCATTTGCTTTTTGTTTAAAATTTCCTGGAAAAGATTGCTTTACATGACGGTTTTTCTATCTTTTTTTTTTCTTGTAATAAAACGGCAATAATTTTTTCATTCAATGAAAAAGTACCTAAAAAATCTCGTAATTTTATAAATTTTTTCTATCATTATTAGGTGAAGTTTTTTTTTAATACTATTAAAGTACTTTAAGTACTATTAAAGGCAGGTACTAAGTACTATTAAAGACTGGTACAGTAATACCTCGGTTTGTGTCGCCTCGTTCTGCATCTGCTTCGTAGTTGCATCTCTTTAAAATTTCTGTGATTTCAAAGGTCAGACATCAAAACGAAAAATATTTCTTCGGCAACTTCCTCTCAACAGATTTCTGGCAAAGACTCTGAGGGTAAAAATTGCCATGAAAAGCTTCTCAAAAATCTGTCGTTCGGAGTCGACTGTAAACTGTTGGTCCCGCCATTCATGTATAAAATTAACGCACACAACATAAGTGGTGTGAGAAGCTAGGTCGTAATCCTGACTGAAGGGTTGTAATGGCCAATTATGTATGTGATTTCGAAGTTGCGTCGTTAGTGCTTCGATTTGCGTCGTTAATACGAAAATGTTTGTACAAAGCTGGAACAGAAAAAGGGGATTTCCCATTTAAATCTAGTGCAAATTCGAAGTTCTATCTTTTTAACACTTCTGTGACTTCGAAATTGCGTCGTTTTTGTTTCAGTTTGCGTCGTATGAAAATGTATGAAATAGAAAAAGGGGATTTCCCGTTCAAGTCTAATATAAACACATACATACATATGTATGCATTTATGTTGCCTGATGGTTGCAAGTTGTTATAGGTCGTTAGTAAATTAAATGTTTTTTTATTGAAAAATCTATTTTTTCAGGTAAACGTATGAATCTCAGAACCTTAATTGGTTGAATGAAAATCAATACAAATTCATGGAAAAACGTGCTTTGTTTTGCGTTGCATTTCTTTAGGCCCTATTAGCGACACAAACCGGTGTATTAGTGTATTTGAAATTCGTCATGGACTTTAGTAATTTTTCTTACGAATTCTTTCTTTTATTGATTGCTTGAGTAGTCATGAATATTTTATTTTTCGTTTTTTCGTTCAAAAGTTTGATTGATGATTAATTCATTGCTTTTGTTATAATTTGTTTCCAATTTTGAATGGGGCCGCCGCTACAAGTTTCCAACTCTAAAGAACTTTGTTAAAAACTGCGTAACAAAAGAATGTTGACTTCGTCGTTTAAGTTTTGTAAGACTAAGGAAAATTGCATTTTTTTTGTTAAGGATAAGTAGAGGTATAAGAGTATTCTGTTCTTAGCATTTTTTTTAAGAAATTTTAAATTAGTGTACTCTGGCTATTAATTGATCAAAATTCAATGCTGGGAAATTTTATGCAAATGCTCCTTTAGCCCAAAGATGCTAACAACCAGGGTTCTACCTTAAAGATGTCCATAATTTGTATTGCTTTTTAAATAATAAAAATTATTTGCTGAATTTTTCAACGTGAAAAGCGTAGTAAAATTTACCAGGGTCAACTTTTACTATTTTTTACAATTTGTCGGTCTTGGCGGGCAGTAGGTTTACGATGTCATCCACTTCCTGGCTTTCTTTCCCCGTTATTTGTTTGAGTATATCACGCTTAATCCGCCAAACCTTTGATTTGTTGATATGAAATTGATTACGCAATTTTATTCATTGATTTGCTTTCTTCTAAGGTCCTTATAATGGCAAATTTACTATCTGGTGACAGCTGTTTCTATTTAAAAATCCACAATTTGCAAATTTTTCATTAGACTTTTATTTTAATTACTCTAGTCGATCTCGTTTTACCTTTAACATATTTGTTCCCGCTTGATTTGTTCACTTTTTCTTTTAAATAGAAAAAAAAATTACCTAGAAAGAGAAGCAAATAACTCCAGTGGGAGTCGCACGTAAATTCTTTCGGGACGCCAACTTATCCTTGATCAATAAGGAGTCCTGCTTCAACGCTAGGTTCACTTGCCCCTCAATTGATAGAAGGCGCAACAATCAGTTACTTGGTCGTAACATCATCTCGATCACAGTGGCCACCACTTTCTTGGTCAATGCCCATCTCTTGCGAGTTGCAGATGTATGTTAGTTGGTTCTCCAATCCTTGTCAATTTGACGGAGCTATCATCCATTGATATTAAAGGTATAGTCTCGTTTATCAAACTTCCTGGCTGGTTTTCCAACGAGGAGCAGTCGTGTTTTAAATGTGCAGTCCTTGCACTGACTAACTTCTCTCTCCTTAGTTCAGAGACTGCGTTCACCTGTGGTGTCACAACGGGCCCCTATACGTGCTCCAGTGAGCGTTTTTGTATTAAGCTACCACAATATCCTAACCTAACCTAACGTGTTCATGATTATACCATTGTGAAGCTTCCATAGAAATGTCGTGTTGTGTTGGTCATCATGTTCAACTTGATATCAACTTGACAATCAAAGTTCGATTCTGCGTGTAGGCAAAAGAATATTTATCAAGGTTTTAAATTGCACCCAGCTTCAATCAACAACCGTCATTACAGGAGAGTCAAGCAGCGTAAGACTATAAAAGTAAAGTCCACAACCACCACTCTCAACATGCAGATGCTGTTTTTTCTACGGACCCAGAGATTTTTCAAAAAAGTTTCAGCTCCTGCCTACATGCCCACGTACCAATAATGATCGAGAACGTAGGTGTTGGTTTGAGAAAGTTTGGAAGTGTTTTACTGAAGGCTTATTTGGATCTCTTAAAAGTATTGATCTTCTACTGCTTGATGCTGTATTAATTTGATAATTTTTTTATTTAAAATTTTTTTTTTTTTTGTTTTCCTGTAATTTCTTGTAATTTTTTCTACAAGTTCTTCGATTTTCTTATTTTTATTTCATTTTTGTTATTGGGTCTGTGCCTTTATTGTAAGGCTTGTTAAAATTGTAATTGCAAATCTATCATTATCGCTATCAATTAATGTTGTTGTTGTTGTTGACGATATTGTAATTCCTCATATTCTCATGTTATTCTGTGTGCCTGTCCAATGGCTATTGAGGATTGCTGTCTGTTTGGCTCTTAAGGTCTTGGAAGTCTGCGTAATTTTTTCGTTTTTTTTTGAATTTTTCTTTTTTCCTTGGTTTCGTTGATTTTTTTTTTCTTTTTCTTTTTCCAATTATTTTGAGTTGTAAAACGGAAATAATGGTTTTCTTATTTTTTTTTCTTTTGTTGTTGTTGTTGTTTTCTTTGGCTCCACATAATATTATGGTCAATGAAAGAGGAAATCAGGGTTACAGAAAAGGGCAACTGTTTAATATTCTCGATAATAAAGTGTGTGGGCTCCCCTCCATCGCCCTCCCCTTTTGAACCGCCCATACATATGTCTGAGATAATTTGCATACGTAATCATTTTCATAATGTTGGGCTTGGCTTGGCTTTGCTTGTCTTGTGGGCAATGAAAAAAAAAAGTTTAGAACAGAATCGAATAGAAAAGAAAAGACAGAAAAAATTCTTGAATTTGTTTTCCCTATAAATGTCTAGAGAAAAAGCGCCAACGCCAAAGAAAATTAAGGAAATTCCATAAATATCTACGAATTGTTTTTTCTATTCCCATTGAACTCGCCAAATAAAGCGTATAGCTTAGAAGGAATTTCTGTTTTTATTAACACCATGAGTCATAGATTAATTTTAAGTGGCATTTCCGAAATACGAAATGTTCGGAGAAGAAAGAAAGAAAAAAACTTTTATTTTTGCCTTATCAAAGCAAATCATTGAAATAGAAAAGTTAACATTCAACTTCTGTAAATAAAATTCCATGAATTTAAAAGCGAGTATTTTTGTTGAAAGGGCATTTTAAAGAGTTCTCGTTAAAAGGTTACACTGTCCTAAACTTAACTACTGGCTCTGATATGATATGATATGATATAATAGACAGTGAAGTCTGCAAAAAGTTCCACTTTGATCACTTACGCATGACCAGGTTTAAAATCTTTATCACTACAGTATTGTCCTTCGCCGAGGTATTGCCTAATATACTATCATGTATACCATGTGCGGTATACCTTGCTGCTTGATTATAAATTCTTATAGGTTTTCAACGTTAAGACGCTTCAATCTTTACCAAATAATCCACCCATCTGAAGAGCGCAACTTAATAACTAAGAAGGTCATGGCCATTATAGTCAACATATACACTGAGCGTCATAAGTGAGTCGGTACCCACTATAATTTTAAATTTTCTTTTATAAAAACATATACTTGTAGGATAACAATAATTTTGTTTTTTGTTTTAAGATTTTATAAGTAAAACTGTTAAACTGTAGGCCCCGCCACTCGTATATAAAATTAACGCATACAGCATGAGTGGTGAGAGAAGCTAGGACGTTGTACAATAAGTCAATTAGACCTCCGGGTACTGTACTTGTCACAGTTGACAAGTACACGTCCTCTAACCTAACCTCATCTAACTTAACATTTTTATTTTTGGAAATTTATTCAACTATTCCCATTTACTTTTCTCGCTATCCTAAGTAAATGAATTATTTCAGTGGTGTTTACTCACTTTTGGCGCTCAGTGTGTATAAGCCCACCAATACCCTGCGTTTAGTTAACGACTAATTGATCTGATATCATCTAAGGGCATGCTAGTGTACACCAATCACTTGTTTAACTGGCAAAACTGTACAGAAAACTCTGCCTCCCGAGCATTCTCACCACACTCCCTATTAATTAAGAAGTGAAATTATAGGCTCATTGTACTCACAAGACTGAGAGAGAAACTGCAAAGCCGTTGCATTAAAGAGTTGCTTATTTGGGAAATGCCTTATGGTAACAAAGGCGTCGTTCTGATGAGAAGTGGGACACCGAATTATTCATTAGTGCCTTCACATTGGCATCTTTTTGGAGAAGAAATGAGATTCAGTCACAACATTGGCTGCTTCATTAGAGCGTAAAGTAGAGTTGAAAACCCCAACTCCACTCCTGTCCACTTTGTCGGATTAAAACACCTAAGGACGATAACTCCATGAAACATAAAGCAGTTACCGAATACGAAATGATGGCTGCATAAAAGTCGTCGTAGTCTAGTAGGTAGTGTGCTGGCTTATTAGACTTAAAATCCGGGTTCGTATCTAAGATCAGGCATCAAAATGAAATCAGCGGATTTCAGAGCAAAAGCTCTGATAGTAAATAAAATAGCCATGAAAAAGTTTCCTAAAAATCTGTTGTTCGGAGTCGACGTTAAATTGTAGGTCCCGATACTCACGTATAAAATTCACGCATACAACATGAGTTGTGTGAAAAGCTAGGCCGTAATCCTGACTAAAGAATGGATGTTATGGCCAATTATGTATGCAAGTATGTATGTAGGTAAAAGTCCCGGATAATTACACCGGAGAAGCTCTATTGTTCGCATCATCACTATACTTCTGCTAGAATTTATTTTAAAACAATCAAAAATTAAATAAAACAAATGCTGTCAAGCATCTAATCACACTACGAAGGAATATTGTATTGACTTTCGCGACTTTGGCTCCAATATAACTGTATTAGACATAATATTAGGGTCTCACTCAGGTCTACTAAATTAGAAATCTAATCAAACAGTTTGAAGAATTCATCAAACCCATACTAACACTAATGATGGAGGCTAGAAAAAAAGAACGTGAGGATTTTCAATATGTGCCATACGGCTTTGGAGACAAAGCAGAAAAACCACAGTAACTGTAGACAGTTCACTAGGAACAAGTGCCAGAAAAATAATATTCTAATAAAGACACTTTCAGCACTTAAACACTCTAGCCAGATGGATCTTTGTCATAAGAATTTTTCTGCGATGTATACAAACCTAAAGACATTCATTGGATTTGTGTAGGTTTAGTCGTTTTGACGGAACCTATTCTAAGTTGGCTGACGCGTGGTTAAATTTATTAAAGGAAGTTTAGTGTGAGTTGGCTTATTAGTCGTGAGAATACGGTTCAAAATTCAGATCTCTGGCAAAAACTCTGGGAGCGAATAAAATTGTCATGAAAAGTTTCTTAAAGTAATGTATCATTCGAAATGGACAACGTAACTGAAACTGTAGGTCCTGCCACTCATGTATAAAATTAATGCACTCAATATAAGTGGTGTATAAAGCTAGATCGTAATCCTAATTATTGTAATGATCAATTAGGCAGGTATGTACTAGTATCGTTTTTTTGGTACTCATAAGTACTTATGAAATTTTGAGTATAAGTGAGTCAACAGTATTGAAATTCAACTATGCACTCTGATTCGTTCATACTGTCTTAGCATTGATTTATGAGTACAGATTTCAATAAGTAGGACGTTTACATCAAACTCATAAAATTCGAATTCCAATTCATTCACAAAATTTACAGCCTTAGTTGTTGTTGCATTTACAAAAAAAGAAGAAAGAAAAGACAAAGACAACTAACACACAAACGTCAAGTAAGTATTGTAGTGTTCATTTGCGAATCATACTTAGTTTGTGCTTCGTGTCTATGTTGAGTCATGGGGAGTCAAAATCAAACTTCATGCGTATTGTTAACTATGAGTACGATGAGTACTTCAAACTTTGAATATGAGTAGTATGATTATAAGATTAAAATAAGTTGAATGTGTATAAGTAGCAGAAATTATGAAAATGACTCGAATCTACTCATCGTTTTGAATGCTCATTGCTGATCTCTGGTATGTATGTAAAGGAAACCTTTACAGTTAATTTACAATTTTAAAATTTTGTAATTATTGTGCCGCTGTCTCTTGAAAAAATTTCTTTGTAAAGTCGTAATATTTTCGAGCAGTTCGTGATTAATTTTTAAATCCTAAAAAAATTTGCCTTTAAATCGGTTCGTTTTTTCGGCTTTTCACATGCTTAATTGCGTAATAAATCCCGCAATGGCCTGTTCTATTTCCGCCATTTAAATAATATTATATCGTAACGACAATCTCGATGTAAGTTTTCTCAAAATACCCTACACGAAATTGAGTGTGGCAATAGTGATGTTCATGTCGAACATCAACCTGATTTACTAACTAGATTATAAAGCCTTAGAATTCAATCTGTATTAGGCAATATGAATTCCTAATCGATGTTACTTGCCATACAGATATTTTCTCTTAAAACTACATTCATTTCTTGGCAAATCAAATGGTTTCAATAGATTCAAAGAAAATATTGGTGCAATGGGTTCATTCGATTTCCGGGTACTGTACTTGTCTTAATTGACAAGTACACGTCCTCTGACCTAGCAAATTTTCACGTCTAGTAAAAATCGGTTTGGCCAGATCCAATGCTTAATACTTAGTCCTTAAATGGGAGTTGGATGAAATGCGGAGATGGGAAATGCCAACGCACGCTTCCAAGGCTTTCGAGATTATAATTACTTTAATAGGAGACAGCATTTGTTGGAACAATGGTGTCCGGTTTGTGGCCAATGCATAATTTCTGTGACAATGTGTCTGTGGTCCAATAAAAAATCTCTATGAGCATATCAAGTGCTCGAGTGGATGGTTGCTTTA
Source organism: Sarcophaga peregrina (assembly GCA_014635995.1). Taxonomy (NCBI): domain Eukaryota; kingdom Metazoa; phylum Arthropoda; class Insecta; order Diptera; family Sarcophagidae; genus Sarcophaga; species Sarcophaga peregrina. The sequence goes on along the minus strand of CM025790.1, from coordinate 51,685,654 downwards.
GTCCTTTAATTATTTCCCGTAGCTATTCTACTAGTCAGTGTATGGCAGGCAGTATATTTTGCATGAAACCTTTCTTATTTATATTGGAACCGTGTTTATTTATCCACACTCAATACGTGGGAAGCTTTTTATAAAGCGTTTATGGATTAAGAATAATTAAAAATTTTTTATGCGGCTTTTAAAATTGACTGAAACTGACAAAGTCAAAAGCAACCTTCTAAGAAATAACGTATGTATGTAAGCCGTTGCCGATTTTCATTTGAAGTACAGCAGCAACAACAACAAAAACAAATAAGCGTAACCGTTTGTAAGTGAAATATATTTTTATGGCCCTTTTTTTTTTTGGTAAATTAAAGAAAAAAAAAAAGAAAAGAGAAAAAAATTCTACGAAATTATTGCAATCGAGTTGGCGGCTTTAAAGAGTTGTTTTCATCGTAAAATTTCAACACCATTTGGAACAATTTGTAGTTCAATTTGGATAAGCCGCTCACTTTAGAAGATTTAAAGCCTCAAAAACCGAAACCGAAACCGAAATGAAGAAAAGAAGTGTCGCAAATTGTTAACAGCTAATAAATAAACACAGAAAAAAATGTTAAATTCTTTAATTTTTTTTGGCATTTCGTCGTATGTGATATCAAATGGTTTTTAAATGAAAGAAGTAAGTGACTTCTTAAGCAGACTGTCACGCTCACTCACGTATGTATGTGAAAATCAACCAACCAACCAACCAACCAATTACGTGATATACATTTTTGATAAATTTATGGGTTTATGAAACCTTTTTGAAGAATCAAAGACAACACAAGCCCAGAAGAAGAAAACAATGAAAGATAAGAGAGAGAGAAAAAAGAGAAAAAAAAAAACAAAGCCTGGCTTATATAAAACGCCCATTAAAAACTTATTTAAATTTTAACATTGTAAAAAACATTAAAAACAAAAACTATTCACTTACCAAACAAAAAAATTAAAATAAAAAACAAAATATTCTTGAATGTTTTATGCTTTACGGATTTTATTTGGAATTTTTTGTTTTTATTTTTTTTTTTTTATTTTTATCGAAAATCAGTTCTCGATTTGATTGGAATGACAGATTTGGATTAAAAAATTAAAACGTAAATTTTTTCAATTTTTTTTCTTCCTTTCTTAAGAATTTTTAATGTGAAATTAAAAAACCAAATTCTTAATTTTTTTTTTTTGTATCTTAATTAAATATTTAAATATTAAGTGAATGTAAAAATTAATTAAATTAAAATTTTTTAAATATTTTAACAAACGTAAATGGTTCTAAAATATATTAAAAACCACCACATACTATATTAGCTCTGCAAAATCCATACTAAACCATAACTCTGAACTATTCGGAGATTCTTTTGAATAGGCTTAGACTACTAATATCCCTCAATATCAGCTCGCTTAATCCATACATTAATAATTGATCATTACTATCCTTCAGTTCGGTTTAGGGTCTCGCTTCTCACTCTCACCGTCACTTATATTGTGTATGTTAATTTTTATACAATTGTGGCGTGGGGCTACAGTTTAAAGACGATTCCGTACGACAGATTTTTAAGAAACAATTATATTATATTTTATATTATATTTGCTGCCACGAATCTGCTGAGAGAAAGTCGCCGAAGAAATATTTTCATATTTTCGTTTTGATGTCTGACCTAGAGTTTGAACTCCGGGCCTTCAATCTAATAAGCCAACACACTACCTACAAGACTTCGGTGACTTAACACCACTTATATTGTGTGTGTTAATTTTATACGTGAATGGTGTGACCTACCGCCTAATTTCGACCCCGAGCGATAGATTTTTAAGAAACTCTCTTATGGCAATTTTTTTTGTTGTCATAATTTTTGCCAGAAATCTGCTAAGATTAAGTCGCCGAAGAAATATTTCTTTTATATTTCGTGGTCTCAGGTCTAATAAACCAACACACATATACCAGAAGACCAATTTTTCGCCTCTTCCTCATCTCAGCAGCTTCTGCAGAAGTCATTTGCTATGTATCCAAGACCGATGTGTCTTGCATGCCCAGTATCGATTCCAATACCCTCAACTAGCGTGCACCTTTAGAGCTTATGTAGACTTTCCGTATACCTTCAGTTTAGCCTAGATCAGATTTTCTTTACCATTCTGTCCGCATCAAAAGCCTACCATTTGGCTTTAACGAAACCCATAATCGAAATTACAATTCTGAGCACTTAGGCCTTTGAAGGCATTCCCAATTTAGAGAATTCTTCGGATAGTTCGAAGGTTATAACACATTTGTTCATATCTTCCGCTCTACAGTTACTTAGACATAATATGTACGTCATACCAATCTGCTATCTGGTTAAGATATTCCCGACATATAGTTTTCCAAATAAACTTAAAGTTCAGCTTATACTTACTTAATGTCGCCGTGGTCTAGTGGGTAGTGTGTTGGCTTATTAGACAAAAGGCCCGGGTTCGAATCCCAGGTCAGACATCAAAACGAGAAAAAATTTCTTCGGCGACTTCTTCTCAGCAGATTTCTGGCAAAGACTCTGAGAGTAAAAATTGCCATGAAAAGCTTCTCAAAAATCTGTCGTTCGGAGTCGACTTTAAAACTGTAGGTCCCGCCGCTCATGTATAAAATTAACGCACACAACATAAGTGGTGTGAGAAGCTAGGTCGTAATCCTGACTGAAGGGTCGTAATGGCCCATTATGTATGTTATTTTATACTATACTTAATGGATTTCGGCTTGCCGCAAAACATGCTTCCAGGCGCATGTGCTACTTGCACGCCTACACCAGTTGGTCACACCAATCGTTGACAGGGGTTCCTCGATTTGATCTTTTCAACGGACTTACGCCGACTTCCGCAAATCCAATTCCGCATTAAATATCCATCTCGCCGGAGCATCTTTCTCCATACGTACGACATGGCCGAGCCAGCACAGCCGCTGGATATTAATACTCTCCACAATGTCTATGTCGTTGAGAAGCTCATACAGCTCACTGTCGAATCGGATGCGAAAACCATTGTCAATTCGCACTCGAATACTTTCAAGGCTGCTGAATTAGTGCTCAATAGGGTCCATGCCTTTTGTAGACGCTTATAGCTGCTAATAAGCAGCAGCTGCATTTTTAAAGAGCTGAACTCAAACCATTTCTTTACTAATCGTATTGAATACTCATTGCTGATCTTTGGTTTGCACCAAAGGCTCTCGTCTAATATGCCAACGTACTATCTACCAGGTCACCCAGACTTCTCAAATCGTGTATATGTATACGAATTTTTATTTTCAATTTGCCACGCCCACTTTTCTAAATTTCATTGTATTGCCATATGGTGGAAAAAATATTCATAAATTCATAAATTGCATAACTGAATAATTACTACAAGAAGACATTCTACAGGTTTTCATTGTAGCATCAAAATTTTTATGCAAATTTCACTAGACACCTGTCAAGAGCATGTGCCCAAATTCTCCTAAATAACTAACTTTAATTAATAATAATAAAAAAAAACCGAAAAAAGCCCATAACATTTAATATTATCTTTCAAACACAAATTTTTTTTAATAATAATTTTGTTACAGGTTTCTTTACAAAAGTATTCCATTAACAATGAAATCGTCTTCGTTCGTCATCAATATCACAAATAATTGGCCACAGATATTTTACCTTTGTGGTCTCAAACGGTTGTCATTCAAACAAAAAATAAATAAAAATGAAAAAAAATTTTATAATTAAAACAATTTGATAAGAAAATAAATTGTTTATTGGAAATCATTTTTCAAAACTACAAAGTAACCAAAAAAAATTAAATGAACAGAAATAGAAATCATTTCAATACATTTTCAATAAAACTTTTATAAAATAATTTATTAAACGGAGATCTTTATCAATAATTTTCATTGGCCACAAACAAAAGTCATATTAAGAAATCGATTTTTTTTTTTGTTTTTTTTTTGTAAAGAAACCTTATTATACCCTAAACAACTGGTGAGGGTATATTGTGTTAACTCCTGGTTAGTGTCTTAGAAGTCGCCGTGATCTAGTAGGAAGGGTGTTGGCTTATTAGACAAAAGGCCCGAGTTCGAATCGCAGATCAGTCGTCAAAACGAAAATATGAAAATATTTCGTCGGCGACTTCTTCTTAGCAGATTTCGGGCAAAAACTTATGGAAAGCTTCTTCGCCCTCAGACCCACAGCTCCTGCTGTAGTCATTAATCCGTATACGGAGGAATCTGGCGTGGTACGAAAAAATCATTATAGTGCGATGGAGGGAAATGCGATTTAAGGACAGAAGTAAGTTAGTCAGGCCTGTTCTTCTCCATACGTCTCCAGCAGGGTTTGCTCATACCTTCCTGCTGCCAACGAGATTGAGCCAACCCGTAAAACTATTGGACAATATCCAAATGTTAATACCTATGCCCTGTAAGTAACATATCGGAGATTGCCAATTTCGCAATACCATTTCCAAAGATAAAGAGACATTGTAATATCAATTAGCCATCCATTTATGAATTAAAGTCGTCCCAGGTCAGACGTCAAAGCGTAAATGTGAAAATGTTTCTTCGGCGACTTCCTCTCAGCAGATTTCTGTCAAGAACTCTGACAGTAAATGAAACCTGCCATGAAAGGCTTCTCAAAAGTCTGTTGTTCGGAGTCGATTTTAAAATGTAGGTCCCGCCATTCATGTATAAAATTAACGCACACAACATAAGTGGTGTGAGAAGCTAAGTCGTAACCCCGTCTGAAGAGTTGTAATGACCAATTATGTATGTATTAAAGCCATGTGTTCGTTTTGGGCTTGGGTTAAGATTTGCTTTTATGCTAAAACATCAGAAACAATTCCTAAGCGCAAATCCTAAACGACGACGGTGTGATTCATAGTCACAGTTCTGTGAAAAATTCTTGGAACATACCTTTCAGTAGAATTGTAGCGACTTTGACAAATAATATGTACTTAGATGGAACATGTCTTCTCTTCAATCCAATGGTAAAAAGTCTTACCAATTTTCAAAAGTACGAAAGAAATGCAGTCTGACTGAGCCAATGTTTATAATAGGTTGGGTTTTACATGGGTAGCTGTCTGCGTGGACCCAATCACATAGTGCTCTTCGCACAGGGTGACATACAATGCTTCCACCAACACCCCCAAAAGTGTAATAGACTGCTACACCTGAGTACCACTTGGAAGCCATATATTTGGGCATGACTTCCCCCTTGGTTAGGAACGGAGCCTATCTAAAACTCCTTTCGATCTTTGGCTCACGGCATCCGGTTGAGAATGCAAGTCCATACCGAGTCCAACTGGACTCTTTCCGCGATTTTGGGTCCAAACCACAGCCACCACTTTGCTCCCAAAAGGAGCCGTACCAACAGCCAGGCGATTGGAATGACAAAGTAATCTAATTAATGTGAGCACCGCCGTTAGGCATATCTCACAGTGTCAGAAAACACATAGTGAATATAATGGGTAGACCAACGCCACCACATACATTTTGTAAACACTGGTTGCAACACTGTAAGTGGGTACCAATTCGAAGTCATGCTATTTGGGCGTGTCTCCCCTCTTGTGTAGGGGTCGGAGATAATCTAAACTCTTTCAATGCGTTAAAAGTGTAACGCCATACCCTACAGACACACTCCGCGTATTTTGGGTCTAAACCACAGCCACCACGTTTCTCTCCATCATTTCCGGGTAGGAACGAGTCCCTGGGGCTCCCGACACCTGTGGTACCAGATTAAGAACTCTGGTCAGGCTTCGCAGCGAAGCAAGACCAAGTATAGTACTCGTCTGTTCCGCAAAGTTAGTTTTTTGTGCCGTTTATCTAGGTCTCGGTTAGTCCAATTATCCGTGGAGAAGTCTTTATTATGATTAACAGATACAACACTACTCCCGCCTTCCAACCTTGACTAGAAGACATTTACCCAATAGTTAACGTAAACAAAGAAATCTAGGTTAGGTTAGAGGACGTGCACCTGTCGGTCAAGACAAGCACAGTACCCGGAATTCGAAATTGACCCATTGTACATAAGTAATCTAAGAACCTATTAATCCTAAAATTTATGCCCATGTACAATTATAGGGTAAAAAAGTCACGAACCTAACCGCTCCTATATACAATACAATTATGAAATTATGAAAATTGTGTGACTTTAATCGACTACACACTTACCACATATTCCATCCAACAAACTACATGAGGAAAACAAAAAACAAAATGACAACAACAATAACAACAATTGATAAACAAATTAACATTTTAATGAATAGAAGAAGACATGAATTATTAATTATTTTAGAAAAATAGAAGAAAAAAAGTCGAAAAAAAGTTGAAAAAAATCTCAAGTCAAATCAACATAAAATTCTTCTGTATCTTTACAAAAAAAAAATGGCTTTTTGTACGACAAATAAATTGAACGGAATTTCATGTTTTTTACAAAATTTTTTTTAATGTTGTATGTGCTTACCTTGTCTATAATTTACAAGAATACAGAAAAATTATGAAAAGACAGGTTCATTAAGCGATTCGTTGGAATTTTGTAAAAAATTATACGCTACAATTATTTTTGACAATTATACCGTAAAAATAACTTATCTTTTCCCCTTAAAAATTCGACATTTGGTGAAGAAATATCTTCATTTACATTCTTTACTAGTCGATGACTTGCATTTTTTTGATCGATAACTTACATTTTTTTGTTGTTGGATTGAAATTTTTGGCCGATAATTTCCATTTTCTATTCGATGATATTACTTTTTGGTCGATGACATATACTTTTTGGTCGATGTCATATACTTTTTGGTCGATGACTTATACTTTTGTCGATGACTTGAATTTTGTGATAACTGCATTTTTGGTGGTAATTGAATTTTTTGTCAATGATTGAATTTTTGGTCGATACTTTACTTCTTTGGTCGATGCCTTTGAATTTTTTGTCGATACCATTGCATTTTCTTTGTTGGTACTTGCTATATTTTCGATGATTTGCATTTTTTTGATCGATAACTTACATTTTTTTGTTGTTGGATTGAAATTTTTGGCCGATAATTTCCATTTTCTATTCGATGATATACTTTTTGGTCGATGACATATACTTTTTGGTCGATGTCATATACTTTTTGGTCGATGACTTATACTTTTTGGTCGATGACTTGAATTTTTGTTGATAACTTGCATTTTTTGGTTGGTAATTTGAATTTTTTTGTCAATGACTTGAATTTTTGTAGATAACTTGCATTTTTTGGTCGATGATTTGAATTTTTGTAGATAACTTGCATTTGTTTTTTGTCGATGGCTTGCACTTTTGTAACTTTCATTTTCTATTCGATGATATATACTTTTTGGTCGATGACATACTTTTTGGTTTATTACTTAAATTTTTGTCGATAAATTGCATTTTTGATTGATTACTTGCATTTTTTGATCAATTGCTTATACCTTTTAATCTATGACCAATACTTTTTGGTCGATGATTTGAATTTTTGTAGATAACTTGCATTTTTTGGTCGATGATTTGCATTTTTTGATCGATAACTTACATTTTTTTGTTGTTGGATTGAAATTTTTGGCCGATAATTTCCATTTTCTATTCGATGATATACTTTTTGGTCGATGACATATACTTTTTGGTCGATGTCATATACTTTTTGGTCGATGACTTATACTTTTTGGTCGATGACTTGAATTTTTGTTGATAACTTGCATTTTTTGGTTGGTAATTTGAATTTTTTTGTCAATGACTTGAATTTTTGTAGATAACTTGCATTTGTTTTTTGTCGATGGCTTGCACTTTTGGTTGATAACTTTCATTTTCTATTCGATGATATATACTTTTTGGTCGATGACATACTTTTTGGTTTATTACTTAAATTTTTGTCGATAAATTGCATTTTTGATTGATTACTTGCATTTTTTGATCAATTGCTTATACCTTTTAATCTATGACCAATACTTTTTGGTCGATGATTTATACTTTTTGGTCGATGATTTGAATTTTTGTAGATAACTTGCATTTTTTGGTCGATGATTTGCATTTTTTGATCGATAACTTTTATTTTATTTGATCTATGGCTTGCACTTTTTGTTCGATAACTTGCATTTATCAAATTTTATCGCATTTTACCCCAATTTATGTGGCGTATTTTGTTTCCTATTATAAAAAAGTTAGCTTCGAAGGCTATATATCCAATGCCAAAGGTTATCCGAGCGTAACGAAACATACATACGTAATTGGTCATTACAACCCTTCAGTCGGGATTATTGACCTAGTTTCTCACACTACTTATGTTGGGTGTGTTAATTTTATACATAAGTGGCGGGACCTACAGTTTAAAGTCGACTCCGAACGACAGATTTTTAAGAAACTTTTCATGTCAATTTTATTTACGCTCTCAGAGTTTTTGCCAGAAATCTGCTGAGAAAAAATCGCCGAAAAATACTTTTTGTATTTTATTTTGATGTCTGGCCTGGGACTCGAACCCTGACTTTACGTCTAATAAGCCAACACACTACCTACTAGACACGGCGTAACGAAAACTGTTTTGTTGAAATTCTTGAGCAAATAGCTAACCATTTCATTAAAATTCGCACGATTTATAAAGGAAATTTTTAGATCTTGTCGGTGATATGCTCTTATAAAGGTTTTTAGGAGAGCATATTTTGTATTTCAAAAAAAAAAAAAAATTTGTAGAACCGCTACTGCTTTCCTTAGCTGTGTTTTATCGTTTCTGTTGGATACATTTGTGTAACCAATAAATTCCTATACAAACTATGATTTTGTTTACATTTCCAAAAACTAATCGAATTTCAATACTTAAAGTCACAAGCAAATAACGAACACCTCAATTGAAGCGCATAATACAGGTAGTAAGTACACACTGAATATGCGGTAGGTGCAGTATACTCTTAACCCTTGGTTGTAGGGCGCTTACAAAGAATTTTATTCTTTGAAGTAGCATGCCAGGTACAGTGAGTTCTCAGACGAGGGACGGACAAAAAGGTTTTATTTGATTTTTTTATGGATTTTCTTGTACCTGTTACGCATTTAACGCATATTTTGTTCTTTTTTTTTTGTAGTACAAATATTTTTGATGTATTTTGTAGCTAAGCTAAGCTAGAAGAAATCTTCATGAACTGGGAAACACTGTTTCCGAGCAGTTAAAAATTCAAATAAACTGCGCGTTAGGCAGTATTCCATACAATCACATGTAATTCGTATTATTATCATGGAATTGTAAATAAAAAAATAAATATTTTTTATTTATTTTACATGTTTTGAAATTGTTATTAAAACCAACAGTTAAATACCAACAGGCGAACAAATATGCTATTCGATCGACGTTAATTCTACTTTAATAGGCGCTATAAACCAGACCCACAAAAGAATCGAATTTTTTTTTTTCATACTGACACTGTGTTATCACAACCAACACTAAATCCCTTCTGTAAATTACAACTACAACAACAATAATAAATATAAGTTGAACTAATTTTTGGCCCAAAATCAAATCAAACTAAACAATTACGTGGTGCTTGGTGTCTTCATTAAAAATTTTTATTCGTTTTCTAATCTGTTCTATTAAATACAACTTCAAGATGTCAGTTTGAAAATTTACGACAACTTGGTTGGGTAATTCAACAGTTCTAGAGATAAAGAAGCTTTTATAGTCGGCTGCTATGGTGTTGAATGAATAAATTTGGCAATAAATTTATGGTGTCTCAGAAAGAAGCCACTAAAGCCATAAGTTAAATGGCTGTGTAGCAAGTGTACCTTGTTTTATAACTGATATACATACATACATAATTTCCTTGAGAAAACTCAGAAGTCATTTACTAATATATACATAACCTACACTGAGCGACAAAAGTAAGTAAACACCACTGAAATAATTCATTTTCATAGGATAGCGCGTAAAGTAAATGAAAATAATCGAATAAATTTCCAAAAATAAAAATAAAAGGTTAGAGGACGTGTACTTGTTAAATGTGACAAGTACAGTACCCGAAAGTTTAATTGACCCATTGTATAACGACCTATCTTCCCACACCACTCATGTTGTGTGCGTTAGTTTTATACACAAGTGGCGGGATCTACAGTTTAAAGTCGTAAAAACGTCTATTTAAGACTTATAAAATCTTAAAACAAAAAACAAAATTTTTGTAGTGCTACAAGCATATTTTTTGTAATATAAAATTTACTCACTTATGGCACTCAGTGTATATAATTATAATCATATATAACCTTTCAGTTAGAATTACGCTCCTCGTATCACTTATGTTGTGTATGTTTTATTTTATACGAGTGGCGGGGCCTACAATTTAAAGTCGACTCCGAAAGACAGATTTTTTGAGAAACTTCTTCATGGCAGGTTTATTTCCTCCCAAAGTTTTTGCCAGAAATCTGCTGAGAGGAAATCGCTGAAGAAATATTCGTTTTGATGCTTGACCTGGGATACTAAATCGGGCTTTACGTCTAATAAGTCAACAGTATACCTATTAGACTGCGGCGACTTAACACTTTAACACACCGCTTAAAGATCTGAGTTTCATTCATTACTTGTGCAGCTATGCTAGGAAACTTTTGTAGGAAAGCAATACGAATGCCTAGTATTGTTGAAAGAAGGTAGAGAAAACTAAATCTGAGGATTAATGAAATCGGTGAATGATACTAAAAGGCACGCAAAAGCTAATCAATTTTAATAACTACACTAGAACCGATCGAAACTTTATCTCTCGTTATTGCAAATATGACAATGATCTCACACAATCTAAAGGTTCCGCCAAATAACTTTTTTTTTTTTGAAAATGCTTTAAAAAAATGAAAACTACTGAATATTTTTCCCAAATTTATATTTTTATTTGAAAGTGCAATCCAACCGGTTAATAATGGAAAATAATTTCCATTTATTTTTACACGATCAGTACTATTTTTAAGAACATTATCGATTGTGTGCAGCTGTATTTAACCAATGGCTGCATGAATATTGTCCTTTAAAGCGTCAATTGTCTCTGGCATGTCGGTGTAACACTTATCTTTGACGGCACCCCACAAATAATAGCCAAATAATAGCAGCTTTGAGATAGCCAAACAACATCAGATCTGCGGCTGATAATGCGATTTTCAAAAACAGGGCGGGGCGCAAAACATCGAGTGTAGCTTCGGCTGTGTGGCACATAGTGCCGTCCTGTTGAAACCATATCTTTCTCTTCAATTTTTATGAACAAAAATTCGTCCAAAATGGCCCGATAACGATGGCCATTGACTGTGACGGCCACTCCTTGCTCATTTTCGAACAAAAATTGACCAATTATGCCTGTGGACCAAAATCCGCACCAAACAGTGACCCGTTTTGTATGCGCATTTTCTGTGGCCCAAATGCGACAATTTTGCTTGTTTACATACCCGCCAAGATCAAAATGAGCTTCATCTGAAAAGATGATTTTTTTTTTGCCAAAATCAGAATCTTCTGTAAGTCGATCGCAAGCCCAATTAGCGCAGCGAAAACGCATTATTGAATGGAAGTGGAAGTGGAAGGATAAAACTAATTATCTGTCAAATCAGACATAAGCTAAGTGTTACCATTCACGAAATAAGCACTAGTTGAAAAAGAAAAAAAACGTTAGATGGCTAAACCGGTACTATGATAAGCGAGTTTCGGTCACACGCAAGTGTCGCAGACTAAGCGAATGTTAGGCATAGAGTTAGAATCATCAATCTGCTTTCAATAATATGTTTTATTTGGAACTTGAGCTCTTGACTCGATCTGCTTAAAACAAACAATACACTGCGATCGAGGTTACACTGCAAGACTTTCAAGCATTCTCAATAGGAGTTTATTTCTTGGATTCCTGGATTTTTGTGACATAAAGTTGTTATCTTTTTCCGTCGTGTAAATCTCGGATAGAGAAGTAGATTATGTTACGAATACTATTCATAACACTGTTTACAATTTATTTACGCGTGTTCATACATGCCATATACTATAGATTTCTATGGAATTTGTAATGGTCTAGCCATCAATATTTACAATTTATTGGCACGATAAGTGGTGGTGGTGGTGCATTCTTTCAAAATTTGAAACCGAAAAAATTCCACTGAATTTTTTTATTTTTAAAAATAAAAATGACAACCAAATCACTGCTTATTATACCCACCCCACTGTAAATAGGGTTTGACATTTTATAACTATTGAATTAATGGATCTTATCGTCGATCTAAATAATTATTATTTTTGTTGTTTTTTTTTTTTAATATAAAATTTATAACTTCAATAGAAAACACTGTTTCAAGCGAAAACTATTTAAAGGGGGGCTAACATTCCCCCTTTTTTCCCGGACAACTGTTTGTTTACAAATAATATTTATTTTATTATTATTTATTAATACGTTTGTTTTAATATTTATTTAACTGTATTTAAAGTTTAATAAATTATTTCCCCCAGTCTAGAACGATTGAAATGAATTATAAAAGGCAGCAATTATTGTCTAACGACGCCAGGTATTATAATTTTTTCTTTATGCTTTCCGATGGGAAACTATATTTCTGTAGAAGCCTAGAAGGTTTATTGGGTGCAGAGAATAATTATTTTATGATTTTATGATTAAGGGTTTGATTGACATACTTCTGGAACTCAATTGGGTTATGTGTAAGGACGTAAAACTCTTCCTTTGTGTAGGGCTAATTATGATAAATTTTGATTGTTACGCTCCAAATCTGAGTTTGGAATGTTTTTCTTTTTATTTCTGAGGCAATACTTAAAAGCACTACATACCTACATACAGTCAAGGAAAAAAGTCTGCATACACCGTTCTATGTTCAATCTTTGTCATAAAACTATAAGCAACCCAGTGGCCAGAGGCAATCACCAGTGTGATGTCATACTGGCTGCGTTACAAAATTTCAATTTTTCTATCTCCTTCACTATCCTCTCTCTCTCTCTCTTCTATGACAAATTTGTAATGGGTGTTTCGGATCACTAGGTTTTATACTTGTCCCAGTGAGCTCAAGTTTGACGTAACCTAACCTACTAAGGCCTACCGTGAATGAAATCTTAAGTACAATATCAATCGAAATAATCCGTTGAAGATAATCATTTAGAAGCATCAATTAGGTAATACAAATTTAAGTTAGACAACTAACTACATAGGTGGCACTCTGAACTTAGTCTCCACATGGTGGAAAAGGCTTGTGCCATTTTGTGGCTTGTCCCATATAAAACATGTAGGATGTGGAGAGTTTAAAAAGGTGCATATCGCTCTCTCGCTCTACATATACAGACCCACAAAAGTATACATACATACGATTAACAAATTTCATAAATTTCTCTACCAATGCAAAAGACTGTCTTAAAATCGAGAAAAGTTGTCAGACAATTATAAAGATTGTAACGAAAATCGATTGGTTAAAAAATTTCTAAAATTTGTTAATCATATGTATACTTTTGTGGCTGAGTGTAAATACGTATACATGTATAGATATAATGTATACGTATATTTTAGTTCAAAGAACAATCTGTTGTTATCCATCTTATATGGCGTTTAGTCTAGCGACGTGTATCAGATTTATGCCGATTTTTCCTGAAACCTGACGTGTTGGAAAGTTTTTGAACCCAGATTCGTGTTAATGCCTTCGGTAACACCTGGAGCCATGTTATTTGCACAAAAAAAGTCAAAATTTGCAGGGCTATGTAATTATTCATTACGTCGACTCCGAACGACAGATATTTTGAAAAAATTTTGACAAGAAATATTTTCTTCATATTTTGTTTGGTTCATGATATCTGATCTGGGGTTTCAGCCCTGTCTACTATGGCGGCTTCAAGTCTTTCAAATTAGTTGTCATTTATTCAGTCTGTTTTGCAAATCACCCTAAATGACCATAGAGAACGACTTGGGTTCAGTGATTGGACTCTGACCATAATTTTAGCAATCGGTCCCATTTCCAGATGAATGGGTACGTGAACAAACAAAATCTTCGCAATCGGGATGATATCAATCCAAATTAGGTGCAACAATGCCTAATGCATGCCGAAAAATTCAATGTTTGGCATGGATTTTGAGTTGGCGGGGCCTTTGATTCATATTTGTTTGAGAACGCCGTTAGCTAGGTCTTCATTGGAAATTTCGAGCACATTAGGTCAACGATTATCAACTTCTTTTGGCCTGAATTGAATAATCTGGACACCAATGACATTTGGTTTTAACAGCATGGCGCTAAGTGTCTTGAGTGATTTGAGGGCATGGTCATCTCAGGTGCAGGTAATGTGAACTGGTTACCGAGATCATGTAATCTGACCTTGTTAAACCTTTTTCTTGTGTGGTTTTCTAATATTGGAAGAGTATGTGGATACTCGGCACTCAGGGAAGACGTGGTGTACATTCTAGGCATAACGGCATATGTAAGTAGGCCTCGGAAATGACTAAAACTGTTCGATGATATCTCACTCAAACACTTTGGTAAATTTAAATTGTTGAGGATAGAATTTAAGTGCTTCCTATAGAGTATAAGAAGCTGGGTTGTATTTCTGAGTAAAGTGTTGCAAAAATATTTCCTGGCCTAAATCGATCGCCTTTCTGATCTATTTTTAGTGGACTGGATTGTTTTAACTTTCGATTTTCTTCAAGCCATACAATCGACAAAATAGCACAGTTTGCTTAACTGTTTTCAGTAGTACGATCTACAACTTTTCCAGTCCAAACGCCTACTTCCATTGAAAACACATTTTTTCTCATTCATTTGATTCTATTTCGTAGTCATACTTACCCTTTACAAATGTGGCCGGACTGTACACTTAGGAAAATTCTAAGTACCTCAGTAATAGTCGCTTATTTAGGGTCAGGGTGTCGTGTGTAACGTCGAAGTGGTTTCATGCGCTTTAATTTTGAAGTTGTATGGGTGACAACAGTGGTCGTGGTTGTAGACTCTACACCCTGGCCAATAGGCCCAACTATTTAGTATAACGATTGTCGCATTCGTTCGTCATGTATTGTGGTCACACTTAGTGGTTATTTAAACAGACGATTACGATTACGAGTACATATTTGTTTAAGAATTCAGATTTTTTTTGTTTTTTTTTTTTATCAAAAACTGTTTACTTTACTTTGTTTTTCTATTTCTTACAAATGCGAATAATATTTTATGATTGCAAGCAATACCACCATTGCGTATTAAAAAGTTAATTCATTATCATGGCTGCGTTATAAAATATCGTAGAATGTAAATAAAAAAAAATTTAAAGGGGAAATAAATTGCGGTTACTTTGTATTTATTTTTGTCCATAAAAAAAAAATTGCTTCTGGATTTTTGTTATTCCCTCTTAAAACAAGGATTTCGATTGTATAACAAAAATTTGAGTTTTTTTTAATGTTTTTTTTTTTTTTGACATTTTGAGTATATCCGCTGTATGAAAACCATGGTTTTGTGGTGTGAATTTCCTTTAAGAAATTATTTATTTAATCGTGTGGAAATTCCAATAAAAAGTTTTTAATGACGTC
Organism: Sarcophaga peregrina; assembly: GCA_014635995.1. Lineage (NCBI taxonomy): Eukaryota > Metazoa > Arthropoda > Insecta > Diptera > Sarcophagidae > Sarcophaga > Sarcophaga peregrina. The sequence goes on along the minus strand of CM025790.1, from coordinate 51,670,170 downwards.
ATAAGTCATCAAATCATTTATCGCTTTTGTCGTTCAGAAAAGTTTAAAAAAAATTCCACAAATAACCTAACCACACACAGTAAATCTTTTGCTACAAAGTATATAAATGTTGATGCTTTTAAGTTCCAATCATTGATAAGCCATCTCATGGACGTAATTAAATGAAAGGAATTATGCTATGCAAACATAAATGTAGTTCCTAAAGTCAGAAAACCACACAAACGGAGACTATTTGGAAAATTGTCGTATGAAGTCGATATCCCACCACTCATGGAAAAATTAACACACCCAACTGAAATGGTATGATTTGCTGGGCTGTAATTCTAACTAAAGGATTGTAAAGATCAATTAAATAAAAAATGCCCGAATATGCCTTAATCGTTCGCCTTTCTGGCCATATGTGGCGTTAACTCTCAATTTTTCTTAAGCCATACTAATCGACAAAATGTTCATCTTTGCTTAACTGTTTTTAGTATTCCGATATACATTCTTCTTAGTGCACATTGCTTGAGTATCCAGGACACAGAACATGCACAGAATGGAAACGAAAGTTTGACGTTTACATAATTTTTGTGAAAGGGACAGCAAATATTACCAAAAAGTATTTCTGTCCCTGTCTGATTATTTATGTTTTGTTTATTTATGTTAGTTAATTTTTAGGGTGGGTTTTTATTTTCTAATTTGGTAGAAATTTATGATATTTTTGTAGAATAATAGAATATTTTTGAAAGGAAATGAACTGTTGTATTGGGGAAACGTAATACGGAACTAGCGTATTTGGTGTCACCATTCATTGATCGTCACTAACTTAGTATTTAACCAATTGAGAGGTATATTCACAAACTCCTGAAACAAAAAGTTATGAGCATATATTTTGTTATATTTTTATTTCTACTTATCTTTTACACTTGAAATTTGTTTCATTGTTAAGAGAAGATGCTAAGAGTTCGATTAATAATAAAAAAATTACCGAATTTTAACTTTTTCATTCAAGAAATTAATAAATACTAGTAATATACACAAAGTTCTGCAAGAAAAAAATGTTATGAGTAATATGACTTATTTGATCTTGATATATTTAGTTTCTTACTTACCTTTTGCACAAGAAACTATATTCATTACGACCGAAAACTACATACATTTCGATTAATAATTAAATATTTAAGAATCTTTAAACTTTTCATTGAAGAAATTAAAAAATATTCAAAATTTTCCCTTTTTTAACACAAAATCAGTGTTTGTTTACATTGAATTTTTCAACTTTATCCACCAGTTTTCACTCTGCTTCTAACACATTTGCTTTGCAAAACGTATAATACATTTTTTGTCTCCCTCTAAAAAATTTTGTAAAATTATGCTAAGTGAGGTTGTCAAACGTCACAGCTTTCCCTTCTGTGTATATTCTGTGATCCAGGACTCAAATACAGTAGGACCCCGCTTAATGCGTGGGATACGTTCCAATAAGTTCCCGTGCTAAACGTGTATACATATATACGTGTTAAGTTGTTTCATTTAACGTTGTTTCATTTAGCTCTGAAACGTATTGTAGCATATCCCCGCGTTAAGCAGGGTCTTACTGTCCTTTGTGACTTCGGAAAATACAGATGGAATCTTTATTCAGGTCAGGCTAAATAATGCATCGTTTTTGGTTCGTGCATGACCATTTCATTTGCCCACATATGTGTATTCAGGGGAATACTAATACTACCCCGTACTACTGAAACAGAGTTAAACGGGGCAGCGTTTAGCGGGGTCTCACTGTATGCTTATACAACTAGAACTCTTCTAGTGTTTTACCTGGCAGTTGAACCAGTACTTGTTCTGACTTTTTGCATTGGCCATTTAATGACACCTCTACTCACATTGTGACTACCTCTGGAAATGCCAAAAATGGTTAATGACATGCAAAATGTTTGCGGTTATATCCTGGGAAAACAACTCAAGAAATATGGTTAAGAATTATTTCCTATATCTGTGTGGGTGCATCAAAACTGAGAATAGTATGTGTTGACATAATAGGCTCAATGAGAGTTTGTGTTACATCGGCGCTGGATTTAAGTCAGAAGCACAAGGCATTGGTGTCTATGGTTAGATAGATGGATGACAAGTCGCTTATAAAATTCTTTAGGGACCTTCGAGACCTAAAGCATCGATTGGCTGACTGCTTCTTCTTTAACTACCCGGGATGGAACGAATAGATCGTATGATTTTAGGAAATGCTTTGCAACGAAACTTAAGTAACAAAAATATTTTGTGGTATACAGATGGGCCAAGAACTAATCTTGAAACACCCCTAGAGTTGGTACCAGAGGGAAATATTTCGAGCCGATGTGGAATCGCGCAGGACTTTTCAAGCTTGAAGCCTATACCATTGAAAGATGTGTCTAGATCAACTTGGATCGGAAGTGCAAAAGACAGAACAAACATTACAATCTAGCAGTCAGGTCGCTATCCGAACACTCAGTTCTTTTGAGGTTATATTGAGGATTGTTAGAAGATTCTGAATCGGAAAGGCTTCTCTCTGCTAAGTCCCAGGTCATTGCCGGACTTTCTGGCAATGCGAAACCAGAAACCTTCTGTGAAATAGGCTCGGATCTTGGAAGAAGTATGTCCAACGAATGGGAGGATAAAGAGAGATAGAATCTTTGCCGAGTGGGTTTGAAGCAATTGGCTTTTTTTCTAAGGAACTTTCTTGGCCTAGTAGGTAGTGTGTTGGTAGTAGTGTCTGGCAAAAACTCTGAGAGTAAATAAAATTGCCATAAAAAAGTTTCCCAAAAAAATCTGTCGTTCGGAGTCGACACTGTGGGTCCCGCCACATATGTGATGTGAGGAACTGGATCGTAATCCTGACTGAAGGGTTGTAATGACAAATTATGTATGTATGTATGTATGTATGTAATCTGAGTCATACATCAATCTATCCATGACTAATCTGAAGTTGGGAAACAAATTTTTGATAGGGTATTGTTGAACCAGACTACTCTGATTCAGAATGAGAGTAGAGGGCAACATTCAAATTCTGTGACAGTGGAAATGAATGACAACGAACAGTATCTTGAAGTTTGTTATTGCAATAGGTTTGGGGATTAGTCGTGTAGACTTATTAGATGTGAGGCCATAGTTCTCAAACAAAACGAAATATGAAAAAATATTTTTTCGGCGTCTTCCTCTCGGTATACTTCTTGTAAAAACTCTGGGAGTAAATAAAAATTGACATGAAAAATTTTCTCAAAAAAGCTTCACAATTCTGGTAGAAAGTTTAAAATAACTAACTGTGTACATATCGACGCCTCTGTTCTATAACATTCTAAGACGAAAAAGTGTGTTTTGAGTTATGAGCTCTCAAAGTATTCTAAATAGATTTTTCCCTATAACTTCGGAACGGATGGGTGCATCTTAACCAAATGTACACTTAGAACGTTATAGAATGGAGGTGTCGATATGTAGTATTCCTTTCAATATCTGGGAATACAGGCACTGTGCTTATCAGGTGATAATTTATTTCATTTCATTGAAATGGTGGCTCGGACCGGAGGTCCACTAATGTTTATAATTTTAATTCAAAATCCATATTGGAACGATAGCCTTACACTAACTTCTCATCTCGTGCACGCAGTGTGTAGAGACATCTAAAAATTGTACCGGAGAGTACTGAATAATTTTAAATGATTTTGAATGGTTTTTTTTCTTGAGAATTGGTTTTACTAATCAATTCTAATCGTCTAGTGTTTCTTGTGTCGTTACAAATATCTTAAAAAATTAGGTCATCGTGGTGCATTAAAAGTTTCGATAAGACCTAATGGCCAGCCAGTTGTAACCGGTAACATTATCTAGTGTTACGAATAAATTTTTAAATCATTCCCTAATGCAAGCAATAAATTATTGTTTCGATTAATAATTTATAGGGTGTCCATACCATTTACTTTCTAATATTTTTTTTTTTTTTATTTTTATTTTTAATCGCACTTATTTGCACAGTTTGATTTTAATTTTCCGTGTTCCCTTGGAGTTTTTTTTTCAATTTTTTTTTCAAAGTTTTTTGCTACACGTGCTGTGCAATTTTTTTTTCCATTTTTTTTCTAATAAATTGTTGCGATTAATCACTGAATTTTGCGAATATTTGCTTAATATTTAAACATTGTATAAATTTATAAATTTTTTTTAAAGCACCCACTTAAGATTTATTGTGCAAATTAAATTTGACGCCAGTTGTTGTCGTTGATAATCACCGTGAAACGAACGTCTTTGTGGCAGACTATGGATATATGATAGTCAACAATGCAGCAGTAGTCATTGGGTTTCAATGGAAACGGTATTATTTTGATATTAGAAGCTATGATATGATTCCCCACCTCCCTATCCATCTTTAATGCAAGTTGCTTAACTTATTCACTCAAAAGTCTTTTTGTGTTATCAAAAGAAAAACTGAAGATAACAAGCATTTCGGTAGGGCCAGTAGGAAAGTTTACCTTTAGCATGGAATTCTAATTGATAACTTTAGTTTGCTTTCCTACTAGGCATTCTGAATTCAACATTTACTTCCTGATTCGAAATATTTTCATTGGACATTATCTTATCGTTTCAGTCGTCTTTCTGTATTTGATTTGAAAACATTTGATCGTCTCGTATGTGCGTGCACTTGTCACACATTTCAGGTGCCGTCATATTTTGTTTCAAATTCCATTTACTAGGTCTCATAAATTAATTTCTTTTTGTATTAATTTTTATTTTTATTTTCATTAATTTATAGGCCGATTTTAATTTATCGACGATTTTAATTTATTACAAAATGTTGTATTTACAGTATCTGAATTGGTTTAAGTATATCCAGTAATTGGTGTCTCAAGATATACAGTTTGTAAGGTCTTTATGACCGGATAGGATAGCAATCCAAAAGGGGTTAAGTTTACTACTGATCATTCTCAATACATCTCTTCACTCTCTATCATCCGGAAGTGGTTAACGTTCAGTAGTTGGTTCTACAGTTTAAAAGTCGACTTTCAACGATTAAATTTTGGAGAGATTTTTCATGGCAATTTTATTTGCTCTCAGAGTATTTGCCAGAAATAGCATAAGAGGAAGTCGCCGAAAAAATATTTTCATATTTTCGTTTTGATGTCTGATCTGGGATTTGAACCCGCTAGTCCGCAGATTTTTTGCCTGACGACTGTTGAGAGGCTGTCGCTGAAGAAATATTTTTTCATATTTCGTTCTGTTGGAGATGGCTGATTTGGGGCCTTGAACCGTGGTCTTACCTCTAATAATCCTGTACATTGTCTACTAGACCACGGGGGTTACAACTTAGCAACACTGATTCAAATATTATCCCTGATGGTAACAACCCTTTACTAGGCATCAATTTGCACAAGGCATTTAGAACTTTCTTTGCCTATTTCAAGTAGAGAATTCTGACTCCTTAAATTCTCCCGATAGCAAAGGACTTTGAAGCTCCCTCTTCTGTTTTCTACTTATGTTTCCTATTTTGTCTTTTATGGTACGCCCGGCCATATAAAGGGTCTGCCAAATAACTTTTTTTTGTTTTTTGAAAAAGCTTTAAAAAAAACTATTTTCTCAAATTTCTTTTTTTTTATTTGAAAGTACAATCCTTCCGCTTAAGAATGGAAAATAATTTAATTCAAATGGCTGCCTCGATTGACCATGCAGTAGCCCACACGATCGGTCCAATTTTTAAGCACATTATCGATTGTGTGTGCAGCTGTATTTCACCAATGGCTTCACGAATAATGTCCTTTAAAGCGTTAATTGTCTCTGGTTTGTTGGCGTAACACTTATCTTTGACGTCACCTCACAAATAATAGTCCAACGGTGTCAAATCGCAGCTTCGAGGTGGCCAAACGACATCACCTCTGCGGCTGATAATGAAATCTTCAAAAACAGGGCGCAAAACATCGAATGTAGATTCGGCTGTGTTGCACGTAGCGCCGTCCTGTTTAAACTAAATGTTACCAATATCTTCCTCTTCAAGTTTTGTGAACAAAACTTCGTTCAAGAAGGCACGTTAACGATCGCCATTGACTGTAAGGGCCTCTCCTTGCTTATTTTCGAAGAAAAATGGCCCAATTATTCCTCTGGACTAAAATCCGCACCGTTTTGGGTGCGTTGGCCTTTCAATGTATGCGTGCGGTTTTTCTGTGCCCCAAATTCAACAATTTTCCTTGTTTATATACCCGCCACGATCAAAATGAGCTCCATCTGAAAAGATGATTTATTTTTTGCCAAAATCGCCATCTTCTGTAAGTCAATCGCAGGTCCACTTAGTGAAGCGGAAACCTATTATTGGATGGAATCATATTCGTTCAGCGGAAGGATAAAACTAATTATCTGTCAAGTCAGACATGAGCTAAGTGTTACCATTCACGAAATAAGCACTAGTTGAAAAAAAAATGTTAAACGGCGGACCCGATAGTAATACACTTCTCAAGTATGTTGCTTGCTTAACGATCACAATGCATTTTTGTTCAAGAATTCGTAGCTAATCAGGTACTGAAATACATTTTACATCCATAAAGGCACTACTAGTATGACACTACTTTCCACAACCTGATTGTCTCGGTCGCAATTACTGTCACACGATAGTTGCTCAAGTACTGTGAAATACATGGTTTGTGGATTTTCTTCTTCATATTGGAGATGAAATGATTCTTGTGCTGGTTAAATGGCCTTTTGCGTGGAATGTTCGTACGGAAGATTGGTTACTTTTGCCAAGCTGTACTTTTGCCTCACACCCCCTCTTTCTTTTATCTTACTCTCCCTAAGCATAGTCTTCCGAACTCTTCTTATTGCACAAAAGTTGTTGATCTCCTGTCAAGTTCATCTGGCTGTTCCCTCTACCTATCTAGTTCAGCTTACTCAGACCTATCCAGACCAATTTACGGGTGCTTAGTACTCGAATTGTGACTTGACTGTTGGGTAGTAGCAGACTTCCATTAAATTAAACTCTTCTTTCGATATTTTGTCAAGAGGCTTGCTTGTAGTGTCACAGAAGAAAAAAGTTTTGCACGAATAGCATTCCCATAATGATCTAGCGGATCTTTAGATTCTAGAAGTCCAATACGTCTGCTTTCGAGTATTTTAAATGGCTTTGGAATTGGCATAAGTTACAGAGCTTTATAATCCATTCCATCATAATGGCATTTTGGTCATTACAACACTTCAGTTTGGATTATTGACCTTGTTTCTCACGCCACTTATGTTGTGTGGGTTAATTTGAAACGTTAGGGGCGAGCCCTACAATTTAAAGTCGACTACGAACTACAGATTTTTTGAGAAAGTTTTTCATGGCAGGTTTATTTACTCTCAGAGTTTTTGCCAGAAATCTGATGAAAGGAAATCGCCGTGGAAATACTTTTTATATTCTGCTTTGATGTCTGGCCTGGAGCTCGAACCCTGGCTTTATGTCTAATAAGCCAACACACTACGGCGACTTCCAATTCTTCTTATTTTCGAATATTTGGCGGACAGCTTCTCACAGGATTTTAGATCAGCTGCTCTGTCCAGTTACATCTAAGGAAAGCTAAGGCTCTATAAGCATTATTGAGGTAGTGGAGTAGCGGTAACATAGACAATCGATTACTAGACATTTGAAATTCTAAATTCATTTGGTATCGTATCAACAAATGTTTGCTCTTGTAAAGCTGTCGAAAGACAACTGGACTACTTCTTCGAACGTCCAGTTTCTACAATCTCACATCGCTGTGTCCCCTCTTGTCTTATCTAACACAGCTTAAGACGAGGACCTGTTGGACATGTTGTACACATGTCACGCTTAATTTTGTACTTAATTTTGGTATTAATTAAGCGGGGTAATCAATTTATAATACGCGTCAGGTATTGAAGGCTTATGGAGTGAAATATTCAAATCTCTTTTAATCTTCTTTTTTTTACCCTGATTTCTTTAATGAAATCAAAGTCAAAAATCAAACGCTTGTTTGACAGTAATAACGCGACACCATGGTCGCCATAAAAATATTTGAAAAATTTTTCTGTTTGGCTGGCAACCTGTTTGGAATCACTTGGTTTTTTTGTACCAACTTCTGTTCTTTGTGTCTTGCCTTCATTTTCATTTATATTTCAGAGTGTAAATTTCTGCGGTTTAAACCGCATCTTACGAAAAAAAAAAAAAATTAAATTTTTTCCCTTTTTTGTATTTACCACCAACTCAAATCAAATCAAATTATGGGAATGTTAATTTATCGTAAATTTTTATAGTTTTCTGTACATTTATATTGTGTTCTTTTGGTTTTGGAATTTATTTCGCCTCCCATTTGGCGAAACGTGATATGAAAACTACAATATTATGAAGGGAAGACAAACACACAAAAACAAAAATAGTTTCTCCAACCACTATTATTAAGATTTTGATTAACTGTGGCTTTACTTGGAGTCCTCTGATAATTATGTAAGAAATTTAAAAATTATTTCTAAAAAAAGAAAAACCAGAAAAGTGTTAAAGTCCATTGAATGTATACCCTTCATACATACATATGTAACTTGTCATTACAACCCTTTAGTCAGGATTACAACCTAGTTTCTCACTCCACCTATGGTGTGAAATTTTTATACATAAATAGCGGGACCTCCGAACGCATAAGTTTTGAGAAAGTCTTTATCAGGAAACTACTGAGGGGGAAGTCGCCGAAGTAATTCATAACCTATATAAACAACTCTTTAGTCATTATTACAGCTTAGCTTCTCACGCCACTCATGTTGTATGCGTTAATTTTATACGTGCGTAGTGTAACGTCGACTTAGAACGACAGATTTTTGTGGAACTTTTTATGGCAAGTTTATTTACTCTCAGAGTTTTTGGCGGAAATCGCTGAAGAAATATTTCATTTTTCTTATTTCTTTTTGATGGGTGACCTGGATTACGAACCCAGGCTTTACGTCTAATAAGTCAACACTATACCACCAAACTACGCCGAAGAAATATGTTTTTATATTTCGGTTTTCTTTGCTTTTCGATAATCAATAGCAGTAGGATACAATTGCTTTCCCAAAAAAAGAAATATTTCATGAAGTTGGCTGCAGTTGGACACGATTCACCTAGAATGGTCCAATACTCCCTTGACCGTTGCTTTATCTTAGAATTCTTGTATCATTTATGTTTTCAATAAGCGACAGTCAAGATCTTTATTAACACGTTGACTGCCGGCTACAAGATTACTCGTAGATTGCGTTCTGTTCTACGAAGCCAAACTACGAGTTATATCGTACTTACTAATGTGAAAAAGTCAAGTTGTCGTTATTTGGCCAGTTCTCTAAAAATTGCTGCAGCAGTCAACATGTTAAAACATCATAAGAAATAAATAAAATTGCCATGAAGAAGTTTCTCAGATCTGTTGTACGACGTTAAACTGTAGCATCCACCAATCATTGGATAGAATTAACCACCACAGCATAGGTTGTGCGAGAAGCTCGGTTGTAATCCTGACTAAAGGATTCTTATGAACAAAGTCCGTCACCAAGTATTTTGATAACTAATTTTGCATATTGAGCTTGAAACGATAAATTGTCAATGCCTTGCCAAATGGTCGCTCATCATATACACTAAGCGCCATAAGTGAGTCAACAGCCAATATAATTTTATATTTTCTATTATAAAAAAAATATTTTTGTAGCCTAAGAATAATTTTGTTTTTTACTTTTGTTTTAACATTTTATAAATTAATAAATAAATGTTTCGATTTTTGGAAATTTATTGGACGATTCTAATTTACTTTACTCGCTATCCTAAAAAAAAAAGAATTATTTCTGTGGTGTTTATTCACTTTTTACCGCTCAATGTATACATGCATACATACATAATTGGCCATTACAACCCTTCTGTCAGGATTACGACCTAGCTTCACTCACCACTTATGTTGTGTGCGTTAATTTTATACATGAGTGGCGGGACCTACAGTTTAAAGTCGACTCCGAACGACAGATTATTGAGAAGCTTTCCATGGCAATTTTTTACTCTCAGAGTCTTTGCCAGAAATCTGCTGAGAGGAAGTCGCCGAAGAAATATTTTTCGTTTTGATGTCTGACCTGGGATACGAACCCGGGCCTTTCGTCTAATAAGCCAACACACTTCCCACTAGACCACGGCGACTTCAATGTATATTTTGGTTAAAACAACAACAAATTGCTAGTAAAACATATCGCCCTTAGAAGTTTGCAAACGACAACGATTTTAAATTCTATTTTACCATTCCTTAGTCAGGATTACAACCTACCTTATAACACCACCAATGTTTATACATTAGTGATGGCATCTATAATTTAACAACGACTGTGAAAACAGATTTGAAAAACTTTTCATGATAATTTTATTTATTCTTCAAGTTTTTGCCAGACGATTACTGTGAATGAAAGTTTCGTTTTGTTTGAAATGTCTAGGCTGGGTGTTGAATCACGGTTTCCCTTTTAATAAGTAAACACACTATCTACTATACTAAGGCGGTTTCCACGCTAGTAGCGAAAATAATTTCGAAACTATTTTTAAAATCAATTTAGATTTGATGCATATATCAAGAGCACTTGAAATATCTTCTCTTTTGCTAAGCATGCCCCTATAAACTCCTCTTTCTATTTCCTATAAAGGTTCTGGGCCCGCCAGGATTGAAACATTCCTTACAATTGAAATGTGAGCAAAAGATGTCCGCAGTATAACTTTTCGACTGATTCAACTTACTCTGTTATTCCCATACTGATTTTGAATCAACTTTAGAGGTGCTAAGTGCTAGGCTTGACTGCGAGTAAAACCATATTTTCCGAATACTTTATTCTAGACTGCAAAGCTGCCTACCTTGACTGTCTATCTGTCTTAGAAGACAAAAAGGCCACCAAATTGAAAGCCTCGTTGCAAAGCATTTCCTAAAGCCGTTGTTTTTAAGGAGCAGTCAAAAAAGTAGTTGCCAATCACTCGATCTGACCTCGTGTACCTCGTGTTTGATTTGCCTTCCATTAGTTTAATTATAGTTCATGGTTGTATTCTTCACTTTGCGTTTAATGGGCTTGAATCGAAAAAATCTTCTAACATTGCTGCAGGACTTTTAGATGCCACTTAGTCGTGGTCTAGTGGGTAGTGTGTTGGCTTATTAGAAAAAAGGCCCGGGTTCGAATCCCAGGTCAGACATCAAAACGAAAAAATATTTCTTCGGCGACTTCCTCTTAGCAGATTTCTGGCAAAGACGCTGAGAGTAAAAATTGCCATGAAAAGCTTCGCAAAAATCTGTTGTTCGGAGTCGACTTTAAACTGTAGGTCCCGCCACTCATGTATAAAATTAACGCACACAACATAAGTGTGAGAAGCTAGGTCGTAATCCCGACTGAAAGGTTGTAATGGCCAATTATGTATGTGTTAGTCGACTATGATGGTCGTATTGCCAGCTGGTACGATTGGAACAAATGAAATCAAAACTTAGCTTCAAAAATACTAGCAAAAATTACGAACAAATTTTTGGTTTCTATAGCTGCACTTTAAAATGTACACATTGAGGTTAAAGTTCATATCAGTGAATGAATATTCTTTACATTGCTGATTACAAAGTTTTCATTTTTAATTTTTTTTTAGCAAAAAAACGTATTAACGACATTGATTTTTCATTAAGAAAGATGACACAATAGATAGGAATCTTCAGAGTGTAGTAGTGTACCTATTATTAATGACAACAAAATATGTAAATTCCCTAATATTTTGTCATTTTGATCCCAGTCCAATAGATACAAATTAATTGTATCGGAGAAAAACTAGAACCTGCTTGTCTTAGGCCATAACACAGCCTTTTAAGACATTGAGAAACACTTTTTTTTCTTCTGTTAATCGATTTAAAACGCTTAATTTTGAATTTCAATTTTTATTCTATACCAGTTTCTGTTAAAGCAAACAAAACCTCATAATAAGGAAATTGAAAAACTGGATTAAAGGGTTCTACTACTACACCATTATGAAGTATTATGGCGGTTTTGAACAAACGTAAGCCCCGTGTCTTGGCAAATAAAAAAAAAAACCAAAATACCACAATCTATAGATGAATGAGGAATAACAAGAAAAGCAACAACGAATTCTTTTATTTAAAACTAATCAGTATCTGCGTATTAAAAACACCTTAAAAAGAATTGATTGAAGGAAAATGAAAACCTACAACAACATCTTATTTGTAGAGGCATTTAAAAATACTAAGCAGGTACAAATTCTTTACCGCCACATAATGTTTATTTAACGCTTTTCTCCATCTATAGTTTACTTTACATAGTGCGTACTAAAAATTTTGCTACAAAAGTACTTTAATAAGAAGAGCCCTAAATAAGGAGAGCCCATGAAAAAATGTTGACAAAAAATTTTCTTTGTAAACACGAAACTTTATAAAAAAAAATATTGTTACATTGATACAGTCTGGTCCAAAAGTCCACAACGACACCTTGCACTTGCGAGCAAGCTGTGATTTGCACTAGACCGACGCATTTGCCCTAAGGGCCGTCTGACTGCCAACAAAAATCATGTAAGATTCGGACATCACTGGGCCACTGGCTGAAATGGAGTTCAAAACCGAGTTCCCAACACCAGCACGACCACCTAACTTAGACCCGTCCGTAAAGATAGGTATACCCAAGAATGATAAACTAAAGATTACGCCTTGCGCATGATTTCCCGTTAGATGAGGTTGTTGGGCTATTTTAAAGGTTTCCAAGTCTTTTTCATATGTGAAAATGAATATTTCTTCTGAAAAGTGTATGCACTACGCAAAAATAGTTGGCAGCCCTGCAATATAACTTACATTATCATTAGCCAATAGGAAAAGAATTAAAACAATTTTCGTGACGTCATTGATCCAACATATGCAGAAAGTTCTAATTTTGTGTGCGTAATGGCATAATCTTTACTTTATCATTCTTGGGTATAGCACCATTCCATTGTGTCCTATCCGGTATAAGTATTCTTAAACAGGAACAGGCAGGAACATAACCTCAGGTACAATATAATCAATTGCTTTTTCTAAAAGCGCATAACTTCTGTCAGGAAATACGACATTTAGAACTCTGAAGTGACCTATGTTTCCAGCAACCCGTTTCCCTCAGGCGTATAGCATTACGCGCTGCACTCCGCTTGACAGACAAGTCGCGTTAGGCAGAGCACAGTGACAAGAGCAGCCTGAGAGCAACTCTTCCTCACTCCAGTGATACTCAAGGAGGCAATCCGCTGCATCTTATCTAAGATTTTCCTTTGAAAACTCTTATCTAAGGCACTCTACCTATAGCAAGTATACAACGATATACTTTCACAATAGGTGCTTGTTCGTTATATTTCTGTGCTTACAACCTTTTTGTAAGCAACAACACTTATTCTTCTTTGCTCACAACCCTAACAAATGTTTTCATCACACGCAAGTTGTCTGCACAGAAGATTGACTGAATTATAGCGCGATCTCGTGACTTTACACAGAACTGATTGAATTCTCAATGCAACCAACGTGGCGTCGTCACACACGACTAACTTAATTCGAACTTCATCATTGCTCGCTTTGTCTTGCATTTTATAGCGGTGGATCAACAGTGTGATGAATGCTCTCTCAATCCAAAAATGTAAACAACTTCTTTCAATTTTTTATTGTCGTATTTTGTTTACATTCATCCAGGCATAGTAATTGTTGCTTGTGTCTTTTATCTATCCGTTATTTTATTTTTTTACGCTGCACTTTGTTTTCGGTTGTTTACTTCTTTTATCTCTTTGCTGATGTTGTTGCTATATTTTTGTTTATTCTTTGATCATGTAAAGAAGCCCATTGTTCTTGACTGTAGCTTTTAAACTAATTTTAATCCAAAAAATTTTTGTTTCCAAAAAAAAAAAAAAATTTTTTTTTGGTTTTTAAAAATATTTCTTTTAAAACTTAATTGCACCCTAATGTTAAACAAATTAAAAAAATGTTGATTATAGACAAAGATGGTACCTGTTCTTAAATATTGACTGACTAAACTAAAGTTTTTCTTTCTTTTGTTGATATCGTGACCGGTTGATTGGATGCTTAAATGTTGTAATGCTTTGGGTCACTTTTTACTACCAATGCTACGGCAATGATAGGAACAACAACAACAACAATAATAAACAATAAATATTAGCCACTAATTTATATTGAAAACTTAAATAAATACGTACAACAACAAAATAAAATCTTAAAAACTAAATTTGATATCGAAAGAAAACGAAAAAAAAGAATCACAAATATGCCGACAATTAAGAAACCCTTTCGAACCCAACGACCATCCATTTACTTACCTACTATACAAGCCTAACTTGTATTTTAATATGAATCTAGTGCTGATGGTGTTGTTGTTGTTGTTGTTTATAAACTTAAATGCTAATGTTGTTTGGCACTCACTAGTCACTGTTGTTGTTGCTTTTAAGATAATTTAAATAAAATTTTGTTCGTTTTTTCATCTTCATTTTATTTTGGCCATATTTTAATGAATGGTTTGATTTAACAATTCTTGGAATTTCTCCAACATCATCATCAGATTTAAATTTTTTTTTTTTTTAGAGCAGCTTTTCGGTTTGAAAAAAAGATTATTAAAAAAAAAAAATATTAAAAAAAAAACAAAAGCACTAAAAGAAATTGTGACAAATTTATTATCATCGTAACGTTATTTAAAAACCTGTTAATATTTGGAATGGCTTTTAAAATTCCTCAATTAAAACTTTGGTCATGGGAACTTGTCAAAAGAAAATTTAATTAATTCAGCTGATCAGGTGATGCCTTAAATGCCCCAAGTGTCATTACAGAGAGAGAGAGAGAGCCAAGAAAGCTTAGGAAAATAGTGATTTATTGGCGTATTCAATTCATTTGGTAGCTAATTATAGAGAAACTGTTCTATAAAATTTAATGAAATGCATATTAAACGACATAAATTTTCAAAATTTTTATATCTACTGGCAAGTAGTCCATAACTAGACGGCATAATTAAACCAATCTAGTTTGCTTCAGAAACATCACTCTTCAATGATTTGCAATGTACTTAATTTCAAATGAAAAGCTATTGAAAATTTGCCACATAGAGCTCACGACATTAAGAGACGCTAACATACATACATAATTGGCCATTACAACCCTTCAGTCAGGATTACGACCTAGCTTCTCACACCACTTATGTTGTGTGCGTTAATTTCATACATGAGTGGCGGGGGACCTACAGTTTAAAGTCGACTCCGAACGACAGACTTTTCAGAAGCTTTTCATGGCAATTTTTACTCTCAGAGTCTTTGCCAGAAATCTGCTGAGAGGAAGTCGCCGAAGGAATATTTTTCGTTTTTGATGTCTGACCTGGGATGCGAACCCGGGCCTTTCGTCTAATAAGCCAACACACTACCCACTAGACCACGGCGACTTCAAGAGACGCTAACAGCTTAAACCAAAAGAAAGAAAAACTTCTAAATATTTTCTCAAATTTCTTTTTTTATTTGAAAGTACAATCCTTCCGGTTAATAATGGAAAATAATTTCATTCAAATCGCTGCCTCGACTGGCCATGTATGTAGCCTACGCGATCGGTCCAATTTTTAAGCACATTATCGATTATGTACGGGTATGTAAACAAGCAAAATTGTGGCATTTGGGGCCCGGAAAACCCGCACGCATACACCCGAAACGAGTCACTGTTTGGTGGGAATTTTGGTCCAGAGGCAAAATTGGGACATTTTACTACGAAAATGAGCAAGGAGCTGCCGTTACAGTCAATGGCGATCGTTAACGGGCTATGTTGATTGAAGTTTTGTTCCCAAAAATTGAAGAGGAGGATATTGGCAACAATTGGTTTCAACAGGACGGCTTCACTGATGTTTTGCACCCTGTTTTTAAAGATCGCATTATCACCCGCAGAACAGATGTCGTTTGGCTACTTCGGATCTAAGATTTAATACCATTGGACTATTATTTGTGGGGCGCCATCAAAGATAAGTGTTACGCCGACAAGCCAGAGACAATTGATGCTTTAAAGGACAATATTCGTAAAGCCATTGGTGAAATACAGCTACACACAATCGATAATATGCTTAAAAAATTGGACCGATCGTATAGGCTACTACAGTCGGCTACAGGCCAGTCGAGGCAGACATTGGAATGAAATTATTTTCCGTAATTAAACGGAAGGATTGTACTTTTAAATAAAAAAAAAAAAACAGAAATTTGAGAAAATATTCAGTAGTTTTTTATTTAAAGCATTTTCACAAGAAAAAAAAGTTATTTGGCGGACCCTTTATATGATATAATATTTCTTAATCTTGGCTTGGCCGTTACCACCAAAAACGATGTCAATCTGAAGATCAAACGCTTGATCACTCTTGCTAACACGTGCTACTATGGTTTCAATGGGCAATTTAATAACAGACACCTCTTTCGTACGACAAAACTAATACTCTACAAGACGGTTATCCTAATCGTGTTTCTTTCGGCATGGACCCTATGAAAGTATTGGAGGGAAGAGTCCTATGTAAAATCTTTGGTCCAGTGCGTATTGGCGATGGTTCTCGCATCCGATTCGACAGTGAGCTGAATGAGCTTCTCAATGAGGATGCTCTGGCGAGATGGGTATTTGTATAAGCTTCTCAACGATATAGATGTTGTGCAGCGTATTATTATCCAGCGGCTGCGCTGACTCGGCCTTGTCGTTCGAATGGAGGAGGATGCTTCGGCGAGACGGGTATTTGATGCGGGGATCTGCGAAAGTCGGCGAAGAATACGATCTTGTATCCGCTGGAAGGACCAAATCGAGGAAGCCTTATCAACGATTGGTGTGACCAACTGGCGTAGTTGCGCAAGAAACAGAGGCGCCTGGAAGGATGTGTAGCGGCATGCCGCAATCCGATAAAAATATGACATAATATTAGATTGCGTATTCACATCTTAAAACGTATGGCATTCGAGTTTTCTGTACCTTTCCATCTGTTTTAATTCGGCAAGTGATAATCATTTATCGCCACTTACTCTAAAAGCTATAAAATATTAAAAAAAAGTGTCAAACATAGAATCTTAGAAAGGGTGTGTGGGGGGGAGTGATGATTATTTTTACTTTACCACACATCGTAAAATATATTTTTATTTAATGTTTCCAAAAAAAAAAGTTTTGTTTAAAACAACAACTGCTTGCTTAATGGTCAGTATATTCTCTCTTTCAATAGACAATTAATAATTAATACTCCATAAACAAAATAAAATTAAACACAAACATTATCTTTACGTACATGTATGTGTGTCTATTGGCAATTGAAAAATATTATTAAAAATTATACAAAAATATCTATTTCTTTTTTTATTAAATATAACAATATTTCAATTTTTTCTTTTTTTTTAACAAAACCAAAAACCAAAAATCATACGAATCGAAAAAGTCAATAAAAAGTTCAATGACTCGTAATATTAGAACACAACGTAGAAACTAAAATAAAAAAAAAATAGAATCGATTGATGAAGACTAAAACACAACAACAACAACAACACCAATAACACCACCAAAACTAAAGACCAAAAAAAAAAGAATTTCAAATTAGTTTTTCGTATACCACAACACAGAAACCATCTTAAAGAACCTGTAATACAACATTCTCCCCTTTTTTTCTTTTTTCGAAAATTTAAAAAAAAAATTTGAAACGATTAAAAACAAAAAACGAAAAATAAAAAATGATTCTTAAAAAAAAAAAAATATTTTTGAAATTAATTTTTGTCAACGAAAAACTATCATTCGACACGCCTCGTAATCTTTTCGGCCTCCTCAAAACGAAAGTGCGTATTTGGTTTTACTCACTCAAATGAAATTAAAAAAAATAAAAAACAAAAATTATTTACGAATGCTTGAAATAAAACAAAATAAATGAAAAACAATCTTCTATCAAAATATAGTACAGGGTTAGGCCAATTGTAGGTCTACAGATTTTATTTTGTTGGATAGTTTTTTATTTCCTAATCGTTTACACCTTTTCCACCTTAAATACTTTCCTTTGAACTCGTTTGTAATAGTACGAGAAAGAATATTTTTTAAATAACTTCGTCCAGGACGACCAAAGACCAAGGTCATAAGGTAATTTCGCAACTTAAAAAATCTAAAGGGTACGCCAAATAACTTTTTTTTTTTTGGAAAATTTCTTTTTTTATTTAAAAGTACAATGCTTCCGGTTATTAATGGAAAATAATTTCATTCAAATGGCTGCCTCGACTGGCCATGCAGTAGCCTACACGATCGGTACTATTTTTAAGAACATTATCGATTGCTTCACGAATATTGTCCTTTAAAGCGTCAATTGTCTCTGGCTTATCGGCGTAACACTTATCTTTAACGGCACCCCACAAATAATAGTCCAACGGTGTTAAATCTTAGCTCTGAGGTAGCCAAACGACATCAGCTCGGCGGCTGATAATGCGATCTTCAAAAACAGGGTGCAAAACATCGAGTGAAGTCCTGTTGAAACCAATTGTTGCCAATATCCTTTTCTTCAATTTTTGTGAACAAAACTTCATTCAACATGGCCCGATAATGATTGCCATTGACTGTAACGGCCACTCATTGCTCATTTTCGAAGAAAAATTGCCCAGTTATACCTCTGGACCAAAATCCGCACCAAACAATACTGACTCGTTTTGGGTGCGTCGGCTTTTCAATGTATGCGTGCTGGTTTTCGGTGTCCCAAATGCGACAATTTTGCTTGTTTACATACCCGTCAAGATCAAAATGAGCTTCATCTGAAAATATAATTATTTTTTTTTGCCAAAATCAGCATCTTCCATAAGTCGATCGCAGGTCCACTTAGTGAAGCGGAAGCCCATTATTGGATGGAATCATATTCGTTCAGCGGAAGGATAAAACTAATTATCTGTCAAATCAGACATGAGACTAAGTGCTACCATTCACGAAATAAGCACTAGTTGAAAAAAAAAAGCGTTAGATGGAGGACCCGATAGTATACACTTTGATTTTAGGAATTGATTTGCAACCAAGTTTAGTAACAAATATGAATAGAACAATCGGAAACCTGCATATTCTCTAAAACGATGAACTATTTTATGTTGGACAGAAGCTCCAAGTATGGATCTTGAGCCAGGAACAGAAGTTTTTGTTTCCAGTATGGAATAACATGAGGAAAGTCAATGCCACCGAAAGATCACGATTATGACCTAGCTTCCCATACCACCTACGTTGTGTGTGTGTGCTAATTTTTCACATGAATGACGGAACTTACAGTTCAAACTCCAGTCCGAATGACAAATTTCTTGAGAAACTTTTCATGGCAATTTTAATTCCTCTCAGAATTATTGCCACAAATCTGCTAAGAGGAAGTCGCCAAAGAAATATTTTCATGTTTTCGTTTTGATGTCTGACCTGGGCGTTTAAACCGTACCGTAACGTGAACACACTACCAACTAATCTATAGAGCCACCACAATATGGAAAGGTCTGCTAAATTTTTACTACAATCAAGGAATTTATTTACTAAAAATGATCGTTACTACCAAAAATGATCTCAGTTTGGAGATCAAGCGTGCTACTATAGTCTCAATAGGCAATTGAGGAGCAGAAACCTCTCTCGTAAGACAAAACTAATATTCTACAAAACCCTTATCCTATCCCGTGCTTCTTTATGACGCAGAAGCATGAACCTTTAAGGGTATTCGAGAGAAAAATCCTACGTAAGATCATCGGTCCAGTGCGAGTTGGCGATGATTTCCGCATCCGATCCAAAAGTCACATGAACGATGTGCAACGTATTAATATCCAGCAAATGCGCTGGCTTGGTCTTGTCGTTCGAATGGAAGAGGATGCTCTGGCGAGACGGGTATTTGTATGAGCTCCTCAACGATATAGACGTTGTGCAGCGTATTAATATCCAGCGACTGCGCTGGCTCGGCTTGTTCTAATGGAGGAGGATGTATTTGATGCGGGGATCTGAGGAAGTCGGTGAAGAAGACGATCTTGTATCCGTTGGAAGGACCAAGTCGAGGAAGCCCTGTCATCGATTGGTGTGACCAACTGCAAGAAGCAGAGGCGCCTTTAAGGATGTATGCTATGAGTATGACTAGAGAATCGGAACCAGCCGGGCCATGTCGTGTGGAAAATGTAGACATGTTAAGCAGACGAGCTTAAAAGGATAAGAGCTTATGCGTCGTTTAGCTGCAAGGCTATATGGGAATTTTAAGCATATCGAAGAGGTTGCGAGGAGGAGAGCTTATACGTTGTACGGAACCCTTTTGTGGATCTTGTGAGAAACTTTTACGTCTATAATGACGCCAGATATGAAAGAAATGTCCAACGAAAGACAAGATAATGGCAGGCAAAGACTCTCATCAAACGAAGTTTATCTCAGACACACAAAACTTTTTTTGGGGGGAAATTACAATGCGAGGCGACTTGAGTCATCAGAGTAATCAACATTAGATTAGTTTGGTCTTTTGACAAGGTACTGTTGGTTTAGAGTACATCTATGCAACATAAAGATTGTCACGAGCCCAACATATAGATACTGTAATGATGGGAATGATACTTTGGTAGACGTTCCTGGAACTAGAAGGAAATACCTGTATGCATGCCAGCTACATTGACATACGTTCATGCAACCAGATGGAATTACCTGTATGTCTGCCAGGTACAGGGCAGGTTCCCTGATGTTGACACTGACCACCATTCCGAAGTTTATCAGGGCACTAGTGTGAAGAGGGTACAATGGACATCCCTTGACTTTTTTAATGCATCCGGTCAGTCAGGCCCTCAATAGGTGCGCAAAGAGATTGGTTTTTATATCTAAGAAATGCAAGATGGCAACCCTATCATTTTAGAATGTTTTTATTGTGATATTTTCATTGCTGTTTCTATTTTGTCTCTTAGAATGTGAACGTAATCATGTCTACAAACACAGACTTTTTTAGTTTCAACACACTGTATTGTATAATTAGGGACCTAGCTCACGGTATTACTATTGAAAAAATATGTCAAAGGCTAATGCTAAATTTTTCTTAGATTTCTTTGCTATATTTTTAGATCTACTTGTCGTTCATTGCTGCTGTTCCTTGATATTTGCCACAACTTTACTCTCCGCATATTGTTTTACATTAAGAGAGTATTTCTAAGAGAGTACTTTTCGTTACCAAATCTATTGTTTTCTAGTTTTTTTTTTTCATGTTCATGTAACCTCAAGTGCTTTTTCAGTTTTTTTTTTTTGTTTTTTTATTAAAAAAAATTTTTTTTTATTAAAAAATGTTTTTTTTTTTATTAATCTTGACCTCGCTCTAAAGCCATATTTCTCTATGTTTTAGATGGGGTCCCATAAAGAAAGAAACTTTATGAAACGCAAGATTATCATCATTTACAGAGAAGAACGAAAAAAAAAAAAAAATTAAATTAAATTTAAATAATCGTTATAAATAAAACGTTTTTTTTTTTTTAATTTTAAGAGAGATAAGTTAGAAACTGTATATACAGTGTGGAGCAAAAGATGTAGAAATTTTAAGTATTAAAATAATATCGTTTTGAGCTTAATGTACATCACGACTGGTATAAGGTTGCAGATCAATTCAATTTATTAGCCTAAGGAGTGCCATTCCCATTTTAATTTAACTTGGCCAAAAGGACTTCATTGAAAGCCTTGAACAGGATTTAAAAGATATAAGCATCTCTAATACTTGCTGAAATGGTAACTCTCTGTTGGATGTAGAGTACAACGTTTCCTATTATTTTTCCTTTACTGCTGCATGCTCACTAGCCTAAAGGCGATTTTGCAAAATGTTCATAATTTTTCAACTCAAATTTTGTCTTTCGATAGGAGAAATGACTGTTGCTTTATGCCTCTATCTTTACTTCGAACAATGAGCGAAAAGAATTAAACAAATTTCTATTATTTCTTCTCCTCTGGAATTTTTAGTTCTTTGGACATGTCGCTGTGAAACATAATTGTATCCTGCCTATACGCTCACCCAAAAGCCTTTGAAGTAACCATAAAGAATAGAACAAGAATTAAAATCTACGGAATAATAATTATTTCGTCACTAGCACTCTTTAGCCGGGACCACAACCTATGTGGCTTGTCTTGAGCTAAGCAATCTGTCCTGTTTGCTGTCCTCTCTAAACGGCAAATTTATGAGAAGCTATTCATAGAAATGAAGAGAAGAGTGCTAATATTTTCTTTATATTTCAATTTATTCTTGATCTTAAAGCTTGGACTTGAACCACAAACTTTTGTCTAGAACTACTTACTAGACTATGGTAAACTTATGCCAATAAAGAAGAATTTTAACATGCTTTCCTGTACCCACTTGAATAGTAAACTAATAGCCTGAATGCTGCACAAACTTTGTCGAAACTAAAGTAAAGTAATCTTTAAAAACGTGTATGACAGACATTAATTTCTGATCTGATCACTCATATTTAACTTCTATATGGTTTCTATGACATTGGAGATATCGTTGTATGAGAATGAACTAACCGGCACAAAATCTTTAGCATGTTAAAGGACATAGGTATTCCTCCTATTGTCTTAGTTAAACTAAACATTACAGGGACGTTTTAAGAGACGTATCAACTTCATTGGAGGGATTAAAAGTACGTAGAATTATGCTAGGCTTGCTGTTAAGTTAGTTTAGATGACTTGTACCTGTCAACTGTGACAAATACAGTAGCCGTAGGTCGAATTGGCCCATTTTACAACGTCCTAACTTCTCACATCATTCGTATTGTGTGTGTTATGTTTACGCATAAGTAGTGGGACCTAGAGTTTAAAGTCGACTCCTCACGATAGATTTTTTTTTTTTGAGAAATTTTTCATTGCAATCTTTACTCTCAGAGTAAATCTTCTAAGAGGAAGTCACCGAAGAAATATTTTCACATTTTTGTTTTGATGTCTGACCTGAGATTCGAACTCAGGCCTTTCGCCTAATAAGCCAATACACTACCTACTAAACCATGACGACTTCAAAAGGATTGCTATACTGCTATGTATTGATTGAGGACTGATTGGCTTCTTTTCTTAAAGTATCATGATCATCCATTGTCGCACTGCCATATTGCCGGACGTTTCGATAGACCTGCGAGTCATATCAGCAGTTGTTGATTTGACGATGTAAAAACACTATCACTACATAAAGCTCTAAAAGGTGAGGATTTTGGATTGCCAATAAGATTTCCTGCCTTAAGTTTTTTTTAAGAATGATAACAGCATCGCTAGAAAGAAGCCGTTAGTCAGACCATGAGAATGCTGTAGGACCTACAGTTTAAAGTCGACTCCTAATGATAGATTTTTGAGAAACTTTTTCATGGCAATTTTATTTACTCTCAGAGTTTCTGGACAGAAGACTTGTTCGCGATGTCCGTGGCCTCATGTCTAATAAGTCATCATACTACCTACTAGACTACAGCCAAGATCCAAGCATTATAATGACATTAAACTTCATCAAAATCACAGCTTGAGGCATGCTTTTGATTTCCATTGGACATTTGTGTGCAACTCCATGCACTTTTTATTGTTTTTCATCAGACTACTAAGTCGCCGTGGTCTAGTGAGTAGTGTGTTGGCTTATTAGACTAAAGGCCCGGGTTTGAATCCCAGGTCTGACATCAAAACGAAGAATATTTCTTCGGCGACTTCCTCTCAGCAGATTTCTGGCAAAGACTCGTGAGAGTAAAAATTGCCATGAAAACCTTCTCAAAAATCTGGCGTTCGGAGTCGACTTTAAACTGTAGGTCCTGCCACTCATGTATAAAATTAACGCACACAACATAAGTGGTGTGAGAAGCTAGGTCGTAGTCCTGACAGAAGGGTTGTAATGGCCAATTATGTATGTACTAATCCGTGGGCAGTTTAAAATCTTTATACCCCTTAGAAGCATTATAGAAGGAGTAGCAACTGTACCTAATTATTGCCTGTTGACGCTATTAAAACTATTAGGCTTTAACCACAATTTTTATTGGTTTTTTTTTATTATTTTTTCAAACGTCTACGTTAGAGTTTTGATTTCTTCATATACACTCTACAGAATAAAAAAAAAAGACCTCAACAAGCCAGCTAGATTTGAGAAAGGCCAGAGAAGAGAGAAAAAAATAGTCTAAAAATATTATTATCAGGGCGGGAAGGGAGAAAAAAATTTGTTCAGATTAATTTCAAGTAATGAGTTCAAAAAAGCCAAAAAACCACAAATAGGAAAAAAAAATCGAAAAAATCGAATCTAATCAGTGCGTAATAGTTTCAGCTTAAAAAGTCATTTATCATGTTCAATTGGTATGGTTTGGTGCGCTGCTAGTTGGTTGGTTTGTTGGTAGGCAGGCAGTTTCAATGAGGGACTGAAAGTATTAGAAATCATGGACTATTTTAAGTACATTCTACTTTAAAAAGTTTATGTGGCCATAAAAATTTATTAAAAAAAATATTTTTTTTTTTTTAAATCAATCGATCGATCGCTTTTTTATTGATGCCATTTGTTAAATTGGTTTTTATCTATAAAAGTGCGTGGAATTCAAGTTTTTTTTTCTGATAATAAATAATTACAACAAAAATACACATATTTTTAAAATATATTTTCTCTCTCCCTCTCGCTCTCCCTCCCTTTCTCTCTAATTACGAATATTTGAAAAAAAGAATTTTTTTTTGTGTTTTCTTCTAATTTTTTGGCATTTATTTCTTGGCGTGGTGTTCGTTCTTACAATCAAGTCCCAACGACAATTACTAGGCATTTGATAAGATTCGATTCTGGTTTTTCTTTTTTCTTTAATAATAATAATTTACAGGTCATTTTTATTGAAATCGAAACTATTTATATCATTCGAAACAAGTATTCGAGTATTTTTTAATCTCTTTTCACAACCTTATTATCATTGATGTGAAAGAACGAAAAAAATTAATGGTTTTTACTATTTGTCACGGCAACTGTAAAGCCGTCAATCGGCTAATTTATCATTCACTCGTTTAACGTTTGTCAAATTGGTTTGTGATAAAAATTTGAAACAAATTTATGACTCAGTATTTCAGTCAATTGGAAAAATGAAAAAAAAAAATTAATAAAAAAAATTGTTCACACACAATCCCAACCCTGACTTTCAATTCAACAACACATAATGGCAATACCACCTGCAACAGATGATCAAGTTAAACAAATGAAAAAGGGTTTCATCAACGCTTCCTCTTCCAGGATATTTCTGGATAAAGCTTCGGAAGAGACTTTGAATTACATGTCCCGCTACTGATTGAATGGTTATAATGACCCACTATCTCTGTAATGGTTGCTACATTGTCCTTTTCGAGTCTAGATGATGACTTTGCGAAATTATTCTTTCTGGAAACTTGTGGAAAAAAAATGTGGATTGTGTAATCGAATTCGTGACACAGTCATTATTCATTATCATCCATGCTAAGCTAAAAAAGTTGGTTATAATATGGACCTTAATGGCCTGAATTGTTCCTATATCTGCATGACATTTCCCGAAGGGTTCATCAAGTCCCATATGCGACAATTTTGCTTCTTAATGTTAACAACCGGGGGAGAAAAAAGCTCCAACCTTGTAGAATTTTTTTTTTTAAATCAACATTGGAATTCTGGCATTATGGCGATGCAAATCGTAAATGAGAAATACACCATAACCAGTCAGTTAGATAGTAAAAACTGCCAAGAATGCCTTGGTGGTATCGACAAATTTGGATTGTCCGCAACATTTTCTCTAATACATATATAATTGGCCATTACAACCCTTTAGTCAGGATTACGACCTAGTTTCGCACACCACTTATGTTGTGTGTGTTAATTTTATACATGATAGGCGGGACCTTCAATTTAAAATCGATTCCAACAACAAATTTTTGAGAAACTTTTCATTGCAATTTTATTTACTCTCAGAGTTTTTGCCAGAAATCTGCTGAGAGAAAATCGCTGGGGTTTGAACCATGGCCTTTCGTCTAATAAGCCGGCACACTATTTAATAGGCTACGACGAATTCAACATTTTCTCTAATGGAAGTGATATTTTCGACACGACATGTACATTGCAGTAATGTACTCGCCTAACCCGTTCTGTAACGCTTTCAGTCTCTATTTGCAAAGTCGGTCGAATATGACGGTCATAATTACACTGTAATGCTTGAAAAGTGGTTGCGGTCAAAATTCCACTTTTTTCGTCAGTTTTAACCATTTATACGCATTTTTCTGTCTGCAGGCCTACCTGTACATCTTATCTGTTTGATCGTTTGCAACAAGCTTGAGAGCTTAATAGGGTTCATAAAGCAGTTGACTGGTTGAATATATCATACGTACAGGAAATTGATTTACAGGACATTATGTTATCCAGGATTGTAATATTTGGAAAAAGTGAACTTTTCATTAAACGTGAGGCTAATGTCCCAGGTCAGACACCAAAACCAAAAATATTTCTTCGCCGACTTCCTCTCAGCAGATTTCTGGCAAAGACTCTGAGAGTAAATAAAATTGCCATGAAAAGCTTCCCAAAAATCTGTCGTTCGCAGTCAACTTTAAACTGTAGGTCCCGCCACTTGTGTATAAAATTAACACACACAACGTAAATGGTGTGAGAAACTCGGTTTTTAGTCCTGACTGAAAAATTGTAATGACCAATGACGTATGTTTGTCCGTATGTACTTTTTATTCTTTCTTTATCTTGTCTGTTCTGGTTTTTTTTTCTTCGGTTTCATCCTTTCTTTTTTTCTCTTTGATCTTCTTTTTCCGAAGGGGTCGAAACGAACCAACAATGGGTCTCTGTATTTAAAAATACTAAACTGACCAAACCTAATTATTCTTGCAATCTTGCAGATCTGCAAATTTGTATTTTTATTTTTTGTAAATAAAATGGCTCCAGGTGTTTCCGAAGGCATTTTGCTCGGAATTTTGCCCATGAATCTGGGTTCAAAAACTATCCATCACCTTTGGTTTTCGAGAAACCAGGGGGTTGAAACCCCCTAAAAATAGCATTTTTAGACATTTTTGAAAAATTGTAAAGCTAAACACTGACGTGCTAAAACCATCGCTATTGTTAGCATTTGATTGCATGCACCCTTAAAGTAGGGGTGGATCGTTTATGTCAATGGTTGCAAAAGAAAAGGAAACAAATTATGGAGGTCCTTAAAAATTAATCAGATTTACTTGAAAATTGTTACTCAAAGGTTTTTAGGGTCGCTGATTACAGATCTTCATTCAGATTTAAAATAATTCAAAATGTGGGATCCAATATGGCGGTTGTAAATTTGATTAATTTTTATAAACCTCGACCATCATTTTGAATTTGCTTTCGGAAACACGTGGTGTGCCATCTTATTTCCGAAATCCATGCAGGGCTGTGTTATTGAAACTTCAGCTGACTGCTGGTTTTAAAGCGTCTAAATGTATAACCCTTTACTTAATGCATTTCTTTTTAAACAATTCAAATTATTTACATAATATGTACATAGTGTATACTTCCTAGATCTCACATTTCTCTATTAAACTATATTTTTTTTTATCGACTATTTATATTAATAGAAATCCCATTAATTTATCATCGAACATAATTATCATTATCATCATCAGCTGTGTGTATATACGTTTTTCGTTTTTATTTATTTTTGTTTAATTTATTATTATTTTTGTTTGTTAATATAAATATTTAAAAAATAAATAAATCAACATCAATACACGATATCATCATCATCATCATTATCATCATCATCCTCAAGTAGAACTAATCAAATATTGGAGATAAAATAAGTTTATATTTGCGCATGCGTGGCCGTTTCATATTCTTTTTTTTTTTTTGGTTTTTTTGATCGCGTACACAATAAATTCCATTTCTATCTTTCACTGTCTCTTTCACTCGCTTTCACGATCTCTGTCGAACCTAGTTAGTTAGCCCTTAACTAATTTATAGTGTGCGTATCATTATTAACACACTGTGCACACTGCTCTAAACTCTACTGTAATCTACCTCTACCTCTACCTGTTCCTGTATATGTACTCATACTCTCTTGTTGACTTAATCTATTTATTTTATAACATTTTCTTTATACACGTATGTACCTACATATGTGGATGTGTATGGATGTGTGTATATTTGAATTAGTTTTTATTTATTTTTGAAATTCTCACATCATGTCAAAGTAAAACACAAATCTACTCGAAAAAATCATTTTGTAATATTTACTGAAACAATAAATGCTACGAAGCTATGATACGATATGATATGGATATGGATCTGATACAGTTCTTCTTTAACAGTTTTATTATATTTGCTTGTCAGTATTTTTCGTTTATTTTTTTTTTTTCAAACTATAAAACTAAAAGCAAATGAACAGCCATGACAACAGACATTTAAAATAATGCATTCATTCGAAATAAGTCAACTTAATAGCACGGCGGGTGTGACAATGAAAATACACCCGAGTATTCGCCGTGGTCTAGTAGGTGGTGTGTTGGCTTATTAGACGAAAGACCCGAGTTCGAATCCCAGGTCAGACATCAAAACGAAAATTTGAAAACAATTTTTCGGTGACTTCCTCTCAGCAGATTTCTGGCAAAAAACTCTGAGAGTAAAAAAAATAAAAAAATTGCCATGGAATGCTTCTCAAAAAAATGTGTCGTTCGGAGTCGACTTTAAACTGTAGGCACCGCCACTCATGTATAAAATTAACACATACAACATAAGTGGTGTAAGAAACTGGGACATAGTACAATGGGTCAATTCGACCACCGAGTACTGTACTTGTCAGAATTTGACAAGTACACATCCTCTAACCTAACTAACCTCCACGTTGTTCAGTTAGTTGAGTAAAACTCAAAAATACTTTTTTTTTCATATTTTTCGAACTCTTCAAACTTGTTTTATTTGACAAAAATTGTATCTTTTTCCGACTTTATGCACAAATTTCTGAATCAATCAACCATTTCTGTTCCGATTTCCAAAATTTAAATCTACAAGTCTTTGTGTTTTTTGTAAATATTATTTGTTTATCTTTGCGCAAACATTGGCCAACTTCTGGTGGTCCTTCAAAAGTGGAATTGTCACATTTTGTGATAAACATTCAAGATCCATCAAAAATTCTGAAATTTTTTTAACTAAAAATTCATTTGATCAGATGACATGATGATATAAAAAATATCACTCGACTGTTAGCCTCTTTACGTTATGCCCTATATTAATTTTTGTCCAGTGTTATCAAATGATGACTCAATCTCTTCACAAGAGTTCAGACTTTAATAATATTATCACTTATCCTATATTTTTTTTATTAAAGTCTGCACCTATGATTGGACAAATTTGAAAAAAATATGAAAAAATATTCTACATTTCCCAAGTTTACCTCATCAAATCTCATAGTATATTAAATCGTATAATAGATATAAGTATACCGTTTTCAAGGTCCATCTCTCCCCTTTCCAACAAGATTTAAATTTTGGTAATCGAATCAGAAATGTTTGAGTAATCTAGAAATATGTACGTAAAGTCAGAAAAAAACAGTTTTTGCCAAATAAAACTAATTTTGAGGGTTCGAGAAATACAGATCAGAGTCTCTGAAGGGAATCGCACCCATGATCTTCGCGCTAATAGTCCGGCAGTACTCATTAGGCACTCTTTTTTGCTTCCTTATGGGAAATTTTATCGTATCAAGAACTGTAAAATCCTTACGATTTTTTTTTTGCACCTACAGATTTCGGGATACACTACCTGCAATTGCATTGACTACAGTCTCCTTTTTTTTTTGGTTTAAGACGCACTAGAAGGCAGTTTGTAGTATGGATTTTAATCGCATTTAATTTTCTTGGATTGTAACTAAAGAGTTTGCCATGTTTTTCCTATCCCTAGCCACAGACGAGTTAACATCAAAGCAAATAATAATACATCATAGGCTCATTAAAAAACATTGCACTCACGACCTTTTTTTTTAACCTGCACATCAGATTTCATTAATTGGTTATGACAACCCTTCAGTTAGATGGTTTAAAACCTAGCTTTTCACACCACTTATGCTGGATGTGTTATTTTTATATTTAAAGTCGATTCTGAAGGACAGATTATTTAAGACATTTTTCATGAGTTTTTGCCAGAAATTTGCTGAGAAATATTTTTTATGTTCGTTTTTTTTTTTTTTGTCTGATCTGGAGTTACAACCGTGGCCTTATATCTAATAAGCCAACACCCTGCCTACCAGACCACAGTGACACAGGCAATATTCCTATTATTGAATTTAAATTGAACAAACATCGCGAGATATTATCGAATATTTTTATTGGCATGAAACATCATTACCATCCTTGAAATGACAGTCACGGTGAAAGATTTTTCTCTCACCAAATAGTTTGATAAATTGATTCTGTTTTGTGGAAAACTCTGGAAATTAGTGTAGCGAGGACAAGAACCATAATGCATGCATCTGAACGATTGGTAAGATTTTCGAAACTTCAGCAATCTTGCAAAACCCAGCAAAAGGTAACCGAACCGAGCACGATTCTCAAAAGATTGAGCTTTAAAGAGCGCTATTTCAAGAACAATGCAATACTAGCTCAATAAAGCGTAACTCTACTTCATATAACCACTTTTGCAATTGCTCAAATCAGTGAATCTTAAGTACAAATAATGTTTCCTGATCAAGGAAGAGAGTCTTTGGTAGAATCCTATTGAAAGGTTACTAGGAAAAGTGTATCATGCTAAAAAAAGATTTTGTTGTAAAATAAAGAATACTTTTTGTTTAAATTAATTATGTTTTGATACGAATAATTTTGGTACAGTCCTCGTACCTGTAGTGTAACAAACTAACAATGATAGGATTTCCTATTCATGGAAATTCAGTGTTTAGATTTAATGCGAGTATTGCTGATGGGATATTCCTAATTGATTGGAATATTAATTACTATTCATAATAAGTTAAGGCAACAAATGGATTCGCTGATACTTGCACTCTTGCTTGAGTTAGTTTATTGTTATCAAGTCAACAGGCGTTTTGCTAAAGGAAGATGTGTCTCTGTTAAGTTGTTCTATGGGGGGTATGAGGACTATATAGTAAATGTTAATTCAAGAAAGAAAAATTTAATTTTTCATCTTCCATAGAATAAGATTTGGACTCCTTAACAGGTTCTCTCTTCCATTTCTAGTTTCATCCTATTCAGGGCCTAACCAAATCTACTGCTTACGCACGGTGTCTTAAAGAATCGTATCCATTTTTTTTAGTTGAATCTGACTGGTATAAGTTTCTTAGCATGTTCATATCCAGATCTTAGAATAATTCATCATTTCCCCGCGAAATAGATGACATTCATGGAGAAGTTTTTTAGCAACCTGGCTTTATGGACATATCCGAATCTTTTTAGGGAATAGTTCACTACTCAACAGCCATGTTTTCCGTGAACTTTAAACATAATAACTTTAATGCGAAGTTAACTCTCGAAAGAACGGGTTTTTAAAGCCAGTTTAAACAATTCAAATGGAAAGAACTGAATTTTTCTGGTTCTGGACCTGACTTGTTTTTTCTATCAAGGATAACGAAATAAAAAAAGATATGCCATAAAAAAAATTGCCAGGTTCACTGTGTTCCATTAAAATGGTTTAAACTGGCTTTGAAAGCCTGTTTTTGCAAGACTTGAGTCTCCTTTCTTTATTTTAATCACTTTTAAGGTTTAAATTTATGAAGATGTGAAAAAGTCTTCAATTTAAATATTTATATATTCGGACTCCGAAATTTGTGTACAACCCTCGTATACTGTGCTCAGCTTTATCAAATTGTATAAAAATCAACATAAAAATTTTCTATATTTAGCATGACGTTAACAAGATGTCTAAACATTGATAAACAAATATTGCCATAAGAAAAGAAAAGTTAGTTATTAAAAGGCCTTTATCAGCCTAAAAAGCCTGTGCATATTCATAAAATTTATTATCTTCTTAACACAATCACTCTTACCCTCCTCGCACACTACCTCTGGTGATACTTGAAATCACTAAGCTTTTGAAGAAATCAAAAAAAATTTTTTTTTGATTATGGCCTGTGAATGAAAACCAAAGTAATTTTTTGGTTCTGCTCTTGAATGGCCTGTTAATTTTTAGCTCTTGGTTACTTATACCCAAGCTCTGGGCTGATAAAAAAAAATTAAAAAAAAAAACAAAAAAGAAGTTAAACAAAGAGTTGAAATGACTCGTGCTGCAATGGTTTTAAAGTTTAAGCAAATAAATTGTCGAGAAATGAAAAATTTGGATTTAGTTTATAATATTCATGTGTTGTTGTTGTTTTATTTACTTTAAAACATTTTTTTTTAAGAAAACCTAAGAAAAATTCATCATTTTGTATTTCGTCTTCGTCGTATAAACATCATAAAATGCTAAGCAAATATTAACCCATGACAGTTACTGCTGTCATTGGACTTTCAAATAAAAGTTGGTTATGATGATGCAAAGAAAATTAAATGCCTAGGGTCTGTTATTATATCTTTTATATTTTGTAACTGTTACAGTTTGTTACAGTTATACAGATATTATTTCAGATATAGATTTACGAGTACATACACTGAGTGGCAAAAGTAAGCGTACATTAAAAATATATACACTAATTAATTAGCGTTATTTTTATTTTAAAATTATTTCATTGGCAGTTTTTAAAATCGAAACAAAAGAAATTATAAAAGAATGTTCGAAACAACGTCAAATTTTTTCGGACACTCTCCTTAAATTATAAAAGTTAAGTTTGGTGATATTTAGAATTTTATTTTTCTCGACAGTTTCTTTTGGCTCTCTCTGTATATGGTGTGATATGTTGTACAAACAAAAAATGTTTATTTGAACATTTTGTTTAATGTCTTACCTGTCACATAAAATACGGTCACGTAAAGGCTTTAAATATATTAAGCCTTTCGTTAAACATATCTTCTCACTAATCGAACTAATCCCTCGATTTACGTTATTTCGATTAACGTCGTCAAAAATTTTCTTTCTTTCAACTTTGATTTGCGTCGTCATTCGGTTTACGTAGCCTCTGGTGTTTATAAACAAAATCAGGGGAATTCCCTCTTTAAAAAAAAAAATATTTTAGTTTTTGAATTAACAGGTACTAGCATCGCATGTAACCATGCTGCATGTGTTTATTGCAGATATAGTGACTTCTAAGTGCTCTCGAACCTGTTCTCAAAATTCCGGAACCAGAAAAACTTTTAGATTTTCTCAAGGTGGCTTTTGATTATTTTCTCCAAATTTTTTTTTACGCTAAGGAGGAGTAAATGTGCCTAACCGCACTATGTGCATGGGGCCCTGACTCACTAAATCTCCCCCTCCTCTTTTGGACTCCTTTTGCTCACTCCGGAACCACTGTGGTATTACTTCGAATTGGAGTCCGTCTGGAATTGTGACTCATTTAAATTCATTACCGCGTTCGGTTTGCGCAACAAAGTCCGAGGAGGTGTTCACATATCCATTCCAATTATGTCATCCAACTCAATTTTCTTAGATTTTAGTAAGACTTTAGCATATCTGACTACACCATTGCAATTCTTCTTGCTGTTCAGAATTACTTCGCAGTAATTCTCGACACTGGAGACGCCGACTTCGGCGTCAAATTCTTTCTTTCCAGTCTCCATTTTTCACAGTAAAAGAAAGTGTTGTGTCAGATAGTAGTTAGCCCCAACAAATTTTTCCTCCCCATTCAGTGGGTAATATCCTGGAGAAGTCTCGCTGTCCATCTACCAATCATCTCAGTGTTCCATTTCTCTTGCCAATGTCCGTGCACGTTTTTAGCCTCCCGCACTCTCCCCCGCTCACTTGCCTATAGGTATTATACCACTAATTACCAGTATTGCTGACTTATATACAGTACTATAAGCCGATGCCACTCTAAGTGCAGCAATTCGTTATACATACATACATAATTGGCCTTCAGTCAGGATTACAACCTAGCTTCTCACACCACTTATGTTGTGTGCGCTAATTTTATACATGAGTGGCGGGACCTACAGTTTAAAGTCGACTGCGAACGACAGATTTTTGAGAAGCTTTTCATGGCAATTTTGTACTCTCGGAGTCTTTGCCAGAAATCTGCTGAGAGGAAGTCGCTGAAGAAATATTTTTCGTTTTGATGTCTGATCTGGGATTCGAACCCGGGCCTTTCTTTCGTCTAATAAGCCAACACACTACCTTCTAGACCACGGCGACTTCAAAGCAGTTCGTTATACCGATGATAAAATTTTCGACCTTCAATACCTCTGCCCAGATCTCACTGCCGTAGAGCAGAATAGAGTCCGTTATTGCCTCATTTCCTGATTCCACACAAATTGTAAAACGATTAAATTTCCTGTATTATGTTTTGCTTCCAGTGAATGGCGATTGTCTGAATAGTCTTTATTCAGATGTATTAGATAGAGAAGAGTCTCTATACTTGTCTCTTCATTACCTTTATAGCATCCGTAAAACTTTGACTAGTAAGCCTATGTTGTGGCGCTTTACCGTTGATAATTTCTTTTTGCATGTAATATTTTTTAAGTCGCCGTAGTTTGTTTTGGTTTATTAGATATGAGGCATCATTTTAAACTACTGCTCAGTCAGTCGCCTCGAACTAAACAAAATCCGAAAAAAAAAATATTTTTTCGACGATTTTCTCTTGGCAGATTTCTGGTGAAAACTCTCAGAGTAGAAAAAAAATTGACATGAAAAGTTTCTCAAAATCTGTCGTTGGCAGTCGACTTTAAACTGTAGATACCGCTACGCGTATATACAATTAAGTGATGGTGTGAAGCTAGGTTTGAATCCTGTAATATAATGACCTATAATGTATGTACAGTGGAACTTTTATAATTTGAATTTCTATTACTTAAATTTTCTATAAGTTGAAGCACAGCAATAGCACCTTGGAGAGAAATCCTATCAGGTTTTACTTCCTTAACTTGAAGTTTCTATAAGTTGAAGTTTTTTTTTCCTGAATAATTGTGATTCAATTTATATAAGTTCTACTGTAGTTGGAAAGAGGTTGTTGATGTTGAAGTAGTTGAAGTTCTTACTGAATAATCGCGATTCAATTTATAGAAGTTGGACTGTATGTAATGTAATGTAATATGTATCTGTGGGTGTATAAATAAATTTCTTGTGGAATTGCTATGCTTTCGAAACGATATTTTCTTAATTCTTTAAATTCTTATTTATTTTATATTTTTGTTCTTTCTGCTTTATATTACAAAAATTCTAAATTTAAATCGACTTTAATTCGTATTGTTTTTTTTTTTTAATTTCTTTACAGATTAGTAACCTGTTCTATGGTCTCAGAAATAGAAAGATTCCACAACAACAAAAAAAAAATATCATTCGGTAAGTATAGCTGACCTTAATGACACATGCCGTTTAAATAAATTCTGAAAAAAAAATCAATTTGAAATAGTCAATGATGGACACGTGTGAGTGCCAAGGGGAAAAATATTTAAATCTCGTAAATGTTAGTCCAAAAAAAAAAAAAATCAAAATCTTTTTATGTTTCCAAAGCATTTATTGCCACAAAAGAAATGCCATAACATTTGATAAATGCTCATCACCAAATGTTGGGACATTTTTAGCCAAGGCAACAAACAATGAAAAGAGAAAAAAAAAGAAGAAGAAAAATATTCAAAAAACCGATTATAAATCTTGTGATTTTAAGAGTTTGAATAGAACGAACATTTAATGCAAACAGTAACACAATCATTGTGTTGTGCTACATTACTTATATAAAATAAAAATTCAATTTCAAATTAAATTTATTTCCATGTTTAATATTTTATTAAATAATCCCCTGGTACTCTGGCCCATCTATACATTTCATTCTTTAAATTATTAAACATTTTCTTAGCACCTGACATTAATGGCTTTTATTTAAAAAACCAAAAAAAAAAAATTAATTTGGTTCCTGAAATTTTTTTAAAACATTTTCCTCAAACTATATAAAAATAATTTTGATATAAAAAATTCCATTAAAAATAATTTGGAACTTCAAAGTCAAAAAAAAAAAAATTTCTTTTTTTTTTCTTGTTAAAAAGCACAATTCTTTTGGCCGAATGTCAATTTTTTTCCGTAGTTTCTTTAAAATAAATGTTTGAAACAAAAACAACAGAAAAAAAAGTTATAAAATGCGTAGGTTATGAGTCTAATAAATATCATTTCAAAATTTTAATAGCTTCTATTGGGCATTGAAAAGCAGAGTTGGTTAATAAGAAGCCCCTTTGGTACTTATACAACAACGTCGTATCTTTATGCCACACACCCTTGCTCCTGCATTTCTAATAAATTTTTAAAATTTTATCAGTTGTCCTATACGCGAATAAATAGCCGCTTGTATTTCTAATTGACCTAGTGCACCGCATTTGGTGACCAGATACCCTATTGTTTCCTTTTTAGTTAGGTTATATCAGCTGCATACACATTTGAAATGCCACCCATTTTATTTCAGTTAGCTTTATCTATGAGAGACCGGATCTACGGTTTAATATCACCTTCAAATGACAGATTTGAAAAGTATTTTCACGCAATAAATTCAGCTAAGTGCTGATCGACAATGGGTCTCTAAAAAAAAACATTTTTTAATGTCAAACTTGAGGTTAGAACTCTCGTAAAGCAACGCACTACTCTCTAGACTGAAGCGTTCACATCGATTTCTCTTTCTCACAGTCCAATCAATAAGTACTACAATCGCGACTGGTCAACCTACAGCCACATATTGCACGCACGAAATTGTTCTCACGTAGTTTCTGTAGAATTTTAAAGCACAGTTCACTCGCTCAGAGAAACTGTAGGAGCTGGGGTTTAAACTCTAGAACTATCGAGATGTTATAAGTCAACAAACTACATACTAGATTACGGCTGCCATATCGACTTCTTTTTCACATAGTAAAATCAGCATTCACTATACCTTCGAGTCGGCACCCTACAGCTGTTTAGTGCATGCATCGTAAACTGTATGTGCACTTGGAAGTGTACTCAGGATTTTTCTGTAGAAATGTTAAAGCAAAGTTAACGTAGGGAAATTTTTACCGAGAAGTGAGAATTCAACTAAGAATTCAACACAGCGCCCACATTTTCATATGTCTTCATCCCTGTGAAATATCAGATACAACTTTTTGCCCTCGCCTCACATACCCCCTTGGAAGTGTCCAAAAATTTAAAATTACAGAAAAAAAAAGTGGAATAACAGTTAGAATAAGACTGTCACGCTAAGTCTTATGTTTTTAAACGTAGATATAGTATACACCATACTACACTGAGTGCCAAAAGTGAGGATAGCGAGAAAAGTAAATGAGAATAGTCGAATAAATTTCTAAAAATAAATCTTAAAACAAAAAAATTTTATAATAGAAAATTTAAAATTATAGCGGGTGTTGACTCACTTATGGCGCTCAGTGTACCTCAAGTTGGTACTTTTGCTCTTCCTTTATTAATGTCGCGAAGAGGTTTCTTTTGTACTTCCCTTAAACTTTATAGGGTATCCCTACAATGTCTGGTCCAAGCTTATTACCCTAACAAAGTCCAGGATAGTGCTCGGTATCAAAAATGACAATAGCCTACCTAGCACTTGATATGCTCCAAAAAGTTTCTTTCTGGGATGCATTAATTTCTTACAGGATTAAAGATTCTGTTCCGATAATTCATTCTCATCATCGCGGAATCTCCGTTTTAATCTCGAGGCAACCAACATTCTGAATAAGTGTACCTTGAGTCTCCAACGCCATCTCAAAAAGCATGTTTGCCAACCTCAGTTTATTCCTAGATAGCCTGGTGCTCGATTCAGGTCGTCTCTTATTGTAATTCCTTCGATTTCCTTAAATCCCGCTTAATCTGTAGAGCCTGTTACTCTATTCCTTACTAATTCATAATGTTCTACACGCAGTTAAAAGCTGACGATTGTTTGTGAACGTGAATTCAAGTCCAGTGGAGAATTGGACAAAAATTTAAGAAGCAAACATCTGACCTGAACTAATGTAGCATGACTCCAGTGTGTGTGACATAAAGATTAAATCAACATTATTGGTAGAAGTTTAGTTCTTAGAGGGAAAGACAGAGAGAGAGAGAGAATCAGAATAAGTTTTTATCCTTAAGATTGCAGCCTTCTGCGTATCTGTCTATTTAAAATGGTGTTGAAGCAGATTGTAGAATAGAAATCAATGAATGAAAATTTGAATGAAATTGAAACACAACAATAAAATGAAAATATTGTTGGCATGGAGCGGACTGCTAACCCACTAGATGTTAGATCGGGGTATCAAAAGCCTGCTTTCGTACATCTCAAGGCTATATGCAATACAGAGGGTGAGTTAGTAATTTCTGAATCACCCTAAATAAGGTGAATTTCTCAGAGTGATTTAACTGAACTGCGTATGAAGAAAACACCACACCACATCACACCGTACTTGACTCTACTGTATTTTGGTGTATATTAGAAGAAAGTAAAGTGGGCGCATAAGCAACGGGACACTTTAGGAGCGAACAAAAATTCTTTGCGTTTTCCTAAGTTGTCAGTTTTGTTAAAGTAATAAAACCGTCTTAACTCTTACCAAGCCATGCACCTGACCTTATTCGAAGCTTTGACGCCTCTGGGCATTACCTTTAAGATTTATTTTTAAATTTCTTCTGTTGGTTGGTGGCCGTGATGACATTTTTTTAGGAGCTTTTTTTAATTTCACTTCCCTTCGTTTTTTTTTGTTCTTTCATTTCACTGCTGACAAATTTGAAATTTTAGTGATGATTTCAGTCTCTTTTCATTTCATTTCGTTTTATTTTTAAAATTTAATTTCAATGTTAGAAGAACTACAACGACAAAAAAAAAAAAAAGAATAAAGATCATTTTAAGTACAAAAACGATCACATTAATGTTCCAAATTTAAATATTTATTGTTTCGTTTCATTTTAATTGTGATTCACTAGTCTAGGAAGCATCATAAAACTAAAATGAAAATGAAAGTTGTTATCGATGATTATTTCCTTATTGTGCTTTTTGTTTTTTTTTTATCGATTTTAACTTTTAACATTTAATGGTTTAAGATAGTTTCTTTACATTTTAAGAAATTATTGCTATGTCTTGTTATCACTCAAATCTCCTCGTATTTTATCCCTACAGGCTTTTTATGCGAGACTACGTCAAAGACCGTGCTTATGCGTAAAATTCCTAAACGTTGGAGTATTTTAAAACTAACATTGTTAGTCACGAATGTCTTTGACGTAGCCTCGCATAAAAGGTCTGTCAGGATAATATGGCGTGAAACGTGAAGTTATCATTCAAAAAACTTCTCTTGCAATAAAATTGAAAACGATCCTATTGTGTGGCCTGTTTTTCTGTCCTTAACACTTAAAATACGACCCAAAGATACCTTCAGACCATAATATATCCTAAATGATAACTAATTGGGATTGCGATAAATTTTCAGATTCTCTCAGAGATAATTGAAAAATCAGCACTAAAGCCCTTTTGCTCAATTGTGAAGCATCTTAATTTGTTGCTTAAAACCCGAAATCAAAATTTTTAAGAGTATCTCTATAATGTAGCTTTCAGAATGCTTCTCGGTGCCAGTAATGACAATTCCCTGCTTAACGCATGCGTGTCTGCTTGGGATGCATCAATACAGAATTTAAATGTTAGCCTCGACACACTCACCCAGTATCTCTACAATGTAGCTTTCCAGCCTTATTGTCTGATAAACTTCAGAATACTTCACGGTGTCAGTACCGAAAATTATTACAGAATTTAACTATTAGAATCGACGCACACGCCCAATCAGACTAAGTGTGCTACCCTGAATGCACATTTGAAGACGTCTTAGCTGGTAGTGTGCAAAATATTTCATCAACGGCTTGCTCTCAGCGTATTTCTAGTAAAAACTCTGAGAGTAAAAAAAATTGCCCTGGAAAAGTTTCTCAAAAATCTGTCGTTCGGAGTTGACTTTAAATTATTGGTCCCGCCACTAATGTTTAAAATTAACTCACACTACATAAGTGGCATGAGGAGCTAGGTCGAAGGGACTAATTACGAATGTCTACGTCAGGTTATTTCTAAATAGTTCGATGTATGTACCACTCAGATCTCGCCTTATTTTTGAATTTATCAAAACATATGTCGTTTGCCTGAACCCCACTTGATTTGATGAGAGTCTTTCCTTTCATTAAGCATTCCTAGTATGGTTCCGGCTCCATTAATAGTATAATAGGATTAACGAGAATTTCCAC
This sequence comes from Sarcophaga peregrina, assembly GCA_014635995.1. NCBI lineage: Eukaryota > Metazoa > Arthropoda > Insecta > Diptera > Sarcophagidae > Sarcophaga > Sarcophaga peregrina. The sequence goes on along the minus strand of CM025790.1, from coordinate 51,630,018 downwards.
ACATTCTAGGACCCAGAGAGACTTTCATACTATATTCGATTTAATCTCATAAGAGCTAAGTGCTCTAATGTAGCTTCGATTTAACCTCATAAGAGTTTGCTTTGGGAATGGGATTATTTCATATTGCAATATAAAGGGTCCGCCAAATAACATTTTTTTTTTTGAAAATGCTTTAAAAATAACTATTGAATATTCTCCCAAATTTGTTTTTTTTCATTTGAAAGTACAATCCTTCCGGTTAATAATGGAAAATAATTTCATTCAAATGGCTGCCTCGGCTGACCATGCTGTAGCCTACACGATCGTTCCAATTTTTAGGCACATTATCGATTGTGTGCAGCTGTATTTCACCAATGACTTTACGAATATTGTCCTTTAAAGCGTCAATTGTCTCTGGCTTGTCGGCGTAACACTTATCTTTGACAGCACCCCACAAATAATAGTCCAACGGTGACAAATAGAAGCTTCGAGGTAGCCAGACGACATCAGCTCTGCGACTGATAATGCGATCTGCAAAAACAGGGCGCAAAACATCGAGTGTAGGATCGGCTGTGTGGCACTTAGCGCCGTCCTGTTGAAACCAAATGTTGCCAATATCCTCCTCTTCAATTTTTGTGAACAAAAATTCGTTCAACATGGCCCGATAATTTGACTATAACGACCACTCCTTGCTCATTTTCTAAGAAAAATTACCCAATTATGCCTCTGGACTAAAATCCGCACCAAACAGTGACTTGTTTTGGGTGCGTCGTCTTCTTAATGTATGCATGCTGGTTTTCTGTGCCCGCCAAAATCAAAATGAGCTTCATGTGAAAAGATGATTTTTTTTTACCAAAATCGGCATCTTCTGTAAGTCGATGGCAGGCCCACTTAGCGAAGTGAAAACGTATTGGATGGCCAATTGGCTTAGCGTATACACAACCATATTCGTTCAGCGGAAGTATAAAACTGATTATCTGTCAAGTCAGACATAAACTAACTGCTACCATTCACGAAATAAGCGTTAGTTGAAAAAAAAATACGTTAGATAGCGGACTCCCGCTCCTATTTAAAGTTCTGAAAGGTTATGAGCATAACCTTTTGAGAAAAATATCGGATTCAATGAGCAAAATTTCTCGTCTTTACATGCGATACCAAAAATTAGTATTAGTGTCTTCACAGAGAATTTTGTTTCTAAATAATGGCGGATGACAATTGTATGGTCTTAGGAACTGCAATGGAAGACCGTTTCAGTTAATAACGCAACGATGAAGTCTGGATGTAATGAACTCAGTCAGCTGTCAATTGTTTTAATTTCAAAAGTAAAAACTTTTGCAGCAGCTACGGTCTTTAAAGGAGGATATTCGACAGAATCTTAAAATATAACGAAAACCTAGCTTGAGAAAAATCTCAAATTGATTTGGATTGAATTTTCTCGATTTACTTATCAATTATTTTTCTTTATGTTATCGGTAGTATGAGAGATAACTGCGGTCTAATTAAGGGACTCGTGATTGAAATAAATTTCAATCAAAATTCGTACAAATTAATTTCAATTGTATGAGTTTTTCGTAAAATCCTTATCAAGAGGGTGTGAAAGGTGCTCGTATGAGATCAAAAATTCTTTCTTTCCTACGAAACAATAGAAATCAGAGAACCTACTACTAATTAGCAGTCGTAGCAAATCATGTCACACGTTTAATAGAATTTCTTTCTTTTTTTTTTTTTCTTTTGGCGCGATAATTCTATTTCCGACTTTCTTCCCACATTTGCGCGACTAAGCGAACTGGAATGAGCCGGCAACAATAAAAAATATTTTCTTTTATTAAAATGAATTTAGTTTTATAAATTATATCAGATTATAAATCTGAAACAGAATAAAATACTAACCAACAACAATAAAACAAAAATGTTTAACAAATACAAAAAAAGACCTTCAAAAAAGTGATTTTTTTTTCTTTAATTTCGCAAACACGTGTTTCAGATTTTTTTCTTTTCTTTCCATAAAATTTTGCGGGTACGCACGATAATTGGTATGTGGCTTGAGCAGAAGCAACATAATTTCTATGACGTTGAATTCTTTTATTATAAAATCCAGTACGAATCGTAAATTTAAACGAATTTCGTATACACCTTATCATCATAAATAGGCAGGCAATACGTAACAAGAAATTTTAAAATTTTTTTTCAATACACGTCAAATATTAGCCTATGATGGACTTGGTTAAAAATTTTATTAAAACCCGTAAATTCCCATTCCCATTTTTATTTTTTTTGGAGTTCTATTGTTTATCAAAACCCTTTTATTTCTTGGATTGTCATACCTAATCATTTACAAGCAGAAGACCAAAGACGAGTATACTCGTAGTTGACAATAGGAAAGCAGAAGGACTCGATATCCTTTTTTGTATTTGTTTCCTACGTTTTAGGGGAAAAACAAATAATAAATCACACATTTCGAAAAGTGGCAACACTTACAAATTCACTATTTTCGATTGGCAAAAATTTTTTTTTTGCTAATTTAAAAGCCTGTATGTTATAATATATTTAAAATAGACGAGTATTCGCGTCTTTGACAGGGTATCCCGCACAGCCAAGGACGAGTATACTCGTCTTTGACAGGTATCCCGAACAGCCAAGGTCGAGTATACTCGTCTCTGTAAGGGTATCCCGCACTGCCAAATACGAGTAAACTCGTCCTGGCTCGAATGTGTTAAAACCTATTAAATACCCTTAAGTAAATTTTGGAAATGACTGTACTTGGCATTTTTTACAAATATTGTTCAGAGATGTATTTCTTCAAATTAGGTATCGTTTTGGAATTTTGTATCGTATTTGTATTTCAAATGTATTTATCATGGGTAAGTAGGCGGCTCTCTGAATCTAAAGAACACTACAGTTTAACATTTCCCCTATTCTCTGAACCATTGATACTATCTGATGAAACGGCTATCAATTTCTATCATAGATGGTTTCTCTTGATTGTCCACGCGGTAGGTGGCCCCTTGCTGCCTCTAAAAGAGTTAATCCTCTGAAATAGTGCCTAGTACGTGAAGACCAGTTTTCTCTGTTTTCTCATCTCTGCAGTTCTTGCAGAAGACATTTGCCCATAACTTAGTCCCTATTAATAGCTCCAATAATCACACAGAACGTACTCTTTTTGAAGGCTACTACTAATCTACTATGAGTTGTTCCCATATAGTCGCATCCGCTTTTACTAAACATACATACATACATACATAATTCGTCATAATCCTTCATAATCCTTCAATCAGGATTGCAACCTAGCTTCCCACACCACTTATGTTGTGTGCTTCTGAGTGGCGGGACATGCAGTTTATAATCGACTCCGAACGAAGCTGCATTTTAAGCTTTACGCAATATTATAGCAATTTGCGTATTTATTGCGCAATTATTAATTGAAACTTTATACGAAATATTGAGCTCAATAATACCGTTTATTGCGATTTATTCAATATAAGTGTATGTCTAATAATAAATCTAGATAAATAAGTAACTAAAAAAGCTATTAACTAAGCAAAATAAATAGATGTTCAACAACCAAATAGCATTTGTGTAGGGTATTGCTTAATGAGCTTCCCTAGTTTTCATAATTAATATAGAGGGCCTGCTCATGTAGAGTATTTAAAATTATTATCGCATTTAAATTATTTATAAGTAGCAGCAACAGCACCAACAGTGTTAGTAGTAGGCATTAAAGGCCAATTGCCACCTGACGCAATTTTTAAATTTTATTTCTATACAAAATGGTCCGAGGCACTTTGTGTTCTTGTGCTCTTTTTTATAATTTTTTTTAAATTTTTTTTTATAATTCTTTTTTCTTTTCATTTTTTGAAAATAAAAGTGTAGTTGAAAGAAAGTGATTGTGAAATTAAAATAAATTCAAGAAATAAAAATCGCCTTAAAAATTTTAATTAAAAAAAATTTGCCTCAAAGTAATAAAATTCTCATGATAAGATTTTAAATTTTTTTTTCTATTCTAGATTTTTTGTTTTAAATTTGTTAAAAATTTTAATACAAAATTCTAAGAAAAACAATACAACTTAAAGATAATAAATGATTAAGAAATAATCACTAGAGTATTTTAGCAGTTTTAAATTTTACTTTTGATTTCTCATCATTATTTGATAGTTTCTTTAGGCCTGATATTGTTTCTGATTTTCAGCTCAATATTGTGCTAATTGCCCCAACAAATTGAGTAATTTAGAAATAAATTGAGAGATTTTGTTAATAAATTCAAATTATTTTAAAAATTTTCGAAGAAATATTTTTTTTTTTGAAGAATTTTTTCTTCAATTACTTAATTGGGGTCACTACAATCCTTAGAATTGCTGGATCTACAGTCTAAAGTCGACTTTAAACGACAGATTATTACTCTCAGAGTCTCTCAGGGAGAAATTCGCCAAAGACATATATTCGTTTTGATGTCTGACCTGGGAATTGAACCGTCTATTAAGCCAACTTACTACTTACTTTTATACTTCATACGACCGCTAAGAGGATGTCGCCCAAAGGAATACTTGTAATTTTTTCAGCACAAGATCTTTTGAACCACAAGTTCGAATCTAATAAGACAAAACAGTATTTTCCATTTTTTTCTGCAGGTCGCTCGATATGCACTGAATGCCAAAAGTGAGTAAACACCACTGAAAATAATTTATTTCTTAGGATAGCGAGAAATGTAAATGAGAATAGTTGGATAAATTTCCAAAAATAAAATAATGCTAAGACAAAAAACAAAATTATTTTTGTACTACAAGTTTATTTTTTATAATAGAAATTTTAAAATTATAGTGGGTGTTGACTTACTGATGGCGCTCAGTGTTTGTCTGTAATCATAAGCTATCAATAATTCTAATTCTGTCTTTCAAGTTCAATCGAAGGTATTCTGATATTCATCTGTGTCCATACGATAATCATTTCATTGACACTCCCTAACTAAATATTTGCTCCCTTGATCGTATGCACTTAAATAAAGATTCTGCACGATGGGTATAGACATCCAGAGTTCCGATTATTGGCCATATTTCTAGATATCAGTCGGGGATATTTGACAGACATTCACAATTATTTTCTTGACTGTTTTAACATTGTCCTTCGATGTGATTATAAAAACTATCCCAGGAAAATTGCGTTTTATCGTTTCGCTTATTCAAAATATTTCAGAGCCCTTAAGGCAGGGACGTGATGCCCCATACAATTTCTAATAGGCCTTCCGCTGTACAAATCTGGTTGTAGGGTATCAAAAGGAAACCTACACATATTTTTACTGACAATGTAACTCACATCTAAGACATTCGTTTGCTGAGAATATCGGCAGGAGATGGCAAGACATGCAACAGTCTCCCGCATGTAGGTTCTAGAACAGGGCAATGCCAAACAGATGCTATGAAGTTGCTGTAGCTAGTAAGTGTGTGTTGGTCTATTAGTCACGAGGTCACGGCTGAAACCCCTGCGCGGACAGCTCCAACAAAACGAAATATGAGAAAATATTTCTTCGACGACTATCTCTCAGCAGATTTCTGGCAGAAACTCTGAGAGAAATTAAAAATTTGCCGTGAAGAGTTTCTCAAATTTATATCTTTCAAACTGTAGGTCCCACCATTCATGTATGATAAGTGTTGTGAAAAGCTAAGTCGTAATCATGTCATAGCAGATGTGTGGAGATTGATAATAACGGAGCATACGAAAAATATTCGATTAATTGAGTACAATATTTTAAGTGTTCAGGCATAATAACATACGCCGCAATTCAGCTTACTCAATATTCATTTGACAGCTGGTAGAGAACAACATTGTTTTTATTTTGGTCTCGCGCAAATTACTGTAGTGTGTTGTAGAGTTGTCAACAGAAAGTGTTCGGTAAATCCTAATATTCTCACTAAACACTTTTATGTCAGTGCTGCATTTTAAGTTTTACTCAATATTCTAACAATTTGCGTGTTTATTACGCAATGATTAATTGAAACTTTATATGAAATATTGACCTCAATAATGGAATTTATTGACGTTGCTGATATTTAAGTTGTCTAATATCAACAGAATCTGTTCGGTAAATTCTAATATGCTCACTAAACAGACTTATGACATTTTAAGTTTTACTTAATATTATAACGATTTGCGTATTTATTGCGCAATAATATTACTATGCAAATATTGCCCTTAGATAGACACGTTAAGGGGCTGCAAATATATTAAAAGACTTTCGCAGAATCCATAAAGACAAGAGCGCTGAGGAGCTTATAAAACGCGTCTAGAAAAGGTGTTTGGATAAAATCCGTATCTACATAAAACCAACAAAATGATTGAGAAGTATTAAGATGGAATTATTAGTGAATTTTCAACAGGATCTTATACAACCCAAGCCGACGCCTCCGTTCTATAACATTCTAAGACGAAAATGTATGTTTTGAGTTATGAGCTCTCAAAGTTTTCACGCGCCATACGACTATATGCGTATTCTAAGTAGATTTTTCCCTATAATTTCGGAACGGATGGGCGCCTTTTAACCAAATTTTGACATTATTTAAGTTAGAGAATGTAGAATTTAAAAATGCAAGAACATTAAAAATGTTCTAAGTAGACTTGAAACGTTATAGAATGGAGGCGTCGAAGTGGGCTATGCTTTTTAGATTGGCCGCCAATTAATCCAATGCTCAATGTCGTCGTCAATTAGTTGGTAAAAAAAATTCATTAAAGGTTTTATACAAAAAGTACCAAATGTGTTTAAAAAAGTACCATAAGCCAATCCACTTTTTATTGTTCAGTGTTCATTTTCAATGAAAGTTTTTGCGTTCGTAATATTTTCAACTTCTAAGCCTTAAACAACAATGTATTGTTCTAGTATCTGCTGTCACTGTTTTTCAATTAAAAAAAAAAGGAAAGTACCTGCTCTTAAAAACCACTTGAAAACAATTTCAAAACTCTTCAAAACTCGGTAAATATAGAGAGAATAAATATGAAAAACACTCTAAAATATCTCAAATTACTTCAGAGAGAAACGAAATCATCATTTAGGCAAGTTAAACCATATTCAAGTGATGGCAATTGGTTCAAGTGGTTTTCAGAACCTGTGTCTTCAAAACCAAAAAAAAACAAAACAAAAACAAAAAAAAGTACCAAAAAGTACCTGCTTGTTATCAAAGTTATTAAACATTTTAGGGAGAGTTAGAGGGAGATGTCAATTGCTACTCTTTGAATACTTAATATTGGATTTTCTATTATCATCGTATACGTACGATGATAGACCACACAATGCTTAAAAGGGAAGATTTTTCTTAATTCCTAAAAATATTTTAAAAGTACCATTTTGTTAGCGTCATAATCTTTGCCGTACAACAATTTTTTTTCTTTCTTCTTGTTGTGTAAAGGGGGGGGGAGTTGTTTTTCTGTGTGACACTTCGCTAAACACTAAAATATTGGGGAGGTCCTCTATATTATTTCTGTATATTAAATTTAAAGGGTCCACCAAATATCTATTTCTCTTTTTGAAGATGCTTTAAAAATAACTATTGAATATTTTCTCAAATTTCTTTTTTTATTTGAAGGTACAATCCTTCGGGTTACCATGCAGTAGTCTTCACGATCGGTCCAATTTTTACGCAAATTTTCGATTGGGTGCAGCTATATTTCACCAATGGCTTTACGAATATTGGCCTTTAAAGCGTCAATTATCTCTGGCTTGTCGGCGTAACACTTATCTTAGACGGCACCCCACAAATAATAGTCCAACAATGTCAAATCGCAACTCCAAGGTGACCAAACGACATCAACTCTGCGGCTGCTGATGCGATCTTCAAAAACGAAGCGCCGTTCTGTTGAAACCAAATGTTGCCAATATCCTCCTCTTCAATTTTTGTGAACAAAAATTTGTCCAACATGGCCCAATAACGATCGCCATTGACTGTAACGAAGAAAAATTACCCAATTATACCTCTGAACCCAAATCCGCACCGACCAGTGACTCGTTTTGGGTGCGTTGGCTTTTTAATGTATGCGTATGGGTTTTCTGTGCCCCAAATACGATAATTTTGCTTGTTTACACACCCGCCAAGATCAAAATGAGCTTCATCTGACGCTAATTATCTGTCAAATCAGCCATGATCTGAGTGTTATCATTCTCGAAATAAGCACCAGATGAAAAACAAAAAATCGTTAGATGGCGAAGCCGATACTTTTATTGTTGTTGTTGTTACTATTTATAAATATTGTATTGTAATGATGATGGATGGATCATTATACGTCCTACTAATGATACGATTTCATATTCATTCGTTCCCTTCAGCTGTTTTAATGTGTTTGTTGTCAAGTGATTATTTTGGTATGTCGGACTGGCTGTTGTTGTTGATTGGGTATTTCAACACTTGAGGTTATCGGGTAAGGAAATCATTACAATTTAAATTCATACAACCAAAACAACACACGAAACAACAAAAATTTCAAATTGATAAGAGCATTGTAGGCCGGCCGTCATATTCCTATATATTGTGGCTGTTGTTGGTTACTAAGAAAGTTCTTCTTATTTTATTAAGGTAATGAAGCATAGGGAGTAATCAACGATCCGCTACTTCGATCAATATAAAGCCGAGTTCATGATTTATATTTTATGATAAAGAGACAATTTTTGAAAATGTCGTTGTAAACTATAGTAGGAAAGAAGATTTTCATAATTTTTATTTAAAGTTAGGTTATGTTCCGTAACTTAGGGGTGCTCTTTAAATTTGATGACCAAGTGAAAACATTCTGTAGTCTCTTCTTCGTCATTACATCTTCGGATTACTGCGATAGGGATCGCATTTGTTTGAATTAACTTTAGCGTCTCCCCCCGCCCCTTTTCTACATATCCTCCTTTCATCCTATCCCCTCTATTATCCTTGCTTTTTTTTAGGACGTTTAGGTCAATTCAACTTTCGGCTACTGTACTTGTCTTGAACGAGAGGTACATGTCCTCTAACCTAATCGATCCTAACGGTAGCGTGTAATTTAGACGACTTTGTAATGACATAAGAATGTACCTGCTTTTAGAGAATTTGCTCGACTCTTGCCGTCATCAAACACATGGAGTGCTTTTAAAAACATTGTCAATACAGCAAACAAATATTTTCAAATATTTTAATTTAGCTGGATTTATCCAAATTCCTTGCCCTGTCAGCCTATTATGGCAACCATAATAAGTGTGGACACTCTGCGTTGTAGGTACGCTCCTTTATAGATAGCCTATATTAGAACGAATGTGAACAAGAGTAGTGTACAGATAATGTTTTGGCTTATTAGATGTGTCCAAAAATGTCCAACAAAAACGGAATATGAAAACATATTTCTTTGGCTCCTCCTCTCCGCAGATTTCTGACAAAAATTCTCTGAGGGTAGATAAAAAGTTCCTTAAAAACTCTGTTGTTCGGATGCGACTTTAATCTGTAAGTATGAAATTAACACACACAAGTGGTGTGAGAAGCTAGGTTGTGAACCCGATTGAAGCATTGTAACGACCAATTATATACACACGTATGTATGTAATATGGAATCAAATTAAAGTCTTAGAAGATACTTAATTGGAGATAAATTATTGAATCCAACGGGTGAATAACGCGAGTCTTTGATTCGTATCTCATTCTGTCGTGTACATGTAGTTATAAGCCATCGAAATAGGCGCCTCATAAGTATCTCTTAAAGGGGAGGATTGCCACGCTCATTTTTGATGGGTTTGTTGATATCGACTCTATGCATTACTATGTCCCTAAATATTTAATTTTAAAGGTTTGCCTCGCCTACTTTTTGCTATATCGAATTTTTCTACACCATCTAAACCTTATAAGCTTTCGAACAATAAAAGAATGGTTGAAATCGGTTTAGTTGTTTAAAAGTTATAGGTATCAGTTGAAGGGGGAGAATTGTCATGCCTTTTTTTGGTGGAATTGTCGAACTTACATACTCAGTACATATTGATCGTAGACGAATAAAATTGAGTATGTTTTCAATTGAAGTCGCCGTGGTCTAGAGGGTAGTGTATTGGCTTATTAGACAAAAGGCCCAGGTTCGACTTCCTCTCAGCAGATTTCTGGCAAAGACTCTGAGAGTAAAGCTTCTCAAAAATCTATCGTTCGGAGACGACTTTAAACTGTAGGTCCCGCCACTCATGTATGAAATTAACGCACCCAACATATATGGTGTGAGAAGCTAGGTCGTAATCCTGACTGAAGGGTTGTAATGACCAATTATGTATGTATGTATTCAATTCTTAACATTTAGGGCTATGAAAAGTAGATGTTGTCCGATATGCACTCTAAATTTCATGAAAATCGGTCAATCCATTTTGGGGGAGTTTAACCACTAACACGAGAATTTTATATATTCGATAGTTATTAACAAAATTAATACGACCACATTTTCACTTTTACAAAATTTCTAATTTATTTTAGCATTTTGAACTACTTGTCAGAATTTCTTTAAAATAATAGATCACATCGCCATTTGCCTTTACGACTTTTACTATAAAATACATCGAATTCGTTTTCCAAGGTCTACTCCTCTCTTGTTAATTTTTTTTTACCGAGAAATATATGTAATGTATCTATGGGGTCATTTGACTCCCTTTGGTAGCAAGAGGAATACATGAAGTATCGGTAGGTTTAGTGTTAAATACATTTCAATGTAAAACTTCGTTAGGGGGCCTATTTAACACTTCTAAATTAAAATTAATTAATTTCAAAATAAAATTTTCTAATTTTTAATGAAAAAAAAACTAGGGAAATCTAATCAAGTGAAACCAAACACTAAAGGCGGTACCAGGAAATACCCCAACGAAGTATTAAATAGAAATATATTTTTCAAAATAAAGTGTTCAATTTTTCAATATGTTTTAAAAACAATCAATGAAGCATTATTTTTCACAGAAAAAGAACAAATCCACTTGAGATTATTTCAAAGAAAATATGGAAAGTGAAAACAGAAACACAAAAACAGGCTCTAAAAATTGTTATCATTCACATCCCCTTGGAAGAAAAAGGCAAAAGTAGACAAAATGAGAGATAAAAATGTACAATTTTTAAAACCTAACGAGTGTCTGTGTAACAACGATTTTATTTCTTAATCTCCTTTGGAAATACCCACTCACTCAGTCGATGGCAAAACGTATTCAAATAAAACTGACGATATGCGTACATACATTTATCTAGGCAAGGAAAATTTCTTTTTTTAATTTTTCTAAATATTTTTAAGCATTTTGAGACCAAGAACAAAAATATCTATTGCATTACAAAACTGTTAAAAATAATCCCAACATAAATATTGTCTCTAAAAAAGAAAAACGATAAGATTAACAAAACAAAAAACAAAAAAATAAAAGAAAAGAAAACATATTTTCGATTGCACAAATTTCTGAAATTTTTGAAAGAATATTGTAAATACCTAAAGACTAATAGGAATCTGCAGGAGAACACAGCAACCACAGGTGGCAGGAGACATTTTAACTGTATTTCTAAGGTTTTACCTTTTTAAAATGAGCATTTCCTGTCGATTCGAAGAATGCAATTTCTTTGTTATTCTTCTTTATTTCAATGAATCTTTGTTTGTTTGAATTAAATTGAATTTTTTTTTTTCATTTACACGATCCTTTTACAACAAAGATCATACTTTGCAGGGTATAATGCAACAGCGATGCACTTTTACAACATCTTGGCAACATTGTTTATCTGTTTTTTATCTTATCTTACTTTTCACTCTGTCAACTTCTAGAACTTACTGTTGATTTGTTATTGTTATTCTTTTCTTTTTCTGTACTTCCTGATCAGTACACTATTCCCTCGATTTACGTCATAGAATGTTCCGGAAAAAGGCGACGTAAATCAAATTTCAAAGAAAATTTCGAAGATAAATTCGAATTTGAAAATCCAAGACGCAACCCATAAATTTTAGCAGCGCCACACTTAGCGTTAACAGTGCACAATTTGATCCTAACAGAACAAAATTTGCCATTAATAGAGCACTGTTAACTGTATAACAGTATCCATTTGAACAAGGTCACTTGTTTAGCAGGTAATTTTAGGGCATATAGTAGGTCTATGAGTACCATATCATACTCTACTCTACTCAGCAAAAATGTCCTATATGAAGTGATATGGTATTGTAAAAATTGGCATTGAAAACATCAATTTTTTGATTGAAAATTCTCCAGAAGATCAGTGGCCATTTGGGAACATATAAGAAACTTTACCCCATACAGACTATATACAAATGGTTGTCCAGAGGGTCCACTTTCCAACCGTGGTAGTGGGATAGCTGAAATAATTTTGTGAGTCGAGATATTGAATTTAAAAAAAAAATGATTTTGGTCGAAAATGTATGAGAATTCTCTAGAAGATCAGTGGCTATTTGGGAACGTATAAGAAACTGTACCCCTATACTATCCCACTACCACGGTTGAAAAGAGGACTCTCTGGACTACCATTTGCATATAGTCTGAGAATTATAGAAGAAATATAGAGAATTTTCAATCAAAAAATTTAAATTTTTCTCAGAGTTTTTCCTAGAAATCTGCTGAGAAGAAATCGCCGAAGAAATACTTTTTTTGTATTTAATGTTGATGTCTGGCCTGGGACTCGAACCTTGGCTTTACGTCTAATAAGCCAGCACACTACCTACTGTTTTATTTATAAACAACAGAGGGGACGTAAGTCGAATGACGACGCAAATCGAAGTTGAAGGGAACAAAATTTTTAACGACGTTAATCGAAATAACGTAAATCGAGACGACACAAATCGAGGGAATACTGTATAAACTGTTGTTGGAATGTTATATTAGAAAGAGATTTGAAATAAACATCGAACTATCCATTTCGTGTTTTCAAAAGTAAACCTAAATAAAACACATATAAAATACAGGTATCCCTCGTATAACGCGGTACTTCTACAACACGTTTTCAATATAATGCGATTTAAAAAATAAAAAACAGTTTCATTACAACGCGAAATTTTGACTTGTTTAACGCGTCTTATTGCTAATGCCCTATTACGAATTCGAAAAGCAGTTAGAAAAAAAGCAAACAAACGCTGATAACTAATTTCACAATCACACAATCACTAGAAGAACGTCTAACAAAATGTTTTCTTATCAAATGACGGAAACTTTTCCAATGAAATTTCTTCTGATGAAGTTATACGCTCGCTATTTCAACGTAATAAGATGTTCGTAGTAAGTCACACAGACTCTTGAATATTTATGTTAACGTAACCCTTAAATTTGAACACTAAGTCTTCTATAAAGCGAATTACATAACGCGAGATTTTTCTGGAACGTAACTATCGTGTTATACGAGGGACATCTGTATTTTTTTCATGTTATTTCTTTTTTAATTTCCGACCACTTTTTGGCACATAATAGGCAGTATCATTTCAGCCATAACTTGATGAATGTTTGGTTTTTAAGCGCTCAAGAGTTGAAGGTTTATCTGCATAAACACGGTCTTCCGCATAGCCCTACAAAAAAAGGGTCTAATGGTGTCAAATCGCTTGATTTTAGTGGCCAGTTGATATCGCCGCGACGAGAAATTACGCGGCCAGGAAATGTCTCTTGCAATAAAGCCATATTCCCTTGAGTTGTGTGGCATGTAGCACAGTCTTGTTGAAACTACATATTCTCCAAACCGTATTCTTCAATAACTGGCTAAAAAAAGTCGGTTATCATATGGTCATAACGCTCCGAATTAAAGGTGGAAGTCGTTTGTCGTTGCCGTTTTCGAAGAAGTAAGATTCAATCACACCTTCGGACCAAAGAGCGCACCCAACAGTGATTTTTTCTAGATGTAATGGCCTCACTTTAATTATTTGAGGATTCTCAGAACCCCAAATACATTGCAACCCTTCTTATGCTGTGTGTGTTAATTTTATACATAAGTGGCGAGGCCTACGGTTAAAGTCGACTCCGAACGACAGATTTTTGAGAAACTTTCCATGGCAATTTTAATTTTACTCAGAGTTTTTGCCAGAAATCTGCTGAGAAGAAATCGCCGAAAAATACTTTTTGTATTTTATTTTGATGTCTGGCCGGGGACTCGAACCCTGGCTTTACGTTTAATAAGCCAGCACACTACCTACTAGACCACGGCGACTTTTATTTCGACTTAGGCTAGTGTAATGCATTATTAGTACTGAAATATGAATGTAAATCGTTTTTTTTTTTTATTTTTTCTCAGATATTTTAAGTATTCCCCGGAACAACTTATTTGTTCTGTGAAAAAATTGGGAAAAAATGGTCGTAAGTGCGAATAGTCGTAATTCGAACTGTCGTAAGTCGAGGATTACCTGTAATTGATAATTACAATCCTTTAGTTGGGATAACGACCTAGCTTGTCACACCACTTACGTTGTTTATGTTAATTTTATCAATGATTAGCCGTACCTTGAAGTCGCCGTGGTCTAGTGGGTAGTGTGTTGGCTTATTAGACAAAAGGCCCAGGTTCGAATCCCAGGTCAGACATCAAAAACGAAAAAATATTCCTTCGGCGACTTCCTCTCTGCAGATTTCTGGCAAAGACTCTGAGAGTAAAAATTGCCATGAAAAGCTTCTCAAAAATCTGTCGTTCGGAGTCGACTTTAAACTGTAGGTCCCGCCACTCATGTATAAAATTAACGCACACAACATAAGTGTTGTGAAAAGCTAGGTCGTAATCCTGACTGAAAGGTTGTAATGGCCAATTATGTATGTATGATTGGCCGTACCTATAACAATGACGCATAAAAAAAATATTCTGTTCATATTTCGGCTTAGTTTCAAATGCCCTAGTTGGGATTTGAACCACGCACTCTCGTCTTATAAGCCAATGCGCTGAATACTAGGATACGAACACTGAGACACAAAACTTGTAGAAGTCTTTACAATAAAATCTTTCCGACAAGCCATTTCTTTAGGTGTGAGAACAGTAAAGAGTAAATGAAGAAGGATTTGGATGCCTAGTTAATGGCATCTTTCACGAAATTCACTGTTTCTTGAAATATAATAAACGCAGGACAGAGTCTATTAAGTTCAAAGATAAAATTGCTTCATTTAACAATCGATCCTTTAAAGGTTAATATTTTCTGCCACAATTTCCCTGACCATACATACCATAAACTGCTTACATTGTAGATTTTGACTATTTTACGATGTGTTTACTTTGGCAGAATCCGCTTTAATTGCCAAATGTTGCTGGTGAAAATAAATATTTTTTTTTTGCACACAAAAATTGTTGTTTATCTCTCTCGTTTTACGTTGTTTTATTTTGATTTTTAATACAAATTCAAATGAATTTGCAAAAAAAAAAAAACACAACAAAAAGAATAAGAAACAAAATGAAATGAATTTATTATAAACAACAAAGTCCAAAAATATTTGGCGTAAGAGAGGGTCATAAAGAATTATATCAGCAGAGCAATATTGGAACAGTCAGGTAAATAAAAGAAAAAAAAAATCGTATTTCTTCCGACAAATTAAAATCTACAAAATCATTTGAATATTCCATTTAAAGGGTGTAATATTAACAGTATGCCACGCCCACCAAAAAGAAAAGAAGGAACAAAATATACTAAGACTATCAAATCATGAAGTCGCCGTGTTCTAGTAGGTAGTGTGTTGACTTATTAGACAAGTTCGATTCCCAGGTCAGACATCAAAACGAAAATATGAAAACATTTCTTCGGCAACTTCCTCTCTAAAGATTTCTGGCAAAAACTCTGAGAGTAAAAATTTGCCATGGAAAGCTTCTCAGAGAAAAAAAAATCTGTCGTTCAGAGTCGACATTAAACTGTACGTCCCGCCGCTCATGTATAAAAATTAACGCACCCAACAGAAATAGTGTGAAAGGTTAGGACGTTGTACAATGGATCAATTCGACCTCCGACTACTGCACTTGTCACAGTTGACAAGTATACGTCTTCTAACCTAATCATGCTCTAATATCGAATTTAATCATGTAATGCAAGGAGAAATTTATGTATCTAGCCTGTACTATTGACAGCCCTAATCCATCGAACTTGCTGGTAAGGAGACTTTTTAAAACCACTAGACACATGTAGAGGATCCAATCCAAATGAGAGAGATTATGACCCACTTGCTTACAAAAGGACAACAATAATACTAAGCAAAGTAGACTGAAACTTTACAAGAACAGGAGTAAAAATTGTATAGTGTGGGCCATCTATCGTTTTAAATTTGAACCATTGGTTATTTCGAATCTGGCAATTCTTGTCGTTCTATTCTGTTGCAAAATTCAGTATATTATCTACTTTGAAGGTAAGGAATCGGTTTAGGCTTGAGAAAGTTGGGATTTATTGGGCCAACGAGAAACTTTACGTATAAAGCTCATATGCATATTGGTGAGTATGTTAATAAGCAAAATTTAGAGCTGGGAAAACCCACACGTTGTTTTACAAAGGCCAATTATCCATTCATTACAAGTGACTGTTCGGTGCGGCTTCTGAAGCGGAGTCCTCATTGGCCCATATTTCTTTGAAAATGAGGACAGAGCAACCATTACGGTCGATGTAGGCACCTATCGCATCATGGTAACCGATTTATTTATACCTATGGTACTGATGTGTACGATGTTTGGTTTTGATTGAACGCTGTAACTGTCTACACAGCTTATGCCATAATCGATTTATTGCTTCAAGCGTTTAATGGCCGTTTAATTAACCGAGATGGTGATATTAATTGGCCGCCAAAAAGCTGCGATTTGAGAAAAGTGTTATGCCGGTAAACCAGAGGCAACTGAACATTTGAAGGCTAACACTCGTAATGAATTCGCCGTGATACGACCCTATATGGTCGAAAAAGTTTACGATAATTGATCGAGGCGGCCATGTAAATGAAATAAGGTGCGATTTGAAGCTGGATCTACACCTTAAAAGGGCGACTCCGACCGAAAAATTTTTGAGAAATTTCTTTATGGCAATTTTATTTTCTCTGAGAGTTTTTGCCAGAAATTTGCTGAGAGGAAGTCGTCACAGTTGGAGATGTATGTCTGGGGGGGGGGTTTGAACAAGCCAAGATCCTACCGACTAGACCACAGGGAATTCCCACCCTTGCCCAGCATATATACGCATTACCTATTAAGCACGTTTTTAATATTCCAAATCTAATGGAAGTCGCCGTAATCTAGTAGGTAGTGTGTTGGCTTATTAGTCCCAAAACAAAATAAGAAAGTATTTCTGCGGAGATTTCCTTTCAACAGATTTCTAGCTAAAACTCTGAGAGTAAATGAATTGCCTTGAAAAGTTTCCAAAAAAAAAATCTGTCGTTAGGAGTCGACTTTAAACTGTAGGTCCCACTATCCATATATAAAATTAGCACACATAATATGAATGGTGTGAGGAACTAGGTCAATAATTATGACTGAAGGGTTGTAATGACCAATTATGTATGTATGAATGGGAACAACTGGCAATGCAAGTGATGGTGCTTAAATTATTAGCACAGCAATACAATGCCGTAGGGTCCGTTCTTTATAAGGCATTAATTTCAACTTACGATGGACTTTATGGATTATTAATCGACTGACGTCACTAGCATTGAGTTTCGTTAAGTTTTATTTCGTTTGTCATTTTAATTGATTTTGTTTTGTTTTGTTTTTAATACTTTTATCCCCCAGAGTGCAATTTATTATCAATTAAAGCGTTGCAAAATTAATCGAATTTTGCCAATAAATTCATAAAAAAAATTAAAAAAAAAAACCGAAATTATTTTGAAATTAAAATTAAATGAGGTTTATTTATGGCCATCCCAAACATCAAACATTAAGTCATGATTCAAAACAAACAAAATTAACGTTCAATAAATAAAATAAATTGTTATAAATTATTTTTAATTTGTTTTTGGTTTTTTTTTCTCTTAATTTTATTTGCGAATTTCATTGCATCGAAACAGAGTCTCTCCCCAAAGGACGGTAAAAACAAATTCATGAAATTAACGTTCATAATAAATTGTTTCTAGAAGAAGTTTATGGACTACAATTTAGTTTATATAATGATAAGAAGCATTCATCATTGTGGTAAAATATCTTCTTCGCTGTTATTGGAAATTTCCCTAAACATTGGACTTGTTACCTTACTTTTGTTATAAAGGGTCCACCAAATATCTTTTTTTTTTTTTTGAAAATGCTTTAAAAAACTACAGAATATTTTCCCAAATTTCTTTTTTTACTTGAAAGTACAATCCTTTCGGTTAATAATGGAAAATAATTTCATTCAAATGGCTGCCTTGGCTGGCCATGCAGTAGCCTACACGATCGGTTGAATTTTTAAGCACATTATCGATTGTGTGCACGAATATTGTCCTTTAAAGCGTCAATTGTTTTGGCTTGTCGGCATAACACTTATATTTGACGGCACCTCACAAATAATAATCCAACGGTGTCAAGTCGCAGCTCCGAGGTGGCCAAACGACATCAGAACTGCGGCTAATAATGCGATCTTCAAAAACAGGGCGCAAAACATCGAGCGCAATGTCGGCTGTGTGGCACATAGCGCCATCAAACCAAACAAATGTTGCCAACATCCTCCTCTTCAATTTTTGTGAACAAAAATTCGTTCAACAGGAACCTATAACAGGCCACTCCTTGCTCATTTTCGACGAAAAATGGACCAATTATGCCTCTGGACCAAAATCCGTACCAAACAATTTTCAATGTATGCGTACGGGTTTTCTGTGCCCCAAATGCGACAATTTTTCTTGTTTACATACCCGCCTAGATCAAAATTAGCTTCATCCGAAAAGATGATTTTTTTTTGCCAAAATCGGCATCTTCTGTAAGTCGATCGCAGGCCCACTTAGCAAAGCGAAAACCCGTATACACAACTAATATTCGTTCAGTGGAAGGATAAAACTAATTACCTTTCAAATTAGACATGAGCTAAGTGTTACCATTCACGAAATAAGCACTAGTTGACCAAAAAAACGTTAGATGTCGCACCCGATACGATCAATTGCCACATTCTTTATAAAAGTGTACGCAATTTTTATATTTATACGGCCACATTTCATCCCGAAGTCAAAGTTTACAGGGAAGAGAAACATTGAATGTGATTCTATGGCCTTAAGGCCATACATTTATATTGGCTTTTATAAAAGACAGAAATCACCGTGGCCTAAACTAGTATATTGGTTTATTAGAGGAGAGACCGCCGTTCGAAGCATACGTCAAACATCTCATACAAAACGAAATATGAACATTTTTTTCCTCTTAACAGAGTTAGGGCTAAAGTTCTGAGAGTATATGAAAAGTTTTACAAAAATCTGTCATTCGCAATCGACTTTAAACTGTAGATCCCACCGTTCGTAGATAAAATAAACACACACAACATGGGTGGTGTGAGAAGCACCACTGAAGCGGTGAAAGTGTGATCTAACATTGCAATATTGTAGACACTTTTTGTGAAAAATGTTTTACAAATAGGATCTAGAATAAGGAGGCCTTGAATCACCAATGATAACTACTATCCAAGATCTAAACATTTTTCCACGATACAGCTCTCTAAAGCAATATCCACCATACAACCATTATATATGCAGGAGGAAGTATAGAATATAAAAACTTTAGCGATCACTTAGGTTTTCCAGTGATATGTATATGAAAGGAGGGGTTTAGTAGCGATATGCGTAAGAAATGTTTTGACAATTACTGGTACAGTTAGCCACAGGGTATCCTTTTGGATCTTGTAGTTGTGCCAGAACTATTATCTGCATGGGTTGCAGATATAAGAACATGGATTTCTCAGCTTTCCATTTAACCTTCAATTGATAAAAATGAAAAAAAAAAGTCAAACAAAATGGAAAATGTTACAAATTGTTTAAAAAAATTTATTTTTTCCTCTTGTTTAAAATTTTTTTGTTGCTTTATTGGCCGTGAACTTTAATTTGCTCTGAAATAAGATTAAGCGACAGACCACCTACAGTACTGCCCCTCTAATCGTCTTGGGGAAATTGTTTAAGTGGTGGTTAGGCATGCAAAAACCATGAAAAAAAATTTTTTTTCCTTTTTTTATTTTTAAAAAATGATCCACAAAAAAATCTCATAATGGTTTGAATTTTTTTTTTTTTGTTTTGGTTTTTTGTTTGTTTTTGTAAAAATTCTTTCAGTAACACTTGAACAAAGAAGGAAATTTGCATCACTTGTGGTCGACTCTATAATGCGCTAGTCTTTCTAGTAGATAGGTTGTTGGGTTGTTCAACCTAAAGTCAAGGTTCAGAGATCAAAACGAAAATATAAAAAAAAAATATTTCTACGGCGACTTCCTCTCCGTAGATTTCTGGTAAAAACTCGAGTAAATGAAATTGCCATGAAAATGTTTCTCAAAAATGTGTACCACGAAGACTTTAAATTGTAGGTCCCGCCTCTCGTCTATAAAATTAACGCACACAACATAAGTGGTGTGAAAAGGCTGAAGGGTTGTAATGACCAATTTTGTATGTATGTACGTATCATTAACTAATGGGGAAAAAATTCTTCATTGAAGATCTGTGAAAGCGTTCAAGGAGATGCTATTTTCCAGACCCCCCCCGCCAAGACAAAAATCCCACAACGTCGTATTCTCTTAATTCAAACTGTATTTAGACTTGGAAAGTGATTCTGTGGCAGTGTAGGGCAAAAATATAGTCTTAAAGAAAAAAAAAAATCAATTCTGAAATCAAAAGCACAAAGAAAAGGAAATCGATTAACAATCGTAAACAATTCATTGTCATTGTTGCTGTTTTCTGATTCTGAAATTATTTAATAAATAATACAACAAAACAGAAAATAATTTTAAGCGAAATATGCTCAAAAAACCATTTACAGCATTCCAGTCTATTTAACGCACCTACCAAACCGATCAAAATCAACAACAAGCAACACTTACAACTTCATCACGAATTATAAAGTTAGGCAGGATGATTGGAAGTATTTCTGTAAAAATCACTGGGTTGTTACATTAGATAAAATGGTAAATGACTTTGCTTTTCGCCTCTTGACTTCTTTAAGATTTTTTAGTTGACGTTTTATTTGCGGGGTGATCCTGAAAAGCTTCTTGGTTGGATTAAAGAAGGGTGTTCAAGACTTGGTATTAAGAGCTTACAAAACATGCATGAAAGCAGCTTTTCACTTTCAATCGCAATTAGCGTTGTTATTATGTTAGATAAAATGGTAAATAACTTTGCTTTTTCAGCAAATCGCCACTTGACTTCGCTGAGATTTTTCAGTTGTGATCCTGGAAGGCTTCCTGGAAGGCTTCCTGGTTGGATTAAAGAAGGGTATTCAAGACTTTTGGTACTTAGATCTTACAAAACATGCATGCATTTTTTTTTGCCGTAAATCGCAATTAGCATTGTCTACAAGCATTTTAATCACTACGCACTTTAATAAGCCCCTTTCAGAAGGTATACATGAAGGCAAAAACTTGATACTGGTTTTTTCATTGAAAATCAATATTCATGTACATAATATGGCCATGGTTTCCTAGTTATCATGTACTGATTGAAAACGAGTCAATGAATATTCTGACTTATAGAGCCAGGGTATTACATAGCATACTTATTGTCACAGAAGAAAGTTGGGCTAGAGGCAACCCTCGTCCAAAGTCGAAGTCATAGAAGTCTAGAAGGTAGTGTATTGGTTTTTTGGACGAGAGACCACGGTTTAACCCCCGGACAGTCGTCTATAGTAGAATGAAATATGGAAAAAATATTTCTACGGCTACTAACTCTCATCAAATCTCTGGTAAAAAATTTGACATTAAATCTGTCGTTCGGAGTTGAATATTAACTGTAGGTCCCGCCACTTAGGAATGATAAACTAAAGATTACGCCTTGCGCATGATTTCCTATTAGATGACGTAGTTGAGGTTTGTTTAAGGTTTCCAAATCTTTTTCATATGTGAAAATTAACATTTCTTCTGAAAAGTGTATGCACTACGTGAAAGTAGTTGGCAGCCCTGCAATATAACTTACATTATCATTAGCCAATGGGAAAACAATGAAAATAATTTTCGTGATTGATTCAACATGCGCAGAAAGTTTTAATTTTGTGTGCGTGATGGCGTAATCTTTAGGTTATTATTCTTGCCGCCACTCATGTTTAAATTTAATACATCGACAACATAAGCGGTGTGAGAAAGTCGGTTGTAATCCTGACTAAATGGTTATAATGAGCAATTATGTAGATATTTGTGTATCTATGTATTACATATTATTAGTTTGGATAAAGCCAATGCTTTTCAGTGCATTAAACATCAAGTTAAGAAAGTGGACGGAAGCGTCACAGCCGAATATTGTGGAATAATGCAACATTTGGAGGAATTACAAAAATATTTTGGGTCGATCCTAATGAAGAGAGGACCGTAAATATTTTAATATTCTATGCTATTCTATAGTATTTTATATTCATTCTATGCTATTCTATGCAATTCTATATTATCTTATACTATTCCATAATATTCTATGCTATCCTATACTATTTTATGCTATTCTATACTATTCTATGCTATTTTATAGTATTCTATACTTGAACACACTAATGAGTGCATTTATATAACACTTCGCTTAACATTAACAACTGAATTGTATTGGTATGGTGGAATATGATGAATGTAGAGCATGCGATGAAGACATTGAAACAATAAAGCACTTTCTATGTTATTGTCCAGAATTTCATAAGATCGGCATTCAAATATTTTGAGAATGACACTGTGACAGACATAACTCATCGCAGAGGAATGGAATGTTTGTACAAGATGAAGACTTCCTATAGAAAGTAAGGTGGTATTCCTTAAGGGCGAGAACGCAACCAGACTTCATGATTGCTTAGGCATACGTCAGTTGGCATGAGACGCTTGATTGGTGGGTTCTTTCCCTCAACCAACCTATATACATGCATAATTGGTCATTACAACCCTTCAGTCAGGGTTACGACCTAGCTTCTCACAACAACAGTTATGTTGTGTGTGATAATTTTATAAATTAGTGGAGGGACCCACAGTTTAAAGTCGACTCCGAACGATAGATTTTTGAGGAGATTTTCAGGGACAATTTTGTCTACTCTCAGAGTTTTTACTGAAATCTGCTGAGAGGAAGTCGCCGAAGAAATATTTCCGTTTTGATGTCAGACCTGGGATTTGAACTCCGGTCTTACGTCTAATAAGCCAACACACTTTTTGCTTTTTTTGACTATGGCGACTTCCTACTAATCAACCTATATACCTTCCTATATATGTTGGCTTCAGAATCACTTTCTGGGGCAGTTTATCGATTTAGAATCGATAACTTTATTTTCCTCCGAAAAAGGCTCATTTCCAGCGAACACTAGTTAACAAAGAACAAAAGATGAATAATTTATTCAGCTAAATATAGTTTTGAAATGAAATTTGGGCAGGGGTTTTCTTTTTATCAGTAACTAACTAATAGTATATGAATTTTGAATTACATATCTTTTGCTTTCGGTACGGCTTTAAACATTTTAAACTTTAACCAGACAATTCTTATCGACATCTGCCTTGACAAGTCGAAAAAAAGAATAAAAAGAAATATTTTTTCCATTTCAATGATACGATATCTCGTACTTTGAGCCTGTGAATAAATTTTTAAGCGCCATGAATAAAATGATTACGAGTTCGTCTAGATTATCAATAATTTTTTTAATTAAAAAAGAATTTTTTTTAAGTTTTTTTTTTTCTTGAGTTTTATTTGTTCTTATTCGTCTTCGGCAGCATGATTACAAACTTTTCTTTGCCCTTTTTTTAATTTTTTCTTTCACGGAAAATATAAAATTACAACACCTACTTTGATGTTGTAATTGGAAACGAAATTGGGGTTTCTCTATTTTTCTGTTGTGTCAGTCACTTTGGAGTCACTTGGTGAAATTAATTTTTAATTTTCCATTAAAAGTGAGAGGGAGTATACCGATGGTGAATGTAATACGATATTTTCCTATTTCCACGAAATGTTTTTTAAGAAAATTAATTAAAAATGAATTTAAAATGAAATTATGCATCGAATTTTGGAATGATAACGATCGATATTTGCCCTAGACTCAGAAAAGGGGTGGCGTAAAGGAAGAGCATACAAATTGCTCACAGTGGTTACCGTTCGACAATGGTTAGAAATCATAAGTAACTTACATTAATTCTATTCAGTGGTCTTTAACTGTTCAATATTTTAGTCTAATGGGGACTGTAGTTCTCTTTGAACAGTTTCGTAAAGTAAAAGCCATATTCTAGTATGTAGTGAGTTGGCTTATTTTACGTAAGGGCACGGATCAAACCCCAGGTCAGACAAACGAAAATATGAAAAAAAAAAATTCTTCGGCGAATTTTTCTCAGCAATAGTAGTATAGAATACTGTGAAATAGTATATAATATTATAGAATTGCATAGAATACTATAGAATAGTATACATTAGAATACTATGGAATAGCATAGAATAGTGTAGAATACTATCGAATAGTGTAGGATAGCATAGAATACTATAGAATAGCATGGAATACTATAGAATAACATAGAACACTAATAGAATAGCATAGAATATTATAGAATAGTGTAGAATAGTATACAATACTATAGAATAGTGTAGAATATTATGGAATGGTTTGGAATAGTATAGAATATTATAGTATAGTGTAGAATAGCATAGAATACTATGGAATAGCATAGAATACTACAGAATAGAATAGAATAGAACACTATAGAATGTCATAGAATAATTTATAATAGTATAGAATACTATAGAATAATAAATAATATTATAGAATAGTGTAGAATACTATAGAATAGTATAGAATAGTGTAGGATAGCATGGAATACTATAGAATAGCATGATATACTATAGAATAGCATAGAATACTATAGAATAGCATAGAATATTATAGAATAGTGTGGAATAGTATACAATACTATAGAATAGTATACAATATTATGGATTGGTTATAGAATATTATAGAATAGTATAGATTAGAATAGTATAGCATATTATAGAATATCATAGAATAATGTAGAATAGTGTAGGATAGCATAGAATACTATATAATAGCATGAAATACTATAGAATACTATAAATTAGCATAGAATACTATATAATAGCATAGAATATTATAGAATAGTGTAGAATAGTATACAATACTATAGAATATTATAGAACAGTGTAGAATAGTAATAGTCGCCGTGGTCTAGTGGGTAGTGTGTTGGCTTATTAGACAAAAGGCCCGGGTTCGAATCCCAGGTCAGACATCAAAACGAAAATTATTTCTTCGGCGACTTCCTCTCAGCAGATTTCTGGCAAAGACTCTGAGAGTAAAAATTGCCATGAAAAGCTTCTCAAAAATTTGTCGTTCGGAGTCGACTTTAAACTGTAGGTCCCGCCACTCATGTATAAAATTAACGCACGCAACACAAGTGGTGTGAGAAGTTAGGTCGTAATCCTAACTGAAGGGTTGTAATGGCCAATTATGTATGTTATGTATGTAGAATAGTATAGCATACTATAGAATAGTATAGAATGTTATAGAATAAAGAAGAATAGTATAGAATACTATAAAATAGTTAGAAAACATGGAAAATAAAATTGACATGATAATTTTCTTAAAAATCTGTCGTTAACATTCGACTTTAAACTGTAGGTCCCGCCAGACACGTATAAAATTAGGACAGTCACCAGAAGTGTTGTGGGAGCCTGACTGAAGGGTTATGTGCGTATGTAAAAGCATATGTAATACCAAATTGTGTATTACTATTATTAGTACCGTGAGAAGGTGCCTTAGTACTGTAATAATGTCTCCTCTATGGTTATGGATATGAAAAATTTCAGGCAGCTGTTCACTAATCTACATTTATTATTTCCTTTCGTTGAGCAAACTCCTGCTTCTGGTCTAATAACCATTTTTGAGGAGTATGCAGCTTTCAGATTGCTCTCTTCATGTTTGTTAATAAGTTGCATTGTGAATCATATCCGAAAACCATAGAGTGGCTATTGTTCTGGAAGCAGTTAGCAGGCACCACTTTTTAGGGTAACCTCTGAAGCAGCTTTCAATTTACCACTTGGCAATGGAATGACCCATATATGGATATTATTTTCACTTTACATTTTGCAATAATTTCGCTAATTGCGTTTAATTTTTTGACCGAGTATGTATATAGAGGTGTGATCAAAGCTTTGTAATCTTTTTTCCTTACATTTTAACAATCAATTAAAAGAAATCTTTTCATAAAAATTGATTTTCTATGCGTAACGTCTTATCATTAACACGCACTTCTTCCCCATTGCCATTCTTTGCAGTTCATTGAAGAATCACACGCAATTTATTTCAATTCAGTTGTCAATTTAATTGAATTGTCAAGATGTTGCGTGAGAAATAATTTTCCCACACTCTAATTTTGTTTCTTTCCTTTCCTTTTTTGTTTGTTTGAGTGTTTTTTGGCCAAAAGTAAACGCCATTGTTAACATCGAAACCATTGTTACGTTAACAAGTTTGCGTAGATTTTAAATTGCTCGTGTAAAATTGTTACAATTGCTATCGAAGCGATTGAATCTTTTTTTTTTAAGGGACTTAGAAAACATCCATAAGTTCGATGTATTTACTGTGAATATGAAAGAAATAAAATGAAGCGAATAGCAGTTGTTTTTAGAGGTCAAATGGTACACTTTCAACAAGACGAAATAATAATAATTTTGGCTCTTGAACAAAAATGATTTTGGGTATTTGCAATTGCAATTTATAATTTAATAAACTACGAGGATTGAAAAGTTCCTGCTGCATAGTTTATTGCATTTGATCGTCTTATATTATAATAGACAATTTCTCATTAGCTGTGCTTTGTGCTATAATCACGTTGTATGCTATTTTCTTTTTTTCTTCATCGCAGCAACATTTCTTTATAAGTACATGTTGCAATGAGTATGAGTAGAACGTTGACATCAAACTCATAACATTCCAAATATGTTTAATTCATACGCCTGCTCAATCAGATTCATAAATTTAGAAAAATACTTATAATATGTACTCATAAATGATTCGAGTGTTTCGAATCATTTAACAAAATTTACAGTTTTAGTTGTTGTTGCATTTACAAACAAAGAAGAAAGAAAAGACGTAAACGGCAACCAAAGCATACACAACATTCAAGTGAGTATTGTAATGTTCGTACTCGAAACATACTGATTTTGTACTTCGTATATACATTGAATCAACAACATCGTGCGTATTGTTAAGTTTGAGTATGATGAGTATTTTAAACTTTGAATATGATGTTCAGAAATTATGAGTATGACTCGAATCTACTCATCGTTTTGAATATTTATTGCTGACTGCTGCCCCTAAATGAAATGAGTGGTATGAGTATGATGTTCAAATAAGTATGAATGCGGCGTATAAGTATCAGAAATTATGAGTATGACTCGAATCTACTCATCGTTTTGAATATTCATTGCTGACTGCTGCCCCTAAATGAAATGAGTATTTCAAACTTTGAATATGTGTGGTATGAGTATGATGTTCAAATAAGTAAGAATGCGGCGTATAAGTATTAGAAATTATGAGTATGAATCGAATCTACTCATCGTTTTGAATATTCATTGTTGACTGCTGTCCCTAAAGTCACTGTTTGTTGTGGATTTTGGTCTAGCAGCATCATCAGTCCATATTTTTTCGATTAGGACATTGCCGAATCCTTAAAAAACAATGGCGAGCACTATAGATCCACAATTGGTAACGTTTTTTAATTAGAATTGGTTGAAAATGGAATTGTCTCTGGGTCCTATTCTGCCTAATATAGTTGCACAAAACGTTTCGGGTAGTAGGCCCTCAATACATACATACATAATTGGTCATTACAACATTTCAGTCAGCGAGGATTACAACCTAGCATCTCGCATCACTTATGTTGTTCATGTGCATTTCAGGCATGAGTGACGGTATCTACAGTTTCAAGTGAATTTCGAATGACAGGTTTTTGAGAAAATTTTGGCGGCAATTTTTATTTACAATCGAGAGATTCTGTCAGAAATCTGCTTAGAGGAAGTCGTTGAAGGGATTTTTTTGGTCTGATCATACGTCTAATAAGACAAAACAGTACTTACTAGACTATGGTGACTAGGGGCCGAACAGAAAGGCTATAAATGAAGAAAGGATCTATGGATAGGCAAAGTTGCGGTTTGTGAAACATTAAAGGCGTATGAACGCTAGCATCAACCTACACATAAGGTTAAACTCTATATCAAATGGATTGGATTGCATTCCACAAGAGACGAGTTTAGTCTGATAAGCCGATTAAAATCTGCAAAGAACAATCTTAGTTTGATGCAGATCCAGATATAGACTAGGCATTGTAGAAAATTTTGTAGGGTACTTTGTGTCTCCTAATCAGTGACACTGCAATAGCTTATAAACTAATCTGGAGTTAAAGCTTTATTTGATGATTCCTGCCTAGGTCAAATCTAAGCAGAAATCAATGTAATTGGCAAACGGGACGCAACAGATTTCGGTATAACAACAGAAGACACTCGCGAAACACAATTCTATAAAGTAACACGAACAGGCTATAGAAAAGTCAATTCACAACACCAAGTAGAAGAGAAATGGCAGCCCAATTTATTTGTCCCTCTCCAGATTAAACTTATCCCGACTGTAATTCAATTTCTGACTTTTCAATCCTGTTAACTTTGAAATTTCGACCACAAATTTTTTTCAACAACTCTTTAAACTTGGTTTAAATTACATGAGTAAACACGAATGAATTTTTGAGGGTGAAAAATAAATTTTTTATTTTGGTTTTCAAAAGAACACGAAACAACTGATATTGACCATTCGAAAGGAGCAGGAACACACAAGAAAATAATCGAAAAGGGTAGAGCGTCTGTCAGCCAGTTGTTAAATGCAGAATGCAAGTGTTTAAAAAGAAAATAATCTTTCGATTTTCCTTTCCTTTTTACTCACCCTCCTCTTTCTCTCACTGTCTTTATCAAATACAAACATGTTGTTGCCACAAATAACCTGCCACATATTGCTTGAAAGAAGTGTCTGTACGCTTTTATTTCTTATTGCTCGTGCTCCTATTTCAAATGGTAGTTCAACAAGAAATTTCATTCTTAACCTGTCTTGTTAACTTTAACCACAAGAAAATATATTGACCAACATGAAGGAGGGGGGAAAAATATTTATTGTACTCGTATCTGGTATTTTAACAGCAGTTCAAAAGGGATCTTCTTTAATTTGAAATTCTAAAGGGGAATCCGTAATTTGTTTGGAAAAAAAAGCAGGGGAAAGAATTTAAACAGAATCCATTTTAAAAATTCAAA
Source organism: Sarcophaga peregrina (assembly GCA_014635995.1). Classification (NCBI taxonomy): domain Eukaryota; kingdom Metazoa; phylum Arthropoda; class Insecta; order Diptera; family Sarcophagidae; genus Sarcophaga; species Sarcophaga peregrina. The sequence goes on along the minus strand of CM025790.1, from coordinate 51,600,734 downwards.
CAAGAATTTAATTTTAATTTTTAATCTAACTATGAGATCACACTTGGCCTAACTGTTCGGGTATGCGGTTTGAACTCCAGCCTCTCGTCTAATAAACCAACAAATAGCCTCCTAGACTACGGCGACTCAAATAGGTCAAAAAATTTAAAAAAAAAATCATTTTTTAAAAGCAATACTGGTTATCAGAACCGGTTATCCAGGCCTTATCAGTTAGTTCTGTGGTATTGCAGTGGTCACCTCTGTAAGGATAAATAAGCTTTGATTTATCAAATCTGCCACTCTGTTTCATTCTGTCCTAAAGTGCTAGCTTGCACATTCAAGCACTTCTGCTTCAAATCCTGCTTTTTTCCTATTCTCTCTAATTATAAAAGTCATCGTAGTCGAGTAGGTAGTGTATTGACTTATTAGATTGAGGCCCCAGGCTAGACATCAAAACGCAAATATGAAAATATTTCTTCGACGACTTCCTTTCAGCAGATTTCTGGCAAAAACTCTGAGAGTGGATGGAATTGCGATGAGAAGTTTCTCAGAAACCTGTCGTTTGAGGGTCGACTTTAAACTGTAGGTCGCGCCACTCGTGTACAAAATTAACGCACACAATATAAGTCATGTGAGCTATGTCGTAATCCTAACTGAAGGAATGTAATGGTCAATTATGTATGTATGTCTAGTTTTAGAATCAATAAAGACTTATTGGAAGTCGAATCCGTAAAGTGTATACATTGTGTTATGTTTCCTGAGAAACACATTGAGTACATTTTAAAATCTGTGTTGAACATTATTAGACAAAATTTATGAGTCCGTTAGTAATCTTTCTATTATTTGAAACTTTTTGGTCGATGACTTGCATTTTTTGGTCGATGACTTGCATTTTTTGGTCGATGATTTGCATTTTTTGGATAATGGCTATATTGCTTGTCGATAAATTACATTTTCTTTGGTGATGAATTGGATTTTTTAAATTATGGCCTCCTTTATTTGTCGATTACTTGCATTTGTTGGTTAGATTAACTGCATTTTTGCTATTATTTGTCGATAACTTGCATTTTTTTTTTTTGGTGATGAATTGCATTTTTTTGGACAATGGCATGTATTTTTTGGTCGATGACCTGCATTTTATTGATATTTGTCGATAAAAAAGATATTAACTTCGTCGCCTGTATTGGATTCGATGCTTTTATCCCCTGTTCCCAGTAACGCCCTACCCAACGACAATTTTTTTTGGACTCTTTAATACCATGGCGAACCAACCCACTAGATCCATTTGCCTAACAAATACTTTCTTTATTCGATTTAGTTCCATTTAGACAAAGTACTTTTTTGTTGCTAATTTGAAGAAAACAATTAGCTTCGTCGCCTTTATCTCCGGTCCCAAGTAACGTCCGCCTGTTTTGGAACCTTTGACTCCATGGATATATAGTGGCATAACTGCAGTAAATTCCATTTTTCTACAATATCAATCATCCCGCCCCAGACCATCATTACATTGTGAGTGTTTTTAAGCCGATTTCTCTAATACAAAAATTATTTGGAATATACCACTTATTTGGGTTTTATTAGGAACATCTTTGGCGCTACTGTTTGTGAATAGTGGGAGGATTCCTGCAGCAAGTTCTATTTTTCTATAATATCGATCATCCTCACCAGCAGCAACAAATACATTTTTCTTTATAATTTTTTAATTTTCTAAACAATAAGCGAATTACCAGAGAGACAGGTCCAATCGGGAATGTGGGATATAGTTTCTAAGGAATCGAATAGGTATTTCATTCTCCGTTAGCGTATATTTGGGTGAGTTCTTTCATCAGCATTTTTTGTGTCTTCTGTTAAATACAGTCAGACCCCGCTTAACGCTGTTACGGTATTAAGCTGTTGTAAATAAAACGGTCGCGCACCAAACAAAAGCAGTGCGCTATATAGCGACGGCTTATACTATGTATCTTTTTCAACGCTCTTTTATTAGTCTGTCCAGGAAAAAGATTCCAACTGTATTTTCCGGAGTCACAATCACAGGACGAAAGCATCTTTCCTGCGTCACAGTTGATTTATTAGTTGCCATCAACTAAGTGTACTAAGTGTATACATATGTACGTTTTAAGTTGCCTCGTTTAATACTGTTTCGTTTAGCGCTGGAACTTACTGGAACGTAAACTCCGCATTAGGCGGGGTCTTACTGTACTTACTATTGCTGTGTTAAAATTGTTGGTTTTTGTCTTTGCTAGTTAAATTCGAATTTATCCTCACACACATGGAATTTAGCCACTGATGCATGGTATTTGGGTCTTTTAAGCATGAACTCAATAAGAATTATTAATAATTGATACGAATGATATATTATCTTATAAATTATGCGTTTAAAATGATTTGTTTTCTGAATTTCTAATAGCTTTAATTTAATAAATTAATTACGTTTAATTGCATAGCATTAAATGGCTTATAATTTATGAAACTTATTTCTATTTCAACAACGAAGATTTTCAAATTCATAATTTTAGATATTGTAAATACATGCATAGATATTCCGTTTATAATTGTTAAAAAAAAAACAAATCAATTCATTAATAACTTTTTTTAATTTAAACAAAAATTTTGAAAAATTTTTCCTGAAAATTAATTTAAAATTGTATGTAAATTTCATTGTTATTGTTGTTTATTTTTGTTGGAATTTTATGTTAAAAAAAAATTGAAAAAATTAATGTTTAGATCAAAACAAATAGGAAAACAAATTCAATACAATTGAGGAAAATTATTTATTTTTTTTTTATTTGAAATTAGTCAAGAAAATTGGCAAAAAAAAAAACCCCCGTCGGGCTTCGTTAACCTAGAACCATCAATGATGTCAGTTTTATTGCTGCAATTTTTGTGTTGTTTTTTTTATCAAACACACAATTTCTGATGATCTAACTTATCGTTATATCGACGTCTCTGTTCAATAACATTCTAAGTCGAAAAAGCGTGTTTTGAGTTAGAAGCTCTCAAAGTTTTCAGGCGACATACGACTATATGTGTATTCTAAGTAGATTTTTCCCTATGAATGGATCGGTGCATATATAAGTTAGAAAACGTAGGATTTAAAAATGCAAGAACATTAAAAACGTTCTAAGTACACTTAGAACGTTATAAAATGGAGGCGTCGATATAATAAAAAAAATTTTATATGGTGCGACTCATATTCCCTGTTTTCATTTGAGATCCAATTCTGTGATTTTCTTTCCAATTGTTAAGCTATTCCTAATTCTCGAGGCAGGCGTAGCAATCCATGTTCAAAATTTCAGCTTATTTTAGACATGCCACGCCCACCATTCCATTATTATCGGTAGTCGATCCAATCGCATGAAGGAATAATACTACATACACACATATCGTTGGTCTCATGTAGAAAGGTACTAACTTGCATTTTTTATTTTATTAAATTTTTATGAGGAGGTGTTATGTATTTGTAATAAATTTATTGGATTCACACTGAGCGCCAAATGTGAGTAAACACCACTGAAATAATACAGTTTCTTAGGATAGTGAGAGAAGTAAATGAGAATAGTTGAATAAATTTCGAAAAAATAAAAATTATTATATTTTTTATAATAGAAAATGGGTGAGTCAACACACTTATGGCGCTCAGCGTACAAAAAAAAATTTATTACTTACAAAATATTAAAACAAAAAACAAAATTATTGTCGTGCTACAAGTATATTTTTTATAATAGAAAATTTAAAACTATTGACTCACTTATGGCGCTCATTGTACAAAAAAAAAAAAACAATTTCGAAAAAACTGTGGGTTAGGGCCTTTTTACATGAGACCAACGATATATAAATTATCTTTGTGTGTTAATTTTTATCCATGAGTGGTTAGACCTAGGGTTTAATGACAGTTTTTGAGAAACTTTTTACTGCAATTTTATTTACTTTTTGCTCGAAAATCTGCTTAGAGAACGTCCCTGAAGAAATATTTTTTCATACTTCGTACAGTTCGGGGAATCTGGCCTACTTTGAACCCCTGGCCTTACTATGGCGACTATAACGGACTACGGAATAGTAATAATAATACTTAATTGCTAGGATTAAAACCTAGTTTCTTACGCCGCCCATTTGTTAAGTGTTAATGTTATCCATGTGTGATGGGACAGGGACTTCAACAACTACACCCCTTTGAAAAAACATACAAACAAACAAATAAAGAGATATTAATTGTATATATACATACATATAGAAGAAGATAATCTGCCAAACTCATCATATTGTAAATTGAACTTTTCTAGGCGGGCAGCACACCCATTAGCAGCAAAGAAATACCAGATAAACGATACCGAACGCACCGTATGAAAGTAAAGCTAAAAATATTCTCTGTTCTCATAACCTCTTGAGGCCATATTTTTTTTGTTCTCTAAACATATGGTCGAGCATTGCCCCTCTCCCAAAAAGAAAAACCAAAAAAAAAATTGCCAGCCAATCGATCGATGATCTTAACCTTCTTGGTATTTAAGATGTGCGTGCGCGTTTAAAAGAGGTCAGAGTGTGAAACAAAGTTTTTTTTTTGCTCGAGAACTTTATTTATAGAAACTCAGCATGTCTGGCAAAAAAATTTATCGAAAAAATCGATTTTTTTTGTTTTATTTTTTTTTTTTTATGGAAATAGACGAAATATTGTTGGAACACATGTCGATACCCAAATTAGAAATGAATGAACGAATGAATCAATAAATTTATTGTCGATATTTACCCTGCACTGTATGTGTATCAACAATTAATTTGTTAGAGGCAAAGATTTTTATTTATTTTTCATTTTCATTTGAAAATACAAAAACAAAAAAAAAAACGATTAAATTTTAATAAAAACGGTTTTTAAAAATTTTAATCGATTACCCGAAAATTGTAGAGTTTTTCTTAAGAATTGATTCGAGTAAATAAAATTCGTTTGAACTCTTTTTACGTCTCGAAGAGAAAACATTCCACACCACTATGCATACAGAATTGTTCATAACAACTCTTTAATTAGGATTACGACCTAGTTTCTCACACCACTTACGTATGTTGGGTCTTAATTTTTATACCTGAGTTGTGGGACTTATAGTTAAAGCATACTACGAACAACAGATTTCTGTCGAGAAACTTTTCATGGCAATTTTATTTACTCTCAGAAATTCGATGAATGATGACGATGAAGTCACCGAAGAAATGTTTTCATATTTTTGTTCTGATGTCCGACCTGTAGTTGGGACCGTGGCCTTATGCCTAATATGGCAACACACAGCCTTTTAGACTACAGTAACTTCATTCATAATTAGCCATTACAAATCGTCAGTCCGGATTACGATCTAGCTTCTGACACCACTTATGTTGTGTGCGTTAATTTCATATATGAGTGGCGGGACCTACAGTTTAAAGTCGACTCCGATCGACAGATTTTTGAGAAGCTTTCGTAGAAATTTTTATCAGATGCTAGGCTCATAGGCAGTAGATATTACACTCCATTTTCGTAGACCTTCGAAAGCGATATGTTTCTTGCAAGGCATGTAAGTGAATCCTTTGTAAACTGTTCTGGTTCTATTATCTGGTGCCTTTAGAGCTTTAGAACAGCAGTCTGCCAGTAAATGAGGACGAAACGATATATATGTTGTCGACAGATTTCGGCCGATAACTATAAGTTTGATAGATTTTTGGCGCCGCCATTACCACCAAAAACGATGTCAGTCTGGATATCAAGCGTAGGATCGATCACTCTAGCCAACAAGTGCTACTATGGTCTCAATAGGTAGCAAAGTAGCAGAGGCTGTCTCGTACGACGTCTTTATCGCACAGAAGCTTCGACACTATTAAGCACTGATACAGCAGCCTTGAGAATATTCTAGAAAAAAGTCCAACATAAGATATTCAGTTCAATGCTAGGTGGTGATTATTTACGCATTTGATATTGTAATGAGTTGTATGAGCTCCTCAACAATGTCAATGTTGTGCAGCGTATTAACAACCAGCGTTTACACTGGCAAGGCCAAGTCTTTCAAATGAATAAGAATGTTCTGGCGAGATGGATATTTAATAAGGGGATTTACGAAAGTTAGCGAATAGGACAACCTTGTTTCCGTTAAAAAAAAATCAAGTCGGGGAAGCCTTGTCGGGGCGCAAGAACCAGAGGCGCATGGAATAATGTGCTAAAGCAGGTCGAAATCTGATAATTACGTTAGAAGTCGTCGTAGTCCAGTAGGTAGTGTGTTGGCATATTAGACGTAAAGGCCGAGTTCAAATCCCAGGTTAGATATCAAAACGAAAATATGAAAATATTTTTATTTTATTATTTCTTCAAACCATAGATCCTGCCACTTATGTATAAAATGAAAGCACACAACATAAACGGTGTGAGAAGCTAGGTCGTAATCCTGACTGAAGGGTTGTAATGATTACAGCTAATTAAGTAAGCAAGGGATCAGAGGTTCGTTCCAACTACTCTCTAGCTCAACCGTGCTCTGGAGAATCACGTAGTCTGCTAGTTTTCAATTTTACGAAGGATGTACTTAGGGTACAGTCAGTGTGTAATTTGTTGCCTTAGATCGGGGTGATTTATTCGTTTAGAGACGGCATTATGTAGCAGTTCAAGTGTTCGAGCTATTCAGATTTGAGTCCGAGAGAAGCTGTAAACTTTTTCAACTTGAATTTTGACAAAGAAATAAATTCAAATTGAAAATATTATGCTTGATTCGCCCCTTTAAAACCCGTATATACATGTACCTAGAATATAACTTTAATAGTGAAGAATATAAGGTCGATACTTTGTTGTGTTCGAAATAAAGTTCTTAAAATTATTGATAACAAATAAAGACATCAGATTACAAGTTTATAGGCGTAAATTTTAGGCGCCAATTGCAACAATTATCACATGGGCCAACAAATTATTGCTATTTTATCAATCTCTTCTAATCTTATCCTAAGCACTTGGTAAACTTGTTATAAGCAATACAGAAATATGTGTGTTGACGGAAGCAAAAAAAAAAACTTTTCTTTTCGACCTTGAAATTTATCAAAATCACGATCCTAATAAACCCTTATAATCTCATATAATTTTTGCTTCAGCTGATATCTTTTACACACAAAAAAAAAAATAGAAAAAAAAAGCAAAAGTTGATTTAAAATTTAATGTCAATGTCAGTATTTTGTTTACACCCGTAATTTTTCAGACATTTTAATTACGCTTTTTCCCCTACCTAACGCCCTCTTCTTTGTGAAATGAACTGCGGTGGTATTCACTTCAACTATGGGGTACTCATCACGTTTTCACTTTTTGCGTTTCGATTTTTTCTTTTATTATCTTTCGTACACTGTTTCCTTATCATTGTTGTAAAAAGAAAAACAAAAAAAAAAACAAACCAAAATGATAATGTTAACTGTAAAACAATGTTTTGTGCACACTACGCTAGGTTAGAAGGGATTCTAATAGCAAGGCCTCGACTATATGCCATTTAAAGCCGTCTATAAAATACGAAGAGCTGTTGCATTGGATGCAGTGGTGACAAATCTTTAAAATAATTACCTTGGCTTTGTTTCAGTTCGATTACTGAAATTTTCCAATAATGCAGGTGATTGAGTTACTTTAGCAGATTCTAGATTAATAGGGTTGCCATCTCTGGTTTCTCTCAATATGTGTTGAGTTGTTGTATGTTAGATATTATGGTGACGAATCGTGAAAATCTTTTCCTTGGATTTGTTTCCGTCCAATTACTAAAGTTTTCCACCAAGTACTTTAACAGATTCTAGATTAATAGGGTTGCCATCTGTCGTTGCCTAAAAACGACGAATTCTGTGAAAATGTATTGTGCAGAAGATGGTTAGGGTAAGAGTCACTACTAGAGGTGACTGAAACATAACCATTTTGGGAGATTTTCGGTGTGAATATTATTGTAATAATTTACTGGAATTTTTTTTTTTTGTACGGCAAACTCCCAAGGTATGTCCCCTACTCTTGCAGTGCTAGGAAAATATATAATTAAACGAAGGAAACAAGGAATAGCGTTTGTGGTTACTTGATTTGAATCTCTTTATATCACAAGTGACAGGAAAGATCACTGCAGAAAGGGAATTTCAATACGAATAGTTCGTCTAAAGAACGAATTTTGTCCGTAATCCAAGGTGCCTTCTGATCTGGCCAATCGACCACAAAAAAGATATGCTCTACGAGAAAGACGATTATTTCGTACGAATACATAATTCTCGGAAGCAAATCCCCTTATTTCACTCGAGAAAAATCAATTGTATTAGCAATAGAACAGTGACAAACAAGCCACATTGTGATGATATTCCAATGAATCCGTATAGTTAATTAGCCTGTAGCATATCCTGATTGGTAGGGTTGCCATCTCTGGTTTCTCTCAATATATATTGAGTTGTTGTATTGGATATTATGGTAATGAATCTTGGAAATCTTTTCCTTGTCTTTGTTTCCGCCAAGTAAGGTGATTGGGCTACTTTAACAGATTCCAGAATAATAGGGTTGCCATCTATCGTTGCTTAAAAACGACGAATTCTGTGAAAATGTATTGAATTGTTGTATTGTGTGTAGTGACAAAAAGTTTTACTTATTGACCTTTCTATTTTTCACGACAGATGGCGCTTCCAAAAATTTGTTTTAGCTTTTCTTATTACTTTATATCGCCTTTAAGTCGTCTTCACTGATCTTTTAATATCTTCATAATTTTCATTTTTATTTCTTATAAAATTCTTGAGATAAAATTCATGTGTTCTGTGTTCAAAGAGTACGTCTTCTCTTTCAAACGATCTAAACTTGTGAATGGCAATAATTGACTTAGAATTGCGTTGTAAATTGAATGTATAAACATGGAATAAGAAGAAGATATCTGTTTTATTCAAAAAATATTTCTGAGTGTGTTTTTTTTTTTTAAGAATTTATCGTCTCGTCTATGAACGTCTACTATTTTAATTTCATAAAATCGCTGTTTGTTTGTTTGTTTGTTCGAAAGCTGTTGCTGCTGTAGTGTTCCCTCCCTCCATACTATAGCTAAGATGTTTACAATTTTAGAGAGGAACTGGATTATAATAATCAACGGTATGGTTGAAGCCTCCAATCGCATGGGTGGTACATCCAATGAAACATGTTGCGTCCTCCTGTTGAAATAACATGCCTTTAGTGTCCAGATGATTCAATTCAGGCCGAACTTTATAGTGCTCGGTATTGGTCAATAGAATTCCGTTTTAAAAAAATTCTCCCAAACTCTACACCCAACAGTGAGTTGAATTTTTTGGGGAGCCTGAAAATTCGCCGTGGTCTTGTAGGTAGTGTTTCGGCTTATTAGACATAAGACCCGAATTCAAATCTAAGGTCAGACATTAAAACGAAAATATGAAAATATTTCTGCGGCGACTTCCTCTCAGCAGATTTCTAGCAAAAACTCTGAGAGTTAATAAAAAATTGCCATGAAAAATCTCAAAAATCTGTCGTTCGGTGTCGACTTTAAACTGTAGGTCCTGCCACTCATATATAAAATAAGTGGTGTGGGAAGCTAGGCCCTAATCCTAACTGCAGGATTGTAATAGCCAATTATGTATGTATTGGTTCTCATTTGACTTCCTAACGTCCAGAGCTTTGGAAACGAACCAAACGTTGGAAGGGCAATTTGCAGATCAACAAATCAATACTCTTTTGATGGCGACGAATTTCACGCAAAGCAACAAAGTAACAGGGGGATAACGATGAGGTTTCTTTACACCACCGGTAGCTGGGTCACTTTTAGGCTCAACTTTAGTAGCCAATTGCTTACGTCCTGCTTTGCTGCCAGTCGATTTACTAGCAGTTTGCTTAGTATGGGCCATTTTATATCTTCACTTTTTGTTTTTTTTCACTTTTTCACGATTCTAAAATAAAGATGTGGAACGCTTCACGATTTTGCGTGTCATCCTTGCGTTCCAATTTTAGTATATATTCTGCCGAAGCAAAAACAATTTGGAGACTGTCGAGCACCTCCTCTATAACTGCCCAGCCCTTGGTAAAGTAAAGATTGAGGGTTTGATTTCTGTGTCTGACGCCGACATCAATAATCTCCACAGCTTCATCAGTGGCTTGAAATAGTATAGTGTCGTTGTCCCTTTTTGTTTTGTTTGGTCTGTGTAAACGTCCACTTCCCATTCTACCTTACCTAGTTTCTCTCCTTTTTTCTGTCCGCTCTATTATCCTTCCTTTTAAGAACGTAGTACAATGGGTCAATTTGACCCTCCGGGTACTGTACTTGTCTCACTTCCAGTAATCTAATCTAACCTACTAACGTCCAAAATTCTACAATTTTGTTTGGTCACGTAGCTTGTGCTCATTCAGTAAGCACAAGTGGTTGCGTAAGTTCGTACGTGGTTATTTGACGAAAGAGGCTGCTTAAAGACAGATTTAGCTTCCTCAAGATGACCGTTATCAATTACCATATTTCAGATGTCTCTATTGGAAGCCTCTATAGAATGTGGAATCCTTCGTGTAGTGGAATATTTCTCATTCTAATCGAAGAGAACCATCTCCACATCATCAAACCCAATTTCGGCGTAACTGTCTACGATATTACTTTGTAGAGCCTTTTGGCTAGGCTTTAATAATCGTTCTCCTCAGTTCTAGAACCCAAGTAAATCTATGTCGTATGAAGTGCAACTTGTTGGGATTATGTGACTATTAGTAACGTAGTAGATATGCGAGGTGTAATGGTAACCAGATACAGAAGTCGCCGTGGTCTAGTGGGTAGTGTGTTGGCTTATTAGACAAAAGGCCCGGGTTCGAATCCCAGGTCAGACAATCAAAACGAAAAAATATTTCTTCGGCGACTTCCTCTCAGCAGATTTCTGGCAAAGACTCTGAGAGTAAAAATTGCCATGAAAAGCTTCTCAAAAATCTGTCGTTCGGAGTCGACTTTAAACTGTAGGTCCCGCCACTCATGTATAAAATTAACGCACACAGCATAAGTGGTGTGAGAAGCTAGATCGTAATCCTGACTGAAGGGTTGTAATGGCCAATTATGTTATGTATGTATGTAATGGTAACCAGATGTTTTATGAAAATGCCGAACCTTCAGGTATGTACTCTAATAGGTTACTAACTGGCCATAACCGGGATATTGGCAATGCGATGCTAGGAAAGTAGACAATTATAGTTCTTATCCAGATCAGTTCAGCAGAGTTTAACAATTCTTTTCCTGTCCTCTAGGTGCTAATGGAGTTGAGGATTCTTGTAAAATATTCGATGCGAAATTTTCCTGCAATAGATTCTGCATTCGTAGTTTGACTTGATTTGAAATAAGTTTTACAAGTTTTTATTTATTTATTTATTTAAGAATTACAATACAATTACAAATTGTATTATAATCATATACGAGCTGAGTAACTTCGACTATATGCCCGGTGTAGTGTCACAGACCAGAGCCTCTGGTGGGAATCGAACCCACGACCCTCACGCTAATAGTCTAGCACACTACCCATTAAACTACCAGGGCGCTCATTTACAAGTTAATTAGGAGACTTAAAGATTAAATATTGCGCAACTGTTAATCTTGCTTGAACTATTTTAACTAACCGACTTTAGTATAAAAAATCTCTTGAAACAAATCACACCAGGGATAACGAAGCATAGCGGGTTTTATCCAGTTCCTAATAAAATTCAATATTTTTGTACCATAAATGGCCTTCGAGTGAATTTTTATGATTTTTTTTTCTCTTTTTTTTTTTTTGTTTAAACATTTAATTAAAGTGTCAGTGATATTGAACATTCGGATGGAATAAATGAATCTCTAATGAAACTCTCCGAAAGATGCTCTACTACTATTGTATTACTAGCTACTGTTAATGTAATGTACGCTGGAATATGGTGAGATTTCTAAGAAAAGTTTCTTTAAAGTTTAACTTCATTCATGGAAATTTTATATTCCGTCTATATATGGCCCCTGTTCATCTCAAAAGATAAAAGGCCACTAATTTTCCATTACATTTGGTTTTATTACAGTTTTAACACATTAGATTAAAGGTGGGCGTATATTCTTTCTCTTTTATTGTTTGGGTGTTAATTTTCACAGATTATTTTATAAGTATTTCGACGAAGCCTACCAATCTATAACGCTTGGAATTTAAAACATTTCGTAATTATTTCGGAGCCATGTTTAATGTATTCGATTCAAATTGTTTCAACTATAATTGGAAATTTTCTCAATATATTATATCGTCTATGTGAACTCGATTTATTAACACTTTTGTTTTAAAATTATCAGACGATCTTGTGATTTCATCATTAAAGTCATTCAAATAATCGGAGCAGATCAATTTCACATGAAATTGTAGGTGCGTAGGTGGGATTATTGAATAGTTTCAAGTAATGATTTCACTTCATTGATTAAATTGTAGCGTTTGGCCACCTTAAGGCCTGAGTTCAAATTCCAGTTCAGACATCAAAACAAAAATATGTCTTCGATGACTTCCTCTCAGCAGATTTCTGGTAAAATCTCTGAGAGTAAGTAAAATTGTCTTGAAAAGCTGTTAAAAAATCTGTCATTCGGTGTCGACTTTAAACTGTAGGCCCCACCATTTATGTATAAAATTAACACACACAACATAATTGGCGTAAGAAACTAGGTCATAATCCTGACTGAAGGGTTGTAATAACCAATTATGTATACCGATTAGTCTAGTAGGTATACGCCGTAGTCTAGTAGGTAGTTTGTTGACTTATTAGACGTAAAGTCAGGCTTCGAGCCACAGGCCAGTCATCCAAACAAACTACAAAAAGTATACCTTCAGGGATTTCCTCTTAGCAGATCTTTGGCAAAAACTCTGAGAGTAAATAAAATCGCCATGAAAAGTTTCTCAAAAATCTGTCGTTCGGAGTCGTCTATAAAACTGTAGATCCCGCCACTTATATATGAAATTAACACACTCAACATAAGTAGTGTGAGAAACTATGTCAATAATCCTGACTGATGTGTTGTAAAGACCAATTAAGTAAAGTAAGTAAGTATACGGATTACTTGGTATAGCAATAGGCTTTAAATAATAATTTTTAGAATAAAAATTTACTTCAACAAAATAGATGATTTGTCACTTAGTGTACTGATATGTACAATGGGTCAATTTTGACCTCCGGGTACTGTGCTTGTCTTGACCGACAGGTGCACGTCCTCTAACCTAGTGTACTGATGTTGATACAAGCAAACCTGGCTTAGCTTATGAGGCTTGGAAAGTCCAAAAGTGATTGGAGAAAGGCGATTACATTCGGAAAAATATTATTATCGTTTAGTGTGATATTAAAGCGTATTTAAGATATGATATGATAACAAGACTTTTTTTTGGGACTTCAGTTAAAGTACGAATCAAAAGTTCAAATCGTTGGTCTCAAGTATTAAGGCCCTAACTCACATTTTTTTCGAAATAATTTTTTTTTTGTGATTCCAACACATTTAACACAAATGCAAACCCCTCCGCGCAATAATTTATTTAAAAAAATATGCGAGTTAGGGCCTTTCCACATGATATCGGTTTTTTTTTATAAAATTTGTTTATTGATGAAATTTTTTCTTTAAAATTAATTCAATTGTCTGACTCTCTCCATTTCAATCTGTCAATGTTCCTGGCAATAATTTTTTAATTTAAAACTTTTCACATTTTTTTTCCCCTGATATCAGTTGCTCCAATTTCGTAATGGTTTTTCCCGATTTTTCAATTTGAAAAAATTTCACAAAATTGTGCAATTGCAAGCTGATAATTAAAGGCGTTTATAAGTTTATATTTTTCTTTAATAATTTTTAGTATATTGTTGTTGTTGTTGTTGTTTTAATGACTATTACCCCCTTTTTTTTAATGGGCGTGCATTTCCCCCCGTATGTAAGCGTACCGTAGTGTACTTCCATTATACGAACTGTACCACCAGTATACCAGGCAATACGTATGTGTGTACATTGTAATTAACGTAAATTATGTAAAATAATAACAAAAAGAAAAACAAAAATAAAGGAAAAATAATCATTACAATTTCCCACAAAAAAAAAACACAAAAAACAAAGACAACTAATGATCCACAAACAACAACAACAATAATTATAACAAAACAAAATTTGGAAAAAAAATATTTTTTAAAAATAATAAATAAACAACAGAAAAAAATCAGTTTAAAATAGGAAAAAAAAGGAATAAAAAAAATATACAAAGCAGAACAAGCAGCAGAAGAAGAAGGAGGTGGTATTCAGGGCATACATACGATATATTTTCTATATCTAGGCCTAAAAAAATGAAAAAGGTAGAGGCGTTAAAGACGTTTAGCCCTTAATTACATTTTTCTAGGAAATTAAGCAATTGCCTTACAACTAAACTAATACACACACACACAAACACACTCACACATGTACACAAAAAAAAAAACAAAGTCATTAATTACTATTTTTTAAGTTACAGTGCACTAAATAAGTATTACTTAGGGGGTAGATAAAAATTAAAAAAATTGAAGATTTTAAACGAAGAAAATTTCATTACAAATCTAATCTGAAAATAAATTGAACAAATATAGAGTCCGCCAAAAAACTTTTTTTTTTTTTGAAAATGCTTTAAAAAAAACTTCCGAATATTTTCTCAAATTTATTTTTGTATTTGAAAGTACAATTCTTCCGGTTAATAATGGAAAATAATTTCATTCAAATGGCTGCTTCGGTTGGCCATGCAGTAGCCTACACGATCGGTCCAATTGTTAAGCACGAAATTCATGAATATTGTCCTTTAAAGCGTCAATTGCCTCTGGCTTGTCGAGGTAACACTTATCTTGGACGGCACCCTACAAATAATAGTCTAACGATGTCAAATCTCAGTTTCAAGGTGGCCAAACGGCATCAGCTCTGCGGCTGATAATGTGATATCCAAAAACAGGGCGCAAAACATCGAGTGTAGTTTCGGCTGTGTGGCACGTAGCGGCGTCCTGTTGAAACCAAATGTTGACAATATCCACCTCTTAAAATTTTGTGAACAAAAATTCGTTCAACATGGCCTCGTTATCGCCATTGACTGTAACGGCCTCTCATTGCTCATTTTCGAAGAAAAATGGCCCAATTATGCCTCTGGGCCAAAATCCCCACCAAACAGTGACTCGTTTTAGCACCATTTTATCCATGTACGATGTAAACAGAATCGATGACTGTATTGTCCAGTATAAGCTCACAAGTCTTTAGAGAAATTTTCAATGTTGAGGATTCATCTAACTGGTTGCGCCACTAAAAGTAAGAAAAATTTAGCAGCTTGAGCAGAATCTTTTAGGATAGTGGCTAGGTCTAGACGGATGTAAAAATTCCCCTCATCAACTTAAGAGTAGTAGTTTGGAAAACCAGAACGTTTTTGTTTTCTACGATTATCAAATAGAGAGCCATGAGTATAAACTGTATTCGAATCCAAAATCGATTTCGCTAGATTGAGGTACTTAAGCTGGTTTATTGGATCAATAAATTAAAAATTACTCACCAAAGATCTTTAGGGTGGTGGTTTTTTTGAGGGCTAGGCAGCCTCCTCTTTAACATTGGCATTGCTATGACAGTGGTCTTTAAACAGTAGTTCAATACGAATTTTCAGGATTTCCACTCACCCAGTACACTGTAAGCACAGCCTATGAGCGAATTATAGCTCAAGGTGTTATGTTCATACATACATACACAATTTCTCATTACAACTCTTCTTTCGGGATTACGACTCAGTTTCTCACACCACTTATATTGTGTGTGTTGAGTAGCGGTGACGATTTCGAACGACATATTTTTGTTGAACTTATTTTATGATAATTTTATTCAGAAATCTGCGAAGAGGAAGACGCCTAACAAATATTTTTTTCATATTTCGTTTTGTTCAAGATATCTAACCCGGGTTTGAACCGAGGCCACATCTCCAATAAGCCAACATACTTCCTACTAGGCTAAGGTCACAACTGGAACTCTTTGCCTGCAAATCGCATTTTAGCGTTTGCACTAGACATATTCTACATGGGGCAGCTCATTTAGTCGTTATTTTCTAGGCCAACATAAGCGCCTGGAAAGATGCTGAAGGTATCCAATTCTTACTTTTTTTGGATCTGATATGGAACTAATGATTGCCGAGGGAATTCGACAACGAACGGCAACTTATCTAACCGAATTTCTCTGCCTTCAGACATTCGCCAGCCTTAATTGTTGTTGCACTTCTTGACTTGGCATTGAATATTTAGTAATTTAGGGACAAGACAGCATAAAATTTAATGTTCAAGATATTGTATCTGGAATGTCCTTTAATCCAATTAAATTAATTGAATTTCACAATTTTCCCTGTAAGCAAAGACAATCCCAGAATAACAAGCTTCTCTTTGTTCTTCTTTTTTCCTTCTTTTCTTTTCATTTCTTCAGTGAAGTTTGTAGTTACTGTTGCCGTTTTGTGGTTGTGATTGTTATTAAATCGAATGACCTTCATTTACTGAAAGTTTAATAACATTATCCTTGTAAAGTATCCTTTATGCCTTCCTTTATTACTTTATTTCTGTATATCTCAACCATGAAAACCACCCAAACAAACAAACAAACAAACAAAAAAATGTCGGCTTCCTTGCCATTTAATGGCGTAGCTTTGATGAACAACTAAACGAATTGCGTTGTTTGGCGTGTCTGGACGAGAATACTTTTGTTTACAGCCAAAACCAGTTGTTGTTGTCGAATTCTTGCGATACGATTCCATCTTTCAGTTCATTGTCCTTTTTTGTCTTTTTGTTTCTCGGTTTTCTGTGCATTTTGTTTGGTTTGGTTTGGTTTCGTTTCATTTTTGCTTTTGAATTTCATTGTCTGGCAGACGCAAATTTTCTCAGGTAGTTTACACAAATCCTTCCCTAGATGTTGGGAAACGCAACGTTTACAAGGTCACCAGCAAAATTATCCTCATTCTGACGCCCCCCAAATATACAACAAAAAAAAAATTATAACGAATCCTTCATTTCTATTTTGTTTTGCAAATTTTATTGCGCATTTGAAATTTTGGTTGCGTATTGTTGTAAACAAAGGCAAACAAGGACAAAAATGCCAGGAGCCTACAATATCCTTAAAAAATATTTCTCAAAAGATTATTCATCAACACGAGAGAAATAGGTACAGTCTGACTAGGCTGCTGACTAAATGTCTGGTGATTTTTGGTTTTCGTTATTCTCTCTCAAATATTCCAAGAAATGTTTTCGAAATGAAGGAGTGTTTTATTTGCTGCTGGCCGCCTGGGAGCGTTTTATATACTGTCTGGTGGTTTCAATAAGAAGAACAAGTTGTTCTCAATGAATTCCATTTCTTTTATTTTGTGTTGTGTTCCCTGTGCTCTCTTGCAAAAAAGGTGAATGAATGCTTTTGCATTGAGGCCAAAGGTCAAGGTTTTTTTTTATTTTTTGTTTCGTATAAACTTTAGAGATACAAACAAAGTTTGAGAGTTTATATGCCTGTATTGTTATTACATTATTAGGCATACCTAATGCCTTCTAAATCATTCCAATGTTCCAGATCTTCTGTAAGCAATACGATTTTCTTTTGTTTTTCTGTTCAAGCCGTTGCAAATTCCGATTTTGAAACGCATAGCACGGGAAAGATTATGACGCGTTTTTCGGGCGACAATGAGTAAGCCTTGGAGCGCTTCTGGCACTATGTGACTATCTACTCCATTCCATCCTATTTAAGCTCCACTCATTCTGCTCTGTTTATCCTTCCCTACTCCGCATCATTTAAAGAAAAAGATGTAGCCATAGTCTAGAAGGTAAGGTTAGGTAATGGTGGTAGCTTTATATTAAAAGCTTATTTGAGCATTTTCCGAGACTACTAGACTACGAGTATGAAGCCCTTTCATCGAACTAGGAGACGTCTATGCTGTTAGATGCAGTCCCTGATTCATGAGTTCGCCGCGTTAACCTCAATTAGAATATTTATTCCAGACAATTACTTGAAACTAGCAATTCCGAATATAGTATCAAGCGCTTTAGTTCGCTCATAGGTCATTTATAAGGCGACGTATACAGACTTGATGGTTATATTTGCCGCTTGGCGTTCATCTCCAATAACTTAAATTACAATTTAATGCGATATCGAGCAGGAGAAGGCAATATATCGGTAGTTTTGAGAGCCTTTTCAGGTCTCCTTATAAGTCTATTTCATATTAATCCAAGGAATTTGAAAAGACGATGTTGAGTTCCATAAATCTTTTTGCGGTTCGAATGATGTGTTCAACAACTAAAGGAGTATATATCGCTACTTGACGCTCGTGCTAATTCAGGTAGACCAAGAAAACACAGCAACCAATTGACGGTTCGATCTTGAAAACATTATTTAATGCAGTTATAAGGGATTCGTGTAATAAGCCAACACACTACCTACTAGTCTACGGTAACTTCCTGAACAGCCAGTGGAAATTGGGTGTTTATTAAAGTGTTTCCCTGTTAACTTTTCCTCAAACGAGTGATAACTACTTGTTGATGAATGCCTATTATCTTAATATTATGCTATGTTCAGATAAGTACTTTTATTGTGTCAATATATCGGTTTATTGAGTACAATATTTAAAGAGTTCAGACATAATAATATAAGCAATTCAATTTACTTAATATTTACTTATAAGAGATTATTTATGGTGATAAAGGAATTACTTCTGATACATGTTTTATGACAAAAAGAATAAAGAAGAATGAAAAACCAGAAACAGGCCAAGATTCCAACGTTGTAAGCTTAAATTTATTTTCAATTGGCTTCAGTTCTTATTTACTAATTTGCCAAAACCTAAAATTGTAATCCTTATTTTTTAATTCCATTTTATTCTATTTTTCTAATTTATGTTTTATTTTTTTTGTCTTTTTTTCAGATTCATTCCAATATTTAAAAAAGTAAAATCCAGTTTTTCATCTAAAAATTATTATTTTTTTTTGTTATAAATGTGTTCCCAAAAAAAAATTAAATATTATTACTTGTAAAAGTACAAAAGTTTGCATTTATTTTTATTAATATTACTTTATAAAATAAAAAAAAAATTGCAATTATAAATATTTTCATAAAATATCATGTAATTAAACTAAATTAAAAAAAAATAATTAAATAGAGTTGAAAATATTTTTAAATTGAAACTAAAATAAAAAATTGTGGCTTTGTAAATAATAAAAAAAAAAATTATAAAACAAATTTTTAAACAATGAAAAATAATAATAAAATAATAAAAAAAAAATTATAAAAAACCAAACAGAAAATTACATAAATAAAAGGGAAAAATAAAGCTGAAAAAATTATATAAAAAATGGAATTAAAATATAAATAAAAAATTATTTAAAAAAATTTATAAAAAAATATATTAAAATAATCAAAGAAACAATAACAAAATGATCAGAAATAAAATTAAAAAATATAATATATAATTTATTATGATATTAAGAAAATAATATATAAAAAATTAAAAATATTAGAAAACAAATTAATAATATTAAAAAGAACACTAAAAATAATAATATAATATTAAAAAAAAAAAATAATAAAATAAACAAAAAAAAAAAAATGACAGGAACAATTATAAAAAATAAAGCTACAAAAATTATTAAAAAATAGTATTATAAATTAATAAAAAAAAAATATTAAAAAAATTTAATAAAAAAAATATAATAAAAAAAATATAATAAAATATATTAATAGAATACAATATATATAAATTAAAAAAAAAAATCGTATACATATAAAAAATTATAAGGAAAAATAAAAATAAATATTTAAGAAAATATTATATTAAAAAAATAAAAGAAATAGCATTAAAAATTCAATGAATTAATTTTATTTTGGAAAAATAATTTTAAAAATTAATTAGATATGTATTGTGTGAAAAAAATATATTTTATTTGTTTATAAAACGTCATTTAAAGTGAAAATTTGGTAAGTTTGACGAGATAAATAAAAAATATTATTTAATGTTTTTGACAAAGAGTTATCCAGTAAAATAAAAAAAAAATAGAATTATTAAAACATAAAATTTTATTATTTTTAACGGCAGGAAGATATTAAGTTATTACTTAAAATTTTTGCTATAAAAACTTAAATAAATTTGTATAAAAATTTAAAAATAAAAAATGCATAAAATGATTCACTTAAAAATATTTTTAATGATAAAAAAAAATTGTATGCTGAAGTCTTAACTTCATCCAAAAAATTTTATAATTTATTGAGTGCGAGAGTCAAAAAAAAATTAAATTTTTAAGTTTTGGTGGTTGCAATTATTTTTATGGGAGAAAATTCATAAATAATAATTATTTTTATAATATATTCTAATTAAACAAAAATAAAATTAATTATCAAGAAAATTATAAAGTATTATTAAATATGCCATTTAGTGTTTATAAAGTATAGGGAAAATAAAATAAAAAAATGATTATAAAAAAATTTCATTAAAAAAATTTTAATAATTATAAATTACAAAATAAGAAAAATATATTATATCACAACACAATTAAATAAAATCATTTAATTATATAAAAAATATAAATTATAATAGGAAAAAATCAAAAAAAAGTATTAAAAATAAAATAAAAAAGAAAGTGAATAAATAATAAAAAGTAAAATTATAAAAAAAAGAAAATAATAAGAAAAATTTATAAAAAAAAAATTTAATAAAAATTATAACTGAAATCCTATTGACGAATACTTCTCAAGGCTGTATACATGACTTTGGACGCTCTGTATAATCAATTTAAATCCTCCAAATGGTAAGTCAAAGTTTTTAAATTCTTATTCATAAAAAATATTTATTATTTGCTTAAAGTTTGCTAGTTTAAACAGTTATAATCTTACCTGTTAGAATTTTCATTACTCATATTCATTAGCTTTAGAAATCATTTTAGTATTCAGTACATATATGTCTACGTACATACATCGTTGGCCATTTCAATCCTTCAATAAGGACTGCCACCTAATTTTTCACACGACTTGTGTACGTTAAATTTATACAAGATTGCGGGGTCCTACAGTTTAAAGTCTACTTCGAACCACAGTTTCTTGGGAAACTCAACGAGTTTTTGCCGGATATCTGATGAGAGGAAATTTCCAAAAAAATATTTTTTTCATATTTCGTCTTGATGTCTAACCTGACCTAATTTTATACACGAGTTGTGTAGGACCTACAGTATAAAGTCGACTCCGAATGACAGATTTTTTGTGAAGCTCTTCATGACAATTTTATTTACGCTCAGAGTTTTGGCCAGAAATCTGCTGAGAGGCAGTCGCCGCAGAAATATTTTCATATTTCGTTTTGATATCTGATCTGGGACACGAACCCGGGCTTTTCATCTATTAAACAAACATACTACCTACTAGCCTGAACAGCCGGTGGAAATTGGTTTCTTTAAGTGATTCCCTGTTAACTTTTCCTCAAACTAGTAATAACTACTTGTTGATGAATGTCTATTGTCTTAGCATTATATTATGTTCAGATATGCAGTTTTATTGTGTCAATATATCGGACTATTGAGTACAATATTTTAAGTGTTCAGCTTTCTCAATATTCATTTAATAGCTGGTAAACAACAACATTGTCATTGTGTACTTTTTGAACAGCCAGTGGAAATTGGGTTCTTTAAGTGTTTCCTTGTTAACTTTTCCTCAAACGAGTGATAATTACTAAACGATGAATGCCTTTTATCTTAGCATTATACTATGTTCAGATGTGTACTTTTATTAAGTCAATATTCGATTAAATAAGTACAATATTTAAAGTGTTCAGGCATAATAATATACGCAATTCAGCTTACTCAATATTCATTTGATAGCTGGTAAAAACAAAATTTTTATTTTGGTCGCGAAAATGTGTGTTGTTGATTAGTGTTTTTTTTTTTTTTTGTCGTTACTGACACTTGAGTTGTCAAATATCAACAGGAAGTGTTCGGAAAATTGTAATATGCTCACTAAACGCAGTTATGACAGTGATGCTTTTAAAATTAACTCAATATTATAACAATTTGCTTATATATTGCGCAATAATTAATTGAAATTTTATATGAAATATTGAGCTCAATAATGGCATTTATTGCATTTCGCGCACCGTGTTATCCTATCCATGCTGTGAAATTTTTCACTTTCTTTATTTTTCAATGATTTCGTAGTCTTTTTTAGCCTAACCCGACCCAAGCAAAGTCCTTTATAATTATCACATGGAAAACGAGCAAACAATGTTTCATGATTTCAGTTTCAGCATACGATGCATTCATTCTTCTTTCTTTTTTTACAGTAGAAAAGTAAAATAAGACGGTAATATATGGAATTTTGACATTCACCGTAGTCTAATGGGTAGTATAATAGGTAATGTGTTGGCTTAGGTTACGCTAGGTCGTAGTGGTAGCTCTGATATCACAAAGCTCACTTGAGCACGCATGGCGGCCCGTTGCCACGGGTGAAACGCAGTCCCTGTACTAACCAAGTTCCGCCAAATCAGGGAAAGGAAGAAGTTGATCAGCGCAAGGGCTGCACAATAAAAGCACGACTACCCCGCACTGGAAAACCTGCCAGAAAATTTTATGAACGAAGCTATATCCTTGATATCAATAGATGATAGCTCCGTTAAGCTAACAAGAAATGGGGAGCCAAATAACCTATATCTACACCTAGCAAGAGACGGGCACTGGCAAAGAAAGTGAATAACGCTCTCCTCTTCCTCAGTGGACCTGCATCCACGGCAGAAGTCGTTAAAAGGGCGCCTCATGCTCTCGGCGTGCGTACTCATGATGCAATGACCCGTAAGCACGGCCACTACAGTCGAGATGACATCACGACCGAGACTAAGTAATCGGTTGGTACACCTTCCATTTATCCTGGGCCAGGTATGTCTAGCGGTGGAGCAGGACTCCGGAAGGAGCGCACCAGCTCTGGCGAGCTCGTCGGCCCTACAGTTTCCCGGAATATCACTGTGCCCGGGAACCCACACCAGAGAGACACCGGTGAAGCGCCCCGAGACTAGGTCGAGACAGCGACGACATTCCCTAACGATCCTAGAGTTGATCACGAACCCTGACAGAGATCTTATCCCAGTCCGAAAAGATCGAGACGCGACTGAAAGGAGCATCGTTAACGAGGATCCATTGAGCGGCTCGGTAAATTGCCATCACCTCCGCCTGAAACACACTG
This sequence comes from Sarcophaga peregrina, assembly GCA_014635995.1. Lineage (NCBI taxonomy): Eukaryota > Metazoa > Arthropoda > Insecta > Diptera > Sarcophagidae > Sarcophaga > Sarcophaga peregrina. The sequence continues at coordinate 51,577,611 of CM025790.1, read as the reverse complement.
CGTTGGCTTATTCTCACGGTTTAAATTCCAGGTCAGCCAACTCCAACAAACTACATATTTCTTGGGTGACTGCTTCTCACAGATCTCTGCCAAAAACTCTGACATTAAATAAAATTGCCATGAAAAATTTCTCAAAAATCTATTATACGGAGTCGTCTTTAAACTCTAGATCCCGCCAAGTTTATACATGCTTGGCATGAGAAGCAAGGTTGTAATCCTAACTAAAGAGTTATAATGACTGAACAAAATAATAATGAGATTTTAGAAAGGCCTTCTACTAGCGAAGCTTCAAATCAGCTACGGTTTTACTAAATGCAATATCGATTATATATAAACAAACTTTTTCAAACACTTAATATTATTCAAATATAATGGATTTTTGTTACTACATCACATACGTACATACATACATATGCATCACAGTGTGCAGAGTATAAAAAGCAAAAGAATAAAATTAAACCTTAACCTAGAGCACATTAAACTTAATTAAAGTTAAAAAGGCAAAAATATTAAAAAAAAAGAAAGAAAATAAATTATTCGTGATTTTAAAAATAAAAATAAAAACATTTGAAATGACGCAGTCATCGTAAGCAACAACAAAGAAAGCAATAGACGTGCAAATTAATTTTATTGTTGTAGGGGAAAAAAAAAATAAAATTATTTAAAATAAGATAAAAAATGATTGCAATATTTAAGTTTTATTATTAATTAGGGTTTCCTATATTCTTTTTCTTTAAATAAATAGGTAAATATTAATAAATATTTTATTAACATTCTTTATATTGCAAATATGCATACAATTTATATAAAATGCACATTTTTTTTTACAATTAAAAAAAATTAAAACAAAAAATTGTAATTGGCAACTCTTTATTTTATATTTTTTTTTTGCTTTGAAGTGATACACTTTCATTTGATGTTTATCGGCGGCAGTACATAAATTTTATACAAATGCAAACACAAAACAGCAACAATGTGCATTGGAATACAAAAAAAATAGTAAAATAAAATTAAAAAAAAAAAACAACAACAATATAATGTAAACAAAAATAATTTTATTATTGTTCTTCAAGCTATCTATTTGTCTTTCAAGTGTCTCAGAGAGTGAATGTGCATGTGTTAGATGTTTTTAGGTTAAATATTTTTGCACTAAATTCATATACGCGGTTACACATACATACATACATTCGTATGTAAGACTCCTCTTCTAACTTTGTAATTTTCGCCCAATCACTTATTTACTCATGCGTAGCGGTACATTTACACAGTCATCATTAATAATCATCTCATCTGTTAATAATTATCGTTGTCACTGTTATTGGTTTCTGATTGTCCTTTTCACTCATTTTAGTTAAACAATTTAATTGCAAAATATTGTGTTTTTTTTTTGTATTTATTTTATTGAAAAATATTACAACGTAATATTATGTTCAAGTATGTCATTTAATTGAGTCAATATTCAGTTAATTGAGAAAAAAAAATAACGTTCAGATATAATAAATACGCAATATTCAGTTTACTCAATATTCGTTTGACGGCTGGTAATTAAACCAGCTGGTTGTTTCAATAACATTGTTTTTGTTTTTTTGTTTGTCAAATATCAACAGGAAGTGTTCGGTTACTTATAATATACTCACTAAACAGTCTGATGACAGTGCTGTCTTTAAAGTTTTACGGAATATTATAACAATTAAGATTTAATTGAGCAATAATTAATTGAGATTTTATATGAAATATTGAGATCAATATTGGCGTTAATTGCGATTTACGCAATAAAAGTGTATACGTGAATATAGTATAACGAAGTAGCTTTAATGCAGTGGATTATAAAATTGAAATTTCCTTCATGGGAACTTATTGAAACGTATCCTGCGCCTTAGGCGGGGTCTTACTGTATGAGAAGTCCTTCATGGGATCATGTGACCCCTTAGTTCTCTGAAAAGAAATTTCAAAAATTAGAGATGAGACTTGTTTTCAAGTAATGATAAAATAAATAAAGTTATCGGTGCAATTTAACAACTTAATCTAAATTTTAAATTTTATTTACATTCATTTATTAACCATTTTTATTCTTATTTTTCCACTTTACATAAATAATTTTCTTTATCGCCAAGTTATCATCACTAATAATACGATAGAAAACAAAAAAAAAAAAGTCCATCTCTAGTTGTGTAAAATTCTATTGAACAACTTGTGGCCTCTGCACTATTTTTATACGTAAATATTTACGTTTAATGGTGTCTAACATTACAAAAGAGAATATATGTCGTGTGTGTATCTGTGTGTGTATTTGTTTGTAGGTGTTCTTACAAGACACATTGCACTGTGTTCAATATTTAGTTTCCTCTATTGCTATACAATGTGAACAACAATGTTGCCAATTTGCAAAAAAAAAAAAAAATAGAAAGAAAATGTTACAAATTACTTTTAAAATGTGATCATGTCATGAATTCTTATGACATGTTAAATGGTTTTTTTAATTATAAATTAAACTCCTCGTCCCTAGCTAATGAAATCTGTTGATAGTTTTACATTCTGTAAGCGACACTTTAATATGTTACAATTGAGCGGGTTTTGTAAGCCTAGAAGGGAAAGTTCTAATATTTTTGAAGGATGGGCATGATGCCTAATAGCATTAGGGAATGTAAAATACCATAAGGCCTTGCTTAGCGCTGCTTCAGTATTACGCTGCAGTATTGGGATTCCCCTACATCGCACACCGTATTGATATCTGTTGTATACAGTAAGCCCTCGCTTAACGCGGGTGATACTTTCCAATAAGTTCCAGCGCTGAACGAAACAGCGTTAAACGAGTACATATGTATATACCTAGTAACGTTGATGACAACTAATAAATCAACTGTAGGTCGCCGTGGTCTACTAGACGAAAGACCCGATTTCGAATCCCAGGTCAGACATCAAAACAAAAATTTGAAAATAATTTTTCGGTGATTTCCTCTCAGCAGATTTCTGGCAAAAACTCTGAGAGTTAAAAATTGCCATGGAATGCTTCTCAAAAAATGTGTCGTTCGGAGTCGACTTTAAACTGTAGGTCCCGCCACTCGTGTATAAAATTAACGCACACAACATAAGTGGTGTGAGAAGCTAGGACGTAGTACAATGGGTCAATTTGACCGCCGAGTACTGTACTTGTCAGAATTGACAAGTACACGTCCTCTAACCTAGCCTAACCTAACCTAATAAATCAACTGTGACGCAAGAAAGATGCGTTCGTACTGTGATTGCAACTTCGGAAAACACTTTTGGAATCTTTTTTCTGAACAGACTAACAAAAGAGCGTTGAAAATGATATATAGTGCACCGCTTTTGGCCGTTTCATTTGCTACCGCGTAATATTGAAATAGCGTCAAGCGTGGCAACGTTAAGCGGGGTCTTACTGTATGTGTGCGAATGAAACGGCCATGCACCAACCAAAAGCGATGCACTATATAGCGACAGTGTTGGTTTTTAGTTAATCTGTCCAGAACACAGATTTTAACTGTATTTTATATGGACGTCTTAAGTTGCCTGATTTAACGCTGTTTCGTTTAACGCTGGAACTTATTGAAACATATCCTCCGCCTTAAGCGGGGTCTTACTGTATGAGAAGTCTCTTAATAATTGGTTTCATGAATGTTATTTAAGGATAAATAATAATAAACAAGGACACTGTAATCTTACCTGCTGATCGAATCGCCTTCGACTTCTTTGAACACGAAATTCGCCCTAGTTAGTTTATTGCTGTGCCTCTTGCTTTGCCTCAAATATAAAATGGTGGACATATGTCTCATACAAGGTAACAGCTTATTTATTTATTGGTCATTTAGTCAGGATTACAACCTAGTTTCGCTCACTAGCCATGTTTTGAATGTGAATTTTTGAATTTTGTTTCCATAAGTGGCAGGACCTGTAGTTTATGATTGAAACTATTCATGTTTAGTTTATTTTACTTGCAAGGCTTTCGCAGGAGGATTATTAAGAGGAAGTAACAAAAACAAAATTTATTTTCACATTCCATCTTCTTGAAGATGCCTGTACTGGGGTTTGAATCACTAGCTCTTTTTTTTTAGAAGTCAGCACGCTGCCTACTAGACTGGGGCGACTTTCGTACGGTTGCAAAGCGAAGTGTTATTAGTCAAACACAGAATTGAAACATTTTTACTGCTAGCCCTAAGGCATTTATTGGCCTAATCTCTGACAGTTAAAGGGTTAAAACTAAGCATTGATAATTTCAAATAAAAAATTCATGAATTTAACAATTTTTTTTACAAAAAAAAAAAAAAAAATTATTAAATAAAATAAAAAAAAAACATAAAATATTAAATCAAATAAAAAAAACACTTGTTGTCAATGTAAACGCTTCCTTTAGAACTCGAAAGTATTTGCTTAACAAAAAAAAAATTTTTTTTTTTAAATTTTTGTTGACTTTATCGTTTAATTTTTATTTTTTTTCGTTTTTGCATTTGTTGTTAAAAAAAAATAATTTGTTTTCATTGTAGACTTAAGTTGTTGTTGCAGTTTTTTTGTTTTTGTTTTTTTTTTGTCTTCCAGTTTGTTTATTTACTTTTCAAATTAAGTTATTAACTGCCAAGTACAGTATTCCCTCGATTTACGTTGTTTCGATCGTCGTTACGTCATCAAAAATTTTGTTCCCTTCAACTTTGATTTGCATCGTCATTCGATTTACGTCGCCTTACGTTGCTTATAAACCAAATCAGGGGAATTCCCTCTTTAAAAAAAAATTCAATACATAGAATAAAAATGTAATTATTTTAGTTTTTTCGTTTGTAAAATGTCCATAAACAAATGAGTTCTTTGAAATTCGTTTTACGTCGTTTCAATTTACGTCGCCTTTTTCCGTAACATTCTACGACGTAAATCGAGGGAATACTGTACTACAATATATTGCAACTTTTTAGAATTTTTTTTTTGTTCATTCTTCCATTATTTGTCTACCTATTTATTTTTATTTAAAATTCTTTATTTTCTTTCGATTTATTTTTTATTTATTTTTTTTACGGCTTTAAAACTCAAGTTTAAATAAAAAAATCCAGTAACAATTAAAATAAAAATTAAAAGAAATAAAAAAAAAATTTAAAAATCAAATAAAAAACGCTGAAGATTAAATCATTAATTTGAGAGATTGCTAATGGCGACACTTAAAATTCAATTTCATTATCATTGCAACTGAGTTGAATTGGCATTAAAATGTTTGGTTTTTTTTTCTAATTAGAAATCATGTCGTTTGGCGTTTAAATGATTTTTTTTTTAATTTTTATTTTAATTTCTTACGGGAATGACTTTAGAAATTATATTCTTTATGACTCTATTTCGGTGCTATAGCTTCCAGTCACATGTTTTCACTTTCTTTGAAAGACAGTGTAAATTTCAACAACAACATTGAAACCTAAATGGAGTTTTCAAAAATTCGAAGTAATGCTATGTTCACACTGACTTACAGCTCTTTAGTCAGGATTACAACCTAGCTTTACATATCCACCCATATTAAGTATACTAATTTTATTCATGAGTGGCAAGATCTATTATTTTTTTTTTCTTTTTTTAAATATAAACCAGCATTCAGGGGATGGGCCCCTACTCATGCATTGCATTATGCAGGATTAGGAAAATAAGTTATAGAAAGGTGGAAAGAGGGAGTAGTGTCTGTGGACATTTGATTTAAACTTACCAGTATCGTAACTGAAGGGGAAAACTTCTGCAGGAAGATCATTTCACAAGTGAGCTGTGCGGGCAAAAAATGAATTTTCCCTGTAAGGCATTGTGCGGTTCACTGGATAATCAACCACAAAAGGATGTGCTCTGTGAGAAGTACTAGTACCATATAAGAATATGTTTTTATTGGGAACCAAGCACCTTATCTCTCGAGAACACCTCCCATTACAGCCACATTGCGATGATGCTATAACGAATCAATAGAGTTGTATGCCCTACAGTTATTAATAAGCACCTTCGCCTTCTTCTGTACGCGGTCGATTATAGACTGAAGCCCCCGGCCCATACATAAGAGTTGTACTCCATCCGAGGTCGTATAAAGGTCCTGTAAATAGTAAGAAGATCGGATGTAGTGAAGTATTTTCTGCACCAAGGCACTTAAATACTTCCTTCGACACTCGAAAAATGTGATCGTTTCAACGAGCATCACAACTAATTCTCATGCCCAGAACATCAAAAGTATCCGCCCCCTCAATATTTACCATTTACAGATGACAGAACACCAGCACCAACATCAAGCCGGTGTATCAAAAAACAACATTGGGTCTTGTGCCAATTTAAATCGACCCTGTTCGCGCGGCCCCACTTAGAGATTGTTATCAGGTCACCTGTGAGTGCGTCATTCATGTTCGACATCCTTGCCCCAAACTCCAAAAGGCTCGGCCTCTGATCAAATGAATACATACATACATAATTGGCCATTACAACCCTTCAGTCAGGATTACGACCTAGCTTCTCACACCACTTATGCTGTGTGCGTTAGTTTTATACTTGAGTGGCGGGACCTAGAGTTTAAAGTCGATTCCGAACGACAGATTTTTGAGAAGGTTTTCATGGCAATTTTTACTCTCAGAGTCTTTGCCAGAAATCTGCTGAGAGGAAGTCGGGGAAGAAATATTTTTTCGTTTTGATGTCTGACCTGGGATTCGAACCCGATCCTTTTGTCTAATAAGCCAACACACTACCCACTAGACCACGGCGACTTCACCGAATATGAATGACAAATGTTGCTGTCATCCGCAAAAGAGTAAATACAGTTTGATGTCGAACGATAGATTTGAGAACCTTATTATATCCGAAGTCTGAGCCGAGCTTTGAACCATAGTCTCTCTTCTTATAAGACGTATTATTAGACTACGACTAGTTCTTATGAATGGAATTTACTGTTTAATTTACTTATTTTTATGAAATAATAAAAATAAAAGTTGCCGTAGTCTAGTAGGTAGTGTGTTGAATTATTAGTCGTAAGTCTAGAATTCAAATCCTAGGTCAGACATCAAAACGAAAATATTTCTTCGGCGACTTCAGATTTCTGATAAAAACTTTGAGATTAAATAAAATTGTCATAAAAAAACTTCTCAAAAAATCTGTTGTTCGGAGGCGACTTTAAACTGCAGGTCCCGCCACTCATTCGTAAAACTAATTCACACAACATAAGTGGTGTTTGAAGCTAGGTTGTAATCCTGACTGAAGGGTTGTAATGGCCAATTATGTACGTATTTATTGGCAAAACAAGCCTAGGTCTAGCTCTTAAAAATGCCATTCCATTAGGAATGTACAATGCTCAACAGCATATTACAAGACCAGTTAAGAACTATTTAGAGATTGAGATTGGAATGTTTTGCCTCAATCAAAAACACTGCCCTGTACGAAACAGGATATCTGGAATGAACTTAATTTGCCCTTGACCTTCACTAAAAGGTCAGTTTTTACAGTTTACTAAACGCTAAAGAGGTATTCAGTATTTTGAATGAATGTATAGTGTGGCAAAGCATACACTGAGCGACATAAGTGAATCAACACGCACTATATTTTTAAATTTTTTTATTATAAAAAATAAGCTTGTAGCACAATAATAATTTTGTTTTTTTGTTTTAACATTTTCTAAGTAATAAATCAACGTTTTTATTTTTGGAAATTTATTCGACTATTCTCATTTACTTTTCTCGCTATCCTAAGAAAATGAATTATTTCTGTGGTGTTTAGTTACTTTTGGCGTTCAGTGTAGTTCAGGGTAAATCCCCAAAACTGGCCTAAAATTCCCCAACTTAAAATGAGCCTACATGTGAAAGAATGTTGCCAGATAGAAACGTTGATGACAACTTATAAATCAACTGGAGGTCGCCGTGGTCTAATAGGTAGTGTGTTGGCTTATTAGACGAAAGACCCGAGTTCGAATCCCAGGTCAGGCATCAAAACAAAAACTTGAAAATAATTTTTCAGTGACTTCCTCTCAGCATATTTCTGGCAAAAACTCTGAGAGAAAAACATTGCCATGGAATGCTTCTCAAAAAATGTGTCGTTCGGAGTCGACTTTAAACTGTAGGTCCAGCCACTCATGTATAAAATTAACGCACACAACATAAGTGGTGTGAGAAGCTTGTCAGAATTGACAAGTACAAGTACAAGTCCTCTAAACTAACCTAACCTAACCTAATAAATCAACTGTGACGCAAGAAAGATACGTTCGTACTGTGATTGAGACTTCGGAAAATACATTTGGAATCTGTTTTCTGAACAGACTAACAAAAGAGCGTTGAAAAAGATACATAGTTCACCGCTTTTGGCCGTTTCATTTACATTTTTTAAGTAATAAATCAACGTTTTTATTTTTGGAAATTTATTCAACTATTCTCATTTACTTTTCTCGCTATCCTAAGAAAATGAATTATTTTTGTGATGTTTAGACACTTTTGGCGCTCAGTGTATTTTAGAGTAACTTCCCAAAACTGGCCTAAAATTCCCCAACTTAAAATGAGCCTACATGTGAAAGAATGTTGCCAGATAGAAAATGTCTGCCTTAAGCTTTCAAGAGCCTTTATTGACAATGAATTTTGAAATTTATTTTTGAAGTTCAATAGAATAGCTTACCCTGTATACGAGAATATTAACCACATACATATGTATGTACTGTATAAAACTGAAAAAGACAAAAAATAAGGAATTACAGTAAGACCCCGCTTAATGACCGTATTAATTTAATTGTATATGGGTGTCAGGTATGCTGGGGTCGGAATTAATTTTCGTTGAAAAAAACAGTAATACACAGTATGCAAGATTATGAAAGAAAATGTCAGTGTTGAAAGAGCCAAAATAAAATTCGTAATCGCTACAGTGTAACCCCGCTTAACGCTGTCTCAGTATTACGCGTTTTCAAATGAAACGGCCAGGCCCTCACCTAAAGCGGTGTACTATATAGTAATGGTGTATACTATGTACCTTTTTCAAGTTCTTTTGTTAGTCTGTCCAGAAAACAGATTCCAATTGTATTTTCCGAAGTTGTAATCACGGTATGAACTTATCTTTCCTGTGTTAGAGGTGCTTTATTAGTTGTCATTAACGTTACTACGTGTATGTAAGTGTGAGGTTACCTCGGTTCACGATGTTTCGTTTAGCGCTGGAACTTATTGGAATGCAACCATGCCGTTAAGCGGGGTTCTACTGTATTTATAGATTTCATATTTATTTCCTTATTTAAATTTGCATTTCATTTCATTTCAATTCTATTCATTTTTAGTGTATTTTATTAAATACTTTCATATTTGATAAATGAATTGTTTAAACACAACAATAGCGTCGAGCGGTAGAAATGAAAACTTTCTTTGAACAACAACAACTACAATTACCACCTGTGGTAGTAAAAATTAGAAAATAATACACAGATAAACATACAAACTCAAACTCAAATAAAATTCAATTCAAATCAATTGTTTACCCAGTTGGTGCAGTCTCTCAGTGCCTTAGAAAAGTAACTAGAATTGAAACTTTGTACAGCAATGAGAAGGAAATATTTGAAATGAAATACGTACTCCCCCTGCCATAGCCATAGAGATGGTAGCGGCAGCGCGTGTCTGTGGCTGAACTGTAAAATTCATAATTAACGTCGTATGGATGGCATTAATTTAATAAATTTCTACAAAAAAAATAAAAATTCGATTAATATTGAAAAGATTTCTGCGAAAAATGTTCGCCGAATTTCCGTCAAGTGATACATTGTTTTGCATTTGTTAAGGCATTGCAGGCGATTTATTTTTGTGGGAATTTTTCTATTTTATTGCCGTTTTGTGCCTTTAATTGCTCTTTTCTATTTTTTTTTTTTTGTGTAAAGTTTTACACGCGCATTGCGCAATTTCTTAAAAAAGAAAAGAAAATTAGTTTTATTGCGTTTTTCTTATGTAGTTCTTGTTGCACTTGATATTTAGTTTTAATGTTTTTTCCTTTTTTTTGTTTGCCAAAATGAAAAACTAGCCAATTTTAATAGAAATTCACTAGAAATCACAACTAGCCACAAGTGATTGTAACGAATTTTGTAAGCTCTACAGACAAGAAACAAAAAAACAAAAAACAAAAATTCATATTGGCAACATTGTTTACGATTAGCTGTCAAGTCAAAAGTGTTTGATGACAGTTGTGAAGTTCAACAGAGCTTCTGAAATAAAGAAAACAAATTTTCTAAACTATAGGATAAATGACGTCACATCACCTATGATTGCAACTGGCTGTCAAATATTGAATATTATTGGTTCCTACCAGAACGCTCTTAGTGTTCAGGTAAAAAAAAAAACACAATGATCTGTGGATACTCCGCACATTAGCTAATTACGAAAGATTTTCAAATGGCTTCGGATTCCTAACAAATTTTGATTGCCGACGATACGAATAATATTAAATGGTTAGTTATGTAAGAGTCGACTGGCAAGCAGTTCGCTTTATACATATGTACATACATAAATCCTCCAGTTAGGATTACAACCTAGCTTCTCACACCACTTTATACATGAGTGACGGCATCTACAGTTTAAAATCGACTCCGAGCGAAAGTTTTCTGAAGAACTTTTTCATGATAATTTTATGTACATACATACATACATACATAATTGGCCATTACAACCCTTCAGTCAGGATTACGACCTAGATTTTCACACCACTTATGTTGTGTGCGTTAATTTTATACATGAGTCGCGGGACCTACCGTTTAAAGCCGACTCTGAACGACAGATTTTTGAGAAGCTTTTGAAGGCAATTTTTACTCTCAGAGTCTTTGCCAGAAATCTGCTGAGAGGAAGTCTCCAAAGAAATATTTTCGTTTTGATGTCTAACCTGAGATATTTCGATTCCTTCAATAAGTTTTCAAACTATCACCAGTCAGGAACTATTTGGGGTTCAACTGGTAGCAGTCTAGTCTTGCTTGACTGCGAAGCCTGACCAGAGGTCGTAATCTGGAACCACGGATGCTGGGAGCCCCAGAAACTTGTCCCTGCCGCTCGGGGAGCACGTGGTGACTGTGATTTAGACCCAAATCGCAGGGATAGCGCGAGTACGGTGTGACGGTACATTCGTAATGCATTTGAAGGAGTTTAGATAGTCTCCGACCCCTAAGCAAGAGGGGAGTCATGCCCAACTCCGAATTGGTACCTACTTCCTGGCTGTAGCCAGTGTTTACAGCATGAAAGTAGGGGCGTTGGTCTAAGCATTATTTTCATCCAATGCGAAGAGCATCATGGGATTAGGTCCTCTGGACAGGTACCCATGTAAAACACACACATCGTTGTCACAAACGTCAATATTCAATATGAAAGAATATCAAGCCTACTCCTCTATGTCTCTTACATAATACGACTGATCTGCTTGTTGATCATACCATGACACTCAGTCCTGTATTAAGTTAAAGAGTCTTAGAAAATGTAGCAGAGCATTCTTAATTTTAGTTCTGTTCTGTCCAATAGCACTGTTTGTGATCCAAAACAAATAGGATTATCCAAGACATGTTATCTAAACATTCTGGACTCTGAGACCTTAGATACAGACATCGGAACTATATCGACACCTCCATTCTATAACGTTCTAAGTGTACTTCGAACGTTTTTAATGTTCTTGCATTTTTAAATTCTACGTTCTCCAACTTAAATAATGTCAAAATTTGGTTAAAATGCGCCGAACCGTTCCAAAGTTATTGGGAAAAATCTACTTAGAATACTGAAAACTTTGGGAGTCTCATAACTTAAAATACATTTTTCGACTTAAAATGTTACAGAACGGAGGCGTCGATATGAAGACCACGTAGCTATCAACTTGCTTATCGACAAAAATAAAAAAATGCTAGTCAACAACCAAAAAAATGCCAGTAATTCCACAACATTATAAGTTACCATTCAAAAATACTCAAGTAATTCACCATAAAATGCAAGTCATTGTCCCAAAAAGAAGTACAAGTAATCGACCACAAGTTTCAAGTTGTCGTCCTAAAATAAGCAACCCATCGTCCAAAAAAGTGCAAATCAACGACCCAAAAACTGGAAGTCATCGACCAGAAACAGTAATTAATCGTTTAGACTAAAAACTGCAAGTCATTAACCAAAAACGGCAAATTATTGACCAAAAAATGCAAGCCGTAGACCAAAACTATGCAAGACATCAGCCAAAAACCTCCAACTCATCGGTCATTAAAGTACAAGGCATCGGTCATAAAAGTGCAAGTCATCGACTAAAAACTGTAATTAATCGACTAGACTAAAAACTGCAAGTAATCGACTAGAAAAAGTGCGAGTCATTGATCAAAAATATGCGCAAGTCATCGGCCAAAAAGAGTGCAAGTTATCGACCAAAAATATGCACGACATCGATCAAAAAAGTTTACCTCATCGCACCTAAAAGTACAAGTACAATGCAGGTCATCGATCAAAAAAAAAAATCCACCTCATCGGTACTAAAAGTACAAGTACAATAGAAGTTATCAAACAAAAAATGCAAGTCATCGCCATAAGAAATGAAAGTCATGCACAAAAAAGCAAGCCATCTGCAAAAGGACTGCAATGAGACAATTTTGCCCGATTTATATAGAAAACCTTTCTTGGTCATTTGAAGGCAGCAATTAGCTTCGTCGTCTACGTCTGTGGTTTCAGGTAACACCTGAACAGCATGGTTATCTAGACTACATGTAGTATCTGTAGTCTAGCAGATAGAGTGCTTTGGGTTATTAGACGTGAAACCAAGTTAGACATCTTCAACAAAACGAAATATGAACCTAACTAAACAATGAATGACTACAACCAATAGCAGGCATATCTTCTAAGGTTCAGGTTTTACGACTTTGATACAGCATCCAGAGTTGCCGTACTATTTCTAATGGTACCATACCTATAGTCGTAACAGTAATGGCCCACTATTACAAGAAGGTGTCGGCAAATGATTTAAAATAAGAACCACGCGCTATGATTTTTACGAATTTTTGTTTTTTGTTTTTCGTTTTCCCGAGACACATTTTTTGGGCATTAAACATCTGTGAGTGTGTATAAGAAAAATGTGAAATTTAAAGGATTTTTTTTCTGTTTTTTGTTTTTATTCTCATTCTTAGGTTCTACGTTTTCTGTAACATTTTTAGAATATTTTTAGAAATACGCCATTAAATTGAAATACAAACGCAAAGAACAAGACCAAGAAAATATCGCGACATTTTCTTTTTTTTTTTTTGTTTTTTTCTTTATTGAAAAAGAAAAAGTTTTCTTTTCTTCTTCTTTTTCTTATTTAATTTCGATTTTGACTGGCAATGAGTGAAATGATTTTATGCACACGCAGCCAGTCTCAGGTAGTATTCTGTACCGTGAATCATTTTTAGTGGCCATGACAAAATTATGATTTTCTAGGGTATGTTTCACATTTTTTTGTGTGTCGTTTTCAATTTGGCAATAGAAGCATCATATTTGTAAGATCTTAAATAATGTGAAACTAAAAACAGGGTAACCCTAAACATTTTATAAAGTTAGGGTAACACTTGCCTTCTGGCAACATTTACTTGCAAAAAAAATTGGAAATAGAAAGAGAACGAGAACGAGTAAAGGAAGTTTATTGTTTTTCAATTAATTTCAATTTTCCTTTGAGGGGAGGTTAAGTACGTAAATTCAATTTCAATTCCCTGGGGCATAATTTACGAGTATAATATTGAAATATGAAATACAAAATGTTTTTTTAATCATTTCATCTTGTGATTCATTCAAACTATTTATTAATTTTTTTACTCTGGGGATTATGATTTAATTTGTTAAAGTTTTTGCTTTTACGTTCACTAGCAATTAATTTTCAATGCAAAGCTGACATAAGGGAATTTGTTTCGGTATTATAAAATTATTTCACAATAAATTAAATTAATTTTTCTCTACAGAGAGTTTAAATGAGTATTCTATGAGTATTCGTTTGAATGTCATTAAACAATAAATAAATTTGCAAAAATAGATCTTTGTTATCGTGCTCAAGATTAAATTCACCAAAAGATGTACAAGTCTTGTCTATCGCTTGAATTTTAATCCAAATAATGCTTCTTCTCAAGGTCTCTCTTAACTGCCATCACAATCAATATCAGAGGAAAACAAAGCGGTACTATGTCTTGAGCAAGACGCTTTTACACGCCATGTACAAGATTCCTCATAACTACTCATCATACATTTCCACAAAGTATTTTAAGTATTGGCAACCCTATCATTCTAGAACATGCTACAATAAACCAATTAATCACCTACTTAGTGGAAGAAACAAAGCGGTACTATGTCTTGGGTAAGAACTTAACTCAATGTACAAAATTCCTCATCGCTGAAGAAATATTATTTTTTCATATTTCGTTTCGTTGCTTGACCTGGGATACGAATCCGGGCTTTATATCTAATAACTCACTACTAGACTACGGCAAGATATAACCATATTTTCACAAACTATTTTAAACATTGGCAACCCTATCATTCTAAAACATGCTATAATAGACTAATTAATCAAAGCTGCTTAGTGGTAGAAAATTGATTAAAGAAACTGAAACAAAGCAGGACCTAAAAACGGAAATCGTAGTAAATGCTTGGAGGCAGACATATGACCCTAAAGAGATAACAATCGATTTTGGAAAACGTTTGTTTGCTAAATTGTCAGTAGATGGCGTTATCTCCGATAGGACTCTAATGCCTTCAAACTAGAAACTGAAAAGTGCGCTATGGTTGCTATTGAGTATTAGTGTACATAGTTAAAACATTTATAGAGACATTTTGACATGTTATAAGGCACTAAAACTACTTACATTACAATAATCATTGCGATAAAATGCCTTAGGTTAGTTTAGCGGGCAGCTTACCGTTCACTGCCAACTTCACTCGGTGGCCATATGGTCCATTGTGTTACCCAAAGTGAGGTAAACTACCTTGTCATAGTACTTCGACTATGAGATCTTTTGCTTTCCCCTTTCAAATTTAGAGGGGCATCGCTGCAAGCCTATTTTATTAGGATGCTACTCTGTGTTAATAAGTATAAATTTTGTCCTGTTAAAGGTAAGAAGAGGCACTGCTAAAACGTTGGATTTGCATCTTTGAATATTCAAATCGAATTTATCTTCCAACACACATATCGACGCCTCTCTTCGATAACATTCTAAGTCAAAAAAGTGTGTTTTGAGTTATGAGCTCTCAAAGTTTTCACGCGACATACGACTATTCTAAGTAGATTTTTCCCTATAACCTATAACCAAATTTTGACACTATTTAAGTTAGAGAACGCAGAGTTTAAAAATGCAAGAAAATTAAAAACGTTTTAAATACATTTAGAACGTTATAGAAAGGAGGCGTCGATATGTAAATGAAATTGTTATGAAAAGTTTCTCACATCTGTCGTACGGATTAGATATTAATCTGTAGGTCCTGCCACTCATAGATGAAATTACCGTATTCTGTTTCGATGGTCGGCTACCAGGACTTTCAAATATGAGAACATTTGATCAAACTGCGATGGAAAAATGTTAATGATTGTTATTCAAAAGCCCGTGTTTCAAAAAAAAAAAAGAAAAGAGAAAAGCTGATGAATCCTTTAAGAGTATTTTTTGTTTGTTTTTGTCGTAAAACTGAAGGGAAACAAGAAAAGTGGTTCCTATGTCCCTCAGGGGAAGATCATCTTTGGCTTTTTTACACACATAGGGCACGAACATCAACAATGTTCGTTAAAAAGAGTTTAGTGCAGCAGGCTTTCGTCGCTTCTTTTCGATTTTTTTTTTTTTTGTATATCAATTATACACCCAAAGAAAAATTACAGTAGGATTAACTATTTTTTTTTTTAATAAGATTCACAAAACAAGGGGAAATGATCACCATTTTTGGAAGAATATTTGCCAAGCTAAATACGCAGACTTTAAGGATTTGACGCTGTACATTTTCCATTTCTACCACTACATAAACATATTGTATTAGGTTACACTTGAAAATATTACTAACAATTTTCCTTTGGATTAACCCATGCCTTTACAAATACACTCACATTTTTATTATGTTCTCTTTGAGCCGCCTTCTGGTCATAAATCTTCTAAAGATTATTTTCAGTTTAAAATTTTATATTTTAGGATGAGTTCTATTCTATTAAACATCATTGTGTATGTATTGGTGTAATGTATTTACCCTGCATATTTTTGAATAAATAATTGATGCTTCTCTCTTTGAAAAAAAAAAAGAAAAAAATGTTCAATTAAATACAACTTGAGGTAGGTTGTCTGTCAATTTTAACAAAAACAATAACAATAACAGAAAAAAATAAAACAAAGGGTATCAATACGTTCATAGTATGTATGCATGCATATACATGAATCGATACGATACCCTCATTATATGGTAAACAACACACATGCAAAACATGAAATTCTCAATTACAATTACGGGTTTTTTTTTTGTTACTCTTCTGTGAAAGTATAAGTGTTTTAATAAGTATGCATGTGTGTGTGTGTGTGTGTGTGTTCTTGTAAGAGTGTGACCAAATTTATCCTTATTGCAGAAAAAATAACAAAAAAAAAAAAAAAGTACTGCCAGACAAATAAACAAAGCAAACGTTGTGTATTGTCTCTCCCTTTCTACTGCTCTCTCTTTTTTACTTTTGTTACAAAAATATTTTTTTCAAGCTTTTTATGAACAAAAAAAAAACAAAAAAACGTAAACAGAGTTGTCGTAGTCTCTTCATTTAGTAACACTGGGTAGTGGTCATTTGAGTTTATTGACCTTTTCTTTACTCTTTTTTTTTGTTTTGTTTGTTTTATTTTTAAAGTTTAGAACCCCTTTTTTTTGGTGTTTTTGTGGTTCTCTTTTAAAAAACCACTTACAGAAAAAAAAAGACAAGAGAAAATAAAAAATCTTTAAAGGATTCTATTTACATTGCAATTTCCAATTGCAACTTCTTTTTTTTTTTTGCTGTTTTTTGTTACTCTTCGCAGCCTGAGATAACTTGTTCAACATTCATGAAAAGATGTACGCATGTGGCTGTATATGTAAAACTGTTGCTGTTGTTGTTTCAAATAATGTTTCATGTGCGGGTTGTTGTTATTGTTACAGATGTTACGTTCAAAAGGATTCTCACAAAACTGGTTTCCAAAAGAAAATAATGAGTTAAGGGAGTAAAAAAAAGGCATAAAAACTAATGATAATTGCAACGATGGCAACTCCTTAACCTTTATTGAACGCTGACGAGATGTACAATGGCAACTTATTTACAACAACACTGTGAAGCTAAGTTAACGTTACAAAATTTTATGATTTGATATTGGAACAAGGGAAGTTGACGCACTCTAGTCGTGTTTAGGATTACTAATGTACACTCTTCAGTTGAAACAGTTTATAGGCAGTTTGACTCGAGTAGTTTCTTATTTTGTGACAATACTTTTAGTCTCTCTTATACATAGAGTTCTAAAAAACCTGTTGTCCGGAGTCGACTTTAAACTGTCGCTCCCGCCACTCATGTAGAAAAGTAAAGCACACAACCCGAGTGGTGTGAGAAGCTAGGACGCTGTCACAGTTGACAAGTACATGGCCTCTAACCTAACCTTCAGTTCTAAATGAGGCACAATTCCTACCGCTGATATTTTAGTGAGATTTTAGCTAAAATTGATGAAATACCAACCGCAATAACGAAAAGACAATGCCAACATTGGAACTTATGGAAGGATCAGTAAATAATGAGCTAAACACCTGATTGCCTGCTAAGTATATAAGATTGGAAATCCTAGCTGGTGCAGTGATAAGAATACCTCTACGATTGGTCAAAATTATTTCGTGGATAAACAATCTTTATAATGCTAAGGATCTCGGTCATCCCTACTTGCCTGAAAAGGGGAATTCCACAAACTGTAGTGCTCAACCGTCCCTCATATGGGCTGCAGTGATGAACGAACTCCAAAAGACAGAATTAGCGGCGTTTTTTTCGCTGAGATTAGGTACATTTAGCTAACCGCACCATAGAGGAAGTCGTTACATCCTCCGTGTGGCTCTCCGTGGCCCTTACTCACTAAATCCCCCCTTTGTGGACTATTGTGACCACTCCAGAACTACGGTGATATTACTTCGTTACTTCGGAATGGAGTCCTTTTGGCCCTTTGGCCCCTGCGAGCTCATATCCGCGTCCGGATTGCGTATCGAAGGTTGACGAGACATCTAAGTGTCTCCATTATTTCCTCTTGATTGGTTCCCGTAAGGAATTTCGTTTGACACGTGTACCAGTGAGTGTCATCTATGCCGGCATGCCTACATGTGCTGCAGCCTCAAGATCTTTTTTCGTCAGTCTTAAACTACGCTCCACGTAATTCGCCACTGAGGCCCAATCCTCTACTCGCAATCATAACCACGACAATGTTAGCGGCCATGATCGTTCCAATTATCGCCGTCAGTACAGAGCGGTAGCTCTGCCTGTGTGCACACTCGAAAACAGTGTATTCTGCTTCATCAATTACTTCCCCTTCCTCGTAAAGGCAGTAAGGGGGAGAGGGGGGGGGCGGTGGTCTTGTCCATTTTGTGCATATATTTCCTAAAATATCCGTGATCCGATAGCATCTGCGTAACGTAGTAATTTACTTCTCCAAATTTCCGACCAATCCATGGCTTTATGTACGGAATAAGTCTTGCCGTTCGCCTTCCTCTATCTTCATCGTTCCATCGTCGTTGCCATTCTGAAATTGTGTTTTGCCTGAAGTGACCGGTTATGTAATTTCCAGCCGATTTAGCATCTCCATCCGCTGTGCTGGCAGCAGATTCCCAGAGATCACAAGTACGGCTGGGGCGGACACTGTACCATATGCCGACGCGATACGTAGTGCAGCAGTTCTCTGTAGCGATAGAAGCAAGTTTGCATGTTTTTTAACCTCTAGCGTTTCGACCCAAACTTAGTTCCCATAGAGCATAATGCTGCTTTCAACCTCCATTAGGAGTCTCTTTCTCGCCGGTAGTGGGCCTCCAATATTCGCCATTAATCTGTGTTCGAAATATGAATTCCGAATACCGAGTTCCACCGAACTTATCGGAGAAGTTGGTCGGCACAGTGTTTGCTGGAAACCTATGCAAGTTGAGTTGAGCATAACTCTCGATTTCCTCTTCGGATTCCCGCGAGAATATTTCAATTTGGGATTAAAAACTTTTGTTTTGGTCAAAGATGCAATCGTTGACCCACGTTTGTAACTCAAAATAGATGTTCTTTTTAGAGTGTGTGTGGCTTTCAGCTTACGCCATTAATTTTTTTTACTAAGTCTCGTTGCAATGGACTTTCTAAAATCTAAAAGTCGGCAGGTTCTGTCTTAGGGAACAGTTAAGGAGGGATTTGATAGTCAATCGATTCCTTAGTCCCCCCGCTGGACTCCAGTAAGGTATTACTTCGCGGAGGGCTGGTTAGCTTTTAAGCTTTATTACGTTATATCCAATCTCGCCTACGTTACTCCAACCTTCGGAGTTCGGCCATTTTCTGGCTGTATTGGCTCAATAGAGTCGTAGAATTCAACAGCTCCTCCATGAGCTGGTTTGGTCCTAATCTTGAGCTGAATGTTAGAATATGCTGCGCATTTTACTCTTCATCTATACAGTTTAGGCAATCTGTGCAGGTACTTCCTAAAACATCCATGACCAGTTAGGAACTGGGTCACATAGTAATTCAGCACGCAATGTTTGGTCTCCATCCAAGCGGTTATAGAAGCGACATATGTCCTTCTATCTTCCGCTTTTATAGCCGCTGTCCGTCCTAGATACTCGAGACGGCGCCTCATCTCAACCGTCAATATGTCTATTGTTATTACCTTTGCCAGTACCACTACTACTTCACCAGACACTGTCCTAAAGCCACTTATCTGTCTAATCGCGCTTAGACGATACACCGAGGACAGTATTCTCCTTGTCGTCCCCACGAAGATTGCTTCCTACCATACTGGGTAAGCATATAACATTAAGCATATTACTACCGCTAAAATTATCCTCCTCTTGAATGGACCTGGTCCTCCAATATTTGCTATTATCCTTGCCAGTGGTCCCCGCGTTACAAATGACTTTTCGTCGATGTATTTTACGTGCTCCTTGAAATTCAATCTGTCGACGATAATCACTGCCACGTATTTTATCGCCCTCTTTGATTCGATCTTCGCAAGTGGTGTGTTTGTTTACATGGATGCAAATTTAAGGAACACAACAATTGGGTGATGAGGCTTACCACTGTGTCTACTGTGCAGTAGTTTTTTTTTGAGCATTTTTTTTTTTGTTTTTTTCTTTAAATGCAATGCATTGAAATATTTTATTTTTTCTTATGATTTTTCTTTATTATTCAATAACAAAATATTGTATTACACCATTAAGCAAACATTTTTTACACGTGAACTGAACGAAATACTTTTCTACCCTTTTAATATGAATTTTTTGAATTTAAAATACAGTAAGACCCCGCTTAACGTGGTGGTTACGTTCTAATAAGTTCCAGCGTTAAACGAAATGGCTTTAAACGAGGCAAATTAACACGTATGTACATATATATGGAACTAGTAACGTTGATAACAACTAATAAAGCACCTCTGACGCAGGAAAGATAAGTTCATACTGTGATTGAGACTTTGGAAAATACAGTTGGAATCGTTTTTCTGGACAGACTAACAAAAGAGCTGGGAAAAAGGTACTTAGTATACACCGCTATAGGTTAGTACATGGCCGTTTCATTTGCAAACGCGTAATACTGAAACAGCGTAAAGCGGGGTAGCGTTAAGCGTGGTCTTACTGTATATATTTTTTGCAATTTTAGCGAAAATGTGAAATTCTTGCACTCATTTGTTTTGTTTTGATTTTTTCTTTCTTTCTCTTTTTAACTTGTTATTTTTGTTGTTGTTGTTATAATTCGAATTTCACAATATTTGTCGTTTTCATTTGCAATTATTCTTTGTTTCTTTGTTTGTATTTCTGATTTATTTAATTTTTTTTTTTTAATTGTAATTATTATTCGGAATATTTTGGCTATAGTTAAGTGAATTGCTTATAAAGCAATTAAATTTAATTAATGAAACAAATTTACAACAATTTAAAGTGTTTCCATTCCAATACCTACAAGGAAACATGCAATGATCGGGAAACCAATAGGTTTGTAATGCTTTCCTTAAACCATTAGCCAATAGGCCATAATAGATCAACCCTCATATGTAATATTCAATAAAGCAAATGCTTTAATAAATCCATAGTATGACGGCTTCTTGGAGTGGTACGATATTACATACATATCTACAGTCAACCCTCCTATGACAAGGTACTCACAGAACGCTGTTTCCATATAAAGTGGAGCAGAAATTGCGACAACCCTCTTATATCGCGGTACTTACAGAATGCGGTTTCCATATCACGCGGTTTCCACAACCCTTGAGCCCAGGATTATAACCTAACCTTCTCACACCACTTATGCTGTGTGTATGTTAATTCCATATACACGGAACCTACAGTTTGTTGTGTGCGTTAATTCCATACATGATTGGCGGAACTTACAGTTTGAAGTCGACTTCGAATGACAGATTTTTGAGTAACTCTTCATGGCAATTTTATTTATTGCCAGAGTTTTTGCAACAAATCTGTTGGTAGGAAACTGCCGCATATTTCGTTTTCTTGGATATGTCTGACCGCACTATACTACTTGACAACAATCTCACACGGATTTTACATCCGTTCGGATGTATTCTACTGTCATCAGAGCTTTATTTAACACTAGACTGAAATTCTTCACCTTGCCGCACTTGTAGGATCATTTTTAACAGCAGAATCAACTGCATTTTCAAATCTTGTGATAAAAAAATACCCAAACCGCCTCTGTATGAAGATAAGTCTCACAACGCGATCTAGGTTAGGTTAGATCGAAGTGGTAGCTTTGACATAACGGCCCGTTGTGCCGCCACCGGTAAGCGCATATTAAAAGCACGACTACCTTACGCTGGAAAATCAGTCTGAAGGTTTAATAAACGATGCTATATCCTTGATATCAATGGATCATAGCTCCGTTACACTGGTAAGGAATGGAAGGCCAAATAACCTCTATCTACACCTCCCAAGAGATGGTCATTGCCAATAGTGGATAACAGTTTCTTCCTCTTTAGCAAACCCGCCTCGACGGCAAAAGTCGTTAGATGGGCGGTGCAGTCTTTTTGAGTGTCTTCCCGTATCGCAATGACCTGTTAACATGGGCCGTCTGATCAAGATAATATTACGATCAAGCCCGAATAGTTGCTTCGTACACATTTTGTCCATCAAAAGTCACGAGAGTCGGGCAGTGGACCACGATTCTTCATTGACCCAGGATAGGTTGGCGTTCTGAAATAAATTCAGCCCAGTGGATAATTTAATCGAGATAAGCGGATACCTAAGTCACTTGACAAGGGTTGTGGAGAGAGTTTACTGTCTTTGGAGAGCTTGCCGACCCTGCAGTTTACTGGAATTTGACTCGGGTAATCCGCCCTACCCAATATTATAAATTCAACAGAAAACTAGGAATAATTTCATTTTTGCTTGCTTATTTTATCGATGCTAGGGAAATCCGGCCCTGGCCAGAGTGTAATTTGTGTGGATTTATCAATTTTTTATGCAGGTTCCGTATTGTAAAGATAACCTACTAAGAAAATATCTCACATAGTAGTGGCTGAAAAAGTATGCCAGTTAATACTTGTGGATTATACATTTTCGTCTGGAAAGTCTTCGCTTTCGAATGTTTGTAGTCTCCATGCATTTATCAAGAGAATCCTTGTGCCTTAAAACGTTCTGTAAAAAAGTCCACTATCTTTCTAGCAATATCTTAAAAGAAATCTTCAATGTTCATATATAATTTCGTTATGCGAATTAGGGGAACCCCACAATTTCTTGTAAATTTATTTGCATAGTTGGACAGCTTTATGCGTTGCTTGAACAAGATGTTCAAATGCGTTACTGTAATTCCAAGTGAATGTTGAGCTATTACATGATAAACAACTCTTCTTTAGAGCGTTAGTAAGTTCTTTATGTTAGTTTTTTATTTCACTAGCAACCAGATATCACTTTTAGTCCATTAGCAGCTAACTTCACTCATTACGATTCCATTTTAGAGAGCCCTAACAGTCTAGAAGCTTAAATATTGATCGTTGGTTTATTAATATTCTTTGGCAATGACATCGCCAGAATTGCCATTCATTTGAAACCGCATGGCAACAGAAGCAGGGTGCGCTTAGCTTAAGCAAGGAGAAGGTAGATTAAGGCCGAGGTAAACATCAATTGCAGGAGTTTGGGTGAAATGAAGGTGTTACGTTTTATTGAGGCACGATATGCACCTAGTTAGTTTTCTGTTTCTCAGTCTAGAGACTCTGGAAGTTGTCAAGCCCCCCCAAACTAATCAGGAAACGCACACCGAAGAGCGTTAAAGCGGCTTTGAGGTCACATCTGGTCTGGGATAGTAAAAAATTGCTAAGTGACCATGTACCAGATGATAAGATTAGATTATGCTGAGTACCTGTTTATTGTTGAGCTTGAATAGCCAAGATCAGGATCAGGTTTGGAGAAATTAACGATTCCCTCGTAAACCGGTACGGTGGTATGTAAAGAGGACTAAAAAGTTGAGACGGTTTTATGGCCAAATACTAACCGTGAGTAGATAGGAGAAAGCAGCTATTATAAACGGTCTAGCGACGAACGGTCGAGCCGGAACGCTCCGGAACATCGTTCCGGTACTTTCTTTTTTTTGGACAAGAACGCGTTCCGGAACTTGGAGAAACCTCCCTCCCCCCAGCTGTCAAATTTGGGGCATGAGACCTAAAAAAAACGCCGCCGCCCCGATTACCATGGAAAATCACCCCCGTCGTTAAATTTAGGACATGAGACCGCATAGAGCGGCCGCCTACCCAGATTTTTGCAAGCTATGTGATCATTTTTTATGTCATAAACATATAGGCACAGACAGCTAGGCACTCTGGATTTCTAAACAAACTGGTAGATCTGAAAGATTTCAAACTCTAACTAATGTCCATAATTGGGTATAGACTTGCTAGGGGATGTCATGATGGCTCTAATTAACACGTTGACTGCCGCAGTAATTTTCAGAAAACTGGCCAAAAAAAAACGACAATTCGATTTTTTCGCATTAGTAAGTACGAGATAACTTGCTGCTTGGCTCCCTGGAAGAGAACGTAATCTATCTCGTTGCCGGCATTCAATGTTATTCGCCGCCGCCATTTTTTTCGCCTTTCTTTTTCTGCTTTAATTTCCAATGTAAAGGATCACAATGATGGACCATGGAAGTGAAAGTTGTTTTTCCTGAATTTCATTTTGTGGTGTGTTGTTTTGATGAAATACTCCAAAAACAAAAAAATAAATATAAGAGCTTTTTGCAAAAGCTCGTATGCGGTGCGGTGTGCTGGTGCAAGTTAGTATTTCATGAAGTTTTGCAATATTTAGGCAGCAAATCAGCAATCGTTTGCAATATATTGCAGTGCTGCAGACAAGAGTAATTTGTTTTCATTTATTTTTCGTTTATTTGATTTCATCAACTTGCAATATCAAATGAGAAAGAGCTTTTTTTCGCTTTTATTTACATTTTTTCAGTCTCTTTTCGTTCACTAACTAAGATTTTCTCACACAAAGCGAAACGAAACGTTTGTTAGTAGTGGTGACAGTTGTTGAACTCTGTTTACATTTTTTTTACTCATTCACGTGAGCACAATAAAGCCAATGCATGAGCGAGAAAGAGTGATAGAGCATGAAAACAATTGCTGCTTGTACAGCAAAGTAAATGAGTGATAGGCTTAATATAAACAGAGAGCATTTATACAGTGTGTGTTTATCTCCGAATGAGTGATATTTTGCTTAGTTGTATAAAATAGTAGTTTGAAATTTTTCAAAAATACTACGATTTTGTTTTCAAAAATGTTTTAACATATTAAATAAATAAATAAATTGATTGATTGATGGATAAATTGAATTGATTAAAAATCACAGAAAAATAGGCTTTTCCAGACATTTTAAACATTTTAAATTAGGATTTATTTTATTCTTGGAACAGAAAAGTCAAATTGAAATTATTTTGATATCCATTTGTCATAGATTTTTTGGCAAGCTGACATTAACTTCTTGTATGGCCGTACATAAGTTTACAGCAACTGATTTAAACCCTCAGAGATGTCATATATGACAGGGTCGTAACAGCATGAAACCTTAAAGCAGAAATACGTCAAATCTTTGTCGATTGTGGTAATGTAGATTGGGGCTTGCGTCAAACAGGAAGTAAGGGTAATACCCGCAACTTCAGCCTTTGGAAACAAGAAATAATTACCAGCGATGACGAACAACTTTAGTTGGACGACGTTTATTTGTATGGAAAACACTCATTCATTCCAGTTATTTTCATAAAAATTGTTATTCGTCTAATATCGCGTTACTTACAGCAACGATAGGTAATTCAACTCAATAAAGAATGTTCCAAGGCTCAACATTGAACTCACTAACTCCCTAAATCTTCTTTCATTAGGTGTAAGAAGTATTCCCCAAGTAGAGTAGTACAACAGGGCATACGATTTAATTAATCAAAAATCTTTCATCGCACTAGGACCTCAAGTCCATCGAAACACTTATAATCATGAAACTTTTACCAGTCATCCAATGGTTATAGAGATTGACGTTCTCCTCTAAATTATTTGAACTTCTACAAACGTCCAACGGTTGACATTAGGAGAGTAAATTTGTTTGATCACATCGACCTCACCCGCACTCACTGTTTAGAGACTCGTTTGAATTTACTTTATCTGTCCATATTCTACAAATTTAAGTGTGTAGAGGTTGTGCTGTACATAGGTAATACAATCACTCAATTTACTAAACTGCCTTCAGCCTTTTTAGGATTTCCCTTGGCAAGGTACAGTTGTTTCCATGGCGAATGCTTTAATGTTGCAGTCGTTAGGTGTATGTATGCTAGTGATATGTTTTCCTTATCACAACATCTGTAACTTGCTACAAAAGCGATCGCATTCCCTATTCTGTGGAAATGTGTTTTAAGTCTAAAATATTTGTTCGGCAAAGTAGTTGCCTATCCTCAGTGTATGATGTAAAACATAAA
This sequence comes from Sarcophaga peregrina, assembly GCA_014635995.1. Taxonomy (NCBI): domain Eukaryota; kingdom Metazoa; phylum Arthropoda; class Insecta; order Diptera; family Sarcophagidae; genus Sarcophaga; species Sarcophaga peregrina. The sequence goes on along the minus strand of CM025790.1, from coordinate 51,551,532 downwards.
GTCGTTTCTGTTATAGCTGCTTAGCAACAGTTTAAACTGTTATTTCTAAAATACTTAACATATTGGTAGTAATTTCCCTTCCGTTAAGCATATCAAATTCCATTGCATACCTAGTTAATGGACCCCAATATCAGCCGAAACTAAAACCATTCAGGAAGTCGATTCGCAGACAGTCTGAGTAATGTCTTTTCATAGCTGCCTAGCAATCCTCCGCATTTGCTTAATTTCTTTCTTCAAGAACTCTTTTTTACTGCACGTAGGTAAATGTTGTACCTTAATTTGGCATTTTTGTGGAAGCTTTTCTTTTGACAAGATTAGCCTATTCATTGTGCCGTCAGTGATAAGCAATCCTCCTCAAGGGATAAGATTCTCTGAGACACTTAACATAATAATCCCGCTGTGTTACGAAATTATAAAAATGGAAGGATTTTTGCTTATGAATTCTCTCAAGAATATTAGAATTTTTCATCATCACAGCTACGTACTCCTTTTCCAACAACACAACACTAAAGTCTGGTCGTCTTAGTCCTTTAAAAAAGGATATTTTTGTGTACTTACTTATGAAATAAAAACCTCTTTTGCTTTTGTGATTTTTCACAAGCCATGAACTATAAATTGAAACCCTTGTTGACAGAAAGGCAGCATATTTTCATGATTGCTCTTGCAAATTCAACTCAATTTACTGCCTTCTTTATTTCTGTATATTTTGAGTGTAATTTTACCAAAGAAAAAAAAGAACCAAATTCCGTTAGTCCAAAAGCATAAAAGAGACACATTTCATTTCATTTTCTGTTTTTCTTCTTCTTTCTGCTATAGAGGTACACTCTCTCTCTCTCAAATCACCGGCATACAAAAGAAAAACAAAAACAAACTCAATTTATAGTACTATAATGAAAATCGTAAAAGAAAAGCCAATTCACATATACATACAACTACAACAATAAATGTTCTGATACAAAGCATTGCCGTTGTTTCGAATTCGCTGGGCAGGCCAGCATAGTATGTTTGAGTGTAATAAAGAGTGTGATGTTGCCTGCAAAGTTGCGCAAATTATCAGTAGTACCTACTTTTTACAGTATTTTGGCGCGTATGTCTAAACACTACACTTCAAGACTTTCATGGGAACGGTTGTGTATATGGTGCATAGTTTTTTTTTTCGTTTTGTTTTTTGGAACTTGGAGTAAAATAATAATATTAATAAAAAAAAAAGCAAAAGAAATACAAAAATTCATACGCGCGCTCAGAGCTTGAAATATATTAAAAACATTGTTTTTTTTTTTTATTGTTCAAGAGGAAGCAAAATACAACAAACATTTATTTCGTGAGAATGTGAAACGTAGTTGTGTGTGTGTGTGCTTGTGTGTAGAAAAGAACAAAAATAACATTTCTAAGTGTGTGTGTTGACATATTATATGTTTGAGAAGAGAAGAGAAACCAAACGAAACGAAATGAAAAAAAAGTACATGTGTGTAGTATAATAATAGCAACCACAATAACCGAAAAACTTAATATTTAACAACAAACTGAACTTGGCACAAGAAGTCATTTCCTTTTCAAACACTAAACCTTACACACAGAAATTCGGCACCACCGGAACGGGCGCTCGGTGGTTAAACGTGAACTTTACGCGCAATTATTAATTAAAAGCAGAAAAGAAAAATATTTTTAAGAAATATTTCTTTTCTATTAAATAAAACTAATTTTTTTAAAAAAAAGAAGAAGAATAATTTTGCAAAACAAGAAAAAATTAAAAGTGAATTGAAAATAATTTAAAAAAAAAAATTTTTTTTTAATAAAAATTTTTTTGTTCAAGTTGGTCATGCAGTTTTTGTTAAACCACCAACAATTAAAAAAAATATCAACAAAAAGTTCTGGAGTTTTATTAAAACAAAAATTTTTAAAAAATATTAATAAAACAACAATAACAAATACGTTAAATATTATATTACAAAACAAATTTAAACAATTAAGAAGAATATTTTTATTGTAAGAAAAGTTAAATTATACTCTGGCTTCATTGAAAGTGTAAACGTAAGGAAAGCAAAAAAGAAAAAAATAATTTCGCTTTGAGCGGTACTAAGCAGAACAAAAAAAAAATAGAATAAAAGAAGCAAAAAATAAAAATTGTGAGTGTTTATCTATCGTTGCATTCATATTATTGCTAAATGATATGCCATCGTGTTTACTGTTATAATTTTTTGTAAATAATAAAACGCAGCAGCAATAGCAACTACACCAATCAAAATAAACAAGACGAATTTCATACACCAACAACTATAATTGCAGCAGCAACTAAGCAAAAGCAAAAAAGAAAATAATAAAACAACAAAATACAAAACTGCGCAAGGGATTGATTTTTGTGGTAATTTTCGAATCCCAACAAAATAAATTAGAAAAAAAAAACAAAAAAGAAGAGAAGAGAAGTGCTGTGAGTGCATCTTGAAGGGGAATAAATAGAAAAAAAAAATTAATGAAATACTGACCGATTTTGCCTTTAAACTGGAATTTTGGTTAAAAATTTAAAAGAAAAAAAAAAAAAAATAATAAATAAAATTAAGTGCTGTTATAAAAAAGAAAAAAAAAATCACTTGATAAAATAAAAGAATTGAGAAAAATTATACAAATTCAAATTCAAAGAAATTTTAATTTCAATTTTGAAAATAATTTTGACAAAAATTTAAAAAAGTTAACTAAGTTTCTTAATACCTAACAAAAAGCTAAATAAGGATTAATTAAAAACAAAATTACACAACGTATTGGATTTATAAATAAAAACAACGAAATTAAATTTAAAAAAAAGGTGAGAAAACAAAATGGCTTTTTGGATTTAAAAAAATATTTTTTTTTGGAAGAATTAAAAAAAAAAAAAATTTGGAAATTGAGCTAATTTCTTAAAATAAAAAAATAAATACATTTGTTGCTAGGCCTTAGGATCAGATTATAAAAGAGTATAAATAAATTAAAAACAAAATACTTTAAAAATTAAATTTTTTATTATTACTTTTTATTTATTTTTAATTTATTTATTTATTGATTTTTTTTTTTTTTAATAATAACATTAAGGCGTTATTTTTTATAGCCAAACTAGGTATATAATTAAAGTTTTTTTCTTTTTAACAAAACTCTGTATTAATTGTATATAAAAAATAATAAAAATTTTAAATACTTTTATTTTTTATTTAATTTTTTTTTTTATATATTTGTTATTTGTTTTATTATTTTTCATTTTTTTTTTCTTTTTTAATTTGTTTTTTATTTATTTATTTATATTTTATTTATTTATTTATATATCGATTTTTTTTTAATATAACGATTAGGTATACAAATTATAAATTAAAAAATAAAAAAAAAAACTTAATTGTATAATAGGCATACATATAGGTATAATTTTTTTTAGTTTTACTTCAATTTTTTTATTTCAAATTTTATAAATTCTTTTATTATTTTAATTACAAAATATTTTTTTTTTTATATTTTTTATTTCTTTCTTTTATTTTTCTTGTTTCCCTATTTTTTTTTATTTTAAATATTTTATTTGTTTTTAATTTCATTTTTTTTATTTTTTCATGTTTCTCTAGTTTTTTTTTTTTTTTTATTTATTTTTATTTTAAATTTTATATTTGCTTTTTTATTTATTTCTTGTTCCACTATTTTATTTTTAATATATTTTTTTTTGTTTATTAGTTTATTGCCATAACATTAGCAATATATTGAAAATCAATTTTGAATTAAATTTTAATAAAAAAAAAACAAATTTTTAAATAAATATTCTTGTTGAAAGTGGAACAAAAAATAAAAAAAAAAAAAATATTACAAACATTTTAAAAAATATAAAATATTCGACAGGCGTTTTTTTTTAAATTAAAATAATTTGTATAGAAGTAGGTATAATAAACATTAAATTAAATTAGATTTCTTTTTACAACTAACTTTTTTTTTGGTTAATGTTAAAAGTAGGAACAAATTTTTTTAGTCAGGAACCTAACGCATTCGCATTTACTCTAAAATCCAAATTAATTAATGTTTTAAATTAATTAGAATAGAATAAGAAAGTAGTACAGATTTTAAATATATAAAGGAAAAGAGCCATAACCGATCAAATGATAGTTCCCATATACAGTACCACAGGCAACTATACATAGCTACTGAAAAAAATTATTTTTCTGTAAAATCAGGAAATGAATTTTTTTTTTTTAATTTTTAATAAATATTTACTTTTTTAAAATATTAAATACCTAGTTGGAAAATGTTTTATTTCTTACAAGGAATAATACGATACAATTTTTTTAATCTAAAGAAATTAAGGTTTTACAGAATGTAATTTTTGTCGGGGGTTATGTATAGTTTCCTGTAATTTATTATGAAAAGCTTTTGCACATATTAGTATGTAGGTAAAGTAAATTTAAAAATGTTTTTTTTTTATTTTATAGCTAAATTTGATTTTTTTTTAATTTTTTTTTATTTGATTTTTTTTATTTTTATTTAAATTTTATTTTTTGTTTCTTTTTAACCCATTAGAAATGATCGAATAGTTGTAAAATTTCGATAACTTTTTAAAAGAATTAATTTTTTTTTTTTTTTTAATAAAATTAAATTGAAATTGTCTAAATGCCACAACAATTGTTATCCTTGGTACAGCTGCTAAACAAAACAAAAAAAAAGTTTTTTTTTTTTAATACAAAAACATTCATAGACATTATGCTACAGTAACAAGGCATTAAGAAATAGTAGGCTCGCAATTTGGTTATGAAATAATAAAAATAAAAAATAAATATTAAAAATAATTATTTTAATACGAACTAAATACCAATTATTCGGTATCATTGTCCCATCGTGCAAACCTATTGAAAACAAAACAAAAACAATTGCAATTGAATTCTAACGGTTTAAAACAATATTCCCTGTTTGCGAAAACACAAACTGATCATCCAATTTCGTCTTCGTACCTATATTCAAAAAATAGAGGAAGACACTCAACTACTATTTTTTTTCTCTCTATGTAAACATGCAGCTCTCATTATGCTCATTACCACAATACAAAAAAAAAAAAAAGCATAACTTTACATAGGCAGGCATTCATAACTGCACAAATCGTTTGTCTGTCTGTTTGTCTTCATTATTTGTGATTTAGTTGTGAAACTCTTTCAAATTAAGACAGACGCCTATAAATAGAAGAAATAATTTATTGCCAAAAGGCAATTATTTATTAATTAAATTAATTGAAATAAAAAAAAAAAAATAAAACAAAAAAGTGTGTTTTTATAGTAAATTTTTAAATTAAAAAAAAAAAACTTTAAAAATGTTGACGATTTTAAAATTATCATTAAAATTATTTGGTAAGCCACTGTAGTAGGTATCTACATAGGCTAGCAATAGAAAATATTTAATTTTCTTTATCTAATAATATTTTAATTTAATTTATTTTATATTATTTCAATTTAAGTTTTTATTTCTTTTCTTTTTATTAAATTTACCTATAACGGTATCGAAATTCTTTTGTTTGATCTCTTAAAAAAGAAAAGAAAAAACTCTTGCATTTCTTAATTTTTTTTTCCTTCTTCTTCTTGTGTTTAATAGAAGACTCTTAAATAGCTAAACTCTTGTGTTAATGCGTATGTGTGTGTGTGTGTGTGTGAACGCAGAGAACAACGAACAAAAAACTGCATTAAAAAGTTACCCTCGGGTAATGAGTGAAGCAGAAGAAATAAAAAGAGAAAAAAAAACTTGTCTACCGGCAGTTTTTATATTTTCGGCATGTAAATAAACACACCACAGAGAGTGCTCACAAGCATTTTTTTTTTGTTGATTGTGGTTTGTTGTGTTATGATGGTTCATGTTAAACCATAATGTCCATGCAGCCGGTTTTTTTTCTATTTTGGGGCGCGTAATTAATTTTAATTGATTTTTACAAAATTAATCAATAAGAAAAAAGGGGATTTAGGGGGATTATATTGAAGGAAATTAAAATAAAAAAAAGAAATTTTTTTCATTATGACTTGCAAGTTAAAAATAACTTTTCTTTAACTATTGCGATTTCCTAGAATTTTTCTTACAATAACAATTATCTTTATGAAAAATACAAATAAACAAGCTTTGTTTTGTTTTGTTTATATTTTCTTTTTGTGACTAATTGTAGTATTTTTTTTTTTGGTTTTTGTTTAATCTTTTTCCATTTTTTGTTTTCCTCTCTTTTACTATGTAAATTAATGCCAAATTACTATAAAATATAAGCAATGTATGTTTATATGTATGCCTATAAACTTATTTATTCTTTAAATACTATTACTTAATAAGGCGCCAAACAAAAACCAAAACAAAAATAATCGTAGGTTTACTTTTTTATTTTTCTTTAACAAAATGCCAACTAAACGCCCACAAAAATACTAGAAAAAAAAGAAACAAAAATAGCGGCGTAAAAAATATTCGCTGTGTAACATTGTTTACAAACCCCCACCACAAACACACACACACAAATTAAAGAAATTTCTATATTTTCTATCTATTTAATAAGATTTCCCCGTTTATTTGCTTCCATTTACTGCCCCCCCCCTGACCGAGTACACACTTCATTTTTAAGCTCATTACCATAGTTGTTCTCTTTTTTTTTTTCCTTCGTATATTCTCTCTAGTAATAGTACTCGTATTTAGTACATACTCGTACGAACATCATACTCGAACGAACATCATACGTCGTCTATCTGTAAATGAATTTTATTTCATATGATAAAGCAGTTATTATTACAATACATACCCACAATATTGTTGTTTTCATTTTATTTACATTCTCCTTAAACTAAGCTATTGTTTGTGCATTTGTATGTGTATGTATGTATGTGGCTTGCTGTTCATTTAATTATACAAGTAATGACGTTGCAAAAAAATATTTGTTTGTGTTCATATTAGATTCTAAACTTTCTAAAGTGAGATATACAGAGAGAGAGAGTGAGAGATAGAGAGAGAGAGATGGAATAGTAGTAAAAACAATTTTACATCTCACACTAAATTAACTGGCGATTTTAAAAGATTACAAATATTCTAATTTATTTTCATAAAATTTTTCAATTATAATTAAATTATAATTTTTATTGCATTTTTTTTTATTTTATTTAAAAATTAATATTTAAAAAGCAAAAAACTTTATTTAATTAATTAATTTCTCAATATATTTTCCATTTTATTCTTTTTCCCCAGTTTATTGACAAAACAAACAAACAAATACCGGAAAAACGCGGAAAGATCTGGCATCTTCCGTGAAACTATAAACAATTTGTGATACTACAACCGACCTTTCAGAATATTTCGACAAAATGGCTAAATTATACAGTACGTTTGGCACATCGCCGATCAGTTCATTCTTCAATGAATTATGTTCAAATGCATTCTCCGATGACTTTAATCAAATTCAACCAGATCCATTTGATTTCTCAGACGAACTACCATCAATTTACAGTGATATACAAAAAATTGAATCGGACCCATTTTTATCATATAGTGGTGGCAGTAGTCCCATGGATTTCGATTTGGACATTAAGTCCGAAATACGTAATACAGACTTAATGTGGTGTACAAGTGATAGTACAAATGCCCTCTCCACCTCAGCCTCCTCTATGTGTAGTGATATTAGTACAGGTGTTCCGTTGGCTGCTGTTATGGGTGTACCGACCACTCATCATCTTATAAATATTAAAACTGAAAAGAATATTGAAAACCAACAACCACAACAACAACAACAACAGCAGCAACATCAACAAAACCCACAAAGACCACCACCCACAATGGTGACAGCGAGAAAAGCACAGCTTGTGACATTTAAACAGGAAACTACTAAGGTTGCTGACATTAAGCAGGAACCCACAGATGATGTAGAACAACAATTGGCACATCATAGCATACCAAATAATAAGACAACGTTAAATAAAATCAATGGATGTACAACAACAACAACGACAACAATGCAAAATATACCACCCGGCACATCATTATTACGTAAATCCCAACAGCAACAGCAAAAGAAATCCTCACAACAACAACAGCAACAACAACAGTTACGTGGCTCAATACCTATAACAAAACGAGGAGATCAATTGTTGCCCTCGGCTAATACCATTAATAACACAGACTCCTCCGTAAATAATTGTGACGACGCCTCCTCCTTACTGTCCAACACAATATACCAACGTCCTGATACACCGCACAGTTTAGACGACGACAGCTCGCCACCGATGTTAAGTCATGATGTGGACTTGAGAGCCTGTGTTATGGGCAGCAATAATATTTCATTGCCCGACGATCGCGAGGATTTCATTAGTAATGTTAGTCAGGAATTACAAGACATGAGTAAACAACATATCGATACACGCCTGATTAGCACCAGCACATTGGACGATGTTATTGATGTCATTAGCAACAGTTCCCAAGAGTCATCTGCAACGTTAAAATCAAATTCAGTTACAAGTACGCATAGTAGCAGTGGTGTTTACAGTTATACACGTTGCTCCGAATTCGATTCCGACGAAGAATCCACAATGGGTTCAAGTAATTCCTCACTATTGGATCATGACATACGTTACGGCGCAGGTGGTGTATCACCGGTATCCAGTCAATCGTCGAATATCAGCAGCAGCAATACCCAGCACTATATCCAACATCGAGATCACAGCTATACAAGGTGTAAAGATGGCATGGATGATTTGAGTACAAATCTAGACACACCATCGGATTCTGGTGAGTTGGTCAAGTCAATTTTTATTTTTCATTATAAAATTATGTAAGGGAGGGGGTGGGGGGGGGGGGGGGGGAGTGTTTAGTCAAGTATCTCTTTTATTAGAACATTTATTAACATTTACCTGTTAATTATCTACAATGTTTTTCTTTTACTATCTTTTGATATTTATTTCGTTGTTTTAATTACAAAATATTGTGAAATTATTATACAACAGAGTGTGTATGTGCAGATGCATGTGCAACTTGCCCCCTCCCCACTATCCATATGTATGCCACAATGACGTTCTTTTATTTGAAAAGTTCAAAGTCTATGAAATTTGCAAAAACATTTCTTTTTCATGGTAGACAAATAATTTGGCGCCCTTTTTGTTGTTGCAAATACTGCATATTTTTAGGCGTTTTCTATCGTGCGTAAAAAGGCAAGACAGGCGTCAGCACCCAGCCAACACAATAATTCACGTTGTACAGCAACGTGTGTATGAATTTTTTCTTCTTCTATCCAACATTTGGGAGATGAAAAAATTGTGCGCATGTTTGGCTACAATACATCAGAAAAAATGTGCATTTTTTTTTATATTTTACTACGCCTTAATATATACTCCTATTTTGTATATGTTTTATGTACATACAGCACGAGTATAAAGGGAATATAGGGAGGAAGCTTATTTACAAGAGAATTTTGAACTTTGTTAGCATAACGTATGGCGGCTACACCCAAAAATACTTGTTACATATTTTTAGGCTTCACATTAACAATGAATTTTACAATTTTAAAGCATATCTCTACTATTTAAAAAATAAATACAAAATGGAATTAAAAGTTTTTTTTTTTTAACACAGATTGGTGTAGGTTCTTAATTTTACTACCCTACCTACCCCAACCCTATTACTATGTTTTCTTTTTTTTTTTTTACTCACTAAAAGCTCGCTCTCATCATCATTGCTCACGGATTCATGCGCAATAACATCTAATTAAGGCGTAGGTTCGTTCTATTCAAACACTGTGTGTGTGTGTGTGTAACTTTAGTAGTAGAATGCTGCATACACACTTAGGGCGCTTATTGTTGTTGTTGTCGTGTATACAGCGAGCCCCTTTGATACCCTATTCTCTTACTGTTCTCCATAGTTTTTATAACGGTTGTTTTGTTTACACTGCCTATACATAAATGTCTATCATGTATACCATGGTTGATATGTTGATGTGCACTATTGCAGTTGTAGTGGTAACAGTAGTAGTAGTACGTCAACTACTACGTAATGTAAGAAGATTGTAATTTAAGGTTTTATTTTGGCGCGAATTCTCTTTTTTTTTTGTTTGCACTGCTGCTTGTTCTCTTGCTTAAATTGATTTTTTTTTTGTTTTTATTTTTTTATTTCCTAACACAATATGTCAAATTAATTTAATTTTTAAATATTTTTGTACAAATATTTTGTAATTTTTTAATTGCCAATACACACAATACATTATAAAAATCTTAAAGCAAATTATAACCTGTCGCCAACGCCTTTAACTGTGCTTTAATTTTTTTTTTTTATTTTTTTATCAAAATTCCTATCACTTGTGCTTTGAAAATGCCGGCCGGCAAATGAGTGAGGGTAACGGAAGTGTAGTTTTAATTCAAGAGACACTAAAAGAAAAAAATTAGAGAGTGAATGCCACTTCTGCTGCATTAGCAGCATCTCATTTGCAATTTAACGGAAATTTTGAGCGGAAGTAAACACTACATACACACACATACTACTGCTTTATGTAAAGAGAGAAGGAATTAAAATCAAAACGCAGCATAAAGACATTTTTTTATTTTTTGATTGGGTGTGTCATTAAATTTAACATAATTTTTTTGTGTGTATTTGTTTAAAAAGATTTTTTTCTGTTTTTTGTACAATAGAGGAAGAATAAAAAATAAATTTTTATTTACAGGAAATTTTTATTAAAAAAAAAAAAAATAATAAATAAATTTCCTTAACAGTTATCTTGACTTTTTAAAGAAAAGCTTTATTTTTCCATTAATTTTCAAAGCTTTTCCATTTCAATACATTACACTTAGGGTTAAAGTACGTACCAAATAAATTATGATACACCGTGAAAAAGTCCAAATTAATATGGTATGATTGGGAAAGAGAGAGAGAGAGAGAGAGTGAGGAGTAGTGCAATGCACAGACTTTTATTGTTTATGTATGGTGTATACAAATCAACACCAAAAAAGAGCAACTACAACTAATATAGCAACAAAAGCTTTCATAGCAATCAACATCATCAACGGAGGCAAAAGAGAGCGAAGCAAAAAAGAAAAAAAAAATATTTTTGTAGCCAACGTACGTCCTTGAGCATTTTTGTGTATTAAAAAAAGTTTTTTTCTTTATTGCTACACGTGTGTGCAAATAAAATAATGCTTTGAATATGTATGTTGATAGAAATAGAAAAAAAAAACACACTCGCATAACACAACACACACGCACACATACACAAAGAGTAGGAGGATATTTAAAGAAGTACTAAAGAGACAGAGAGAGAGAGAGAGACCATATTTAATAACAATCATGTAAATAATGAGAAAGCCGGTTGGCGTCTTTACATTCGTTCTCTATGTTGTGTTACAGTATTACAGTACCTAATGCTGTGTGTATGTTGTTAGAGAATGTAACAGACATAAGCATTCGTTTTAGTCTCAAGAGAGCTTAACAACAACAATACTATATAAAAAGAGGGCGATTTGTTTTTTTTTTTTTAGGGTAATAATAGAAACACTTGCACACTCACTCCCTTAATAAGGATATTGTAGTGTGTAGACACATAAATTTGCTTTTTGGCGCCATTTAAGAGTGGGAGGAAAAGGTTCTATTCCTTTTGTTTTTTTTTTTTTTTGGTGTAGAATTTTATTAAATTTTTTAAATTAAAGCTGCGTTGTAAGCAAAATTTAAGCAGGCTTTATTAATTATGTATTAAATTACTACGATGTAAACAACTGCAAGAATTTTTTCTATCTTTTTTCTTTATTTTTATAGGGATCTTGTAAGGCAACAGATTTTTTTTTTTCTAGCACCAGACAACGCCTTTTAAAGCTAGCTTTTATCTTTAGTACTCTCTCTCTCTCTCTCTCTCTCTCTTTCTCACTCTGTATCCTTTTTTGTGTTTAATTTTTTTTTTTGCTTAGCGCCCTAAGCTATGCTGTTATATTGTTCTGTTGCCTTTGTTTTGCTGTACTTGAGATTTGTTTGTCTTTTTCTTTTTTTTGTTCATCTGCAGCTGCTATTTTAAGCTGCTGCTGCTCATTTCTATCCTTTTTTTTCAAGAGTACTAAAGTAAAGCCCTATGTTTTGTATTGTTGTTGTCTATTATAAAAGAAGAAGAAGAAGGAGCAGGAGCAGGATGGAGGGAATAATAAAGTTCTTTATGTGTTGGCTCCGCTTTTTTTTTTTACTGTCGTTTTGCAAATATTGTTGCCATTTATCATTATTATTATCATTATTATTGTTATTGTTAAAGGGGGAAACTTAAAAATCTCTATAATTACTGCGTCACAATATGTTTTATGACAAATATAGACATATTTCGACAGGATATTTGCAACAAATTTTCATTTTATTGCCATTTATGGCTCATAAAAAATGCAAATGCTTATTTAATGGCTCGAAAGAAACGAGAGATAAAAAAATAAAAAATTATGTATTAATTTTCATAAGAACTAAAAGCATACTTTAAGGGAAAGGATTTAATTCCTTTCTAGAAAAGGAATATTACTGGTTGGCTTAATAGCTTAAATATTTTATGTTTGAATCATTGTCATTTCCCATTTACTACACTGCAGTACAGATGTATGTACATGGTAGTAATGATACATCTTTTAAATATTTTGTGTTTTTAATTTTATTCATTCATTCATTCTTCATTCATTTAAAATTTATTATTACTCATCACTTTAAGTTATTGCCAGTTTCGCCTAACCAACCCCAACCTCAGCCCCGGCCCCGGCCCTAGGCTATTATATGTCTAATAATATTAGCATCCATTAAGTGTAGTTTGCTTGTGCTGTTGCTACAGCTAATGAAATCATCCATCTCCAACAGAGTGTCGTATTTGTGTGTTTCTATTATAAATTCAAGAATTTTTATTAATTTTTCTTAAATTGTTAATATTAAAACATGATGTAATAATATTTTATACTGATTCATTTGCTTTATATCAAACTTTTCTATGCTAAGCTAACAGGGAAAGTACAAAAAGCCGCCTTTATTTTTTTGTTTGAAAAAATTTTCCCACACTTTTTCGCAAAAAAAAAATAAAATAAAATAAAAATGAAGCAAAAACCAGCATTTAAAGACGAAAATTGCTTCCCCTTGTTTCATTTTAAAACAAAATTTAATAAGAAATTCTCCCACAGCTTCTCTTAAATAGCGTATGACGTTTATTTCTTATTTTTTTGCTTTTGTTTTCTTCATAACTTGCGAAAGTCAACATCAGCCGCAATGAACTAGAATCAACATGATCTTTATCTTCATCATCGTCATCAGCATCGTCATCATCATCATCATCATTGTCGTTGTCTTCGGCAGTCTGATGATAACGATGATCTTTGGTTTAAAGGTTAAACAATGGCTTTTTTTCCCCTCTCTTTATGTCTTTCTCTCTGCTTATTTTCTTCCATATTTTTACTTCAACGTGTGTATGCATAGAAAAGGAGAGGGTAGGGTCCCCGCTTTCCACATGAGCAGTTTGTCAAAGAATTAATGGAATGAAGTATGAATGGAGCAGCAGCTTCTCTTCTTCTCCAAATTTTTTTCAATTAAATTCTTCATCAAATATCGGATGGTAGTATGTGTCATGCTTCACTTGCAAATAAATGTCTTAAATATTCTCTCACAACACCACAACTTACCAACCAACCAACCACTACGCCTTACCACATTACTGATGGGGTTCTTGTCTTTTTTTTTTCATGTAATTGCGGTAATGACTCGCTTCTTAACCTTTTCTTGTTTTTTTTTTTTTAACAATCAATCCAGCTTTTGTTGTCATGGTTTTTCTAGTTTTATTAAACAAAAAATATTAAATAGCATCCAAATAGCAAGCATTGCGCCATTATAATAACTTTCTTTCCTCTGGAATTTTTCCCTCATAATAATATAAACTTCCTTTCACACATACATCCATACATCCATACATATTCATAATTTTCCTGTCATTACTATTTCAATTAAAACTTTTGCAAATAAATAAGAAGAAAAGCAAAAAAAAGAAAAACTGCCAGTTTTTAATTTGCCGCCTATTGGCTGTTGCTGTATTTTTTTGTATTTTTTTGCAGTAAAAGTCGTGTGAATTGAAATTTTATGATATTCACAACATGTGTAAACAATATTATTTCCTTTTTTGTGGTTAAACAGAAACAGAAAAATACAAATAGCAGCAACAGTTTAAATTCATTTTTTTTTTTATTTATTCCTTCAATTATTAAAATAATAATTTTGTTTTATTTTTTTTTTTCCTTCTTATGCAAAACTTTTCCAACCAACATGTGTTTTCTTTAAATGCAAACTGCAAAGTAATAAAAAAAAACCAACAAAAATAAGAATCTGTGCGAAATGTGTTTATCTTTTGAAAATAGGCGCCTAAATATTCTTCCATAAAGTGAATTAAAAACTTGTTTTTCTCCAGCAGTTTAATTGGTTTTGTTCATTAGCATATGCTTTAGAACAGACAAGCAATATTTGTCTTATCATTGACTATTAAAAGATACGTTTATTCTTAACTGCTTAGAATTGTCTTAATCAGCTTTATTAAGTTTGTCCATCTTTCATTTTGCAGCTTTAATAATCATTACTGATCATTACGTACATATATTTTCTTAGTTTTTTGTAATTGCATTTCAATAACAATAAAAAACACAAATTTGTCATAAAACAGAAACTATCTCTCGTCAGTTGTTGTAATAATTATAATAAAACATAAAAAAGTAGGCATTATCCTGTAATTACTATGCATTGCCTAAAATTGCATTAACATTACCTTGTAATTCTATAGCATTACCTTGTAATCGTAAAGCATTACCTTGTAATCGTAAGCATTACTTTGTAATTGCAAAGCATTCCCTTGTAATTGCACAAAATTACTTTGTAATTGCTGAACTTTACTTTGTAATTGCTAAGCATTGTTTAGCAATTGCTAAACATTACATTGTAATTATTAAGCATTGTCTTGCAATTGCTAAGAATTCCATAGAAATGTTGAGCAATATCTTGTAATTGCTAAGCATTATCTTGTAATTGTTCTATATAAGCTGAGCATTACATTGTAACTATTAAACATTGTCTTAGCAATTGTTAAGAATTCCATAGAAATTGTTTGAGCAATATCTTGTTATTGCTAAGCATTATCTTGTAATTGTTCTATATAAGCTGAGCATTACATTGTAACTATTAAGCATTGTCTTGCAATTGCTAAGAATTCCATAGAAATTGTTGAGCAATATCTTGTAATTGCTAAGCATTATCTTGTAATTGTTCTATATAAGCTGAGCATTACATTGTAACTATTAAACATTGTCTTGCAATTGCTAAGAATTCCCTAGAAATTGTTGAGCAATATCTTGTTATTGCTAAGCATTATCTTGTAATTGTTCTATATAAGCTATTGAAGGCTAGGAATTACTTTGTAATTGTTGAGCATTACATTGTAACTATTAAGCTTTATCTTGCAATTGCTTAGCATTACCTAGAAATTGTTGTGGATTATCTTGTAATTGATAAGCTATATTATGTAATTGTTCAACATAACATTGTAAACGCTAGGAATTACTTTGTAATTATTAAGCATTATCCTGCAATTGCTAAGAATTAGATTGTAATTGTTAAGCAATGCCCTTGTACATTGTATCGCATTCCCTTGTAATTGCAAAAAATTACTTTGTAATTGCTGAACTTTACTTTGTAATTGCTAAGCATTGTTTAGCAATTGCTAAACATTACATTGTAATTATTAAGCATTGTCTTGCAATTGCTAAGAATTCCATAGAAACTGTTGAGCAATATGTGTATTGCTAAAGCATATCTTGTATTGTTCATATATAAGCTTAGCATTACATTGTAACTATTAAACATGTCTTCAATTGCCTAAGAATTCCATAGAAATTGTTGAGCAATATCTTGTAATTGCTAAGCATTATCTTGTAATTGTTCTATATAAGCTATTGAAGGTTAGGAATTACTTTGTAATTGCTGAGCATTACATTGTAACTATTAAGCATTATCTTGCAATTGCTTCGCATTACCTAGAAATTGTTGTGCATTATCTTCTAATTGATAAGCTATATTATGTAATTGTTCAACATAACATTGTAAACGCTAGGAATTACTTTGTAATTATTAAGCATTATCCTGCAATTGCTACGCATTACCTTGTAATTGCTAAGTATTACTTTGTAATTGCTAATACTCAAGCACTTACGACCGATGACCAGGTACCTATCTCGGTCGTAAGTCGGGGAATACTTGAATTTTCTTATAATTTCCAAGCATTGTCTAATTTCGACCAGCATTGTCTTTTAATTACTAAGTTTATTATGTAATTGCATTTTAATTACAAAGCATTAACTTTCAATGCCTTCGTAATTAAACGACTTACCTTTCAATGGAAAATAAAATTACCAACAGACATACTGCTCCGCATTTAGTGGTGCTAAATTTTATTGGAATTTTGATAAAAGTTGCTGCATATTATTGATTTTTTTTTCCCCCTGTAAGCAACCTAGTAGTGTGACATCTTTTATAAGAAATGCGGCACAACTAATTTGATTTATTTTATCAATTGTGTCACCATCATCACCGTCATCATCATCGTCATCATCAGTATCATCAGCACAACCATTATGTACTTTTGATTGGTAACACATGTCATCACGATGTGTCTGTGACTGTCTCTATAAAGCTTTTGAAGAACTTAAGAATTTTGTTTCTGATTTTCCTAATGTTTTCGTTGTTGTAGCAGTTTTAAAATATCTTTTATTACATTAGCTCAGGCAATACTAGCGCATATTTTATGTGTGCGTGTGTGTACCTTATTGTTTAAGCACATAACGTGTAGGTGTTATATCTTTTTGAATAAACGTCCGCATCCGCATAGCTAGAAGAAGAGAAGTAGGCCTAGATTTTTTAAAAGATTTTTCTTTCTATGAGATGACATGAGATGAGTGTGTGTAACAGTTTAATAGGCAAAACCACGGATACTATTTGTACTCTTACTCCTACTACCATGCCTATGCCTCCTCTGCCTCTTTCAGCCAGCCAGACAGCACACTACAGCAGCTATTACATCTCACTTCATACATGTACTCATGCTCTCGTACTACATCTTGGCATATTTTTTCTTTTTTTTTTATTATTAAATGATGTCTGGCACTTGTGGAGGAGTGTAAGTGTGTGTTTGTAGCTTTCAATGAAAATCTACACCCACAATGAAAGAATTTCTCATTGTTTCTGCTTGTGATATTTGTTGTTTTTGTTTTACATATGCGTCATACAATTCAAAACTATACTATACTTATAGTATTTAAGTACGTAGTAAAATAGCAGTTGCAGTCGTATCTGTAATAGTGACGGGGTGCGATATGAGGAATGGGCAACAAACACTTGTTGAATGTCTATCGAATTTCTGATTCAATAACAACATCAACAGCATGCATGCTGATGACTGAGCCTAACTTTAAGAATCAATACAAACATTAAAATTTTTTTTAATTTTGTTTTTGTTTTACCTGGACAATTACCATAGCTGTTTTGCTTTAATTAATTCAATCGATCATTAGTGTACAATGTGTGTGACGCACTGTAAATCTATTGGGTGTCTGGCTATATTTCTGTCATCGCATATCGTTTATCTTTTACTCACTGCAGTTTTATATCTTTTTAAGTCTTTTCTTGCAAACTTTCTCAAAGTTGCCGCCACCCGTCACCGCCGTTTATTATTTCAAATGCAGCAGCATGACGCATTTTATCCTTTTAAATCAAATAAAAACAAAGTTTTTTTTATTATTGTTTCTATCTAGACATTATTGGGATTTTTATTGTCAACAAATTAATTAGGAATCTTAGCATTGTTCATCATTTTATTTGTGATTTGTTTCACTAACAACTTCATTAAGCATTGAATTTTGTAGATAAAATGTTTCATAATTGAAAGCATTACTTAGTAATTTGGTTTAGCATTGCTTAACTCTTTTCTCGTAAAAATTTATACTTAAATGGTAAAGGTATTACCCGCTTGTATAAAAGAAATTATTTAAATACCCATAATTGGTAATGCATTATGGTAAAACGTTCAATTTATAATATTCTGTATTATATTTTAAGTAATTAAAAGGCAATGCTGAATTAATTTCATAAGATTTTTTACAAGTAATCTAATTTCTTGAAAAAATTGTATCAAAACATTAAGGGCATTAGTAATTATGTACCAAACAAATGCATTAAATGATATCAATTGCCCTCTTTAATAGCTAGAAGTAAGTTAATTCTAATTTTTTTGTGTTTCTGATTCATATTTTAAGCAATTACAAGGCAATGCTTAATTGTTTACCTAACATTCCACTTAAATAACTACTATTTCTTCAAAACCATATACTAAAATTGTAAAAGCCATTACCTGTTATATGCATAATATCTCTCAATTAACCACGATTTGCATGTATTATACCTAAAATATTAATTTTTATTATTGGTTTATGACATTATTTGAACAATTACAAGGCATAGCTTAATTGTTTTCTAAAAACTCTATGCTAATAGCACAATTCTTTTAAAAATTTGAAAAGATCTTTTAAGGCATTACCTGCCAATTAAACATTTCTCAGTAATGCGTTACGGCTTATTTATTTATTCAAGATTATAATTACATTTTATAATAGGGTTTTATTTTATTTTATATTATTTTTGTTTGTTTGTTAAACGAAAGCATTACCTAAGCATTACCATTCATTGGCCTTTTAATGCCTTAATATTTCCGGCATGATTTTAAACAATAACTATTATTCCATTTCCTTTTTTTCGTTAATTATATTTCTCTTATAAAAATGGCTGAATAAACTGAAGCCGCAATGCAGGCAATGTTAGCAGTGACCTTAATTTTCCTAACTAAACTTAACCTTGCCTGTGTTATCAATTGCTGCTTTCGTGTGCCTTTTTCAGTATTTCTTAACAACATTATTGAAAAATCAATTTAAATTAAATTTTAATTTATTGTCATTGCTCTAGACACAGGTAAGGACAGAGAAAAACGAAACATAAATATTTTAAGGCTTATTCCGTACCTAGACTGTTACTACCTTGGACCGGTTTCTCTTTAGAAATAGCAAGACAATGTACAGAACACAACAAGAGGAAAAAATTGCATACATTTTTCATACTTTCCCACCATAAACTTTAAGCAGGCTTCTTCCAAAAGCATCAATGGCTGGCTGATACAAAGAGGCAAGAACAGGCACAATCACGGTCGTCTGTGTGTAATCAACCAACTCAGAGTCTCTCTGTCAGCCTACAACACATACTGTTTATAACATTTTGTTGTTGTAAGCCCCAGACTAATATCATTGTCGTGTTGTAACCTTGCGCAAAAGACTGTTAATATTTCTAAAGGTGTTGCTTTTAAGCGCATGCTTACGGATACGTATGTATCTGTATGTGTATTATAGCCACGATTTTTACATATAACAACTTACAAGAGTTTCAGTATTGATCTTGGCTTAATTTTTGTTGCTGTAACTCCAGTTGGCAACAAACTTTGTTTAAAAACTCTGCAAACATTGCCACACAACAGAGAGGAGGAGATAGCCAAACAGATAGACAGACAGGCGGGCAGGCAGGCAGTTAGCCACATATTTTATAAAACCAACAAACAAACAAGCAAACAATACCCACCATCAACCAACAAATGAGCAACAAACTAAACGACCAGGTTCGCCTGCCAGCGCATTAGCATTGGCAGTCGCATAAGCACACCAAAAAAAAAGTCATTGGCTTTGCATTCATTGTATTGCCTTCTGCTGTTGTGATCTCAGCATTTTATTATGTTTAATGGCTCTTTTTCATATTTTCTTTGCGCTTAAAACTAGTTTTTCTTTTTAAAAAAATTAAAAAAATTTTTTTTTTTAAATTATTTTACAATAAATCTTAACATTATTGTTGCGAGTGGCATTTTTAACACAGTCACCATAGTCATCATCATTATCATCATTGTCTTCATTATCATTATCACAATTATCATTACAAAAAATATTTCTCTTTTACTTTTGCCTTTTGCTCTGTGAGGAGGAAGACAACTGCATTGCCTTGCTCAATGCATTACACTGCACTGCTGGTGTGCATAATTGTGTGTCTTCAAGTATAAAGTTTTGTTTTTCCTGTTCTATGGTTTTTATTGGTATTCAACTGATTTTTTTTTGTCTCTTTCTCTTGTTCTTCTTCGTTTTTCCCCCCTTTTACGGTCTTTAAAATTGTCTTTTTCTTGTGCGTTTTTTTTGTTTGTTTTTTTGTTCAGCAAACTTAAGTAAAGAAAGAATGAAAGAAATTCTTGTACGTATTTTTGCGTGTATCGAATATCTATGTCTCAAACCAATGTTGTTAAATTCATTATTGAATTCTTAGAATTATGCAAATTTCATTTATTTATACAATACACACATCTCTATCTATGCGTATATGTGTGGGGGATTTTTGTTTTTATCTACAAAATTATCATAAAAACGGTTTATTTTTCTTTGGAAAATATTTGACATTTATTGTGCCAAATTGTATGCAATTTAGCGTTTTTCTTTTCTCAAACAGGCATTACCATTACCTAGTAATTGCCAGTAGCGGTAAAAAAAACCAACATTAACACTAAATTTTATATTGCATTACTAAGAATTATTTGTTGCTTTTACGAAAAGAAAGTTAAATTTTATTTGTGCATTCTTAGTTGTAAAAATTTGAAATTTCTCATCATAAGTTTGTGTAATTGCTTTAGCATTATATGATAATTGTTAAGTTAACTAAGCATTGAATTATTTTATTAACTGTTTGAAAATATTAAAAGCCTTAATTAGTTAATAATTACATTAATTAGATACTCTTTATTTCATGGTTCATAATTTTTAAAATTTCTTTTAACAAATTAATGCATTTTGACTTAGCATTATATGGTAATTGCTTTGAATTTGTTAAATTAAGTTGGTATTTGTACATATGGAGCCTGATATATTTCAATTAATTGTTTAAGTCCTTAATGGGAAATTCATAAATTAAAAATTATAATAGTTTTTGGAATTTATTAAGCGCTGGCCTATTATACTCCTAATTTTTTTTAATAATTTCGAGTAATTATCGCCCTTATGCTGGGTAATTACCGCATATATGCTAGATAATTACAGGGTATTTACCGCGCTTATGCTGGATTATTACCGGGTATTTACCTGGCATATGCTAACTGGTTACTGCATATTTACTGGGTATATAGTGGCTAGTTACTATATAAGTACTGTTTGATTGCCGGGCATATATCGGCCAGTTACTGCATATTTACTGGGAAATTTCTGGGTAAAAAAAAATTACCCGGTAACATTCCGGTAATTACCGACTAGTTACTACATATTTACTGGATAATTATCGGGAAATTGCTTTGTAATTACCGGGTGGTTACTGATTATCAGTAGTTATTGGGTAATTACCTAAAAAGTCACAGTATATTTCTGGATAGTTACTACCTATTGGGTAATTACCGGATAGTTACTACGTATTTACTGGGTAATTACCGGGTACTTGCTACGTATTTGCTGAGTAATTAGCGGGCATACACTGTCTAGTTACGGCGGAAAGTTATTTGGTAGTTACCGTAAAATTATTGGATAGTTACACTGGTGCTCAATCGTATCCTCTGTGTAACTTCAATGCCACACATTTTTCTCATTTAACTGGCAATTATATCGTAATTATTTGATTTTATCTGATTTAATTGAACTAATTTCCATAGCTTATTATACAATCGGTTTGTCTTCTAATTTAACGAACAATTACTCTTGAATAATGCCACTTCTTAAAGGTAATGCTGGACAATTTAATTTTCTGTAATTACTCTTGAATAATGCCACTTCCTAAACGTAATGCTGGACAATCAATTTAATTTTCTGTAATTACTTTTGAATAATGCCACTTCCTAAACGTAATGCTGGACAATCAATTTAATTTTCTGTAATTACTTTTGAATAATGCCACTTATTAAAGGTAATGCTGGACAATCAATTTAATTTTCTGTTATTTTAAATGCCAATTAAAACCGCTACTTCTAATTTCCATTTTATTTAAATTTAAATCTTTTTTAATATTATATTTGTAGTGCTATTTAGCATTAAACAGTTATTTAAATAATCTTTGACGTTTGCTTTAGTAAATTATGATTTTTTTTTTTAAATATTCCCGGCTTTCTAAATCGTTTTCTCGTGATAACAACGATTGAATTTTTTTATTCCCATAAAAAGATTTTTTTTTTTTTTTTTTGAAACAAAGGCAGTTGTTGTTGTTTATTTTATTTGTTTTAAACATGAATGAATATTTTAAAAAAAAAACCACAAGTTCCGTTTAGTTGTGTTCCTTTTTTTTTTTTGATTGCTGCTCGCTCAGATCTTATTCACAGATTTAAAAATTTCTATTGTATTTGCCTATAAAGAAAAAGAAAGGAAGAATGCCATTAAAAAAAATGCTGAACTGAATGAAACACATGCATAAGTGTTGTATTATATTTTAAATATTTTTATATTTTCAAAGGTCACTCAAAGATTTGAATTTTAATTATAATTGGTGTTGGTGATATGAGATGATGATGGTGGTGGACTCTGCATTGTGTTGTTGCGAGTGTGTTGCTAAGTTAAGCTTCATTTTTTTTTATTACTTTTATTTAAGCATAAAAAATTTTAATTTCTTTACGAGATAAAGTCTTGATTCAGACTTTGCAATTTAAATTTCAATTCGATTCCATTTCATCTCATTTGAATTGATTTCTATTTCTCAGAAGAGTAACAAGTGTTTGTCATGAATATTTAAAATGACTGCTCATTAGCATTGGCATTATTGTGTGGCCTAAGGCGTTTTAGAAGCATTCCTTTACTAAATTATTATTTTTTATTTTTTTTTAAATTTTTAATGATTTTGCATTATTTTGTTCTCTTTTCTTGTGCTGTACTGTGCTGTGCTGTGCTGCATTTCAAATGACCTCCAAAAGTATGTGTACTGGTTTCTAGTTGCTTGCTCAAAATGTTGCATGTAATACTTTTTCAAATGCTCAAATGCTTTTATTATTCGAATTTTTTTGCTCTTTTTTTTCATTGCAACATGTATCCATTCACTTTACAGTTTCACGTGTTTGTGCTGCATTTTTTCTTAGCATTTTTTTTTTGGTTTTTTTTTGTTTTGTTTTTTTCGTAATGCAGCAGCAACACATCAACTCATTGGGGGCCTCTTTCCTATGCAAAGGAATGTAGGTTTGTGGTGTAAAGGGGATGTTGCAATAAGAAAAAAATTATTTTTTTTTCGCTTCTGTAGATAATAGTTGTGTGTGTGTTGGTTTTTGAATTGCAAGCACAGCTTTAAACCGGAATCTGATACGACGACTTGAGACAACACAGCAGACTAACTGCTGCAACTGATGCTGCTGCACATAGCAACAACAAACAATCTCTAGAGCACGTTATTATAATGCCATAAAATTTTTTAAATAAACTCTGCAGTTAGTCTAGTAGAGATATAATGACGTGAATATTGTTTATTTTTATATTGTGTTTGGAAAAGGAATTGACACTTGCAAATGCTACTATGCTACTATGAAAAAACCATACATTGTTATGAAATTCTTGGAATTTTACAAATCCAACCACAAAACGAAGCCAGTGTAAACCATTTCAATTTGCAATTGGAAATCCAAAACGTATAAAAAACAAAAAAAAAAAAAAAAAATACCAACACGCTTTTATCTCGAAAATAAAAACCCCATAATGAAATTCTTTTAATCCACCATACCACACCAAGTTGCATGACGTTTATGTATTCCTTTCTCAATACGAAAAAAACTCTTCCGAAAAAAAAAGAGAGAAAAAAAATCTCAACAATACTAGCCTCCACTCTTTAAACTAGTCTAGTTTAGTTTAGCCTAGCTGGCTACTAGAGTTTCTTTGTGCTTTTAAAGTAAGTAATTGCGGTTACATTCATTTTTATTTTCTTGATTCATTTTATGATTGACTGACTGTGACTGTGTAAGCTGTTTGGTATGTGCATTATTTTATTTGCTACTGCCTGCCAGCTCTCATTGTAAAAAAGCAGAAGAAAGAAAAAAAAAATTCACCACTTCTGTTAAACTATTTGAAAAATGTCAGAAGAGAAAGGATTTTTGTTTTATGACAGAAAGAAAGCCAGTTATGAAAATTAGACATAATAATTACTGGTTTTATTTTCATTTCATGGGAGACAACACGACCACATTGCTTTTTATATATGCTTGTCTACTAAAATTGTGAGTGGTGGTGTGTTGGCTGGCTCCTCTTGCTATAATACGACATTTTTCTGTTTCTCCAAAGACTTTAAAAAAAAATTTATATGACAAGTGGTGCTGCTAGTGATTCAAATTAATTAATGTCATAGTAAATGGGGGGAAAACCTAAAACAAAGTAATAAAATCTAGCTGTTTTTGGAAATAAAATATCTTAAAAACTAATTAAAAATTAATGCATTAGTTTAAAGTTTGCTTTAAATGTTGCTAAAACATGTCACAAAGTAAAGTAATTGACTAGCATTACCTCTAAACCATTAGCATTACATAAGCATTACTTATGTTTATGTTACAATATCCAAACAATTGCCTTAAATATAAATTCTTTTGATATTTTTATGATATACCTACTTAGCATTACGTTATATTTTGTTAAAAATTCTTTAACTGAATTTTAATTTGTCATTGAATATACGTTTCTATGGTAATACTGTGTTATGAATAGCTTAAATTCATGAATTGTGTTTAAATTGTTATAACTCACAGACAATTTTAAGAATTTCATACAAATCTAATAGGCATTCCTTAAGCCTTGCTAACAATACGTATAATATTGTCCAATAATCTGAAATATCAGAAAATTTTAAGCATTATAAGGAATTGCTTACGAAATTACAAAATATTTACAATAAAGTGCGTGCAAAATTAAATATTTTAGCATTTAATTACATAAATATCAAGAGCATTATTTAAGCATTGCCATAATTTAGTTAAATTTCAATTTGTTTTTATTAAATTTATCTATCATCCATTAATTATTTTAAAAATATGAACTGAACTCTGTGTAACGTAATTCAAATGAAAGCACTAAAAATAGAATGAATAAAATCGTGCTGTAAGTCGTGTGGTGTGATGGTGTTACTATGTGGCATATGTTGTACTTCCGCAACGAATTCTATTAGAAATACAAAAAAAGGGTATGAAAAAAAACAGCAGCAGTAGTACTTCCTGTATGTGACATTTTCTATTGGCCTCTTGTTGTAGCATTTACCAAATACACTTACATTTACAGTTGAAGGAGTAAAGGGAACACGTATTAGAAAACATATTTGCTACAGCGTATTTGCTGGCTTTTATTAACTGTCAGTAGACATATTTTATTGTACATTATATTTGCTAAACTTAATACAAAAAAAAAGCATTTAAATTGCTTTACAGTCGATTCCCTTATTAAATTTGCATAAATTTTTGCAGGAAATACAAAAAACTTACTTTTCCCTTAAGGCTTTTTGTCTCATGGTATTTAATTATTTTTAATTTAAGCCATATTAAGCTAATAGAGAATAGTAAACTATAGTATAATGAAGCCATAATGAAAAATTCTTAGAGGCATTGCAATTAAATCTTCAGCATTACATAAGCATTACTTAATTACTTTAAGCATCTGTAAAACAGTGTATTATGCTTATTTATTCAAAAATTGTTAGTGGCATTAACTTGAAATCATCAGCATTACTAAGCCATTACTTAATATTTTAAATAAACCTTAAATAACACTTGTTAGAATTTAAATCCGTTATATATACATAATTTTTAATAAGAAATAGAAAATATTGTTAGCATTGACTAAGCATTATTTGCTTAAACTATTGAAAATTAAGAAGAAAAAAGTATTAAAAACCAAGAAAAGATGTGTAAAAAATTTTTTTGGTTGACAAATCAATATCTTTACCATCTTTTAGACCGGTTTTTAAACATATTTTTTATATTTGATAATTACCAATCTTAATCGACCACAAAGGCCAGGGGCACAAAAAGAAAAGAGCTATCAATAGGCACGTGCTTGCCATAAAACAAAAGAAACGAAGAAAAAATGTTTAAATAGCTTTGAAAAGAGGTCTGTCTACACATGGTAACATAGCATGTGATATTTGAGCTTAAAAAATATTTGGCTACGCATAAATTTAAAATAAATATTTAAACAATTGTAGTTTATTCTTCGCATTTTTCTCTTTCTTTTGTTTTATTTTCTTTGTTTGCTTTAAAACTTTTTTTACTTGGTAGTTGAAAGCATTATTAAATTTTGTTTTAAATTGGAATATTAAGTCTCAGATCTCAGAGCATAATCTCTTGTATCTGTAGCTTTGTGTATATGGCCAGCCAAATAAATCCCCAAATGTATTTAGACAGTTTATTTACAAAAATGAATGATTGTTGGCTGTATATTCCATGTACTGTACATTTACAATTATAAGCTTTTTCCATAATATTTGTTTAATGTGCAATTTACACATGTTATTACATATAATTATATGGCCACAGATACATCCACCACATCACCATCCATCAACAAATAGCCTAAAGGAAAATGTACAAAGAATACACTTTTTTCCCTCTTTCTCCACCGGCTTATTTGCAAAGAAGGCATTAAATTGTATTCGGAAAATATAAATTTACATGGATTTGATGTTAGAAAATCTGTAATATTAACCAGTAACAATTTAATATTACAATTAAAGCTAAGAAATGAAAAGCATTGGCCCTAGCATTTTATTATTAAAATAAAATCTAAATATTACTTTAAAATTCGAAATTTTATGAATAAGAAAAGCCCAAAACATGTGTAAATGTATGTAACAGTTTGTAATTTTTTGATTCTACCTATTCAATAAGATCAGTTTAAGGATTCTAAAAGCCAGCATTATTGAAAATCTTTAGGCATTACTTTGAAATGAGCTTAGCATTACATTTAAAATTTACAATAATAATTTAATAAATGTTGGAATTGCAAAATAAAACATAAAATTTATTAAGTATTGCCTTAAATCAATTGGAAATAATTGTAAATATTAGTTCTAATCAAAAAATCATATGAAAATCTTAACTAAATGACTGGCATTACTTTCTAATTAACTTGGCATTACTTTACAACTAAGCATTAATTATTAAATTAAATCTTAAACAACTAATGGTAATGCTTTAATAATATCTCATCACTTTTCCTAATATTTTATAGCATTCTAATATCTAAATTTGTTTATAATTTATTTATTGCCAGGCATAATTGATAAAACATAATTACCACATGTAATCGGCATAGTTTCAAACTGTTTAATACGCGATTATTTATTAAAATTTATTTTTCATTTGGATTAATTCTCATTATAAACAAATTAATTTTATTTAAAATAATTTTTTTTTTTTTGGTTGCTGTTCTCTATTGTGAAATTCTTTTCTGATGAGGAGCTTTTAAAAAGTTTTCCATTACTTTAGAAGAACAATTAAAATAAAAAATTTTGACTAAAACAGTTGCCAACAACTAATGAAATAATAAAAAAGCTAAAACAAGAAAAATTCAAATAAAATTGAAAAAAGCCCAGCCATTTGCAATGTGATGTACAGACGAATATCGCGGCTGTTGGCAAATAAAAAAACGCCCCAAATTATCGCATATCTGTAGATAAGAACATATTCATGCATATGCTTTTTTTTTCTTTGTCTTATTTTTTTTTTTGGGGGGGTTTATTGGGGTTGCTCCGTGATAGACAAGCAGGTGTAGCGGGTGCTACACAGTTAGCGGAGGCCTAGCAGTGTTTGATAATCAAGATTTCTTGTCGTAATTTTTTTTCTTTCAGTGTATTTTTTTTTGCGTAAGTTGGTTAGTTGGTTGGTGTAGGTGTGCTTTGTTACTATTATAATCTGACAGTCACATTAGTGAGTGAGTTAGTCAGTATACGACTGTAGGTGAGAAGTGGAAATGAGAGCATCTGTCGAGAGGAAAGTGTAAGTTTTTTCATTTTCATTTTTATTTTCTTGTTTATTTTTGGTTTAGTGCGCCTATATTAGATTAAAAACTATCAAATAAATATTTGCCATTATTTAGAAACATACACTGGGCGCCAAAAGTCAGTAAACGTCATTGAAATAATTAATTTTCTTAGGATAGCGAGAAAAGTAAAGGAGAATAGTTGAATAAATTTATAAAAAATAAAATACTTATAAAAACAAAATTATTGTTGTACTGCAAGTACATATTTTTATAATAGAAAATTTAAAATTATATTAGGTGTTGATTCACTTATGGCGCTTAGTGTGTATACATATATTTTGTATTGTGCGTGAGAGTAGTGCGTACTGCTTTTTTTGCTGCTGACTAGTTTTATAAGACCAGTGTTGCCTATGTGACGTGTGTGTTGTTATACAAACGTTGCTATAATTACCCAGAAAGCCTATGGCAACACACGCTTGTATATTTTGGTTGGTGCGTTGGTCTATAGTAGACAGTTTTGTCGTTTTCTTATTTAAGAATTTCTAAATGTATGTTAAAAGTTTAATTTATTTATAACACCAAAAAGAAA
This sequence comes from Sarcophaga peregrina, assembly GCA_014635995.1. Taxonomy (NCBI): domain Eukaryota; kingdom Metazoa; phylum Arthropoda; class Insecta; order Diptera; family Sarcophagidae; genus Sarcophaga; species Sarcophaga peregrina. Next base: position 51,522,951 of record CM025790.1, on the reverse strand, counting down.
ACAAAAAAAAACCAGAATTTTTTTAATAGAAATAGAAAACTCTGCGTTAATTTTAAATGTAACGAATGCAGCATATTTTGTTTAAATGTTAATTAAAATTAAATTTAAATTCGACAAAAATTAAAGAAAAAGCAAATATTCAAATCAGCTGTAAATAAATTTAAAAATTACGCATACATCCTTATATCTATACATACATACATAAAATAAAAAATACGAAAACCTTTATAATTTTTATATTGAATAAAAGGCCGTCCGTATACCGTGTGGCCTATTAAAATATCGAATATTCGTTTCGTTTGTATTTTTTTTTCTGCTTGTGTACTGCGGCATATAACAGTAAAATCTCTTTAGGTTAGACCTGTGATTACATACATTTCAATTCCAGCCCAGTTTTGTTGGCAGAGCCATTACTGTTATGATATTTTTTTTCGTCTTCGTTTCTATAGGCCTAATAACGACAATGCCATACAACATCAACCAAACAAACCAGCCAGCCGATATACATATTCTGTCGTCGTACTAATACTACTTGTGCAAATAATTTATAAACTATTTCGCCGTCGTTTATTTCTTCTTCTTCTATCCATCTAACCCCCAGTCTATCTGTCTTGTTCACTCGTTGCTGTAATATGTATGTATCTAGCTTTATAGCTTTTGTTGCTAGGCGGAAGATTTTTTTTTGTTTAATTTCTTTTTTCATTGTTAAGTGTGTCGAACGATGTCGTCTTGACGCTCAACGTTGTTTCTGTTTTTGTACACATCGTTATAACTTCTTCGGCTATCTTTTCTTTCGTTTTTAAACGTTATCGGCTCGGTTCGTTCGTTGTTGCCATTATACACATCATACCATTATAAAAATTTTGATAAAAATTTTTGTTTTCTTCTCTGGCCTAAAGCCTTATAGGGAAGGGGGTTAAATCATATTTAACTTTTAAGAACATTTTTGGGGTTAATATAGTAAAAAAAAAATTGGTATGGGTAGAAAGGCGGTTCTAAATACTACACCTGATTGTTTGAATACTTATGAAGCTTAAGGTTTTACCTTAAATATTGTGCTTCTTTAAAGAAATTATTACAAATATTTTGTTTAATTAAGCATTGCCCGGAAATTTCAAGCATATTGAGCGATCATTACATATTTATCTTGCCATAATCGATCAATGTTGTCTTTAAATGCTTAGCATTAATTGAGCATTACGTATTAATTTTTCTTTAATTAACAATCATTGTGTTTTTAAATTGTCAGCATCGAATAGCATGATTTGTAACACATTTAAATGCATTTAATTGACATGCATTGCCTGTAAGTTGTCAGCATTGAGTAAGCATTACTTATATTCCTTTAACTAAAGGTGTATAAATCATTTGTAATACCTTTAAGTGATGTAAGATTACGTATTAATTTTTCTTTAATTAGCAATCATTGTATTTTTTAATTATCAGCATTGAATGGCATGACTTGTAACACATTTAAATGCATTTAACTGACAAGCATTGCCTGTAAGTTGTCAGCATTGAGTAAGCATTACGTGGATAAATGATTTGTAGCATATTTAAAAGCATTCAATTCTACAAGCATTGATCAGACATTACTTATGCTAAAGGAGTATAGTATAAATGATTTGTAATACATTTAAATATTTTAAATTTTTTTTCCCCGGTAAAGCCTTAGAATATTATTATCATTTATAAGGATTTGTTATAGATTTTGAAATAATTTTAAAATGATTAATTTTACAATTTTTTTTTTTTGGAATTTTTAATTTTCATAAAATGCTTTTAAATGATTGATAAGGTAAGGTTTTCAGGCATAAAATATGCTATCCTCCTTAGTAGTGGAGGAAGGAGCAGAAAAGAAACAGATAGTAGCGTAGAGAGGCATTGTGATAGAGGACAAAAAATATTCTCTTTGTGATGATAATATCTTAAAAGCATAAATTTGTTGTGTGACTTTAAGTCATTGAGATTGAATTGAGCTTTTGTATTTGTCTGTTATGTGAGGATGTAGGAGGAAGGATATAAAAGGTGGGAGTGAGTGAAACAAGTCAATGCTTGAAGTTAATACAAATCGAACAAAACGGCAGCATTATTGTGTATGTATTATGTCATCCTACAGCAAAATGAATAACAAACGTCGCAGGCAAGAAAATGTCGTCATCTTATGTTAACAACATAAGGCAGACGACACCATCACTCACTACTACTATCCTACCACCTACAACCCAAACCAACTAAACACACCACTCCACTACCCCACACTATTGTAAAATTTAATCCTACTTTTTATAGATTTTCAACACACACACACATACAGTGTATAACAGAGCCTGCCACCCATTATAAAGTTCATACACTGTGTTTAAGCAATTATTCATTCCTCCGCATACGTATGTGTATTCATACGTAAGTAGGTTTGTTTTTAGTTTAAGGAGGAGGATAAAGGGGGAAATAGACAAAAACGAGCCCAGATGTAGGTATAGATAGGTTCCTCCAAGTATTATGTTTTGTTGGGCCTTTTGTGGCCCACTTTTAACAATCACTGTTACTTACTTAATGCTTGTACATATGTTTAGGCTAGGCAGTCAGTCAAGTCAGTCGATACGACTGTATGTTATTATTATAAATCATTGAAGTAGAAATATGTATGTAAAGCACAACAAAATGCATTGACTTTTAAAGCCGATTATACATACAGTGAGTGTCAAAAGAAAGTGTACATAAAAAACTATAAATTATTAAATTATTATACATATTGTACACATTCTTTTGACGCTCACTGTACATAGATTGGCATACAGAAGGAGTTTTAGAATGGAAGCAAAGAAATGCCAGAAATGGCACACATGAACCTTCTTCTACTTCCTTCTCCAACCTGCCACTCGTCTTATGTAATAATGGAAGCATATTAGGAGAAGAAAAAAAAATGTTTTTTTTTTTTGTTGTTGGTTTTACGATTTAAATTATTAAATTAAATAATATTTGCAACATTTTTTTTTATTTTTGTTGTTGTCTTTGCTATCTTTTAAATGTCATTGACCTTTTTTTTTTATGGCTTAGTTGATGGGTTATATTGTATGGGAATATAGTGGCATACCATGTTCCATAAAACCCGTGAACAGTAACTGGCAGAAACACAAAAAAAAAGTGAACACTTCTATACACAAGTGTAATATTTTTGGCGCCATTTAGACGTTTTTTTTTTTTTTTTTTCAATAAAATCGTTAAAGGGAGCCATAAATCCAAGACAAAACAAAAACGAAACATTAGGAAAATATGCTTAAAAATTACATAAAATGGTGAAGGGTGAAGGGTAAAGGGGGTGTTGCTACATAGGAAAGGCAAATGGAAATAGTTTTTATTTTATTTCAAATTTAAAAATAAGAATTTAAATTTTAATTTGAATTTCTTTTAATAATTTCCCTTTCTCTCTTGGTCTCTTTCTCATTGCAGAAGAAGAAATCGATGTTGTCTCCATTAACGACAAAAAACTACCCACAAATCCTTCCGATAAGGATCGTCGTGCTTTACAAACAAAAGTTGCTCACAAGTTTAATGCAGCACGCATTGTTAAAAATCCCAATGGTATACGTACGATACCAGCACGTCGCGGTTCCTATGAATTACCCTATACACCGGCCAGCAGTAGTCCGGTTAAATCGGTTAATAATTCACGTTTCCCATCGCCGGCTGCAACGCCCTATCAAAATCAATACACCACCAAATATGTCCAACAACAACAACAACAAATGATGACCGTTGTCGTAACCGATTCGGCAACCGGTTTACCGGTTAACATTGTAAGTACACCGTCGTCCGCGTCAGCGGCGGCTGATAAATCGCGTAAACGTCTAATAGGCAACATTATAAATGGCGGTTCAAGTAATCTGATTGCTGCAAGCGAATTAAGCACTTCCCTAAACTCGGTGGTCAGCATGCCGCCCACTAAGAAACATCGCGGCAAAAAAACCAAACATTTGGTTACGGCCGTACAACTATCGAATGGTGTTTTGAAACGCCATTATAGTGTCGATGAGACAGCCGATACCATTGAGAAGCGTAATCTACACAATGACATGGAACGTCAACGGCGTATTGGTTTGAAGAATCTTTTCGAAGCGTTGAAAAAACAAATACCCAGCATTAAGGATAAGGAACGTGCACCGAAAGTCAATATTTTACGTGAGGCTGCCAAACTGTGTGAGGCTTTGACACGCGAGGATCAGCAGTTGCTTGAACAGAAAGCAAAACTTAAAGACGAGTTGAGACGCAATCAAGAAATATTGGCTCAATTGAAAGCAGCAAATCAACAAGCCGATTGATAAAGTCATCGTTGCCCGTTGTCATTTTAAGTTCAAGGTTTGAATTTACCCCAGGGTAAGCAGAAGCTTCCTTTTGCTTTTAAAGCGTCCGGTACGTTTTTGGCAAAATAGCGAGAAGGAAATGTTTCGTCGATTTCACTTTAAACACAAAAGAAAGAAAACTTTTTTCATGTACTATTTTGTTATGTTATGTTATGTAGCAGGAGTTGAAAGTGAGTGTATATTATATAAGGATACGCATTAATTTTCTAATTTTCTAATTTTTTTTTTTCAACTTGGTTCTGAATTTGAAATGTTAAATTGAGTTTATAATTTTTTAATTTTTTTTCAACTATTTTTATAGATTTTAAGTGAATATTTATTTTTAATTTTAATATTGGAATATTAACTTTTTTTTTTTTGCGCCGTTTTTTGACCTTTTTTTTTTGACTTTTTTCATTTTTTTTTTTCTTAAATAATAACTTTACATAAATATTTTTTAATAATAATTTTGTGATAAATTTAATAGGAAAAATAAAACAAAACAAAACAAAAAGAAAAGAAAAGAAAATACAATGAAAACTTAACAATGCAAAAAAAAACACAAACATATTACCCCTACACCCTACACTTTTTATGTAAATAAATATTTGTAACAACAACAACAACAGTAAGAACATAAAACATTAACGAAAAGGAAATCTTTGAAATACAAAAATAAATTTAAAACAAAATTTTTACTTTTTTTGTGTTGGATTTTGTATATGAAAAATGAAATTTGAAATCAATTTTGAAATATGATTGTGAGATGCCTTTATATAGAATTCAAAAGCCAATAGACAAATAATTTCTATTATTAAGCTTTACAAATAAGCAACAAAAAAAAAAAAAAAAAAAATGGAAAGTTTTAAAAATTATTTAAAAAAACAGAAAAAAAAAATAAAAATTGCTTCAAAACAGGAATTGACCTTAGGGAACCCAAAGCAAGCTAGTGACAAAGCGTATTGAACGGCTAGCAAAAAGGAAAAAAAAAATGCAGTGAAAGTGTTTCATACAGAATTATTTATAAAATAAGTATGTAAACAGAGAGAAACAGATAACAGATAACAGAGAGACAAAGCTAATGCTAAAGCTTATCAGCACCACTACTACTTGGCATTACAGAGTAGCATTGAGAAAATTAATTGATTGTTTATTTTACTATAGAATTGGATTTTTTGAAGAAAATTTTGTTATTTGCTTTTAAAATAGAAGAAAATTATACAAAAAAAAATCACAAAAATAAAAAATAAATTTTTATTTTAAATTTTTTATAAACCTTAACTACCCCCCTACCCCCGCTGTGCTTTACAGCATTTGAACTATTTTTTTTCCTTTCATTTTCAATTTTATTTTATTTTTATTTTTTCTTTAACTATTGATTGAATTGGATGAATTGACTTTTTGAATAAAATTAATATTTTTAAATAAATATTATATTAAAAAAAACTTTTTGTATATACATACATATATATATATATATTCATAAATATATATATTATTTTTTTAAATAAAAAAATAAACTTTTTATTTTTATTTAGTAGGAATATAGGAATATTTTTTTTTTTTTTTTTTTTGACAAACATTTTAGGTTTGATGTCTTTAGCGAAAAATAAAATAAAATAAAAAAAAGTGCAACTTTACTACACAACAAAACCTAGCCTTCTTTTAAAAATTTTTTTTATTACTTGATTTAGATTTTTTAAGTTACTTTTTTTTTTTAATTCATAGAAATTTAAGCATAGAAAAAACGAGGCTTGGGTAACACCCAGCTGATTAACTGTCGATGTTTTTTGCTAAGTTTTTTTTTTTAATTTTAATTTTAAAAATTTAAAAAAAATATTTTTTTTTGTTTCTTTTTCATATACATACATACAATACAATAAATACATATTTTATACTTACATTTTATATACATAAATATTAAATAATTATAAATAAAAATAATAATAATAATAATAATTAATTAAAAAAAAATTAAAATTAAAATAAGTTGTTAAGCTACAATTAAAAAACGTAAAACAGACCGGACACTAAACAAGTCTAATTTTGAAAAGAATATATATTGAAAGGATTTTACAAAAATACATTAGTTTTTAATTAAATAAATTTCCTTTTTTTTTTTTTTTTTTTTGAAACAAAAAGTGAATTATTTATAATAACAGAAAAGAAAAACAAAAAAAAAAAAAAAAAGGAAAGGAAATTTAAAGGCTTTTTAAATGGCTCTAGTATATTTTTGCTTTTTTTTTATTTTTTTAATAAAATTAAAAATAATATACTAAATATAGGTATATGTATACAATACTTATACATATATACATACGATGTAAATAATAATAAGCATTTATTTTTTTAAAACTAAAACTTTTTAAAGCTTAAAATAATTTTGAAGAAATATTGAAAAATTTAAAAAAAATGTAAAAATAATTTTTTTTTTGTATTTTTTTTAATAAAAACAAAAAAAAAAAACAAATAAATTAGTAATAAAAATAATAACGACCTTAACACTGTACATAGAAATCTCGGTTAAAATTTCCTAATAGAAATTCTAAATAAGTCAAAAATTAAAAAAAAAAAAAACTAAATTATTTTTGTTACAAATTGCAACCAAAAAATACAACCTTTATATATATACATACATATAGTATATATATGTATATAAACTATAGAACAACAATATATAGAAATATTTATAAAACAATCCTCGCACTTTTTTTTATATAATTTTTATTTTTACCATATTTATACAAAGAAAAACAAAAAAAAAAATAAATTAAAAAGAAACCAATCAATATTCCACTTAAACAAATAGTAACAAAAACAAAAAAAAAAACAAAAAACTATCCTTAAAAACAAATGAATTCAAATTATAAACATAAGAAGAAGAAAATTTCAAATGAATTGATAATACACAAAAACAACCTTTAAACTTACCTCTAAAAAGAAATATGCAAAGAAATAAGCAAAAAAAAAGCAAAAAAAAAAATGTTAAAAAAAAATATAAAAATAAAGAAGATTTTCTTTTTTATAATTTAATAACTAATTTTATTATTTTTATTATATTATACACCTAAAAAACATAACCTTAAAAAAAAAACAAAACAAGAAACATGATAACTACTTTGTTAAATATTATTATTTCTTAACTATATATAAATATAAAAATAAAATAAAAAAATTTAAATTAAAAAAATAAACATTTTATTGTTAAACTTATTATTATTATTATTTTTTTTTTTATTTAAAATAATTTAATTTACTTAAACAATAAATATATATGCTTAAAGAAGAAACTTTTTTGAATTATTTATTAATTATAAAACAAAAAAAACACGCTTGATTTGTTTAATTTTTTTTTTTTGTTTTCAATAAATTCATAACTGGAATCAGCCAACAAACCCCTCCTCCCCCCAAGTAACAATACTGTAATAAAAAAATAAAAAATAAAAGAAATTTTATCGTTATAAAGACTGTTCGAATCCAAAACAATTACAAAATAAATCCATAGACCATAAATACAATACCATAGTTTTAATTATACAAAAACAACAAACATACATAATTTAAAATTTATTTTTTATTTTTTTTTGTATCAACTACCGTAACCTAACCTAACATAACCTAAATTAAATTGAAGGAAATAGAAAATTTTTTACGTTATTTTTTCTCCTTTTTTTTTGTTTAATTTGATTTTATTCAAAATAAACTTTTTTTAAATAATATATACAGCAACTTTTTTTATATACTTTATAAAAATAAAAATTAAAAAAATATTTAAAAAAAATATGTAAAAATATATACAAGAAATTTTATTTATTTAAAAGAAATAATATATACTTATACATATATATATATATATATATAAACTATTATTAAAAATAAATAAATAATAAAAATAAAAGAAAAATTTATGAAAAAACAAAAAACAAAATAAAACATAAATAAATTTGAAATTGTTGTTAAATAATTACTTTTACTATACATAAATACATATACTATATATATATAAATATACATAAAAATAAATGCAACTGCTAAAAAAAAAATATTAATAAAAATAATAATAAAAACATCCATATACATATGTATACATATGTATGTATGAAACTTATAAAAAAAAGAAACAAAAACAAAAAAAATTTAAATGAAATGAATGATTTGAAAAGAAAGAATGCAAAAAAAAATAAAAAATAAAAATCTTTAAAACATGAATAAAAACAAAATGAATTTTTGAAATTACAAAAATAAAATTGAAATTGAGTTATTATTTCGTATCATTCTACCAGAGATGGCATCTTCATAAAGGCTATAAAGCAAACGTCCGGACAAAGAGAATATAATAAAACACCCAGAGGAAAATTGTTAGTAACTTATTAAAGTATGTTTATGTAGTGGAAAGACTGGACGACAGCATATTTAACTTGAAAAATATTCTTCCAAAAATGGAAATCATTTCTTATTGTTTATTAGTGAATTTCATTAGGAAACAATAAATTCTACTGTAATTTTTCTTTGAGTGTATAATTGATATACAAAAAAAATTTCAAAGAACCTGCTTCACTGAAAGCTTACATACAACTGAAGGCATATTTATGCCCTTTCTAACGATTATTATTGATGTTCGTGCCCTATATGTGTAAAAAGCCGAAGATAATATTCCCCTGAGGGACATATGCGGGGAATGTACAATAAAGTTATTGCAATAAATCTGAAATTAACATTTCAGAAGAGAACGTATAAACGAACGATAACCTAATATGTTTGTCAGCCGAAACTTAACTGTTGAAAAGGACACTTTTTCGCTCAGTTTAAGCTTCGTTGCTTTCTTGTTAGTTTATTACACACACACACAAAAACATACATACATACATATATGTATGAAATAAAGCATACCCACGCAGATGATTCTCTTTAAACAGAGGTCGGCACAAAGAGGACATGATAAAAATGTATGTGCGTATTTGTGAGAGGCATGTGTATAGACCAGAGGAAAATTGTTAGTAATATTTTCAAGTATAATCTAACCTGTTTATGTAGTAGAAAATGGAAAATGTACAGCGCCAAATCCCTAAAGACTGGGTATTTAACTTGACAAATATTCTTCCAAAAATGGAGATCATTTCTTATTGTTTATTAGTGAATTTCATTAGGAAACAGTAAATCCTACTGTAATTTTTCTTTGGGTGTATAATTGATATAAAAAAAAAATTCAAATAGAAGCGACAATAACCTGCTTCACTGAAAGCTTACATACAACTGAATGCATTTTTATACCCTTTTTAACGAACATTGTTGATGTTCGTGTCCAATGTGTGTAAAATGCCGATAATATTCCCCTGAGAGACATATGCGGAGAATGTACAATAAATTTATTGTAATAAACTTGAAATTAACATTTCAGAAGAGAGCGAGCGAACGAACGAACGATAACCTTTAATGGTGGCTAAAATAGAAACTGTTTGCCAGTCAAAACTTGATAACTGAATAAACGGAACACTATTTTTCGACCCGTTTTCGCTTGGTTGCTTTCTCGTTAGTTTATTACAAACAACAAATACCTACATAGGCCCATAAAAGTAAACACACGATTAAAAGTAATCCTGCGTTGGTATGCGTCTATGCATTCAATGCGTTTCTTCTGTAACTTGTCACAAACAACTACACTGATTCTACTTTTTCGGTAAACGTCTGTAATGCAAGCACGCATGAAACGGATCGTATGTACTTTCGGCTTCAAATTACACAAATTTCTGAATCAATGTAAAAGGCCGTCTTAAAATCGAGGAAAGTTGTGAGACGAAAACGAATTAATTAAAATATTTCTGAAATTTGATAACCGTATGTATACTTTTGTGGCTGAGTGTATATGAGATAAGAAATACGCATAGAGATAATTCTCTATAAACCAGAAATTGTTAACGTAACACTTCATTCACAGATAAGATTTGAAAACAGTTTAGGTTAGGTGAAATGAAAGAAGATAGTCGCCTACAAAGAAATGGTATCCATAACTCCAGCCCTGTGACGGTATTGCATTATTATTATTGCTGTCGTGAAGAGGTGTCCTACAATCTATTGTACTCCCGCCGTCTAACTTTAGAGGTTATGGTAGTTACCAGTCAAGATTATTGACCTAGTTTCTAACACCACTTATGTTGTGTGCGTTAATTTTATACATGAGTGGCGGGACCTACAGTTTAAAGAGTTTTTGCCAGAAATCTGCTGAGAGAAAATAGCCGAAGAAATACTTTTTGTTTTCTGTTTTAATGTCTGGCCTGGGTCTCGAACCCTGGCTTTACGTCTAATAAGACAACGCACTACCTACAGCCTATTGCCATGACTGTTCTTTGGCAACGAGAAAAAATTCCTTGTCGAGTATCTGATGTTTACAGTGCCTTGTCTGAACTCCGATTACTAGACTTTAGGTTATTCCTGAATTGTTTGCTGGATAACTCAAATCTCTTTCTGTTGCAATTTCTATTGCCGATTAAACCCGTTTAATTTGAGGAGAGCATTTGCCTCTCACACTGCACAGAAGTGCTCAAGGTTCGCAAGCCCAGAAAGTAATTTTATTCTTTCTATTTAGCTGGTTTAGCTTCTCCAGATTAAACCTAGATTTAACTCTTCTTGCCGATTAAACCCATTTGATCTGAGGAGAGCATTGGCCTCTCTCACTACACAGAAGCGGTCAGGGTTCGTAAGCTCAGAAGGTAATTTTATTCTTCCTATTTAGATGGTTTAGATTCTTCAGATTAAACCCATTAAACCCCTCTTGACGAGTAAACCAATTTGATCTGAGGAGAGCACTTGTCTCTCTTTACCTTTCACACATAGAAGGGTTCTAGGTTCGCAAGCTCAGAAGGTAATTTCATTCTGCCTCCTTAGCTGGTTTAGATTCTTCAGTTTAAACCTAGATTTAACCCCCCTTGCCGATTAAACCCATTTGGTCTGAGGAGAGCCCTTGGATCTCAGGTTTCAGGGCTCGCAAACTCAAAGAGTAATTTCATTCAACCTATCTACCTGGTCCAGCTTCTTCAGACAGTCGAATAGCATTTACGATTTAACATCATAGGAGTCTAGTACCTGATAAGCAGATATAATTCCTATCCCTCGTGCTCTAATTGACACAAGTTTCGAAGGTGTAGACTTTCCCGCTTGAAAACGGCCAAACCAAAAACATTGTTGCAAATGTAATGCATACGACTAGAGAAATGGAAGAAAAGGGAGAATCGTCTAGGCAATTTTCGATATAGTAGTTGACTTCTAAATCGGTGCCATAGTGTAGTAGGCAGTGTTCTGACTTATTAGTATAGAAATATGGAAAATCGACTCCCTTAGCAAATTTCTGGCTACAATTTCGAAAGTAAATAAAATTGCAACGACAAATTTCTCAAACAAAACCTGTCATTCGAAATCGACTTCCAACTGGAGGTCCCACACATACATAACAAAAGCGGTGTGAGAAACTAGGTCGCAAACCGGGCTGAAGGGTCATGACTAATTTTGTCTGTAAGCACGTATCCTTTAAATAACTATCTCCAGATTGGTTGCAGCATTGACGCTTTGCATTTCGTGTGCTAACATACACGGAATTATTTTTTCTTGAAACTCGCGCAATAATAAATGAACATTGAACATAAAAACAGGAATTGATATGGATGTGGACCTCAGAATCTCGTCTGATACATTCTGGAAGATAGGTACCCAAAACAAAGTGATAGAAAAGAGTTCTAACCTATACTTAGTAGAGATAGAAACCATCACAACTAAAGCAAATGCGAATAGAAATACAAGAGGGATATAAGAAAGTCATTGGAATAATCCTTAAACATTATTCCTGAGAAAGATATGAATCCGCCGCGTATATCAAAATTCATGTTCTTGACGTAGTTTTTCTTTCGGCTGCATTATAATAGCAAACTTTTACTAGGATGAATAAATTTGAAAGAACCCTAAAGCAGAATATTGAACAACAATAACAAATGTTAGTCGTGTGTTGAGGCCCAGGTTCAAGCCACAGGTCAGACATTAAAGCGAAATATGAAGAAAGATTTCTGCGGCGACTTTCTCTCAGCGGATACATCTGGCAAAAGGTCTGAGAGTAAATAAAAGTGCAATGAAAAGTTTCTCAAAAAAATTCTGTCGCTTTCGCCGTGCTTGTATATGGGGTATGGTAAGCTAGGTCGCAATCCTAGCTGAACGGTTGTAATGACGAATTATGTAAGAAGACTATACTATTGTGGAAGACCTTAAGCTCTCTCCAAACCAGTAATGAAAAGAAAAAGTTGCTTTTAAAATTCAATAATTTGTTTTAAAAATTTGTTCCAATTATTTGCGGTGGCGTTCCATATTTTCCAAACCAATTTCCATTATAAATTGTATCCCAGAAAAAAAAACTGGGTCAAAAAAGTTGTGGTTTTTGTTTGGTGATTCATAAATTTATTAAAACTACCAATTAATTAAGACTGAATTTGAAAAAAAAAATTTAAAAACAAAAAAAAAAGCCATGACAAGTGAATTCGTTTAGAATATGAGATTGGATTTGGCTATTTGAGTTTACCTTGTTGTGATTGTTTTTTGTTTTCTATCAAAACCGAGGGTGGTTATTTCGATTGCCCATCGAAGCATTTAATAAGATAATTATCCATTTGAGTAATTTGCGAATAAAATTTAATTATTTTAACTCACTGCGTATGATAAACGCAGAAAATAAAATTGAAAACAAAAAGAAAAACTTTTTAACGCACAAAAAACCAAAATTAATACGTGTGACTGTTGGTCTCATGTAGAAAGGCCCTAACCTCCATTTTGATAAAATCGCCTTAAGTTTTTGTAAGGAGACGTATTTGTGTGAAATGCATTGAAATCAGAAAAAAAACATCAATTTCGAAAAAAGTGTGAGTTAGGGCCTTTCTACTTGAGACCAATAATACATGTATGTGTATAAATGAATATCGATTTGTTTGTTTGCTAGCAAAAGATACTCTTACTTCCCTGCTAATCCTATAATCTTATTGAAATTCTCATTCAGTTTCTTTGATATTCTACACAAGGTTTCAAGCTACGGTTCATATTTCTTTAGGTTGCTAATGCCGATTGCTATACTAAGTTCGAGGGCGAAGTAGTAGCTATGAAATGTTTTGCATTTGGTCCTAAGGATGGAGTAATAATAATTAACTTGTAAGTAGAGTGATCGATTATTAGACGAAACAAAATATGGGAAAATATTTCTTCGATAACTTTCTCTTCTTAACAGATTTCTGGCAAAAAACTCGTGAGAATAAAATAAACTTGCCAGGAAAAGTTTCCCAGAAATCTGTCGTCCGAAGATGATTATAAAATATAGGTCCCGCCACCCATAAATCAAAATAAGACACACCATATAAATGGTGTAAGAAGTCTGGTTGGGAAAGGTCGTAGTTTAGTAGGTAGTGTCTTGGCTTATTAGACTGAAGGCCTGAGTTCAAACTCCTAGTTAGACATTAAAACTTAAAATATGAAAAAAATTTCTTCGGCGACTTCTTCTCAGCAGATTTCTGACAAAAACTCAAAGAGTAAATAAAATTGCTTCATAAAAAATCTGTCGTTTAAAGTCGACTTTAAACTGTAGGTCCCGCCCGCCACTCATGTATAAAAATTAATGCACACAACATAAATGGTGTGAGAACCTAGGTCGTAATCCTGACTGAATGGTTCTAATAACCAATTATTATGTTATGTAGAAGCCAGGTTGTTTTGATATATCCAAAACAAAAGGTTGGAGAAGAGTTTTATCCGCTTTTTAACTTGCCTTTCGTTGGAAGAACCGCAAAAAAAACTTCGATGATAATTCAAACGCACACAAAGATAGGAAGAGTCTAATAAAAGAATCGAGCTTGAAGAGAATCTAGATTTCTCTACTTAGCCAAGTCAACATATGCCAATGCAGAAGATGTTATTAAAGCGCAAGAGAACATAGACAAAAATACTCATAAGCATTCAAAGATCGTATGCATATCTGCTTCAATTTATCTCATTAAATATAAAAAGATAGTCTTCATCCCGATGATCTTTTCAAAGGAGTTTCGAAGAACATTGTTAGCAGACGCCTGTTCTAAATTTTTCTTTATGGGACTACTAACTCTGCTTCTCCTTGGCACGGCATAGGAAAGTCATAATGGATCTACTGACCTCCTCAGTGAGTATCAGAGAACAGCAATGAGTATTCATAACGATGAGTAGATTCGAATCATATTTATAATTTATGATACTTATACGAATTCATACTTTTTTTAATATTATACTCACACTACTCATATCCAAAGTTTGAAATACTCATCGTACTCATACTTAACAATACGCATGGCGTTATTCATTTCGGCACTCCATGATTCAAAATAAATATGATTCGAGTATGAACATCAAAATAGTCGCTAAAAGGTTGTGTGTTTACTTTGCTTCGAATCACTCGAATTATTTATGAGTATTATAAGTATTTTTCTAAACTTATGAATCTGAATGGGTAGGCGTATGAATCAAATATATTTCAAATGTTATGTTTGTTTAACGTCAACGTTGTATTCATACTCATTGTATCTTGTACTTATAAATTAATATTGAAGCGCATAAGAATGAATCAGAGTACATAGTTTAATTTTAATACTGATAAGTTACTCATGAGTACTTATGAGTATCGAAAGAACGATTCATTGCTACTCTCTGGTAAATATCTGTTAGAGCAAGATTCTCTACAAATTAGGGAGAATTTGCAATTGCCGCATACCAATTGAATACGAGTAATTCATTTATGCAAGTGGTGTGAATGGAAAAAAAGATTGGCTTGAATGTTTAGGCGTGGCACCGCCCAAGCGGAACTCAATTTTTATAAATAAACAACAATCCTACAATAAAAAATCTCTTTAGTTTTAATCCCTTAGAGTCTAACGAAAAGCTGGATGGTCTCTCATCATCCAATAAAATTATTATCACTTTATATGGAGTGCGTCTATTATTTAATCGCATAGGAATAAAAAGTTTTTCAACTTACCGCACATTTGTAATGCAAAGCTGGATTAGTATGTAGATAAGTAGGAAGTAGAGTTGTTTTGAGATGTTGTAAATTGAATGATGATAGCGAAGCACGACAGGTTTAGTCCACACTTAATTAATATTTGTAAAGTTGTGCTAAAATAAAACAAACAAAAAATAAAAATAAATTAAAAACGTTAATAAAAATAATAATTTTAACGTATTATTAGAGCACAGCTTAATAATGACAATAAAAATTAAAAAAAAGAAAATATTTTTATACATAATTGACAATGAGTCATTTCACAGAGAAACTACAAATGAATCCAAAGTGTGTGTATCGTACGTATCTACGTATGTATTCTGTAAGAATTTCAATTTTATTTTATTTTTTATTAAAAAAATATTCAAAGTCCAGAGATTAATATTCATTTAATGTGCAAATGATTTTAAAAAGTTTCCAGGAAAGCATTTAAAAACAACAAATACACTCCGAATAAATTGTCTTCTTTGGCCAAACAAAATCTGAGTCATATGTGTGCCAAAATTCTTAAATTCAATACGATTTTTAATGTGGTAAAATGCTTGGCTTGTTCTTAAATATACGCAAGAGTCTTCAAGAGTTGTTTTCCTCAAGCATAGCATCATCATCATCATTCCAAATAGGTTAATTCAAGTTCAATTATATTCCAAATTGGTAAAGTGCTAATAAACAGCTGGGAGACAGACGCATTTTAGGAAATGCTTTATTCTTTATAGTCAGTTATGGACTCAACTATAATTGCATACATATGTACATATCGTTGGTCTCATGTAGAAAGGCCCTAGCTTGCATTTTGATAAAATCGCCTTAAATTTTTGTAAGGAGATGTATTTGTGTTAATTGCATTGGAATAAGAAAAAAAATCAATTTCGAAAAAAGTGTGAGTTAGGGCGTTTCTACATGAGACCAACGATATACACACACATACATACATAATCTGCCTTTACAACCGTTTAGTCAGGGTTACCACTGATATTAAGTGTTTGGAGGGACCTACAGTTTAAAATTGACTTTGAACGACAGATTTTTGTGAAATGTTTTCAAGGCAATTTTTTATTTACTCTCAGCATTTCGTTGAAGATATCTGATCTGGGGGTTTGATACGTGGTCTCAGGTCTAATAAGCTAACACACTACCTACTAGACTACGGCGATTTCAACTACAATGACAACGATATCTTATGTATCCGTTCTCGAGTCAAAAAGTCCATTTTCAGTTAGCAAACTTAATCCTGAATCTGCCACCGAAGGGGCTGAAATGATATTTTGAATTGCATTTGGGTTACTGTTCACAGCGGGAGCACACTCGTCACACTCATTGCATCAGTGTGAAAAGTTATTAAACCCGTCAGTGCCTCTAATGGTGGTATTGTTGGGCGTGACAAGAAAACTTTCTGGATTTTGGTCATAGGATATGAACATGATAATGGAGTCCCTATGCCATCAGATGTACGATATGGATCTAAACGACAGTAAGGACAGACAGTACTGCAGTAACGATTTCCAGAACTTAACTAGTCAGTCATTACAACACTTTAGCCAAGATTACAACCAAGCTTTTGCCATCTCTCATATAGTGTGTGTTTATTTTATATAGTATGAGTAGCGAGTCGTACAGTTTCAAGTCGACTCTGAACCTTAGATTTTTAAGAAACGTTTTATTTACTCTCCGAATAGTCTCACGAAATAGACGTTAAGGGCCCACTTATACGTAAGAGTTATATTCCATTCTCGGTATTTATTTCACAGTTTTAAGAAACGAAGGCACTCAAAAATGTGTCCGTTCTAGCGAACATCAGACTGAATGCTAACTCTTTAAACATAATTGACCGTAAACGTTTAACAGATTTAAATCTGTCCTATACACAGTTACAAAAGTATACATACGGTTAAAAAATTGCAAAAAAATCCGTTATCATTGAAAATCTTAATAATTGTCGAACATTTTTCTTCGACTTTAAGACGGTCTTTAGCATTGACTAAAAAAATTTCTGAAATTGGCCTGGACAGGACATACGGTTAATGAATTTCCCAAATTTATGAATGCAATGCAAAAAACCATCTTAAAAGCGAGGAAAAATGTCTGATAATTATAAAGATTTTCAACAATAACGGAGTGGTTAAAAAAAATATCTGAAATTTGTTAACCGTATGTTGTATTCTTTTATGGGCCTGTTCAGGCGTGTGCAGGCCTACAAACATTAACAAACTTCAGAAATTTTTTAACCAACATCGTCTTAAAATCGAGAAAAGTTGTAAGACAATTATAAAGATTTTCAACGAAAACGTATGTATACTTTTGCAACTGTGTGTAACTAGGTGACGAATGACGACTATCTATTTTGTCTGATTCGATGATTTATTGGCATATTTAAGCAATCATCAGATACCACAACATGTGCCCCTAAAACATGCAACATTCTCGTGTATATTTATGCACGTGATTGATTTGTATGTTGGTGGTGGGCTCTGATTTGTTCTTGTTAATGTGTGTGGACGGGGAATTCAAATTCAATTCAAATAAATTATTAATAAAATGGACATGAATTATGAAAACAACAATAAAAGCAAGACCCAAACTATTTACAATGAATTATTTAAAAACAAAACCAAAAAAAAATTATTTTGTTGGTTTTGTTTTTTTTTTTTGCAAATATTAAAAATAGAACAATAAATACAACAACAAAAAGAAAAAATTAAATTTGCTTAGAAAATCAATTGAATCTCCTCCACTACTAGAAAGAAAGAAAAAAAAATAAATTAAAAAATAAGAGAAAAAAGGTCATTGACATACACTAATACTACTTATGCACTTACATTTATACATACATACGTGTCTTGAAGAAAATAAAAAAATTTTTTTATTTAAAAATAACAAAATAATGAGAAAAAACGAAGCAAAAAAATGAAAAAAAAAATTTTTTTTTTTAAATAAAATTAAACCAATAATAAATAATAAAAAATAAAAAAAAACTACACTACATGCACGAAATAAATAAATATTCACTTTGTATGAATTGTTGTTGTATTCATTAAAATAAAAACAAAAAAATGAAAAAAATAACAAAAATTGGCTTTTAAAAATAGACAAAAAAAAACAAAAAAATGAAAATAAAATAATTTTTTTTTGTTTTTTTTTATAACAAAAAAACACCAAAAAAAAATTCAACATTCGGTTGCATTTAGATTTTAGCAGCAATAAAAACAACAAAAATTCAAACCCCAAGCAGCAACCCAACACAGAGCAAAAAACGGTTGAAACCAATTGAAACGAATTTTAAACAATTTTTTTCTTGTTAAGAAGCCAAAAATGCTTTTAGGGTCCGATAAAGACTGCAAAAAAAAAAGCCAACAACAACAACAAGAAAATACAAAGAAAATTTATTATTTTTATTTCAAATGCATGACACACCACTTTTTAGCCGGCCGGTATTTATTTTTTTTTTTGTTTCTGTATTACCATAGCACACGGAAAGGGTATACGAACGAAGGAACAGAATGCAGCGACCGAAACTTTAAAAAAAAAAAAATATTGAGCTATTGTTGGTCAAAATTTTATGAAGCTTTTCTCAGACAGCGAGTACTCAGTTGACAGAGAAAGCGTGAGGAATAATAGAGGCAATGACAACCCGCCCTGCATTTACATAGGCCCACAAAAGTATACATACGATTAACAAATTTTACAAGTTCCTGAATCAATGCAAAAGACCGTCTTAAAATCGAGGAAAATTATCAGAGAATTATAAAGATTTTCAACGAAAATGGATTGATTAAAAAATGTCTAAAATTTAATAACCGTATGTATGTATACTTTTGTAGCTAAGTGTAAAATCATTAAACAAGGCAGTGAGTGAAGTTTTGGAGTCTGTGGTATCCTTAGTGATTTCAGAATATAAACACTCAGTTGACTGACAATTCCTGCTTTAACTGTCCTTTGGACAGAATCAGTAGACAGTCAGATTTAAAGAAATGCTTTACAACGAGTGTTAGTTCTTATATAATAAAAAAACAATGGAGTAATCTGGAAGTTGCGTACTATCTGAAAAGGAGGAATATTTCAGAACTTGGAAGAAAAGTAGGAGTTTTTGGTATCAGAAAGAAAAAATATTCAGAGTCCATTGGGGCAATTTGCGGGTGATTTCCAAACAGAAGTCTTTGCAATCGAAAGATTTGCTCAATTTGTCTTCGAATAGGAGACAAGGTATACGACTACTACCTGATAATCCTGAGGCCGCCATTCGAGGTCCTGTGTTTAAATCAACAATGGTTTGGAACTCTCTAAAGACAGTCGAGAATTAGTTATAAAGTTTAATTAACATCTGGTGGATTCCAAATTATATGAAAAATTTCGGAAATGAGAAATCAAACGAACTTGAGAAGAGAAGCCCAGATCCCTTTTGTTAAGGTGGTGGCGTAAGTTTGGAAAGGGATACTCAACGAAAAGGCGGGTAAAAAGAGACAAACCAAGAGCTTTTGAAGCAATCTAAATTTTTATTGGAAAATTATTAGAAGAGGAGATTTGACTATTAAAAAAATAATCTAAGATTGATAACCGTGAGTAACTGTAGACTCAATGTAAACTTATCTGGAAGAGTGGTTGTCTCCAGCCTAACGCATCGGAGCATATTCTTGAAACCTTTCAGATGGATGTGCATAGTATCCATCGGTGCTATGGTGGCATAATGCTAGTTTTTCTAAATTGTTTCTATAACTTGAACGACTTGCCTAGCGAATGATTGCAAGATTGAAGACGGGTACAATATTTTACTAATGTGTTGCTTTTCGATCCAAATACGATGCATTCTTACTGTATTCACAGTGATACAGTGAAGTCGATTAGATAATAAATTACAATGAAAACGATGCCTTTCACTGGCAAAATAAAAAAGAGATCCAGATGTCTTCCAAAAGAAGTTCCAGTTTTTATTCGGTTTTTTTAACCTTATTTTCCTTGCTTTCATAATCACCAGATACTTGCTATCGATCGTTTACGTTCCATTCCATTACATTATTGGACATTATAAGCCTTCAGTTTGGATTAGGGACTGATTCCTCACATTATCGATTGTGTGGAATTACTCTCAAGGTTTTTTGCTAGAAAACTACTGAGAGGGTGTTGCCAGCACAAAAAAAACAAATATTTTTCCTGTACTTATTAGTGCAGATGTCTAAGCTGTGGTTTGAACTTGGTATGTTATTGTTTAGCAAGGCAAAAAACGACTCACCAGACTATATCGATCGGTCACTCGTTTTACTGCTGAAATTTTTTGGAATGGATTTACAATCTAAAAAGTTGCTTCTGAAACTATTTAGGGACAGTCCACCACATTGGATGACTGGTGGCGTATATATAGCTCTGATGTCACAAAGCTCACTTGAGCACGCATAGAGGACGGTTGTGAACGCAGTCCCTATACTGACCAAGATCCACCAAAATCAGGGTAGCGGAAGAAGTTGGTCAGCGCAAGGGCTGCACATTTAAAGCACGACTACCCCATGATGGAAAACCTGTCCTAAAGTTTGATAAACGAAGCTATATCCTTGATATCAATAGATGATAGCCCCGTGAAACTAACAAGGAATGGGAAGCCAAATCCAAGCCATCTAACAAGAGACAGGCACTGACAAAGAAGGGGGATAACAGTCTCCGCTCCCGCAGATGATCTGCATCCAAGGCAGATGTCATTAAATGGTAGCCTCATTCTTTCCGCGTGTCTATCCATGACGCAATGGCTTGTAAGCACGGCCACAGTAGTCGAGATTAAGTCACGACCAAGACCAAGTAAATGGTTGGTACGCCTTCTATCCATCAAGGGCCAGGTAAGTCTAGCGATTGAGCAGGACTTCTCGTTGACCCAGAATAGGTTGGCGTCCCGAAAGAATTTCCGCTTAATGTCCAACTTGACCGAGGAAAGCGACATATTATATTCAATAGAAGAGGAACGCACCAGCTCCCGGAATATCACTGTACCCGGGTACCCACACCAGTGAGACACTGGTGAAGCGCCCAGACAGTGGCGACATTCCATAACAATTCTAGAGTTATTCATGAAACCCGATAGAGATCTTATCGCAGTCTGACTATCAGAAAGACCAAGCATTGACTCGTTTTGCAGATGGTCTGCATCCAAGGCAGATGTCGTTAAATGGTAGCCTCTTTCTTTTCGCGCGTCTACCCATGACGTAATGGCTTGTAAGCACGGTCACAGTAGACGAGATTACGTCACGACTAAGACCAAGTACCCGGGTACCCATACCAGTGAGACACTGGTAAAGCGCACAGAAAGAAGATCGAGATAGTGGCGATATTCCATAACAATTCTAGAGTTATACTATGGTCAGACAGACATTTTATTGAGTTAGGTTAGGTTTGGTTAGAGGACGTGCACCTGTCGGTCAAGCCAAGCACAGTACCCGGAGGTGGAAATTGACCCATTGTACATTGTCCTTAGGGGAGGAAGGAAATGGAGGATATTGGAATATAGGGAAGGGGAGGAACTCATTTTATTGAGTTAATATTCGTTTAATTGTGTACAGTATTTTATGTGTTCAGACACATAATATACGCAATTCATTTTGACAGCTGATTGATTCAACAAAATTGCTTTTATTTTGATGGAGAAAATTAATTAAAAAAAACAGTTTGTGAAAAAACGTAAAACAATACAACTCAGTGTTGTATTTAGAATTTTATATCAATATTATAAGAATTTATGAATTTATTAAGCAATAATTAATTGAGATTTTATATGAAATATTGAGATCAATAATGACGTTCATTGCGATTTACTCAATATAAGTGCATATCTGAACACAGTAGTATTTACGAAACCCGATAGAGATCTTATTGCAGCCTGACTATCAGAAAAATCCGAGATGCGAAGGGGAAATTTGAATAAAATTTGTTTTACAATTGAATTTCATATAAAGAATAGAGGAGCTTCCTCATAATATGTAAACCAATTTCAGGGGATTTATTTTAAGTAAAAACAAACTAACAAAAAAATGGTTTTAAATTGTTAAAAGTATTTGCATTCTATCCAAAGCCAAAGGAAATCCCCCTTTTATTACAACGTTACTGTCACTGGCATATAAATCAAGAAGATAAACTGCAGGCACGCGATATAAAGTTTAAAAACAGCAGCAGTGGCAGTAGCAGCAACAGAAATAAAACGAAAAATAAACACCGAAAAACTATTTTTAAATGCAATTAATTAAAATGGAATAAAATTGTACAAAATTAAAATGAAATCAAAAACAAAAACAAAAAAAAGTACTTTTCGTTTCTGAGACTTGTATGGGGGATAGGTACGGTACCATGTACTTCCTAAAAAAAAAAATCATAACGAAATCATATTGAAAATTGCATTTTTCAACAAATTAAAATGCATACAAAATTATTATTTTAATTGTAATTTTTTTTTTGTTAAAAATGGTGGAAAAAAAAGTAATTCAAATACTTTTTAAACACGAACAATTGTTTTATAAATTTTTATATTCTTTTTTTGAAATTTTTTTAATTTGTTTTGTTTGTAATTATTTGCCTTACAAAGTGCTACTTCTCGTTCATGAAATCAAATAAAACTTTTACACTTTTTTGTTTTGAGGAGGGGATATTACCCCCCCCCCCTGCCTTTTTCCACCAATATATTTTAATGTCATAATTTCATTTCAACACTTTAAATTGATTATCTTGATTCAAATAGCAATAAGCAGATTGCAAAAAAAAATTTTAAATTAAAATTAAAATTGAATTGAATTAAAAATAATAATTATTTAAATAATAAAATTAATGGTTGTTTATTTTGCATTTGCAAAAACGAACGTTAAAAAAAACCCGTCTAAATGAGAAGGTACCCTACATTAAGCTCTTTAATCGCATCTATTTTCGAATAATTAATGGGATAAACATAATTTTAAATATAATGTGGCTCAAAAATGATGTCAAAACGACTACTGGGTGGGATGATGGATATGGTGGATAAATCTCACTAAATATATCCCACTAAATACAAACTGTAGCCTAATACTATGTTCAGACATGCACTTATATTGAGAAAATCGCAATAAACGGCATTACATACATACATAATTGGCCATTACAACCATTCAGTCAGGATTACGACCTAGCTTCTCATACCACTTATGTTGTGTGCGTTAATTTTATGCATGAGTGGCGGGACCTACAGTTTAAAGTCGACTCCGAACGACAGATTTTTGAGAAGCTTTTTCATGGCAATTTTTACTCTCAGAGTCTTTGCCAGAAATCTGCTGAGAGGAAGTCGCCGAAGAAATATTTTTCGTTTTGATGTCTGACCTGGGATTCGAACCCTGGCCTTTCGTCTAATAAGCCAACACACTACCCACTAGACCACGGCGACTTTAAAATATATAATATATATATATAAACGGCATTATTGATCTTAATATTTCATATAAAATTTGAATTATTGTTCAATAAATTCATAAATTGTTATAATATTGAGTAAAATTCCAAATACAACGCTGTCATAAGTACGTTCAGTGAGCACATTACATTTTTCCAAACACTTTCTATTGATATTTGACAACTCAAATGTAAACAACGATTGTGCCATAAGGAAAAGCTTTCTTTTCTTCTCTGCTATTATTTTCCATCCTTCTGAGGAAAGCCAGTTTGCTGTCACAAGTAGTCCCTATTAATCGCAACAGCTCGGCGTTTCGGTTAATCATTAGCAATATCTTTTCCAAAGTTAAATTCTTTTCCATTTTTTTCTAAAAAAATATTTTAGGCACTAATTTTCGTGATTAAATTAAAAGCAATTTTGTGGAAGCAATCAGCTGTTTTGTTTTGTACCAGCTGTCAACTAAATTTTCGTATTTTATATGTCTGAACACTAAAAATATTGTTCTCAATAAACCAAATATTGATTTAATAAAAGTGCATGTCTGAACATAGTATAAGAAGTCCCTAATAATGGGCGATTTTTTGGTTAATATCTTTTTGGCAACACTGGTTTCAACAGCTCACGCATGTTTCGTGTTTTGTTTCACTGTCAAACATCTTCAGTTCGCTCTATTATTTAACCCTGAATCGTCTTACAAACGGACAATGCAGGCAAATCATTGAATTTTATTATGCATGCAAAATGCATGCTCTGTTAAGAAAGTTCATTGCGCGCTTGTTCCATTTTATGGTTCAGTTTAATCGACCCACTGAAGCGGCTATTCGGGCTATTGTGACTAGATTTCGCACCAAATCTACATTGTTGGACATTAAACCACCAATACGCTTACGTAGAGTGCGAACTGAAGAAAATATCGCAACTGTATCGGCCCGTGTTAATGATGACCATCAATTATCAATTCGTCGCCGTTCGCAGCAATTGGGCCTCTTTTACTCAACAACGTAGAATATTTTGCGGAAGGGTTTAGCTGTGAAGCCTTTCAAAATACAGCTGGTGCATGAAATGAATACGAACGACCTACCGCAATGGAGAATTTTAGGTGAATGGTCTCTTGGAAAGTTGGCCGAAGATCCACTTCTTTACCGAAAAATTGGGTCATTCTTGGCCCAATGGATACATAAATAAGCCGTATTTTCGATTTTGGAGTGAAGATCAGCCAAAAGCATTGCAAAAGTTATCAATGCATCCAGAAAAAGCGACAGTTTGGTGCGGTTTATGGCCTGGTGTGATCAATGGCCCGTACTTTTGCAAAGATGCTGCAAATCGTAACGTAACTATAAATAATGAGTACTACCGTGAGATGATATCCAACTTTTTTTGGTCTCAAAATGCAAAAGCTTAACTTGCATGACATGTGTTTTCAACAAGGCGGTGCCACATGTCACACAGCACGCGTAACAATGGACTTATTGAGAAGCGAGTTCGGTGAACATTTTATTTTACGTTCGGGACCGGTCAATTGGCTACCTAGGCCGTACGATTTAACGCCTTTAGACTATTTTTTGTTGGGCTTTGACATAGCTTATGTCTATACAGACAACTCCGCTTCAATTGACGCATTGGAAGACAACATTGAAGCATTTATTCGTGAGATATTGGCTGAAATGTTGGAAAGAATATGCCAAAATTAAACTAAGCGGATGGACCATTTGAGGCGTAGTCGCGGTTAATATTTGCATGAAATAATCTTCAAAACATTAAATAATATGGACCGTACAATCGATTCAAATAAAGAATTTTTCTGAATTTTAAGTATTTTGAAAAATTTTCTTATAGCTTTTAAAAATCACCCATTACAACAAGGACATTAGACTTAAAGTATGTTAGAGGGGAAACTTTCCTTAGAATGTAGTACAATGGATCAATTTGATCTCCAAATATTTTACTTGTCTCAATGCCAAGTACAAGTCCTCTAATCTAAAACTACAGGAGAATGTAAAGTCCAATATAATGTTTGGCCATCTCTGGGATCATCTTATAAATTTAACCGGATTTTGAAGGCATAGGTGCCCGTAGTCGAAGACGCAGTAGTAGCCTCGACTGTGTGACGCGTAGCGGTGTCCTATTGAAACCAAATGTTGCTAATATCCTACTCTTCAATTTTAGTGAACAAAAATTCATTAAACATGGCCCGATAACGATCGCCTATTATGCCTCTGAACCAAAATCCGTACCAAACAGTGACTCGATTTGGGTGCCTCGGTTTTTCAATGTATGCGAAAGGGTTTTCTGTGCCCCAAATGCGACAATTTAGCTTGTTTATATATCCGCCAAGATGAAAATGGGCTTCATCTGAAAAGATGAATTTTTGTTTTTGGCAAAATCTGCATCATTTGTAAATCGATCGCAGGCCCACTCAGCGAAGGGAAAACGCGTATACACAAGCATATTCGTTCAGCGGAAGTATAAAACTAATTATCTGTCAAATAAGCCATAAGCGAAGAGTTACCATTCGCGAAATAAGTACTACCGATATATTCAAATACGGTTTAGGGCGATCCCATTCTTGAATAGGATTTCTTTCTTCTTCCTAGAGGGCTCTATCAAAAGTCCGATTACTATCCATAGACTACTTCTCAAGACAGTAGGACCTCGCTTAACGCTTTTTCAGTATTGGGATTCCCATAAATTGCACGGTGTATGTGCAAATGTTTTGAATGATTCGAATCACTCGAATCATTTATGAGTACATATTATAAGTATTTTTCTAAATTTATGAATCTGTATAAGTAGGCGTATGAATATTTCGAATGTTATGAGTTTGATATCAACGTTGTACTCATACTCAATGTTGTACTGAATACGAATGAATCACAGTGCATAGTTGAATTTCAATACTCTTGAATCACTCATGCTAAAAATTTCATGAGTACTTAGAAGTAGCGAAAAAGCGATTCATTGCTCATCTCTGTTTTCTAATACAAAAAAGTACCAAAACAATCATTCAATTCTGTCGCCTGTATGCATGCTTGCATATGTATGAAAAGCACCTTAAAAACGGTGTTTTTTTTTTGATTGTTTATTATTATTATTATTGTTTTTGTTTTTTTTTTATTTTTTAAATCAATTATTGTTATTGTTATTTTTATTTTTGCTTCTTTTGTTTACATTTTGCCACCAAAACAAACTCTAACACACCAGGCCAGCCACTCAATGACGGTGTGTTCTTGTTCATTCAAATTGTTTGTAAAATTTGTTTTCAACCCTCTCTTCTTCATCGTTACTCTCATTCTCCTGTAAAAAGTACTTCATGCATTTATTATTGTTATTGTTTCATAGTTTTTAAGTGTTATTGTTGTTGTTGTTATTGCTGTTTGCATGTTAATGTTTTTTTTTCTTTATTTTTATTTTTAACCACTTTTTTCTTGTTGTTGCTGCTCTTTTTTTGTTTTTTTCTTTTCATTTGGTGTGGTGTGTTGATGATGTATTGGACTTTTATTTCTTTACACCCCACCACCATTCATGCATTCAGTCAGTCAGTCATTCTTAAACAATAACAAACGACAACAATATTAACGACAAACAACAATAATAATAACATCAATAACGAAGAAAAAAAAAAACAAATGCATGAAGCTTTCTCATACTCATGTAACGTACACTTGCACATAAATTTTCATGTTTTTTTATTTGTTCGCCTGTGTGCGTTTTCATTTAAAAGTTCATTTTATTAATGGGTGAAGGTCATATTGACGCTGTTGTTGTAGCGTTGTTTATTGCTGTTGACGTTTTACTTTTTTTGTTTTGTATTTTTTTTTTATTGTGTTTAGTATCGTTCTTCTCTTGTATCATTCAATTCAAAACACAATTTTTTTTTTTTTCGTTTCATTATTTTCATTCATTCAATTCAGTTAGCCAGAGTCAGTCGTCAGTCACTCACTCATTTGTGTTTCGTGTATTTGAATCGATGTTAGTCTTATTGTTGTTGCATGAACACATCATTTGCGAGTATAATTCTTTGCTTATGTGTGTGTGTGTGTGTGTGTGTGTGTATTGTGCTTTTATTATTTTTGTCAATTATTAATTATGAAGTTTATTGTTTGTTTGTTTGTTTATTTTTTTGTATTTTTGAAATAAAAAATCAATTTAATTGCAATTATCATGCAAAACGAGTGCAGTTTTAGAAATTTTAAAAATAGACTTCAAATGTGATTCTAATTAATTTTTTTTTAAATTTCAATTGAATCATGAATATTTGTTTATGTTTTATATGTTTAGTCTACACCAGACATCAGCAATGAATCGTTTTTTCGGTACTTATAAGTACTCATGAAATCTTGAGTATGAGTGAATTGACAGAATTGAAATTCAACTACTCTGATTCATTCGTACCCGCTACAACATTTCCTTATAAGTACCAGTTGCAATGAGTATGAGTACAATGTTTACATCAAACTCACAACATTCGAAATATGTTGGATTCATACGCCTACCCATTCTGATTCATAAATTTAGAAAAATACTTATAATATGTCCTCATAAATAACTCGAGTGATCGAATCATTCACCAAAAATTTGCAGTCTTAGTTGTTGTTGCATTTATAAAAAAAAAAACTGAAGAAAGAAAAGACAAAGACAGCAAGCAAAGCAAACACATAACCTTCTTGTGAGTATTATAGTGTTCGTACTCGAATCATACTTATTTTGTAATTCCTATAAATGTTGAGTAAAGAAGAGAGTAAACCAACAACATCATGCTTATTGTTAAGTATGGAAACAACAAGTAGTTTCAACTTTAAGTATGAGTCATATGAGTATAATATTAAAATAAGTATGAATGCATACAAGTATCAGAAATTATAATGTATGACTCGAATCTACTCATCGCTTTGAATACTTATAGCTGTTCTCTGGTCTCCACCAGGCTATAGTTAATGTTTAAAACACTAGTTAATCAGTTTACAGGCTCCATGTTTAATCCTCCTCTTATTAGATGTTCACACCATTTTTTTGTCGACTATTAGGCAGCCTTCGATAGCCTCATAAGGGATCGTGTTTTTGCCGCAATGTCTGAGCTCGGTATACCTGCGAAGCTGATAAGGCTATGCACAATGACGTTGAGCAATTCCTGCAGCTCCGTTAAGGTAGGAATGGACCTCTCCGAACCTTTTGATACCGTGTGAGGTTTCAGACAAGGCGACCCCTTATCGTGCGACCTCTTCAACTTCGTCAGGCGAAAGGCAGGAGTGCATCGCATTGGCACTATCTTTCAAAAAAGTGTCCAATTGCTTGCGTACGCTGGCGACATCGACAACATAGGGCGTACCAAGCGAGATGTTACTGCTGCCTTTAGCGCTATTGAACGGGAGTCTAAGAAGATGGGTCTGGCAGTAAATAAGGGCAAAACAAAGTATATGTTGTCGACAAGTAGAAACCTGCAGCGTATTGATTCTCAGAGTACGGCCGATAACTATACTTTTGATACAGTCGAGGAATTTATTTATCTTGGCTCCGCCGTTACCACCAAAAATGATGTCTCCAATCAAACGCAGGATTACACTTGCCAATAGGCGCTACTAGGGTTTCAATAGGCAATTGAGTAGCAGAGACCTCTTTTGTAAGACAAAATTAATACTCTACAAGACACGCATCTTACCCGTGCTTCTTTTTGGCGCAGAGCCATGGACCCTATTAAGAACTGATGCAGCAGACTTTTCGAGAGAAAAGTCCTACGTAAGATCTTGCTCAAGGACATAGACATTATGCAGCGTATTAATATCCACCGGCTGTGAAGGCTAGGTCATGTCGTTCGAATGGAGGAGAATGCTCCGGCGAAACGGGTATTTGATGCGGGGATCTGCGGAAGTCAGCGAAGAGGTCGACCTTGTATCCTTTGGAAAGACCAAGTCGAGGAAGCCCTGTCATCGATTGGTGTGACCAACTGGCGTAGGCGTGCAAGAAGCAGAGGTGCCTGGAAGGAAGTGTTGCGGTAGGCCGAAATCCGTTAACTGGATTGTTAATGGCGAATTAAATAAGTTATTAGGTGTTCTATTTCGGATCATTCAACAGACACTTGACAGTTGATAATTGACATTTGTTGCCAAATTAGTTGCCATTTATTCAGACTTTATTTTTTGCCAAATCACATTCAACAATCCTTGATAAAAAAATAAAATTTTTTCTCATAATCGATGTTCTGTTTGGGCAACATATTGGACGCTTCATCTAATTTACAATCACCAAAATCATACTACCTAGAAGGTTCATCAATATCGTGAATAAATTCGAGTGCACGGGTTTAGTAAACGAACGACCATTAGAGACTACGTTGACGAAATTCTAGATCTGTCTCCCGAGAAACTACAGTGGAATTCGAGGCAGTTCTGTGGATGTTCTGCATGGACAAAGTGCCGGTTGCTTAATCACTTTTACGATCGCTATAATCTTCTCATCCAGAGGACTATTCGCAATATGGTGGTTAAGCTTGAGTCTACCGGTTCAATAAACGAACGATTAACATCCCTACGTCAGTAAAACGTAAGATATGTCCATTGGGAATTTACAGGAACATTCATGGCGGGCCGAATTCGGAACACCCAAAAGAACTCGGCCTTTTGAAGACCACAGCTTAGTGACTTTTGCGTTGAAAATCCAGCACCGGTATAAAATTCAATTGACCTCAGAAGTAAAGATAAACGATCAATGCGCTCTGAAGCAGTCAGTAACTGATTTTGTAATTTCAGATCTGATATGTACTTTTATTGAGTCAATATTTGGATTATTGAGTACAATATTTTAAGTGTTCAGGAATAATAAAATACGCAATATTCATTTGATAGCTGGTAATAAACAACATTACTTTTATTTTGCTTGGGTTTGTGTCGTTTTTGACATTTAAGTTGTCAAATATCAACAGAAAGTGTTCGGTAAATTGTGATATGCTTACTGAACACCCTTAAGACAGTGCAGCATTTTTAATTTTACTCAATATTATAACAATTTGCTTATATTTTGAGCAATAATTAATTGAAACTTTATATGAAATATTAAGCTCAATAATGGAGTTTATTGCGATTTACACAATAAAGTTTCATATCTGAACACCACATAAGATTGGGCCTGAAGGTCTCATTGAGGTCTCTGCATCGAAAACAATTGAGAAAAATATGATGTTGGTCGATTGGAGAATGATTGTAAGTGTCATAGTCATTTCACATGGTTGGGGGGTACTAACATTGAATTGACATTTGGTTTTGAAAATGCCTTCCGTAGGACGAGTGTCTTGTTTGCTTACAATTGACTATAAAGGCAATCCCATGACAACCTCGTAAATGTGGTTAAAGTTATATAAACTCAATATTCGTTTTCACATCGTTTTGCAAACGTAGCCGAAACGTGGATCCTCAAATAACTCAAAGAGATCGAATTGCTATCAAAATGGTGGCCACAAAAAAAGTTTTGTCAGCCAATCTTAGGACAGTTTAAACTGACTACCTTTAGAAGGCTAAAACAGAGAGTGAGGAATATTAGGCCAACTTATTGAATCGATTTATTGAGGATATGAAGGAAATATGAAGTCGCCGTGGTCTAGTGGGTAGTGTGTTGACTTATTAGACAAAAGGCCCGGGTTCGAATCCCAGTTCAGACATCAAAACGAAAAATATTTCTTCGGCGACTTCCTCTCAGCAGATTTCTGGCAAAGACTCGTGAGAGTAAAAATTGCCAAGAAAAGCTTCTCCAAAATCTGTCGTTCGGAGTCGACTTTAAACTGTAGGTCTCGCCACTTATGTATAAAATTAACGCGCGCATTATAAGTGGTGTGAGAAGCTAGGTCGTAATCCTGAGTGAAGGGTTGTAATGGCCAATTATGTGTGTATGTATGTATGAAAGAAATATCCTTATTTGCTTCAGGACAATCCAAAAATAAAAGTATAAAAAAGAATGAAACTTTTTAGTGCACAGAGCTTGAATTGAATTACTGATTGATTGCATCCTCGTTTATAAATTTTTTTCGAAAAATCTTTAAATGCCAATATCAAATGAAACAGGAGCTATACGGATTAACATTGTTTAAAGCCACGGTTAATACAGATTAACATTTGCAATTCGCTGGACATTCTGCTGGACACTTTCTGGTCCATAACTGTCAGTGTGTTTGAACCAGAACGCAATAGATAATACTGGGAACTATCTAAAGCAAAGGAATGAAGCGCTCTTACTCATGTAAACATTGTAGTAAACGGCTGGTAATAATTTTGAATATTTTTTCTCCCATGCGATATAAATGTTTCGATTGATTCGATAAGAACATTTGATTTACATGACGTAAAGTACTCTAGAAAATGTTTGAAAGAAATTGTTTTCCCACTTGGAGGCAATGTCAATAGGGAATAGCAGCACAAATCAATTATTTTAACTTGTAACCGCTTGATGATAGCAGAAATAATTTAGATTTGAAAAATTTACTTCCGTTGGTTAAGCAGCAAAATATATATTTTAAAAGTGGTTTTATTATTTGAAATAAATACTCATATGCTGTATGTAGTACTCTAAAATATTTTTTCAAATACTACTCAAAACTACTGAAAACCAAATTTCTGAAATAAATTACAATGCTGTTGCGGTCATAAATCCGCCATAAAAGTGTAGTCGAAAACGAAAAAAAAATTCTAAAAAATTAAAATAAAAATGTACGACTATGTATAATAATAATAACAATAAAAAAAAAATAACAAATAAAAGTTAAGAAATAACGAAATTCGAAATTTTCTAGATTTCATGGCATCGAAATCAAAAAACCGGAAGCCAATGTTTTCAAGAGAAGGAAATAAAACCATTTAATGTCGGTTACAACATTTACGAAGAAAATAAATAAAAATTGAAATAAAAAATAAAAAACGAAATAAAGTTATTTAATACATACATACATACATATACTAGCAGCATATGTATGTACATACATAACTATATACGAGGCCCATTTACGACCAAAAGAAGAAAAAAAAGAAAGAAAATGTAACACAAATCCTGATCGTAAAAACTTACAAGAAATTCTCACACGATAATATCATGAAATATGAATTTTTTTTTAAGAACATTTTCAAACAGTTGTGGTTAATTTAATAGCATTCAGATCGTAGATAGAAATTTTAGGGCATTAAAAAATTAGGAAAATTATAAATTATATATAGTTATAGTTATATATTATATATAGTTATAGTTAGTTGATTAGATCTCAAAAATATTTTTTTTTTTATTTTCCTCGAACTCTGCAAACTTTTTTATTTGGTATTAAGCACAAATTTCTTGATTATTCAAAACATTTCTGACCCGATTTGCAATAATTTGGAGAGATGGTTCTATACATATATCCATTATTCGACTTAGATTTGATGAGTTAAACTTGGAAAATTCAAATTTTTTCATATTTTTTCTAGTTTGTCCATTCATAGTAGTAAAGTTTACTTAAGAAATTTACGTTAAGTGGTAATATTCTTAAAGTCTGTTTTCTTATGAAGAGATTGAGTTATCATTTGATCACATCGGACAAAAATTACCCTAGTTATTATTTAAAGAATCCAGAGTCCAGTGATATTTTTTATATATGAGTTTGACACGTTTGAGCAACTATCAAAACTTGGCCAATGTTTGCACAAAGAGAAATAATAATATTTGCAAATAACACAAATATTAAACGACTTCTGGAAGTAGTGTCGGACGTGAAATTGTACATTTTTTGATAAACAACCAAAATCCATCAAAAATTTTGAAAATTTTTTAACTAAAAGTTCATTTGATGAGATGACATGATAATATAAAAAATATCACTCGACTGTTAGACTCTTTAAATAATAACTATGGTAATTTTGGTCCGATTTGATCAAATTATGAATCAATTTCTTCACAAGAGATCAGAGGTTATGTTATATTCTTATTTTTTATTAAAGTTTGAAAAATATGAAAACAATTTAATTGTTCCACGTTTACCTCATCAAATCTCATATTAAATTAGGTCAAATAATGAATATATGTATACCGTTTTAAAGGTCCATCTCTCTTCTTTCCAACAAAATTAAAATTTTGGAAATCGGTTTAGAAATGTTTGAGTAATCCAGAAATTTGTGCTTAATGTTAAATAAAAAACAAACAAGTTTTCGTTAACTAAAACGAGTTAGGAAGGTTTGGGAAAAATAAAAAAGATATTTTTGAGTTCTACTTAATTAACCAAACAAAGTGGAGTATGTACTTACTCGTCCGATTTAAAACATTCTTTCTTTAGAGTTTTAATTTGCCTTGTGCTATTTTTACCCACATAGCTGTACAATTTTCAATTACATAAATAATGTAACAAAATTAACCTTGAATAAGAAAATATTTTCACATACGGTGTGCCAATTTAATAAATTATTTTAAATTTAGTTAGTTTAAGTTAAATTATTTCTAAATTAAAAAAAAAATTAAACAAACAATCTATAGGGTGGCGTAAAAGTGATATAAAATTTGCAAATTTGCTGGTATTTTTTTACTGCTATAAGAAGCAATGCCATAGTCATTGAGGCCGGTAAAAAAATTTATGAAAAAAGGAAATTTTTCTTTCGACAACCTACAGCGAAAGCTTCTCATTTGAAGTTGACAATACACTGTAAGCCCTTCCGTTCATGGATAAAATAGAAGCACAAGGTGAGTGTGAATGATATGAGACCTTTGGATGGTTATCCAACTAGGGACCATTTGTTTACTGCGTCCAGATGACTTTCACTGTGGCTATTTTATATCATAGCTTTACTGGCAAATCAGTGATTAGATAGGTAAGTTGGAGTGCTAGCTTCGATATCAAAAGCCAACTTGAGAACCCATAGCGGCCCGTTGTGACGCTCCATTTGCATGCAGTCTCTGTACTGTAGCCAAAGTCGTCTTAATTAAGGAAGAAGATAAAGAAGTTAATCAGCGCAAGTGCTGTACATTTAAAGCACGACCAACCCATGCTGGAAAACCAGCCCGAAAGTTTAATTACATACATAACATAATTGGCCTTTACAACCCTTCAGTCAGGGTTAAGACCTAGCTTCTCACACCACTTATGTTGTGTGCGTTAATTTTATTCATGAGTGGCGGGACCTACAGTTTAAAGTCGACTCCGAACGAACGACAGATCTTTGAGAAGCTTTTCATGGCAATTTTTACTCTCAGTCTTTGCCAGAAATCTGCTGAGAGGAAGTCGCCGAAGAAATAGTTTTCGTTTTGATGTCTGACCTGGGATTCGAAGCCGGGCCTTTCGTCTAATAAGCCAACACACTACCTACTAGACCATACTGTATACTTGACATCAATGGTTCCGTTAAGCTGACACGTTTGTTAAGGTACACATATACTGCAAAATATTACCCTAGACACAAACCAATTTAGTTAACAGACCTCTAAGGTATGTTACTAACAGAGGCTCGTTTTATTTTTTTTAAAAACCAACACTCAGGGGATGGCCCCTACTCATGCAGTGCATTGTGCAGGTTTAGGAAAAACAGAGCTCTGTTGAACAATGAATTTAAGTCTTGAATATAAAAACAGGAAACAGGATTAAATTTTTGGGGGTAAATTATGAAAATAAAGCACAAGCTGCTAAAATAATTTGTGTAGTCAACCGTTTCAACAAAATCTTGTGTAATTTGAACTGAACGGAGGAGAGATAATCATGCATTTCCGAAAGCTAATGCATATAAATCGATACATAAATCAAACGAGAGCAAAGAGAACAAGTGGATTATTTTAATGCATATTGCACACAACTAACTAACAAATTAATCGCCAGAAACCTTAATATAATGAAGGGTTTGAGTCTAGGCTAATCTTTACACACACTATCTTCTATTGAATAGTTATTCAAAATTCAATAAATGCTTAAGCATTTGCTTAAGCAAATTTAAATGGATCTCAGATAAAGGAATAAAATCCTCTTAGTCAGGTCATAAACCATGGTATGTGGTGTGGACCATTCTGAAATCTGACGTGAAAAATTCTGGGCAGTATATTTTGTACGATGTTAAGGTTAAAGCTGAAAATTTATTTTTAAAATCCTTCTTATAATATTAATCTTCACATTATGAAATTAATTTTGCTTCACCCCGTTTAAGAATTGATTTGTAATTGACTATCTCAGAAGAAAATTGTTTGTTTGCATTAGAATATTACCAGATATGGTATGGACGCCATGTGCAACATTATTTACAAGATAATTGACAATAAATGTTACAACACAACACAAATCCAATTAAGTTTTTCAATTAGCGATTAAATTAGTGTTTTTTTTTTATTTTTTCTTAAATAATATTTAAAGAATGGAATGCAGTCAGAAATGATGTTTTAATAATACATAATACTTGTATGATAAACTATTATTAAAACAAATGAAATTAAGGTGAGCTGGATAGCTAATAAATCAAGGATTCAAAATAGTTTTAGTTAAGGGACCCGGGATATAATCAACGAAACTAGATTTTTATACGAGCAAATACAATGCAAAAGAACCAGTCATCAATGAAAAAAAGCCAGTCAATAACCAAAAAAAAAAAAAAGTGCAAGTCATCGATTCAAAAAATGCAACTCATCGATAGCAAAATAAATGTCATCGACTCAGAAAATCAAAATTAATTAATTAAAAAATTAATTAATCAAAAAATGAAAAACTCATCGACCAAAAAAAAAGAAAAAAAACGCCAGTCATTAACCAAAAAAAAAAAGTGCAAGTCATCAGCCAAAACTTAAAATGCAAATCAGCTACAAAAAAAAAAAAAATGCAACTTGCGAAAAATGCAATATTTTGGTGGTTGTTTATATATAAATGCACATGAGCTTATTGAGAAATATTACATACATAATTGGTCATCATTATAACCCTTCAGTCAGGATTGCGGCCTAGCTTCTTACACCACTTGTGTTGTGTGCGTTAATTTTATACATGAGTGGTGGGACCTAAAGTTTAAAGTCGACTCCGAACGACGGATTTTTGAGAAGCTTTTCATGGCAATTTTATTTACTCTTAAAGTTTTTGTCTGAAATTTGCTGAGAGGAAGTCACCGAAGAAATATTTTTTTTCATGGTTTAATTTGATGTCTAACATGGGGAGGCTTGAATCCTGGCCTTATGCTTAATAAGCCAACACACTACCTACTAGACTACGGCCACTTCAATGAGAATTATTAAAATTTTTAATTTCATTTCTCCATAATTTAATTTTTTCCGGTTCCAAGTAAAGCTCGTTCCTAAGGAAAACTGTATTGGAAGCGTTAATACCATGCCTATCAAGCCCATTGGGTCCACTTTGCCCACAAGTTCATTTCATTATCCGATTTTGACCGTTTTATATAGCGCACTTTGCTAATTCTATAAAAATTTGGGTTTGTCGTCTATATCTGCGGTCTCAATTAATGCACGATAGTAAGGAGACCTCGATACTGTGGCTATTCAGCCCACTTGGTCTGAGATTAAATTTATTTTTAATTGGGTGTGCTAAACCCTTTATTTCAAGAAATCAATTATATCTGTTATAACTACCATCTCAAGGGTTAACCGAGCGTCTCGAAAACTGTTTTGGAATCCTTGATCCAATACCTATCAATCTATCGAATCCGAAAACCGAATCTTTTTATATATTAACGTATTTTTCTCCCTTTATGGAGGGCACGTATGGTAAAAATTCTTAAATTTTACAAGACTTCTGTGTCGAGAGCCGACATCAAGGCTCTCCACAGATTCATTAGCAGCTTGGGCTGGTTGAAAGGTGCCAGGGCTTCATAAGTGTAGTCACACTCTCAACCTCTTTTGTTTAGTGTCTGTTTCTTTACATTCCTCCGTTTCCCATTCTCCCTCCCCTTCCCTACATTCCTATATCCTCCATTTCCTTCCTCCCGTAAGGACAATGTACAATAGGTCAATTTCGACCTCCGGGTACTGTGCTTGTCTTGACTAACAGGTGAACGTCCTCTAACCTAACCTAACCTACAAGACTTGTCTAATGTAAATTATAGGTATGTATAGATGAACCTATTGAATTACATAAGAGAGACTAATAGGTTATATTAGATTGAGTTCCACTGGTGGCATATTACTGTATTTACAGTTTTAGGCCTTCACTGGTCCAGATGGAAGAGGAGCAAGAGAAAAAAAAGATGAAATTGTTGGTACAAAATCAAGGAAAGAAAGAAGAAGGGGGAAAGAAACGTGAAGAACTACAATTAGCTGGTAAGTCTAACTTAGACAAATTTTTACTTCAAAGGTGGACCCATTACGTCCTCAAGTATTGAACATCTTTTGGTTCCTCAACAAATTAATTGTCTGGCTACGTACGTTCAGACATGGCATCTGCCCGTTTACATGCATACATACATAATTGACCCTTAGAACCATTTAGCTATGATTACAACCTAGCTTCTCTCACCATCCATATTGTGTGCGTTAATTTTATCTATAAGTGCTAGGACCCATAGTTTAATATCGACAACAAACGACAGATTTAAGAGGCATTTCAGTTGTACTATCAGGGGACTGCTAAAAGGCAGTGTGCAGCCCTTACGCTGAGCAGCTTCTTTCTTTTCGCTGATTTTGATGGAATTTGGTCAGTACAGGGACTGGGTTCTCTCGTGCCATCACGACGGGATGCTATGCGTGCTCAAGTGAGCTTTGTGATATCAGAGCTACCACTCCGACCTAACCTAACCTAACCTAGCTAAAAGGCAGTCGCCGTCACCTGCGCTATTTGTAAAACCTGATCAGCATCCGAAATTATTCTTCTCCTTCATTCATCAATAGTACCTTTATATTCCTTTGATTTGTCATAGTTTTATGAATGAAGTTTCTTTTCGGCCAAGATTGAAGATTGATCTGTTGCATTAGCTAGGTTCTAGGATGATGATAACAGGTCCATCTGTCGTTGCCAACGAATACCTGCCTCAGATACTGATTGGTATTTGCTGTGAAGCTCGCTGTTGAGGTAATTCACTCCGATAGAATGAAAACGTTTACATAACCTATATAAATGTGAGATGCACCTATTGCATCAGCTGATCTGGGTCCATGTATCGTTAGAACTCCTATTTTAGTCCCATCTCCTGGCTTCTTAGACTTTGAATTAGTTTCGCTCCTGTAAGAGAAATAAGACCGCTCAGCAGCTTTTTTCGCTACCAGGCCAGATGTGATCTAAACCCAGCGAACAATATTTTCCAAGTTTACAAATTCCTTGTGTATGTTGGTTTAGGATTATATTCTTATGAGGTTGCCATTGCTTACAAAAAAAATTTCGTGTTTAAATTGGTTCAGTGCTGATAACTGATATCCTTTTCAGTCCCTTATGAGGATGCTGAGGGATAAGAATTACGTATCGTTGGATAAGCAATAATTTTTAGTGACTTATCGATACGGTTTCCCTTACTATGTAATTGCTTTAGAGGCTATAAAAACATGGTAGGCCAGCCACTGGATTTAACCTAAAATTAAGTGCACAATCCAGGGTGTGTTGGCGTGTAGTCAAACTACGTATTACTATGTTTCACTTATTAACTAAATTTTATTTGTAAGTTCTATAATATGTTGTTGTTTTTATTGTATTTAAACTATTGTGCCAACACGTTTCAATTCCAATTCAATCAAATATTGCATTGACAAGCACTTGTTTAAACATGTACAAGCTTTTATCGCAATCTTTTTTTATAGAGAGAGAGAGAGACCTGCCGCTCATTACTTCAACAGACTGATGCTAAGATATGTATGCACACACGTAGATAGATATGCAAGTAAACACAGGGTTCAATACCAGCACACGAGTCAAATACTATTCTGACTCTGTTTTAACTTGACAGATGCGGTGTAAAGTACCACGGCTCGTGGGTAAGTTCAATGGGCCATTATTATTGTTATTAAAACGACCACGTTGTAGTTGTTGATTCTTGGTTTTTTTTTCGTATTTAGCACGCGCTTCAATTATTACCTGCATTTATTGGAATGCAATACAATTCCGCAACATAAGTGTTCGCGTATGAGCGCGCGAGTAAGTCATGTTTTTTCCCCCCTTTGTTTTTCTAAAGGTATTTCCTCACAGTTCAAGTCTAGTCTTTAATAAATAATGAAATCAATAGGAGGCTATTTTTAAGGCAGGTATTTAAAAGAATGCAACAATGAATGAATAAAAAATTCGATAGATTTTGTTACGTTGTTTGAAGGTTATGTTTGTGCTTTAGGTTTGTGTCTGGGCTTACATACATACATAATTGGCCATTACAACCCTTCAGTCAGGATTACGACCTAGCTTCTCTCACCACTTATGTTGTGTGCGTTAATTTTATTCATGAGTGGCGGGACCTACAGTTTAAAGTCGACTCCGAACGACAGATTTTTGAGAAGCTTTTCATGGCAATTTTTACTCTCAGAGTCTTTGCCAGAAATCAGCTGAGAGGAAGTCGCCGAAGAAATATTTTTCCTTTTGATGTCTGACCTGGGATTCGTACCCGGGCCTTTTGTCTAATAAGCCAACACACTGCCCGCTAGACCAATGGCATTTTGCCATTGCGTTTCTTTAAAAAACGTTCTGTTTCATTAAGTGTATCCATTTGGGCAACTGATTAGTCCCCCGTAACCAGCATTTTTATTAAAAAAAAAGCTCACTTGAGGACGCATAGTAGGCTGTTTTGATGCCACAGGTAAGCTCAGTCCCTGTACTGATAGAATTCCATCAAAGTACAGAAAAGTTGATTAGCGCAAGAAAACCAGTCTGAAATTTTAGTAAACGAAACTGAATCCTTGACATCAATGGACGATAACTCCATTAAGCAGACAGGATAGCCAAATAATTTATATCTACACCTGGCAAGAGATGAAGAGATGGGCATTGAAAAAGGACGTGAATGACAGTTTACTCCTCTTCAACAGGTTTACATCCACGGCAGAAGCCATTATATGAGAGCTGCAGTACTTTTGCGTGTCTTCGCATAAAGCAATGTTCTGCAAGCATGGCCACTGCGTGACATTGCAATCAAGACTGAGCACGTGGTTGGTGTACCTTGGTGTAGTTGGTGAGTTTGGCAGTGAAGCAAAATTTGTCATTGAACCAGGCTCCCCGAAACAATTTCCGTCAAATGGCTAATTTAAACGAGGTAAGTGACATGCTTTCAATTGGCGAAAATTCCGGTAGGAGTGCACCTGCATTTGCTTGGAATGTGATAGTGCCCAGGAGCTCTGGCAAGCGCCCACAGAGAACATCGAAACAATGGCGATACTCTCTAACGAGCCAACAGTTAATCATAACACTCAATGGAGATCTTATAGGAGCCTGACTATCAGAGACGATTGAGATGCGGGTGAAAGCAGAACTGTTGCTGGGATCCACTGAGTACCCCAGAAAATTACCATCAACAACGCTGCAGTAATGTAACAGTCGGAGGGAAATGTTCAAGTCCAGTGATAGACATCGCTACCAACTCCATTATCGAGTTTAGAGCCATCAGTGTATGCATCCAAAAGTTCTGGAGGAATGATCCAGTGAGGGACCCATGTCAATTAATGAACATTTCCATGAAAAATTTCTCAAAAATGTGCTATTCGAAGATGACGTTAAACTGTAAGATCTGTCTCTAAAGTACAAAATTAAAACTCACAACATGGGCGATGTGAGAAGCTAGGTTGTAATTCTAAATAAAGGGTTGTATAAAGAATTTAAAGCGGGTATTAGCGCAATTTATAATGGTGATGGGCAATTTAAATTTAATGAACATCGTTGTCAGAGTAAGTAAGTAAATAAGTAAGAAGGGAATTGAAATCATTTTCTTAAAATTCAAAAACCAGGATAAAAATTTTTTTCTATTCTCCTCGGTTCAAACAAGAATGAATGAATCTTTTTTTTTCGCTATTCATAAGTAATTACGAAATTTTGAATATGAGTGAGTCAACAGAATTTAAATTCAACTATGTATTCTGATTCATTAGTACTCGTTACAACATTGATTTATAAGTACAGGTTGTATAACATTCGAAATATGTTTGATTCATACGCCTACTCAATCAGATTCATAAATTTAGAAAAATAGTTATAATACTTATAAGTGATTCGAGTGACTTGAACCATTCATCAAAATGTACAGTCTTAGCTGCTTTTGAATGTACAAACAAAGAATAACGAAACATAAAGTCAACAAGCAAAGCAAGCACACAATGTTCTTGTGAGTATTGTGATGTTCGTACGCGAATCATACTTATTTTGTGCTTCGTGTAAATGTTAACTCGAGACGAGTCGAAGTCAATAACATCATGCGTATTGTTAAGTATGAGTACAATGAGTACTTCCAACTTTGAATATGAGTAGTATGAGTATAAGTAAGTAAGTATGAATGCGTATAAATATCACAAATTATACGTATGACTCGAATCTACTCATCGTTTTGAATACTTATTGTTGATCTATGGTTCGAACGTAAAGTTTATTGCCAAGCTATTTTATCATTCCACTCTGTACTTGTGAGGCAATATAATCTACGGTTTTAAAGAATTTTATTTTCGATTAAATTGCCTTCGTATAGAATTGCGAATTCCGGCGAATTATCAATGAATTCATTGTTTTAAGATTCTGTTTAAAAATTCTGTAAACAAATGTGCGCACATGTATGTAAATAATAATAATAACACACACTCGTATTAAATATTAAAGCAATTGTAACATTGAAAAACATAAACAGAAAA
This sequence comes from Sarcophaga peregrina, assembly GCA_014635995.1. NCBI lineage: Eukaryota > Metazoa > Arthropoda > Insecta > Diptera > Sarcophagidae > Sarcophaga > Sarcophaga peregrina. The sequence continues at coordinate 51,480,458 of CM025790.1, read as the reverse complement.
ACATGCGTAAATACTTATAATAATTCAAGAACATCAGGAAGGAAGGAAAGCAAATGAAAAAAAAAAATTAAAATTAAAATTGAATTTAAAAAGGGTTGAGCTGAGCCTCTGACGTTGGGTTCACTTATCAATATAATTGCATTGGATTTCTATTTTTTTTTTAACTTAATTGTACAATATTTACTTACAACAACAACAATAGTGTTTTTTTTTTTGCTTCTTTTATGGCAAATGTAAATTCATTTGCAGATGGCCGGCCACATGTGCTGCTCTATTACCTTACCACACTAAACGACTGTACGAACCTGAAAAAAAAGAGGAGAAAAAAAATGAGAAAAACATTAAAAAGGTGCGTTTGTAAATTATGGCTTAAACTACTTAATTTCATTGAGTTGTTATTGTTATTATTACTATTGTTGTTGTTTTTGTTTTTGTTGCCTTTGCTTAGGGTTAAACTTAATGCACCCCAATTGCATACAATTATTTCAACTGAACAACTGCTGTTGTTTGTTGTTGTTGTTGTTAATATTGCTGTTGTTGGTATAATTATTGTACATATTACAACTCATATTATTATTTAATTTTTTTTTCTATTTTTTTTATTGTTGTTGCTGTAAATGTTGTTGTTTTTACATAAACGCACAATTATGAAGTTATAAACGCACATATTACACACTACAACAAACACTGCAAACCGGGGGGGAATACAGTGGGCTAGCCTCTCTGCCATTTTTAATTGCAGAGGCATGTATTCTATTCCAATGAAAAATTTGTTCCTTTCATGATATGATACCGTGGCACATAATTTGGTTTTATTTTACAAAAAAAAGGGGGTATTTTAGGTGAATTTACTAATACCAATGTCCCTCAGGGGAATAACATCTTCGGCTTTTTACACACATAGGACACGAACATTAACATTGCTCGCTAAAAAGAGCATAAAAGTGCATTCATTTACTTGTCAGTTTTCAGTGACGTAGGTTCTCGTCGCTTTTTTTTTAACATTTTTTTTGTATATCAATTATACACCCAAAGAAAAATTACAGTAGTATCCAATATTTTCTAATGAGATTCCCTAATAACAATGAGAAATGATTTCCACTTTTGGCAGAATATTTGCCGAGTTAAATACCCAGTCTTTAGGGATTTGGCGTTGTACATTTTCTACTACATTAACATAGTATTAGGTTAGACTTGAAAATATTACTAACAATTTTCCTTTGGGTTATACACATGCCTCTCACAAACACACACACATTTTTATCATACAAATATTATTCACCACTTTTTTTTTTTATAAAACTAGCACTCAGGGGATGGTCCTTACTCATGCAGTGCTTTTTGCAAGGAAAGGTGGAAAGAGGTAAAATGCGAACGGCAAGGAAATTATAGGTGACTATAAAATGGCCAGTGTTATACCTTCAGCATTAGACAGTCGACAGCAATCGTCCCCACAAAGCCCGCAGTTCCTCACACTACTTATGTTGCAAGTGTTAATTTTATACATAAGTGGCGGAACCTACAGTTTAAAGTCGACTCCGAACGAGATTATTTTTTTGTGAAACTTTTCATGGCAATTTTATTTACTCTCAGAGTTTTTGCCAGAAATCTGCTGAGAGAAAGTCGCCGAAAAAATACTTTTTGTATTTTTAATTTTGATGTCTGGCCTGGGACTCGAACCCTGGCTTTACGTCTAATAAGCCAGCACACTATCTACTAGACCACGGCGACCCCAAAGTCTTTTCTCTGGATTACGTACTAAATTTGTACATCCATGAATAGCCGATACGAATCAGAGATCAGCAATGAGTACTCCAAACGATGAGTGGATTCGAGTCATACTTATAATTTCTAATACTTATATGCATTAATACTTATTTGAAAATCATACTCATACTACTCATACTCAAAGTTTGAAATACTCATCGTACTTATACTTAACAATACGCATGATAATCAAATATATTTCGAATGTTATGAGTTTGATGTCAACGTTGTATTCATACTCATTGCAACCAGTACTTATAAATCAATGTTGTAGCGAGTACGAATGAATCAGAGTACATAGTTGAATTTAAATTCTGTTGACTCACTCATACTCAAAATATCATGAGTAATTATGAGTAGCGAAAAAAAGATTCATTGCTGATCTCTGATAGGAACTTCAAATTCGATGTATCAGCAGATAGAAGATTGCTTTGAGATGATCATCGAATACAGCACCAATACACCACTGAAGTTTTACAACCTTATATACATACATACATAATTGGTCATTACAACTCTTTAGTAAGGATTTCAACCAAGCTTCTCACACCACTTATGTTGTGTGCGTTCATTTTCATATAAGAGTGGCGGGAGCTACAGTTTAAGTTCGACTTCGAACGACAGGCATGATTAGCCTGAATATAATGTCCAATAATGATACCGATAACTTCCTAGGAATGCTTCTTCTAGATGTGCTCCCTTCATCTGGATTTGGGTAATTTTTCTGAGGTTTTTTATCCTTAACGAAGACGTTCCCGCTGCTGAAATGAAATCTATTACGTCATTGTCAATTCTTAAGTGGGACGTCTATGGTTCGTTGTTTAACACATATTTGTCTAATTCGATTGCATTGCAGATTCGCAATTTATCTGTATTCCGTGATAGACCTCGAATCATCTCTTTAAAAGTCTCGTATCAGCAGTAGACCGCCCCAAAGATCTTTACTTCAGAACCTTGGGCCTCGAAAGCTATCATTACTATCCTTAGTCATCACCACTGCAGTCCTTAAGGCTGTAACAATCGCCTGAAAGACGTTACAATAATTCAGGATCTTTAACCGATGGATCTCGAAAAGAAGTCGCCAGCACTGCACCTTCCAGTCCCGAATTATTTGACAAAAAAAAAAAAAATCTTATTTGAAGACGATTGGGTGATGCTCTAACCGTTTTTCCCATTACCCTCTAATAGACTAATATTTGAACAAAGTTTTATTCTGAAAAGTCGCCATGGTCTAGTAGGTAGTGCGCCATCTTATTAGACGTAAAGCCAGGGTTCGAGTTCCAGGTCATATGTATGTTAGATAGGATAAGATATAGGATAGAAAATAAAATGAGATATCTGAGGACAAAATCTAAACTTTGGTGGCAACTTTTAGACTGGCTGACTGATTTTAAAAGGCCAAAAAAATTTGTTGAAATTTTTCCTCGCATTCATGCCCACTGTACTGCAACGTTAAGACTCTATTGCACAATTACAAAATTGAAACATTGTTTATTCGAAAGAGAGAGAGAGAGAGAGAGAGAGTGAGAGAGAGAGAGAGGGAGAGAGTAGATAAAAATAAATAAATTGTTAAACAGTTAATTGATCGGAAGTAAAGATGTGTGTAATAAAATTACATGTCTCTACAATAATCTGGTCTGAAAGGGGATTTTTTTCTTTGTAGTCGTTTGAGTTGGTAAAGGAAAAAAAAATTGTTGAACACTCATGCATAAAATATTAAAAAATAATAATCATGAGAGTACATCAGTAATAATTTAAAGCGGGCATTAACGCAATTTATAATTGTGGTGGACAATTTAAATTCAATGAACATCGTTGTCAGAAAAAAAACTGGGGGGTTTGAAACAATAAAACAAACACTTACCGGTGGCCAATTGATAAAAAAATAAAATAAAATTGAATGGAATTGAACAGGTTAATAACGAAGTCAACGGGGGAAAAGCGAATGTCAAATGAATTATTTTTGTTTTTTTTTTTTATTAAAATGCGTTTTCATAATATTGATATTGATGAATATTTGAGTAGAGAAAGTATGATATAATTTTAATGATTGATTTTCATTAATTTTTCAGCATAGGAAAGCATAGGGGGGAGAGGTGTACATAATGTACATATTTTGTGATTAAAAAATCATTTAAAACAATTTTAATTTTTTCTTTTATGTAAAAGAGATCTGATAATATAATTATTGATATATAATGCAACGATCGTAGTCTTAATAACAATATAAACTTAATTATTTCATCTTAAATTAAGTATTTTAAGTATTAAATTCAGCTTGAAAGATGAACTTGCGTGACTGCAGAGTATAATTATAAAGCCCCTGTTAAATCAGAATAAAAATTCATAAGATTACAAAACTATGTAAGTTCAAAAACATTTCTTTACATTTTAATGTAACAAAATTTCATTACGATACCAACTTTTGTGAGTAAAATATTCATTTTATTTTATTCCATCTCCATATCCTTATTTGTTACTCTTTTGTGATTCCACATTTGTTCATTTTCCTAGGCATTTAACCAAACACAGCGTCTAATGCAGCGCTACTTTAACTCTCAATGTCCATTATCATTACAATTAAGTCATTTAGATCCTGGACATAATATCGGATCCGCCATTTAACGTCTTTTGTTTTAACTAGTGCTTATTTCGTGAATGGTAACACTTAGCTCAGGCCTGATTTGACAGATAATTAGTTTTATCCTTCCGCTGAGCGAATATGATTGTGTATACGCTAAGCCAATTGACCATCCATCCAATGCGTTTTCACTTCGCTAACTGGGCCTGCGATCGGCTCACAGAAGATGCCGATTTCAGAAAAAAAAAATCATCTTTTCAGATGAAGCTCATTTTGATCTTGACGAGTATGTAAACAAGCAAAATTGTCGCATTTACTTACTTACTTAATTGGCCATAACAACCCGATTAACGGATTTCGGCCTGCCGCAATACATCCTTCCAGGCGCCTCTGCTTCTTGCGCGCCTACGCCAGTTGGTCACACCAATCGATGACAGGGCTTCCTCGACTTGGTCCTTCCAACGGATACAAGGTCGTTCTCTACGCCGACTTCCGCAGATCCCCGCATCAAATACCCGTTTCGCCGGAGCATCCTCCTCCATTCGAACGACATGGCCGAGCCAGCACAGCCGCTGGATATTAATACGCTGCACAACGTCTATGTCGTTGAGGAGCTCATACAGCTCACTGTTAGATCGGATGCGGAAATCATCGCCAACTCGCACAGGACCGAAGATCTTACGTAGGACTTTCCTCTCGAATACCCACAAGGCTGCTGCATCAGTTCTTAATAGGGTCCATGCCTCTGCGCCATAAAGAAGCACGGGTAAGATGAGCGTATTGTAGAGTATTAATTTTGTCGCACGAGAGAGGTCTCTGCTGCTCAATTGCCTATTGAGACCATAGTAGCACCTGTTGGCAAGAGTAATCCTGCGTTTGATCTTCAGGCTGACATCATTTTTGGTGGTAACGGTGGAGCCAAGATAAATAAATTCCTTGACTGTATCAAAAGTATAGTTATCGCATTTGGGGCACAGAAAATCCGCACGCATACATTGAGAACCTGACGCACCCAAAACGAGTCACTGATTGCTGCGGATTTTAGTCCATAGCCATAATTGGGCCATTTTTCTTCGAAAATAAGCAAGGAGTGGCCGTTGCAGTCAATGGCGATCGTTATCGGAACATATTGAAAAGGAGGATATTGGCAACATTTGGTTTCAACAGAACGGCGCTACGTGCCACACAATCGATGCTACACTCGCTGTTTTGCGCTTCGTTTTTGAAGATCGCATCATCAGCCGCAGAGATGATGTCGTTTGACCATCGTGGAGCTGCGATTTGACACCGTTGGAATATTATTTGTGGGGTGCCGTCAAAGGTAAGTATTACGCCAACAAGCTAGAGACAATTGATGCTTTGAAGGACAATATTCGTGAAGCCATTGGTGAAATACAATGGCGCACAATCGATAATGTGCTTAAAATTTGAACCGATCTTGTAGTCTACTGCATGGCCAGCCGAGGCAGCCATTTGAATGAAATTATTTTCAATTATTTACCGGAAGGATTGTACTTTCAAATAAAAAAAGAAAATTTAAGAAAATTTTTTGTTGTTTTTTATAAAGCATTTTCAAAAAAAAAAAAAGTTATTTGGGGGACCCTTTAGATGCGAAAGTGTTGTTTCTTTCTCCGAAATACCACAGAGTATGTACCTTAGTTTTCTTGTGTGGTCCTTTTTTACTGTTCCTTTAGGTTTTCTGTAAGGTTCTAACAATCTTCCTGCAGATTACGTGCACTGTCTTGTCCAAGTCCCAAGGCACTCATGTGGCGTTACTACATACCATTTTCAGTTAAAAATATGCAGAGATTTTCAATATAAAGAAACTCATCCAGTTTATCTGTTTTGCAGTATCCTTAAAAGCCAATATGAACATCAAATTGTTAGGCATTAAGGGCTTTAAGGACGTATTGTATTACAATGACTCATTGAGGACTCTGAGTATTGTACTTGCTTCAGTGACAAATGTATTCTTCCTTTAACCTAACCTAACCTAAAAAATAATATATCCTAACCTGAGTATCACAGAAAGTTACGTCTTGAGCTTAACCAAACAGAGAATAATTTAAAAAGAATAATAAACTGATAAACTGCCTATAGTTTTGGTAACTTTTATTAAAGCCTGGCTGGTTTTTCTTCTTTAATTAGTTTGCACCCATTTAAAATCAAATAACCCTCCCCCCATTTTGTATTTAGTTTTCCTTGACTGACCATTATAAACACTTGTCTTAGCCATTGGATATGATCTCATGATCATGATGGTCGTGATCGTGATCGTGATCAAGATCATCAGCAATGCTATGTGTAGTCACACACTATAGTAGTGTTTCCCTATATGGCAGATCAGTCGGCGCGTCGCGTTGCATCACGTCACGTCACGTCGCGGCGCGTCGTCGAAGTCTAGTGAGTTTTGCAATCTTATGAATTTTTAATTAGAGACCACCCCACTCGGTGGCTCTTACTTAACACGGGCAGGCACGCAAGTTCATCTTTCACGCTGAGTTTAATGCTTAAAATACTTAATTTAAGCATTTCATATAAAAGAAAAAAAAATATGAAAATAAAATTGTGAAAATGCATTAAAAAAAGAATGCAAAAAATTATTTAAATTTTCTCAATATTTAAGCGTAAATCATTGAAAGATTAAGATAAGGGGAGAGAGACAGAGAGCCCTACTGCATTTACTAAGTGAATTCGCTTAAAAGCACAAAACAGTTCCCCCCTCTACTCAATATCATTTTCTTTTAAGCTTAAAAAAAAAAGAGTTTAAAAGAATTGAAATTAAAGCAAGTGCTGAAGCAGTTAATGATCACTTTCACTTACCCCTCACGACGTGTCAACGTAGTTAATGCAACGACGTTGGTAACAGTAGAAACGGGGCATAATGATGGCCTAAGTGGTGGCTGTTGTTGGTTTACCAATACCAAAGAACTTAATTTTTTCTTCCCTTTTTTTTTAATGAAATTTTAAACCCCATCTTTAATTTGCCAGCTAGAGAAAAAGAAAGGAAGAGTGAGAGAAAGAGAGAGGGGAAGAGAAAAAAAACCATAAACAGTGTGTAGGTTAAAAAAAGTTCTGTCGTGTGTTGCATGTCTGTTTGCAGAACATTAATTTTATTTACGTACACAACACCACAAGGGGAGAATTTGCAAAAACACCTTGCATTTAATCATTAACCCTTTAAGGGAGGGGAGGGATGATCCAAAATGTATACATCAGTATACATCTGGATGGGTCAGCTTAGCTGATCAAAATTATTTGTATTACTCACACGTAATGTAAGGACAAAAATGGTTTTAAACCCGACTATTTCAGATATCGGGACAAAAGGTCGAGCTTTGGTATTAAACTCTGGGTTTAAGGTTAAATCTGGAATTATTTTTATTTAAATAGGGTTCACAGTAAATACACATTCGAATCGTGACTGAATTTCAGTCAGGTTTACGGTCTAGCTTCTCCTCACACCACCTATGTTGTGTGTGCGTATTAATTTTATACGTGAGTGGTGGGACCTACAGTTAAAAGCAGATTCCGAACGACAGATTTTTTGAGAAACTTTTTCATGGCAGTTTAATTTTCTCACAGAGTTTTTGCCAGAAGTCTGCTAAGAGAAAATCGCCATAGAAATATTTTTCTTTCATTTTTCGAACCCGGGCTTTACGTCTAATAAGCCAACACACTACCTACTAGACAACGGCGAGATCAAAATGTAGGTTCCATCAATACCTTCACTGATAAGTTTAACATTAATAAACACCAATATCATGAGGTGGGGTTTGGACAACCTAACCAAATCTAATATAGAATGTTATGCCTTTAAAACTATTCTTTGAGAGAAGATTCTTATTTAAGGAGGATGCTCCGGCAAGACGAGTAGTTGTATGAGCTCCTCTACGACATGGACGTTGTGCAGCGTATTAATATCCAGCGCCAGCGTTCGAATGGAGGAGAATACTCCGACGATACGGGTATTTGTATGCGCTCCTCAACGACATAAATGTTGTCCAGCATATTAATATCCAGCATCTGTGCTGACTCGTCCTTGTCGTTCGAATGGAGGAGGATATTTCGGCGAAACCGGTATTTGTTGCGGGGATCAGCGGAAGTCGGCGAAGAGGACGACCTTGTATTTATTGGAAGGACCAAATCGGGGAAACCCTGTCATCGATTGGTGTGACCAATTGGCGTAGGTGCGCAAGAAGCAGCGGTGCCTGGAAGGATGTGTTTCGGCAGGTCGAAATCCGTTAATCGGGTTGTTAATGGCCAATTAAGTACGTAAGTAAGTATAACAACCAAGCATATCAATTCAATTGGACACATCGCTGATTGATTTTCACTGCAGATGCACTGAAATCATCATGGATAGTGGGATAAACGATAAGACCATTTACTTAAATAGTAAGGTTGCCTGGAGGGCACTTGCCCTTCATCTCAGAGTATTTAAACTTGTCAAATGATGCTATGGAAGGTTGTAGAAACTAGAGCCCAGTAATAGAATCCAATTGTTTTGGCAAATTCTAGAAGCGTTGTAATGCTCAAAAAATGCTTATGTATGTTAATGAGTCCACTCGTGTATACTCAAGTATAACAAGTAGGATGGGAAACAATTAACGAATTTTCGTACGGATCGATCTGGATTGTAATGGCAAATATAAAAACCATTACAGGCAAAGACAAATTACGAATGGGAGTTTATTTATTACAATAAATTACAACCTTTAGTTAGTATTACGACTGTGTGTTATGTAGGTTAATTTTATCCAAGAGTGGCGGGACCAACAGTTTATTGTCGACTCCGTATGACAGATTTTGGAGCATCTTGGCATTTTTATTAACTCCCAGAGTTTTTAACACAAGAGAAACTCCCTGAAAAAATTCGTTTTATTCGCCCGAACTGGGATTTGAACCTAGGTGGTTCGTGTCGAATATGCCAACACACCAATTAGTAGACCACGGCGATTTCAAGTTGAGTTGCAATATTTTTTTATAATTACATGCCTACAATCGAGATGGAGCATGTGGCGAATGAAGTGTAATGGCGAATAGATCATGAAGAAAGAGAAAAAGGAGAGTCGAAATGCTAATACAAAAGAATTTTTTTAAATATCCTGTAACTGGCATAAGAACGACTTCAATATGCTGTTTTTTAGAAGATTTACTAGACTTTCTTTCGAAAAACTTGCCTTCGCTAAGGGTCGAACACCTACATAACAGATCATTACAAACCTTTAGTAAGGATTACAACCTAGTTTCTCATCAAACCACTTATATTGTGTGTGTGTGTGTGTGTGTGTTAATTTTTTACCTGAGTGGAGGGACCTATAGTTTAAAGTCGATTCCGAATGACACATTTTTGAGAAACTTTTTCATGGCAATTTTATTTACTGTCAGAATTTTTTCCAGAAATCTGTCTGTAGACTATGGCGACTTAAGGGTTTAAACTTTCTTTTTTTTTTCAATTTTTATTTTTGTTTTTGTGTTTTTTACAAACATTCTATGAGTAAGTCAGTGTGTGTATGTTTCTTATTACACTTGCTTACTTACGCCTGGCTTAAGTTGCAGTCGCTACTGTTGTGGTTTGCGTCGAAAGCACCTGTTGAATCTGCCAGTTACGAAATACGAGGGGAATTATTCTTTTTCTTTTTTTGTGAACTCAAATGTCACCGTAACATGAAACTCAGAAAATAAAACTCCCTTCTTCTTAATTATTTGTATTTTGCTTGTACAGGGAGTTGGTATATCTGTCCTTAGTGTACAGGAGTACGAATATCACCTCAAAACCAATACCATTAACACGGTTAAAAACCACTTTTGGTTTCGTCTGTTTTGTGTTTTTTTTTTTTTTGGTTTGGTTTTCAATGTATTCGTCTACTTGATACAAGAAATTACGGCAAGGGTATCAATAACAAACAGACTTAAGAAGGATGAGAAGGAGGTAATTCATCATTCCCTAACCTAACTTTACACTTACTTTACTTCGAGTGTCTATTTTTATTTGCAATTTCCGCCTATGAAAAGGAAAAAAAAAAGTTTACTTTACTATCGTTTGGTAAAAGGGCGCTGGAATGAATGTCAGCAATTAGGAAAAGTCTTGACTTTAATTGTCCATTATTTGTCATTTTCTATTCTATTTTCTCTACTATCCACAGCTAAGCCAAGGATAGCTGGCGGTAAAGACATTTCAATTTTAGCTTGTAATTTCAATTCACTATCCACTCTCTGTGTGCCGAACACAGTCGTAATGATAGTTTTCATGGCTTTAATTGGCTTGTTTAATTTGATTAATGCGGAAATATTTAAATCCCCTGATAGGCATCATACCATCCTTGATGTATTTAGCCAAGTAAATGAATTGATTTAAATTGTGTGGCTAAATTAGTTCGAGGATAAATTAGATTTTAAACTTTAAATTCAAATTGTTTACAAAGCCATACAACAACTTGACATTCGTCACAGCCAAATAACATTAGGAAACATTTACTAGAAAGAGTCACAAAAGTTTTATTTTTAAAAATTATTTTCATATACAGAAGGTTAGCTACAAAGGATATCTAAGACAGGCTTTGGTGACATTAAACAATAAATTTAGAAATTTATCTTTCGCATTTTGAAATTGAAATTTAAAAACAATTTAATTTAAGGTGTGATATTAAACACGAATATCAGAAAAGTAGTAGAAGACAATGCTTGAAAACCAGTCTGTGGAGACGAGATTTCTGTAGATTATCCTAGATTATATCTATCTTATCTTGCTATACGAGAGTCAATTATACAAACTACAACAGGTAGCAGCGGGTGATTTTTTAAGAGCTATAGGAAATTTTTTCAAAAAAAAAGCACTAAAAATTCAGAAAAATGCATGAAATCTTTATTTGAATCGATAGAACGGTCCATATAATTTAATGTTTGAAGAGTATTTCATGAAAATGTTGACCACGAGAGTGCCGCAAATGGTCCATTCGCTTAGTCCAATTTTGGCGTCCTCTTTCCAACATTTCAGCCAATATCTCACAAATAAATGCTTCAATGTTGTCTTCCAATGCGTCAATTGAAGCGGAGTTGTCTGGATAGATATAAGCTTTAACATAGCCCCGCAAAAAATAGTCTAAAGGCGTTAAATCGTACGATTTAGACGGCCAATTAACCGGTCCCGAACGTGAAATAAAATGTTCACCGAACTCGCTTCTCAATAAGTTCATTGTTACGCGTGCTGTGTGGCATGTAGCACCGTCTTATTGAAACCACATGTCATACAAGTCAAGCTCTTGCATTTTGGGCAAAAAAAAAAGTTGGACATCATCTCACGGCAGCGCTCACCATTTATAGTTACGTTGCGATTTGCAGCATCCATAAACCGCACAAAACTGTGACTTTTTCTGGATGAATTGGTAGCTTTTGCAATGTTTCTGGCTGATCTTCACTCCAAAATCGAAAATGCTGCTTATTTATGTATCCATTGAGCCAAAAATGATCCACTTTTTCGGTAAAGAAGTGGATATTCGGCCAACTTTCCAAGAGACCATTCACCAAAAATTCTGCGTTGCGATAGGTCGTTCGGCTGCAATTCTTGTACCAGCACCAGTTTTTTGAAAGGCTTCACACCTAAATCCTTCCGCAAAATTTTCTACGTTGTTGAGTAACAAAGGCCCAATTGCTGCGAACGGTGACGAATCGATAATTGATGGTCATCATTAATACAGGCCGATACAGCTGCAATATTTTCTTCAGTTCGCACTCTACGTAAATGTGTTGGTGATTTAATGTCCAAAAATGTAAATTTGGTCCGAAATTTAGTCACAATAGCCCGAATAGCCGCTTCAATGGATCGATTAAACCGACCATAAAATGAAAGCTCTTAACAGCGCACGTGTTTTGAAAATAAAATTCAATGATTTGCAAGCATTGTTCGTTTGTAAGACGATTCCTGGTTAAATAATAGACCAAACTGAAGATGTTTGATTGTGAAACAAAGCACGAGACGTGTGCGAGCTGTTTAAACCAGTGTTACCAAAAAGATAATAACCAAAATATCACCCGATATAACACGGCTGCTGAAAGTTTAGATATCCGAAGATTGTATCATGAGTTTATGCATCCTAGGACAACAATTTTTGGACATCGGTTCAGAAATGTTTAAGTAATCCAGAAATTTGTGTGCAAAGTCAAATAATACAAGTTTGGAGTGTTCGAGAAATTAAAAAAAAAAAAAGTATTTTTGAGATCTACTTAATAAAACTCACAATCTACACTATGTCATTAGCCGGGTGCGTTTAATTTTTTTATTTTTGTCAGTGTTGGGACCTAGCTTCTTACGCCATTTACGTTGTGTGCGTTAATTTTATACAAGAGCGGCGGAACCTACAGTTTAAAGTCGACTCCGGGCGACAGATTTATAAGAACCTTTTCATGGCAATTTTGTTTTATTCCCTTAGAGTTTTTACCAGAAATCTGCTGAGAGGAAGTCGTCGAAGAAATTTTTTAATACTTTCGTATTGATGTCTGACCTGCGGTTTGGACTCGATCCTTTCGCCCAATAAGCCAATACACTGGTCAACTAGACTACGGCGATTTCATTTAATCATTCTATCAAATATAAAAAACTATCGTGTCACAGTGTTAGTGGTGAAACTCCTCCGAAATGGATCGACGGGTTTTCATGAAATTATGTGGGTATATTGGTCAGGTCTGAGAATCGGATAACTTCTATTTTTCACATACCCAAATGTTAAGAGGACTTGGCAAATCGATTAAAATAATCAATATTTAGCCATATACTGATCGTAGACGAATAGAATTTGCTCTGTAAGTTCGTAGTGGCTCGATATCGACAATCCCACTAAAAATGGACGTGACAACTCTCCCCTTTCAAGCTGTACCTATAACTCTTAAACTATTGAACAGATTTTAACTATTCTTTTCTTGTCCGAAAGCTTATCAGGTTTAGATGATTAAAAACATAATTCGATATAGAAAAAAGTAGGCGTGGCAAACCTTTAAAATTGAATATTTTGGGACATAGTGATCGTAAAGGAATGCAATGTTGTGGGTAAGTTCATAGAGGCGGTAGCGACAAACTCACCAAAAATAAGCGTGATAATCATCCTTATTTAAGAGGATACCTATAAGCCAGCAAATTCGATCGTTTATAACTACATATGTGCATACTTTATCCAGCGTATTAGAATAAATGTGGGCAATAAAAAAAAATCAATTTTGGGCGGCACGAAGTTTACCGGGTCAACTAGTTTTATTATTAAATTACTAAAAACAAGAAAATCAAAATTAATTATTAATTCCTAAATGGCAATAGCCATATTTATTCGAATTATTTCGAATTTCAAGATTTATTTGTAATACAAATTATGAATATCTTGTAAACAAGACAACAGTAATGAATGAACTCATCTCTGGACCATAAATTTCTTGGTAAGCAATATTGATGGATGCCTATAAAAGCAAAAAAAATCAAAAAAAAAAAGTAGACAAATTGATTACGATGAGTAAAGAAGCAAAAAAAGAAACTCCCACACCTGTTGGCTGGTTATTCATGACAAATTAAATCATAACAAAATACTCGCGCTCTCTCTTTCTCTTTCTCTCTACTTCTTTTGTATGACGACCTAAAGAATTTTGCATAATTTTGTATGAATGAATGAATGAAGAAATGAATTAATGACACCCTCAATTTCATTAACTATTCAAGAAAATGTCGGGATTTATTTCGGATTTTTTTTTTGTGGCATTAGATTAAATGATGTTCTTCCTTCTCCCTTTTTGCCATAATGAAATTACAGAGACTTAATGAAATTCAAAAATTCTTTTGGCTTGTATTACACAAATTCCAGTTTACATCACTATCACCCCACCCACTCATACATTTGACCGAAAGGTAAAACCAACCAACTCAGGAAAGGAAAAACATAAAAAAAAATAATGGCAAACAAAACTTTGGTCTCATTTTGATTTAATTATTTTGGTCAGCAGCGCCATAAGGCCAAGAAAGGTGGATGGTACGAGTCATAGTAGAAAGAAAAAAAAGAGGAAAAGCGTATCGTATGGTATAATGGTTAAACAAAATATTTACAAATGATTTTAATGAGTAGAGGAAATTTGATTATGCCTGCTGTAGCACACAAAAAAAGCCTAGGGTATCTTGCAATCTTGTATCAAAAGAATATTCATACAATAGAACAATGAATACAAAGATTATACGGCGGAATAATGAGACCAACTGCGTAAATTTACAGATCTATTCCATTGAAATCAACCTATATTGTATTGCAAATCTTCATCATCCCACATCCCGCGATTTTTCATAATTTTCCCCGTGCATTCTAGTCAGGCATTGCTCTTATCACAACATTCACGTATTAGTCGTGTAAGACTATCTAAGATCAATATAAATTCGATTGTAACTTGACCAGAAATTGGCAAAGACGATTTTGGCTAAATACTACATGAAATCTACTTGATATAGAAACGTTCGATACCCTTAAACGCAATACCGAGGCTATGACTTTTGCCAGAGACATTCATATTGATTCTTTAAATGATATTCCACAAACTTACCCTACTTAATTGGTTATTACAACCCTTTAGTCGGGATTTTGGGAGCAGAGATTAGCAATGAATCGTTTTTCCGCTACTCATAAGTACTCATGAGTATGAGAGAATCAACAGAATTAAAATTCAACTACTCTGATTCATTCCTACTCGCTACAACATTGATTTATAAGGACAAGTTGCAATGAGTATGAGCACAACGTGAACATTAAACTCACAACATTCGTAATATGTTTGATTCATACGTCTAATAATGCTGATTCATAAATTTAGAAAAATACTTATAATACTTATTAGTGATTCGAATCATTTATCAAAATTTACAGCCTTTGTTGTTGTTGCATATACAAACAAAGAAGAAAAGAAAGACAAAGACAACAAGTAAATTTTACACACAATCTTCTAGTGAGTATTGCAGTGCTCGTACGCGAATCATATATATTTCGTGCTTCGTGTAAATGTTAAATCGAGACGAGTCGAAGTCAATAATAGCATGCGTATTGCTAAGTATGAGTACGATAAGTACTTCCAACTTTGAGTATGAGTATTATAAAATAAGTATGAAAAGTATCAGAAATTGTAAGTATGACTCGAATCTACTCATCGTTTTGAATATTCATTGCTGATCTCTGTTTGGGAGCCAGCTTTTCATAAAATCCACGAAACTTTAATAAGAGTTTCTGAACGACAGATTCTTAAGCTACTTTTCATGTCAAAAAAAATACTGGTGAAAAGAATTCGCCGAATTCGTATTGTTTAGTTCGAAATATCTTCTTATATAACTACTCACACCACTCATGTTGGGTGCATTAATATTTTAATACGTGAGTGATTGGACCTACAGTTTCACGTCGATTTAAACATTGAAATTTGTCTGCATGGCATGGGTTCAAACGAATGGGGTTCAGTTGATTTGCTCGGCTTAACGGTAATGTTGTTAATATCCTTTACAACATATTTACAGGCGTACATAAAAGTTCACTCAATGCAAAGAAGTGTGAATGCATAAGTATTCGCACTACTTTGCCTAGGACATTGAATGTTACGTCGTACGTTTTCGTACGACTGTGATTGTTTTGACTTCGATCCTGTAGTTCATATATATAAGACACAGAATGTAATTTTAACTGATTTTTAGAATAAAGAACTCTTTAATGAACATTTTTGCAAAAGCATTCATGGGTCTAGGATGATATTTTGAGGTTTTATAAAGAGAAAAATATATGAAATGTATTGTAATGTGACAGGTCAGACATCAAAACGAAAAATATTTCTTCGGCGACTTCCTCTCAGCAGATTTCTGGCAAAGACTCTGAGAGTAAAAATATATGAAAAGCTTCTCAAATCTGTCGTTCGGAGTCGACTTTAAACTGTAGGTCCCGCCACTCATGTACAAAATTAACGCACACAACATAAATGGTGTGAGAAGCTAGGCCGTAATCCTGACTGGAGGGTTGTAATGGCCAATTATGTGTGTATGTGTATTGTAATGTGAAATGTATTGAAATATGTTCGTCAAAACCCCTTGGCAGTCTATGTGCTAGACCTTATTATTCAAAAAAATTATGCTTCAGCATGCATAGTTGGTCACATTAAGCCATAAGAACTGTAGTAAAACATCTGTCAGTCAGAGAGACTGTCTACAATTCAAGTTCAGTGCGAAAAAAACAAAACACAACAAAACTTTTTTTTTTATGACCAGAACATCTACAAACCGAAAATGTAACCAAAATAACGTCAACATCAACACATTTTAAGCCACCTCCATTATCACCATCAACGCCACCACTAACATCACCAACTACTTACTACGACACTCACTACCAATGCGGCAGTAAAGGCAACAACACTTACCATCGTCATCATCATCATCTTCAATTCAATGAAATACCTACACCAACAACAACAACTTTATATGGACGTTTGTTCATCACATCAAGTGACCAGCAAGCGGCAACCAAAAAAGTGGAAAAGAATTATTACAACAACAAAAAAATGTTTTTTTTATCATCATTATTCAAATCAAATCAACAGACATGAGCGACCACCAACCACATCAACGGAAGCACCTTTTAAAGTGTGCAAAATTAATAAAAAAAAAAAAACAAAATATTACAGAGACAGACAGATGGACGTGTGGACGGACGGAATATTTGCTAGACATACATACTACGTATGTACCTATAGACAAACTTATTCACTTTCAAGAGTCACTCACTCTTCAGATATTTTGTACTTCATATAGGGTTTGTTGTTATTTCTGCTGCTGTTGTTGTTGTTGTTTTATTGTTTGTATCTATTTGAACCAAAGGTTGGTTTCGTTCATTATTCCATTCCATTCCATTCATTCATTCAGTCACTCACTTAGCCATTCTGTAGATTTATTTTTGGTTTCCTTTGAAGTTTTTGTTGCTTTTGGTGTTGGTGTTACGTTACTAGAAATTTCAAAACTCCCACATCAAAACAAACAGAATTGAATACAAGAAACAACAGCAGCAGCAGCAGAACAAGAAGAAGAACCAGAAAAAAGTTTTAGGCTTTTTGTTTTTATTTTTATTTTTGTTGTTGTTCTATTTTTTTTTTTCCATTTTTAATAAATACTTATTAAGCACGTGATGAAAATTACACTCACTCAGTTTTTAACGAGCTGGTAAGACCAACCCTAAGTACAGGCAATAAAAATTTCATTGCAATAGCGGGTCGTGTAAAGATTTTGCTTAAAACAGTAGCGTTGATTGCGATCTTACTTCGAACGGTGTATCAGTTTGTTTGGAAAACTTTGTAGCGCCCTTCTCTAACTTGACGTATACACACACACATACGTAATTCGTCAGTAAAACTTTTTAGCTAGGATTACAACCTAGCCTCTTACACCATCCAACGTTGCGTGTCGTAATTTTGTTCATAAGTAATGGGGCTGTAAGTCTAGTAAGTACTGTCTTGGCTTATTAGACTGAAGGTCCGAGTTCAAATCCCAGGTCAAACATCAATACAAAAATGTGAAAATATTTCTTCGACGACCACTTGTCATTAGATGTTTGACAAAAACTCTGCGAGTAAATAAAATTGCCATTAAAAGCTACTCGAAAATCTGTCGTTCGAAGTCGACTTTAAATTGTAGGGTCCCGCCACTCATGTATAATATTGAGTAGTGGCTAGGTTGTAATCCTGACTGAAAGGTTGTAATGAATCGTTTTTCCGCTACTCATAAGTACTCATGCAATTTTGAGCATCGGTGAATCAACAGAATTGAAAATCAACTACTCTGATTCATTCGTACTCGCTACAACATTGATTTATAAGTCTAAGTAGCAATGAGTATGAGTACAACGTTAACACCAAACTCACAACATTCGAAATGTGTTTGATTCATACGCCTACTCATTGTGATTCATAAATTTATAAAAAAAATACTTATAATGGTTAGAGGATGTGTACTTGTTAATTCTGACAATATCAGTACTCGGTGGTCGAATTGACCCATTGTACTTATAATACTTATAAGTAATTCGAGTGACTCGAATCATTAATCAAAATTTACAGCCTTTTTTGTTGTTGCATATACAAACAAAGAAGAAAGGAAAGACAAAGACAACAAGCAAAGCATACACACAATCTTCGTGGAAGTATAGAAGTGTTTGTACGCGAATCATATTTTGTGCTTCGTGTAAATGTTAAGTTTGATTACGACGAATACTTCCAACATTGAGTATGAGTAGTATGATAAGTATAATAAGTATGAAATTATAAGTATGATTAGAACCTACTCATCGGTTTGAATAGTCGTTGCTGATCTCAGGTATGTATGTGACGGGGCCTAAAGTTTAATTGTCATCTCCGAACGACAGATTTTTTGAGAAACTTTTCATGGCAATTTTTATTTACTCTAAGAGTTAGTGCCAGAAATCTGCTGAGAGATGTCGCCGAAAGAAATATTTCTTCGTATTACATTCAGTTAAAATGTTCAACCTAGGGTTTGAACCGTGGCTTCACATCATATCACATGCCCAAAGCGATATATGTAGCTTCCATTATGGTATCTATCCAAACCAGAAAAAAGTTTGTAGGTTTTAAAGTAACGGGAGGACTTTTAAGAAAATGAAATGAAATTATTTAATTAATTAAATTAAATGAAACGTAGGAAATCAGGAGACCAGGAATCACAATCCATTTAGTCGAGTTCACAACCATTCATGTCGGGTTTGTTAGTTTTATACATGAGCGGCAGCAGCTACTCTTTAATGCCAGCTCCGTATGAATAGGTTTGAGAAATTTTGATAAGAGGCGATGCTCTATTCAGAATTGTTCAGCTTTGAATCACTGAATATATAAGACCAGGAAGATTCTAATCAACAGAGTTTGTGACAATAAAATCTGGTGATTTTGGGAGTAAAAGTCTTATCCACTTTCATTATTGTTTCTGTATTTCTACGACTGCCCATCTATAACCCGAAAATCGAGGCAAAGTTTAATTGGAATGTTTACGTTAGAAGAATGCCGGGGTGGATTATACTCCTTAGTGAGTAGAGAAACTTTAGTAATAGTTTTATAAGACATTGAACCAAGATATATAGATCCGATACAGCTTATCATCTTTCACATTGTTTATTTCTTTTATGGCATTTAAAGCATGCGAATGTTCTTATAATAATGCACCAGAAGACTTACTTCCAAAACTGTCTGTAAAGAAATTGAAATCGTTGGTTTGATTGCCACCTAAATCATTCCTATCCTCCATAAAAATTACCACGAAAATCGGTTTGTAAAATTGTAAACGATAGAAAGAACATTTAAGTTTGAATGCAGGAGGAAGGATACAAACAAATTATCGTCATTGATTTAAAATTATAAAAATCCAGGGATTTTAATTTCTCCGAAAGTAGTATGTCCAAGAGTCACTATGAAATACCACTCATTCTCTGTCCCATCAAAAAGAGAACAGGGCAGTGTCACAGGAACTGAGTCCCTTTACATTACAAACATTTAAAAAGAAAAAACAAAATATTTTCAAAAGAAAATGTTTCCAGAAAATTATAGTTGGAAACCCTGACATTCTAGAACTTGCTTTGTCCAGAAACTTGTTTAATGAAATTGAAACTAAGTCAAGAAATAATAAGAAAATGGGGAAATCATTTAAGGCTGAAAAATAGCCTAGCCTGCTAAATATGGCTTGTCATGCAAATTATTCTTTTTCTAGGGCCTTTGTTAGGCCAGCCCTGTTACGTTAAAGTTATTAATTTTTTTTTTTTTTCATTTCTGTCATATTTCGATTTTAATTTGATGCGTTGGTAGTACAAAACTACTTTAAATAGAGAAAATAATGAATGAATAACGACTGAGTGAGTGAGTGAGTGACTGGCTGACTCCAAATATGCGTTGTTTTGGGTGATTATGTCTCAATGAATTTGTTTGAAAACGCAACGTTTAATTGTAAAAAAAAAAAATTTAAAACTAAAAAGGAAAATCAAAAAATGTTTGAAGGCAGATATTTTGTTTGCAGTCACAAACTGTTCAGATTTCCCAAAATAGTTGAAAGAAATCTTAAATGAATTCACAACAAATTCCCAGCGGCTATGATGAATAAGTGAGTAAGTAAATGAACGAACTTTAAGCCAAAACAAAAGCCTACACTTTAAGCCAAAGAAAAAAAAACTACACTTAAAATGGAAATTAAAAGCATTTGATGTCATCATCAGTAGAGAGTCAACAACAGCTTCAGATATGTTGTTTAACACTTTAATTTAATTATCAACAAGCAGTTTAAAACGTTTAAAATGTTCATTATTGGCTTCGTCAACTGGCCTAAAGACTTGACAAGTAACTGCCACTTACACTGCCCTCTCTCCTCTACAGAAACTTTTGGTTAGTCTACCTACTAGTTAGAAAGCCATAGAAGAGAATGAAAAACCACAAAATTAACACCAGAAGATCAGATCACATCACATCACATCACATCCTATCACATCAATAAATTTAATCAGTCAACCGGACTAAAGAACAAAACCAGACGACTAACAACAAACGCAACACAACACAACACAGCACAACACTTCACTGAGTCAACCAGTCACTCATTCATTCACTTACGCATACTTTTTACGAGTTTTTTTTTGTTTGTTTTAAGTTCACATGCATGGAAGTGTTTTGCCATAATCTTCATCGTTGTCATCACTGTAGTCAAGTGTGGTTGTAACATCGGGCTTCAAAATTGTGTGGGTGTTATTGTGAGTATGTGTGAGTGTTGATGAAGCCTTCAATCCGCCCTATCACCGCCTGCCTTCCATCATTACACCTCGAGCCCGTGTAAATTCTGTCTTCTTTTGACTGTCGTTTACAATCTATTTACACGGTTTAATTTGCTCCTGTACCTTGCAAGCACACACATATTCATGCATTCATTCATGCATGCATGGACAGACAGACAGGAAAGAGAACGGGTTTCTTCGTTGTTATGTAAAAATCAAACGCAAACGACGTAAACACTGACATACAAAATCCATTTTTTTTTGTTGTTTTCTGTTAAAGTACCACATACAGCATCAGTGTTAACAGCGACAACACATTTGTAGAATAATTAACGCCGCATTTATTTATAAGAACATTTCGTGAGCCGGCAAGTAGTCCCTGCTTTAATTTGTGGTGTGGGAATACTATGTCAAGTCAAAATTGTTGTTCATTTTGTTTGTGTATTTGCTTTACATATGTATGTACGAGTAAAAAGGTATTAAAAAGTTTGACGTAATTTTTCTTTAACAGAAACAATAAAACATCAACACCCCCCCCCCCCCATTCTGTATATTTAAGGACTTTAAGAAGCATTTTTGCTCCTTTTTTTATTAAAAAAAAAAATCCTTTTTTTTACTTCCAGAAAATATCTTGAAAATTAGAAATTATTTTAAAATTCTTTCGTATACGTTTTACAGAACAGGGCCGACTGCCTGGCCCCCTGTTATTGTTATTATTTTTCTGCTTAAATTTTGTTTGTTTTTAAATACAGAATCTAATTTACATGATGTGCTTTGACAGTTATTACGTTGTTTCAACACGAAATACTTAGAGAATAAAATCTGGTTACACAGCTTTTATGGTAATGAGCCATTAAGATGGTGGAACTGGTACTGGTACTGGTTTCATTGAATGTTACGGTTTAAAATTCTAAGAAAGTGAATAATTTCACAATGATAAACAACAAGTAAATTTAAATATCCTTTGTAATAATGAAAACAACAAGTTAATGAAAACAAAAAAGAAAAATTATTAAAATATGCTGAAAATATATGTCGGAAAGTATAACTTGACAGATAGGCTGATAAACACATTGTGTTACATGAAGTTTTAGATATGCTTTCTATTTACAAAGATTTATTTAAGCCCCCTTACTGCAATAGATCACTAGTCTATCCAAATGGGGGTCGTAAAATCGTTTCCAGTTAGGTTAGTTTAGGTCGGAGTGGCAGCTCTGATGTCACAAAGCTTACTTGAGCACACATGGTGGCCTGTTTTGATGCCTCAGGTAAACGTACTTCCTGTGCTAATCATGCTCCACCAAATCAGGGAAAAGGAAGAAGTTGCTCAGCGCAAGGGCTGCACTCGATTCCAGTTAAACGTGTGGGTTGTTTATATTGAAATTTTTATTTAGGAACCAAAAATCTTTTGAAATTGCTTAACAGTACGTTTGATGGTTCTTCAAACAGAATTCTCACTTACGGTAATACCAACATACAGTAAGACCCCGCTTAATGCTGTTTCAATATTACGCGGTAGTATTGGGTTTCAAGGAAACAACAATTCACCATCCAAAATCGGTGCACTATATAGCGATGGTGGATTCTATGCATCTTTTTCAACGCTCTTTTGTTAGTCTGTCCAGAAAATGGATTACAATTGTATATTCCGAAATCGCGAGCACAGTACGAACGCATTTTTACAATTGCCTCGTTTAACACTATTTCGTTTAGCGTTGAAACATAACCGCCGCGTTAAGCGGTGTCTTACTGTACAGAGCCTATCAGTACGATCATCGTGAGTTTTTTTTTCCAACTTATACGATTACGTAGTTAATTGATAATTACAACCTCTTAACCAGGATTACAACCTAGCTTCTCACACCACTTATGTTGTGTGGGTTCTTTTTGTAAATGAGTGGTGGGGCCAACAGTTTAAAGCCGACTTCGAACGACAGAAGCTTTTCATGAAAATATTATTTACGCTCAGAGTTTTTGTCTGATATCTGCTGAGACGAAGTTTTGATGTCTGATCTTGGATTTGAACTCGGGCCTTACGTCTAATAAGCCAACACACTACCTACTAGATTACTACGATTTCAATCACATTATCATACAGTTTATTCTCAAAGATCTATTCTGTTTTTTACGTATATCTGCAGTTAAATAGCCTACAAAGGGACGGTAAATAAAAGAGAATGGTTGTTAGGAACTGAGCTATAAAGAAAGTCTTTGTAATTGTTATATAACCCCACCACAGTCACCTTTTTCTCATTCATGAACTTATTCACGGATACGAGGTGTAAGGTAAAAGTAAAAATTGGAAGAGTGGAACTCATATAGAACAAACAAAATTTTGGGATTCCAACCGCAACCTTACTTCCAAGAATTTTAATGACTATTCATCATCCAGCTCGTTGTTACAAATAAATACCGTGACAATTGATGAAAATGCAAGAATATATAATTGACACAAATAAAGCTCTGCAGATATTATATGCTATTCTATAGCATTCTTCTATAGTATTCTATGCTATTCTATACTAGTATTCTATACTATTATATACTATTCTATAGCATTCAATACTATTCTGTACTATTCTATGCTATTATATACTATTCCATAGTTTTCTATACCATTCTATAATTTTCTATAGTATTCTATGCTATTCTATACTATAGTATTCTATACTATACTATTCTATGCTATCCTATACTATTCTATGGCATTCTATACAATTCTAAAGTATTCTATACTATTCTATAGCATTCCATACTATTCTATAGTATTCTATATTATTGTACAGAATTCTATACATTTTATGTTCTTCTATACTATATTATAGTATTCTATATTATTTATAGTATTCTATGATATTTTATAGTATTCTTTATTATTCTATGCTATTCTATACTATTCCATAGCATTCTATACTAGTATTCTATACTATTATATACTATTTTATAGCATTCCATACTATTCTATATTATTGTATATTCTATACTATTCTATAGCATTTTATGTTCTTCTATACCATATTATAGTATTCTATATTATTTCTAGTATTCTATAGTATTCGATATTATTTTATATAGTATTCTACTCTATTCTATTCTATACTATTATTGTACAGAATTCTATACTATTCCATAGCATTCTATGTTGTAGTAGTCTATATTCTATTCTATGTTATTTTATAGTATTCTATATTATTCAATGGTATTCTATACTATTGCGTAGCATTCAATACTATTCCATAGAATTCTATAGCATTCTATATTACTCTATACCTGTTACCCAATCTTCTTTTTGCCACTAAGAAATAGGGTTTTAAATCAATGCATCACGCAGTTATCACAACAAAATTCTATGAGCGAAGACAAGTCCACATAAAACGAAAGAAACAAATTTAAAAATCTCTAAAAAAAGTTTTACGTTCCAGAAAAGAAATCCTCAAGCTCATCTAAAGGGATAAATTGCTATGAAAATAAAAGCCACTAAGAATAGATATTAGCTCCTAAGCAACACAAAACTTGGTCATTTCAAACCTTTAGTATGGTTTACAACCTAATTTCTCACACCATGAAAGGTGGCGTGACCTTCAGTCAATTGTCGTTTCCTAACGGCAGATTTAAGAAACTTTTTATGGCAATATTTTAAACTCTCCAGAGTTTTTAACAGAAGTTTGCAGAGAAATAGTACCCGAAAGAAATATTTTTTTGTCCTACTTCATTTAGTTCGAAATGTCTGAGAAAGACATTGAAGTACGGATTTTTAAAACAAAAGGTAATTTTAATTAATTTTAATTTTATTTTAATCTTAAACTCAAAACAAATTTAAATTTTCAATAATCTTTTATTAGGGTTTTTAAAGAATTTCAAAAATACTTTTTAAGTGCTTTAAAGAATTTTAAGAAAAAAGAAGAAATTTCTCTTAAAAAATCTTAAATATTAAAAGAAATAATTTCAAGTGAGTATTCTTTCAGAATAAGGGAGTATATTCGGCATTTAAATTTCTACAACAAGATATGAAGAGCATTTAATCAGATTCACTTACGTTTTAATCACTCGTTTTACAAGTGTAAACAAATAAAGAATTATTTCGTTTCGTTTTTAAAAATAATTAATAAAAAAAAAAAAAAATAAATAAAATTAAAAAAAAAAACTAATAATTTCCTTCCGTTTGTTGTTTCTAAATTAACGACACTACACAAATGAATGACGGAAGAAATGCTGTCTGGCTGGCTGGTTGACTGCCTGACTCAATGTGTGTTGTACAGACATGTTTAGGAAAATTAAAAGAAAATCACAAGTATTCGAGTAGACAATTATGACAGTCAAATTAGAAATTGAAAGAACAAACAAAAAAAAATCGAAAAAACAGGGAATTTCATTAAAGAATGCCTGCCAAATAGGCAAGCAAACGACATGCCAGACAAAAATCGTTTCAAATGTAACACAAGCAACAGAATTTCTCAATGGAATCATACAAAGATTTCTCTTTGCCCACTTAGACACGTGTTGCCATTAGAAAACTTACAAAAAAAAAAAAACAAAAAAAAATTTTTTTTAATGGTTTTTATGAGAAAATTTAAAGAGCATCTAAACTAAGATGTTGTCTTTATTAAATTGAATTGTCTGTCTAACTGTTTCTCTGTGTGTCTCTTGTACAAAATTTAATTATTAAAGAAGAAAATTAAACGAACTTTCCAAGAAAAATAAATCAACATGATGAAATGATTGAAACTTAAAGCCCCCGTTGTCTAGTATTCTAACCCTAGCTCTCTTATAAGACGCAAACCCGTGGTTCAAGTCCTAGCTAAAAAAATATTTCTTTCAGCGGCTCAGTAGATTTTTGGTAAATAAAGGTTAGGTGAGAGGACGTGTACTTGTCAACTATGACAAGTACAGTACCCGGAGGTCGAAATGACCCATTGTGCAATATCCTTGCTTCTCATACCACTCGTGATGTGTGCATTAATTTTATAAACAAGTGGTGGGACCTACAGTTTAATGTCGACTCCGAACGACAGATTTTTTGAGAAGCTTTCCATGGCAATTTTATTGCGACTTCGGAAAATACAGTTGGAATCTTTATTCTAAACAGATTAACAAAAGATCGTCGCTGTAAAGTGCTCCACTTTTGGTTAGTGGATGCACGTTTCATTTACAACCTCGTAATACTGAAACAAGGTTAAGGGGGCAGCTTTAAGCGGGGTCTTACTGTACCCATCAAAATCGTTACGGGAAGATACCAAATTGCCTCCGAGGAGTAAATATCCACCAAAATATACCTTCAGCGTTTCCCTACGACTAGTGAGTACAGCGACAGATTTGGGTTCGCTGACCCCATTGCTAGAAAATAATTCTAGTGTCTTGCTTACCGAGAGTACCGCAATATAATCGAAGAATCTCACATTGCATGCCGTTTTACAAATTTGTAATCAAATAGTGTGATACAAATAATGACGATGTGATACATCATATTCTGTTATACATCACATAATTGGTCATTACAACCCTTCAGTTAGGATTACAGCCTAGCTTCTCACACCACTTGTGTTGTGTGCATTAATTTTATACATGAGTAGCGGGACCTACAGTTAAAAGTCGACGCCGAACGACAGATCTTTGATAAGATTCCCATGGCAATCTCATTTACTCTTAAGAGTTTTTGCTAGAAATCTGCTGAGAGGAAGTCGCCGAAGAATTATTTTCATACATATTTTCGTTTTGATATCTATCCCGGGATTTAAACTCCTGCCTTACGTCTAATAAGCCAACACACTACCTACTAGACTATGGCGACTTCAATCAATATATTCTACAATATAGGCCCTAAAATAGAACGAACAATTCATCACCATTGTGACACTTATAACAGCAGATATCTACATAATTAGTCATTACAAGTCTTTAGTCAGGACTAAAACCTAGTTCTTATAAAACCAATGGTGTGTGTGTGTGTGTGATTGATTTTTATCCAAAAAAGGCGGTACCTACAGTTTAAATCGACTTCGAATTACAGATTTTAGTAATTTCTCATGATAATTTCAAATACTTTTAGTGTTTTGGCCAGAAAACTGCTAACAGGAAGTCGTCGAAGAAATATTTCTTCATTTTTCAATTTATTGAATATTTGAACCACTTCCTTGCGTGTAATAAGTCAACACACTATCTACTAGACAGTATAAACTATATTCACAATACTATACAGCATCCCGAGCAGCTCTAGAATTTACCCCTGGGTAAATACAATATTTCTAGGCCCTACTTCTTCCATTGTTGGTCTTTCTGTTCCAGTTGCTGAACAAGATTTTGGGAAGCTATGCTATTGCTTCAAATCCTTTTGGTGTCCTAAATGGCTCCTTTCGGCGGTCGAGTATATATTCCGTTTCTAACTTAAGACAATAGAGTGCTGCAAATGCAATCAGGTTATGTGGTTTTGTAATACGTGAGGCAGATATCGCTTGGCGGGTCTAGGTAGCCCATAACTCGTTTGCAATTATCATTTACCTAGATATCAACCAACTGCTTACCACATACATACGATTTCATTGTTTGAACAAAATTAGAAAACACTCTCATGCCATTTGCAAATTGAAATTGAGGCCCTATTAAGTGTGCCTTTAGTTACGTGAGCTAATAACTGACCAAGTTTTGTAGTTAATTCGCAAACCATTTTGCGGTTGTTAAAAAAAATTATGAAAACCTTTTAAAGCCCTTGACACTTAACTCACTGCGTGTGTGTGTGTGTATGTATGATTATGAATATGGATTTTAATTACTTCCACAAATAATTGATAATTAAAATTGAATATGTTTCTTAAATAGTGCGTAATTTAAACAATTAAAATATCAATAGGCCTTAAGCACAAAAAACAAAGACGAAACAAAAAATTGTAATAAAAATCGTATTAAAAATAATTTTTATATGGAAGTCTTAACAACTTCCGTTTCAAGCCTACAACCATCATTTCCATTAAAACACTCACGCATTAGAGAGGGAAAAAAGAAGAAGAAGAAGAAAAAAAAATGTTATAATTGACTCGTACAATGTTTGTAAAGAAACACAGTGCAATGCTAACCGACTTAAAAAGAGTGTCAAATTTGACAGTTTTAAACAAGAAAAAAAGAACAACAACAACATCGTATTTTGTCATAATTAAATAAACAATAAAATATTAACCAATAAATTAAATTCGTTAACAAAAACAAAGAAAAAAACCGTCTTCATTTATTTGAAATTGTTGGTTACATACGTTGTTAATGTGTCATCATCGTATGTACTCATCACGGCCTATATTCAAATATTAGATCGAGAGTTATACGAGGTGTGCTTAAAATTTTTGATTTATTACAATACAACAATAGTGTAATGAAAATTTGATAAAAATTATTCCAGTTATCGAAATTCGTTTCATAAAAAATATAAACTCTTAAGCACAACATATATATTTCCGAATTACAATCCTTCAGTTACAGGTTTACGATCTAGGTTCTCACACCTCTTATGTTGTGTGTGTTAATTTAAAGTCGACTTCGAACGACAGAATTTTGGCAATTCGACAATTTTTTTTATTAACTCACAGAGTTTTTGCCAGAAATCTGGTGAGTGGAAATCGCCGAAGAAATAATTTCCAACATATTTCGTTTTGCTGGATATGCCTGACATGGTATTTCTACCGAGGCCTTATTTCCAAGACTTTTATGAACATACATCATCCAGCTAGTTGATTCAACTGAATACTGCGACAACCGATTAACATGCAAGACTATATAATTGACACAAATGAAGCTCTGCAGATGATTATATGCTATTCTATAGCATTCTATGCTATTCTTTACTATTCTATACTATCCTATACTATTCTTCGCTAGAATAGAACATAAAACACTATGTTACTATTCTATAGTATTCTGTATTATTGTATAGAATTCTATACTATTCTATAGCATTCTTTGTTATTCCATGCTATCCTATAGTATTCTATATTATTTATAGTATTCTATGTTATTTTATAGTATTCTATACTATTCCATAGTATTCTTAACTATTCCATAGCACGCTATACTATTCCACAGCATTTTATACTATTCTAAACTATTCTATACTATTTTATACTAATATATACTATTCTAAACTATTCTATAGTATTCTATATTATTGTACAGAATTCTATACTATTCTATTGCATTTTATGTTATTCTATACTATCCTATAGTATTATTATAGTATTCTATGTTATTTTATAGTATTCTATACTATTCTATGCTATTCTATACTACTCCATAGTATTCTTAATTATTCCATAGCATTCTATACTATTCCATAGCATTTTATACTATTCTAAACTATTCTATACTATTTTATGGTATTCTGTATTATTGTACAGAATTGTATACTATTCTATTGCATTTTATGTTATTCTAGACTATCTTATATTATTCTATATTATTTATAGTATTCTATAGTATTCTATACTATTCTATGCTATTCTATGCTATTCCATACTATTCCATAGCATTTTATACTATTCTAAACTATTCTAAAGCGTTCTACACTATTTTATCCTATTCTAAACTATCCTATAGTATTCTATATTATTGTACAGAATTCTATACTATTCCATAGCATTCTATGTTGTAGTAGTCTTTATTCTATTCTATATTATTCTATGATATTTTATAGTATTCTATACTATTCTATGCTTAGCATTCTATACTATTCCATAGCATTCTATACTATTCTATAGCATTCTATACTACTCTATATCTGTTACCCAATTTTCTTCTTGCCACTAAGAAATAGGGGTTTAAACCAATGAATCACGGCGTTATCACAACAAAATTCTAAGAGCGATGATAAGTGCACATAAAACAAAAGAAACAAATTTGAAAATCTCTAAAAAGTATTACGTTTCAGAAAAGAAATTCCCAAACAAATTCAGAACACATATAAAGGGATGAATCGCTATGAAAATAAAAGCCACTGAGAATACATAATAGATTCTAAGCTAAACTAAGTTCAAGGCATAAAATTTGGTCATTTCAACCCTTTAGTATGGTTTACAACCTAATTTCTCACATTCTACAAAAAGTGGCTTGACCTACAATCTAATGTCCTTTCCAAATGCCAGATTTAATAAACTTTATATGGCAATATTATAAACTCTCCAGACTTTTTAACAGAAGTCGAAAGAAATATTTTTTCTAATTCACTCAGTACGAGATGTCTGAGTTACAGATTAACCCCATGGATTCTCATCTTAGGAGTCAACATATTACCTACTAGACAACTGCGATTTCAAAAGATAACAGATTTTTAACAAATCAGATAGTTGCAGACAAAACTGTATTTAATCCAGTAGAGATAGATAAGCTTGATATCACAATTAGGTAGCAGGTAGGCTCCAATCCGACCTATCCCGTTTCGCAACAGGAACAGGAACGAATTTTGATAATTAATAGGGACCGTTTGTTCTGTCAAATTAATTGTCATTTATTCAGTCTGTTTTACCAAATTACCAAAGACGACTATAGACAACGACGTGAGTGCGTTAAATAAACTATTTGACGACATGGTCCATTATATCGTCGCCTCCATTCTATAACATTCTAAGTTGAAAAAGTGTGTTTTGAGTTATGAGCTCTCAAAGTTTGCATGCAACGTACGACTATGTTTGTATTTTAATTAGATTTTTCCCTATAACTTCGGAGCGGATCGGCACATCTTAAACAAATTTTGACAATATTAAAGTTAGAGAGTGGAGAATTTAAAAGTACACTTAGAATGTTATAGAATGGAGGCGTCGATATAGTAGATATTGTTTTTCTTGAGGGATTTTTGTAAGCCAACAAAAACCTTGCCAGCGGATAAGCAGTTGCGGGCCGGACTTATGCGCCATCGACTGCAGATGTGCCTCTGAATAAAAGAGAGTTTTTTGCCAATTCTGTTTGTTAGAAAGTTGAATTTATTGAATTAGCCGTAGTCGAGTAGATAGTAAAGCTAGGGTTCCAGCCCCAGGCCAGACATCAAAACGAAAATATGAGAAAATATTTTTTCGGTGACTTCCGCTCCGTAGATTTCTGGCAAAAACTCTGAGAGTAAATAAAATTGCCATGAAAAGTTTCTCAAAACAATCTGTCGTTCTGTAGGTCCCGTTTCTCCTGTATGAGATTAACGGACGCAACACAAGTGGTGTGAGAAGCTAGGTCGTAATTCTGACTGAAGGGTTATAATAACCAATTACGTATGTATGCAGGTATGTTTATCAGAAAGTGCCTTGAAGAAAAGAAATTAAAAATTATTTCGTATCTTTCGTGATGAAATAGAAAGTACACGCAACATCGACTCTAATTCCTATCGACTAATTTCTTATACCAGGAAATGCAACAGTCTGACATACGCAGCTTTTGCATCCTCCCTCGTAAGTGATGTTTTACTCTTGTTCGTATTTTAATTTGTTTTAAGTTGATTTATGTGGAAATTGTTGATAAAAATCTTTATTTTTTTTTTGTGTTTTATTGTTGTTATTATTTTTGTTTTTGTTCTTGTTTTCTTTTTTTGTTTTAACTTCTTTTATTATTCTTGTTGTTATTGTGATTCTTGGTAGGTTCAATTTTAATTTCTTATTACGCTTTTAGTTGTAATGAAGTATTATTACGTGACTATAGGCTAATAAAGTTCTTAAAAAAAATAAGAGAATATTTACACGAAAGTTAAATAAACACACTCAACAAATAAAAATTAATAAAAAATGTAAAAGAAAATATTGTCATAATGACAATACCCACTGGAAATTTAAGATGTGTGTGAAGATAGATTTTAAAAGCTAACTCCCCAGACCCGTAAACCAATCAGTTAACAGAGCTCTGTTATGTTATTAACAGAACTCTGTTAAACAATTAATTTGAGGCTGGGAACGAAAAAAAAGTAAAAATTAATTAAATTCCTGGGCAAAATAAGAAATAAAGCAGAAAATGATAAAATAAGTCATATAGTTGATCACTGTTACAAACTATTGCGTAATGAAAACTACAATAGGCAAATAATCACACATTTCCGAAAGCTATTGTAATACGATAAATAAATCAATATTGTGGAAAAACAACATTGAGTGGGCGGATAAAGTAAAATGTTTTGGAAGCATTGGTCGTCCCTTTAATTAACATAATCACCAGAATCCTTAACAGAACGAGTTTTCATAGTAGATTTTGAAATTTTCCCAGATTTCAGATTCTAAAATCCACTCTAAGTCCTTTTGTGGGAAAACAGGACTGAGTGGGCGGATAAAGTAAATTGTTTTGGAAGCACTGATGATCCCCTTAACTAACCTAATCACCAGAATCCTTAACAGAGCGAGTTTTCATATCAGATTTTGAAAATTTACCAGATTTATTTTAATTTTTTTCCGAAAAAAAATTAAAATGTTCCGAACAAAAATTAAAATGTTCCGAACAAAAATGAAAATGTTCCGAACAACAATGAAACGTTCCGAACAAAAATGAAAATGTTTCGAACAAAAATGAAAATGTTCCGAACAAAAATGAATATGTTCCGAATTAGAACTTATATAACATATCATACAACATATATTATAAAAAATATTATAACATATCTTATAACATATATAATAACATATCATATAACATATATTATAAAATAAAAATAAAATATATTATAACATATCTTATAACATATCTTATAACATATCTTATAACATATCTTATAACATATCTTATAACATATCTTATAACATATCGTATAACATATCTTATAACATATCTTATAACATATCTTATAATATATATTATAACATAAAATAAATTAGAAAATATATTATTAATTATATTATAAAATATCTTATAACATATATTATAAAATTAAGAGGTTTGTTGATTACGTATAGAAATCCAAGTTTTTTTAAACTATAACGATGGACACGTAATCTCTTCCTCAGACTGTGATGTAATGTCTTTTGAACTTTGTTGGGCTCTTAGTCGTTATTATTCAAGAATTGTTTAGTAGACGGCAAAGATAACTTCATTTAAGACGATTTGGTGCTGAAATTGGAAAATTTTAGCAATATTGCCTATACTCTTCTGAAAGTTTCAATCGATTGTCTGTCTTGTAATATCAAAGTGTTGCCTGCACGAAAATGTTGCCTGTCTATCGACCTATTACCTATTTTTCATTCCAATGTGGATTTTAGTGGATGTGTGTATGCAATCTATGATAAAGGGGTTCATTTTGTCGCCTTCTAGTATGCAAAGACGTCCATTACTTGCTAGGTTTGTTACTTACTTTCCATTACACAGCGAGTTGGAGAGGTGAATAAGAGGTTAAGACAATAGATTCGTGTTTTTTTCACTTCTGCATCATACATAATTGGCCATTAGAAACCTTCTGTCAGGATTACGACCTAGCTTCTCACACCTACTTATGTTGTGTGCATTAATTTTTATACATGAGTGGCGGCAGCTACTGTTTAAAGTCCACTCTGAACGAAAAATTTACGAGAAGATTTTCATGGCTATATTATTTACTCTCAGAGTTTTTGCCAGAAATCTGCTGAGAGGAAGTCGCCGCAGAATTTCCTAACGTTGCTCCGAGCTCTTTCGGGTACATGTATGCACATCAGAGTTCATCAATGAATCGTTTTTGCGCTACTCATAAGTACATATGAAATGAGAGAGTATGAGTTACTCAACAATATTGAAATTCAACTATGTACTCTGATTCATTCGAATGAGCTACAATATTGATGTCTAAGAACAATGAGTATGAGAACACCGTTGATATCAAAGTCATAACATTCGAAATGTGTTCAGATTCATAAGTTCAGAAAAATACTTACAATACTCATAAATGATTCGAGTGATGCGAAGCAAAACATATGCACAACCTACTTGTGAGTATTGTAGTGTTCGTACACGAATCATAGTTATTTTGTGCTTTGTGTATATGCTGAGCCAAGAAGAATCGAAATCAACATTATTATGCGTATTGCTAAGTATGAGTACAATGAGTACTTTCAACTTTAAATATAATCCTAAAATTAGTATGAATGCGTATCTGAAAGTATCTGAAATTATGAGTATGACACGAATCTACTCATCGTTTTGAATACTCATTTCTATTCTCTGATACATATGTAGGGCGTAGATCAATGAATTTTTTAGAGGGTTTAATTGTTTCTTTTATTGCAGGATATATTAGGTTAGGTTCTGTCGTAGTGGTAGCTCTGATATCACAAAGCTCACTTGAGCATGCATGGCGGCCGGCCCGTTGTGATGCCACGGGTGAAACACAGTCCATGTACTAACCAAGTTCCGCCAAATCAGGGACGGAAGAAGTTGATTAGCGCAAGGGTTGCACAACAAAAGCACGACTACCCCGTACTGGAAAACCAGCCAGAAAATTTGATATCAATAGATGATAGCTCCGTTAAGCTAACAAGGAATGGGGAGCCAAATAACCTATATCTACACCTAGCAAGAGACGGGCACTGGCAAAGAAAGTGAATAACGCTTTCCTTTTCCTCAGTGGACCTGCATCCATGGCAGTAGTCGTTAAAAGAGAGCCTCATTCTCTCGGCGTGCCTACCCATGATACAATGACCCGTAAGCATGGCCACTACAGTCGAGATGACATCACGACCGAGACCAAGTAATCAGTTGGTACGCCTTCCATCCATCCTGGGCCAGGTAAGTCTAGCGGTGAAGCAGGACTCCTCCTGCAGAATATGTAGTCTGTTATTAAAATTTCTGACATTAGAGTTCTTAAGTTGCCTATGCAACACGTGATATCCGGAAAACAGATCAGTCAATCTGCGTTGATCGTTTTGAATACTCATTGCTGATGTCTGATGCAGAAATGAGTATATATAACACGAATATAGCTGATACGGCACATTTCGCGAACCTTCCATTGCATAGAACAATGTCTCTACGTTTTCTGATGGAATTACATGACAGGAATGTCTTCTCATTGCACCGCTACATACGAGTATCAATTCTAAACTGATGAGTTAGATCTGCCTTTTTTTTTGGTTAGGGGTTATATGCGAATGTTAATAAAGGCTTTCTATTTGTATTTTATAGATTATATTTGGTTGGAATGGAACCACAGTAACCTTAATTGACTTTATAAAGCCTGTTTAGTTTTTTGTAGTAATACTTCCGGAATACATACATAGATAATTGGCCATTACAACCCTTCAGTCAGGATTACGACCTAGCTTCTCACACCACTTATGTTGTGTGCGTTAATTTTATACATGAGTGGCGGGATCTACAGTTTAAAGTCGACTCCGAACGACAGATTTTTGAGAAGCTTTTCATGGCAATTTTTACTCTCAGAGTCTTTGCCAGAAATCTGCTGAGAGGAAGTCGCCGAAGAAATATTTTTCGTTTTTTTTATGTCGGAAATAGCATAAGGCATACGGATAGATACAAACATCCTGCAACAATTTGCGGTGTTGATCTCTTCTCAATTAATCAGTGAGTTTTGATTGCCTTCCACAATTCATTTCCAATTGGTTCTTTTACACTCTTTATACATTACATTGAAGATGATAGTTAGTGGGCGATTACTACATATTAAGAGAGTAACTACCATTACATTTCATATCATTTCATTTCTATCCTATGCCACATTTATTTATCATTTCATTATCATCATCATCATTATCCTCAACATTGTGATTATCATTATCGTTGTAATCATCACGTTGTAATCATGTGTTGTATAGTTCGTTGATTTTTGGTAAGAATTGTTGTTATTGCTCCTATTCTAGTTATGTTCAGGGTACGTAAGTAAAATTTTTTTGTCAACGTCATTTCGTATAATAGTTGTAAAGTTTTTCATTTCATTTGAAACATTAACAACAACAACAATCACAATCATTTGTTATGAAGTATTTAATTTTTTCGAGTTTTTTTTAAAATTTTTTTTATTCTTTCGTAATTTTTTTTTAATATTTTTATTTTCTGTCATTTTGTTTATTTTTATTAAAGTTTTTGTTTCTCTTTTGTTATTAGTTTTTTATCTGCAGGTATGTTTACCTTTGATGCCCTACATAAGTTTTGTATGTGCTTTGATGATAATGTTTCGTAATATCCTCCTCTTGAGTCGAAAAGATTTGTTTTATTAACTAAGGTACCCAGTTCTAAACGTGTGTGTGAAGAAAAATTCGATTTTGAATATCCAAGACGCAATCCATAAATAAATTAGAAGGAGCGCTACATTTCGAGTTAACAGAGTAAAATTTTCTCTTAACAGAACAGAACTTGGCCCGTAACACAGATCTCTGTTAGGTGTTTAACAATATTCTTCAAAACATATTCAAAAAAGGAAAGTTTCAAGTGCTCTTAATACAATCAGCAAAAAAATAACATTTAAAGTGACATGGTACTGTAAGAATTCTCTTTAATATTCCCTTAACAGAGCACTGTTAGGTGTTTAAGAGTATTCTTCTGAACATATTCAAAGGAAAGCTTCAAGGCCTCAGCAATATAGTCACATTTAAAGTGATATGGTTTTGTAAGAATTGGCTTTGAAACAATCAGTTTTTTTGATTAAAAATTCTCTAAAGTTCTTAGGGGACCATTTAGGAAGAGATAAAAAATAATACACCTATCCGGCTATGCAAATGGTAGTACAAAGGGTCCTCTTTCAAACTGAGACACATAACATAATTGGCCATTACAACACTCCAAAGAGGATTACGGTCTAGCTTTTAAACACTATCATGTTGCGTGTGTTAATTTTATACACATGAGTGGCGGAACCTATAGTTTAAAATCGAGTTTATGCCAATCGATATAGGAGTGGGATAGCTGAAATTGATTTGAGATTTGAGAATATTATATCCATCCATCCCATAGCTTTCAACACTACTTCAATAATATTGCCATGTGGGTTTGTATCTTTGGTTTTTAAATTTGAATTTATCTTTATACCTATCAGTTCTTAATTCTTAATAGCGAATCTTATTACATTGTAATTAAAAAGCGAAGCGTTTTCCAGGACTTCTATTTTTATTACTGCTATGACGTTAAAAATCCTAATTTTGATTTGAAATTTTGCAATTCCATTGAAATTCGAAATAAATGTAAGCGTAGAGTAAAGTTAATGTGAAACGTAGTTAAAAATGTATTCGAAATCCTTAATTTGCTACGTTCAACACCATTAAAGTGGCACCTATGTACAGAACAGAAAATTTTAATCCATCATCCAGAACCAGTTGGCAACTGCTCCTTCTTCATGGCAACAAGTTAAAATCGAAACTGGTGGAAGAAACTCTAAAAACGCATTACGCATGTGTATCACTTTATAATCAAAACGGTTTTTCTTGTGTGCGTTAATTTTTAGACGTGAGTGGCATAACCTACCGTTTAAAGTAGACTGCGAAAGACAGTTTGGTTGAGAAGCTTTTCATAGCAATTTTTAGGTTAGGTTAGAGGACGTGTACTTGTCAATTCTGACAAGTACAGTACTCGCTGGTCGAATTGACTCGTTGTACTACGTCCTAGCTTCTCACACCACTTATGTTGTGTGCGTTAATTTTATATATGAGTGGCGGGACCTACAGTTTAAAGTCTACTCCGAACGACACATTTTTTGAGAAGCATTCCATGGCAATTTTTTACTCTCAGAGTTTTTGCCAGAAATCTGCTGAGAAGAAGTCACCGAAAATTTATTTTCAAATTTTCGTTTTGCTGTCTGACCTGGGATTCGAACTCGGGTCTTTCGTCTACTAATAAGCCAACACACTACCTACTAGACCAAGGCGACAACTAGCCACTGATGGCAATTTTACTTTCAGAGTTTCTGCCAGAAATCTACTTAGAGGAAGTCGCCAAAGAATTAATTTTTCATATTTCGTTTTGATGTCTGACCTGGGTTTCGAACCCGGGTCTTTCGTCTAATAAGTCGACATACTACCTACTACACCAACGCGTCTTCAAAAAAAATATTTTTTTAAATGGTTGAGACGAATGTTGGTGATTTCTTTACTTTGTCATGACGACCTCGACTACCTTTTCGGCAGGAATATCCGATGTGGAATTTTCTTCTTTTGTGTCTACATATTCAGGTTTTTAAATGCATTGTAGCTTTGCAGCACTCGATTAATGCCGGAAACGTAAATGTATAACCGCGGTAAGAGCCATAAGACGGTTCTAATGAGGAGAGAACCATGAGAAGTTTCAATTAAATAATGGGAGACCGACTTAGGCATGCTCATGACCGTTGTCACGCAACACTTCACCTTACCATCTGAATGATATTGTCGTGATCAAAAATTTTGATAGTGGGGATGCGAGAAAGACGAAATGATTGAACACTAAGTATGTCGTAAGAAAGAGATTGATTTTATGTGTCCTAACTAGATTCGTTTATGACCGTTCTATTGGGGCATTATCTCAGGGGATGACCCCTACTCGTGCAGTGCATTGTGCAGGTTTTTTAGGAAAGATGAAAAGATAGAGGGAAGATGCCAACGGTAAGGAAAGATTTGGCCTCATGTCGAAATGGAAACATTGATGTACAGGATGCTGATAATCGTATGCAGCAGCCATATCTAGAATGCCATAGTATTTCAGGAAGAGCAATAGCAAAAATCCACAACCCATAAATTAATCAAAATGTAAGGCATCCTAGTGTCGTGCACTATATAAAGACTCTGGCAAATGATGATTTCTTTGTTTGTTTGTTTGTTCTTTTATTATTTATTTTGTGTGTCTTCTTGTTGTTGATCTGGTGTTGGTATGGTACGTAGTGTGTCTGTTTTTATTCTATTTTTTTTTAAATTTTTTTTTACTTGCTTTTATTGTTTAATGTGATGGTAGTGTAGTGTATAAATAAATGGTTTTTGTTGTCTTTAATTTACAATAAATTCTTAGAATTTTTTCTCTTAAATTGTATATTTAAGATGTTATTGCTGTATTATTGTTGTATTGTTGTTGTAACGAACCGTGATAATTATATGTTCATCTTCTATTCTGTTACACTGATAAAAAAATTTTATGTTCACTACTCTGTAGAAAAAATATTTCATTATAGGTACGCGTGTTTATAGATTCACTTTGTAATTAATATCTTCTGTTATTCATCATAGTATCGTAGTTATTCTGTTTTGTCTATTAAATGCAGAGAATTTAGTTAGTTAATAAAAAAATGTGAGTATGAGTGGAATACAGTTGGCTAAAAACAACGGCTATCAGTTGTACAAGTAAGTACAAACTGAGTAACTTACCACTGATCATCAGCTGGGAATCTAACCCAAGACCCTCATACTTATAGTCTAGCAAACAATCCTCTAGACTACTGGGTGCCTTGAGTAATATTCAGTAATTGTTGTGACTTTACCTTCATTATCCTTAAGGGCTGTCCCCGTACACTCATACGTAATTGGCCATTAAGTTAGGTTTACAACCTAGCTTCACTTCTTAAGTTTTCGTTTTTACTACGTTTCAGTTCCTTTAACAAAGTTTTTTTTTTCTAATTATAAAGGCAGTTAGTCTACTGGAGGAAGTGCTAGGATGATAGAACTATCATCTGAAGTCGGGTATTATAAACTCAAACTTATGTTATACAGTGGCAAGCACAAAAAATGCAACGGTATGTCGTATGATATGCAATCGAGGGTCGAAACTCATAATGTTATCCAATACTACTCCACTTTTGTTTTTCTTATTCGTTGATTTTTAAATTTTAATAAAAAGCACCATTAAGCGTTCCTTGAGTCTTTTTCTACTTGATTTTTTTTAGATTTAGAAAAAAAAGTAACGCAATGTGTAATTAAAATAAAAGTTTAATGAAAACTTTTCAAATTGTGAATTCTGAAATAGAAATAGCTGTCAGCAGATGGCAAATTTGCCAATATAAGGGCCTTGGAAGAAGGGAAATCAATGCAGGTTCTCATTAATTTAATGTCAATAAATCAATGTTTTGTCTGATTTTATTGCGATTTCGTAAAACAAATAATGTGGAAGCGCCCTGGTAGTCTAGTGGGTAGTGTGCTAGACTATTAGCGTGAGGGTCGTGGGTTTGATTCCCACTAGAGGCTCTGGTCTGTGATACTACACCGGGCATATGGACGAAGTCACTCAGCTCGTACATGAATATAATATAATTTGTAATTGTATTGTAATTCTTAAGTAAATAAATAAATAAATAATGTGAATAGAAAGAGAAGGTGGTCGACTTCGTAAATCCAATCAAAACGTTCAAATGGAAAAAATAGTAAAAGATAGCCTCGGAAAACGGCAGTAGATGTTACTAATTATGCAAACGACCAATAAAGGGGTTTCTATTGGCCTTTACATAGCCAGAACAGAAACCGATTATGAGAGGACAATTTATTAGCTAGAAGACCAACCAAGAAGTCACTTTTAAGTACAGTTAATAAGAAAAAACGGCTTGACTGTGGTAGACGGTATCAAAAGATCAGTGGGCCAAAGTTTTGTGGAGCGGAGAATCAAAGTTTAACTTATTTGACTCTAATACTACGGAATGTGGTTTTTTGGGGTCGCTGATATGATGATGGCAGGAAGTCATACGCGGTATCAGCAGGGGTCCCGCAAGGTTCCGTGCTGGGCCCGTTACTACGGAATGTAATGTATGATGGTGTACTGAGGCTAAGACTCCCTAGAGGTACATAAATCATTGGTTTCGTGGACGACATTGCCCTGGTGATAAGGGGAAAATATCTGGATGATTTGGTGAGAACATGTAACACTGCGGTTGGCATAGTCAGGAGCTGGATCGCGGAAATAGGTCTCAAACTAACTGATCACAAAACGGATGTACTCCTTGTAAGCAGTAGGAAGAAGATAGAATTTATTACCATAACGGTAGGTGACCAGCGCATATCATCAAAGCAGGCGATTAAATATCTGCGAGTGATAATTGACAACAGGCTCACGTTTAGGGAACACCTGTCATACATCGGCCAAAAATATGCGGCGACGGCATGTGCCCGATTAATGCCTAACCTAGGAGGCCCAAGACAGGAGAGGAGACGACTACTGACGAAGGTAGTGACAGCGATTGCTATATATGCAGCCCCCGTATGGACTGGGGCTATGGAGAAGAGGACCTATAGAGCAGGAATAGAAGCGGCCTACAGGAGATCTGCTCTCAGGGTGATTTC
This sequence comes from Sarcophaga peregrina, assembly GCA_014635995.1. Classification (NCBI taxonomy): domain Eukaryota; kingdom Metazoa; phylum Arthropoda; class Insecta; order Diptera; family Sarcophagidae; genus Sarcophaga; species Sarcophaga peregrina. The sequence goes on along the minus strand of CM025790.1, from coordinate 51,439,161 downwards.
TACCTTCCGAGCGGTGTCTACTGATGCAGCGTTAGTGATTGGGGGGATGATGCCCTTGAAGCTAGTAGTGGATATAGAGAGAAGGAAATATGACGTAAAAAGAGGAACAGATTTTTCGAACCCTGTTGAGCTATCTGATTATGCTATGGATAGATGGCAGCAGGATTGGTCCAATACCACTAAGGGACGATGGACCCACAGAGTCATACCGACCATAGGCGTATGGACAAAAAGAAGACACGGCCAGGTGAACTTTCACCTGACACAGTTGCTAACGGGCCATGTGTGTTATAGGCCTTATCTCTATAAGTTTGGTCATGACGTGGATGAGGCATGCCCAGAATGCTGAAATGAAAGGGAGACGGCGGAGCATGTTTTCTTTAATTGCCCGCGATATTCTGTTCAACGAAATTGCCTGGAGAGATCAATAGGATTCCAGGTAACGCCCGAGAATATAGTTAACCTGATGTTAATCTCATGTGATAATTGGAACGCAGTATGTGTTTTCGCACGGAGTGTATTGACGCAGCAAAGATTGGCTGAGAGAGCAAGATCAGCGGAATCTCCACCCTCTCCAAAGTAATACTTGATTGTGGTCCCGGGGAGGGGGGCAAATGGTTGAAAGTGTGTGACGAACTAGGTTGGTTTTAGTACGTGTGCGTTTAGCAAGCCGAGAGTAAGTCTTGCGGCGAATCGTGCACTTTGCATTTTATACTTAAGTGAATAGACCTACAGTTTAAAGTCTTACTCCGAATAACAGATTTTTTTTGAGAAACGTTTTCGTGGCAATTTTATTTTACGTTCAGAGCTTTTGGCACAATTCTGTTGAGGAATAGAAACTTTTTATGACAATTATTTGTTTAAAATTTAAAACTAAAAAAATCTTAATGTAAGACCCGATATTTATTTATTTATTTTCCGATTCATTTACTATTAGGATTAAGAAAAAATTTATTTTCTTTCGTTAGTTAGAATCAAACCTAACAATGGAAATAAAATTTCTGATTAATTTCGTTTGTCATTTTAAGTGAATTTTTAGATCACTTTAGTGCGAGTGATAAGAATCAATCACAAATAATTGTTACAAATTAATGAAGAATAAACACACACAGTCCAGGCCAAGTAGTCATCAATAAAAACACGTTAAAATAGAAAAACAAAAAAAAAATTATACACATTCACAGTGGGGTCTAATATAAAGTCCTTTATAGGCAGGATTTCAAAGTTTTTTTTTTTTTATTTGTTTTCTAGGTCACAACACAGTATGACTATTTATTATACAGCACTGAAGGAACATACACAATATCTGTGAAGGATATAAGCAAGCATATTACAATCAACAACAATTGGAAGAGCCAGTGAATTTATTAACTTTAGCAACTGTACTACTGTACTACTCAATGCAAGCCAATATTAGATGGTCTTGTCTTTGGCGTTTTTTCATTTTTTGTTTCTTTAAGTAACAATTTGTCACACAACAGTTGTGAAAAATACTTACAACTGTACAGGAAGGAAAAAAAAATTTTGTGTGTATGTTTGTGTCGTAGTAATGGTAGAATGGTAATGGTACAATCAATAACCAGCTGAAATGATTCAACTGGACTTAAGAGAACCAGACGACAATATCAACTGAAATTGGCTTTGACTGATGTTGTGACAATGACAAACGAAGTACGTATGAATACTTCGACTGACTACCTGCATTACATTACTTAAAATACGTGTGTGAGTGTGAGTGTGTGTGTGTATGTCATGACATTACAACAAATGCGACAAACTGTACTTGTTGGATGACCTGAGAGAGTTTTACCAAAAACAAAAAAAAAATAAATTTAAAAACGAAAGGTAAACTATTCAACTCTGGCTTTGGCTTTGGTGTTGAAAGAGATTCTCCTTAAATGGTAAAGGGTCCGTCAAATAAGTATTTCTTATTTTTTTGAAAATGCTTTACTTTATATTTTCACAAATTTATTTTTATAATTTGAAAAAGTCGCCAAGGTCTAGTAGGTAGTGTGGTAGAAAGGCCCGATTTCGAATCCCAGGTCAGACATCAAAACGAAGATATGAAAATACTTTTTCGGCGACTTCCTCTCAGCAGATTTCTGGCAAAATCTTTGAGTGTAAAAATTGCCAAGAAATGCTTCTCAAAAACTTTGTCGTTCGGAGTCGACTTTAAACTGTAGCTCCCGCCACTCATGTATAAAATTAACGCACCCAACACAAGTGCTGTGAGAAGCTAGGATGTTGTACAATGGGTCAATTCGACCACCAGGTACTGTACTTGTCAGAATTTCTTATTTGAAAGTACAATCCTTCCGGTAAATAATTGAAAATAATTTCATTCAAATGGCTGCCTCGGCTGGCCATGCAGAAGCCTACACTATCGGTCCAATTTGTAAGCACATTATCGATAGTGTGCAATTGTATTTCACCAATGGCTTCACGAATATTGTCCTTTAGAGCGACAATTGTTTCTGGCTTGTTGGCGTAACACTTACATTTAACGGCAGGTGGCCAAATGACATCAGCTCTGCGGCTGATGATCGCATTATTCATAAACAGGGCGGGGCGCAAAGCATCGAGTGTAGCTTCGGCTGTGTGGCATGTAGCCCCGGTCCTGTTGAAACCTGGTCTTCAATTTTTGTGAACAAACATTCGTTCAACATGGCCCGATAACAATCGCCATTGACTGAAACGGCCACTCCTTGCCCTTTTTTGGAAGAAAAATGGCCCAATTATGCCTCTGGAAAAAAATCCGCACCAAGCAGTGATTCGTTTTGGGTGCGTCGGCTTTTCATGTATGTATGCGTGCGGGTTTTCTGTGCCCCAAATGCGACAATTTTGCTTGTTTACATACCCGCCAAGATCAAAATGAGCTTCATCTGAAAAGATGATTTTGTTTTTGCAAAAATCTTCAGACATCTTCTGTAAGTCGGTCGCTGGCCCACTTAGCGAAGCGAAAACGCCTATACACAATCATATTCGTTCAGCGGTAGCATAAAACTAATTATCTGTCAAATCAGACATGAGCTAAGTGCTACCATTCAAGAATTAAATAGTTGTTGAAAAAAAAAATACGTTAGATGGGGGACCCGATAGAAAAAAACGACAAAGAACAATTTTTCTTCTTTCTATTTTTGTTTTTGTTTCTATTACAAAATGTAAAATCTAAAGACCAGTAGTTTGTAAGATTTAAAGATTTCTGTGTCTTACACAATGTCATAGTACCATGGCTGGCTGGCTGGCTGGCTGGCATTAAAATAAGTTCCAATGAATCAGTAATTTTTGTCGTTTGTTTGTTTGTTTCGACCTGCTTTTCTTTTTTACAACCTTTTTGGAACAAAAAACAAAAAAACCAAATGTCATGAGAAATATTCCCATTTTGGTTGCTAAAGATTATAGAATATGTGACACAGCTTGATTTCTTTTGAAACGACAACTGCAATAACTTCGCTAAAGGTGGCATAAAACACCTGGCAGCCAAAAACAAAAACAAAAAAAGGATGATATTTCCTGTAAAATGCTTGCAATAGAAACCATTTGAATAGAAAGTAAAGATAGGATATTAGATAGAAGCTGAAATATGACGACAAACATACCTACAAACGTTTGTTTGTTTGTTTGCCTAATTAAATTTTTCTTAAGATAAAGAAAAGTGTTAAAAAAATTCAATAAAAAAAAATTTTGTTTTGTTATCAATAAAACAGGCGATAATATTTCCTTATTATTGTAATGCAAATGCATTTTACAAGGTGTGCACACTTTAATGTTAACGATATTGCATATACAACTGATCATTACAACCCTTCAGAAAGGAGTACAACTAAGCATCTGTGCTGTATACTTAGGTTGTGTGTGTAAATATGAGACATAAGCAGCGGGACCTATAGTTTAAATTCGATTCTAAGTAACAGATTTTTGAGAAATTTTTGGAAATCGGCTGATGAAGTAGCCTAAGAAAATTTTTTTTATGTGTCTGACCTGGAGTTTGAACCTACTAGACTAGGAACAACTTTTCTAGGTTTTAACTATCTTAACCCTCAAGTGCTCAAATTTTTTTATGAATTAAAAAAATATTTCTTCATTTGATTTGTTTTAAAAATAAATTTAAAAAAAATTTTTTTTTGTTTTCTTTGGTCAAATCGGGTTTAATATTTTGCAAATATAATGAAAAATAATTGTTGGCCTCCTCTGAATTAATCAAAATACAAAAAAAAAAAACAAAATAAAGCGTATAAATGAGCATTGAATTTAAGCCGTCTTGGGTGCTAAAGGGTTAGCTATAACCTCACATTTCAGGCGGTATCTTGACGATAACTCCAAGAATATTGGCTTTCAGACGTAAGAGGAGCCCTACAACAAAGCCCGCCAGTGTCAAATCATATGATTTAAGAGTAAAAATTCTCGTTCTAGAAGCTCCTCAAGCGATAAAATAAAAATTAGTCGTGGGACCGTTTTATTGACGAAAAATTGGTTATCAGACGCCCCTAATACGGTGATAACGATAGTTGACGATAACGGGTTATCCGCAAAAATTTTTAAAAAAATTTCTTAAATGAAACCTCCAAACCATAATGCGTAACAGATAATAACATTTTCCAGATGCAATGGCTTTTCCATTGAAGTCGCCGTGGTCTAGTAGGTAGTGTGTTGGCTTATTAGACGAAAGACCCGGGTTCGTATCCCAGATCAGACATCAAAACGAAAAATATTTCTTCGGCGACTTCCTCTCAGCAAAGACTCGTGAGAGTAAAAATTGCCATGAAAAGCTTCACAAAAAATCTGTCGTTCGGAGTCGACTTTAAACTGTAGGTCCCGCCACTCATGTATAAAATTAACGCCTACAACATAAGTGGTGTGAGAAGCTAGGTCGTAATCCTGACTAAAGGGTTGTAATGGCCAATTATGTATGTAATGGCTTTTCTAGAATCTCTTACGGGTTTGCTGCGAGCCATAGTTTTACGTAAACATTGTGTAAAAAAAATTAGAATCATCGATAAGGAAAGTTTTATTCGAAAAATCGGTATTTAAACCCGAATAAAGTCTTCTCCAACAATAGCGACATTTCCCGCATTGTTAACATTACGATGATGTACAGCCATGATTGCATGTCTAACGTTTCTAGTTTTTTTTTCAATCTTGCCAATTTATTGCGGACTGAGCCGACTATGCAAGCAAGGGGTCTCGCCCCCATTATTGTTAAAAGTTTTAAATACTTTCAGATGTTCTTTCATTGTTCAGGTATTTGGTTTCTATTTTACCCATGACAGTTAGAACACAGACCACCTGCGTGGTTAAAATGCGTGATTTTGACGTGCATATTGTCTTGGCCATTAATTGTAGCGTTGAGATTTCCATTACTTTTGAAGAGGCATGATCCAATTATGTCTCCAGCCCAGTGCATTCGCAGCTCGCAAATGTTCTCTAGCTATTCGGCAATCTTGTTTATTGGTGTCCCATTTGTAAGAGAAAAGAAGATACTTCGTGAATAGAAAGATAATCCACAACAAAATGTGTGATGGTGTGGTATCGTTGTAGTATTTACGGTAGGCATACCTTCCTCTCTTGTTGTCAACATTACTTTACCATACTTTATCGTGTTACTTCAAAACACTGAAGGATAGTAATTCATGCATTGAAAAACAGAGAGACTGAACCAAAATGAAAAGGACTTTATCATGACAAGTACATTAATTTTAATGTTTCAATTTTTCACTCATGAATTCATATAGGCATACATTCACACACTTGCACACTTAAACACATAAGTATTCCTACATGATTTGACAGTTTATTTACTTTCTTTAAAGATTTCTTTTGAATGAAATTTTTCTTTAAACAAAATGATTAGAAAGAAGAATTATTAGAGAAAATAATAGAAATAAGCTGTCAGCACTTTCCCACCGGCAATAAGTGAAATAGAATCGTAAATTTTAAAACCAATCTATTAACATTGTGAAAGAAAAAATTTACGCTTGTCTAGCTGGTTTTGTAAGCAACGAAGTGGTAGCTTTCATTATTAATTTACACTTGAGCACGCATAATAGCCCAAAGTGTCGTCATATGCAAGCGCAGTCCCTGAGCTGACCGAATTCTACGAAACTCGTAAGCGTAAGCATAAGCGGTTCCATTTTCAAACGGCGAAAATAATTTTAATAAGAGTTCGTAATCGGAGAGTAACGCAACTCAATTGGCTTCAACAACCTTCGAAAAAGGCCCATGTTATCGAGGATAATATAAAATATTCTGCCGAAGCTGAATTAGCTGGGAATTTACGATAAAGTTATCCTTTACTGGGAATTACATTGTCAAGGAATTCTCGGCAATGATTAAGCACAACGAAGCTGTGGAACATTGTGCAGAAGAAGCTGAATCAGCTGAAAATAGAGGATATTATTACAGGATATGGGTCGTTAAGGTGCTCTTTGCAATGATAAAGCACAACGAGCTTCCCGGGTGAAAGGTGAAATTTCACTCCGTTAATGGGGCTTGAAACCTTCAGTGAAGTGGTAGCGAATGTTTGGAAAGTTATGATACAAAGAGCGCCAAACAATCTTCTCAAACCAAGTAGATTTAAAGCAATCGAAACATTTATTGAGAAATTACAAAAGAGGAGTTTTGAATTACGCATAAGGCTATCAAGAAATCACCGAAGATTGTTAATCTGTGATCTTTTGAAAGTCTGTGACAATAAGAACAACACAGCGCTGTATGCGCTTTGCAAATAAGATGGCTCCAGTTGTTTCTGAACGCATTTTTCGCATATTTTCGAGAAAAAGGGGATTGAAATTCCGAAAAATATATTTTTTGGGCATTTTTGAAATTGGCGTGTTAGACCCATCGCTATTATCACAAATTGATAATTGATCTCTCCGCTTTAAAATGAACCCAAAGCCATATGTTTATGTCAAGGGGTGCAAGAGAAATAGAAACACATTACGAAGATCCTTACAAAATTAATCAGATTTACTTGAAAATTGTTACTCAAAAGATTTTTGGGGTCGCTAATTATACATCTTCATTCAGATATAAAAAATTTAAAATGGCGGATCCAATATGGCGGCCGAGGTTTATAAAAATATTTCGGATTTACTTGGAGGGAGCAAGTCACTCATTTTAAACAGCAAAGATCAATTTCTTGAACCCAGATTCGTGTTCAGCGCGCAAAATGCAATGTTCGGAAACACCTGAATCCATTTTATTTGCACAAAAAATTTCTAAATTTGCAGGACTGTGTAATTAATCGGAACATAATGTTGTAGTTGGCAGAGTCTAGTAGGTAGTGCGTTGACTTGTAAAACGTGAGGCCTCGATTCAATCCCTAGGCCAGAAACCCATCTTCAGAAAACCGAAATATGAAAAAAATTTTCATCGGCGACTTCCGCTCAACAGATTTCCGGCAAACACTCAAAGAGTTTATAATACTTGCCATGAAAAATTGCTCAAAAATCAGTAGTTTGGAATCGATTTTATTAAACTGTAGGTCACGCTACTCATTTATAAAAACATCTGTGGGCGAGAAGTCGTCGTAGTCTAGTAGGTAGTAATGTTAGCTTATTAGACTGAAGGCCCGAGTTCAAGCCCCAGGTCAAACATCAAAAGGAAAATACATCTTCGGCGACTTCCGCTCAGCAGATTTCTGGCAAAAACTCTGAGAGTAAATAAAATTGCCATGTGAAACTTCTCAAATCTATCGGAGTGGATTTTAAACTGTAGGTTCCGCCACTTATGTATAAAATTAACGCACACATTATAAGTGGTGTGAGAAGCTAGGTCATAATCCTTACTGAATGGTTGTAGTCACCAATTATGAGTGAGAAGCTAGATTATAATCCAGACTGAAGGGCCATCAAAAAAATCAACAACAATTTCTTTCCCTTCTCCTGTAACTTGTTTGATAGCGATTCTACTTAATGCATTACATTCTTTATGGTTTCAAAAAACAAAGAGGCTAAAAAATTCTATGCAGGCAAGGATAGAAAAGTACAATGGGTCAATTTCGACCTCCAGGTACTGTACTTGTCTTAACCGACAAGTATCTCTAACCTAAGGATAGAAAATCCTGCTTGATTGCAATGTCTCATAATTTGAGGAAGGCTAGGAACAATGTTTTCATTAAAGAGCAATAAAATTTCAAAATTATATCTTCACATACCTAATGTTTTATTATTTTGTCCAATCTATTGGATATGGACGCAATAATATTCTGTTAAATTTCAAAGTACCATCACAATGAATAATAATGAATTGAAATTCAAAAAAAAATTTTTTTCACTTACCTTATTAGTCTGATTTAGCCAATCAGTCGATGCTGTAAAAAAAGAAAATTACAGTTATTGTTAGTTGTGCAGGTGTTTCAAATAAATTGCAAGAATTTCATAAATTAATAAAAACTGGGTTTGAATATAAATTACAATCTTAGGAGATTAAGAACTTAATTTGTTTAGAAACATTTCTAAGCAATAATTTTACTGATTCCGAAAGAGAGAGAGAGAGCGAGAGAGAGAGAAAAAAGAGAGAGAGACAGCTCTCTATGGCAGCAACAAAGTAGATTGCTAGCTAAACGGAGGGTCGAATTACATACAGAATTGGTCATTTACAATCCTTTAGGCAGGATTACGACCTAGCTATATCACTTATGTTGTGTTCGTTAATTTTATAAGTTAGTGGTGGCACCGACAGTTTAAAGTCAACTCCGAACGACAGATTTTTGCGAAGTTTTACATGGCAATTCTATCCACTCCCAGAACTTTAGCCAGAAATCTGCTGAGAGAAAGTCGCCGAAGAAATATTTTCATATTTTCATTTTGATGTCTGACCTGAAATTTGAACTAGGGCCTTACGTCAAATAAGCCAATACGCTACCTACTAGACTACGGCGACTTCAAAACGGGGCTTAATCATAAAATATTAATATGCATGAAGTCGCCGTAGTCTAGTAGGTAGTGTGTTGGCTTATTAGACGTAAAGCCATGGTTCGATCTCCAGGCCAGACATCAAAACAGAATACAAAAAGTATTCCTTCGGCGACTGCGTGTCAGCAGATTTCTGTTAAAAATTCTGAGAGTAAAAAAACCTCCCATGAAAAGTTTCTAAAAAATCTGTCGTTCGGATTCAACTTTAAACTGTAGGTCCCGCCACTTATGTATATAATGTGTGTAATAGATAAATTTGAAAATCCAAGATGCAAACCATATATTTTAGCAAAGCCACATTTAGCGTTAACAGAGTTCAATTTTCTCTTAACAGAACAATATTTACCCTTAACAGAGCACTGTTAGATGTGTAATAATAGCCATCTGAACAACGTGCACGGAGAGACAGTAAATGTCGATGACGCCCGAAAGCGAACCATACAACAATGGCAAGAGAAACGGAACACTGAGACAAGTGGCCGATGGACGGCAAAACTTCTTCCAGATATTACGCGCTGGATGGAGAGGAAATTTGGGAATGTTAACTACTATCTGACACAACTGTTATCTGCACACGGATATTTTTGTAATTACCTGTTTAACATGGGGAAAATGACCCGACCAAATTGAATCTATGATGATGCGCAACACACTTTCTTTCACTGTGAGAGATGGAGATTGGAAAGAAGGAATCTGGAAATATCTGCGATGTGATTCTGAACAGTGAGGAAAATTGGAACAGTAAAGTAACAGCTACCCTAAAGCCTTACTGAAAGCGAAGAAAATTGACTTGGTTGGTAGAAATAGAGTGAATGTTTAAACATCTTTTCGGATTTTGCTGCGGAAGCAAATATGAATGTGTGAAGGGGCAATATGGCCAGAAGGACTACACTTCGAAGTAATAACACGGTGGTTCCGGAGTGAGCGAAATGAGTTCAAAAGAGGGGGAGATTTAGTGGGTTAGGGCCCCTCACACGTGGGATAGCGACGACTACCCCGATGGTGCGATTAGGTACAGTTTCTCCTCCTCAGCGTAAAAAAAAAATCTGAACAGACTCACTTGTTTAGGAGGTAATTTTATGATATACACTAGGTTCTTGAGAATCCATACCATATTCAAAGGAAGGTTCTAAGTTTCCAATTTTAATTATTCTTTAAGTTATTACAATCACTCTATGGCAACACCACCATAGAATCTAATTTCGCTTGTAAACTAAACATTTATTATGCGTTCCAGCTTCGGGTGATACAAAGTTTTAACGTTTCCCATATAATTTAGCTCGTAAGGAAATAATTTTTTTCGTCTAAATTGCTATCATAACGCGTAACATCATTAATCATTGGCAAGCGCATAAAAAAAAATTCGAAATTATTATCAACTTCGATAGCAGGAAAAAAAACATCAAAGAAAGGAACAAAGGAGGTTAAGAAAAGCAACACCAAACCTCCGAGTTATGAAGAAAGTTTCTTTGAAGGATTCTTTTAATACGTGTCTGCTGCTGTCTGTACAAAGTTTAATATTTTTTAATAAAAGTTTCGTGGCTAAAGTTTTAGGTTTCATTAGGAAACAAAAAATTAAAAACGAAAGGTTTTTTATTTAACATTCGGATAAAATTGGTTTAATTTTTTTTTTTAAATATTTAATCTTGTAATCTCCTTGCAGCAAAGGATATATTTCAAAATGATTTTATTTTTATTTTTTTTTTGTATTAAAATCATTAGGAAAAGGTTTGCTCTTTAGGGTCTTTGTTTGATGTCTCTTGATGCTCATGTCATTTCAATTGCTTTTATTTTCTATTCTAAGACTTTATAATGCTTTAAACAGATGTAATGTGTTGGCCTTTTTTAAAAACTTTGTCAAGAAAAAAATATCCTTTTTCGGTAAATACACGACAAAAACAATTTCCTAATGAGTAAGTACGTATGTAGCCAGTGAAGTGTGTTGTAGAAACATTAGATATTAGAAATGAACGTCTTTACGAATAAATTTAAAACTAAATAGACACGACACTTTACAAAAGAAACAAAAAACAAAAAATTGATAAACTTTGGAATTTTCTTTTGATCGTTTTGCAGTATTAAAAAGAAAAATCAATATGAAGCCTGATTTTTTGGTTTTGAAGATTGCTAACTGAATGACATATTTATTAGGGGGACATACATACATAATTGGCCATTACAACCCTTCAGTCAGGATTACGACCTAGCTTCTCACACCACTTATGTTGTGTGCGATAAAGTTTAAAGTCAACACCGAACGACAAATTTTTGAGAAGCTTTTCATGGCAATTTTTACTCTCAGTGTCTTTGCCAGAAATCTGCTGAGAGAATGTCTGACCTGGGATTCGAACCTGGGCCTTTTGTCTAATAAGTCAACACACTACCCACTAGACCACGGCGACTTCATTAGGGGGATATTTATATTAAATTTTTCCACAATATCGATCATCCTACCCAGACTTTTCAATTTTCAAACGAATTACCGAATTACCAGTCGCTATCCCCTAGTCACGAAACCAATCGGCTGCCAATGTTAATTCTTGACAGTTCCTCCAGATCATCCATGCATAAGTACTCAAGTACTTTCTTCTCCTTTGACAAAGAGCCGGGAATGTACACAGCAGGTGACTGACAGTCTCCTCTTCTTCATCTCTGCTGCTTCGATAGCAGAAAACGTTAGCAAGGAGCAAGGCGCCACGCAAGCGTACCCTTAATGCAATGCCCCGTAAAGATAGCGACAACTACACTGAGCGAGCCCTCTTTCGAGTTTAAGTAGACACATTGTGCGCCCCTTATCCAATCGTGCCCCGTCTGGCAAGTTCATCAGCTCTGCAATTACCCAGAATACGACACTGTGCCCCGGTACCGCAATTGAAGGAGTTTAGATGGTGTCCGACCCCTAAACAAGAGGGAGGTCATGTCGAAATAGCATGACTTCGAATTGGTACCTACTATCTGGCTGTAGCCAGTGTTTACAGTATGATAGTAGGGGTTTTGGTCTACGCACTATTTTCACCCAGTGCGAAGAGCATCATGGGATTAAGTAAATTACAGGTACCCATATAAAACTCAGACATCCTTGATATCATATCGTTCCGCTATCCTGATGAGATATCTGCGACAGTTGTACACAATCTTAGAGTTCATTACATTAGAATTTAGAGCCTTAATAGCAGTCTGGCTAGCAGAAAGTATTGTGGCATACCGCACGGAAACCCTTCCGTCCACAACAATTCTCGCCGCAGACTGTTTTGCCGCTCACCTCCGCCTGCAAGACACTGCAGTGATCTGGGAGCAAATGTGGCCTAATGAGTCCATCTGAAACTTTCTCGGATGGGCAGCCACCTTTACCTACCTTCTTACCAACCGAATTACCAGAGCAGCTGTTCCACTCAGGAATGTGTGGAGCACAATTTTAAAAGAATGAACTAGGCGTTATCGTATATTTGGGTGATTTCTTCCTTGACTATTTCCTATTAATCACTTAACATTGCTATGAAAATTGTAACACTAGCTATGTTAACATTTTTGGTTTTTGTCTTTGCTAGTTAAATTGAAATTTATCTTCACCTACATGCGTCGAACCTAAAAAAATACTCTGTTTGGATAGTTCCGGAAAACGATAGTCTTCCTTATAGAAAACGATAGTAAAATTCAGACTATTTTTATGTGTGCCCATATTAATCCCGAACAGAAGAAATACGGGCTTCTGGTTCTCTCACTAAAGCATAGTTGAGGGATAAGAATACGCAATAAATTACGCCGCCTGTGTATTTTAATATGGATTTGAATACGTGAGAACTTATGCTAAATCAAAAATATTTTTGTAGTGAAACTAAAGAGGGGAACTGAAAGGGGAAACAATTTAAAAAAAACAGAAGATATATCATTTTATGATTTTAAAATATAAATAAAAATTATTGTATAAAAATAAAATTTTTCTAAAAATTTTTCTGAAGAATTCACGCACAACTATTGTTCGCGCGAGAAGGTGAGTAGTTTCTATAGGGAAAAAATTAAAAATAAAATTAAGAAAAAAAAAACGAAGAAAATTTTAATTTTCTTTTAACCATAAAAGTGATGAATTTATGGCACATTTTGTCTATTTAACATTTAGCACAGCAGATAAATATCTAGATACATACAAACGTACATGTATGTAGTTCAGTTAGTTAAGCAAAAATAAAACAATGATCTTTGAGGCTATAGCACACGGATATAGAAAATGTATGTTCGGATCTGATATCATGTATGGCGTGTAAACAAACTAAAATGGCAGGGCAAAATGGGAGAAGGTGCGGTTAGGCGTACAGCATTTAATTTGGAAGAAATTCTAATTTTTGTTGTTGTTGTTTTTATTTAATTTATAGTCGAGACATTTTTTCCAATTTTTTTGTTTTTTCTGGGGGTACTTTACGATCCACAAAATCTAAGAAATATTGTGTAGAAAATCATAAATTCTAATGCCAGAGATGTACACCCAACTAAACCAAACAACCAACCAACCAACACACATCGTATGTAAGTTTTAATCTTTAAATTAAAAATATTGAAACGAACTGACAAACAGTAACAAAAAAAAAAAATCAAAAAAAAATCTCATCTCATCTCTCATATAGAGAAGATAGAGAGTTTCCTCATCATCCATGGCTGGATTAAATATGTGTTTCAACGCATTCTATCGTCTACAAGTGTCATGTATTCAGATTGAAGTGGTGGCGGGTTAGGTGGATGGATGGACGTATGGATAGGCGTTTGAATTTAAATGTTGTGCTTATTGTTGTGGGTGGCCTTTATAAGTGGTGGGGTGGGTGACCGTTAAAGACTAGTGTACATACATGCAAACAAGGGGAAACAGAGGACACACTGAATAACGACAATAATCCGTATTAAAATATTTACTAAAATTAAGTTCTCATATTTTTCAAATGTCTCCTCTTTTCTGATTTTCGTTTTTCTTTTTCTCATCTATTTATGCCAACGACGACACAACATACTATAAGCCCAGCCCGCGTTTTCTCTAATAAAATTCTTTTTTTTTTCCAAGTTAATTACAAGCTGAACGGGGGGACGGTGTGCCAAGTAAATGATATCAGTAAAGGACATTTAAAAAAATTTTTGTTTTTGTATGCATCTTGTGTAATAATTTTCATTGAAATTGAAATTTATTACAGTAAGACCCCGGTTAAAGCTGTTTCAGTATTACCCTATACAGAATAAAGATTCTAACTGTATTTTCCAAAGAATAGAATGTAGGCATCGTTATATTGGACAAGTCGTTGTGGGCCCTCTGTAACGAATAAACGAAATACATACATACATAATTGGCCATTACAACCCTTCAGTCAGGATTACGACCTAGCCTCTAACACCACGTATGTTGTGTGCGTTAATTTTTGTAGCGGGACCTACAGTTTTAAAGTCGACTCCGAATGACAGATTTTTGAGAAGCTTTTCATGGCAATTTTTACTCTCAGAGTCTTTGCTAGAAATCTGCTGAGAGGAAGTCGCCAATGAAATATTTTTCGTTTTTATGTCTGACCTGGGATTCGAACCCCGGCCTTTTGTCTAATAAGCAAACACACCACGGCGACTTCACGACGAAATACCAACTCTAATAACACCTTACGAATCAGGGTTTGGAGAAACTGTTCCAGCTGTTTATTGTTTTAGCAACCATTCCCCCCCGTTTTGTGTATTAAGAAAGTAAAATTTTGGGAATGGGGGGAATTGATTTAATTTTTCAAGAGAATCAAGGAAAAAATTTTGATTTTTTTCTTCGGATTTGATGACTAAAAATACTTTCGTTTTTATTAATATTTAACATTTTCTTATTTTTGTTTTTGGATTTGGATTTGGGTTAATAAAAAATTTTTGGGAATTTATATCTACGCGTTAAAGGCATACGTACGGATGGATACACATATGCACATGACAACATAAAAATAAAAATAAATTGTAGAAGAAGAGAAACAGGGAAGCAGAATATTTTCATAGAATTTTTGGGGAATACTGGGGTATAAAGATTGAATTTTTTTTTTTTGTTTATTTACGTACATAGATACGTAGGGGTTTTGAAGCATTAAAATTGTTTTGTATACAAATATTATCTTCTTCTTCTTCTTCTTTTGCTGTTTAATTTTTGCAATGATTAAAACGTGTTCTAAATATTTAGTTATTGATGCTGTGGATGATCTTTAATTTTTTTTTTGTTTTTTCTTTTGCAAAATTCAATTCTTTTTCTCTAGCCATTATGGCGTAGGTTTATTTGTTGTTTTAAAAAAAAAACAAAAACTGGGTCAATTTATTTTAAATATCCTGGTTAAAGAAGCAGAAAAAAAAAAGTGAAAAAATTGGCATAGATTTGCGGCGCGTGGTCAATAAAATAGCAATGACGGTGGCAAAAAGAAATAGGTGTGATCTATAGAAATCTATTTTGGATATTGTGACATAAATTTTGCACTTGTCAACAAGAGCGAATAGACAAAGTCATTTAAAAAGTTTTGTTGTGCTCAGCCCTACATTGGTTGTGCAAATAAAATGGCTCCAGGTGTTTCCGAAAGCTTTTTGAGCGCTGTACACAACTCTGCACCATTAAAGTAGGAGGTGGATTAATATCAAAGAGTCCAAGAGAAAATGCAATATATTACGGAGGTCCTTAGAATATTAATTAGATTTACTAGAAATTTGTTACTCACGAGGTTTTTGTATCCGCCAATTTTCAAGTAAATCCGATTAATTTTAATAAAACTCGACCGCCATATTGAAACCGCCATTTTGAATTTTTTAAATCTGAATGAAGATCTGTAATCAGCTACCTCAAAACCCCCTGAGTAACAATTTTCAAGTAAATCTGATTAATTCTTAAGGACCTCTGTAACGTGTTTCTATTTCTCTTATACCCCTTGACATAAATCCACTCCCTACTGTAAGGGTGCATGAAAATAATTTGGCTTTGGGACCATTTTAAAGAGCAGAGACCAATTAAATTTCTTGTTCATTTCTGATAACAGCGATGGTTCTAGCACGTCAGTGTTTAGTTCTACAATTATTGCAAAAACGTTATTTTTTAAAAGTTTCAAACCTGTTTTTCTCGAAAACCTAACGTGAGGGAAAGTTTTTGTTCAGTGCGCCAAATGTCTTCGGAAACATCTGGAGCCTTCTTATTTGCACAAAAACTCCAAATTTGCAGGACTATGAATTGATTTGCGGTAAGTACAGATGCTTTGATTGAAAGACTTGGTTAAATTGTTTTTCGAATGCACTCCCAGGGAATTCAGTAACTCGGTATCTACCCGAGGTATTAAAAATTTATAAAATGAAATAGGGTAACGGCAGTAACGGTTGACGAATATTTTCATTTTATAAAGACAACACAGAATTGTTGGATGCATTGACCAGAATAATGACATAAAGGACAACCTGAAGTTGCCTTAGTCCAGTAGGTAGTGTAAGAGCTTATTCGACGTGAGGCTTTGGTTCGCTTTTTTTAAAAAAAATTTTTTTTATATCAATCATACACTCGAAGAAAAATTACAGTAGGATTCATTATTTTCTAATGAGATTCTTTAATAAAAATGAGAAATGATTTCGACTTTTGGGAGAATATTTCTCGAGTTAAATACGCAGTCTTTAGGTATTTGGCCATAGCACAGGACATGTCACAGCATAAAACCTTAGCTGTTCTCTTAAGTTGAACATTAAAGATTAAATTTGAGAGAAATTTCAAGAATTTCATCCAATATTTGACAGTAGTGGTTGAAGAATGCCTTTATTTTAGGAAGAGAACTAGAAACAAACGGAATTGTTCTATGCATTGGCTGGAATAATATTGAATATAGGAGAACCTGAAGACACCGCAGGTTAGTAGATAGGTACTATATTGGCGATTCAAACACTAGCTTAAATAACTCGTACAAATCGTAATCTGCAAAACATATATCTTCTGTGAATTTAATTCATAAGGCTTATGTGGAAAAGCTTTGAGAGAGCAAATAAATTTCTAATGAATAGTTTCTTAGAAAGCTGTCGTCAACAGGCTTATGGCAAAAGTTCTAAGAGCAAATAGAATTTTGATAAAACAGTCGGCTTTAAACAACAGCTCTAACGATTCATGATTAAAATTAACATACACACCCAACATTGGTGGTGTAAGAAGCTAGGTTGTAATCCAGACTAAAGTGTTGTAATGTGGAATGATCAATTAGTTCAATAAGTAAGTATGGAACAATCTAAGCAACTTAAGACACTGTAACTGCTGTAGATGAATAACTGGGAAGGATAAAGTAACACATCAAGAGGCTGTTTAAGAAAGTGAAAAATTCAATTTAATTCGAAAGTCCTACGTCATACAGCCAAAAAGAGAAGATGTTTTTGAAAAACAGCAACGAAGGTAAGAAAATTGACTTTATGGCCTACGGATCTTCAAACTAAGGTTAAATATTGGAAGATGTTATTGAGATTGTATTTTTTCTGGGGCAGATCTGCATTGCCCCAGAAAGATGAGGACAAACATTCATTGCCTTGAAAGAGGATTAAAATGTGGCTTAAGATCATAGGAAACTAAGGACATTATGTACCACCATATGCAGTTAGCATCTTCATTCTGGGCAGACTAGCAAAAAAAGCGCTGAAAAAGGTACATAGTCAACACCGTCGCTATATAGTGTACTGCTTTCGGTTGGTGCATGACCGTTTCATTTGCATACATGTACAACAATTATAAAACACTGCGCGATTTAGGGGAATCCAAATACTACCGTGTAATACTGAAACAGCATTAAGCGGAGCAGCGTTAGGCGGAATCTTACCGTACAGACATAATTGCTAATCATATATTATTTCTAAAGCACTTTTTTTTTGTCGGTTGCAAATATTTTCCATACCACCGCATCAAATTTAATGAACGATATCTCATTTTAAAGCTTATATCGAACACTAATGACGAAAAATAATTAGAAATTGATATTTTCATTGATAAAAATTGTATTTTATATAGAACTGCATGATAATACTGTTGTCATTATGATTATATGTTTTTGTTCAAGTGTGATAATACAGGGTCGCTTAATAGTAATATAGTTCTATATAATATAGTATGTATTAAAATGCAATCTGGCAATACTGCTATTTACTATAATGCCGTTTATTACTAAATCCGTTATATCTAATATGCATATTAAGTTGTAAAAAGCTATTTTGGCAATACTTTGCAATAGTTGTTAGATCAAGTGCGATAAACAGGATCGCTTAATTGTAATGCTTTTCTACATAATAATATATAAATATGTAAAAGCCATTTTGGTAATGTCGTTATTGTCATGGCATTGTTTGCTTTATGAAGTGGAATAATAAGGCTTAATAAATGGTACTAAGCTAATCGTAACACACTTGGGAGAGCACATCATATCAGCAAAAATTATTCATACCCCGAATCAATCTTTCATCTTCTGATCCAACTGTGCCTTTTCGAAAGACACGAAAACAATTCCCTGTGAAATTTGCTTTTGCTATGACGATAAATAAAGCACAAGGTCAAACCCTTCAAATGGTAGAATTGTATTTACCAGAACGGTCTTTTCACATACGTGGCTTTTTCTCGAGTGCGTATGCTTAAAGATATTTTTGTTTGTATTAAGAATTTACACTTTTAATAAAATTTCTATTAATTATTTTCATTTTATGTTACAAAAATGACAACTAATGGTGCGAAATATTCGCACGGGTCATCTAGTTACAACAATTCTTCAGTCAGTATTACGACCTAGCTTACACTATTTATGCAGTGCGAACTGCGAATTACCGATTTTTGAGAATTGAGTTCAAATGTCTGAAAATTATGTTAACATCGGATGCAATCCGGAATCTGAGTTTGAACAGATCTTGATGTAAACAAAGTCACAGAGGTGATGCTACTATCAGAGGAAAGAAGTTTATAAAAACAGTCAACAAATTAGTGAGTATAGCAAAGGCAATCTCCCCAATGCTATTATGTACGAAAAAGAGCGATTAAGAGCTAAGCAACAGGAAGGAAATTTCGCATGGTAACTAAACACTAAAGACATGGAAATTTCCTTGGAAACAGTTAGCGGACGTTAAGAGCATTCCATGATACTGCTTTGTGAGGAAGAAAGTAAATCACAATGAAATATGCTCATGTGCATTGCTATAAGTTATGTGTTTTGTCTGCAATCAACATGCTTATCACCAGCAATTGCAGTAAATCCCACAACCGCAAAAAATTAAAAAAAAAAACACAGAAGTGACAGACATGTCTGGAATCAAAGTACAGTGGAACGTCAATAATTGGAAATTTATTAAATCAAAAACAATAACTAACTGTGGTGAATAATATCATATCATGACACTTAATAGAATTTTTCTAGACTAGGATGATGGATGATGATTCAGTTAATGAATGTAAGTAAGTGAGTACGTTTGTTCGGCATCATTTCATCACAATAACGATCAGAGTATAAAGTCCAATATAATATAATGAAAAGAGTAAACAATTAAACACTGATTATCTTATGATTCATAAGAAACCCGTACAATAGAGTCTTGTAAAACTGGTACTAATGGCTTTAAAAATATTATGAAATACATACAGTGACGAGCAGAAGTGAGTGCATGTTCTCAATATTGAGTTTCGTCATCCGCAAAAATAAAACCATACAAGCAAATACAGAAAAATAAAAATTAATTTTAATTCTTTATTTTATTCTTAACAAATAGCAGTAAAAAAACAATAATTAATGAAATGAATTCAATGAGTTTGAATGAAAAAACGAAAATAACCCACATAAGCACAATTTTGCACTTTTCAAGAAAATTCAATAATCTTATCCAATTTCAATATTTGGTCCATAGACTCTTATTAGAAATAGCTTGATTTACGCGGTTTGAGATGCTTTCTACCAAATGATCAATAACATCTTTCAGAATTCGATTCCATTTCGTATTTATACGTTCCAAAAGTTTGACCATGTTTTTTGGGGCTATTTCGTACTGTCCGAGCTGGATTTTCACGAATAACCAAAAATTTTCAATCGAAACGAAGTCGAGACTTGGTGCCGGCCATTCCATCAATTGAAAATTTCTTTAGAATTTTTGCTGTGTACTTCGGATCATCATCCTGTTCGAAAATAATTTCTTATTCGGGATAAGCACAGTTGTCCATAAAATTCGAAAGATGGGTTTGCAGAATCTGTAGATAGTCTTTTTTCGCTTGCTACCATCATCTGTAGTCGCCGTGGTCTAGTGAGTAGTGTGTTGGCTTATTAGACAAGAGGCCCGGGTTCGTGTCCCAGGTCAGACATCAAAACGAAAAATATTTCTTCGCGGCTTCCTCTCAGCAGATTTCTGGCAAAGACTCTGAGAGTAAAAAATTGCCATGAAAAGCTTCTCAAAAATCTGTCGTTCGTTCGGAGTCGACTTTAAACTGTAGGTCCCACCACTCATGAATAAAATTAACGCACACAATATAAGTGGTGTGAGAAGCTAGGTCGTAATCCTGACTGAAGGGTTGTAATGGCCAATTATGTATGTATGTACCATCTACTAAATAAAGAGGGCCAACATGCCACCATGTTAAGCATCCGCAACCAATTATATTTTCGCTGCCATGTTTGCTCGTCACTGTACGTAAACCGAGTAAGAAAAGGAAAAAGAAAGATTGCCTGTAAATCTATAGAATAATGACTGGGGTGGGGGTGTCTATGTTATAGGTTATAAAATTACAAAAATAAGATAGGAATTCTTAAGAAAATGTGAATAATATTATGCATGCACACCCGTACAGTCCACATGTATGTATGTATGCATGGATTATAGAACAAAAATTACTTTTTAAAACCACAAAATAACTGCACAATAATTAAGAAAATATTTATTTAATTATTTACATACATACGTACGTATTAATTTACGTACTCGAATGTAAATTTTTCCTTGTATTTGGTTTGATAATTTTTGCTTTTTTTTTAAATTTTATTTCCATCCCGAACGAGTAGAGTATTCATATCAATGAACTTTAGAACACAAGAATGATGCAGATCGTCTGCTTACATATGTTTACATAAGTACTTATAATGAAATGAAGAAATATTTTTAAATAATATTTTTAAATAATAATAATAATTATTATTATTATTATTGTTAATATTTCTTATTTTTATTGTCATAACTATTTAGCAAATAAAATTCAATATTGATGATGATGATGCTGATTAAACTGATGATGTCAACGAAACTAGGCAGACAACTTTGTCTTCATGGTCGTAGAACACAAGTACCAAGTCACTAGTAGTAGATGGAAAGGAAAGGAAAATATGCCGCTTTTAATTTGTTTGTATAAGAATACATAATTGCCTTGGAATTTCTTTTTTTTTAGAAATTTTTAAATTAATTTTATGGCCCTAAAATATTTCAAGAACAATCAGCCAAACCATGGGATAGAAAAGGAATTTTTGTATTTTAAAGTCTATAAAATTCATTAATGAATGAACGTTTTTAGCACTAAAACTCATCACTCTTCGCGAACACAATTGTAAAGTAAATGATTCACCAACTATTTTCGGTGGGTTTCTCCAGATTTACACAATTGACTAGTGATCAAAGCCTGTCCAATAAAATTGGTTACCTACGGTCATATAGTGTCCTTCAATAACGTCAAAAAGCACATTCAGACATTCAGACATATGTACTAGGCATGGCAAACGGCATAAATATTTAAAAATAGCGGGATTTCGGGATTTCCCGATTAGCATCCCCAATATGTACATATATAATGGGTGATTTTTTAAGAGCTATAGGAAAATTTTTCCAAAAAAAATACACATAAAATTCAAAAAAAAAATCAATGAAATCTTTATTTGAATCAATAATACGGTCCATATAATTTAATGTTTGAAGATTATTTCATGCAGATGTTGATCCCAACTACGCCTCAAATGGTCCATCCGCTTAGTCCAATTCGGACTTTCCATCATTTCGGCCGGTATCTTACGAACAAATAGTTCAATGTAGTCTTCCAATGCCTCAATTGAATCTGGCTCGTCTGTATAGACATAAGCTTTAACATAGCCCCACAAAAAATAGGCTAAAGGCGTTAAATCGCATGGACATAAAAAAGGAAATATGTTACAAGGGGGAGAACAGACCTCAAACTAATAACGAGTACAGTCGAATGGACCAAAAGGAAACACGGCCAGATGAACTTTCACCTGATACATTTGCTAATCAGCCATGTATGTTATAGAACATACTTATCTTTATAAGTGTGGCCACGATATAGATGAAGCATGCCCAGAATAAAAGGGAAACGGGGAAGCATGCTTTCTTAATTTGTTCGCCATAGGATAGCTATAGATTTTGCCGGAAAAACATAATGGTTAACCTGATGGTAGGTAGGTAGAAATAAGTGGCAGTCCCCCCAAATGAATTAGATAGATGCACGTAGGCCTTATGAAGAACCGTATTTTTCTCCTCTTCGTCCCTGAAGCTTCTACAGAAACCGTTCGCGAGGTGTCCTAGACCAATGTACTTTGCGTTGACATCCATAATGCAATGAGCCGTCACGACTCCACTGAGCACGTCTCTCAAGAGTTTAAGCGGCCTTGCAGTGCGTCTTCTATCCAGATGCCGCGGACAAATCATGCGCGCTGCTCTGCCCTTATACGAAGACGCCCACCTGCGGTTGACAGCATCCGTGATCTCGTCATTAATCATGAATCTGCAGGTCCCCAAAGGGACCCCAATTAATATGAAGTTAACATCATTTGCGAATTGGAATGCAGCTTGTGACTAACAGAAAAAGCAAGGTCAGGAGAATTAGAGAACATTACTCCCCCCTTGAAGTAATACTTGGTTGTGGTCCCCGGGCGGAAGGGCGACTAAATAGTAGTGTAACGAACGAAGTTGGGTTTAGTATGTACTAGGTGCTTATCAAGTCGAAAGTAAAGCTTACAGCGAATCGTAAACATTCGGTAGGATAGCCAAGCAATGTCAAACAAGTTTTCATATTTACATTGGCTATGTAGGGTGTTGTCTAATAGTATATCCGCTTTTTTTTTTACATGTTTCTGTGTGTGTGTATAGATTTCTTTAGAATTTAATTAATTAAACCACAATTACAAAATTTTCATAATAATCAATAGCAGCAACAGCAGCAGCATCAGTTCCTTTAGAAACCATGAGTGTTATTATGCAGTTGAGATGTAAGTAAGTGAGTGGTGTTGTGGTTTTTCCAAAATATTAAGAGATTAACTAACTAACGACTTTACATTTAATTTACATTTGACGTCATTAAAGTGTTGCATGTGGCATTCACAATAAAGATTGCAATGCGGGTAATGCTTTTTGGAAATTGAATTTCAATTGAAATGTAGAGAGAGGGAGAGAGAGATAGGCATTGAAACATGTTATTTACATGATACTTTTCATAAATCATTTTCAAATTTTTCGATTACGTATTTCGTATTTTCTTTCGTTAATTTCTATTAAAGAAGAGTGTTAAGGGAAATTAATTGAGTGTAAAAGTATTGTGTTATGATGGGAAATGAGGGCTTTCTATGGTTTTATGGAAGCACCACCACTACCACCACCATTTATTAAGTGGCTACTGGCATATGATATGCTTGCTGCTGTCCATTATGGTAAACTTTTATACAAAATTATGGAATTTAAGAAAAATAAAGCAAAAAAAAAAAACAAATAATTCTTTAAAAATTATATTATTTAAGTTATTCGAACATATAAACAACCTGTCAACAACATTTTTTAAATAATTTTTTCCTTTTTTTTTTTCTTCATAAAGACATCATAATCCCAAACTAAATAGCCAAAAAAGCAAATAAAAGAATAGAAAAAATAGAAAAAAAAATATTTCAAGATTATTTTTAAAAATTTATAAACATGACGTTATAAGTAATAAATATAACAAATATGGTCTATATTAGAGAGATCAGAGTTTTATTTGTTTTAATAATAAAAAAAAAAACTTTATTATTAAAGCAAATAAAATAAAGAAAATAATGTTTAATTAAATAATTTATGACACAGAAATGTCAAATTGTCAAATGATTAGAAACTAAAGTGATCTTAAGACGCAATACAAATAAAATTTTAAAACGATTTTAATAAGTAGCAAAAATTTTAAGAAAATGGTTAAAGTCTCCTTAAAACATTTAAATGTCCATCAAAAAATTGTTTAAATTTTTGAAAAAATCAATTTTCATTAATTTCCGGTTTTTGTAAGTCGAACAGTGGGTCAATTTCGACCTCCGGGTACTGTACCTGACGTAACCAACAAGTACTCGTCCTCTTTCACACTTTCGCCTGTTCATAGGGAAAACACAAACAAATTTGAGTGCTTTTGCCATACATTTGAAATAGTCTGTCTTACAAAAACAATCCTTAAGATCTTAACTGATTTTATAGATTATATTGGCAGATATGAGGGCGGGTTTAAGGTTACCCGTAGAACAAAGAGTAGTAGTAGTAGTCGGCATAGTCTAGTAGTAGGTAGTGTGTTGGCTTATTATACTGAAAGCCACAGTTCAAATCCCAGGGCAGCAATCAAAACGAAAATATGAAAATATTTCTTCGGTGACTTCCTCTCACCAGATTTCTAGCAAAAACTCTTAGAGTTAATAAAAATTGCCATGAAAAAGTTTCTCAAAAATCTGTCGTTTTGAAGGCGATTTTAAACTCTAGGTCCCGCCACTCCTGTACAAATTTAACGCACACAACATAAATGGTGTGAGAAGCTAGGTCGCAACCCTGACTGAAGGATTGTGCTGACCAATTATGTGTGTATGTGCATATTATTTTCGAAATTCCTATTTGGCAGCTACGAGGCTGATTTTAAAGTTATCCGTAGAGCAAAGAAAATATTACAAATTGGCTAAAAATATTTTGTGTACTCAATGTAAACTCCTTTAAGCTTCACACGCTTTCCCTAGTACTTTTCAATAGCTCGGACAAGCTACAAAGTTGGTCATAACTATCCTCCAGTTGGGATTACAATCTAGTTTCTCACATCACTTTATATTGTGTGTGTTAATTTTATACCCGAGTGGCGGAAACTACAGTTTAAAGTCGATTCCGAATGTCAAACTTTAAAGAAACTTGTCATGGCAATTTAACACGTTCATCGCAATGTCAAGTTCTGCATGAGCTATGTCAGACATATGTATGTCTGACGTACGCGATTTGATAGAAGGTCACGTAAATCACAGATATCGGACGCAAACGATACAATTGCATTATGTTTCGAAAGCTTGACCTATCAGCAATAAAACCTGAAAATATCTTCGTGGCAATGAACGTGTTAATATACACTCAAAGTTTTTGCTAGAAATCTGTTGAGAGGAAGCCACTGCTAAATATTTCGATTTTGAACCGTGGCCTTATGTCTAATAAGCCTACATAGTAGTCCTATAGTTAAAATAGCTCACAAGCAAAGACTCTACTTATTTGTTAAACTAGAAAATGATTCTAGGGAATCGCATTTGACATCAATTTCATAAATTCATTCAATTGATTTAAGCCATCACAATAGCGAACTGTATGCATGAGCACTGCCTTGATGTGATACTTTTTTCTATCAAATTTAATCACTAAAATGAAGTAATAAGCTAGCTGAGAATTTCAGTAAAAATTACCTCACATGCAATCACAAAAAAAATAGGTCCAGCTAAGTATAGTAAGACCTCGTCTAACGCTGCCCCGCTTAACACTGTTTCAGTATTACGTGGTTGCAAATGAAACGGCCATGCACTATATAGCGATGGTGTATACTATGTATCTTTTTCCAAGTGCTGACTACGAGATAACGCGTAGATTCCCTTCTAGGGAACCAAACTACGAGTTATCTCGTAGCCAGCAGTCAACGATTAAACTATTTTCAATCACAAAGAATTTAAAACTTGCAAAACATTGGTCATTGATCGCATTTTGATTAGACATATGAGTAAACTGTTCCCAAGATGAGTATCTCACCAGTACTCACTATGGCAGATCGTATAGCATCGTAAAGATATTTCAATAGCATATTTAGCGTAATTTCATTGCAATAAAATCGAGTTTTGCTTCGATTCGAGACAAAAGAAAGATCAAATCAATGGAGTGATTTGGAAAAATCGCAATTAAAGACGGCGTAATGTTCTATACATACGTCGATTTTTTTAGGAAGTGTGTATTAACCCACAGCAGTTTGGCAGTACCGCCTCCTAGTGAGAAAAAACGTTCGGTATTGGCAATCAGCCAGATTCAATATCAAATACTTGGAGGGCGTTGTTTGCACGCAACGACAGACAGCATTCCCATTATTATAGGAATTGCTTCAGCAGACCTGCTTAACGAAAACAAATCAGATATGCTTCGTGGCATCCATATGAACCCTTCAGCTAGGATTACGACCACTTACATATATTACTTGAGTGGCGGGACTTACAGTTTAAACTTGACTCCTTAGAACCACAGATTTATTGGTAACTTTTTCATGGCAATTTTATTTACTCGCAGAGTTCTCGCCAGAAATCTGTCAAGTACGATCTAATTAATTACAGCACATATTGTGCATCCTCCAGTTTACACATCAAGAGAACCGAATGCAATAAATTAATGTTACTTAGAAATACTTCAATGCTGAAATTGAAATTGACATAATTGGTCATTACAACCCTTCCACCACTCATGTTGTGTGTATCTTAATTTTATACAAAATCGGCGGGACCTACAGTTTAAAGTCGGTCAAAATTTGGTTAAAGATGCGCCGATCCTTTCCGAAGTTATAAGAAAAAATCTGATTAGAATGCACATACAGTCGTATGGAGCGTGAAAATTCTGGGAGTTCATAACTCAAAACACACTTTTTCGACTTAGAATGTTTGAACTACATTCCCACAGTCTTCCCACAAAATATTCTTCAATATGTTAAATATTGTTCGGGGCATTAAAACGAACGGTTTAGGGTGTCGTTACTTAAATCTTGATTACCATTGGAAATGAATCAATGACCATTTGCTCTATTCTTTGTTTACGACTCGAGCCAAGTACATAAACCAAACTCTTGATTAAACATTTAAACGAAATTTAAATTCATTCAAGATTATTTGACCAGAGGCCCCCCCCCCTCCCTCCACAAAAACTAAGAAGAAAAATAAAAAATAAAAAATTTTTTTCTTTTTGTTGCTTTTGTAATTGAAATAAATATGATTTTAATAAAATAATCATTTTGTGCCATTGTCTTGAAATTTAATATAATGGCAGACAAAGATTTAAAACGATTGAGAGAAAAAACTGCTTAAGTGGAGATAAATTACATTAGCAAACATCATTTCGTAACATTTCTTTTAGAGAATGACTTCTAAAATAAAGTGGCTTTAATAACTAAGGGTCTCATTATATTTTAATTAAAAGTAATAATTATCTCTACAATGCCAAATAATGTCTAAAAATAATCACCTTTTAACGCCAATAATGCGTAAATGTTGCTCTAATGCTGAGATAACGTTAAGCAGAACAATTTCTAAGAATTTAGAAATAAAAAAAGAAACAAATCCTCTAAAGTAACTTTATTCATCAAT
Organism: Sarcophaga peregrina; assembly: GCA_014635995.1. Taxonomy (NCBI): domain Eukaryota; kingdom Metazoa; phylum Arthropoda; class Insecta; order Diptera; family Sarcophagidae; genus Sarcophaga; species Sarcophaga peregrina. The sequence goes on along the minus strand of CM025790.1, from coordinate 51,411,656 downwards.
TAGATTTGATTTGATTTGTTTTGTTTCGAAATAATCGAATAGACGCACGATGACAACACTGATCTGCTTAATGAAATCAGAAAAAAAAGATGAAAACTTTTACGAACTATATTGGCATTAACGCCAGTGTATGCTATACCCTACATCAATATGTATACCAGAGAACAGCAATAAGTATTTAAAACAATGAGTAGATTCGAGTCATACTTATAATTTCTGCTACTTATTTTAATATAATACTTATCCTACTCATATTAAAAGTTTGAAATACTCTTCGGACTCATACTAACAATACGCACGATTTTGTTGATTACGACAATACTCACTAGAAGCAGACGTCAACACAAAGAGAACGTGATAAAAATGTGTGTGTATTGGTGAGAGGAATGTGTGTAACCCAGAGAAAAATTGTTAGTAATATTTGTTATAATAATGTGTTTATGTAAAGACTGAGTATTTAACTTAAGAAATATCCTTCCAAAAATGGAAATAATTTATCATTGTTTTTAATGAAACTCATTGGAAAATAATGGATCCTACTGAAATTTTTCTTCAGGTGTATAATTGATATTCAAAAAAAAATATAAAAAGAAGCGATGAGAACCAAACTGAAAGCTAGTATGAAACTGTATGCATTTTAAAGCTCTTTTTAATGAACAATGTTAATGTTCGTGTCCTATGTGTGCAAAAAGCCCAAGATGATCTTCCCCGGAAGGACATTGGCGCCATGGAAGGTTGTGCGTTTGTTTTGCTTGCTGTCTTTGTCATTTGTTTTTCCTTTGTTTTTGAACAATATCAACAAGCCTGTAAATTTTGATGATTGATTCGAATCACTTGAATTATTCGTAGGTATTTTTCTTAATTTAAAAATCTCCACGAGTAGGCGTATGAATCAAACATACTTTAAATGTTATGGGTTCGACGTCAACGTTGTACTCATACTCATTGCAACCTGTACTTATAAATCAATGTTGTACTGAGTACGATTGAATCAGAGTACACTGTTGACTCACTCATACTCCAAAATTTCTTGAGTACTTATGAGTAGCGAAAAAGCTCCAAACAACACATAACATTGTGGTAAAATATTGAAAGGAACCTTATAGGAGAAGAACCTTTGAAGAATTGAATTAGACAACTGACCGGTCTACTACTACTACATGTAGAAAAGCCAATTAAAATCGAAAACGTATTGAGGTAACTGAAAAAGACGTCCCCATTTTTCTGCTTTTCAGTGGGTATTATAAGGTAGTGTCTCCGACAATACGGCGACTTCCTCTTAGCATATTTTTAGCAAAAAAACTCTGAGCGTAAAATAAAATTCCCATGAAAATGTTTCTCAAAAAGTTTGTCGTTCAGAATCGGCTTTAAACTGTAGGTTCTGCAGCTTATGTATGAAAATAGAACACACAACATAAGGCGTTTTAGTAAGCACTAATGTCCCTCAGGGGAAGATCATCTTCGGCTTTTTACACACATAGGACACGAACATCAAAACGTTCTTTCAAAAGAGCATAAAAAGCTGCTTGTCAGCTTTCAGTGAAGCAGATTTTAGTGCTTGCTTTTGAAATTTTTTTGAATATCAATTATACACCCAAAGAAAAATTACAGTAGGATTCACCATTTACTAATCAGATTCACTAATAACAATGAAAAATGATTTCCATTTTTGGAAGAATATTTGTCAAGTTAAACAAGCAGTCTTTAGGGATTTCACGCTGCACATTTTCCACCACATAAACGTATTATTACTAACAACTTTCCTCTGGGTTATATACATGCCTCTTACAAATACTCTCGCATTCTTATCATGTTCTTTTTGTGCCGACGTCTGGTTGTAAGCCACACTAAAGGGTTATAAGGTACATGTTCTAAGAGATGCAAAACTGGACTGAACCATTAGAGAAGGGTTAGAACTCAAGTCTATAAAAAAAAAATCGGAAAGAGATTTTAATGTGACAAGTATCAAGACGAGATTAATACACCATCAATTGGTTTTGATGTAGGGTACAAAGATCACAAAAATAATGTTTTTTTTTGATTAAAATAAAATAAAAAAAAGTCAATCATAATTTCATACATAAAACATACGCGATAATGTTTTAAAAATGATTTCATGAAATGATCGATATGTGTGTGGCACTCAGAGCATCACACATCAATGAATTGATTTTGATGGAATTTGCTTCTTTTTTTAAACGATTTGTTAAAGAGTTTTATGAAAAACTTAGGCTGCTGGGAGGGGTTGGTTAGTTTATAAGACTCATTTAATGTTTATGTTGTGTGGCTTATTTATACTCGTACATACATAGTATATGAGAAGATTCTTTTCATTGATTTTTTTTTTTGCTCGCCCTTCTCTAAACGAGTATATTTTAAATACCGAATCTGGTTGTAATCATTCTTGAAAGTATTTTTTTTTTTTTGGGTTTTTTTCCTGTTTTTTTATTCGATTTGTTTCATGTTTCATGTTAAATTTTATTCACACACAATTGCTGATGGATTGATGGGATTTTATTAGTTTTTATTGAGACAGTGGCAATGATAAATGTAGCACAGTGTATGTATATTTGACTTCATTGTTTTACAATTTACGTTTTGCTATTATGTTTGCATTTCATTAAATTTGTATTCTACTGTATTGATAGTTTTGTTTTTGTTGTTGTTGTTGTTTATTTTAAAGTATCTTTTGATGAGATTGATGGAAAATTGTAATTTTTATTTGATTGATCAATCAATTAAAATTTGCTACAACAGCCAGTGCTGATGTCAGGCACTTTCTGAGTAATTTGTTCTTCATAAGTTTTATGCTTCAAAACATTCTTATGCTTCGTATTTTGCAATAGGAATTCTTTTTTTATTAAAGAACCCAGTATTGAAACGTCCAAGAAATGGAAAGCATAAGTGGGTTAATGACATTCTCTGAAGACTTGTTTTTATTTTTATACGAAAAAATTGTATATGAATTTAATGAGCGGTGGGCGATGGGCGTGGCCAATCTTAATGAAGTTACATAGTTTTCTTAACATACTCAGTGGTTTGCAGCTGAGCTTAGATAAGGTTTGTTATTGGTTTTACTAAAGGGAAATACGAGATTTGATCTCTGATAAGGATCTAATACAGATCCTAGTCGCACTATTGCGGGATATATTTAGAACAGCTAGGTCTTACGTCATATCACCTACGCTGTTGAATATTATGCTAGACCCCAAACGAATAAATGGTGTTAGTTTACAAAACTATTTCTTTGGTGGGAATTGCCAATCTTATAAAAAATTGTGATTTAAGATTTGGAATGAAAAAAAATATATAATTTCAGATGGGGAATAAAGTTCAACGTTTTGTAATTCAATATAGGAAGTGTTTAACTTTATGTGTGACTTTAAGGAATATATGACACCATACGAATTCCAAAACAAACACCAGAGCGATCAAAAAAGAAAAGCGTCCAAGGCAGATTAAGGATTAAGAAAAACAAAAATTGTTTCAAATGAAACAATAAGCCGTAGTTTGGCTTATTAAATGTGAAGCCACAGGTTAGACAAGCAACACTTTGAAAGTAAATAAATTTGACGTGAAAAATTCATCAGTCATTCGAAGTCGACTTTTAAATTGTAAGTCCTGTCACTCTTGTATAAAATTAACTCTCACAATAGAAGTGGTGTGAGAATTTGGGAAGACTATCGCAGCAATTTTCAGAAAACTAGCAAAAAAAAAAAACGACAACTTGATTTTTTCACATTAGTGAGTACGAGGTAATTCGTAGATTGTGTTCCCTTCTAGGGAATCAAACTATGAGTTATCTCGTAGTCGGCAGTCAACTATAGAGCTATTTACAGTTGCAAACACTTTAAAAGTTGCTAAACACTGGTTATTGATCGGATATTGATTAGAAAGATGAGTAAACTGCGCACACGATAAGTAGATCACCACTATTCACTACGGCAGGAATTGTGAAGGTATTTCAATAGCATATTTAGCGTAATTTCATTGCATTAAAGTCGAGTTTTGCTACGATTCGAGACAAAAGAAAGACGAAGACACCAAATATTCGGAAATATTGGTTCAGCAGACCAATCACCTGCTTAACGAAAACAAAGCAGAAATGCTGAGTGGATGCTATATGAACCATTCAGCCAGGATTACGACCACTTATGTTGGGTGTGAGGAGGAGGGGGACTTATAGTTTAAAGTTGTCTCCTCCGAACCACAGATTTATTGGAAATTTTTCATCGCAATTTTATTTATTCTCAGAGGTTTTGCCACAAATCTGTCAAGTATGCTCTAATTTATTGCTTCACATATTGTACATCCAGTTCACACACATTAAGGTAACCGAAAGCAATAAATTAATGTTACTTCGGATTACTTCAATGCTCTTTTTAATTGCCCGAGTTTGGCTGAAACAGATTATTTTCTGTATCCATACATACTAATTGCCCATTACAACTCTTCAGTCAGGATTAATTTTTTACTTTCGTGGCGGGACCTATAGTTTAAATTCGATTCTGAACGATAATAAATTTTTGAGAAATTTGAATAATGATCTGGTGGTGAAATAACAAATATGAAGAGTTGGTGGAGAGAATTTGAGAAAATTTCATTCAAGTACCAGGGCCATATTAAATACCAACATTATCATTATCATTGTTAGATAAAAACAGAGATTTAGTTAGGAACAATGGCATGCAAGGGTGTTCCTACTAAAATAATGAACTTAATAAAGACACTGTACAACAGTGCAACATGTCGTGTATTACATGAGAAGCAACTGGGTAAGAGCATCACACCCGTCAAGGATGTGTGCTGTCACCACTTTTCTTTAAATGTGTCCTAGATGTAGTGATGTAAAAGTCAACAAGTCATAGAAGAGGGATTAGAGACCTAGATTAGAAGACCTAAACTATGCGGATGCTATATGCTTGCTAAGTTATTCTTTCTCGGACATGCAATCAAAACTAAATCTAATTAGCGAAACCCCAATGATAGGTGGACTGAAGATTAATATCCACTAAGCCAGTAAAGTCAGGTTAAATGCTAACAAAGAACGTAAATTCCTAATATACGGCAAGGAAATTGATGATGTAGAGTCCTTTAGCTACCTGTAGAGCATAATTGATAAATCCATCGGTTCATCAGCGGATGTTGCCAGTCGCATTAATAAGGCGCGCAATCATCGAAGATATCGAGGTGCACCAAAATTAAAATCTTCAATTCGTTAACAAATGCCAGCATAGAATCTTGTCAGATACAGACCAGCAACCAATTGAGAATAAAATAAGGAGACGCAAGTGGGGATAGATTGGGCACACTCTTCGAAAGCCATTAGTCGACATAACAAGGAACTGAAACCCCCAGGGAGGCAGACGCATCGGACGACCATCGCACACTTATAAACGCCAAATCATAATCGAAATAGCCAAACTATGTCTACAATGGAACGAAGTTAAACATCGCGCTGATTATCGAGCTCATTGGAAACAACTTGTTGAGGCCCTATGCTCCCTAGAGTAGTAAATGGAATATATGGGAAGTGTTTTGTATTCTTTCCTCCGGATGGATATTTTTTATTCAATTGTGATTATTTTTCATTCGTTTTTTTTGTACAGAAATTTATTATTCGAATTGGAAAACTTTTTTAAAAAAAAAAAAAGAATTTGAAATCAATCAAAATTCCTTTATATTTTTAGATTCTTTTTTAATGTTTTTCTTTTCTTTTCATTTCATTATTTTTGTTTACAACTTGTTTTTGTATATTTTTAGATTAAAATGCCAGATTTTTTTCTTTGCTCTGCTCTTTTGCTTTTTTTTTTAATAATTTTTTTTATTATTTTTTTTTATTAGAAAATATTCTTTTTATTTTATTAGGAATTAATCATATTGTTGTTGTTGGTATTGTTGTTATTGTTTTTTACGTATTACATTTTCATTATCAATTCGTTGATGTTGTTTTCTAATTAGAATTCATTCATGAAAATATGTAAACGAGAACTTTATGCATGTTGTTCATTACAAAAAAAAAATATTTACATTTGGTCATGGGCATAGGCATACATGTATACAGTGTTGGCTAAAATAATGAGAACAACAGTTAAATGTTAGACTACAATATCGTGACCATACATATGGACAGTGAGGATTACGTCCTTATTTCTCACACCACTTGTGGACCTACAGTTTAAACTTGTCCCCGAACGACAGATTTTTAACACATTCGCTGCCGAGCCTAAATTATATGAAGTCATTCCCATTGCTATTTAGATTTTGAGTGTTATTGCTTACCAAAATCCTGTTATTTCTTGTTAAGAATACATATATTATCATACATAATCATTTACGAGCAGAAAATCAAAGACGAGTATACTCGTCGTTGGCAATAGTAAGGCAAATAGACTCGATATCCCTTTTGAATTTGCGTACGTTTTAATAGAAAAACAAATAATAAATCACGGAGATGAATAAAATAAAGAAAATGGAATAAAACGAGACACATTGCGAAAATTGGCAACACTATTGTCGAATGGTAAAAAAAAAGTTTGCTAATTCAGGATACCCTGTTAAAGACGAGTATACTCGTTCTTGGCAGCGAATATGTTAAGAAGCTTTTCATGGTGGTCGCCGTAGTCTAGTAGGTAGTGTGTTGGCTTAATAGACGTAAGCCAGGGTTTGAACCCCACGCCAGACACCGAAACAAAATACAAAACATATTTCTTCTCCGATTTCCTCTCAGCAGATTTCTGGCAAAAAAAAAGTCTGAGAATAAATAAAAATATGCTGTTCGGAGTCGACTTTAAACTGTAGGTCCCGCCACTTATGTATAAAATTAACATACGCAACATAAGTGGTGTGAGAAACTAGGGCAAAAATCAAATCCTGACTGAAGGATTGTAATGACCAATTATGTATGCAAGTATTTACAATATGTTTTCATGGTGACTTGCTGGGCAAAGACTCTGAGAGCAAAGAAAAATCTGTGGTTTGGAGTCGAATTTAAACTGAAAATCCCGACACTCATCTATTAAACTAACGCACACAACGTAAGTGGTGTGAGAAAATAGGTCAATATATACTCGTACATACTTATTTTAATATGATACTCATACTACTCATACTCAAAGTTGGAAGAACTCGTCGTATATGATACGCATGATGTTATTGACTTCGACTCGTCGCTACTTATCATTTACACGAAGCACAAAATAAGTATGATTCGCGTACGAACACCACAGTACTCACTTTAAGGTTATGTGTTTGCTTTGCTTGCTGTCGAATCACTCGAATCATTTATAAGGATTTTGCTAAATTTATGAATCAGAATGAGTAAGCGTATTAATCAAACATATGCTCTATAAAGCATCGTGATGAATAGCTACGGTATAGTATTGTAGCTACGATAGTATTGTCAATACCAGGACATGCATTCATGACAGAGATCAGCAACGAGTATTCAAAACGATGAGTAGATTTGAGCCTTACTTATAATTTCTAATACTTATACGCATTCATACTTATTTTAATATGATACTCATACTACTCACAGTCAAAGTTGGAACTACTCGTCGTATTCATACTTAACAATATGCATGTTGTTATTGACTTCGACTCGTCCCTACTTAACATTTACACGAAGCACAAAATAAGTATGATTCGCATACGAACATCACAATACTCACTTGAAGGTTGTGTGTTTGCTTTGCTTGCTGTCGAGTCACTCGAATCATTTATAAGTATTTTTTTTAAATTTATGAATCAGAATGAGTAGGAAAATGAATCAAACATATTTCGAATGTTGTGAATTTGATGTCAACGTTGTACTCATACTTATTGCAACATGTACTTATAAATCAACGTTGTAGCGAGTACGAATGAGTCAGAGTAGTTGAATTTAAATTCAGTTTATTCACTCATGCTCAAAATTGTATGAGTGGTTATGAGTAGCGGAAAAACGATTCATTGCTGATCTCTGTATTTAACAAAAAAATTAGAAACAAAAATATTGAATCACAAGTGATTTCTTAATTTGAAATAAAATGTAAAGACCAAAGGAACAAAAATCATTTCTTATCACAATAAAGTGGTAATCGGTAGTAGGTACCATCAGTACTGATTAGCTTGTGAAATGAAATCAGTTTACGATTCGCTTCTAAATTAATAACTAATTAAGCCAGCAAACAAACACACAAACAACAACCATTTCAACCGGGGATTTTATTAGAGCTTCAAATTTACTAAGCAACACTTAATCGCTTATGAAATGTTTCTTAACTTTTCCCTCTCGTATGTAAAGTTCTCAATTTACTTGAGAATGACAAGACAACGTAAATAATGTAATGTTTACGCTACGCGCTATTTAATTTCCTGTGTTGTAAATGCCATGGAAATCTTTAATAAAATAATAACAAAACAACAATTTGAAAAAAAAAAATTTAAATACCCCGGGTCATTGAAAATCGTTAAATATGGGCATTCATTAAACATCAATAAGAATTAAGTCAAGCACCATTAATTGGGACGCAATCGTAAATATGTTTACGTTGAAAAAAGAAAGAAAAAACGAATAAAAATTGAATGCAAAGCCAAGGAAAGAAATACTGATTACAGTGTAGTTGAAAATACTATGGAATTGGAAAATTTTTATTTGTTTTAGCATTGAAACAGCTGAACATATGCGTCAAATGACGTGTTCTAACAAATTTCCATGTCAACAACAATTTGTTCTCTTTATGCCACAACTAGAAAAAGGTCGCAGGTGACCAAACCCAGCGAAAAAAAACAAAAAGATGACGAAAGACACGATTTGCCAGCTGTTGTTACCAGAAGTTGTAACCAAATTGAGGCATTATCGTGTTGTTTGTCACATAACTTCAAGGCACTACTTCCTATGTTGAACAAAATGTTTCGTGGCAAGCATTCGCTTTTCGTGTTTTTTTTTGTCAATTTAATTAGAAAAAACTGGGAACTAAAATTCGAATTTTCAAAATATTTATTCGCTATATTGGTCTTGATGGTGACACAATCATTTGCTTAGCCTTGATAGACCTCTTGTGGAGAATTGTTATAAAAAAGAAAAACTATCGCAAATGAATTCGAGACTCCTTGAAATAAAATGGAAACCTCTTTCTGGTATTGTAGCCGCCCTAATCTAGTAGGCATTGTGTTGGCTTATTAGGTGGCATTATTTCAACAGATTTCTGACACTAGGTTAGGTTAGAGGACGTGTACTGGACAATTAAGACAAGTACAGTACCCGGAAATCGAATTGTCCCATTGTACCACTTCCTTGAAGAGGGAAGGATAAAAGAGGGTAAGTACGAAATCTAAATCTGAGAATTAATAAAATTGTCATGAAAAAGTTCTTCACAAAACTGTCGTTCGGAGTCGACTTTACACTGTAGGTCCCCAGCCACTCATGTATAAAATTAACACTCGTAACACATGTAAGTGGCGTTGGAAGCTATGTCGTAAGCCTGACTGAAGTGTTGTAATGATCAGTTATATATCAGAGATCAGCAATGAATCGTTATTCCTCTACTCATAAGCACTCATGCAATTTTGAGTATGATTGAATCAACAAAATTGAAATTCAACTACTCTGATTCATTCGTACTCGCATACAACATTGATTTATAAGTATAAGTAGCAATGAGTATGAGTACAGCGTTGACATCAAACTCACAACATTCGAAATATGTTTGATTCATATGCCTACTCTTTCTGAGTCATAAATTTAGAAAAATACTTATAATACTTATAAGTGATTCGAGTGATTCGAATCATTCATCAAAATTTACTGCCTTTGTTGTTGTTGCATATACAAACAAAGAAGAAGCAAAGCATACATACAATCTTCTTGTGGGTATAATAATGTTCGTACGCGAATTGTACTTATTTTGTGCTTCGTGTAAATGTTAAGTAGAGACGAGTCGAATCCAATAACATCATGCGTATTGTTAAGTATGAATACGACGAGTAGTTCCAACTTTGAGTATGAGTAGTATGAATATCATATTAAAATAAGTATGAATGCGTATAAGTACCAGAACTTATAAGTATGACTCAAAAATGAGTGGAACATTTTGAGTATCTTGATAAAGGCAATGACATTGTTTTGCATTTGCCCTTGTGTCAGCAGATGCAATGAAATGAAAGTAAGACGGAATTACTAAAGATCGGTTATAGAATAAATATCAATAAAACAGTAAAGTCCAAGGCTAGCAAACATACATATGATGTAAGTTGTGGCCAAGCAAATGAAAACAAAATTGTTGAGGTTCATAGATCTTCGAAATACTTTCCACATATGGCAACCCGACAAGACAGAGAATAAGAGGTTTTGAATATTTACCTATATACATAGGATATTCACGCTAAACGATGATTTTTTCGGTATGCAGTGGATGTACCCATTTATCCAGAAAGGCGACCCACCGCTAGAGACGATTCTTTGACGAAAATTAGACGAACACCCGATATTGCGTAGTCTATGGTCGTTTTGGCCAATTAGACTGAAAATGGTCATTAAAACCCTTGAGTTAAGTTTGCAACTTAGCTTCTGAGACCACTTATGTTGTGGGTGCCAATATTATACACAAGTGGCGGGACCTACAGTTTAAAGTCGGCTTATGGTAATTCCATCAACTCTCAGAGTTTTTGCCAAAAATCTGTTGAGCGGAAGTCGCCGAAGAAATATTTTTCCAATATTTCAATTTGTTGGAGATGTCTGACCGTGACCCTACGTCTTATAAGCCAATAGACTACTGACTTTACTATGTCGACTGTCGACAGCGGGAGAATCAGGGAACTGATTGAGTTCGACAAGAACCGATGTTGTATCACCGATGTGTTTTAACAGGGATGTTTTTTTTATACATCGATGACGCCAACATCGATGATTTTCTTAACGATGTTGCATCCCTAATTCTAATAGGAATTCTAACCGGATACCACGTTATTGGCAGTTTTGCTGAAAAGCAGAAGCTGCTGCCATGATGTATCGGAAACGGAATCGAAACAACACCATTTATGAGAATGCCTTGTACTTTAGAAGGTTTGAAGATCTGCCATGGTGGGGGGCATGTTACTAAGGGATCTGGTCGGAGTTCAAACCCACTGCAAACAGATCGTGATAAGGAGGCTTACCTCACAATAGATAACTCAATGAACTACATGACTGGCTCCACCGGGAGACATTATCGGTTTTTGGTTCACAAAAGGTTTGAAGATTTGGTGGCGAATTCCGGTTTCATCGTGAGCTGGGGGTGGTGATGAGGGGGCATACCCTACACTGGGTAACACAACATGCTACCCACTCCGCTAACCTTACCTAATGTATGGCAAACAGCATACAGAAGTTTTTGTCAAGAAAGCATAACACACACACAAAGTCAATGCATGGGGCGGTATTTTCTCTAAAATTGCAGTGAAAGACAGCCATAGCTGTCATTTAATCGATTTTTTAAACTGGACCGAAAATAATTTCGACAAGATGTTGCCACAGCCACACAAGCCATATTTTGATGACGCCAATTGGTTAACAAGATAATTTTATTTGCCTTCAAAAGATCTATTTTTGCGGGACAACAATGCAGTCGGGATAGTCAAGTTATCGACGAAATATGGCACAAAATGTGTGAATAAGTGGAAAATCCAGAGGCGATCAATTAAATCGTATTGCGTTCCAGGCATTAAAAAAATTGGTCCAAGCATTATAAAGAAATAAAAAGTCCGTCCAGAAATCATGGATTTATGCGTGGTTTTTGGTTTGTATTTTTGGGAGAGTGAATAGTTAGGCCGTCATTCTAACCAAGGGGTTGTGATGCCAACTAAAAGTGAAATAAGTGAGTAGGATTTGATGATTTTTAATTTGACTGTAAACAGCAACAAAACTAATCTTGACCTTAACTTTAAGGTCATATTTACAATATAAGCTATGTAAACTTTTTAATTTTTAATAATTACTTTTGTTTTTTCGGAATTATTAATTAAAAAAAAAAAAATTATAATTGCGAGTGTCAAATTTTGAAATGAATGTTGACCGCGGCAATTGTCCTTCAAATTTTACACACGCTTTATGGATTATCTAATCAAAGTATGTAGTTTTTTTTTGCAGCGGTCCACACTATGGTTGTGGTTATTTTCCAAAATCTTAGATTTTTTTATTTTTTTTTATTTTATTTTTTAGTGCATTTTGAATTCATAAACTATAAAATTTTATATTTTTTATGCCACAAATCACTAGGAAATCATAGAAATTTTTTGGAATTTTTTTTTGTGTTTGTTTTTGTTTGAATTTCTTTTTACGCATTTATCAGTGACATTGAAATTTTGTTTTTTTTTTTGCCTCATAATTTTTATTTTAATTTCTTTAATTATTGGGGTTTTTTTTTAATTCTTCTTTTTTAATTTTATTTGAACAACGAAAAAAGAATTTTAATTTGCAAAAGCCATTGAGTGGAGAAAACAAAGCAAGTGATAGGGTAGGATAGTTAGGGAAAGGCCGGAAGGGAATATAAAATTTATTTTTTTTTTTAGGAAAGTATGAGTACAAAAATCTACGCGTCAAAAAACCATTCAAAAAAAAAATTCACTATCAAAATAAAAAGCGAAATTAAATTAAAATAAAAAAATAGAAAAGAAAAAAATTTAAAAAAAAAGAATTAAAAAAAAAATAAAAAAATAGAAAATAAATAAAGAAATAAATAAAGAAATAAAATGAAAATAAAATATTAAATAATTTTGGCAAGGTCAGTGATTAGCGAAACCGGCAAAGCGTCTGTGAGTTTAATTATCAGCTCGCCAGGCTGATAAAATTCTTGTCTAAAAACACTACGAAATAGAACTTTATGATGCCAGTCAGTGGCTGCCTTAGCGACAGGGAAGGTGGCGGCGTCTACCAATGCTTTTTAACTAGTGCTGGCAAGGGGAAAGAAATAATATTTGCCTGCCGGGTGAAATTTTATTTTCGATTTTCTTTAATAGAAAAACATGTTTACAATCGTAAAAAGTTATTTATGCTTTAAAGGGGGATTAAAAATATATTTTTACTACACAAATAAATAATAATAAAATACAAATATTCAAACAAACAAACATTTTTATTGATTTTTTTTTTTTTTTAGAAGAGAATGTAAAAATAAAACAAAAAAAAAAATTAAAAATTTAATAAAATGTACTGGTTTCAATAGCATTAGTTTCGTTATCAATAATAGTACCTTCTTCCACATTTATAATTTAAAATAGTATAGGGTCCGCCAAATATTTTTTTTTCTTTTTTGAAAACGCTTAAAAAAAAACTACTGAAGATTTTCTCAAATTTCTTTTTTTTATTTGAAAGTATAATCCTTCCTTTTAATAATGGAAAATAATTTCATTCAAATGGCTGCCTCGGCTGGCCATGCAGTAGCCTACACGATCTGTCTAATATTTAAGCACATTATCGCTTGTGTGCAGCTGTATTTCATCAACAGTCTCACGAATATTGTCCTTTAATGCGTCAATTGCCTATGGATGGCCAGCGTAGCAGTTATCTTTGAGAGCACCCCTCAAACAATAGTCCAACGATGACAAATCGCAGCTCCGCGGTAGACAAACGACATTAGCTATGCGGCTGATAATACGATCTTCAAAAACAGAGTGCAAAACATCGACTGTGACTTCGGCTGTGTGCCATGTAGCGCCGTCCTGTTGAAACCAAATGTTGCCAATATCCTCCTCTTTAATTTTTGTGAACAAAAATTCATTCAACATGGCACGATAACGATCGTCATTAACTGTAACGGCCACTTCTTGCTCATTTTCAAAGAAAAATGGCCCAATTATTCCTCTGGACCAAAATCCACATCAAACAGTGACTCGTTTTGGGTGCGTTGGCTTTTCAATGTATGCGTGCAGGTTTTCTGTGCTCCAAATGCGATAATTTTGCTTGTTTACATACCCGCCAAGATCAAAATGAGCTTCATCTGAAAAGTTGATTTTCTTTTTGCCAAAATCGGCTTCTTCTGTAAGTCGATCGCAGGCCCACGAAAACGCAACATATTAAAACACAATCATATTCATTCAGCGGAAGGATAAAACTAATTATCTGTCAAATCGGATATGAGCTAAGTGTTACCATTCACGAAATAAGCACTAATTGAAAAAAAAAACGTTAGATGGCGGACCCGATACTTCAGCGCTTTTCTCCCTTAGGTTAGATTAGGTTTGGTTAGAAGATTGTTTCTAGTTCACAAGCAAATTCTCTGCGTGGCCCATATGATCCATTGTGTTACTCACTGTCACGATCCATTAGTGGTGGCTTTATAATCTCAAACGACATTACTTGCGTGTGGGCTAAGATCGCTAATTCCTTGCGTACTTCTGCAGAAACAATCCTTAGCAGCCACCCCAATGAATCAATGGTACGATGAGAAGTGTCGCGAGGTAGCTGCAGTGAAAAACGCCGCATACAAGAAAACGTTGCAGTCAGCCGCCTTGCGAACCCTTGTCGAGAACTATACAGAGAGGGGAAGGTATGAGATCTACCTTTTCAAATGCAAAAAGAAGGATTAGGAAAGGCGTCAGCGTGTGGATGTAGGAATAACGTTTGAAAATTACATCAAATAGATAAGCGTCTAACCGAGGGAGCGTCTTCATGCAAAGATAAGAATGGTAACTTGATTATAGATCCGCAAGGTGTGCTGTAAATTTGTGGAGGAAACACTTCTTTATTTTCCTACCAGCCGATGACCGCTTCTAGAGATGATGTTCCGAATCCTTTTGTAAAATTCACACACAACATAAGAGGTGTCAGAAAGTAGGTTGGAAACCCTAACGGAACTATTGTAATAACCGATTATCTACGCATGTTTATGTGTATGTCTTTAGAGATGTTGTTTCAAATCCGATCGATGCTGACGGAGAGGAGATTCCGCAGCCTAGCTATGAAATTGCGATTATACATCTTAAAAAGAACAAAGTTGCAGGTCTTGATTCCCTCCCTGCTGAATTGCTTAAGACCGAATGTAATGAGTTTATAGGGCGTAGTCCCAAGCTTATTTACAAATTATGGCTAGAGGAAAGTATGGAAAAGACCCACGAAAAACAAGTTGACTCAGCTCATCTTTTTGTTTTCGACGTCGGAGTGGTTTAGTAGGTTGTATGTTGGCTTATTAGATGAAATGCCCGAGTAGTTCGAATCCCAGGTCAGACATCAAAACGAAAATATGAAAATATTTCTTCGGCGACTTCCTCTCAGTAGATTTCTGGAAAAAGCTCTGAGAAAAAAAAAAAAAATTGCCATGAAAAGCTTCTCAAAAAATCTGTCGTTCGGAGTCGATTTTAAACCATAGGTCTCCCGTCTCTCATGTTAAAAATTAACGCACACAACACGAATGGTGTGAGAAGCTAGGACATTGTACAATGGGCCAATTCGACTTCCGGATACTGTACTTGTCACAGTGGACAAGTACACATCCTCCAACTTAACCTAATTTATATTTTTGTCGACTATAAGGCAACCCCATAAAGGCTTCGATCGTGCCCTACAATGGATCGTGTTCATTGGGAATGGACCTCTCCGAATCTTTTGATACCGTCCAACAGGTGCTACTATGGTCTCAATATGCAACTGAGTAGCAGAGATCTCTCTCGTACAACAAAACTAATACTCTACAAGACATACATATATACATACATAATTGGTCAATGCAACCCTTCAGTTAGGATTATTGACCTAGTTTCTCACACTACTTATGTTGTGTGTGTTAATTTGATACATAAGTGGCGGCACCTATAGTTTAAAGTCGACTAAGAACGACAGATTTTTTGTTTTGTGAAACTTTTCATGGCTATTTTTTTATCTTTCAGAGTTTTTGTTTGCCAGAAATCTGCTGAAAGGAAATCGCCGAATGGCCTGGGACTCGAACCCTGGCTTTACGTCTAATAAGCCAGCACACTACCTACTAGACCCAGGGCGACCTCTACAAGACACTCATCCTAATCGTGCGAGGCATCAATCAATTGGTAAACAAACATGAATGTTAGGGATATTAACCATGACTTTATAATTTTCTCAGAACACATTCTAAGTAATAACTACACTAGATCAAGCTTAGTACTGGAGATGAATATTAAGGCCAAAATATTTGCTTTAAATATCGTGGAGTTCAGGAATTGATTTCAAATAAAAACTGATACCTATGCCAAGTAAAATATATTCTTTAAACACAACAACCCAAAAAAAAAAAAAAACAAAAAATGAAAAGAGAATGAAATGATAAGAGTGTCACTTACTTATCTAACGTACTATACATCCACATCCCCTGTAGAAATTGTTTTATTGCGTAGCGTATGAATTAGCTAAACATTCATTCGATATGATACCAGCTGGGTAGCGCGGTTGTAATACTAGAAATAGAAACAACAATTACAACAACATTAACATGAATAATTTTACGTTTTAATTTCATTTCATTTCATTAATTAAAATAAATTTAATTTCGTATAAAACAAAACGAAAAAAATAAAATTTAATTTTTTAAAACTCAACATAGAAAATTTGTATGTAGTGGGTCTGTGGTAAAGGGGGTGGTAATGGGCCAACAAACCGGCAAAATGGTAATGGTGTAGGGATGATAGTGGTAGTGGTAGTGGTCATGTTTATTGCAGGTGATAGTGCCAGCTTTTCAAGGCTATCGTTTTGAGCCTCCAGGCACGTAGGCACTCTCTGCGTATATACAAACGTTTTTTTTTTTGTTCGTAACAACGCAAAAACCCAACATTTATGCGCAGAAATTCTTCGCACAATTGCCGAAATCAACTGGGCTGGGCGTAAGAAGTATGAGAAGAAAGTGCGAGAATATGAGTAGGAAATGTAAAGTGTATAGAGTAGGATAGACTATAAACTGTAGGGGTAGGGTAGGGTAGGGTATTCATCAACAGCATATATTTTTGTATTATGAGAGTCTGTCAGTAAAAGTTCTTTTTTGCTTGAAACGCAATAGTTTTTTCTGTAGGCTCTCCACCTCTGTACGAACAGTAAAGTCAAGTTAAATGGCAATAACAAGATTATAAATTTTGAACAAAATGAAAAACGAAAAAAAAAACGAATAATAATACTACATTATTATTATTATTATTGATATTATTATTATTGTATTGTTTATAATAATAACGAAAAAAAAATTAA
Organism: Sarcophaga peregrina; assembly: GCA_014635995.1. NCBI lineage: Eukaryota > Metazoa > Arthropoda > Insecta > Diptera > Sarcophagidae > Sarcophaga > Sarcophaga peregrina. The sequence continues at coordinate 51,394,492 of CM025790.1, read as the reverse complement.
AAAATTATTTAAAAATGTTTTAAACAAATATTATTAATAATAAAAAATAAAAAATAGATTCTTTAAAATGTATCACCATGCCACCATATACAACATACAATAGCCAAAGACGTAGAAAAAAGGCTGTTAAACTAATTCGTTTTACCAATCAAATTAAAAAACAAAAAAATTTTAATAATAAAAAAAAAAAATAATTTGAAATGAGATTAACATGTCAACAATTTTAATGGAATACCTAGACTAAGCTAGCTTTCATTTACAGTCAGGAACATAAAAAAACATTTGGAGTGAATATGTTTTGTCTTAGTTTAAAAAAATATCGATTTTGTGTAAGAAAAGTTTCAATATCTGACGTGGATAGGTTTAGCCAGAATCCTTTATACTCTTACAACAAATTTGTTGTACAGTATACAGTGGTATGAGAAACTAGGTTGTGATCTTAACTAAGGAAGTGTAATGTATGGGAAAAAAAAATAATTACAAAATTCCTAGACAACATTCTAAATAACACGGTGCAACAGTGAAAATATACCCGAGTAACTACATAGGGATCGCCGTGGTCTAGTAGGTAGTGTGCTGGCTTATTAGACGTAAAGCAAGGGTTCAAGTCCCAGGCCAGACATCAAAAAAAAAAAAAAATACAAAAAATATTTTTCAGCGATTTCTTTCCTTTCTCTTCTTGGAAAGTTTCTCAAAAATCTGTCGTTCGGAGTCGACTTTAAACTGTAGGTCCCGCCACTTCCGTATAAAACTAACACACGAAACATAAGTGGTGTAAGAATCTGCGGGCTTCTTGGGGACGATTGCAGTCTAATGGTGAAGGTATAGCACTGGCCATTTTATAGTCACCAGCAGCAACTCGTTTTCTTTCCTAAAACCTGCACAATGCACTGCGTGAGTAGGGGGTCATCCCCTGAGTGCAGGTTTAATAAAAAAAAAAAAAAAATAGTCCACGTTGTTTAGTTAGTTGAGGAGAACGCAAAAATATTTTTTTTTTTTTGTATGTCTCGAATCCTCCAAACTTGTTTTATTTGAGAAATATAAAAAACAAAACTATTTTTGAGGTCTACTCAACTGGACTATATAGTTACTCGGGTGTATTTTCACTGACGCATCGTGTTATTTAGAATTTTATCTTGGAATTTTGTTATTGTTTTTTCCCGATATTTTAGACTTTCTTAGTCAAGATCACAATCTAGTTTGTCATACCACTTATGTTGCGTGTGTTAATTTTATAGATCTACAGTTTAAAGTCGTTTCCAACCGATAGAGTTTTGAGAAACTTTTCATAACAAATTTTTGTCAGAAATCTATCGCCAAAAAATTTTTTTTCTCTACTTTCCTTTTGTTGGAGATGTTTGACCGGGAATTTGAACCGTGGCCTTACTCCTAATACGTCAACATACTACCTACTAGTGCATTCTTTTAGAAGCAGTAGTGTGAAGATTATTCATTAACATCATCTTAAAGCGTTAGAGCTTATAGAATGCGGTTTAACATTATCAATTACATGGGACGGCAAGTTTTTAGCCCAGGAATAAGACAATGCTTATCTAAAAGTTTTTAGTCCAAAAGGTCCGATTTAAGAACTATTTCAAAGTATCCTAGCCTAGAAATGCAAAAACCAAATTTGAGGACTACGTTTATGAACCACTTTTTGATACCAAGCGTAGCAGTTATTAAATTTATGGTACTGTGGATCTCAAATTTAAAAATAATTTCAATGTGAAGAATTTATTCAGAGCAAAATACCTTTAATTTATTGGATTACAACCCAGGTTCTCACAGTACCCATTTGGCTGTGTGTTAATTTTATCAATGTGCGGCTGTACCTACAGTTTAATGGCAATTTTATTCCCTCTAAGAGTTTTCTCCCGAAAACTACTATGAAGAACTCCGCGAAGAAATATTTTGCATATTATGACAAAATGTAATGCAGCGTGAATCTAATGAGTTTTAATGCAAAGTCTCCTAAATCGGACACTGCGCTCTTATTACAATTGTGATACGATAAAAAATGGGTATTTGGGTAAATTTTTTTTCTATATATAGACCAACAGCTTCTGAAACAATGGATGAACTGGAAGCCCTTGATGATAATGAGTTCACTGGCGCTGTAATTTACACAATTCTCCCTCATGATGGAGTCGATAGAGAACAAGATAACGATGAAAGCGATGATGAGCATGAGGGAAATCTTAATCATCTTGGTATAAAATTATTATCTACTGCATGGCCTCTTCGAAGAAAGGCGATCTGTAGATCATAAATTTACAAACAATGGTAATATTTTGCTCACACGATGAATGAATAGTAATGTTGTCACAATTGCAACAAATTTTGATATCAATAAAATGGGATCCTGCAAACGATTCGCCAAAGGAAAGGCTGAAGTTAGTATTCCCCAACCAAATGTGGTGCACCGATATAATATGGGCATGGGCGGCGTTGATATGATGAATCAATTAGTTGCAGTCTAACTCACGCGAATAATACAAAAGAAATTATTAAAATGGTGGCCAATATGTGCATATATCCTTGACGCCTCGTTTGTTAATGTTTGTTGCTGATGAAAAAATTGCATGCCAATGATCCAACATGAGCACCTCTTCTTATTTTTCGTAGAAATGTAGCTACATCCTATCTAGAAACTTATGGCCTTGCGACCCCTGTCTATAAGAGACTCCCACATTAATTTATTATTTAAAATTGACAACAGATACGCAATATGTTGGCAGACACCACTTCATGGAATACTCGAATTCTGAAAAATATTGCGGACATTGAAGGAAAAAACCAAAATTTATTTATAACCTTATACGCCATGTGTACTTACGGTGCAGTGTTACTAATAACGGATGGTTTATGACTCGAAAACTATTAATTTTTTTGAAGAAAATGTTTTCAAAATAAATTAATTACATGATGGTTTTTATTAATAATTGGTTGAACATTATTAAAGGAAAGCGGTCAGGGAACTTGAACCATTAATGGGTTAAACGAGCGGATAAAATGCGTGGGCATCTTTACTGAAATGAAGTTTTCCAGCAGCCTTTACAAGTCTCTTAGCATAGATTTCTTCTCAAAGAGTTTAATCTTCAACTCCACTAACATGGCTAAACTATAACCATTTGGAATTTTTTTTTCTAATCTTACATTTAAGGACATAATTGAAGATATTTTGGGCATTTTTTTTCCCTGTAACACCTGCACAACAAACTCTGTTTTTGGTAAGTACATCGTTTTGGACTAACGTCTGTGTATAGTTTCTTTATTTTTATGATGGGTTTTTTTTCTTTACCTTTTTTTTTATCAATTTACTCGATAAGTATCTGAACATAAAGAAAATGTAATACAATTTGATTGTTTAGATACGTTAAATATCTGTCAGTAACGTACTACCATTATTAGTCTCTGGCCATATATAACATTATAAATGCCATTATTGTTGTTATTGTTGTCTTTAATTTGAGGTTCATTTACCTTTTCAATTTTGGTTTTTTTTTTCGACTTTTTTTTGTGATACAAAAGAAATATTTCTCAGAGTATTTATTTTTTGATTCGATAGTGTTAACTTGTATCTATTAAATGTTTAGCTTTTTTTTGTATATTTTACATACATATTGTTGTTGTTATTGTTGTTAACGTATCTTAGAGATAGAAAAACTACGCATTTTAGTAGTTAAAAAGTCATAATAATAATACGTGAATTGTATTCTTTATTGAATAGAACGAATCGAATCGAATCTATAAACTAGACAAACAACAATGAACAGGTCTTGAATTTTAAAGAAAAAAAATTGGAAATTGGAAGTTATTTTTTTTTTTGGCAATTTTGCTCTGGTTTTATTTGATTGTTTGACTTCTTTTTTTTTCTTTTCATAGATTTTAAATTTTATTGTTTCTTTTACATTTCTTTCTAATTTTTTTCATGTTTCTTATAAAATCACACACACTCGAAACACCATCCCGTCTTACTGTTTATTGTAATCGATACTCTGATTAAAGAAAAGAAATGATTTTAGCCAATAAAAAAACCAAAAAAAAAAAAAAACAAATTTTGTTGCCAAGACTAATGACCGTTAATAGAAAGACGTATTTTTTCTTAACAAATAACCGTAAAATGTTAACAGCACTTCGTAATTGGTTAACACATACGAATATACGCAGATTAACTTGTTTAAATCATAATTGTTAGATTGAATTGATTTAAATTCAGTTACATACATACATACATACATTCATAATTGGTCATTGCAACCCTTCAGTCAGGATTACGACGTAGCTTATCACACCACTTGTGTTGTATGCGTTAATTTTATACATGAGTGGCGTGACCTACAGTTTAAAAAGTCGACTCCGAACGACAGATTTTTGAGAAGCTTTACTCTCAGAGTCTTTGCCAGAAATCTGCTGAGAGGAATTCGCCGAAGAAATATTTTTCATTTTGATGTCTGACCTGGGATTCGAACCTGGGCCTTTTGTCTAATAAGCCAACACACTACCTACTAGACCACGGCGACTTCAATTGAATACATACACAATTTCATTCGTCTACGATCAATATATACTGAGTATGTAAGTTCGACAATTCCACCAAAAAAGGGCATGACAATTCTCTCCCTTTAACTGGTACCTATTAATTTTTACCTATACCTATAACCTTTAACTAAACCGATTTCAACCATTCTTTTATTGTTCGAAAGCTTATAAGGTTTAGATGGTGTAGAAAAATTCGATATAGCAAAAAGTAGGCGTGGCAAACCTATAAAATTAAGTACTTAGGGACAAAGTGATCGTGAACGAATGCATTTTTTTAAAAGCTTTTCATGGCAATTTTATTTACTGTCCTAGAGTTTCAGATACGATTACGACGTAGTTTCTCACCGCCAGTATTAAGTTGACTCCAAACTTTGAGACTTTTCCTACCACAAATCTGCTGAGAAGCATTCGCCGAAGAAATATTATGTCACAATTCATTTTGTAGGATAGCTCTGACATGGAGTTTTAACCTTGGTCCGATGTCTAATAAGACAACACACTGCGAATCCTTGAATTTCTTCCGAGTTTGGGGTACAGAGAGTTTCTATAACTGAAGAGAATTGTATCATTATAAGGCCGCTATTGCGTTTCAAAAAGTTCTTGAGTCATTTGTATGCCAAGACATTTTACATGGAAATGTTTTGGCACTAGCTTATTAGACGTGAGGTCACGGTTCATACCTGAAATTCAAACATCTCCAACGCAACGAATTAGGAAAAACTATTCCTTCGGCTACTTTCTCTCAGCAAATTTCTGGCACGGACTCTGAGAGACTCAAAAAAAAATCTGTCATTCGGTGTCGACTTTAAACTGTAGTGATGGGACCGCTCATGTACAAAAATTAATATACACAATATAAGCGGTGTGAGAAGCCAGGTCATTATCCTAACTAAAGGATAGTAATGGCTAAGTAAGCACGTTATGCATTATTTAGTCATTTACATGAATTAAGTAGACATTTACCAAAAGCTGGGAAGGATTCGTCGTTCGATTCGTTTTTTTCGGGATGATATCTGAACTAGACTTTATTCCACTGGCAAGCTTCTAATTAGTCTACACACTATCAACTAGAGTAAGTCGTCTTCTGAGTGTCCATTATATCCGCCACTGCTTCTCTGAGTAGAGCTTATAGGAACAGTTCAACTGTCCTTGAATCCGGCGATAATATATTAGGTTACGTTTAAACGATGGCATGGCTTACGTTGGCTTTGAAGATTGCTGTAGATAGTGGTGGTTTGTTGGCATACACCACCTGCGAAAATCCCACAAGAAAAAATTAAAATGAACTTCGAACCCCCACGGTCTCATCGATCAGTTCACATTCCCTTCATGTGAGATACATATTCCCCGAATGTGAGATATGAGACGCCTAACGCTTACTAATTAACTCGTCGTTAAATGTCGTATTTGTCCATATCAGCCAATATGGGTCAAAAAATGTTGGTATTCATTGAATACAAGTGCTAACCACTCTCAACAAAGTAAGGGTTCACGATACCGTCATTCCAAAAGCAATAGCAAAGACTCACTTTTTCGCTGCATGGGATGTCTCAAACTCGACAATTTTTTTTTGTTCACATACCCATTTGGATCTAAAAATTAAATCCCAGTCGTTTTCGATGAAAATTACGCTGCTTCAGAGACCATTCCTTGAACACATTTCGTTACTACGGTCGATTGCCGTCAGTTCACAGGTCAGTAGAATTTATTACGGTTAGTGGAGTTCAAGCCACGATACAACTTTTTGGTTTGGGAAAGCAACAAATCTTCCTCGTTACAGCAGATCTTGCTTTTCGTTCGAATGTTGGTATATGGAGCGTTGATTTTATTTATTTTTATTACTTGCACATAGAAGGCGCCTTAGTCTAGTAAGCGAATACTGCCTACAAATTCAACTGACCTTGGTCCCTCAGCAAATCTTTGCTGCGTCAATACACTCCGTGCGAAAACACATACTGCGTTCCAATTTTCACATGAAATTAACATCAGGTTAACAATATTCTCGGGCGTTACCTGGAATCCTATTGATCTCTCCAGGCAATTTCGTTGAACAGAATATCGCGGGCAATTAAAGAAAACATGCTTCGCCGTCTCCCTTTCATTCTCCTCATCCACGTCATGACCAAACTTATAGAGATAAGTCCTATAACATCCATGGTCCGTTAGCAACTGTGTCAAGTGAAAGTTCACCTGGCCGTGTCTTCTTTTTGTCCATACGCCTATGCTCGGTATGAGTCTGTGGGTCCATCGTCCTTTAGTGGAATTGGACCAATCCTGCTGCCATCTATCCATAGCATTATCAGATAGTTGAATAGGGTTCGAAAAATCTGTTCCTCTCTTTACGTCATATTTCCTCCTCTCTATATCCACTTCTAGCTTCAGGGGCATCATCCCCGCAATCACTAACGCTGCATTAATAGACACCGTTCAGAAGGCAGAAATCACCCTGAGAGCAGATCTCCTGTAGGCCGCTTCTATTCCTGCTCTATAGGTCCTCTTCTCCATAGCCCCAGCCCATACAGGGGCTGCATATATAGCAATCGCTGTCACTACCTTCATCAGTAGTCGTCTCCTCTCCTGTCTTTGGCCTCCTAGGTTAGCCATTAATCGTGCAAGTGCACATGCCGTCGCCGCACATTTTTGGACGATGTACGACAGGTGTTCCCTAAACGTAAGCCTGTTGTCAATTATCACTCCCAGATATTTAATCGCCTGCTTTGATGATATGCGCTGGTCGTTATGGTAATAAATTCTATCTTCTTCCTACTGCTTACAAGGAGTACATCCATTTTGTGATCAGCTAGTTTGAGACCTATTTCCGTGATCCAGCACCTGACTATGCCAACCGCAGTGTTACATGTACTCACCAAATCATCCAGATATTTTCCCCTTATCACCAGGGCAATATCGTTCGCGAAACCAATTATTTGTGTACCTCTATGTATGCATGTATTTATGTGTGTGTGTGTACAAGAATAATCCTATTTTTACGAAATCTTAGCTAGACATTCATTGTACATTTTGTACTTAAGTTAGGTTAGGTTAGGTTAGAGGACGTATACTTGTCAATTAAGACAAGCACAGTACCCGGAGGTCAAACTGACGCATTGTACAACGTATTTAAAGAGTGAAGCATAGTAAAGCAGTTAGGATGAAAGGAGGGTATGTTGGGGGATAACATTTTGTATTTAAGATGTGTTGAAACTGAAGAAACAACTTTTGTTTTCTCAAAAGAATTCATTAAAAATCATGGGAGAATACCATTCTGAATAGCTCCTAATGGAAGACAAAGCCAAAACTGGGTAGATCCTTCAAAGCATAAAATATTCCAGGTTTCAAGATTTCTGTAACTTTCTTTCTTCTAGTATATTTAATTGGTTGAACTCTCCGATAATTATGTATGTTTTGTTTTAATTACAAAATTGTTTTCTTTTTTTGATTTTGGTTTTCTTAATGTAAAAACGATGTAAGAATTGTTAGTTCGATAATTAAAAAATTGAGACTTTCTTGGAGTTTTTTGTTGTTGTTGTTGTTGCTGTTGTAGTAAATTGTATTTTTTCTTTTTTTTTTTAAACAAACAAATTAATTTTGTAATAGACAAAGATTAATCATTTCGAATACAAAATGATTAGAATGTACGAGTGAGAGGAGGGTATCCCTCTTTCTCTCTCCCTATATAGGTTCCTATTATTTGATTCTGGTTCTTGGTTTTGTTTCTATTTGTGGTGTAAGAAAGGTTTTTTTTTCCAAATTTTCATTATGATAACTTTGTATGCGAATATGTTTGTGATTTTTTTTATTGTTGTTGGGTTTTGTTTTTTTTTTGGGTAACTTTTTCGACATGCATAAATAATTTGAAAAATAACGATTTTTTTTCAAACATTTTTCATGTTGTTGCTGTTATTGCTGGTGGTGCTTTTTTTTTAATTATAAATTTTAGAAAGGTATTATTTTTGTTTTTGTTGTACCTTAGCAAACAAGATACCAACGCCATCATCATCATCATCATCGTCGTATCCAAACGTATTAATGCCATTAACAACACCACACATTCTATAAAATTCATTCACATTCTTTATGAAAAAGAAAATCAAAAAAGAAAAAAAGAATCAAAATTTCTGAATTCTTTATTCGTATTTTTTTTTTACAAGTTCACTCAGCAAAATATTCGTAACCATACACTCACAAAAATTTAATAAAAATTTTAAGAACAAAACAAACCAAAAAAAAACCTCCAAAAATTTTGACGCGTGTATATCGTTTAGCACATATTAACGAGTGTATTTACATATGTATGTGTATGTATCCGTATACTACACTGTATGTAAACAATGTACATAATTATGTATAGAATGTATAATATGCTTGTTCTTCTTAAACGTAAACTTTTTTTCGCCGCATAAATCTTTCCCTCAACGAAGCGAAATGAAAGAAAGAAACTTAAAAAAAAAATTTAAAAAAAAAAGTAAATAAATAAAGAAGTTACCCAGTGTTTAGATCAAAACCGATTGCGTAACACCCTACCAATGACCAATACAAGTCGTTTTTGGAAATTATCCAGTGAAGCCTATACTGATGAATTAAAATTGTTTGTATCTCTGTGGAGGAATGTTGTTGTACGTTGAAATTTTTAGGTTAGGTTACGTCATGGTTTGATTACCAAAGTTCATTTGCTTACGCATAAAAGCTCATTGCGACGCACCAGGCATGCGTAGTCCTCTGTACTGTACTCCCCATCAAACTAAGGAAAAAGTTGAACAGCGCAAGGGCTGCACATTTAAAGCCCGACTACCCTATTCTGAAGAACCATTTTAAAAGTTTAATAAACAAGGCTGTAGCCTTGGCTTCAATGGATGATAACTCTGTTGAGCTGACAGATGCAGTCCCTGCAGTCGCTGTACTGACCAAGTTCCACAAAAACCAGGAAAGAGGAAGAAATTAATCATCGCAAGGGCTGCACATTTAAAGCACGACTACCCTATTCTGGTGAACCATTTTAAAAAGTTAATAAACGAGCCTGTAGCCTAGCCAGAATGGATGAGAACTCCGTTAAGCTGATAGGTCCAGTCCCCCCAGTCCCAGTACTGACAAAGTTCCACCAAAATCAAGTAAGAGGAAGAAGTTGATCAGCGTGAGGTCTGCACAACAAAAACACGACTACCCTGCTCTGGAAAACCAACTAGAAAACTTGATAAACGAGGCTATATCCTTGACTGATCAATGGAGGATTAGGTCCGTTAAGTTAACACAGAATGGAAAGCCAAATAATCTAAATTTGCAGCAGATCTACAGCCACAGCAGAAACCGTTAGATTTGTGCCGCAGTCTTTGTGGGTGCCTTTCCATAAGGCAATTACCTGTAAGCATGTGGCATCGCTGTGATCGAGATAACACTGCGATCAAGCCCGAGTAATTAGTTGGCGCATCTTATGTTCATCCAAGGACCAAATGAGCCTGTCAATGGAGCAAGATTATTCATTGACTCAGGGTAGCTTTAAAGGTCAAAGTTTACGCAAACTCCATCCAAAGTCAATTCATGAAATTTTAAAAAAGGCCGGCTAGCCGCCTTTAGATTGAAGCTTGAAAAGCAGCTGCGGTGATGCAATAGATCTCAATACGTTTAGATTTTTACTGATAATTCGAAATTGAGTTCAAGTGTAGGCGTATAATTTTTACAAAGTGGCTGGACACAGCTTACTCCATATTGATATCGGATAATACAACGTCGCCCGTACAATCAGCGGTAGGGGTTTTTAGGATCGTATTCCTTAAAATCGCCAATAGACTATGGGTTTCTAAAATAACAAACTCCAAGAATGTTTAACTAGGACCTAAATTATGGCTAAAGGGTAATAATGAACAGCTAAGTAAGTAAATCGATTTATTAATGTCACAAGCATCTCAATGAGATCGTGAAATTGATATTATATGGATAGCGGATCACTTTGATATTCCTAGTAAGTATTAAGCGTATGATATTTCCCTTCGTTATACAACCATTAAACTCTCCGGTAATTTCTCTGCATTGGAAATCGCTTTGAGGATTTGCGAGGTTATAATTGACAAAGCAGTTATGGAAACTAACAACGCAGGTTGGGCGAATTCGTCTACGAATAGAGTATGCTCAGTACGGGTATTGTAGTCATTACTGAGCATTGTTAGGACCTTAATATCTACTATACAGAAGTTGTGAATAATTTCTTGATAATGGAGATGCCAAGTCTAACGTCAACATCATTAATTCTTCAGTTTTCCTCATTCGACCTGGAAGAAGAAGCTCGTGGTTAGAGCTGTAACCATATTGTATTTCAGGAGAAAGCATATGAGCGGTTAAACATTGAGTTATCCTTACAGATGCCTATCGAGAATCCTGAGACCCTTAATCTTGTCAATATTATCAAATTCTTTTGGTTAAACTGAACTGTCTGTGTCCCACAAATGATTCTCATACTCAGAATATATTGCCGAGTTAAAAAACCCATCAACAGTTTAATAAACTATTTACCCAGGACTTATTGCTGACACCAGCAGTAGCTTTTTGGAAGGCCACAAACTTAAAGCAAAAATTATCGTAAACTCGCTGCTATGTATACCTTAAGGAAGCGACAAAAAGATATTTCAGGGTAAGCTTTGCTTTGGTTAAGACTAGTAGACAAGTACACAGTGGACTCACAGGATAGGTTAGGTTAGGTTAGAGGACATGTACGTGTCAATTAAGACAAGTACAGTACGCGGAGGTCGAATTGACCCCATTGTACAACGTCCTAAAGGAGGGAAGGATAATAGAAGGGTTAGGATGAAAGGAGGGTAACTCACACGATAAGTCTGGAGAGAAATTAGAACATTGGCTTTGGAAAAGAAAGAAATTTATAAAGGCACTCCCACTATTGCTAGTGCTATTTAACGGGAGTCTACTAAGTTCGATCTGGCAGTAAATGAGGGCCAAACTAAGTATGAGTATGTTATCGACAAGTGGAGGCATGCGACGTATCGATATCGGCCGATAACTATACTATTGATATCAGTCTGGAGATCAAACTCGGGATTATTCTTGCCAACAGATGTTACTACGGACTCAATAGGCAACTGAGTAGTGGAGACCTCTTTCGTATGATAAAACTAATACCCTACAAGACGCTCATTCTATCCGTGTTTCTTTATGGAGCAGAGGCATGGATTGATGCAGCAGCTTCGAGAGTATCCGAGAGAAAAGTCCTACGTAAACTCTTCGGTCCACTGCGAGTTGGTGATGATTTCCGCATCATGAACGACATGGGCGTTGTGAAGCGTATTAATATCCAGCGACAGCGCAGGATCCGACCATGTCGTTCAAATGGAGGAGAATGCTCCGACGAGGCGGGTATTTATATGAGCTCCTCAACGACATAGACGTTGTGCAGCGTTTTGATATTCAGCGACTGTGATAGCTTGGCCATGTCGTTCGTATGGAGGAGGATGCTTTGGCGAGACGGGCATTTGTATGAGCTCCTCAACGACATAGACGTTGTGCAGTGTTTTGATATCCAGCGACAGCACTGGCTCGGCCATGTCGTTCGAATGGAGGAGGATGCTCCGGCGAGTCGAGTATTTGATGCGGTGATCTGCGGAAGTCGGTGAAGAGGATGATCTTGTATCCGTTGGAATGACCAAATCAGGGAATGCCTGTCATTGATTGGTGTGACCAACTGGCGTAGACTCTCAAGAATCAAAGGAAGCCTGCAAGGATGTGTTGCGTCAAGTCGAAATCGGTTAATCGGGTTGTTATGGCCAATTAAGTAAGTAAGTAAAGGCACTCCCACTATGAACCATAATGTAGGGTATAACAAGAGATATATTTTGTGTGTGTGTGTGTGTGTGTGTATGAATTTATTTTTGTTTTTGTAAAATATTGTACTACAAACGTCAATCCAACTAAATGTCGGTTTGTTGCCCTCTACGTTTGTTATGTTTATGGTGGGAACGTCCGTCGCAGAGACGATATTTTATAGGCGTTGTTGTTGTTGTTATTGTTTTTGTTGTTTTTTTTTTTTTTAGTTTAGAAACATTCATTTGTTAAATAAACGCTTTTTTATTTCGTTTTACGCTTTTTCCGATTTTTTTTTGTTGCTAAAAGTGCGTGTTTTGCTTTTGTATTAGTAAACATGATAAAGAAGCAGTATTGTGTTAATGTTTATATGTGGGGATGTGTGTATGAATGTTTGGATGTGTGTATGTTTATTATGATTTTTGTTTTGCTTTTGTTGTTGTTGTTGCTGTATAATATTGTAAATATTTTTATTGTTTTTGTTGTTATCTTGACTGTTTTTTTTTTTGGGGGGGGGGGGGGCTAAGCCATGGATGGGTATGAGTGTTCTCTTTAAGCATAATGATTTTATTATTATTGTTGTAGTTGTAGTTGTGCTTATTTTATTTTTATTTTTATTTTTGGGGGGTATAGTATGTCTCTCTCTCTCACTGTGTGTGTATGTAAGTATGTGTGTGCTGTTGTTGTTGGTTCAATAACCGCCGAAATTTTTGAAGGCCAAAACAATATGAGATTTTTTTTTTGTATTTTTTTTTTCACATTTTTCTTCTTCTTTAGTTGGTTGGTGGTTCTTGTTCACTACACTTAGAGCGTGGGCTTTACGCACTTTTTACAAGGGTTTGTTTTCGTAAAAAGCAGGTCTTACTTATAAGCGATTGAAACAGGTTCTAGAGTAGCAACCAAGTGGAATTGAAAAATCAAATGCCAAAATATGTAGTATGAAGCGAATGTCTTATGACTTATTACCTCAAGAGGGCAGATTAAATTGGATTTAATTACTGTGAGATCTGTGAACTTCAAATCAAGAATGGGCCGTTTTATAATAAAAACAGAATACACAGCCATAGTTAACGGTTTACTGATAGACAACGAAGAAAATTGATTCTAAGCAATTGTGAGTTTGAACCCTGGAACCTTAGATAGAACAACATTAGGTCGGTAGATAGGTAGAAGTGGTTGTGAATGACTATCTAACGCAACGCCTGATTCACAGTGGCCCCACAGTATCTTCTTTCTCTAGACGAAGCTTCCGCTGAATATATTTAGGCCCCACCATGTTCGCCGTAGTCTAGTAAAGGTAGTGTGTTGGCTTATTAGACGTAATGCCAAGGTTCGAGTCCCAGGCCAGACATTAAAACAAAAAAGAAAAAAGTATTCCTTCCGCGACTTCCCCTCAGCAGATTTCTGGCAAAAACTCTAAGAGTAAATAAAATTGTCTTGAAAAAAAAAATCTGTCGTTCGGAATCGACTTTACTTTGTAGGTCCGGCCACTTATGTAAAAAATTAACACACCCAACATAAGTGGTGTGAGAAACTAGGTCCATAACTCTGACTGAAGAGTTGAGTTCACCGTCGTCAGGTCTGTGAGATCGTAAACATAGTAGAAGCTTAGGTACTTCCTTCTTCTATAACATAACGTTGGGCGTGTAGCCCATAGACGCCTCCTGTTCCCGGCCTTCAAAGTTCCTGCAGTATTTATTGGCCACATGGCCAAAACTAAGGGCACTCTCTCATAATATTAGCCAGAAAACAATACATTTTGAGTTCCCTTTGTCTGGCCTTAGTCAGCCCTTTCCGAGATATTTTGTTCATATCTGAAGCTGCCTAGCCAAGTTTCATGGCATCTATTCCTAAAATATCAGTCGCCATAGCCTAGCAGATAGTGTTTTGACTTATGAGTAAGCAAAATCATGTTCAGACATCTCGAACACAACGAAATATAAAAAATATTTCTTCGGCGACTGCTTCTGATCAGATATTTGGCAAAAATTGAGGGAATAAATAGAAAATTGTCATTAGGAGTCGACATTAAACTGTAGGCATGTCAGGAAGTAGATCGTAATTCTGATTGAGGGGTTGTAATGAGCAGCTTTGTCTGTATGTATGCATGTATAAGAGATCAGCAACGAGTACTCAAAACGATGAGTAGATTCGAGTCATACTTATAATTTCTGATATTTATACGCATTCGTACTTATTTTAATGTGATACTCATACTACTCATTTTCAAAATTTAAAGTACTCATCGTATTCATGCTCATACAATACGCATGATGTTATTGACATCGACTCTTCTCTACTTAACATTTACACGAAGCACAAAATAAGTATGATTCGGATACGAACACAGAGGTACTCACAAGAAGATTGTATGTATGCTTTGCTTGTTGTCTTTATCTTTCCTTTCTTTTTTGTTTGTAAATGCAACAACAACTAAGATTTTAAATTTTAATGAATGATTCGAATCATTTATAAGTATTTTTCTAAATTAATTAATCGGAATGAGTAGGCGTATGAATCAAACATATTTTGAATGTTGGGAGTTTGATGTCAACATTGTACTCATAATAATACTCATTGAAACCTGCACTTATAAATCAATGTTGCAGCGAGTACGAATGAATCAGAGTAGTTAAATTTAAATACAGTTGAGACACTCGTACTCAAAATTGCATGAGTACTTATGAGTAACGCAAAAAGGATTCATTGTTAATTTCTGGTATGTATTGCTAAAGTAGGGGACTCATCCGAAAGTTTGTTTGTATCATGTCTTGTTAATTTGTGCTCTCCGTAGTTTACTAGCGAGGGAAATTAGCGTCGAATACCATTCACTTCTTGGGAAGGATCACTTGATCAAAATTCCTCATCTACCGACATGACAAGGCCTTAATTTTTGGAAACTGCAGGGCTAATTTGTGCTCTCTGTAGTTTACTAGCGAGAGAAATTAGCGTCGAATACCATTCACTTCTTGGGAAGGATCACTTGCCGACATGACAAGGCCTTAATTTTTGGAAACTGGGTGGTCTCTTGGCAAGTGGAGACGGCATATGTAAAGTTCTTGGAATTTATCAGACATTGCACAATCTAAGAGAGCCATTACTTATCTACCTCAAATGAATTCTGATAAGGAAGTCACCTATCATCTACTTAATACACGCTCACAAGATGTTCATGTGGCAGCAACATAATGCAAGTTGCCCCACAAGTGTACAAAGCCTGTAAAAAGTTAGGGCATCATATTGTCTAGTTTGATCTGACCTAGCCTAGATGATAACTAACTTTCTTAATTGTAAAATGCTAAAATTTAATTTTGTTTTTGCTATTTTTATTATTGTTTTTGTATTTCTCATCATATTTTTTCGTATTTTTTGTTTTTTTTTCGTAATTTTTGTGTGGCATGATATTCGTCGTTTATGGCATTATTATGTTATGCCATTGGCATGACATGGTAATGGAATATAATGGCGGTTTATGTTATGAAATGAAATGGCAAAAACCAACAGCAGCAACAATAACGAAAAATTCTTTAAATTGTTTGTTTTCATTTGCTTTCTGTTGGCGTTTCTCAAATAAGGGCAGAAAGAATGTTTTGCTGCTGCTGCTGCTGCTGATGTCCCAGCCACTGCTGCTGCCACATTTTGTCCATCAAAACAAAGTTTTTGCTTTCAAGCCCAAAAAAACCAAAACCAAAACAATCTTTTCGAAGAGTTTCTAAGTATTTTCGGTTTCGGTTTCTGTTTCTATTTCTGTTGCTGTGTTTATATTTTTCCTCCTCCTCCTCCTCAATCTTCATTTATAGCTTTTTAGAGCGCCAAGGGGATATTCGCATATTTTTTTTTGTGTTTTGTTCGGTTCTTCCAAAAGGGGGTAATTAGAAGTGGAAGTTTATTTTTGCTTTTGGTTTTTTTTTTTGTGGCTCTGGTTTATATTTTATTTTTTTATTTTCCATTACTTTTGCTTTTTAATTTTGTTTCGTTTTTTTTTTGTTTTTTTACCGTCTTTTTTGGTTATTCTTCACACATAGCCTACAAAGTGAGAGCGGGAACGAGAGGGAGAGGTCGAGTATAAGGAGTTATTCTGTTTTGTTTTGTGTTTGTTTTTGTTATTTTTTCTATTCTAATCGGTGTGTGGTTGCCTCTTTTATTGCTTGTGAGTTGTTTTATTTCGGTTGTATGGTTGTTGTTGTTGTTGTTCACTAATAAGTAGCTAAACAACAAGATAAACAAATAAAGAAACAACACAACAGAAGGTAGAGTGGGCCTGGGAAGTGTAGAAATAGTTTCTGAGTAATCGACCGACCGATCGTCCGACTACTAGACGTGAAATTCTTGTTCGTTTTTAATTTGCGTATACAACTATTGCGTATTATTATTGTATAAAAAGAAATATTCTATGCGATGTACACCAATACATATGAATGTGTGAATGTATGTATGTGTGTATTTATGTATGTAGGTATAATATGTGTATGAGAGTGTGGTTTAAGTGAGTAAGTTATTGCTGGCCATTGAAGAATGCTGGTTAATGATTTCAATTTTAAACATTTCATATTCATTATATACAGATACAGTGAGGTGAAAAATAATAAGGACAGTGCCCAGCCAAACTTAAATTACGTTCACAACCGAATAAAAAATCGAAAATTCTTTGTTGTTTGAACGATTTATTTTTTTCGAAAACGGTAGAAAATAGTTTAAAAACAAAATTTTCGCTATTCCTACAATAGATTTTGATTTTTGTGTGTTTTTTTTATGAATTTCTATAGTTTAAGGTGTGAAAAAAAAAGATAGGGACACTTCATGAAATCTTAAAGCTATAAGATGGTACTAGCCAAGAATGATAGACTAAAGATTACCCCTTGCGCATGATTTCCCGTTAGATGACGTAGTAGGGCTATTTTAAAGGTTTCCAAGTCTTTTTCATCATTATCATTTCTTCTAAAAAGTGTATGAACTATGTAAAAGTAGTTGGCAGCCCTGCAATATAACTTATCATTAGCCAATAGGAACACAATTTTCGTGACGTCATTGATTCAACATGCGCAGAAAGTTTTAATTTTGTGTGCGTGATGGCGTAATATTTAGTTTATCATTCTTGGCGCTAAAATACCCACCACCCCCCCTCTTAGACCAGCTTTAAGTTATATTTTGGATTGAATTCTTCTTCTTCACCATGCAAGATGAACTATCCATCAAGAATTCAATCCAAAATATTTGTTAAAGACGGTCTGATATGGTGGTGGTAGCATCTTGGTTTGGGAGGCATTCTCTTGTTATGGTGTGGGTCCCCTATATCGTGTCTAGAAGATAATGAAATCGGTTGATTACACTGAAATTTTGCAAAATGCAATGCTGCCGTATGCCGATAAAAATATGCCACTCATATGAGTCGTCCAGCAGGATAATGATACAAAGCTTACGGTAAAGTACACAAAGAAGTGGTTCGCAAAAAATTTAAAATATATTATCAGAATAACAAAAATTTTGTTTTTAATCTATTTTCTACCGTTTAAGAAAAAAAAATAAATAAGTCGTTCAAACAACCAAGAATTTTCGATTTTTTATTCGTTTGTAAATGTAACGTAAATTAGGGTGGGCACTGTCCTTATTATTTTTCACATCACTATATATCATACATATGTATGTACATACATACGTTGTTGTATAAAACAAGTGCTAAGATATTGTAAAGTTATTGAATATGCAAAATATGTTCGATTTGAAATGTAAAAGAGCACCATCTGACAGAAATGGATTACTTAAACGCTGATCAATTAAAGTAAGAAATTCTTCTTGCTTTTGTGTAGCTATCGTTCAGGTTATTAAAATTATAAGAAAGACATTTTGCTTAGTTTCAAGAGTAACCTATGATTAGGACGATACATCAGACCTAAGACCATTTGAATGGCCCAGGTTTCTAAATGGTCCGCCAAATAAATTTTTTTTGAAATTGAGTTTCTTAAATTTATGTTTTTAATTTGAAAGTACAATACTTCTGGTTAATAATGGAAAATAATTTCATTCAAATGGCTGCCTCGGCTGGCCATGCAGTAGCCTACACGATCGGTCCTATTTTTAAGCACATTATCGATTGTGTGCAACTGTATTTCATTAATGGCTTCACAAATATTGTCCTTTAAAGCGTCAATTGTCTCTGGCTTATCTTTCACGGCACCCCAGAAATAAAAGTCCAACGGTGTCATATCGCAGCTCCGAGGTGGCCAAACGACATCAGCTTTGCGGCTGATAATGCGATCTTTAAAAAACAGGGCGGGGCACAAAACATAGAGTGTAGCTTCTTCGGCTGTGTGGCACATAGCGTCGTCCTGTTGAAACCAAATGTTGTCAATATCCTCCACTTCAATTTTTGTGAACAAAAATTCATTCAACATGATCCGATAACGATCGCCATTGACTGTAACGACCACTGCTTGCTCATTTTCGAAGATAAATGGCTCAATTATGCCTCTGGAAAAAAATCCTTGCCAAACAGTGACTCGTTTTTTGGCTTTTCAATATATGCGTGCGGGTTTTCTGTGGCCCAAATGCGACAATTTTGCTTGTTTATATACCCGCCTAGATCAAAATTAGCTTCATCTGAAAAGATGTTTTTTTCTTTTGCTTCTGTAAGTCGATCGCAGGCCCACCTAGCAAAGCGAAAACACGAATGCACAACCAATATTCGTTCAGCGGAAGGATAAAACTAATTACCTTTCAAATCAGACATAAGCTAAGTATTACCATTCACGAAATAAGCACTAGTTGAAAAAAAAACGTTAAATGGCGGACCCGATACATTGAAAAGCAATTAGAGTAGTTCCCGCCACTTTTAGATAAAATTAAAATACACTCAAAACATAAGTGGTATGAGAAGCAAGTAATGTCCAAATGAGTAAGTGATTCCAACAAAGGTTCCACAATTTTATCTACAGAGATTATCATGAGCTCTTCCTACTAACAGTGCTAGACATTTTACGTATGACCGTTAAGCGTATGAGTATAATCAAGAGAATTGATGTGATCACAATAGCAAGTGTTACCTACTGATCTGCTGATATAACAACATTTTTATATTACTTTTATCTATCAGTGTATATAATATTAAGTTATCTAAAGTTCTTGTTGTTATCGGCAAAATCGTTAACTTTATATATCGATGTCATGCTAATCGGAATTAATTTCACAGCCCTGCATGGGTTTTGCAAATAAGACAGCTCCAGGTGTTTCCGAAGGTATTTTGCGAGCTGACCACGAATCAAAAACTTTCGATCATGTTAGGTTTCCGAGAAAAAGGGGGGTTGAAACCCCTAAAAATAGCGTTTTTGACGTTCTGACGTCCTAGAACCATCGCTATTGTCAGAAATTGACAATTAATCTTTGCTCTTTAAAATGAGTCCAAAGCCAAATTGTTTGCCTGCGTCCTTAAAGTAGGGTGTGGGGGTTTTATATCAAGGAGTGCAATAGAAAAAGAAACACATTGTGGAGGTCCTTAAATATTAATCAGATTTACTTGAATATTGTTACTCAGGGATGTTTGGGGCCGCTGATTACAGATCTTCATATAGATTTAAAAAAATTCAAAATGGCGGATCCAATATAGCGGTCGTGGTTTATAAAAACTAGTCAGATTTGCTTGAAAATTGTTACTCGGGCGTGTTTGGGGACACTGATTCCAGATCTTCATACAGATTTAAAAAAATTCAAAATGGCGGATCCAATATAGCGATCGAAGTTTATAATAATTAGGTGGATATATGTACTTGCAAATTGTTACGAGATTTAAAAACAGTTTCTTTATTTCAATCATCGACAATTCGAGACAAACGTTAATAACGATGTGATCTTGGAAAAATTTTGTAGTACTTCTTTATCGGACTGCATGAGAATTATTCATGAACATAACATTTCAATAAGAAAATCAGCAGATTTTTGGCAAAAACTCTGAGAGTAAATAAAATTGCATTGAAATCTGTCGCTCGGAATCGACTTTAAACTGTAGGTCACGCCCCTCAGCGCCTATAAAATTAACGCACAGAACCTAAATAGTGTGAGTAGCTAGGTCGTAATCCTGACTGAAGGGTTGTAATGGCCAATTATTGCATGTAATGTAATAATATGATAAATGGCAACCCTATCATTCCAAAAATTGTTACATATCCATAATCAGTACTATAATACCTCAGAAATTGTTAGAATAGTGCAATCACCTGCATTAGCTGAAAGAAAACTCGTATAATGATACAGAAACACGGCAAGGAAGTAATAAGAAAATGACTTTAAAACCATCTCAATAGAGCCAAGCTTCTTCAATCCTTTGCAGAGCATTTTTGCAGGATCCAGCAGGATGTGAAAAATTAAAAATAAAAATTTCTATAACTGGGGGTCCTAGGATAATGTAAATGAATTTCAAGTTATTTAAACAGCCGTTTATGCGTTGAAATTAATTCCTTTTGTTTTAAATTACATGGTTAAAGACTCTTCAAATATGTTTTAATGATTATTTTATATTTGTTTTGTATTCAAATTTATGTTTTGTTTTCTGGTTTCCAAACTTTTTTCATCGTTATTTATGCAAAAACAAATTTGCTCTCTCAAGTACTAGTAGTTTTGGGTGTGTGTCTTTGCTTACGAACATAAGTGTATTGTATGAAGGCTTTTTTGTAAATTTTTTCTTAAATTAAAATTAACAATAAATTTTCATTTTTTTTTTGTTTTTATTTCTTTGCTTTTATTTTCGGTTGTAAATTTTATTACATTTTGTAGGTTTTTTTTTAGTTTTTTTCTTTTTGAGTTACGTTTATCAGCTCGTAAAACAGTGTGAAAAAAATAATTTTTTTTAATTACGCTGTGGCCCTATTTCATGTATAAAGTTTTTATTTTCTTTTACTATTTTGTTGTAAGAATCATAAAAATTAAATGATTTTTTAATCAGCAACTTTAAATTGTGTTAAATTTCGTTATAATTTTTTTTTTTTTAATTTTTAAGACCGCAAAATTATCACCGGACGAGAACATTAAATCGCAACGTCTATACAACATTTGGTTAAGATTTTGTGGTCATAGAGCCAAGAGCTGTGGGAATATTTTTGAAATCAAATCCATCAAAATAAGGGGGAAAAAAAAATTAAAAAATAAATAAAAAATATATTGTTTAATGTAAGGAATGCATTTACCAAATTTAGCTTTTAAATTTATTAGAAATTTTAATTTATTTTTATTTTGAATGTTTAAAACAATTTAAGGATCATTTTAAGGTAACTACAAAATGCAAAAAAAATATCGACTTTACATTGCCTAATACTATGTTCAGACATGCACTTTTATTAAATCAATATTCGGTTTATTGAGAACAATATTTTTAGCGTTCAGACGAAAATTTATTTGAGAGCTGGTAAATAAAACAGCTGATTGCTTCAACAGCATAAATAAAATACAAAAATTTGTCTATCGTTGTTTACATTTAAGTTGTCAAATATCAAAAATAAAAAAGTGTTCGGAAAACTGTAATACGCTCACTGTACGTATTTAAAATTTTAATCAATATTATAACAATTTAAGCATTTATTGACCAATAATTAATTGAAAGTTTATATGCAATATTGAGATCAATAATGCCGTTTATTGCGATTTATGCAACAAAGGTGCATGTCTGAACCCAGCATTGTGTAAGAAAAAATCAATTCAGTTCGAGTTTGTTTTGATCCCACCAATCATTCAAAACAGGTATTATTTAATGGGAGAATATAATGAATTTTCATTATTTTTATTAACTCTGTTCTGTCTGTCTCATACATACATACATAATTGGCCATTACAACCCTTCAGTCAGGATTACGACCTAGTTTCTCACACCACTTATGTTGTGTGCGTTAATTTTATACATGAGTGGCGGGACCTACAGTTTAAAGTCGACACCGAACGACAAATTTTTGAGAAGCTTTTCATGGCAATTTTTACTCTC
This sequence comes from Sarcophaga peregrina, assembly GCA_014635995.1. Classification (NCBI taxonomy): domain Eukaryota; kingdom Metazoa; phylum Arthropoda; class Insecta; order Diptera; family Sarcophagidae; genus Sarcophaga; species Sarcophaga peregrina. Next base: position 51,372,186 of record CM025790.1, on the reverse strand, counting down.
AGAGAGTCTTTGCCAGAAATCTGCTGAGAGGAAGTCGCCGAAGAAATATTTTTCGTTTTGTCGTTGACTGTCTGTCTCAGCATTCAATAAAAATGTATGTCACCAATGAGAATTACGATTTTCTTCTATAAACACAGAAGCCAGACAACAGAAAATGTAAATGAACCTTCTGATACATGCAACAACAACTAACATGCGCTTTTGGGTCAGGCAGTTTTGATGGTAAAAAAGCAGAGTGAACTACTAGGTCAATACTACAAAATGTCAACGAAATAATAAAAATCGTCTATTCTGACTGCCATATACATAGGAAAACAGGCTAACGGAAGAAATCTCTACTCCAAAAACAAATAAAATTGATAGAGAATTCTCATCGAGTACTTATTGCAATAGCTGTTAAGGTGTCATCCTGCCCTCCACTGCTCTAATCTGACTATAAGTGAAGTTTTTAATATCCAATCAAGCAAAATTTCAATGGCCCTGCTAGCATATGTCATGATCATTACAATCCTTTAGTCAGGACTACGATCTAGCTTCTCACACTACTACTGTTGTGTGTGTGTTAATTTGTTTTTACATGGATGGCGGTATCTACAGATTTTTGAGAAACTTTTTCAGAGTTTTTACCACAAATCAGCTGACAGACAGTAAAATGCTTCAGGATTGCTTTTTGTCAGGATAATAGATACGATATTAATAGACATACTTGGTATCCCCTTTAATATCTCATCATAAGAGTTATGCTTGCTGTAACACAATTTCAATGATATGCGGTTGGAACTTTAGATAAACGGAATCTCCGCCACAGATTCATTAGTGACTTGAGATGATGAAGAAGTGCTAGGGCTTCATCAGTGTAGTCGCGTTCTCCCTTTTTGTTTTGTTTTGTCTGGCCTGTATAATTCCTCTGCTTCCCATTCGCCCTTTCTACTTCCTCTCCTTTTCCTTTCCCCTCTATTATCCTACGTTTTAAGGATGTTGTACAATTTGATCTGCGGATACTGTACTTGTCTCAGTCGACAAGTACACGTCCTCTAACCTAACATAACCTAAACGGAAACAGAAGTTGCACTACGTGCGTGCCCTTAAGATAGACCACATAGCCATGAAAATGAAACAGAATGAACACGTTGCCATTTATGGAGAATTATTACGATGAGAAGATGTGTAATAATGTCAGCTGGCCATTGTTAACTAAACTCGGTGTGAAACTCTCCGGACGCTTTCTGGAGCCTACTAAATTAAGTATTTCAAACAGCAGTGTGAATCCACTATTAAGTGAATCGTGGATTGCCGTACATGAGATCTGAGAATGCCAAAGATTTTTGCCAAAGAATGCCCAACTAGACGAATCAATGGGATTGACTGGCCAATGCTCATCAGTAATACTCGACTAACAACTCTGGCCACAAACTGGGTAGATCTCAATTAAGATGTATGGCAACTGAAGTGGAAATACGCCGGTCATGTTCTGCAAGGGCAACTAACTTACACATTCAGGACTGTAATTGGTTGAAATTCCCAATGAAGTCGACGATAAAAGTACAAGATCAACCTGGAAGTGGACTGAAGCCACTTTTAAAGCAAAAATAAACAAGAGAGTATAATTTTTAAGGGCATAATGCTCCTTTTCTTAGAATTCATATACATATCGTGTGCCACTTAAACAATTTAATTTAACTAGATGACCCGTGCGAATATTTCGCACCGTTAGTTGTCATTTTTGAAACATAAAATGAAAATAATTAATAGAAATTTTATTAAAAGTATAAAAATAGTAGAAATCATAGTATATCAACACCGTATTACTACACTTCATAAAACAAACAATACCTTGACAATAACGACATTACCAAAATGGCTTTTACAACTTTATATATTATTATGTGGAATAGCATTACAATTAAGCGACCCTGTTTATCGCACTTGATCTAACAACTACTGCAAAGAATAATATGCATATTATATATAACTGACTTAGTAATAAACGGCATTGCCAGAATGGATTTTAATACATACTATATTATGTAGAAAACTGCATTACTATTAAGCGACCCTGTATTAGCACACTTGAATAAAAACATATAATCACAATGACAACAGTATTATCATGCAGTTCTATATAAAATATAATTTTTATCAATGAAAATATTAATTTTTCAATTTCTAATAATTTTTCGCCATTAGTGTTAGATATAAGCTTTAAAATGAGATATCAATCATTAAATTTGATGCGGTGGTATGGGAGATATTTGCAACCGACAAAAAAAATTGCTTTAGAAATAATATATATGATTTTAAAAAAAATTCAATCTAACAACAACAACATAAAATAAATCAATAAATTAATGCTTTTTTTTTTGTGTCTAAACAAAATACTTTGTGTGTGGTTTCTACAAAAGCAATGCAAGAAATCATCTCAACGACGTATTTCCTAATTTTGCTTAATTTTCTACACAAACGAGGAGAAACCTTTTTGAAGAGACTAATTACCGATTGTTGTACTTTGTTTGTTGTGCAGAAGAGTGTAATTAATCATATTTGGCAAAAATTTCTTTTAATTAATTTTAAGTTACTTTTACGGGTAAAACACGCGTTTTGGCTATAAAAAAAAAATCAACAAGGCTTAAAGCAAAAAAAGAAACGAAAAAAAAACGAAAATTGCCAGTAAATTGTACATTTTGTTCATTCACTTTAAGATTTTTTAAACATCGTTTTATGAGAATAAATTATAAATCTGCGGCATATTTTTATTTTAAATCGTTTTTTTCTTGTCTTTTTTTCTATTTTTTTCTAATTTTTTTTTGCTGGTCTTCTGTTAATTTAAACACCATAAAATTAAAAGCCATACACACACAAATCATGGAGTATAATTTTTTGGTAATACAATATTAGACGTTTCAATCTAACAATACATTTTAGGTATTTACGGGGATCGTATGAAAAGTTTATGAAATCGTAATGCAAATTAAATAATTCGACTTCCTTTTAGCAGATTTCTTGCAGAAACTCTAGAAGAGTAAATAAAATTAATAAATCTTTCGTTCGGAGTTAGGATTATTGATATTGCTTAGAAAAGTGTAAAGGATTAATCTTTTATGCCATGTGATGTATTGTTATCGCCTCCTCAAACTTTATAAGGTTCTTCTATAAATTTTCCTTTAAGCACTGACAAAATATCAGGATGCTTCTCAGTCTGTTCAGCAATGACAGTTCCCTGCATAAACTTGCGCGATTCAAGACAAGCCCCATTTTAAATAAGTGGCAAATACCAACCTCAGGTTAATACTGTTTTAGATCTCTTCATATGATAGGTTTCTTAGCAAAAGATTCGGTTGTCCCATCCACATCGTTAAAAAGTTCGCTCCTCCTACTCTACAGAAGGCCTCTGATAACATCAACGAAGTTGGGAAGTACCCTCTTGGTAAGCGTATCCGCTAGCTGGTATTTAACAGAAATTTATATTCTGTTTTTTTTTTTACAGTGAATGTTATCTTAACAGACTCTTTTAAGTTAACATAATTGAAAATTTTGGAAAAGAGATGAAGAAAATCGATTAAAAATCGGAAAAATCCTTAGGCTTAGGGATATTTTTATCAGGAACAGAAACCACATGACCCCACATATTTCGAAATACGTTCGAAATCAATTGTATAAATCAGAATAATTCCTATTTTAAAATAGATACACTGAGCGCCAAAAGTGAGTAAACACCACTGAAATAATTCATTTTCTTAGGATAGGGATAAAAGTAAATGAGAATGAGAATAAAATGTTAAAACAAAAATAAAAAACAAAATTATTGTTGCGCTACGAGTATATTTTCTATAATAGAAAATTTTATATTATAGTGGGTGCTGACTCATTTATGGCGCTGAGTGTATGTACATAATTGGTCATTACTTCAGTCAGGACTACGACCTATGTATGGTCTGGCACTACTGATGTTGTGTGTGTTAATTTTATTCATGAGTGACGCGACCTACAGTATGAAGACGACTCCGAACGACAGAATTTTGGGAACTTTTCTTGACGAATTTATTTTGTTTACTCTCAAAATTCTAACTTGGGGTTTGAACAGTGATCTCATGTCTATTCTTTGTCTATTTTTCGAATCTAGTTCAAGTGCATTTACACAGTTTTCAGATTTGTTCTATAAAAGGACGATTGGTGGAAAGCTTTGCGGTCTTGTGTAATTCTCCTTTAGAATTCGTTTCATAAGCCTGTTGTACTTCAGTTGCTATATCCTCCATATCCTGCCTGTTGTTTCAATGCATCATTTACGTGTCGAGTTTAACTCACGTTGATTGCCGCTACAATTTTCAGAAAACTGTCTAAAACAACAACAATTTGATTTTTTTTAAATTTGTAAGTACGAGATAACTCGTAAATTGGCTACTTAGAAGAGAACGTAATGCACGAGTTATCTCGTAGTCGAGTTATCTCGTAGCACGAGTTATCTCAACGTGTTAATTGAGCTTAAATTTTATGTTTTTACAGCATTTGTTAATTTTTTGTTCACCTTTCTTGGCTGTGTGTGGTTCGCAATGCACGAGTTATCTCGTAGTCGAGTTATCTCGTAGCACGAGTTATCTCAACGTGTTAATTGAGCTTAAATTTTATGTTTCTACAACATTTGTTAATTTTTTGTTCACCTTTATTGGCTGTGTGTGGTTCGCAATGCACGAGTTATCTCGCAGTCGAGTTATCTCGTAGCACGAGTTATCTCAACGTGTTAATTGAGCTTAAATTTTATGTTTCTACAGCATTTGTTAATTTTTTGTTCACCTTTTATGGCTGTGTGTGGTTCCATGTTTCGTCCGATATCTATGGCGTGCGATTGGTTTAAATTCGACAAATTAGTTTGACAATATTATGTTCAAATTTCGAATGATTTTATTTTTAGATCAAATATAGATAGTTTGTTTAACTTTCTTCTAAGACTTATCATAAGGCATACCTCGCTTGTCTTGCAAAAAATTTCCTTTAAATAAATTTAATTTTCTCTTGTTTAATTTATTAAACGTCAAAAACAAATAATTTTTCCAATAACTTTACAGGCAAAGCAAATTTTTTATTCTTTTTTTTACATTTCCTTACTAAAGATGCCTTTAAGACATCACTCATTGGCTTTAAAAAGCACTTTTCTTTTGTATACGAGTTATCAGCTTTACAAAAAATTGTTTTCTTTTAAGCATTTCTTGAAAGCAAAAATTTGTTTGACAAATTGCTTTTAGAAACGAGAATAAAAATTCAAAAGAAAAGTTCAATTGAACTAAAAATCGAAATAAAGAAAAAATGTTTGCTCTTTAGCCAAATACTCCTTTAAGTCATACGAGTATATCCTGCCAATACTGGCTCTTTAAAGCCAAGCAACAAGGCATTGAATATTCTATTCGTTTTTAATGGCCTACAATATTGAGGAAAATTAGATGGAATATTGATGCCTGTGTTCACACTCTCAATGTGAAATGTAAACACAATATTCTGACATATGTATTGTACATAAGCGTTTACACTGCCTACAAGATATCCAATTTGCTGCTGCATGGAAACGACAACGACGAAGGCAGTGTAATTACTTGTCACTTTCAATTCAGCGCATATGTTTTTCCGGCAATACAACAAATTGGGAAACTCAACAATAACAACAACAAAAACAACATCCTTTAAAATTCACCAGTCATACAGGCATACAAATAAAAAAACTACTCTTCCTCCTCCTGTTCTTCTCTTTTTATAAAAAATATATTTTTTTCCAGAATTTATTTTTGCTTTAAGCCAATGACTCCATTAAATTGGTCTTTACATAAATATTTCATTATACCAGAGAGTACATGCATACATCTTATGCATATGAAATGCTGATAAGAACAACATTAGGCCCGCTGCAAGAACATGAAGTTATACAGTAACAAGTAATTCATTACTAAAGGTTGCTGAAAGGTAAGAATATGTCCAGGAATGGGGGTACCATGTGTGTGGAGAATTTAAATTGTAAAGAAAACCTGCATTAGGCAACATCTCTACAAACGAGCAGCATAACTGAAGAAACATGTTTGCCTGTAATAAGGGGCTTTCAATTTCATGGGACTGGAAATCGACATCTGTCAAGCTAAGTTGTGAAACCAATTATTTTCTTTTCAGTTGAAAGTCTACTATTGACGAAAATAGATCGCTTAACTATCACACCACAACGCATAAAAATGCTCAAAACCTACTACAAAAATTATGATTCTGCCATAGCCACATATCGTGATTTAAGAGGAGATTATTGTTTACAAAATCGTCCAACTATGCAAGCAATTGGCAAAATTGCGAAGAAATTTGAAGCGACTGGAGTGGTTACAAATATCGAAAGGCCCGAGCATCACCGGTCATGGCTCGCTCCGCTGAAAGTATCACTATTGTAAGTGAAAGTGTTGCCGAAGACCCGAATGTGTCGATTCCTCACCGTTCTCTGAAATTAGGACTATCTTACGGGCGCATTATAGCATTAAGATTTACATCTACATCCATATAAAGTCCAGGTCATGCAACAACTAAAGCCAGCTGACCATTCACAATGTCGTAGATACGTGGAATGAGTGCTTGAACATTAGGCGGTGGACGGTAATTTTTCGAACAAAATTTTCTTCAGCGATGAAGCACGTTTCACACTCGGTGGATATGTTAATCAACAAAATTGTCGTATTTGGGGTTCTGAGAATTCTCAAGTAATTGAGGAGAGGCCATTACAACCAGAAAAAGTCACTATTTGGTGCGCTCTTTGGTCCGAGGGTTTCATTGGACCTTACTTCTTTCAAAAAACGACGATGGAACGTCTGTCACCGTCAATTCGGAGCGTTATGGTCATAAAATGAAGTTGATGAGGCCATTCATTAAGTTCACTGTAATGGAATTCGAAAAGTATTTGTAGGAAATGGTAAAAACTGTACGCAATAAGACAAAGTTTCCTGTTAAAGAAAACATTCAAACCCCCATCAAAAGAGAATGACGTGTTATGTTTAACGCAGAGACTTTTGTTTGACTAGGAATTATTCAATAAAAAACTCTAATGCGTTGTACAAGTTTTCTTTTTTTACATTTCATTAAACTTATGAAAATTTAGTTTTAAAACTCCTAAGCATGCGTTTCGAACATACTCCCAACAAAACAATTGCGATATCTGGAGCCTATCTAACCAGGAGAACGCTTCCATTACAAATCTAAACTTAACGATGCCTATGGCGCATAATTTAATATTTCATCGCCCAATACTTAAAATAATGTTGAGCTGATTTGCATCATAAACTTAAATCACTTCAATCATGCTCGCGCTTTTCATAAAGTTCATAATAAACCATCTAACAATGAAATCTGCAAAGACAATATTCGACAGTACTATACTCAAGCTCTTGCAGTTGTAAATGCTTGATGCACTTCAATCATGCGCGCGCTTTTCATAAAGTTAAGTGAGTAGATTGAAGGCGTAGCTTTGATTACCATTTGATTTGCATCGTAAACCATCTGCAAAGCCAATACACGCCAGTACCATACTCAAACTCTTGCAGTTGTAAATGCTTGATGCACTTCAATCATGCGTGTGCTTTTCATAAAGTTAGGTGAGTAGATTGAAATCGTAGATTTGATTACCATTTGATTTGCATCATAAACCATCTAACAATGAAATCTGCAAAGACAATACACGGCAGTACCATACTCAAGCTCTTGCAGTTGTAAATGCTTGATGCACTTCAATCATGCGTGTGCTTTTCATAAAGTTAGGTGAGTAGATTGAAATCGTAGATTTGATTACCATTTGATTTGCATCATAAACCATCTAACAACGAAATCTGCAAAGCCAATACATGGCAGTACAATACTCAAGCTCTTGCAGTTGTAAATGCTTGACACACTTCAATCATGCGTGTGCTTTTCATAAAATTAGGTGAGTAGATTGAAGTCGTAGATTTGATTACCATTTGATTTGCATCACGGCAGTATAATACTCAATCTCTAGCAATTGTAAATGCGTGATGCACTTCAATCATGAGCGTGTATTTCATAAAGCAAATCTCACATGGTGGCCCGTTATGTCGCCGGAGATAAGCGTACTCCGAAGAATAAAATATTTTCCAATAAAGATGGATGAAAGCCACTCATCGTGATTCCTTCTCTCCAATTGAAAAGCAGCAGATTGTCATCATTTTAAAAGCAGCACATCATATCAATAATTTTGTCCAACACAACCACTAGGGTTTATAATTTTATGGCAATAAAGACTGGCACTTCTGCAAAATCTACCTAGTGGTTGGCGTTGGCGTAAATCACGAGAATATCTTAAGCTCGGTGCGACGTTACACTCTTAATCATTTTCATAAAGGAAACTGGATAGTCTCTGCGACCCCTAACCGAGAGGGAAGTCATGTCCAATTGCATGACTTCGAATTGATACTCATGTCCACTGTTGCATTGCATGGTATGCTTATCACTGTAATATTGTGCGTGGAAGCATGATAGACGTATGGTTTGCACACGTGCTTAGAGCACCGGAGGGTGCTCATGGCAATGCTGACGTTCAGCCCTGGACTAATGACAATTGATTTAGCAATCACAACAAAAAATAGGATAAGAAAGTATTCCAGCTTCTATGGGTAATTTTCAGTTCCCTACCTGGAACTTTCGCAATCGAAATTAGCGGACTTATGCGTTAATCCCCTTTGCGAAGCTTAGCTCTTTTCCTCACTTTGAATTGCTTATTAGTCTTGAGCGATGTTTTCGGAGAACTTTACATAAGTCTAAAATAAAACTTCTGAATGGACTTGTAAGCCCTTAAGACTTTTAAGTCAATATGCGGTGTTGATTTTAAATTTATTTGCAGCTTTTAGTGGACATCTAGGACACCTCAGACGTATTAAAACTGATGTTCTGTCTTTCTATATTCGTTAAGTAGAAGAATGAAATAAAAAATCGAAATTCAAAAAAAGGAAAAACGTAACGTAACGTAACGCAAGGCGCATGTTAATATGGTGCAAAGAAGTTTCATCATTACCATCTTACCCCTCAACCAACAAAATATCCTTCAAACATCGAACAGCATTACAACGAACGTCTGGAGATATTACTGTCACACTGAATTTTGTTTGTTAGTCTGGAAAAGTTACTTAAAAAAAGAAAAAACAAAAATGTTCTCCAACATTTTTATTACTTTCTTGAGTTAAATACATGCTGCTGCAAGTTTTTTCTTCTTCTTCTTTTTGCTTTTTCTTAATGATTGTGTCGACTACGGCTGATGTGAGATGTATGGTGTGATGGAGATGTTGCGTCTTGGGTTTTAAGCACAATCCTGAGAAAAGCCTGAGAAATTTGTCAGACTGCGTAAACAGATTCCCTCCAAACCACAACAATTTAGCAGGGCTCTTACGCTTCAACGTTTCTTTCACTCACATTGTGTTGTTATTGAACTTAAACCTTGTTTGTCATAGAGCCCAGAGAATGAAAACGTTACGTTGCCTTATTGTGTGTGCGGTATGCCACACAATGTCTTTGTCGTCGTCATAATCATGTTTTCACAATAAAAAAAAAAGAAAAGGAAAACACAAGACTATTTAACCATAAAGAAGTCCCTCTGCTTACTCCGAAACTAGGCAAAGAAATAGAAAATGAATGAAAAAGATGGAGGATAAAGAGAACGTATGTTCATGTCGCATTGCCTTCCTTTCTTTATTGGAACAACAAACAACTGGAAGTACTCACGTTATCCAAAAACGAAAAAGATGGCAAATGGCAAATGCAGTTTGCGTGTAATAATGACTTATTGATTTTGGCTTAATTTTGGGGTGGTTTTTTGTTCTTTTGTGGTTGTATGTTATGCTGCCCCATAAAATGTTGTTGCCTGTGGTGGTGGTGGTGTATTTTCTGTGGTAGAGAATGGAACAGGCAATGTCTGTATTTATTTTGATTAATTTTTCACTCAGATGATGTTCAGATGCGTTTGGCATACTAATGACTTGTGGACTACAACTATTTGTTGTAAATAAATAAAGGCAATAGAAATGGTTTTTATATTCCATTATTTTGCAATAATTTGGGGGGGGGTTTGTTTTTGTGGTTGGTTTTATTAACAAAATATAATTTTTTTTATTTTTATTACAGTAAACACATACACTCCAAATGAATATGAAATAAACTTATAGCGGGTTTTATTGGAAAATCTAGCCACATATACTAATACACCAATGTCCCTCAGAGGAACATCATCTTCGGCTTTTTGCACACTTATTAGGGCACGACCATCAACAATGTTCGTTAAAAAGAGCGTAAAAATCTATTCAATTGTTTGCCAGTTTTCAGTGAATTAGGTACTCACCGCTTCTTTTAAAAATTTTTTTGTATATCAATTATACACTCAAAGAAAAATTACAGTAAGATTCACTAATAACAATGAGAAATAATCTCCATTTTTGGAAGAATATTTGTCAAGTTAAATAAGCAGTTTTAAGGATTTGACACTGTACATTTCCTATTTTCCACTACATAAACAGATTAGATTATACTTGAAAATATTACTAACAATTTTCCTTTGGGTTATACACATATGTCTCTCTCAAATAAGCACACATATTTTTTTCATGTTCTCTTTGTGCCGACTTGTGGTCTGTTTATATGCTAGAAAGTAGCAGAGTTGAATAGCACAGAAAATTATGGCAGTGTTCGAAAATAGTGTTACCAATGACACATTTTGTGAAGAGAAAAAGAGAGCAGCGAAATGCTTTGCTAGATTTCGATCTAATAATTTTGATATTGAAGCCGCTGCATCTCACTCTGATCCACCAACTATTGAAAAGGATTCATGCATAAAAGTGAGAAAATTCGTTACATAAGTAATGTGGATATTGCTAGAGAACTAGGCGATCATAATCAAACAGGTGGATAAGAGAATTACAATGGATGTTTAAACACCTTCGCAGATTTAATTGCGCAGTTCGGATGCGGTTATGGATATAAAGGGGCCAAATGGCCAAAGGGTCTTCACTTCAAAGTAATATTACAGTAATTCTGCAGTGGGCACAAAGAGTCCAAACAAGGAGTGGAAGATTTAATGGGTGAGGGGCACACACATGGGGGATTAAGAATTAAATCGGTTTACAGAATGGAGTGCAAAAGGCCTTAAAAACTTGACAAACAGTGCCCTTATGGTTTGATACATAAGGAGTGCACACGAAAAAAACTGGACTTACACTTTTCGTTATAGAAATAAAGCTAAATGGTGGATTTTTTTTTTCGTTTTAAAACGGTTTTCCAGCGCGATTTTTCATTGAAAATTTCAATTATTTTTTACGACATTCTTGTTGGGTGGCCATTTTCAAAAAAAGTAATTTTGCTATTGCAATGAAATTTACCACGTGGATTTTGAAATAGATGACTAACAAAAACAATGTAACGGTATTCAATTTTTTTCAATTATAACAAAAGTTATAAGCTTAGACCCATTTTTCTTCGTGCGCACTCCTTAGTTGCCTTTGAAACCCATTTATCGAGTAGAAACCTAGTTTATTGATTTGTAGGATGGACTGTGTCAAGAAAAGATTTAAATTTTTGGGTTAGAATTCACTTGAGAGTGTGATTTTTACTCCAGTAGACCACCAAGCAATGGCTTCTGAATGCCTGTACAACGGCAAGCTAGAGATTAAATGGCCATCGGGCAAGTTGGTCAATGCGGACCGGCATCATTGCGTTATCTCAAGATACCCTGATCCCCTTAAAGTTTTTCTTTTTGCGAAAATAAAATCTCTACGAAAAATTATGATTAAGGCCACATTGGGGAATAAGCCATATGACGGTGTAATCGATTTGATACTTGCGATCGAAGGCGAAATGATATGCACAGGAGACTAATAAAGTGATTAAAATATGGCAAAGCATTACACACAAACTATTCTCACAAGACATAAGCAAAGTTCGAAATTAATTGATTATTTATTATTTGAACTCTGGGGTAAGTTTCTTTAGCCACCAAGCGTTCGCATATCTACATTAAGTCAATTACGCACTTGAAAAAAATTTTTTTTCCCATTGAAAATAAACACACGCTTAATGCGTATAAAACAAAACAAAAAACCACAAAACTAGGCTGTGGGATTTGCTAATACGTTCCAATATTTAACATTTAGCCTCTTATTAACCTTTAGTTGGAAGGGCAACAAAAAAATCATTCCCTTTTTTGGTTTTCTTTTCATGAGATGAATGAATTTATCATCAAACAAAGTACCTGCCAAAGGTGAAAAACACAAAAAAAAATGAGCGAAAAAATTATGCCAAAAAAAGCACAAAAAGCAAATGCGTATCGAACCGAAAACAGAAAAACGACCCACCAACCATCAAACAGATGGACGGACGGACGGACGGATGGACAGACTTTAATTTAAGCGTGTGAATATTTTTTCATTTCGTGGTTTCTATTAAAAAACCAGAGGAAAATGAGAAAAAAAAAACACAAAAACTTATCAAGTGTTGAACCAATTACCACCGCATTGACTTGGCTTGGCTTGGTTTTTAATGAGTGCCATATAATAAAACGATAATAAAAGGAAAATTAAAAACGAAATTAAAATTTTAAAATATCGTTCACTGGCTGGCCCAAAATAAAAGCCTTATTTTTTTTACTAGCATTTAAACGAAGCGGCTTTCCATAACACACACAACTTGTACGCACCATGAATATGAGTCGCTTTGAATTTTCATTTTCTTCCACGGGGTTTTTTTAGTTTTTTTTTTTTAAACTTTATTGTTTAAACATTAGCCAAAGCCTCTAATAGATTTTGTGTAATCGATTAGATAAGAAGTCAAAAAAAAAAAAAAATGAAAAAAAAACAAAACAAACTTCAAAATTTACAAAATTTATGGGGCGTAACTCTGGGAGCCTTAAGCAGTTAGTAATAAACCAGTATAGTCGGAAGGTTATTTAATTTAAATTAAGTTCAGCGAAACACAAATTTAATTGAAATTGGTTTAAACAGCAAGAAAACTGAATACGTTTTTCACCAGAAAAAAAATTTAAACACAGGTTGGCCTTCCCACCGCTATTTGAAAGCGTTTGGAAGGAAGGAAAAATTGCAGCTCATTTCAAATTTTGAATAAAATTTGCTTAAATTTGCTTATTGTGCCGCTGTGAGAAAGTAAATTTAATTTAAGTTTTGTACGAAAAACAAAGGAAGGAAATCCTTTTTGACTAGGACATGACAGGAAAGTTAAAGACACAAGCAAATTATACGGTTATGGCGGAATTTTTAAAATTTTTTCCTTTTGAAATGGATATAGACATCCAATCCTATATCTTCATGGAAACATATGAACCCGTTACGAAAATTTCATCGAAATTCTAAGTCACATAAAGTTAATTCTGTTTTTGTGTCCCCCATTGAACTGGCAACAGTAGTTTGTACTAGCATATATAAAGGGTCCGCCAAATAACTTTTTTTTTTGAAAATTATTGAATTAATTTTTTTATTTGAAAGTACAATCCTTCCGGTTAATAAGGGAAAATAATTTCATTCAAATGGCTGTCTCGGCTGGCCATGCAGTAGCCTACACGATTAGTCTAATTTTTAAGCACATTATCGATTGTGTGCAAATGTATTTCATTAATGGCTTCACAAATATTGTCCTTTAAAGTTTCAATTGTGTCTGGATGATCAGCGTAACGCTTGTCTTTGACGGCATTCCACAAATAATATTCCAACGGTATCAAATCGAAGCTCCGTGGTGGCCAAACGACATCAGCTATGCGGCTGATATTGGGATCTTCAAAAACAGAGCGCAAAACATCGTGTGTAGCTTCGGCTGTGTGGCGCGTAGCACTGTCCTGTTGCTACCAAATGTTGCCAACATCTTCCTCTTCAATTTTTATGAACAAAAATTCGTTCAACATGGCCCGATAACGATCGCCATTGACGGAATGTATGCGTGCGATTTTCTGTGCCCCAAATGGAACAATTTTGCTTGTTTACATACCCGCCAAGATCAAAATGAGCTTCATCTGAAAATCGGCATCTTCTGTAAGTCGATCGCAGGCCTACTTAGAGAAGCGAAAACACATTGGATGGAACCATATTCGTTCAGCGGAAGGATTAAACTAATTATCCGACAAATCAGTTATGAGCTAAGTGTTACCATTCACGAAATAAGCACTAGTTTACCAAAAAAAAACGTCATTTCTCTTGGTGATCCAATGAAAAAAAAATATTCTTCAATCGCCCAAAGTCCCGGTCCTACATAAACGTTCTTCTTCAAACCTTGCCTTTCCACTCACAATAAAACAAATTTTACTTTTCCCACAAGCTATTGGAACCTTAATCGGTTTAGGAATGCTTAGAATTCAATTACAAAAATATCATAAGGACGCTATACCTCAACCCGAAGAAGAATGTTCTTTTAAACCGAGTCTCTAATATAGAAAACATATAGATGCCGTAGTCTAGAAGGTGGTATATAATTTAATCATGAATCGTCTTACAAACGAACAACGCTTACAAATCATTGAATTTTATTATCAAAATGCGTGCTATGTTAAGAAAGTTAATCGCGCGCTTCTTCCATTTTATGGGTCAGTTTAATCGACCCACTGAAGCGGCTATTCGGGCTATTGTGACTAAATTTCGGACATTGTTGGACTTTAAACCACCAACACCTTTACGTATAGTGCGAACTGAAGAAAATATCGCTGCTGTATCGGCCAGTGTTAATGATGAACATCAATTATCGATTCGTTGCCGTTCGCAGCAATTGGGCCTCTGTTACTCAACAACGTAGAAATTTTTGCAGAAGGCTTTAGATGTGAAGCCTTTCAAAATACAGCTGGTGCAAGAATTGAAGCCGAGTGACCTACCGCAACGCAGAATTTTTGGTGAATGATCTCTTAGAAAGTTAGCCGAAGATCCACTTCTTTATCAAAAAATTGTATTCAGGGACGAAGCTCATTTTTGGCTCAATGGATACGTAAATAAGCAGAATTGCCGATTTTGGAGTGAAGATCAGCAAAAAGTGTTGCAAAAGCTGCCAATGCATCCAGAAAAAGTCACAGTTTGGTGCGGTTTATGGACGGTGTATGGCATCAATGGACCGTACTTCTTCAAGGATGCTACAAATCGTAACGTAACTGTGAATGGTGAGCGCTACCGTGAGATGATATCCAACTTTTTTCCCCAAAATGCAAGAGCTTGACTTGCATGACATGTGGTTTTAAAAAGACTGTGCCACATGCCCTACAGTACGCGTAACAATAGTCTTATTGAAAGGCGAGTTCAGTGAACATATTATTTCACGTTCGGGAGCGGTCAATTGACCGCCTAGATTGTGTGATTTAACTTCTTTAGACTATTTTTTGTGGGGCTATGGTAAAGCTCATGTCTATACAGGTATTTATTCGTAAGATACCGGCTGACACAAACATTTATTCCTAAGATACTAAGCGGACGGACCATTTGAGGCGCAGTAGCGGTCAACATTTGCATGAAATAATCGTCAAACTTTAAATTATATGGACCGTATTATTGATTCTTATTATGAATTTTCTGAATTTTATGTTTTTTTTGGAAACATTTTCCTATAGCTCTTAAAAAATCACCCATTAGTAGCAAACTTTAATAAAAAAAAATATGGATCATGACAAGGGGGTCTATGCAACCAACTTGGACCACCGAGTGAACATGCCTTTATACGACCAGCTGCCTGTTATCCTAACCTAACTTACAGCATTATATTCTTGGTGCTAATCCACCAAAAAAATTTTTATTTTTGCCACCATATTTCGCTTATCGTCTTTTTAGTTTAGATTGTAGTCGTAAGTCTTGTTTTTATCAGGATACATCTACTTGTACACACATCAGCATCAGTTCAAAAGCAAGCAAACAATTTTACTGATCTTGTTGCTTTGGTAAATCACCATTGACGACATGTATTCAAACCTTCATTCCAAGTTAGCGTTCAACTGTATATCAGGCGCCAAATGTGGACAAAGTTAGTGAATGATATCGTGAATAGTCACGCCGTAAACCTAAAGTAAATAAACAGAACCAGTCTAGTATTCGGCGTAATCTAGTAGATAGTGTGTGTTGGCTTATTAGATGTGAGCCTAGGACACCTCGAACAAAACGAAATGTGAATAAATATACACTGAGTGCCATAAGTGAGTCAACACCTACTATAATTTTAAATTTTCTATTATAAAAAGAAACTTACTTGTAGCACAACAATAATTTTGTTTTTCTTTTTCGAAATTTATTCAACTATTCTCATTTACTTTTTTCGCTATCCTAAGAAAATTAATTATTTCAATGGTGTTTACTTACTTTTAGCGCTTAGTGTATTTTCATGCAACTGCCTCTTCAGAAGATTTCTAGCAAAAACTCTGAGAGTAAGTGAGAAATTGCCATGAAAAAGTTTGTCAAAAACCTCGTCGTTTGGAGTCGACTTTAAACTCGTGGATAAAATTAACACGCGGAATATAAATGGCTTGGGAAGCTGGGAATGTTTGTAATGACCAATTATGTATTTCTGTATGTATGTATCAACGTAGTCTAGTATGGTCTCATTTTATAGTACTATCTTCGCTAGTAGAGAAGGACATACTCGATGGCAGGATTTAGAATTCGAGCGCAATAGCGGATTCAGAGATCCGGGATGCTGCAACCATCAAGACTGTATATCACACTGCTGCTGCATATGATACTTACGTACGTACTATATTCCATGAATTGGAGTGGCCGTAGCCTAGTAGGTAGTGTGTTGGTTTATTAGATATAAAGCCCGGGCTTTTATCCCAGCTTAGACATTAAAACGAAAATATCCAAAAATATTTCTTTGGCGGCTATCTCTCAGCAAATTTTTGGTAAAAACTCTGTGAGTAAATAATTCGACCATGAACAAGTTTCTCAAGAATTAGCGAGAATTTGGAGTCGACGTTAAATGACACAACATAATTGGTGTGAGAAGCTAGGCCGTAATCCTGACTGAAGGGTTATAATGGCCAATTATGTATGTATAGAAGTGTAATGAGTCGAATTATCAAAAAGTGGCAACGTATTCAGTTCCGAAAATCTCAATCTTTCAGCTAGTAATAGCTATGATAGATAACTAACTATCGTTTGCTTGTTATTTTGCCAGCTTCTTTAATTATTTTTTTCTTTCTCATTTTTAATGAATGAATGAACGTCGTGTGCAAGTAATGCCAAATGGAAATCAAAGAAGAAACAAATTCCAAGAATTCTTAAAAAAAAATTTTTATGTTGTACGAATAACTTAATGTTTACAAAACAATAACAACAACTACTATTAACAATAAAATAAAACAAAAACAAAAATTTTTATCACAACAAATTGATCTGAATCATGTAGTAAGTATTTGAGTGTTAATTTTCAAATCAAGAAAAGAAGAAAATAAAAATCATTTGTTGCTTTGCAAAGCCTACAAATGTAATCTTAAAATCAGCAGCATTTAAAAGCGACAAAAAACAAATACAACAACAATAACAACACCAAAAAGTATAAAAAAAAGGAACAAAACCCTACCAAAAATCATAAACAACAACTTGTTGCTGTGATGATGCTTCTACCAAATTAAGATGAATTAAGAAGAAGAAAAAGGCAGAACTGCCTCATCGTCAACCAAAAAAAAAAAACCGAAACTGAAAGTAATTCATGAGTGAGCTACTCATAAAGGCTTTGAATATTTTTTTTTTTGGATTGGAGGAGCTTTGTTTTACGATTCCCAAAAATGCCATAAAAAACGCACGTTGGTTGGCACATAAAAGACAAAAAAAACTGTCGAATATAAACGAAACTCGAAATAAAAAAAATTTTTCAGAAAAAAACAAAAACGCTTACAACAGAAATATAAATAAACAAAAATGAGTAAAATTTGAGGAAAAACAACAAAAAAAAAAAAAAAATAAAATAAACGACAAAAACCTGCTAAAATTCTTCAGAAAAATAACAATAAATTTAAACCTCAACCCAAAACTAACTAAAGAAATAATTTAATATCCGCGAGAACTTCATTCTTTCTTTATTTTTTCTACAATATTTTTGGCTGAGATTTGATTGTAAGTTGATTGTGCCTTTGTGTGTTTGAGTACCTATTAAAATATTTTGCAAATGCCCTACACCATGGCAATTGGTCAATTTCAACCTCCGGGTACTGTGCTTGTCTTGACTGACAGGTGCACGTCCTCTAACCTAATCTACACCGGGGAATGTAAAAATTTCGGAATTCTGGATATGTTTTGCAAAGATTAATCTGCACAACTTGTTGCCCAGGAAACCATGCCATTATTGAGTACAGTATTCCCTCGATTTACGTTGTTTCGATTAACGTCGTCAAAAATGTTGGTCCCTTCGATTTGCGTCGGTATTCGATTTACGTCGCCTTATGTTGTTTAAAAACAAAATCGGGGGACTTGCCTTTTAAAAGAAATTCAATACATAGAATAAAAATTTAATTATTGACTACAGTATTCCCTCGATTTACGTTGTTTCGATTAACGTCGTCAAAAATTTTGTTCCCTTAAACTTCGATTTGCCTTGTTATTCGATTTACGTCGCCTTATGTTGTTTATAAACAAAATCGGGGGACTTGCCTTTTAAAAGATATTCAATCCCTAGAATAAAAATTTAATTATTGACTACAGTATTCCCTCGATTTACGTTGTTTCGATTAACGTCGTCACAAATGTTGTTCCCTTAAACTTCGATTTGCGTCGTTATACGATTTACGTCGCCTTATGTTGTTTCTACACAAAATCGGGGGACTTCCCTTTTAAGAGGAATTCAATACATAGAATAAAAATTTAATTATTTTAGTTTTTTTTTTTTTATTTCTTATTTGTAAAGTGTACACAAATAAATGCCTTTGATAGTATGAGTTCTTTGAAATTCGTTTTACGTCGTTTCGATTTACGTTGCCTTTTTCCGGATCATTTTACGACGTAAATCGAGGGAATACTGTATATTGCTATAAATCCTAAAAACTTTTCTTGCTCAACGTACTTCTGAAATTCTTAAAATACTGCATTCTGATACGGAACAAAAATTTTGTTTCGAAACAATGGCTGAGGCCAGCTTTGTGGGTATAGCGTACACCTTAAATCTAATATTACTGTGTAGAGAATACATTCATTCCATTTCAATAGTGGCCAAAGTGCCATCATATTCTAATCAAAACGTAAAACTTTTCGTTTTTTTTTCTTGTGATCCATTCACTGTTGAAAACGATTGTTTTATTCTTCAATTATTTGCAGACTTTTTTCTTTTGTTAATTAAAGAATTTAAAAAGAAAATCACAGAATATAAACTCATTGTCAAAGTTGATTATAAAAATGTGGAGTACTTGAAAAGTACTCGTACTTTTTGAGAAGTTACGTTGCACATCAACATCAACATCACCATCAGAAAATCATTTTATTCTATGGTAGGCAGGCAGGCAAACAAATGTCTCATCGTTATTGTTTGTTCAGAAAATTTGCAATTTCTTAGAACAGAACAGCACTTCTATTGCTGAAATCATAAAAGCGAAACTGATGGGAAAATTTAAATTCAAATTCATATTTAAAATGTGTATTTGGGGGTTACAGAATAATAAATTACAACAAAAGTAACAAAACACACCTCCTTGGTATTGCTGGTGTCTTTTTAATACTCAAGTGTGAATAGAAGAAGCCCATAGACTTCAAGAAGTCTCGGTTTTGAACGATGTTGCCGTATATACTTCTTTCAATCTGATATCCTTGCTCTTTAACACATTCGCTGTCACGGACGAGTATACTCGTCTTGATATGGTATCCCACACAGGCTTCAAAAGCCTGCATATTATAATATATTCAAAGTGGGACGAGTATACTCGTCTTGATATGGTATCCCACACTGCTAAGACGAGTATACTCGTCCTACTTTGAATATATTATAACATGCAGGCTTTTGAACTAGCAAGTTTTTTTTGCCACAAACATAACATAAATATGTAAAAAAACTTGACAAATACTACAAATAAAATGATTTATTTCTTATATAGACTGATCTTTCAGGCAAAAATCTACTTCATCGTGTATTTATAACAAAATTTTATAGCAACTAAATCCCTTATGATGCCTTATTTTAATGATAGGATTTGTAACAAATGGAGCTTCATCAGAAGAACTCGGACGGTAATATCGAGTCCCCTTTCGAATGCTTTTCGTTGCACAAACTCTACATTTGCGAGTTGGGGGATAATTAAGGGAACTTTGATTGTGAGATTGGTGAGATTGAATGACTGCATCTTACCAAGAAATAACAGGATCTTGGTAAACAATAGCAGTCAAAGTGTAAGTGGCAATAGGAATGGCTCCAAATAATTAAGGCTTGGCAGCGAATGTGTTCAGTCACTTTTATCCGAACGTGAATACAAATCTGAGAAATAAACCGGGCCGATGTCATTAAACCTGTATTGAGACTTCTACACTGCTTACAGGAGCAGAGGGCGTAAATTTTTATTAATGACAGCGGCATACAAAAATCTACTGAACGCAAGTTCAAGCTATGATGTTAAGTAAACTAACCATTTTACCTACTCCGTTCTCCAGGTGAAGTCGCCGTGGTCTAGTGGGTAGTGTGTTCAGTGGTCAGACATCAAAACGAAAAATATTTCTTCGGCGACTTCCTCTCAGCAGATTTCTGGCAAAGATTCTCAGAGTAAAAATTGCCATGAAAAGCTTCTCAAAAAATCTGTCGTTCGGAGTCGACTTTAAACTGTAGGTCCCGCCACTCATGTGTAAAATTAACGCACACAACATAAGTGGTGTGAGAGGCTAGGTCGTAATCCTGACTGAAGGGTTGTAATGGCTAATTATGTATGTATGTTCTCCAGATGATTTGAATCAGTTTATTATGGGGAAGAGCCCTCCGTGGTCGGGTGAGGGAGGGTTATTGTGAGGCCGGGGATGTTCAAATAGTCATGGTCATGTAACACAATCTAAGTGGTGTGTTTTGCAAGAGTGGAAGGTACAAACTGCTACGTCATTGAGATACTACAAATGCAAACTGGAAATATTTTCATTAACTGGAGAGGTAAATCAGTACCGTCACGTTATTCGTAAAGTCTTAATAATATAAACTTTGGCAGTTTTCTGCACCGCGCTCAATTTCGTTAGGAGAGGAGGATATGCTCGTTAGCAGGATTTAGAACTGGAAGCGAAATTGCGAAGTTAATTTCCAGTATCTAACATTCCGATAAAGAGCATGAATTCGTTTTATTGGGATTTAGAGATCGTCTTCGTACCTCAGACTTGTCCTACGTAAGATCTCACTGTTCTGGTTCTTGCAGTATTGGTTGTATCTGAATGTTCTTTAGTCAACTTTGCTGGCATCACATAGACCTCCCACTGATGACAAGACCGACCTTAATTGTCTGATACAGAGATCAGGGGACCTGCAAACATCGGGCCCGCATATCATACTGCTGCTGCATACGACAGTAATGCACGTACTGATGTATATGTGACTGTATTCCATGAATTAATTATTCTATGTAAGAGACTACATGCTTGCATAATTTGCGAATAGTTAAGGAAATTAAAAGCATCCTTATTTTACTCGGGCGTTAGTATGTCATAGATTAGGTCGAAGTGCTTTTGAGCATAAATAGCGGCCTGTGTATGTATATCTGCCATGTTAGTCGGCATTTACAGACTATATGATAGAATGTCGTCTTTAGACAAGGACCATAACATGGTGTTCCTCTACTAATAAACCGCTTCAGATTGTTGTAAAGCAGATATACAGCGACTCCATGTATTGGCTTAAATATACCTAGAGAAAAAGTACGTCAAAAAACAAGAAGAAGAATGCCTGAAGTTGCTTTTCCCCTACAATATGGGTTTTGATCAGCCTTCAGTCAGGATTACGGCCTAGCTTCTCGCACCACACATATAGATGTCTCTATTCTATAATGTTCTAAGTGCACTTAGTGCACTAAAAACTATCAAAATTTGTTTTAGATGCGCCGATCCGTTCCGAAGTTATAGGAAAAAATCTACTTAGAAATACAAATATAGTCGTATGTTGCGAGTCGTGTGTTTGAGAGCTGAACTCTTTTTCGACATAGAATGTTATAGAACGGAGGCGTCAATATTATGTGTTTTAATTTTATAAAATTTTTGAGAAACTTTTCATGGAAATTTTTTGAAAATAGACTCTCAGCAGCTTTCATAGTCACCGAAAGAAATATTTTTTCATATTTCGTTATGTTGGAAATGTCTGATCTCGAGTTTAAACCTTGAATTCGCTCAACTGAATTTGTTAATCCATAGAAGTTTGGAAATAAATTTAAAATTTTCGTATATAGAGCGAAAGTACTTCAAACGAAGAGAAACCTAAACTGTTTATGAAGAGCACTTAGTTGTGTTTGAGAGTTATGGACACTATTGAGCACTTATGTAGCAGCCTTGAGAGTATTCGAGTATTCTGTTAAAATCTTCGGTTAAGTGCGTGTTGGTGATGATTTCCGCATCCGATCCAACCGTGAGCTGTATGAGCTTCTCAACCACATGGACGTTGTGCTACGTATTAACATCCAGCGACAGCACTAGCATGGCCATGTCTTTCGAAAGGAGACGAGTCGAGTATTTGATGCAGTCATGTAATGCAGTGATGCGATGAAGAAACAGCTAAAGGACGGGATCGATTGGAGTGGACAACTGGAGTATTCGCGCAAGAAGCAGAGGCTCCTGGAAGAATGTGTTAAGGCAGGCAGAAGCAGTAAGTTTAAAGACTGCAGAAGAATTACAAAAAATGTTTTTGAAACCGAATTTTGCAACCTTAGCTGCAATAATGAATTTAGTATCTCGTTAGAAAGCTTAGGTCATTGTTAGTAGCTTATCCCTGAATATCCAATTGAGGAAAAGAAACCAATGGATCAGACGTTGGCCAGTGTTGTAAATTCGGAGCTATGCTTGCAATAACTTGGAATCTAATAGTGACTTAGATAATGACAACCCAAAATACTGCGGAGAATTTTTTCAATATTTTTTGGAGTTCTTGAGGAAAATTTTAGAAAGAAAAAAATTATTTAAACTTTAGCTTTTGTAACAAAATGTTTGCCCTAGGCTATTAAAAACAAAAATCAATCGTTCTATAACGATTAATGCACGATCATCATTATTAGTATCAGTTGAAAATGATTTTGTACAACATATTTCCTTCAATTATCCAAATACCATAATTATGACAACATATTCAGATGCGTTACATACAATACGCTTGAACTGGCTAGCATTCTGTTCAATATTTGCTCTTAAATAAGCTTTTAACTCTAACACCGCGATGGTTCCATTTAGTCTCTGCTGCTTAGCATAGCATTTATGAAAAAATTTTTTTTGGTTTTTTCAAATCATTCATTAAACAAACACGCAAATTATATTGTAAATAATCATTAATTTTAAATAATGACATAGAGGCATATGACGATGATCTTCTTTTAGGCCTTAAATAGTGTAAAGCCCAAAGACCAATGAGCAGTGAACAAAGAGAAAAAAAAAACTAATATTGGTAATGAAGAACACAAGCACAATTAAAAACCGATGGAAATGATGTCTTGAGAGGTTTTTGTTTTTTATTCCCATTTTTTATTCTTCAGAGTTTTTTTAAACGTAAACGTTAGTGGTTATTTAGAGGGTCAATATATGCCTATTGGCATTACGTGTGTACAAGCATCTCTAAGAAGATGTGAACAAACTATCTATCGGTCAATTTGTTTATTGTCTTTGATGAAGTGGTTTATTTGATTTTAGATTTTGAATAAAAATATTTTCTTGTATTTCTCCTGTTGAAGCCTAAAACTTGAAATTTTAATTCATAAGTGCTGACATTTTCGTGAAGTATTGGTATCAAGTGTAGCAAGCAGCAAAAATGCGATTTTTTTTTCGTTGCTTCACATTATTTTGGTTTAAAATCGAGTTGAAAGAAAAAAAAAAAATAAATTAAATCCAGATCAATGAATCGTTTTTTCGGTACTCATAAGTACTGCTGTAGTTTTGAGTATGAGTGAGTCAAGAGTATTAAAATTCAACTATGTACACTGATTCCTTCGTACTCGCTACAACATTGATTGATAAGGACAGGTTGCAATGAGTATGACATCGAACTCATAACCGTCGAAATATGTTTGATTCATACGCCAACACATTCAAATTTATAAATTTAGCAAAAAATAAACTTATAATACTCACAAATGATTCGAGTGATTCGAATCATTCGTTAAAATTTACAATCTCAGTTGTTGTTGTATTTAAGAAACAGAGGAATGAAAAAGACAATGGTAGCAAGCAAAGCAAACACATAACCTTCTTGTGAGTATTGTAGTGTTCGTACGCGAATCATACTTATTTTGTGCTTCGTATAAATGTTAAGTCGAGACGAGTTGCAGTCAATAATATCATGCGTATTGTTAAGTATGAGTACGATGAATACTTCCAACTTTGAGTATGAGCAGGATGAGTATCATATTAAAATAAGTATTAATGCGTGTACATATGCACATAATTGGTCATTACAACCCTTCAGTCACACTACTCGTGTTGTGTGTGTTGATTTTATACATAAGTGGTTGATTTTATACACAGTGTTCGACTCCGAACGACAGATTTTTGAGAAACTTTTCATGACAATTTTATTTACTTTCAGAGTTTTATAATGAAACTAGAAAAATTATAAATAATTAAATCTGTAATGCATTGGCTATTGTACCAAGAAGGGATGCTCTTTACGAGACAAACGATTTGATTTTAATTAAAACTCCCTACATTTCAGATGAGCAGAATTCGTTGTTCTAGCAGTAAAAGGCAAGAGAATCGCAAGCCTTCTTCTCAAGGTGACGTTATGGATTAATAGATTCAACTCCATCTTATGATAATAAATTGGCATCACGTCCACGTAGCACTCGTCCACAAAAAGTTTCCTCAAAATAGGTTGCGATGTAGGCTACATTCACGCATACATTGAAAACCCGACGCACCCAAAACGAGTCTCTGTTTGGTGCGCATTTTGGTCCAGAGGCATAATTGGGTACTTTTTCTTCGAAAATGAGCAAGCAGTGGCCGTTACAGTCAATGACGATCGTTATCGGGCCATGTTGAACGAATTTTTGTTCACAAAAATTGCAGAGGAGGATATTGGGAACATTTGGTGTCAACAGGACGGATCTACGTACCACACAGCCGAAGCTACACTCGATGTTTTACGCCCCGTTTTTGAAGATCCTATTATTAGCAGCAGAGTTGATGTCGTTTGGCCACCTCGGAGCTGCGATTTGGCACCGTTGGACTATTATTTGTGGTTCGCCGTCAAAGATAAGTGTTATGCCGACAAGTCAGAGACAATTGACGCTTTAAAGGACAATATTTGTGAAGCAATTGGTGCAATACATGTATGTATGTATTTTGCGCGTCTTTAATAGTGACAAACTGTCCAATGTCATTCCCAAAGCTAGACATATAAGCTGATGATACTGTCAGTCGCCAAAAGTGTCTTTTTGATTAGTTGTTAGATGTTTTTGAATATTAGAGGTACAAAGATTGGTTCAATCGAAATTTGATAATTTTACATGCACTCATACACACTGTTACCGAGTCCACTCAGTCGTTGTTTATGATCGTTCGTGGTGGTTTCGTAAACCGAACTCAATACAGTATTCCCTCGATTTACGTTGTTTCGATTAACGTCGTCAAAAATTTTGTTCCCTTCAACTTCGATTTGTGTCGTTATTCGATTGTTGTTTACAAACAAAATCAGGGGAATTCCCTCTTTAAAAAACTTTAATACATAGAATAAAAATTTAATTATTTCAGTTCTTTTTTTTTTTTGTAAAATGTACATGAATGAATGCATCTGATAGTATGACTTATTTGAAATTTAATTTACGTCGTTTTGATTTACTTCGCCATTTTCCGAAACTTTCTACGCCGTAAATCGGGGGAATACTAGGACTCAGAAAAAAGCTACTTTCTGGTAGTGATAAGTGTTACCTTTTTGGGTATTAAAAAACAATTGTTCAAGGACTGTAATTGAACTCTACAACCCGGTTCAAATAGCTTATTGATGTTAAGATCCAGGGAACTCTTCTAGGCAAGCCTATTGGCGAGAAAAAACTAGGCAATGTTATTGATAGCGTTTGAAGTTTGAAGCAATATTTGAAAATATTTTAGATCTTCGAGTTTCAATTACCGAATTTTCTCTTTTTATTGAGGTTGTTTTAGTTCGCCCTATTTAACCTAGTTTACTCCGATAAAAAAAAAAGAGAAAAGAGTCTCTTACTAGCACTAAAGCATTTACCATTCATATGGTAATCGAAGAATGTGATAAACTCACCCTTGTCGTTGTGTAGAAACCAAAAAATGATTTTAAATATGAAAAATCATTGACAGGAGTTGAATTGTAAATAATTGCCTTTAAACGCTAAACTGGTTATGTTATTGGCTTTGCTTGAATTATCTGTCGTGTATCAAAAAAAAAATAAAAAAATTTAAGAAATAATTTATTGTTAACACAATAAGACATTTTTATTGGTAACATACATACACACATACACATAGTATATATTTCAATATCAGTTTATAAATAAAAAAGATCATATCAAAAGTATTTGAAATTTATATATTTGAAAACCATAAAAATCCATGTTATTGTTTCGAATTTCAATAAAATGTTCGTTCGTTTATGTTTCTAACAAACATCGAAAAATGTTTGTATGAGTATGAAATCATTGTGTAATAAATATTTAAATTTTGCCTAAAGTTTTTTTTTTGTTTTTTTTTTTAAATAAAAATAAAAAAAAATATAAAAATTATCTTAAATACACATGCATACATACATGCATATATCATTGGAGACATAAAGAAATCTTATAATGTCAGTCAGTCAATGAATGACTGTATGACTTCACACATGTACTACGTAATAGGAATGCCAAATGGGATCGAATTTTGAAAATCCCGGGATTCGGGATTTTGTAAATCCCGATCCTGAAATCCCGGGATATTTCGGGATAATTCGAGATCGAAAACTCCCGAAAAATTACGAGAAAAATCACGATTCTCTCTTGATAATAAAAATATTTCGTTAACAAAATCATTTGTATTCCAATCAGGGATGGGAAATTGGTCTTAACAAATTGTACTAACGTTCGCAAAAAATTGTACTTTTTTCAGACCGATTGTACTAAATCCATTTTTTTCTTTTTTAAACATTTTTTTTATTATAAATTAATGAAAATATAAATGACAATTCATTTCATTGTGTGTAGTATTAATGTAAAAGAAGAAAAATAATAGAAAATTTTTCAAATTGTTAGCACAGTTTTGAGTTCAGTACAAAATTAAGGTTTTTAGTCTTCGCAAAATTATAGCACCAATCTCATTTTTGTTCAATAAGAAGCTTTATTTACCAAAAATATTGATATCAAAAACTTAGTAAACCCCCCATATTAAAGTAAATATTCGGTCTTCGATATTCTTATAAAGATTATTAAAATATTTCTCCGTCTATTTTCACCCACTCTTCGATCATTTTTAATTTCAAATTTTCAGAACTGATAAATTATGGTCTGTTATTTTGAATATATTCTTCGGACAAGAATGGGGATTTCGTTTGGGGAAAGTCTTCAATAATATTCATATCAAGAGAGCAAGCTGGCCACGATAAAACCTTAATAGATTGTTTACGGAACTATACCATCCTCCTCTGTTTGCTGTCTTAAATTCTGGCATTGCCCTGTTGTAAAATATATTTTTTCTTTATTTTCTGTCAAGTAGGTCAGCAAACTACAGCTAAGAACAGTAAAGTACTCTGTACTATACATTCGCCTAGATGGAAACTGAAATCCGAGGCAACCACTTAAAGAAATAACCCCCCAGCAATATATCCCCAAAATTTGAATTTCTAAGGTCACGGCAGCAGTATCAATAGCCATCTGGTCTATCTATCTATATGACCTGAAGGCAATTCAGTGTTTGTTATTATTGAAATGCTGGTGGTGCTATAATTATGAAAAGCACTTTATAATAGATAAACTTAACAACTTACTTTAATACTTAACTATAAAGGAATAAAAAAGTTTATAAGATCTAAATTTTTAATCACTATTTATGATATATTTTGTACCAGCAAACTATTAGTTAATTCAAAATTGTAGCACCCAACTAATTAAATGACTTCAATAAATCCTAGTTTGGATTAAATTAGAGACAGTTAAAGGAAACAGTCCATTTGTCCATTTAATTTTTATTAAGTTTTAATAAGAAAATATCATTTCTACATTTGCAGATGAATGTGGAACGGATAATATTCTCTTGATATTTCAAGTTAGCAAAGAGTTGCCATATGCAACTGAAACGAAAAGAAAAAATTATACAAGTAGAGAACATTTTTCAATAGTGCTAAATAAGTCATTGAGGTGCTACGGTGTTTTTGACTTCCAAATAGTGCTAAAAAAAGTACAATTGTACCAACTTTTCCATCCCTGATTCCAATTATGTATGTCTATCAGAATTATATGCCATTAAAAATAAAAGAGCAAGACAAAACGTAAAAAAAGCGTAAATACCTAATGAAATACGTAAGCAAATGCAGTAGTTTTAAGAAAATTATTTGGATTCCAACAAAAAGTTTAAAGCATCTAATTTGTGATCTGATAGGCTTGAAGGAATTTTGTTGTCAACATACGCTGCCGTTGAAAAACACTTCACGCAATCAACATTTGTTGGTAAAATAGTTCCAACATAGCTGTATGCAGCTTGTAAATATTTACCCTAGCACCTTCTGATGTAAATAAATCTATTTCTTTAGACAGTTGAGTATCTAAATCAGTTACCCTATTAATTCGTTTTAAAGAGCTTTTTCACTCTTCGATGGCATTTAATAACTTTTTATCTATGGAAGTATGGTTTTCCTCATCTGAGAAGCTATTATCGACGTCAAGTGATATAGAATTTTTCTTCAGGACCTTTTGTAGGGTCTAAATACATATGAATTCACAATCCCGAAAATCCCGAAAAAACCCGGAACAAGTTTTTAAAAATCCCGGGATTCGGGATTTTATGAATTCCGAAAAACCCCGGGATTTCGAGATTCGGGATTTCCCGATTGGCATCCCTACTACGTATGTACATATGTGGAATGAAAATGACATCACACTACTCACATTCAAAATTATAAAGTGTGATGTAAATTAAAAGATTTAATAATTCAGACAAATAAAAAATAATTTAGAAAAAAAATTTTTTTTTTTTAAACAATTGATCCACAATAGATAGTTAGATAGTTAACAAGCCATAGATTTGTTTTTCTAATTACATTGACGCGAATGTAGTAATAATAAAAATATTTTCTAAATGAAAATATTTCATTTCATATGCAATGAATATGAATGAATGAAAAACTTATCAATCAAATCTGCATGCATACACGCTGTGTAAAATAGGGTGTTCAAATCGAAAATTGCAGAAAAGTTTTTCTCTGCTTTATTGACAAGAAGATTTGTTCAGCGAGTTTAGTATTACCAGGTTGAAATTATAAAGAACTCATCGTGAATAAACTAAGCCACGAGTTCAGCGTCGACAAAGACTTTTCGCCATTTAATCCTTTTGAAGGTAAAGTTTCCTACAGAAACTTACACAGCAATTTGACCACGTATCCTATTATTAGTGCGTCACTGTCCGTTCCTGTATAGAGGTTAAGGTTTTCTCCTTAATGGAGAAAAAAAAACCGAATTTAAAAGCAATTGTAACAAAGTAACACAGGATGAAACCATCACACCTATATAATCGTGCTTCTCACAATACAGTAATCCATCGATTAAAGTTGTATCGATTTATATCGTCAAATTTTTTGTTCCCTCTAACTTCAATTTGTGTTGTCATTCTTTTTACGCCGTCTTTTTTTGAAAACAACTGCGACGTAAATCGAGGGATTTCCGTAGTCGTCATCGCTTTAGTCTCCTTACCACATTTTGAGTGTGAATGAGGAAATTTTGAACAATTGTCAGCATTCAATGATAAGTATTTGGGGAGTTTTAATTTTGAGTGAATAGAACTACAAACCCGAACAGACCAGCTTCCCCCTGGGCAGTCGGCGAATATGTGCTTCATATGGTATGCGATGCCTAACACTTAAGAGATTTTCATGATTCCCTAAAAAAAAAAAAAGGAAAACATTCTCGATCCGAGCCGACATCAAGGCTCTCCAGAGATTCATTAGCAGTTTGGGCTGGTTGAAAGGTGCTAGGGCTTCATAAGTGTAGTCACACTCTCAATCTCTTTTGTTTTGTGTCTGTTTCTTTACATTCCTCCGTTTCCCATTCTCCCTCCCCTTCCCTACATTCCTATATCCTTCATTTCCTTCCTCCTCTAAGGACAATGTACAACTGGTCAATTTCGACCTCCGGGTACTGTGCTTGTCTTGACCGACAGGCGCACGTCCTCTAACCTAACCTAACCTTCTCGATCCGAATTCTAACCACTGAGCCTAGAGAGAAAACAACATAAACAAAGTTTTTTTCTAGCGTCCTAAGATTAAAGGAGCTAAAAGTATCAAGATGGCATACCGGCAGGACAAATTGGGAAAATCTAAGAGAATATACACACCATCATTGTGTTGAAACGTAGGTTCAGCCTCCTCGCGAAGACTATCTCTAATAGTATGAGGTAGTATGGTAGTATGTAGCACCAGGTTTCAGCATCTTGACATTCACAAGGCCACTTGCAGTCGGCCGAAGTCGCCGTGGTCTAGTAGGTACTGTGTTGGCTTAATAGACGTAAAAGCCAGGGTTCGAGTCCCAGGCCAGACATCAAAATAAAATACAAAAAGTAGTTTTTTGGCGATTTCCTCTGGCAAAAACTCTGAGAGTATATAAAATAGCCATGAAAAGTTTCTCATAAAATCTGTAGTTCGGAGTCGACTTTAAACTGTAGGTTCCGCTACTCATGTTTAAAATTAACACACACAACATAAGTAGTGTGAGAAACTAGGTCAATAATCCTGGCTGATGGCTTCTAATGACCAATTATGTACTTGCAGTCGGCCGCTCCGCAAGCCATTTTCGAAGCCTATAGAGAGAGAAGAAGGGATAAGAGACGCCTTTTCAGACGCAAGAAGATGCTAAAGTTGTGGAGGAAACACTTCTCTATTCTGCTGCAAGACGATGACGACACCAATACCGCCTCCAGAGATGATGTTCGGACCCGACCGCCTAGCCGTGAAGAGGTTAAAGTCGCGAATATCCGTTTTAAAAGCAATAAAGCGGCAGGTCCAAAACAATAAAGCGGGTGGCCACCCCTTTGTATAGTTGAAGACCGAATGTAATGAGTTGGTAGAGCGCATACACCAGCTTATCTACAAAATATGGCTAGAAGAAAGTATGCCCAACGATTGGAACCTCAGTGTCCTCTGTCCTGTTCTACGATATGCGCCAACTACAGGGGTATAAGCCTTCTCCCTATCGCACTCGTCAAAACACTGATTGGACCTTATCCAGATCTTCACTCTATGCTAAATCCTGGAAAAGACCCACGAAAAACAAGTCGACACTTACCATCTTCTTGTCGACTATAAGGCTGATTTTGATAGACCCATAAGGGATCGTGTTTTTTGGCGCAATGTCTGAGCTCGGTATACCTACGAAGCTTCACAACGTCTATGGAGTTGGGGAACTCATACAGCTTACTGTTGGTTCGGTTGCGGAAATCTTCGCCAACGTAGGACTTCTCTTTCGAAAACTCTAAAGGTTGCTACATAAGTGCTCAATAGTGTCCATGCCTCTCAAAGAGTATTTACAACATCCTGATGACTTTTTCATGGATCTGCTTAAGAGCTAACGTAGAATTTTATCGAGTATTAATCTAAGGATTCAATAATCAACAGCAAGTTCACAGATTTTCAAATAAAAATCTTGAATCCTAGAACATGAAATCACTGTTTCAAGGAACACCCTAAAATTATTAGAAATATTCATGCCTGCTGCATGTGTTCTACTTGCATACGCTAGAGGTATAATGATTGACAGTGCATGCATGAATGGTGGTGCAAAACAGCGGCTCAAATATTCATACACGAGAGAGAGAAAGAGAGATAGAGATATTTGCTGTTGAATTGCACAATTGATTGTAATTGTGAATAGTTGAAATCAAAATGATTACAACAAATTGTAAAATAGACTTCTGACTAATTTTTATTCATTTTTTTTTTGGTTTACACAAGCGATTAGTCAGTTGCAAATTGAATGAAAAATTAAATTTTAAAAAAACACACAAAAAAAAAAATAGAAAAATCTAAGAATCTGTGAATTTCAAGAAAAAATTTTTTTGAAACATTTCAAATCTTTTACTGTCATCTTTATTATGACAGTAATTTCACAACGTTGGGCTTTATTTTTATTTTTATTGGCAAATGTCAAATATTAAATTTGATTGTTTCATTGTCATAAACTGTCAAATAAAAAGTTTTTTTTTTTAAATTTTCTTTTCGTTTTTTTGTTTAAAGATCAATGTCTTTCAAAATGTGACAATGTTTGCAGTTAAGCTGCAATATTTTTGTCTGTTGCAAGTCTCTTTTTTTGAATTGAAGTAAGTCAAGTACACAAGAAACAATTTTCAAAGGCAGACATACAACATAGATACTCGTACACTGCGCATACAACAACCTGATGGGAAAATTTTATTCAAAAGTTTTCAGGTTTTTTTTCTTTCGTTCGTTTTTCTTAACAAAATTATTTCCATTGTCTCTGTCTTCATTTTAAAAGCAAAAATGGTTATTGGTGTCAACGTAACAGATATACAGACTTTGGATATTCATTTTAGTAACCCTGTAAGATCAGATTTGTCCAAACTAATGAATCGTTCTTTTTGTCTTCATTACGTATTAAATTTTATAAAGAAACTTCAAAGGGGAAGGTATACCTTAAATAGAAAATCAACAAGAACCTAATATCTCTATCATCTTACATAATTGGTCATTACAACCCTTCAGTCAGGATTATGACCTAGCTTCTCACACCACTTATGTATGTTGTGTGCGAACGACAGATTTGTGAGAAGCTCTGGATGGCAATTTTATTTATTCTTAGATTTTTTGCCAGAAATCTGCTGAGAGACAGTCGCCGAAGAAAAATTTTTTGCTGTTTCGTTTTGATGTCTGACCTGGGGTTTGAACTACTACATACTACCTACTAGACTACGACGACTCTCTATCAACTTATCATTTTAACGATTGACCAAAAGTACTTATTGCCTCTAAAGAAAGTTAGACTTTTATGTGAAGACGCTGTTTTTCTTTACCTTGTGGTAGGCAATTTTAAAAGGGCACAATAGCCAGATATGGGTAACAAGGGTTAACTAAGCAGGCTGTTACAGGTCCTCTCGAGGCTTCTAAAGCAAACAAAATTTTAGTGATATCTTTCAGGCTGTCTTTCAGCTATGAAAGAAGAAAGGCAAGGTTAGTAAAACATTGAGGGAATACGTCCCCAATTAGGATTTTTTCTATGAATTTTCCAAAACGTTGGATTGGTGTAGCTTGGGATCGGATACTTAATTTTGTTTTATTTTCGTTGAATGGCAGCTTTGTCTTCTATTACCGAGAAACAGCGGAAGCAATTATAGTACGGAGAGGATAGTGCACGTATATGAACGCATACCTTTCTGGACGAATAACATGGAGGCGGATTGAAAGTTTTTCAAAATTCAAAAAGAAATGTTTTCCAGTATATAATAAAACGCCATAACTGAGCAGTGCGGCGACCTTCAAGGCTTCGTCTAGTAGTAATTTAAATCAAAGGAAGAAAAGGTTTTATTTCTGCCATGGGTTCTTACTTATTAGAACCTTTTAACCAAGACTACAACCCATATGTTGTGTTTGTTCATTTTTATTCATGAGTGGTCGGATCTACAGTTTAAAGTCCATACCGAACGACAGATTTTTGAGAAACTTTTCATAGCAAATTTATTTGTTTTCTGCAAACTTCACCAAATCCTGCAGAGAGGAAATCATTAAAAAGGAATATTTTTTTGGTATTTCAATTCTATCTAATAAAACATCACACTACCTACTAGACCACGACGTCTGTAAGTTTTTCTTTCTTATATTCGTGGACATAAAGTTTGTTTTTGAAATATGTACTCAAAAAGTCATTGAGCTGAGGTAAACGAGTCTATTCACATCGAAAAGAGTCAAAAAAAATTACAAAAAAAACAGAATTTGTGTAGTAATCCGAATCCTGAAATATACAAGAATCTTCACTTTATAATTCTTAAGTGCAGTGATTTAGAGCATACGATAAATGTATTTGCGATCTCATGGGGCTTATGAATCAGCCCTATTTTTTTTGACTAAGGACGTATTTCATTCGATAGCTAAAACTATTATATCAGAACATGGATCGAGCCATTTTGACGGTGATTATCTCGTAAACTCTCTCGCTCGTAAACTGTCTAGTTCATACGACATGAAAGTTCATGTGATTTAGCTAAGAAAGTCGGCCTAAAAGTCAACATAGAAAGTACTCATTAACAGCGACAAACAAGTCATTGAAAACATCGGAAATTTCTATTACTTTGGCTGCAATTAGGTAAGCCATACTTGATGTTTTTGACAGAGTCTGCGTAGTAAGGTCAACTTTTACAAGACTACGATACATTTGGCGGTCAAATATTGTTGAAGTTTAAAAAAAACTTGATTGCATATGAATAATAACCCAGCCCTGCAAATTTGGACTTTTTTTTGTACAAATAAGATGTCTCCAGGTGTTTCCGAAGACATTTTGGGCGTTGACCACGAATCTGCATCCTTAAAGGGAGAAAGAGAAAAAAATTAATCGGATTTACTTGAAAAGTGTTACTCAGGGGTTTTGGATCCGCCATTTTGAATTTTTTTAAATCTGTAAACAGCGAACAGTGATTAATTTTTATAAACCTCGACTGCTATATTGGATCCGCCATTTTGAATTTTTTAAATTTGAATGAAGATCTGTAATCAGTGACCCCAAAAACTTCCGAGTAACAATTTTCAAGCAAATCTGATTAATTTTTATAAACCTCGACTGGTATATTGGATCGGCCATTTTGAATTTTTTAAATTTGAATAAAGATCTGTAATCAGCGACCCAAAAAAACGCCCGAATAACAATTTTCAAGTATAAATCTGATTAATTTTTAAGGACCTCTGTAATGTGCTTCTTTTTCTGTTGTACCCCTTGACATAAACCCTCGCCCTACTTTAAGGGTGCACATGCAATCAATTTGTCTTTGGGCTTATTTTAAAGGGCAAAGATTAATTGTCAATTTCTGATAATAGCGATGGTTCTAGCACGTCAGTGTTTAGCTGCACAATTTTTCAAAAATGGCCAAAAACGTAATTTTAAGGGGTTTCAATCCCCTTTTTTCTTGAAAACCTGACCTAAAACACCTAGAGCCATCTTATATGCAAAACCCATGCAAGGCTGTGTAATCAATGTTTGTTTAAACTACACAGAATGCTATGATAGTGAAACTTCATATAGGTTTTGCCAATGAATAGAGATTAGCTACTGAATAACAAATGTTATGACAAAATCTTATAAGGGCCATTATAATGAAATTCATCCTCCAATATCTAATGAACCGCTGTGAATGTAAACTTTGATATTCAATTAGATTTTAAATTGTAAACTCACAGGCGATACAATTAAATTGAAAATCTATGCCACCAAAGACATTCAAGGAATGAACGACACATCCCACCATTCGTGCAATGCGTGGGCACGAAGAATATTAGAAGGATATGATGAAATATGTATTGGGCCACAATACAAATGCCAAATTTAAACAATAAACCATTAATTAAACGGTACCAAATATAACCCATAGCTGTAATCATAAGACCTTCACATGATCTGACATCATAATGCCACCGAAAAGAAAACAACAACAACAATGAAATTTAACAAAATCTAAAAGAGCTCAGCAGACAAATCTTAGATATTATAGACGCCAACGTGAAACAAGACAAAAATAATAAAAAAAAAAAAATGCCAATAACTGGCATTAATAGTATCGTTACGTTACATTACCTTACGTTACGTGGCATGCATTTCTGTTCATACAATACAAATGTAAGCGACCGAGCGAGCGAGTGAGTGAGTGAGTGAATGAGTGAGTGCATTTGGTTTTTCCTTTTAGTCTTTTAGTCATATTTGACCAATATTTGCGTCAGTTGTTCTTTTTTTCTCGATTTCGATTTTTTGTTTGTTTTTGCTTTTGTCTTTGACATGAACACATGATTACTTAACAATTTTATTGCCAAGAAAATCTGCTGCACAACAAATGAACAAATGAACGAACGAACGACAACAGTGACGACATCATCATTATGGTTGTAGTCATGAGCATATCTTTGAAAGCCAAAAGGCCAAAACAATATTGCCAATTTTAGTTACCAACTAACAAAATGTGTCTTCTTCTTCTTCTTCTGCTATCTGCCGTCTCTAGGCGATAAAACCGTAACTCGAGTGCATTTGTAAAGTCAACACGTTTTTTTTTTCTTTCTCTTCAAACTCAACGGAACTTGTAGCCGAACCATCGACGTTACCATCACAAATGTCGTCGTCACAGAGTGCCAGTGTTGGTGGCGCTGTTACAACTGGTGACGTGTTACAACTTGTTTACATTGTGCATACATGTGACGTGTTTTTTATTTTAAACGAATTAAAGTGAACTGCAGCAAATCGCTTCCAAGTATTTCAAATTTTCCCATTTTGTCTTAGAAAACTAGTCGCAGCAAGCAAGCAACCCACTCACACACAACATATCTGTCCAATGTCCATCCGTTGTCCACGTAAGTAAGTTTTTGTGGTTTTTGCTTTTCAAATGAAATTTCAAAGATTTTTGGCAGCAATACTCACCAGAAATTGCAGAAATTTTCGGCCTGT
The DNA here is from genome assembly GCA_014635995.1 of Sarcophaga peregrina. NCBI lineage: Eukaryota > Metazoa > Arthropoda > Insecta > Diptera > Sarcophagidae > Sarcophaga > Sarcophaga peregrina. The sequence goes on along the minus strand of CM025790.1, from coordinate 51,335,228 downwards.
TTTTCCATTGAATTGATTTCACAGCCAGTCAGTTATGGCAAATACATTAGTTGGCGACTGCAATTTTGTATTGTGTTATGCCTACAAAGCAACAAGAAAAACAAAAACAAAAAAAAAAACTAGAAATCACAGAAAGTGAATGATACAACGATGATGATTCACACCATAATAGGCTTTGTCATAACCAAACGGAAACCGTTTACACTTGCAACACAATTCAGCTGGAATACGTTACTTTTTTGGGGTTTTTATTGAAGAACAAAAGGCAATAGGAGGTTTAAGGCTTGGATGAATTCATATTAAACGTTAGAATATCTAACTAGACCGCCTGCACTTAAACATCACAGAAGGGAAAAATTTTCTGTTGTTATGAATCTATTGAAAAATAAATTTTTCATAATTCACTTTCTAATTCACATAATACTTCTACAACAGAAGCTATATACAGTGGGCGTCAAAAGAATCTGTACACTATGGATAAAATTCTAACGGTGGGTTATACCCACTTAAAGAGAAGCAATGAAAAAATTATAAAATAATAATAACGGTAATTTGAATGTATATTTTTTCTAAGTTACAGTTGAGGATTTTTGAACCCTACCGTATCTATCTCAGCTGGGATCCGGGTCATAGCGGAATACTGGACAATGAGACGGCGGATGCTCTCGCTACACTAGGTTCCCTTTGGTCCTAACCTCCCAATCCGCCACCATCAATAGATGGGTTAGAGGGGAAGAGCAGAGGTGTGTTTCTAGATGTCTATGGTCTGCTGTAGATAGTATGAGAACAGGTTGGCCACTGGGCTTGGATAAGGTCAGTTTAAGGCTAGTTGTCGATTTTATCATGGGACAGTGCGAGATTAGGCCGCTGACGAGGATCTGTAACAGATCCCAGCCGGACTATTGCAGGGTACATTAAGATGAGGAGGAGTTGGAGACTGTCGAGCATCTCCTCTGTAACTGCCCAGCCCTTAGTAAGTTGAGGTTGAGGATACTTTGAGAGTTTGAATTCTATATTGAGAGCCGATATCAAGACTCTCCACAGTTCCATTAGTGGTTTGAGATGGTTGTGAAGGGCTAGGCCTTCGTCAGTATAGTCATGATGTCCTTTTTTTTTGGTTTTGTTTGGTCTGTGTAGTTCCTTCGCTTATCACACCCCCTTTCCTACTACCTCTCCTTTTTCCTATCCCCTTTATTATACTTCCTTTTAAGGAAGTTTTACAATTTTACAATTCGATCTCAGGGTATTGTCTTGTCTCTGCCGACAAGTTTACGTGCTCTAACGCTCACTGCACTTTAATTATGTGAGTTAGGGAAGGTATCATAGTCCCCCCCTTTTGACATTACAGAAAGAGCTTTTTACATAGAAAAGGTTTCAAGATCAAGTACAATATCTTTCATTACCTACTTCCTTCCTATAGGTAAACAAAGACTACCCGGCGTATAAGAACTTAAATTTCCGCTAAAAATTAACGCGCGTAATGAGTATTTATTGAGCCTTTAATATAATTATGACCGACGTCACGTCGATTATATGTTTTTCGCACTACGACCGTCCTCAATCTATCGTCAATCTTCTTGTCAGTTGCAGACTTTTTATATCAAGCAACCTGACTAGCTTCGTTAGTGGGAATTTTAAACTCTCTTGCATACATACATAGTCTGTATCTCCTTAGTTGACTGCTCTTCTCCACAGCATATTTGTAGGCACTAGTATCGGATATTCCCATGTCGGATAATCATATAAGAGTAGCGTAGGTATCCGTGATCTCATCGCAATGGGGTTCCTAATGTCCAGATACTTATTTCAAAATTATTTAATTCAGGGTGAGTGTGAGAGATAGTGTTGAACTGTAATGCCTTGGAAATAAATCTGGAACTGGCGAGCGCCTTAAGTATAGAGCAAAGTATATTTATCATCAAATGGACGTTTCCGGAAAGAAAATAACTTCGTTGCAGGTTGATTTTAGCCTGAAAGGTAATAACGTTCTTGCATTGCGAGTCATGGGCTCTGTTATTAGTATTCTTATTCTATTAAGCAGTAGGATAGGATCCTAATGCCAGATTTGAATCCTCGTGGAGTCCCAATCAGAAGAAATAATAAAAATTAGGTCGCTCACATGAAACAAGTAAAGTGTAAACCCAAAGTCGTGAGATTGCCAATAAGGTTTCCTGCCTTAAGTTTTTTTTTTAAGAATGATAACAGCATCGCTAGAAATAAGTCGCTAGTCAGGCCACGAGAATGCTGTGGGACCTACAGTTTAAAGGCAATTTTATTTACTCTCAGAGTTTTTGCCAGAAACCTGATCTGCTATATTCTTTTTTATATATCTATATCTGACCTGGGATTTGACTTCGGGCCTTACGTCTAATAAGCCAACACACTATCTACTAGACTACGGTGATTACAATTTTATTATCAGTCTTGTCAAAGCATAGAAAGAGAGAGAAACCCAAAGACGAGTATACTCGTCGTTGGCAATAGGAAGACAGAAGGACCCGATATCCTTTTTCGTATTTGCATACATTTTAGTAGAAAAGTAAATAATAAATCGCGCAGCTGGATAAAATTAAGAAAATGAAATAAAACGAGACACATTTCAAAAATTGGCAACACTTAGAAACTCACTATTGTGATAATTCAAAAGCCTGCATGTTATAATATATTTAAAGTAGGACGTATATACTCGTCTTGGCAGTGTGGACTACCAAGTCAAAGACGAGTATTCTCGTCCTTGGCAGCGAATGTGTTAAACTCCGAAAATCATATGGGATAGTATAGGTTACATTTAGACATGGTATTATCGAAAGAAGTCGCCGTGGTCTAGTGGGAAGTATGTTGGCTTATTAAACAAAAGGCCCGGGTTCGAATCCCAGGTCAGACATCAAAACGAAAAATATTTCTTCGGCGACTTCCTCTCAGCAGATTTCTGGCAATGACACTGAGAGTAACAATTGCCATAAAAAGCTTCTAAAAAATCTGTCGTTCGGAGTCGACTTTAAACTGTAGGACCCGCCACTCATGCATAAAAATTAACTCACACAAACATAAGTGGTGTGAGAAGCTAGGTGGTAATCTTGACTGAAGGGTTGTAATGGCCAATTAAGAATGAATGAATTATCGAAAGAGACCTTAAGAGGATGTAGCAAAATAAAAACCGCGACGATGACTATCTGATGTTGTTTTATAAGGCATTTACACTATTTTTAGTGTCTGACAGACAGAAGAAAGGGTCCTAAATGAATTTGCAATTGTTGGCGCACGTTATTGCTACTTTTTATCATATTTTCTCTATTTCATGAAGTGTTAAGAACGTGTCAGGAGCATATGACTGAATCGTAGGGTTCTTTTTATCATACTTTTAAGTCTTCCTGGACAATGTTGTGAGATTTTTTCAATAAATTTGGTAATTGGCCTGCTTTGAGCTTTAATTTTAATTGCTAACGTTGGTTACCAAAGATTTTTGATTATGTTGAGCCAGTTCTCTTCGTTTTCGGTTGGCTATGGTTTTGAAGCGCCAGTTTGCTTAACCTTTAGTTGGAAGTTGGTTACTTACTTACTTACTTACTTAATTGGCCATAACAACCCGATTAACGGATTTCGGCCTGCCGTAATACATCCTTCCAGGCGCCTCTGCTTCTTGCGCGCCTACGCCAGTTGGTCACACCAATCGATGACAGGGCTTCCTCGACTTGGTCCTTCCAACGGATACAAGGTCGTCCTCTTCGCCGACTTCCGCAGATCCCCGCATCAAATACCCGTTTCGCCGGAGCATCCTCCTCCATTCGAACGACATGGCCGAGCCAGCGCAGCCGCTGGATATTAATACGCTGCACAACATCTATGTCGTTGAGGAGCTCATACAGCTCACTGTTAGATCGGATGCGGAAATCATCGCCAACTCGCACAGGACCGAAGATCTTACGTAGGACTTTCCTCTCGAATACCCTCAAGGCTGCTGCATCAGTTCTTAATAGGGTCCATGCCTCTGCGCCATAAAGAAGCACGGGTAAGATGAGCGTCTTGTAGAGTATTAATTTTGTCGCACGAGAGAGGTCTCTGCTGCTCAATTGCCTATTGAGACCATAGTAGCACCTGTTGGCAAGAGTAATCCTGCGTTTGATCTCCAGACTGACATCATTTTTGGTGGTAACGGCGGAGCCAAGATAAATAAATTCCTTGACTGTATCAAAAGTATAGTTATCGGCCGTAATCTGAGAATCAATACGCCGCACGTCTCTACTTGTCGACAACATATACTTTGTTTTGCCCTCATTTACTGCCAGACCCATCTTCTTAGACTCCCGTTCAATAGCGCTAAAGGCAGCAGTAACATCTCGCTTGGTACGCCCTATGATGTCGATGTCGTCAGCGTACGCAAGCAATTGGACACTTTTTTGAAAGATAGTGCCATTGCGATGCACTCCTGCCTTTCGCAGAACACTCTCCATGACGAAGTTGAAGAGGTCGCATGATAAGGGGTCGCCTTGTCTGAAACCTCGCACGGTATCAAAAGGTTCGGAGAGGTCCATTCCTACCATGACGGAGCTGCAGGAATTGCTCAACGTCATTGTGCATAGCCTTATCAGCTTCGCAGGTATACCGAGCTCAGACATTGCGGCATAAACACGATCCCTTATGGGGCTATCGAAGGCTGCCTTATAGTCGACAAAAAGATGGTGTGTGTCGACTTGTTTTTCGTGGGCCTTTTCCAGGATTTGGCGCAGTGTGAAGATCTGGTCTATGGTGGATTTGCCAGGTCTGAAGCCGCACTGATAAGGTCCAATCAGTGTTTTGACGAGTGGCTTCAGTCGTTCACACAATACGCCTGTAAGAACCTTATATGCGATAGGGAGAAGGCTAATACCCCTGTAGTTGGCGCAGATTGTGGGGTCTCCCTTTTTCAGGACAGGACAGAGGACACTGAGGTTCCAATCGTTGGGCATACTTTCTTCTAGCCATATTTTGTAGATGAGCTGGTGCATGCGCCCTACCAACTCATTACATCCGGTCCTAAACAATTCAGCGGGGAGGCCATCAGGACCTGCCGCTTTATTGTTTTTAAGACGCGTAATCGCGACTTTGACCTCTTCATAGCTAGGCGGCGGAATCTCCACGCCGTCATCATTGATCGGGTTCGGAACATCATCTCTAGAGGCGGTATTGGTGTCGTCATCGCCTTGTAGCAGAGTAGAGAAGTGTTTCCTCCACAACCTCAGCACCCCCTGCGGATCTGTAACCAGGTTTCCGTTCTCGTCCTTGCAAGAAGACGCTCCGGGTCTATAACCCTCGGTTAGATGCTTAACCTTCTGATAAAATTTTCTAGCGTCATTCCTACGTCTATGCATCTCGACTTCCTCACGCTCACGCCTTTCCTGCTCCCTTTTCTTGCGTCTGAAAAGGCGTCTCTCTTCCCTTCTCTTCTCTCTGTAGTTCTCGACAATGGCTCGCGTAGCAGCAGACTGCAACGTCTTCTTGTATGCGGCGTTTTTCGCTGCAGCTGCCTCGCGACACTCCTCATCGTACCATTGATTTCGTTGGGGTGGGCGCTCGAAACCAAGGACTGTTTCCGCAGTAGTGCGCAAGGAGTGGGAGATGTTGGCCCACAGTCCTCCAATGTCGTTGAGATTAGGTGGGAATCGACGGAGCTTATCCGAGAGTTGAGCGGAGAACGCCTCAACTGTCCCTTGTGATCGCAGCTTCCTGACATCCAGCTTCCGCAGTGTACTAGAGCGCGCCATCCTCGAGGCGCTAATGCGCAATCGAAACTTGGCTGCGACAAGGTAGTGGTCCGAGTCAACGTTCGGACCTCTAAATGTGCGCACATCTAGTACACTGGATACATGCCTTCCTACATGGAAGTTGGTTACCCAAACTTTAATTTTGTTGCGCTTTTGAGAAAAAAAATTTCCAAAACCTAAAACGATTTCCTCTAGTGTAAACGCTTTTGTAACAGTTGCTCTAATTGAACAGTTAACGTAGATCAATTTTTATTTAGTATTTCTTGTTGTATGTATGTATGTCTGTTTGTAATTCCTCATACATCATCTAGTTGTGGTCACACATGTTCCATTATCCCCCCCAAGAGAATACAGAAGAAACAGAAACAGTTGCTGTGTTCTGGTTATTCTCGTTGCAGATTTTAGTGTGTGAACAAAAAGCGAAAGTTCACATGCAATTGGAAATGATTTAATGAATTGCGCTTTGCATGGGTGTGAATACGCGCTGTATCTGTGTGTACGTATGTGAGAGTGTGAATAATTGCAAACACAGATACGATACAACTATGCTCTATGAATAATCGTTGACTTTTTGAATGATTAATTTGAAAACATTTTTTTACTCTTTTTTTTCGTTTTCAATCGAAACTCTGTGTGTATCAATTGTAAGCGACTGAATGAGATAAAACTCGTAATTTTCATTCATAAAATATGCAATTAGAAGACAACCTTGAACCATTTTAATTGTACAAAAACAAGACATATTTTATAATTAAGATTTATTACAAGCGTTAAAACTTTTACTGGGATTTTAAAGTCAATCTAAATTCTTTCGAACAGGGGAAATGTGGTGTAATAAGAAAAATGTTTATCAGACTTGAAGTCATGTTCTGTTTTCAATTTTAGAAACAAAACTCATTTCTGTATTACATTCGATCATAATACAAATTATTTTGCTGAACAAAGTAAAAACGTTGACGTGCTTAGGCACGAGTTTATCTTATCTCTACAACCATTAGAAATCCTCCCTCAAAACATGGCTGCTAGAACTGCACTGAGGCTTAAGCTCTCAGCTATATTTTGGCCTTGTTCGGTAGGGCAAGGTTCAATCTAATAAAATAAAATTCTCGTGTCACGATGTTGGTGGTTAAACTCCTCCGAAATGGATCGAACGATTTTCCTGAAATTTTGTGTGCCTATCGGGTAGGCCTGAGAACATATCCATAAATTTTAAAGGGGGCGTGGCAAATCGTTAAAATTTAATTGTAGACGAATAAAATTTGGTGTGTAAGTTCATGGAGTCGATATCGACAATCCCACCAAAAATGCGCGTGACAACCTTCCGTCTTCAAGTGATGCCTATACTAAATCGATTTTCGCCATTCTTTTTATGTTCCAAAGCTTATCACGTCAAGATTGTTTAAAAAATTCGATACAGCAAAAAGTAGGCGTGGCAAACCTTTACAATTGAATATTTATGGACAAAGTGTAGACGAATTCAATTTGGTGGGTAAGTTCGTAGAGTCGATATCAATAAACTCACCAAAAATAGGCGTGGCAACCCTCCCCTTTTAAGAGATGCCTATAAGTCGGCCAATTTGATGGTTTATAACTACATATGTATGTAGTATGTACATATATAACATGTATGTCAGATAGTTTTTATTTTGGAGCAATTACAACAACTACAACTTCGTCAACGGTACCCATAATTCGGACCTCTTATTGTTATTCTTTGTATGCCTCACCTAAATAACGTACCGACTTCGATTCAATTTTGAACTAGATAGATTTACGTACCGGGTGGGACGAAGTTCGGTGGGTCAGCTGGTACTATATAAAGTTGATCACCCGGATCACGTAAGTTTTAGATGTGATTAATATGGTACCAAAGACTGATTTCGAATGAATATTCAAAACTTACGCTCCCACATGGTAAAAATATATAACTGAAGTTGTCATCGGTAATGGTGATATAACGATCTTTACCGAAGGCTCAGAAATTAAATGTGAAACTGGATCTAGGGTCTATTAGCTGGGTCCGATAAGCTGGCATTGGATGAGTCATACAGATTACATAACCCAGGATATCGTATTTTAGGCGGAACTTTTTGCTATTAAACAAGCTGTTCCATTGAAACCTGGAACGTAACTTCTTAGAACTTGATTGTATGTGTCGACAGTTAAGCAGCAATTAAATTTAAAAGCAATCATAGGTCAGTGGATATTATGACCATATAAATCGAATGCCTAACAAACCTCTCTAGGTAAATAGTACCAATAAACTCTGAGGATTTTATGCTTCGCAATATAAAATTCCTTTAAGAAGGGTAAAATCTTTTGTTACATAGTAGATGGGGCCGATATATAGCGGAACAGTAGTAGAGTGAAATACTCTGAGGCCATGGGAGAACTTGCAAACTGCGACCACAAACGAAAGTTTACGCCACTGTACTCAATTCAATTTGGCTACGAATTACAGACGAAGCATTTAGTTTCTATGCGGTTCACTAGAAATGGGATAGAAAATAGAAAAGTTTAATAAGCTAGGCGTTACAATATCCCAGGAACTCTTAGGCAGAACCGAACATTGTGAGGAGAGTAGTAGTAAATGAACAGGTTTGTGGCAATCTACACTTTTGTTGGATAATTACAATGAATCAGGCTATCAAAGAGAATAGCAAACGACATTTTACACTGAAGAGCGACTCTAAAGAGTGTTTTATAGTTTCTTCCTTGTCAGTTTAACTGACTTATCATCCAGTGATATCAATATGGACTTTGGCTGATTTCTAGTATACGATAGTCGTACTTTTAAGGGGCAGCCCTTGCGTTCCGAACACGGATTGCGCTTAAATGGCATTAAATGAGTAAATGTTATGCATTGAATGAGTAGGTATAATACATTGAATGAGTAAAGGTAATGCATTGAATGAATTGATGTAATACATTTAATGAGTAAAGGTAATGCCTTGAGTTAGTAGGTGTAATGCATTGAATGATTAGATGTAATGCATTAAATAAATAGAGTTAAATCCCACATACATTAACTTTCTGGCGAAATACCATATTTGGGTCATAATTAATTGGATTTTTATTGAAAAGAACCACATAAATTCAATTGATTAATTATAAATAGGCGGCGCCAGTTGGATGGATGGCTTTTTTTGAATAAGAAATCTTATGCCCAATTGTTTTAATACTTCCTGCTGTTACTTCCTACTTGAATTTCAATTTGACTGTCTGTCTGTCGTTCTGAGTATTAAAACTTGTAATGAAAAGTTTTGTTTCAAACTAATTTTTTTTTTTTTGTTTTTTGTAGATACAATCGATAACATATTTTATGTTTCAGTATTTATGTTTTCTTTCTCTTTTTTTTTTTGTGTTTTTTTGCAATATTTTTTTTTTTTTTTTTTTTTGGATAACATGATTTCATAAATCTTTTCGACAACAAACTGACAAATAACAATGAATTTGAATTGAATTTCCAAAATGAAATGCTCGTACATACTACACACACGTTAATTGTGAACCAAGGAACGGATTAAATAAGTCTTTGACTTTTGTTTTTGGGGGTTTTTTGTGTTTTTTTTTCTCTCTACGCTTTTGATCACTGTCAACATATCGAAGTGTGTAATATACGATACGCACCTTTACAAATCACACCATACAACAACAACAACAACAAAGGCAACCAAATATGGTCTTAGAGGCCCGGCCAATAAAAAATTTATAAAAATTTGTTTTTTTTTTTATTTAAACATGTTAAAAAGTTGTTGTAAAAGAATAATGGCGTCTAATAGTTGTCTGTCATAATATTTTTTCCTTGTATTTTTAAAACTTTTTCGAGTTACACAAAAAAAAACATTTTTTTCTTCTCTTTTTTTTTTGGATAAGACATCTGTGTATGAAGTGAGTGGTGAATATATGCCAAAAAAACCAAAAAAAAATCTTTTTTCGTTTCGTGTATTCATAAATTTTGTAGCATAAATTCCATTGAATTGAATTCAATTAAATTCCATTCAAACTGTTCTCATGTGCGTTAAAATGTCTCGCCAATGTTAAAACAAATGTTTGAAGTTGTTAAAGATTTTTTTTGTATGAAAAATGTTTGTTGTTGTTGTTGTTGCTATTGCTGTTGTTCTCAAGTTCTAATCACCAAGTTGCTGTTATTCAAACATTTTCAAACTTTGACAGTGCATTAGTCATGGACAATTGGTTTTGCGTTGACTTGAAAACAGTGTTTCAATCACACCGAGCTGTGTGTGTGGTGGTGTGATGTGGTGTGGAGTGGTGTGAGGTGGTGTGGAGTGGTGTGTTGCTGTTTAACCACATCAGCCAAACCGGAGCAATGTATCAACGATTGAATGTCAGCTACTTACGCACAATTAAAGTACACACACACACACATGCAAACACTCATGCATACCATACAATTCGTGGATATTCAAACTCATTCATATTGGCTTTAGTTATTAGAGATACGTGGATGAATTTCGAATGATCTTAAATACAGTTCATTAGATAATAATTATTTGAAGTTTGCAGTGATAGAATAATCTATCTAGGATCGCCTAATAATAAAGATAATAACACCAGTAAAGAAAATCATAGCTAGGCTGACAACACATTCGCTCTGCTACACACAATGTAACAATCAAAATACATTTAAACTTAGCAGAGTAACAAATGGCAACTCTGTCTTTCAAGAATTTGCTAATTTATAGCAATCGCCACATTAGTGTGCTTAATTTGGCTAATGAAATTGACACAAAGCACAGTAAATAATAAGAATATAAGAAAAGCATTTCATACAAATTCAGTTTCCCTTAATGACATGAAATCGAATAAAAAAGGCAAGAATGTGGAAAAATTTATTAGGATACAGCTGTTATAACAGACTGACGTTAAGCCAACAGACATAAAACCTGTAAAAAAAATTTATAATTTTTTTCCATAGATTGAAGGTTTTGTCATGCGTTTAGGATACTAAAAGCCATGGGGAATCAGATACAATCAATCTTGAGTAGCATTAGATACTGAAATCTGTGATGAAATAAGCTCACATTAAGCCGTATGAAAGGCATCTATCTCGAAGTCTATGTGGTAAATTCAGAGGAGAGGGTAAAAATCCTGTTAACTTACAACACAAAATCTTCGGGTACAGATTGATTACACAGCCCTGCATGGGTTTTGCAAATAAGATGGCATTTAAAAATTTCAAAATGGCGGATCCAATATGGTAGTCGAGGTTTATAAAAATTAATCGGTTGCTATACGACCGCCATATTGGATCCGCGACAGCGAGCCCACCCTACGCCCTAAAGCGTTACAGCTAAAGGCCTTCTGCTTAGTAGTTTGACGTATCATCCAAGCATTGTTTATTATCATGTACCACAGAGAAATTTATTAGCCACTCTACCTAGACACCTCTATAGAGGGCTAGCAAACTGTCCCCCCCTCCGTTTTACACGAAAAGAAAACGATAGGCTTGACTGAATAGATCAAATCTAAGGAATATGACGGCTGATCCATAATTTTGTATTGTTGGTGGCAAAAAAAAAATAAAAATAATAAATTTTAAGGATCAGGTTATTGTTATGAGACAAGATTCAGATAAATTTGGTACGAATTTGACATCAATTGCCCGCTAATGGCGCTAGTCGCTGCATATAATATTCATTGTCCTTAAAAGCCAAGCTACATAATCCATGATACAGAAATTTTGATAGAAGGTTTTCAAACAAGGGTAGGATCATAACGAATAAGAAGTTAAGAAGACTTGCAGTAAGGACAGCTAGGGCAGCATCATAACCAATAAGAAGTTAAGAGGACATGCTGTAAAGATAGTCAAAACGTGATCTTAAACTACGACGCAGCATTTGAGCTTAAACACCACAGACTTTACTTTGCATATGTGAATGAAAGTATTCCAAGGATTTTATTTCGATTTTAAACCATAGAGACCTTGCCTTAAAACTCATACTTAAGACGTTCAACTTTATAATCAGTTGCCATTTTAAATTCACCCTCGTTATAATCATATTTTATTCGTATGCTTTATTGTACGCACTTCAGGTGGTAAAACTTGAATAGCAAAAAAAAAAACAAATTTTCTTATCGCTTTTGGCTATTCATAGAAACTCAATAGGCCTCTTTTGAAAAAAACAAAAAAAATATTTTTTTTAAGAAGTATTTTATCAAATTAAGCGACAATTGTTTATTGGGCTTTCGTGGCTTTTGTGTTAATGATAATGATTATTGTAGTTGTAGTTGTTATTGTCAAAATGTTCATTGTTCGTTAAACAATTTTAATTAATTGTTATTGTTGTGTCAGCGCATTAAATTGTTGGAAATACAAAAAAAAAAACCAAAAAAAAACCGAAAAAAATTAACAAAAATTAAGACAACGTTTGTATGACATGAAATTCCAAAGAGGCTTAAAGGGTAGCAACAAATTTTTAATTTCATTTTTTTTTTATGATAAAAAATATTAAAAAAAAAGGAACAAAAAAAAATATAATTTATGTAGGCTTTTGGCTTTTTCAAGTTTCTATTTTGGCAAAACGCTTTTGGTAAACGCTTAATAGTGTAATAAATTTAACATTTTGATGGGCAGCAAACAACAGGCAGCAGCAGCAGCCAGCAACTAAAGAGAAACCGTTTATCTCTGTTATTTCATCGGGAACTAGTTTCTTAAGTTCGCAACATTTTACTGATAAGAGTTTATAACTTCATTAATATTTTCAGTGGTTGAGGAAGTTTCTTAAGAGGAAATATTTCAATGTCATTGGAATGACTTGAATTTGTGATGCCCTTACTATCAGTGGCATAATATTTCACTCAGCACAACGATTGAAATAATGAAATTTGTAGCCGTCAGGTTCCACACTTGTTTGCAGAAATATGATTCTTTGCTTTCTTTATCAGTATTTCAAAGAAAAAATATATAGCGCTCACCAACTTTTTCGTCTTCCTTGATTTTGATGGAACTTGGTTAGTAGAGGGTATGCGTTCACCTGTGACATTACAACGGGCCGCTGTGCGTGCTCAAGTGATCTTTATGATATCAGAGCTACCACTCCGACTTAATGTAACCTAAAGAAAATTGTTGTAGTCTGGTGAGTAGGGTCTGGGTTTACTGGAAAAGTTCAGAGTTCAAACCGCATCAAAAAAAAAAAGGAAGGAATCCGATAGAACGCAGATATCTTGCTGATGCTCAATTCCAATTGCCTGAATTAACAGAGCAATGACTGCTACTGCGCCTTACTTTCCTCAGCTTATAATTGCCCACTTAAACTAGCAGGAAATTCACAGAAGTATACCATAAGCGCTGTAGCCTGGTAGGTACTAGAGATCAGCAATAGGTATTCAAAACCATGAGTAGATTCGAGTCATACTTATAATTTCAGATACTTATACGCAATCATACTTATTTTAATATCACACTCACACTACTCATACTCAAAGTTTGAAATACTCATCATAATCATACATAACAATACGCATGATGTTGTTGATTTCGACTCTCCACGACTCGGCATATACCCGAATCACAAAATAACTATGATTCGCGTACGAACCACACAATACTCAGTAGAAGGTTGTGTATTTGCTCGCTTGCTGCCTTTGTCTTTTTTATTTTTCTGTTTTTTAAATGCAACAACAACTAAGGCTGTAAATTTTGATAAATGATTCGAATCACTCGAATCATTTATTAGTATTTTGCTAAATTTGTGAATCTAAATGAAACTATGTATGAATTAAACATATTTCGAGTGTTATGGGTTTGATGTCAACGTTGTACTCATACTCATTGCAAACTGTACTTATAAATCAATGTTGTAGCGAGTACGTAGTTGAATTTCAATACTGTTGACTTACTCATACTCAAAATTGCATGAGTACTTATGAGTACCGAAAAAACTATTCATTGCTGATCTCTGGTAGTGTGTACTGAACGAAACGACGTACATATTTTTTTAGCGACTGATTTGACAGCAGTCTTTGGGAGCTGATCGCAAAACATAACATTTTAAAAGGCTAGCGCCATAATACATCACACAGAAATTTCGATGTCACGCTTCAATACAAGATGATGATCATAACCAATAACTATCCTAGAAGACTCTTTATAGTACTGCAATAAAAGTTACATGCCGCATAGATTCATTATAATACGCTTTTACGATTGAGTACACTTGATGACATCTGTCTGCTTTCGTGCAGATGCAATCACAATTGGGCCTCAGAATAAACATCCCGACCATCAGTATCTTAAGATTACTGTGGCGAACATACGGCGAATCCCACTTGAATAACAGCAAACTGAAGACGTTCTCATGTTCTGCTATGCGAGCATCATAATTATGAAACTTGGGACTGAAGAGAGGCTAGAAGAGCTTACAAAGGATTAGATAAATTAGGTCATATTAACGAATACTAAGTGCAGTAAACGTGTTATATCAGTTGCCAAGTCTAATAAGTAATGTGCTGGCATATTAAACACGAATTCATTGCATCAACCCCGGCTCATAGATGTGGCACAAAACAAAAACTCAGCAGTGTCATGTCAAAACCTCTGTAAGGAAATAAAATTGCCATGAGAAGCTTCTCAAATATTAGTCGTTCCGAGTTGACTTGCAGTGGCCGTGGTCTAGTAGGTAATGTGTTGGCTTCGTATCCCATGTTAGGCAACGAAACGAAATATAAAAAAATAATTCTTTGGCGACTTCCTCTTAGCAGATTTCTGGCAAAAAAAAAACCTCAGGGAGTAAATGAAATTGCGATGAAAAGTTTCCCAAAAATTTGTTGTTCGAAGTCGACATTAAACTGTAGGTCCCGCCACTTATGCATATAAATTAACGCACACAACATGAGTGGTATGAGAAGCTAGGACGTAATCCTGTCTGAAGGGTTGTAATGGCCAATTATATATGTATGTAGTCGACTTTAAATTGTAAGTCGTTCCACTCATGGATTAAAATTAACACACATTACATGGGAAAGTATGTTCTCGTTCTGACTAAAGGATTGTAATGGCCAATTAAGTGAGTAAATGCTACATCAGTTGCACTGATCTGCATCTGCAAATCATGAATTTCAAATCAATCGGGCATCAATGTCACACAATTATTCACGGCTAGTAAAGAAAACTTAGAAAAAACGATCAGGCGGGCTTATTATCAACATAGGATGGGTTTAGTCATGTTGGCAGGTAATTTGCCGTCCACAGTCTAGTTTATTTAGTGGCCCAAATGATCCTGTATATGGTTCCGTTAGCGGTGAGTTTAAACCACCCCTAGCTACGGATGAAATCAGCAAGTTCCCTTAGTGGCACGTTCGCTAACATGTCCATGTCCCGAAACGTTGTGCTACCCAAAAACCGATGAAGTACAGGCATATGCATAAAAGGTGTCGTACCGGTTCCATTTATCTACGTAATCAAGTGTGGAAATCGTACTCAAGTATACTCAACATTTTTTTTTTCTGCACAAACACCGTATAAATCAAACTTTTATGGGCTTAGAGCAAAATCTTCTAAAGTGCAAAGTCAAAAAATGAAAATAGCGAGGCTTTAGGCATGCCCAGTTAGAACGTCTTAGAACTGCAATAGACTGTAATGCCTACAACCAAACGGAATCATACTTGGCATCAGCAACTAAATATGAAAGCGATACCAGCATTGAGAAGGAAAGGTCTGTCCTAAAAGATTAAAAAATATTCAAAATTTATGTGGAATTTTAATTAAAATGCCTATTGATATTGGCCAAATAATAAAATTTTAATTTACGGCTATAAGGCGAGTGGCATGCAACAAAAATATATTTTTTTTTTTTGCATTTAAATTTTCCTGCCTATTTTTATTACAGAAAGAAACATCAATTTAGTCTTAATGTTTATCACCCGTTGATTTCTTAATCTTCCAATTTCGATTTCAGTATGAAATTCCTTTTGTGAATTCCCAGTAAAAACAGTGTCAAATTAATAACCATAAAAATATGGAATCTTAAGGCCAGAATGGAATGGCAAGGAAACAGAACAGAACCAGAACCAGAATAAGAACAAGAATAAGAATCTAAAACAGTTAAAACTGTTTTCCAACTACAAACATTAATTCTTTCTTGTTGTTGTTGTTGGTTTTTATTTATTTAATCAAGAATTTCTTATGAAAATCCCTTCTACTGATGCCCTAATGAAACTGGCTGAAGCAGT
This sequence comes from Sarcophaga peregrina, assembly GCA_014635995.1. Classification (NCBI taxonomy): domain Eukaryota; kingdom Metazoa; phylum Arthropoda; class Insecta; order Diptera; family Sarcophagidae; genus Sarcophaga; species Sarcophaga peregrina. Next base: position 51,319,293 of record CM025790.1, on the reverse strand, counting down.
GATTTGGTCAAAGCAAAAAAAAAAGACCAGAAAAAAGTGCCGCCACTTAAAAAATTTATTTACTTTACGAGTGTGAATTTTATGCTTGTGGCGGCGCGTTCATTTAGTTGTCAGTGTGTGCGTGTATATGATTTCGTTTTAAGGAGATGTCATCCTGGACATAAACATACACAGACACACACACACAAATAAAAGGTTCTTAATAAACCCAACTACGAGATAATATCTTACGATTATACAATTCCATATAGTATGAGTGTATGTGTGTGTGAGTGCGTGTGTTATACGGTCTGGAATGGCAAAAACTATTGGCAACAATCGCTGGACACAGAGTGAACCCATTACAAAATAATAAAAGAAAAGAAAAAAGCCTCCAGAAAGCCATGAAAAAGCAAGGAGATACGTGTGTATGTGCTTTACATTAAAGAAAGTCGGCAAAAAAGTAAAAAGAGAGAGAGAAAGAGACAATGAGAGTGAGAGAGAAAGAAGAAAAAAAGAGATATTGTTGGAGAATGAATAAAGAACGACTACAACATAATTGAAGTTAACTAAGCGAAACTGAAATAAAATTACCAACATTAAGTTTTAAGTCGCCATGGGAGCCGTTGGCCAAACTCACTTATTCACTCGCTCACTCACTCACTCATTCAATGGTCTTGTTAGCTCAGGAAATGCTTCACTTGACTGGCAATATAATAATGGGACCAACAACTTAATTTAAAAGTAATTAAAACCAGAGATCATCAAAGAATTGTTTTTTTGTTACTCATAAGTACTTATGAAATTTTGAGTATGAGTAACTTAACAGTACTGATTCATTCGTACTCCCTACAAAATTGATTTATAACTACAGGTTGCAATGAATATGAGTACAATGTTGAGACATCAAACTCATAACGTTCAAAATATGTTTGATTCATACACCTTAGAAAAATACTTATAAATTATTCAAGTGATTCGAATCATTCAAATTTATATGCAAGAAAGGAGAGACAAAGACAAAAAGCAAAGCAATCGCACAACCTTCTTGTGAGTATTGTGGTGTTCGTACGCGAATCATACTTATTTTGTGCTTCGTGTATATGTCGAGTCATGGAGAGACGAAATCAGCAACATCATGCGTATTGTTAAGTATGAATTAGATGAGTATTTCAAACATAGGATATGAGTAGTGTGAGTCTAATATTAAAATAAGTATGAATGCGTATAAGTATCAGAAATTATAAGTACGACTGGAATCTACTTATCGTTTTGAATACTTATTGCTGATTTCCAATTAAAACCAATGAAAAGTGAAGTCGTCGTAGTATATAGTCGGTCGTTTTTTCGCTACTCATAAGTAGTCATGCAATTTTGAGTACGAGTGACTCAGCCTTCTTCAAATTTAACTACTCTGATTCATTCGTACTCGCAACAAAATTGTTTTATAAGTACCGGTTACAATGAGTATGAGTACAACGTTGACATCAAACTCATAATATTCCAAATATATTTTATTCATACGCCTGCTCACTCAGATTCTTAAATTTAGAAAAATACTTATAATCCTCATAAATGAATCGAGTGATTTGAAGCAAAGTATACACCTAAGCTTCCTGTGAGTATTGTAGTGTTCGTAAGCCAATCGTACTTATTTTGTGCTTCGTGTAAATGTCGACTAAAAGCGAGTCAAAATCAACAACATTATGTGTATTGTTAAGTAAGAGTACGATGAGTATTTCAATCATTGAATATGAGTAGTGTGAGTATGATAATAAAATAAAAAAGAATGCGGAAATTTAGCAGAAATTATAAGTTTGACTCGAATCTACTTATCGTTTTGAATATTCGCTGCTGATCTCTGGTCGGTAGTGTGTTGGCTTATTAGACGTAAGGTCCGAGTTCAAGCCCCAGGTTAGATATCAAAACGAAATTTCCGAAATATTTGTTCAGTGACTTCCTCTTAGCAGATTTCTGGCAAAAACTCTGAGAGTAAATAAAATTGCCATGAAAAGCAAATATCTGTCTGTGTGGGTCTCGCCATTCATGTGTACTAAATTAGCGCACACAATACAAGTGGTGCTAGAAGCTAGATTGTAATTCTAAGTGAAGGCTTGTAATGACCAATTATGTACAATCGGTCTGTATGTACAATCACTGAAAAAAGCCTGACTCACAAATAAACAACGCAACTGCAAAAATCTTGGTTAAAAATGTAGGAAACGAAAGGCCATGAATCACTGTCTATTTATGACAAGCAACGGATGATGTAAAAGACATTTACCACCCCTCCTTCCTCCTCAGATCCACTGCCATTGAGAAGTTATGCGAATACAGAATCTATCGATATCCAATATTTATTCCTATGCGTCCGAATCCTGTGGAAATTATGGAAAGGAACGTCATTAGGATCAACGCAAGATCACTTTTTTTGCCTAAATCAGGCAATCGCCGGGGTCGCCGTGGTCTAGTAGGTAGTGTGCTGGCTTATTAGACGTAAAAGCCAGGGTTCGAGTCCCAGGCCAGACATCAAAAATAAAAAATACAAAAAGTATTTTTTCGGCGATTTCTTCTCTTTCTCTTCTTGTTTCTCAAAAATCTGTCGTTCGGAGTCGACTTTAAACTGTAGGTCCCGCCACTTCTGTATAAAATTAACACACACAACATAAGTGCTTGTGAGAAACTGCGGGCTTCTTTGGGACGTTTGCTGTAGACTGTCTAATGGTGAAGGTATAGCACTGACCATTTTACAGTCACCAGCAGCAACTCGTTTCCTTACCGTTCGCATCTTCCCTCTTTCTACCTTTCCTAAACCTGCACAATGCACTGCATGAGTAGGGGTCATCCCCTGATTGCTGGTTTAATCAAAAAAAAAATCGAGAGATAAGGGGCTTGATTCCCGATAATCACATATTTTTACGTGGTACTTGAGCTTTTCGTGGAGCACATCCAGTGAACCGAACAATCCATTATAGGGAGAATTCATTTTTTGCCCGCACTGCTCGCTTGTGGAATGATCGTCCTGCGAAGGTTTTTCCCGTCAATTACGATATTGGTGAGTTTAAATCGAATGTCCATAAACACTACTTCCTCTTTCCACCTTCCTATAACCTATTTTCCTAAACCTGCACAATGCACTGCATGAGTAGGGGCCATCCCCACTTAGATAACAAAAAAAACTGAACATGTTCCCAAGTTTTGCTATGCGGGCATAATAATTATGAAACTTGCGGAAAAGAGAGACTCGGCTAGAGGTTATAAAGGATTATGAGCTTATTAGTAGCCTGCTTCGTAACTTCAAGATTGAAATTTTTTCTTATCAAATTTCTTAGTTGGTTTCATTCCTTTTCTGATAGCATTTCTTAATTCCTAAGATGTTGTGAGGAGCATATTTTTTCCTTTTTATTTATAATTTTTCTTCTTTTTCTGCCCTTAATTCTTCTTTATATTGTGGCCTTTGGTTTGTTTTATTGTGATTTGAAATATTGTTGGGTAATATGAGTCCATGATTCTAGTTAAACTCGAAAACTTGTTTCTTTAAAGCAGTCTTCTAAAGAGTTTCACTTCGTTTCGTTTCTCTTTTTTTTGTTTTTTTGTCGCTCTTCGTTGTCATTTGTATTTTTTTGGTGCCCTTCACAGAGTTGTCGTTCTCTGTCCTTTTTATTTTTTTAAATTTATTTCTTTTCTTTAATCTTTTTTCCTCAATTTTTTTCTCGATTTTTTTTGTAAGTTTTTGATAAAGATTTTGGCGTATTTCGCACATAATTCTTGTCGTATGCGCCACACGGTTTTTAAGAAGAAACTTTTTTGATCTCAATTTTGTTGCCTTGTTTTTTGCTGTTGAATACTGTTGTAGTTGTTGTAGTTGTTGTTGCTTTAAGTGTGTTGTCCTTTTTTGCTTTTTTTTTTTTGATGTTCCTTTGCTGTTGAACTTTATTTTGTTGAGCTTAAAACTCATTAGGCGCTATGCTTAAAAGTTGATCACATCAGTTCAGTTTAAGCAGGTCACAAGAGTTTCGTAAGCAATTTTATTTTAGCATCTTTACGCTGTCGTCGTAATAATAAATGCCACCGTAAACATAATTTAGACTAATTTAAGATGGTAATAAACAGAGTTACCCTTTCAGTCAAAGGCAGATCCACTGACCCAACTTTTTATAATCAAGATATCCTAGATCTTTCTTCTAAGCTCTAAAAATAATGACACTCGGTAAGCTACAGGTCGACTTAATGACATAAGTTGTTCGGCATTATATTCCTAACAAAATAACTCATTACAGTTTCATTGCAGGTATTTATATGGTAAGAGATGGCAACCCTATTATTCTAGAACTATCTTAAATACTCTGCTATGCTCTCCAGGCAATGTCTCCTAAAATATTTCGTTTTATTAAAGATTCTATAAATCTTTTAGGCATGTGTTATAGAGTTAATCGGGTTTTAATAAAAATTAGCGCGATGTTGTGGTTAAAGCACTTGAATACAAATACAAGTATGAGTCTTAAACACAATTGAAGACAAAAAATTTTCCACCCTAGCTACAGTCTACAGTCAGTCTATAGACAATCCATGCAGAACCCTTTTATCCCTGACTTCATAGAGAAAATATTAAAGTATAGTCAGGCAGCGTCCCTTCTTGGTAAGCTACAGGTCGACTCAATGACAGAAATTTATTGGCATTATATTCCTAACTATATCTTAACTTCATCATCACTGCAGGTGTTTATACAGCAGCAGATGGCAACCCTATTATTCTAGAAATTTCTACTTTAGACCGATCATTTGTTCAGTTGGGGAAAACTTGGTTAACACAACTGAAACAATGGTAAGAAAAGAAAACCAAAGTCAAAATCAAATAAAAAGACGAAAATGTAATAAACAGGCATATGAATTAAAGAAATTAAAGGAAGTTGCAGTAGTCACTAGACTACTAGTACTACTAAGATAGAGTGCTAGCTTATGAGACTTATAGCCCGGGTTCGTATCCCAGGTCAGGCATCAAAACGAAATATGAAAGAAAAATATTTCATTAGCGATTTCCTTCCTCAGCTGTTCAGATTTCTGGACTCTGAGAGTAAATAAATTTGCCATGAAAAGATTCTCAAAAATTTATCGTTTGAGGGGGTCTTTACACTGTAGGTCCCGCCACTCATGCATAAAATTCACATACGCTGTATGGATCGTAGACGGCGTAGTCTAGTAGATAATGTGTTGGCTTATTAGACGTAAAGCCTGGGTTTGGATCCTAGGTCAGGCATCAAAACGAAATATAAAAGAAAAATATTTCTTCGGCGATTTCCTCTCAGCCATGAAAAAGTTTCTCAAAAATCTGTCGTTCGGAGTCGATTTTAAATTGTAGGTCCCGCCACTATTGTATAAAATTAATCCACACAACATAAGTGGTGTGAGAAGCTAGGCCGTAATCCTAACTGAAGGGTTGTGAAGGCTAATTACGTATATTTTTATTATAACAAATATGGAAATACGAAAAAATGCTGGAACCGTTAATTTTGATATCATTTGATCCAGTTTACTTTGAGGAAGTGTGTTTTACCCAGGCGTTTAAGCAAGAAAGGAGTGGAGACAAAAACGAGTCTATTGGAAATCAAATGCTCACATAAATAGTCCACATACGAAGAAAATTAATAAAGCTTACAGCTAAGTACTGATAGATCGGTCTAGTACAATGTCATGACTGCTTTAAAATCAATCTTTAAGGCCGTGTGAAAGTGATAAATGCCAAATGAGAGATTTCAGTAAAACGCAACAAAATCCATACAGAAAGACACCTAATCCAGCCCAGTCGGAGAAAGTGATATTAAAAATGAACACCGTAAGAATGCTTAGCCATCCCGGTCAATACAATAATCCAATACATTATTACTGAGGGTAGAAGTCACCGCGGTCTAGTAGGTAGTGTGATGGCTTATTAGACGAAAGATCCGAGTTCGAATCCCAGGCGAGACATCAAAACTAGAATATGAATATATTTCTTCGGCGACTTCCTCTCAGCAGATTTCTGGCAAAAACTCAGAGAATTAATGAAAAATTGCCATGAAAAGCTTCTCATGTATAAAATTAACGCACACAACATGAGTGATGTGAGAACCTAGGACGTTGTACAATGGGTCAATTCGATCTCCGGGTAATGTAATTCTCATAGTTGATAAGTACATGTCCTCTAACCTAATCTAATCTATTACTGAAGGTGGTAATTGGGCGACAACACACGAACTCCATAATTCTTAATCAAGGATCTATTAGACGCTAAGTTGAAAGAACTGCTACAAAGCAAAGAGACAATGCTCTATGATTCTTAAAGGTACGAAAAAGAATATCCGATAGCTCTGTGGAATTTTTTATTTAACGTTTAATTAGAAAGCTTGTTCAAATTCCTGTTTCAAATTCTTTTGAAAAAATACAGACCACTCGACTCTATTTTTCTGGTGTACTTTCAAGTTATACAAGCAATGGGGCTAAAAACAACAAATTCTTGCATTATGGTGTACGGTATGTAGGGTGGTATCATGCATAGCTGAGAGTCAAGTCGTAACTTGTTTTTTGAAATTTTTCTACAGAAACAGCATAAACAGCAACATTGAAACCGTGAGGACTATGAGGACAAGACAATGAACCCCTTACAATTTCCTAGCATTTGATAATCCTTTAATAAGAAATGTTACTGTTTAGTACTGCCAGTTGTTGTTGTTGCTTTTACTTTATAGGGCTGTGTGGAATGCATTTTTTTTTTTTTTGGAATTTCGTAGAAATTTTTTTTATTTTTTATTTCAAAAAATGTTTTTCTCGCTCTCTCTCTTTTTTGACCGGAATTGCGCCAGAAATATTTGTTATCCTGATTATTTTAAGACGTTTAAGTAGGGTAATGCCATTTCTTAGGGTTTTCTTTACATTTTAAGTCTTTTTCTTTTACTTCTCTGTTTTTGTTTTTGTTTTTTTTTCGTCATTGGCTCGTTAATTCGAAGTAACAGTACAGTCGTCTGAAGCTATACAGTTTGAATGAAATGAAAACGATTTTTTAAAAGGCGATGCAATCACAATAAATTTATTGACTCTGGCTAATTATGGGGTTTTAATAGACTCTGGCGGTTAAACATTTTGCCAGTTAATTTACAAGTAATTCTGGAAAAAAGTTTGTGGAAAGGAAATAATTCGTAATTGATTTGAACTCGTAAAAATAATTCCAACTACAGTAGGACCCCGCTTAACTCAGGGGTTACATTCCAATAAGTTCCAACGTAGGTGCATGGCCATATCATTTGCACACATATACAACAAGCATCAATACAGTGTGCGATTTAGGGGAATCCCAATACTACCGCGTAATACTGAAACAGCCTTAACGAGACAGCTTTAAGCGGGGTCTGACTGTGTTCATTCAAATCGTTATAATCGATCAAAGTATTGGCCAAATTATAAGAAATTTTTAAGAGACTGATTTAGTGCATTATCTCAGTGTACGCACTCACGGTGTTCTCAGCAATTGGGTCTATCTGACGCTACATTGTGTTCGAATGCAACAATTGTAGCCAATTGACAATTTATAATGCTGGATATATGTTAACTGAGGGCAACCCCTGCAGTAGACACTCTTTCTATAGAAGTCAGGCAATGGTAGTGAACTCTATGGATGGCTGCTAAGGTTTTTATTATTAAAGCTAGACATTTTATATCGTCTGAAGAAGATTTTTTAATGTTATCGGCAAATAAAATTACGTCCTCCTTTGGGTTTAGAAAAATCTAGAAGAGATTGCGCAAAGCGAGTGCTTGTGAATACAGTGACAGTTTGATACGCCTTTTGATTTTGAGAACTGATGAAATTTCACGTTTGAATAGTGTCTGCTGATGTATGCAATCGTGTTATCTGAGACCGTTAAACTACGTCGAAGACAACGTTTAGGCACATACTTCCATTTGACAAAAAAAACAAGTTATTGCCAATACAGTAATACCCCGCTAAAAGTTGCTCCGCTTAACGCTGTTTCAGTATTACGCGGTAGCATTGTGATTTCCCTAAATCGCACACTGTATTTTATATGTGGGCAAATGAAACGGCCATGCACCATCCAAAAGCGGTGCACTATATAGCCACTGAATCTTTTTCAACGCTCTTTTGTTAGACTGTCCATGATAAAGATTCCAACTGTATTTTCCACAGTCGCAATGTATTTACATTCGTACGTGTTAAGTTGCCGCGTTTGACGCTGTTTCGTTTAGCGCTGCATCTTATTGGAACGATCCCCCTCGTGTTAAGCGGGGTCTTACTGTATATCGCTCTAAACGTGCTTAAAAAAGATCAACTACTGCAATTAATCTAAAGACGGTCATTTAAGTGGCAAACAATTGATCCAAATCGATTCATTAACAAATCAAGGTTTCATTGTCAAATCATAGCTTTATGTGTTTTGTTTCTTGCTTATAAAGGATCGGCCAAATAACTTTTTTTTTTTGAAAATGCTTTAAAAAAAAACTACTAAATATTTTCTCAAATTTTCTCCAATTTTTAAGCACATCGATTGTGTGCATAGGGCCACGTTGAATGAATTTTTGTTCACAAAAATTAAAGGAACAGATATCGGCAACATTGGGTTTCAACAGAACGTACCACACAGCCGAAGCTACACACGAAGTTTTGTGAGCTGTTTTTGAAGATCGCATTATCAGCCGCAGAGCTAATGTCGTTTGACCACCTTGGAGCTGCGATTTGACGCCGTTGGACTATTATTTGTAGGGGTGCTGTCAAAGATAAATGTTACGCCGACAAACCAGAGACAATTGACGCTTTAAACGACAATATTTGTGAAGCCATTGGTGAAATATAGCTGCACACAATCGATAGTGTGCTTAAAAATTGTACCGATCGTGTAGGCTACTGCATGGCCAGCCTGAAGGCAGCCATTTGAATTGAAATTATTTTCCATTATTAGCCGGGAGGATTGTACTTTCCAATAAAAAAAGAAGTTTAAGAAAACATTGAGTAGTTTTCTTTAAAGCATTTTCAAAAGAAAAAAAAGTTATTTGTCGCACCCTTTACTTTAAGAACTAAAAATGGATAACTAGCCCACATTGGGCCGGATTGGATTCTGCAGAAACATGGAGAATTCTGCTCTTCCTATTTTCAATCTCTTCAGGTTTATTTTCATAGAACAAACATTTTATATTGCATAAGTTACGGAAGATCAAATCACCTGATTTTGCTGAGACTTAATCAGGAACTAGAACCGAGCACTAGACGTAAGTTTTTTTTTTTTTACTTCCTAGTCTTTATACATAAAAATTAATTTTCCTACAAATATTTGAGTGAACATTAGTACGCGTATTATGCTTGAGAAGCATATCAAACAAGATTAGATTGGCATTTTGCTTCAGTTTCTGAGATTAAGCCCTTAACCTTGTCTACGCAATTCGGTTAATCAGTATGAAATTAACACTTTATCAGCATGAAAGTTTAGTGAACTTAATAATCTTTGAGCAGAAACGAGTTTTTTTTTTGTTTCAATGTTTGATTATGTTTTGACAAACATTTTATAATGGCCGTTTCATGGTATTTGTTATCTGGTTTTTGGGTTGAGTGGTGTTTGATTTTCGAAATTGAGCGTGTGACATTAATTAAATTCACTTTTAATATTTAAAATTTTAAATTTAAAATTAAATGAAATGAAATAATCAAACCATGTCAGATTATTTGAATTCCTTACAATTAATGAAAATTCCAAGCTGACCTTAATTTGTTGCCCTACAATACTTAGGTTCCCACCATGAAATTTATCAGAGGAGAGGAGCCCTTTATTTATACGCAATTTTTTTGCGTAGGTTTTCAGTTTTTTTATTGGCTTTAAATTCTTTTTTTCTTAGTTTTTTGATTATTTTACTTAAGATTTATTTTCTTGGATTGCTTTTTCCCATCGCAAACGATATTTAAATCACCGCTTTAACGAAGCACAAGTCATTAATCAAATTTTATTACCATGATTACTAACTAAACATTCACTACTCGTTTTACAGACTTGGTACGACGACATGTGGTAAAAATATGGTGCTTTTGCGAAAAAGGCCACTACCGACACAATAAAATTGCATTCAAACAGATAAAGTACGAAACAAATTGAAAATGGAATTGGAAATTCTAAACAGGTATGCTGGTGAACTCTTGCTGCTGTATTGGCATCTATATTCCATGCCACTTTGTTTTCTATAGGTCAATAGAGTCGTGGGTTTTCATAGGACTGAAATAGGCTAAACAGGTAATGGAAAGAATCGTGGTCAGGATTGAGTTTTAGTGGTCGCATAGACTCTTTGAAGTCGCCGTGGTCTAGTGGGTAGTGTTGTGGCTTATTAGACGAAAGGCCCGGGTTTGTATCCCAGGTCAGACATCAAAACGAAAAAATATTTCTTCGGCGACTTCCTCTCAGCAGATTTCTGGCAAAGATTCTGAGACTAAAAATTGCCATGAAAAGTTTCTCAAAAATCTGTCGTTCGGAGTCGACTTTAAACTGTAGGTCCCGCCACTCATGTATAAAATTAACGCACACAACATAAGTGGTGTGAGAAGCTAGGTCGCAATCCTGACTGAAGGGTTGTAATGGCCAATTATGTATGTATGGACTCTCTGGCTTAATACATAACACCCGCCACGAAAAGGCGAGCGAACTGGCACGGTAGGATTCGGGGATATCTGAGAAGGAGACAGTTAAGGCGTGGTTAAGATCTAGCGTCAGCAATCGCATGGACTCTCTGACTTTAAACGTATAAATCAGGGAACTACTTTAGTTCGACAAACGGTTCGTATTTTAACAAAACACTGCACTATTGGCAGTTTCGCTGCCCCATCAGGATAACTACGAAAGCTGCCATGATGTGAAGGAAACAGAATCGGTACAACATCTTTTATGAAAGTCCTCTGTATTTCAGAACAAACGTCAATGGATTTTGCGTGACACAACATTTAAAGAAATGGGCATGATGGCGAACGTTCAGTTTCATCCGCAGTGTTACGCCCAACACTAATGGATCATGACAGAGGGGACTTGCCTTATACTATGTTCAACGTATGCACCTTTATTGCGTAAATCGCAATAATCTCAATATTTCATATAAAATCTCAATTAAATATTGCTCAAATAAATTCTAATTGTTGTAATATTGAGTAAAACTTAAAATACAGCTCTGTCATACTACGACTAACAAATAAAACAAAACAAAAAACAATGCAGTTGAAACCACCAGCTAGTGTGTTTACAAGCTGTCAAATGAATATTGAGTAAGCTCAATATTGCCTATATATATTATATTGTTCTCAATTAACCGAATATTGACACAATTAAATTGCATACGTGAACGTAGTATTACACTGGGTCACCGAATACACTTGCCTATGAATAGCAAGTTAGAAAATGAAAAATCAAGAAACTACTTTCAAAATGCATAAAATGAAACGATAGACATTCCTCCTCCTTCATTCCAAAAACTACTACAGAATTCGTTCAAGCGAATGCCTTTCAAAAAAACCAATGAGACGTTTGGAAAGCCGTTGATGCTTGCCTTCTTAAAGGTGGGCATTTCGTATTATATGAAGAAAAGCATTAATTCCGTTTAGAGATCGCATTAAGCCTTAAATCATATGTTGAAGACGATTCTGTAATAAGTTTGCATCTTAATTAAAGCATTTGCGAATCGAAACATTAAAACTCAATGTTCCAATCGTTCACGTGATCAAAGACAATAAAATGAAATTTTTTTCCAACTGCTACAGAAGATCGTTCTGAAGGAAATTAATCAAACATATTTAGAATGTTATGAAATTGATGTCAGCATTGTACTCATACTCATTGCAACCTTTACTTGTAAATCAATGTTGTACTGAGTACGAATGAATCAGAGTACATAGTTGAATTTCAGTACTGTTGACTCTCTCATACTCCAAATTTCATGAGTACTTTTATGAGTAGTGAAAAAATGACTCATTGCTGATCTCTGGTCAACACATCACATCTCATCTGTAAGATGATTTAATGTAGGTGATTTAAAGCATTTACAAAAACTAAACAACTGCGTTCAAAATTATACGAAACATCACAATCAAGCAGGATTTTCAAAGTCTCAATTTTTGAATTAGACTTGGAATAATTAAACTACTTATAAGCTTCTACAATAAAGTTTTATATAGAAGAGCAATAAAATTTTAAAATTATATCTCGACAGATAAAATATCTATTATTTTGCCTAAGCAATTGGGTATGGACATGGTAACCATTCAGTCAAGTTTCAAAGTACCATCACAATGAACAATAATGAATTGAAATTCAAAGTATTTTTGTTTTTATCACTTACCTTACTAGACCGATTTAATCAATCGTCGGCCGATACTGTAAATAAAGAAAAAAGAATTATTTTTCATTGTGCATTTGTTTAAAATTAATTAAATTACAATCGTAAGAGATTATAGAATTTGACCTGAACTTGTCTGTCTTGAATTCCCTTGGAATCATTTCTAAGCTGCAACTACTTTACTGATTCCATGTTTAGGCAATTCAGTAAGACCAACCACAGAGTAGATTGGGGCCTAACTAAATCGTCCACAAAATAATTTTTTTTTTGAAAATACATTAAGAAAAAAAACTACTGAATATTTTCTTAAAATTCTGTTTTTTATTTGAAACTACAAACCTTGCGGTTAATAATGAAAAATAATTTCATTCAAATGGCTGCCTCGGTTGGCCTTGCAGTAGTCTACATGATCGGTACAATTTTTAAGCACATTATCGCTTGTGTGCAGCTAATTGTGTGCGGTTATACAAACAAGCAAAATTGTCGCATTTGGTTCACAGAAAACCCACACGAACCCAAAACGAGTCACTATTTGATGCGGATTTTGGTCCAGAGGTATAATTCGGCCATTTTTCTTCGAAAATGAGCAAGTAATGGCCGTTACAGTCAATGGCGATCGTTATCGGGCCTTGTTAAACGAATTTTTGTGCACAACATTTGGTTTCAACAGAACGGCGCTACGTGCCACACAACTGAAGTTGCACTCGATATTTTGCGCCCTGTTTTTAAAGATCGCATCAGCTGTAAAGCTGATGTCGTTTGGCCATCTCGAAGCTGCGATTTGACACCGTTGAAATATTATTTGTGGGGTGCCGTCAAAGATAAGTGTTACGCTAACAAGCCAGAGAAAATTGACGCTTTAAAGGACAATATTCGTGAAGCCATTGGTAAAATACAGTTGCTGCACACAATCGTTAATGTGCTTAAAAATTGGACTGATCACGTAAATAAATTATTTTCCATTATTAACCGGAAGGATCGTACTTTCACATAAAAAAAAGAAATTTAAAAAAATATTCAGTAGTTTTTTTTAAAACATTTTCCCACAAAAAAAAAGGTATTTGGCGGAGCCTATAGAAAGCTTAAAGTGGCTTTTAAGGTACTAAAATAACGAATATGATGCAGTTATTTACATACATACATACATAATTGGCCATTACAACCCTTCAGTCAGGATTACGAACTAGCTTCTCACACCACTTATGTTGTGTGCATTAATTTTATACATAAGTAGAGGGACCTACAGTTTAAAGTCGACTACGAACGACAGATTTTTGAGAAACTTTTCATGGCAATTTTTACTCTCAGAGTCTTTGCCAGAAATCTGCTGAGAGGAAGTCACCGAAGAAATATTTTTCGTTTTGATGTCTGACCTGGGATTCGAACCCGGGCCTTTCGTCTAATAAGCCAACACACTACCTACTAGACCACGCGACTGTGGTGCACTTATTTAATTTCTAAAAATCGTCAAAATAAGGGCATAAATCGTCAAATCCTCAATATGATATTTTTGGAGTTCAAAATCGTCAAACTGACAATAAATCGTCAAAACTGGCAGCTATGGCCACAGAATAGATCTAGCAGTTCTGTTTTGTTTTTTTTTGTTTTTATTTTTTCTTGTTTAAAATATTTATGTTTGCAACCAATAATTTAAAATCATATTTTTCTAATTCATTTAATTGCCTATAATTTGTAGAAAATTTTAATTAATGGATTTCTGTTTGGGGCCTGGGACAATAATATTAATGAGGCTAAAAACACTAACGAACGAACTGCTAACAAATATTTTAAAAATAAATAATTTTTATATTTTGGAGGCAATGGAAACATAATTCATTCATTTTTTTTTTTTTGCGTTTAAATTTCATTCATTCATTCATTAATTAAAAATCGATAATAATTTTTTGTGTGTTTATTTTTATGGCCGGAATTTTCGTTTTCGATTTTTTTTTTTAAATTTTTTTTTGATTTCTTTCGCTAATTTTAAGCCTAAAAGGTCTCCGAAAAGGTAAAACTATTTATAGAGAGAAACAAATCGTTTTCATTTATGGATATTTGCCAAAAAATCATGGTCATTCATTTAAGTATTTGAAAAAAAAGAAGAAAAAAATCATACAACACTGCCTCAGTACTACTTGAACAAAAAAATAAAAACAAGGGGCCTGTGCGTTACGAAAACTTCAACTAAAAAGACTTGGGGAAGCAATAAAAGAGCTTCGCAGTAATGAATTAAAATTTTTTGGCTAAAAATTTTTAGGCCTTTTTCTAATAATAAAAAAAAAATTTTTTTTTGCCCTGTAGTTGCTGTGTGTGAGTGTGTGCTAATTTATGCGCAACAATATTATTGCTAAACATTCCATAATTGTTAAACAAACATTCAATTTCATTAAAATTTTTGGATTTTTTTCCATTTTTTTTTAATTTTGTTTTTTTTTTTAATTTTTGCTGACTATTTGCTTAACAACAAAAATAAAAAAAAAATTTTTTTTTTAAAACTATTTTAGTTTTGATTTGTTGTTTTAAACCCCGTCAAAAAAAAAAACGTCAAAAACTTAAATAAATACACACAAATAGACGTTAATGAATGAAGAAACAGAAGAAGAACAAGCATAATAATAAGAAGATACATACAACAAACGACAAAAGAAACGAAACTTTCAATTTCAATGTTTATTTTTTTAAAGTAAATTTTTTGGCATTCATACTTGAAATCGGAGCGGCCAATAGGCCTAAACAAAAAAAACTATCATCAACATCAGCATCATCAGCTTCAATCTTTTGCTTGAAGCTGTTGAAAAACAATTGATCATCATTTTGATTGATTTGAAATTGACTTTTAAAGCCCAAAAAGAAGAAAAAAATAATAATAATAACCGGAAATGACTTAATGATTGTCAAAGTTCAAACAAATATCTTAAATATTTAACCGACAACCCAACAAAACAACCATTTGTTGAGCATTTGTTCCACAATACAATTATAAATTTACACGGCCTAATGCCAGCATAACTGGCCAACAACCTGGCCATAAATTCATTTAATTGAAGATTTGATGATGCTCTTAAACCATCAGGTTATTTTAGCCAGCAATATACATTCCACATGCATAGCTGCCAGATTTAATGATTTTAAACTCTAAATATCATATTGACGATTTGACGATTTATGGCCTTATTTTGACGATTTTTATAAATTAAAAAGTTGCATTATTTTCTTTACTTTCGTACATTAAAAGCCACTTCGAGCCTTGTACTTATTTGGCAATTAATTGTATTGGAAATTTATGTTAGTAATAAGAAGGAATAAAGTACAGTAAGACCCCGTTTAACGCGGTGGATACGTTCCAATAAGTTGCAGTGCTAAACGAAACAGCATTAAACGAGGCAGCTTAACACATGCATTTGTAAATACAGGTATCCCTCGTATAATGCGGTACTTCTACAACGCGTTTTAAAGCGATTTAGAAAAAAAAAACAGTTTCATTACAACGCGAAATTTCTTCTTGTCGTGTCTTATTATATACATAATTGGCCATTACAACCCTTCAGTCAGGATTACGACCTAGCTTCTAACACCACTTATGTTGTGTGCGTTAATTTTATACATGAGTGGCGGGACCTACAGTTTAAAGTCGACTCCGAACGACAGATTTTTGAGAAGCTTTTCATGGCAATTATATTTACTCTCAGAGTCTTTGCCAGAAATCTGCTGAGAGGAAGTCGCCGAAGAAATATTTTTTTCGTTTTGATGTCTGACCGTGCCTTATTACGAAATCGAAAAACTGATAACTAATTTCACAATCGCCCAATCATTGGAAGAACGTCAAAGCAAGTGACACAGACTAGTGAATAATTATGTTATCCGATTTTCATTATGTTTTTAATTTATTTTTTAATAAGGTTGTAAACGTAATTTAGTCCCTATTTGATATTGAAAAAGTTTATTGGAACATAACCCTTAAATTCATATGAAAGCGAAGTCTTCGAATTACATAACGCGGAATATTCCTGGAACGTAAACAACGCATTATACTAGGGATACCTGTGATTTCAAAAATTCGAGTATAGCTTCTAAAATTACCGTCGGAGGAACAAAGGCAAGCGACGTTATTTTATTTTATTTTTTTTTTCGAACGGCCAACACTTTGGGGATGAAAGGCATTGTGTTGGGAACTACTATGTTATGGAAAGAGAGCATAGCAGTGTTAATGGACATCGTTTATTACGAACTCGTTTATAAAGAATTCAAGGTTAATAGAAAATACTTTTAATGGTCTTCACCCCGTTTATTACGAACTTTGCCTAAACGAACTATTTTTTCTTCTCCCGAGTTCGTTATAACCGAGTTTGACTGTACCATAAGTATGTAATAGGAAAGACCTCTGCAGTCCACTGGGCCAATCAACCACATATGATTCTTGGGAACATACTTACATACATAATTGGTCATTACAATCTTTCAGTTTGGATTTTGGCCTAACTTCTCACACCACTCATGTTGTGTGCGTTAATTTTATACATGAGTGGTGGGACTTATAGTTTAAAGTCAACTCCAAACGACAGATTTTTGAGAAACTTTTCGTGGTAATTTTATTTTACTCTCAGAGTTTTTGCCAGAAATTTGCTGCGAGGAAGTCGCCGAAGAAATATTTTCATATTTTTGTTTTGACGCCTGACCTGAGATTTGAACTCGGGCCATCAGTCTAATTAGCTAACACACTACCTATTAGACTACAGCGGCTACTAACTATGACTATTGTAATGACCAATTTTGCTGGTCTTATAGAGATTGAACTGGGTTTTGAAATAAAGAAATGACTTGTGCTAGCTAACAGCCCTAAATTATTATTAAAAAATCTTTCTTAACATGTAAATGCTGGTCATTTATTATCAGTCATTCTGGTAGTCAATCGTTTAATTTTAAAGTCTAATAACGCCAAAAACCTTAATAAAAAATTTGAAAACAGCAATAAATTAGCAAATCTGGCCACCCTAATACTCGTGCCATCGGCTAAATGCTCATTTAAATGATGATCTCTGCCTATAATAATTAATTGTTTTAATATCTTTAGGCCACGAAAAAGAAAAAAATAAAAAAATTAACTGAATTTTAATTTCGAATCACACTCAAACACTTGTATTGGACGTCGTCAAGGAAAAGAAGAAGAGCCCTATTATATCAACAATTATTTTATGGCCCCTTGATTATCAATGAGGCACAGTAAGACAAGAACTAAATGGATGGAAAAATAGTGGAAGAAGTCGATGATTAAACAAATAATAAAAAAAAAAAAAATTAGACAGGTCAAGTATCGTACATACGATGATATAAAGGCGGTTAGTAACGATTTCAAATTCAATGGCAGTACTCGTTATATAAACCCTAAAATGGAAAATTACCACCGCATCACAAAGATATAAGCTTTGTTCAATGCTTAAAGTTAAGGCAATTAACCGTTAGATCAACAATCTATGTAGTGTCCTGTCAAGTGGAGTCAATAAGGCAATGGAATAGCGGTTTAAGGTTTCCAAAGGTTAATTCAAGATTTCTTCTGGACTTCCTGTTAGCTCTATAGTTGCGTAGTGTAGTAGCAAATAGTCTTTCACTAATAAATTCCGCCGGAATAGACGATTTTGCTTTTACTGCACTGGATTTTTAAGTGTCTATTTTTTTTAGTATAAAAAATGTTTCGTAACATGTGACAATGCCAAAAGGCACACAGAAATTTGTTCCATTGCTCTATCGGAAAAGCCTAACGAATGAGCAAGGATTGCAATTTGCATACTTGCATACATACATACAAAGAATGGTCATTGCAACCCATCAATCAGAATTAAAACCTAGTTTCCCATACCACTTATGGTAAGCGCGGTAATCGTATACACAAATGACAGGACGTACAGTTAAAAGTCGCTTCCGAACGTCAGGTTTTTAAGAAACTTTTCTCAGAGTTTTTCCCTGAAATCTAGTGAGTGTAAGTCGCCGAAGAAATATTTTTCATATTACGTCATATTACGCTTTGCTGGAGATCTCTGACCTAGAGTTAGGACTGAAGCATCACGTCTAATAAACCAAAACATTACCTACTAGACTAGGCTTTTATATCATTGAAATATGTGACCATAATCCGTGGTATGTGGGAAAAATGTTTTCTAAATTACTTCCACGCTTACACTTTGGTTGTACAGTAAAACCCCGCTAAACGAAATAGCGTTAAATGAGGCAACTTAACACGTACGTAGGTATACACCTAGTAACGTTGATGATAACGAATAAATCAACGGTGACACAGGAAACTTGCGGTCGTACTATGATTATGACTTCGGAAAATATAGTGGGAATCTTTTTTCTGAACAGACTAACAAAAGAGCGTTGAATAGGATGCATAGTATACACCTTCGCTATATAGTGCACTGCTTTTCGTTAATGCATGGCCGTTTCATTTGCAACCGAGTAATACTGAAACAGCATTAAGCGGGGCAGCGTTAAACGGGGCTTACTGTATTTGTTATTATACCAGTGTGGTAGCGGGAAGAGAGCGATCACCATACTTGTTGTAAGAGGCGACTAAGGGTGCTGTTACCAGTTAGAAACTATTTGGAGTTCAACTACCAGCAGACTGGTCATTCTAGGCTGCAAAACCTGACCAAAAATCATAATCTGGCGGGGTGTCGGGAGCCCCAGGGACTTGTCCCTGCCCGGCAAGGGTGCGGAAAAACGTGGTGGCTGTGGTTTAGTACCAAATCGCAAGGATTGCGCGAGTACGGTATGGCGATACATATTTAACGCATTGAAGGAGTTTAGATGGTCTCCGATCCCTAATAGCATGACTTCGAATTGGTACCTACTTACAGTGTTGCAGCCAGTGTTTACAGCATGTATGTGGGGGCGAATTATATTCACTATGTGTTCTCTGATACACGTGAGATCTGCCTATCTATATTGTATATATTATTAGTGCTGAGCAATTGTCCCTAAGATATGGATTTAAAAAAAAAAACAAAGACGTTATCCTATTCACCTAGCTCATCTGGGAGGCAATATGAATTTTAATAAGTTGTCAAGGGATTGTGTGATTTGAATATGGATCTATAAGAATGCTTTGCATGAGCTGCAGAGTTAGTCTGCTTTGCCAATGAATGAATTGATCGATACAAATTTAAATTTCGGTCACAGATCTTAATTAATTCCTTAATTTTAATAATGAAAACTAACAGCGCTCTATCTCACCTAATAACCTATTTAAAATCGCATTTGATTATATATATAGTCTATTGTTATTATATTATAACGTTTATTAGGCCCATAAAATAGGTCAAACAAAACTTTTTGCAAATCTTTTCAATTCTTTTAAAACTTTCGCTACGTTCATACAGCAGCATACATACGATATTATGCAAATGGGGGGACGACTTCGCGAAAGGCAATTATTTTTACAAAATTTAATGTTTCTTCTTAATAGTGAAATGTACGGTAGTTAATGATGCGAGGCTTTTATGAGCTGACATGATGCATGCTGTGTGTTATAAATTCAATTTTTAATTACAGTTCCAGGCTATTAAAGCGTTTATGAATATTTCAATAATATTGCAAGCATTTTGTGATAAAAAAAAATCATGTTATCGATAATTATTTAAAAAAAAAAAACAAAATTTTACGATATTATTGAGATAGTCTGTATGGTAGGAGGATACTTTCTAAAGTGTTTTTTTTTATCTAAGATAGGATTTTTAATTTTAAAATAATTTTAAAATTGCCATACGCAAGACATACTACTTAAAATAAACATTTTTTTTCTGAGTTTAAACCAGCTAGGAAAACATTTATAACTAGTGAGAGAGCATTTAAATTGTTTGCGCGTGTTATCTATTGGAACGTTCATTAAGAATATTTAAATTTAATATTCAAATATAATACACACACACACATACACATACATTAATAAATATGTATGCTACGAAAAACAAAAAAAAAACTTGAATATTATTTTATTAAGATTATTTATAAACTAAAATAAAATAAAAACTAAAAAGCTAAAGAAAAAAAAATTTTTTTCTTTTATTTTTATTAATTTATGCAATAAAATCGTATAAAAAAAAAATAAAAAATCATATAAAAAGAAGTCATAGAAATAAACTATTATGCGTATGGTAGAGTTTAGCAGCAGAAACAATTCACTTGGAAATGAAATGAAACCTCTAAGCTCGTAAAAAAAGCTCCATAAAATATTTATGTTTCATCAAACAAAACGAAAGTCATAAATTCGAATGGTTACCGAACAGGCAAAACAGGCGATATCATGCATACAGGCAGGCAGGTTCATAACCGATAGACCACCCAATAGGAAATCGAGTTACATACGACAAGTTGGTCTCCAGATAATAAAAATATGATTTGATGTACACTAATAGATTCTTGAAAGTTCCTAAAACTACTTCTTCTACTCTAAGCCGGTAGGCAAAATTTTGATTAGATGCCTGCGATCGGAACCTGAAGACAGCGAAAAGATATTACATACATATCGCTCCTTTATTGCAACATAGTCATATCTCAAAAAATTAAAAATTTTTAGTTACTTAAGCAAAACTGCTCTTTTAAACCTGTTTTATATCCCCAGCTGAACCGAAGTTATAGCAAAAAGTGTTTGCGGCAATTAGATCATAGGACTTATGTCTTGAAAACTTAAATCGCATTTTGCCAAGTTCAAGTTTTTTCGCGATATGACTATATTGCAATAAAGGAGCGATATGTACATATCCCTTTAGTCAGGATTATTAACCTAGTTTCTAATACCACTTATAATGTGAGTTAGGTTAACTAAAGTTAGGATTTTAAAGGGTAGATAAATTATTTTTCATTATAATGAGTACCCAATAAAATAGAAATGATCGTTAACCTAAAGAGAAGATCATCCTATCTTGCACATTTAAAGTTCACTTTATATTTGCACTTGCCATAACATAAACTGTTTTCGATATGGCAACTTCAAATTTAAAAAAATGAGCATATACAACAACAAAAAACGAAGTCCGATGTTGCCAAAGCAATGGATTTTTCTCCAGCACAGCCATATTTTAATTTTATTTCATCTGTAAATTGCAATAACGAAAATCAGTTAAAGCTAACTTTATAGTCCCCTTTAGCTAAAGGTACCTTTAACTAAACCCAAGTTTAACGGCAAGTTGTAATAATGAGCCTTTTTATATAATAGTGATGGGACCTACAGTTTAAACCTACAGTTTTACAGAAACTTTTCATGGCAATTTTATCTACTTTCACAGTTTTTTTTTTTTTTGTATTTTGTTTTGATGTCTGGCCTGGAGTTCGAACCTTGGCTTTACGTCTAATAAGCCAACATACGTACTAGGCTAGGCGACTTTATGCGACTTCAACATGCCATGAAAAAGCTTATTTATTATCTGTCATTCGCCGTCGTCGTTAAACTGTAGGTCCCACCACTCATGCATAAAAATTAACGCACACAACATAAGTGGTGCGAGAAGCTAGGCCGTAATTCTGACTGAAGCGTTGTATTGGCCAATTATATATGTCTGTATGTACATATATTGAAAATAATATATTATCCGTTTGACTGCTACGTGCCGCAAAAGCACTGCATTCTTTTGGTGCGAAAATCGCACTTGCTCTTCGAATTTCAGTGTAAAAATTTAGTCAAAAAGCTAAAATAAAATCAGAAGACGATAAGACCCTATAAATCTTTTTAGATAGGGCATTAGAAGTTTGTAGATTTTTTATTATAATAATTACATGGTGACTATGTGATATGTATTGCAACCAACTTCAGGTTGTTATCATCGCTCGTCTGATAGCTGACAGATTTATTCCAGTGACAGTTCATTTTATTATTTACAAGCTCACAAAAGCATTTTCTATTATCTATTGCATTCAGAAAAAAAGTTATTCGTGATGAAATACAAGCGTGGTAGTGTGATTGCTTAATATTTGACTGGAAAACCACAGGTGGCTATCGTTAGCCCCCTCCAGCTACTGGAAAGAGCCAAGCAGTTGTGAGCCGATGTGAAGCCATTCCAAATGGAGCAGTTTGTGAACAAACAAAATGATTAGGTTACTTGTCAAAGAGGTCAGCTGAAAATTTACACCTGCGATTGGCCACCAGAATTCAAGCGCCGCCGATGGAAATGGTGTGGGCCGCCGTAATGGTCGATGTTTGCTCCCCACTAGTGTTCATCGACCGTGAGGTCAAAATAAATGACAAATATTATCGGGAAAATGTCTTAAAGACAGTATTGAAGCCCTGGGCAGACATTTCGGCCGCAGACCATGGACATTCCAATAGGACGCAGCAGCACCGCACTTAGCACGCGTCAACCAAGAATGACTTAAAAGGATTTTCTTCGCTTCATTTCTACCACACAATGGTTACCAAAATCTCCGGATCTCAATCCGTTGAACTTTTGGAGAGTAAGGTTCTCACTAAAAAAAGTGTCGACCATCTCAAGACGGCCATTCACCGGGAATGGACCAAAATACCGCAGAGCCAGTTTCGTTTTCATGCCGTTTGAAGGCCATAATTCATACCAAAAGGTGGCCAATTCGAACAAATCTAAACTGATTCTAAAATTTGATGTTGTATTTCCAAAATTTTTTGCTTTAAAATTAAAAAATATAGCGCTTTACTTTGTTGCATTATATATCAGCCACCCTATAACTGTGGGTTTCGAGCAGTTTTCGAACGTTCTCACCAGAACCGTTTAGCAGTCAAAGGGTTACATGCCAAGTTCAAACATATACTTAACTTTAAACGTTACCAATGGGATGATCATGATCATGATCATCCCTTTAGCTTAACCCTTACTTTTGTCTTATTGGGTACTCACAATAATGAAAAACAATTTATGTGCCCGTTAAAATCTTCCCTTTCGTTAATGGCAAATTGTAATAATGGCCCTTATGATAGTTAAGACAAAAGTGCTTAGGCGCGGCCTATTGTTTTCAATTATTTTCTTAGTGCCTATGTCGTACTGAAGATTTCCTATTGGACCTGCTATGTTGGTGGCGATGGTATCATTTTGTTATTCGGTTTTTATTCGTTATCATTTATTTACGGCGTTTGTGATTGTGATTTCACCTGCCAGATGATGGTTTCAAAATTGTTTGCTCTTCGTTATATCGATATCGACGACAATAACGATGTTTAATGACTCCGTTGTAACGTATCCCTAGTATATTTTTTTTGTTTTTAGACTTTGCCATTTAATATTGGATTGGATTCGATTGGATTTTGTTAGGGGACAACTGCCTGATGTTGATTTTAATTGTATGATTAACGAAATTATTCAAATGGGTGCTAATGATGATGATTTTTATGTTCAATATTTTAAATACTGTTGTGTTGGCCATTATCAAATCAAATCAATGTAAGCGAATGAAAGGCTTATGAATTCATAATGATTTGCTTAAGGTTCAATTAGTCGTGACTTAACCATAACCATATAAATCAGCTGTTTTAACCAACTTTATGGACATCGCTGTTTTCGATTATAGGTGACTTACATATGCTAGTCATAACGATAACCATATGTACCAATTGAATTTTGGTATTTTTG
Organism: Sarcophaga peregrina; assembly: GCA_014635995.1. Lineage (NCBI taxonomy): Eukaryota > Metazoa > Arthropoda > Insecta > Diptera > Sarcophagidae > Sarcophaga > Sarcophaga peregrina. Next base: position 51,295,381 of record CM025790.1, on the reverse strand, counting down.
CCGATAACCATAAACAGCTGTTTGCTAGAATTTACTTACATGTATACACATTTTTTTTTTTTGTTTACTTTTGTACTTTTGTGGAATTAACGTAAACAGCTGTTTATGGCCATGGAAGCACTGATTGCTGCTAATAGTAAATTTACGGTTATGGATTATGTTACGACTTCAGCGTTATGGTAAAGTCACGACTAATTGAACCTTAAGAATTGTTATGTAGAATATTTACCATAGGCCTCACACTTTGATCGAATAGAGAATGGATTATTAAAAATGGAATAAATATTCAAATTTGTAATAAAAGAAGATCAAACAATAATTATTTTTCTTTTTTCAAGTAATTTGTTAAAGAATTTATTCAGAGAAATACGCATTAAAGTTGTTGATGTAGTAATTCTGATAAAATTTTGCGTAGTTTTTTTATTACATTTTTTCTGTTTTTTTTTTTTTGTTTAAATAAAACCACAAAATATAAATAAAATATTACAATAAACAGAAAAAAAAAATTAAATAAATTAGTATTTAATTTAATTTAATTTGTTTTCATTTGATTTGATTTGATTTGTGACTTGATTAACATAAAAATATGAATTCGAGTTCTATACTTTATGAAATGCTTTTTTTATTTTTTTAAAACGTCATTTTAACTACGACTTCAAGTCGAGCTTTTCTAGTTTATTAGTTTTCTACAATATTAATCTACAATGACGATGTGAATTTTGAAGGGAATTTATCGAAATTGATTTATTTCACACTCATTTTATCGGGATATCAATAGGCCCCTAAATAGTTGTCATATTTTTGAATTACTTTGTGAAACATCGTCCTAACTATGGCTGGCGTACACTTACATATTGGAAGCGATGGACAAAGAAGACGCCGATTTCTGATATTGGCGGGTATGTAAACAAGCAAAATTGCCGAATTTGGGCACAGAAAACTCGCACGCATACATTGAAAAGCCGAGGCACCCGAAACGAGTCACTGTTTAGTGCGGACTTAAGGTCCAGAGACATAATTGAGCCATTTTTCTTCGAAAATAAGCAAGAAGTGGCCGTTACAGTCAATGGCGATCATTATCGGGCCATGTTGAACAAATTTTTGTTCATAAAAATTAAAGAGGAGGATATTGGCAACATTTGGTTTCAACATCACAGCGCTACATGCCACACAGCCGAAGCTACACACGATGTTTTACGCTCCATTTTTGAAGATCGCATTATCAGCCGCATAGCTAATGTCGTTTGGCCACCTCGAAGCTGCGATTTGACACCGTTGGACTATTATTTGTGGAGGGTGCCGCCAAAGATAAGTGTTACCCCAACAACCCAGAGACGCTTTAGAGGACAATATTCGTAAAGCCATTGGCTTGAATACATTGAATACAGCTGCACTCTACCGATAATGTGCTTAAAAATTGGACCTATCGTGTAGGCTACTACATGGCCAGCTGAGGCGGTCATTTGAATGAAATTATTTTCCATTATTAACCGGAAGGATAGTACTTTAACATAAAAAAAGAAATTTGAGAAAATATTAAGTTGTTGTTTTTAAAGCGTTTTTCCAAAAAAAAAAGTTATTTGGCGAACCCTTTACATGTACTCCGTATCATTCCGTATAAACTACTAACAAGCATTGGCAGAACTCCTGGAAGGAGGAAAACGGTCTCTATTTTACTAATGAATTCTTCTTGAATATTGAACGATTTCTATGTGATCTCATCTCATCAAATGAAAGGGCATTAGGAGTTATATGGACTGTCAACATCGTATACGTCGGCATTTCTCTAGGAATAGAGGGAACCGAAAAACAAAGAATAAAAACGGACGAAGTGGCTCGGAAGATATCTTAGTTGTCCGAAGAAGAGACAATATGTGCCTTCACAAGAATAATTTTCCAAATTATTGGAAAATGGAATTCAACAAAAAAGATGTGTCCAGCGGTTGACATTATGAAACCCAAAGAACTATTTGAGTACGTCAAGAGTTCGCATTCTAACAGGACACTGTTTCGCTGAAAAGCTCGATCCACCCCATTACTTGGAATTACTTCAGAAGCTGCCATAATGTGGAATAAATGGAATCGCTACAAGACCTTTTATGTGAGTGCACTGCACTTCAGAACAGAAATCATCAGTTTTTAGGGTAACAGAAAGTTAACAGATTTGGGCAATGTGGCACGTAGTGAACCGGATAGTTTAATCCGGATCTTGGTGTATATCAAAAGCACCACTAACGGATCCTGTCAAGGGAGTTTACCTCACACTGGGTAACACAATGGGTGATATAGTCCATCGAGTAAACTTGCCTGTGAACGGAAAGTTACCCGCTAACCTGACCTAACCATTGGCGATTTTTTCGTTTTCAATCTTTTGATAAAATAAATGCTAGACAAGCTTTCATAGAATCCATAATTACGATAGGCTATAACAGCCCCAAACCTAATAGTCTTTAGTAATCAATAAGCAAACAGAATCAGCTACAGCTTCTTTTGTTTTATGGTTATATTTTATGGAATACCTCAATGAATTCTGACAGATTGGGTTTTATACCTGAAGAAGTGGATTATATTTTAATGACCCGTGGAAGAGCAGAAGACTATTGATCAATTCCTTTGGGACATCCAGTAGCTATTACTAGGTAACTTCGGGATATTATGTATTGATTCAGGGAAATAACTAAAGTGCCTGCGATTTGAGTTACATAGAGTTTTTACGGTTCGAGTGGTAAGAGATCCTGAAGTTACCGTAGTCTAGTAGGTGGACGTAAACCTCGAGTTCGTATCAGAGATCAGCAACGAGTTTTCAAAACTATGAGCAGATTCAAATCATACTTATAATTTCCGATACTTATACGTATTCATACTTATTTTAATATCATACTCATACTACTCATACTCAAAGTTCGAACTACTCGTCGTATTCATACTTAACAATACGTATGATGTTATTGACTTGGACCCGTCAATACTTAACGTTTACACGAAACACAAAATAAGTATGATTCTCGTACGAACACTACTATGCTTTGTTTTTATATGCAACAACAACAAAGGCTGTAAATTTTGATGAATGATTCGAATAACTCGAATCACTTATAAGTATTATAAGAATTTTTCTAAATTTATGAATCAGAACTCATGTTCATTATAACCTGTACTTATAAATCACTGTTGTAGCGAGTACGAATGAATCAGGGTAGTTGAATTTCAATTCTGTTGATTCACTCATACCCAAAATTGCATGAGTGCTTATGAGTAGCGGAAAAACGATTCATTGCTGATCTCTGGTGTTTACATAAAATGAATCTGATATTTTTCGAAACTAAATTATAAATTTCTAACACCGTTAACAGAGTCTTAAAAAAAGTCTTAAAGAAATATGAGTAGCGGAAAAACGATTGATTGCTGACCTCTGGCTCGTATCCCAGGTCAGACGTCATATCGAAATAAAAAAAAAATATTTCTTCGCTGATTTACTCTGGGAGAGTAAATAAAACCTGCCATGAAAGAGTTACTCAAAAATCTGGCGTTCGGAGTCGATTTCAAAGTGTAGGTAAAGCCATTCGTGTATAGAAATTAACGAACACAATATAATTGGTATGAGAAGATAGGCCGTAATCTTGACTTAAGGATTGTAATGGCCAATTATGTATGTGATGTTAGATTCGAGTGCATTAGATATGGTCAGCTACGTAATCCTCCCTAATTAAAGTGCTAACAGACTGAGTTACAGTATCATCAGTGTTGTAAAAACACAGACACTTCAGTTTAACCTGTTGTATGCCCTGCAACCTGTGCAATTATTGTTGCTGTCTATTCTTATGTTTAACAAAATTATAAACACAATACAGCACTTCATTTCTCATAGGGTGCCACAAAGCCGGTCTTAAATCTTTTTGTTAAGATTATTTTTGTTTTTTTTTTTTTTTGGTTATATTGCTTGTAAATTCATAATCAGATTAAGATTTTTTCTTACAAGTTTTCTCAATTTTAATTTAATTTTTATTAATACTTGATACCACTACATGGCATGTTTAGAAGCCATTTACCATAATTTTTAATCCACAGATAAAATTCATATTTCCTCTAAATGTCTGTTAGCCGATAACAACAGCCAACATTTCATGTGTATTTTATAATAGTTTTTATTCTTATTATTTTTTTTGTATTCTTGTTGTTGTTGTTGATTGTATAAACTATTAAAATAATATTTAAATAAAATTATGCAAATTTGATTTGTAAGTTTTTATTTTTGTTATTGTTTTTGTTACCATGTAAAGGAAACATAGAAAGACAATCACTTACAACATGTTCTCACATGATAAAAATTTATTAAAACTGAAACAATAAAAACAACAAAAAGAACAAAAGAAAAAAAGAAGCACTTGCAGTTGATCGTAAGGTGACTGTCTAAGAAAATTAGTTTTTAAGCACCTTCAGAAACACAAAGCAAAATAGATTCAAAAGAGTACTAAAATATTCATGGAAGTTTAAATTACAAAAATTTAAATGCAACAAAAATAATTCATTCAGAGACTCTATGGACCTCAGGAATGGAATATCTTAACAACGAACATGTTAGAAAGGTCGGGTATTAGTTAGAAGTATTTATTGATGTTGTTTGCTGGCTTGTTAGTCACGGTGAGGTCACGGTTCAAACCCCAGGTCAGACAGACTCCAACAAAACGAAATATCAAAAACAAAATATATTTGTTCAGCGACTTCCTCTCACCAGATTTCTGGCAAAAACTCTTAGAGTAAATCAAAATGATATGTTTCCCGAAAATCTGCCATTTGAAGATGATTTTGAAACGTGAATTCGACCATATATAACATATAAGTTCAAATGTATTCGCATAGTAACGGATATTGCCGTATGCTAATGCAGGTCGACATGTATCACTGTGTTTAATGTATAGGTTCGGAAATAATTGTATACCGTACATAGTATGTCGACGCATTTGAAAAGTAAGTCCGCAAGTATTCACAAAGTAACGGATGTCACCGCATATCAACGCATACGTATATGTCGATGTATGTCAACGTGATTAACGTATAAGAACCAAACTTATTGCATATTGAAGAATCTCGACGTATCTCATAAGAACGCATGAAAACGCATATCGACGTATGTTGACGTTTGTCAAAGAATTTGACGTATAAGTTTGAAAGTAATTGCACAGAAATATATATTGATAAATATCGACTTATATACGCCGATGTGTTTTAAATATAATTTCGCAAGTATTATCAATGTAACGGATGTCACCGCATGTCAACGCATACATATATGTCGAAGTATGTGAATGTTTTTAACATATAAGATCAGAACTAATTGTATAGTAATGTGTATTGAAGAATCTCGACGTATATCATACGTAATCGCATAAGAACGCATATCGACGTATGTTGACGTTTATCAAAGAATTTGACGTATAAGTTTGGAAGTAATTGCACAGAAATATATATTGAAATATCGACTTATATATGTCGACGTGTTTTAAATATAATTTCGCAAGTATTCTCAATGTAACGGATGCCACCGCATGTCAACATATACATATATGTTGATGTATAAGAATGTTTTTAACGGATAAGTTTAAAACTAAATGCATAAAAATGTGTATTGAATAATCTCAACGTATATCATATGTAATCGCATAAAAACGCATATCAACGCTTATCGACGTATGTCAACGTTTGTTAACGAATTTTATGTATAAGTTTGGAAGTAATTGCATATAAATGTGTGTTGTTAAATATCGACGTATTTTAAATAAATATAAGTTCGCAAGTAATCACAAACTAGGGGAAGTCACCGACTGTCAACACATACATACATATATGTCGATGTATGTGAATGTTTTTAACGTATAAGATTGCATAGAAATTTGTATTGAATAATCTCGATGAATATCATATGTAATCGCATAAGAACGCATGTCAACGCTTATTGACGTATGTCGACGTTTGTCAACGAATTTAACGTATATGTTTGGAAGTATGTAAATGCATTGCAATGTACGATATTGGCGTATGTCGAGATATTTTACATATAAGTCGCCAAGTAATCGCAAAGGAACGCATGTCTTCATATGTCAACTCATAAGAAAAACATTCAGGAATTGAAAACCCCCTCAAATTCCATTGACTAATTGTTGCTTGCCCATAATTAAAGATCACAATTTGATAAACCTTCATAGATTGTAAGGTTTTTAGGCAACGACAGTTGGCAACCCAAGGGCATGTTACACTAAACCAGTGACCCGTTTAATTGGAAAACTTTGATTAATGAAACTGAAGCAAAGCAGAAAAAAAAAAATGACAAGTACATGAGGCAGATGCTTAGTGGCAGCCCTTATTTTCCATAAGGAATTAAAAATTTATCCCCCTGTTGCCTTATTATGTCACAGTTTTCCAAGTGATAGCTTAACTCTTTGTGGTTAAACTAACAATGAAAGCGTAGTCAATTGTAGATGCCGAAAAACCAGAATGTTTTCATTGCTTTGAATGCGATAATTCTCTTTTATTCGTTACAAAATCAGATTTCTGGACGGTCATTTTGAGATTTTCTTGTTGTGAGCTCGAAAACAGAAGCTTATGACTAGTTTAGCATCATAGTATACACATCCTGAGAAAATCTAACAAATTTATGCTCTTCCAGATCCGGGATACTGCTAGTGGTAAAGATAATATTTGACAATTGCACCAGATACAATAAATGTCGGCATTTGGATCCTGTCAAGAGATTAGATTTGTAGTGTAAAAAATATCTTTACAAGGGCATCTGAAAATAGGCTTCAATGCTACCGACTTCTCTCCTATGACCCACTTAAAGATACAGACTTATGATTGGGCATAGAGTCTCTCTATATTTAAAATGTACAAACCTAAGTTTTAAACCATCTCCAAATATGTCTTCTATAAATCAGTTCCTTACCACCTGTGTAGGGTACTTTTTAACCGTAAAGTTTGCTTAACTCATGTGCAAAGTTTAAACCCTTTTCAAGTGCTCTCTTTTTAATAGACTTAAGAGAAGAGCCTTTTAATTTCAAAAGTTGCTGCAGCATTTCTTCAAATAAAAAGTGAATGGAATGGAATGAAATGAAATGCAATTAAAGGCGAAAAAAAGGGGGATGTGAACAAGTGTTATAAAGTTGTAGAAAAATTTACGATTTTTAAAGAAACAAAACATAACGAGTAAACGAGTCTTTAAAACAAAAAAGACCAAATGGCAGCCTCACACCAACACGTGAAACACACCGCAACAAACATAATTTACATGCAACAATGTTGCCTCAGTCACTCTAAAATCATCCTCTCAATCATTATCATAACCAACATGCAGCGCAAGCAGTTTAGCAGCAGTATGTACTAAGGCACACAAGTGAATGGTGCCGTGTGTGTATGTCTCATTTTAACAAGACGTTGTTGCAGCAAGTGAATGTGAACGGAGAAAAAAAAATGAAAAAGAAAATTCGTGACTTTATGGTTAAATTTATGAAAAAAATATTCATTTTTTATGGCGATAATATTCATACACCTTCATACAATCGTTATGAATTTATGTACGTATGTACGAAACAACTATTAAAAAAGTTATATTCCTTGGCTCTCTGTCTGTCTGTCTGTCCGTTCACATTCATCACAACCATCAGAGTCTCGTCTCCGTGAGTAATTTCTGTTTTACAGTTTCTTTAATTTTTAATGTCTGCCGTTCGAAAACGAGAATAAATTACGGGCCATAAAAGGACTTGAAAGGATCGCTGCTCCCTTGTGCTAGTATCGTTGGAGTTTATTTTTAAACATTATAACGGTGTTAAAGGAAGGCATAACGTTTCATTATGTCAAATTAGACGTTTATAAGGAAATGGCTGTTAAAATTAAGTGTAATACGCCACTAAAGCCTTTAAATAGATTGAAACGATTTAAATGAAGAAAATAAAAACCCAAAAGAATGGTTATGGCTTCGAAGGTCATATTTTGCGAAAGGTGAAATATGAAAAGTTTATTACAATAATAATGATGTTTAATTTAATTCAACTTACTATACAGGCAGAACAAGAACAAGTGCAGAATAAATCGACTAATTTTGATTACTGCCTCTGAAGACATTGGGATAGCAATGGATGATATTTTGGTTTTTTCATTTCATTCGAAAGTCTGCAAAAATTTGCACGGGGAGTGCCCTGGTAGTCTAGTGGGTAGTGTGCTAGACTTTTAGCGTGAGATTGATTTTCACCAAAGGCTTAAGTTTGTAAATAATTAATAAATTTGTACGGGATTTGCACATTTCCCTAGAGACTGAGAGCCTTATCTGTATCGGCTTTTAGTGTCTGGACCCATGTCATAGATTTTCTTTATGGAACATCATGTGGAATTATAGCTCCTGTTAATGTGGTCTAGAGTTTTAAATAGAAATACAAAGAAATATGGATTCAAAGGCAGAAGAATACAAAAAATTCTTCATCATATGTTTGCTACGTATTCCTATTAACATGCCTTAATCCTTTAAAAATAATTCAAATTGAATAGATTTCTTACAAAAACTCTGAGAATAACAAAAACCTGCCATGAAAAAGTTTCTCAAAAATCTGTCATTCGGAGTCGACGTTAAACTGTAGTTGATGCCACACATGAGTGGCGTGAGAAGCTAGGCCGAAATCCTGACTGAGGAGTTGTAATGGCCAATTATGTATGTACATGTAGAAGATGGTAACTTTATTCATCCTAGGACCTGGCACAGTGGATCAACTGTATTAGGGGGAACGAAAAAGAAGGAAAATCGAATAGGAAATTTTACATTAACCTCTCTCCCTTATCACCAAAGTAAGTTTCTCCTAATTTCAATGATAAGAAGGATATTAACCTAACGTTATGCAACAATAAAAGTATTTGACGCCATTTAGGCTGTGTAGAACAGTTGAAATGATCTTAAATCATCGGTTTGATTTCTACTACGGATTCTGAAAGTACCAGATTATAGGCATCTTCCAATTGTCTGTACCTCTTCTTTCCAATTCTTATTTATGACTGCATGATAGGGAGAGAATTGGGTATTTTTGTCATGGGGTAAGGTATCCCGGATTTTTTTTACAATCTCCCTTTACAACATATGTAAACCAGAAGGTGAAAACACGGAACAGGATCCTTAAAATATAATTCAAGAAGAAATCAACAATTCCCGATCGTCAGTCTCAAAATCAAAATGTTTTTTGAAAAATACAACGAAAAGGATCTTGTTATACGATTCAATGGGATCGGCCAACTTACAAGCATGTTGTGCCTTTACTTTATCCACTTTATCAGACGAACTAAGACCTTTTTTAGACACAGTATGCCTTAACACTGCAGCATACATTGAGCACCAAAAGTGAATAAACACTACTGAAATAATTTATTTTCTTGTAATAACGAGAAAAGTAAATGAAAATAATCGAATAAATTCCCAAAAATAAAAACGTTTATTTATTACTTATAAAAAAGTAAATTATTGTTGTGCTGCAAGTACAGTCGTACTTCTATAAATTGAATCAAATTACAGAAACTTCAGCTTTGAAACGTAAATTTACAACTAATCTAGAGGCTGTTGCCACGAGATGTGTTTCAACTTATAGAAACTTCAAATAATCGAAGTTCAACTGTATATTTTTTATAACAGAAAATTTAAAATTATAGTGCGTGTTGACTCACTTATGGCGCTCAGTGTATATCAGGGCGGGAATATTGGGTATTTTCTTTTATGTTTTTAACATTTTTCTTCCGTTCATTACAACCAACCCTTCAGTCAGGATTACAACGTAGCTTTTGCCAGAAATCTGCTGAGATATATGACCTGGGTTTTGAAGCCCGGGCCTCACATCTAATAAGCTAACACACTACCTACTAGACTACATGAAGCATAAAGGAGAGCTGACCGGAATACTGACTGGATTAGATAATCTACAGTGGAGATCGATTCATGTCTTTATAAAAAAAACGAGAGAGTCCATTATTCTTTAGCCATACACTAACATTCAAATAATCATGGACAGTATATACACTAAGCGCCATAAGTGAGTCAACCACCCACTATAATTTTAATATTTCTATTATGATTTTCTATTTGTTTATGTTTTAAAATTTTAAAAGTAATAAATAAACGTTTTTATTTTTGGAAATTTTGTCAACTATTCACATTTACTTTTCTCGCTATTCTAAGAAAATTTATTATTTCGGTGGTGTTTAATCACTTTTAACGCTCAGTGTATAAGTGTACCCAATAATTAAAGAAAAAAAAATGATTTCCTTTATTCATTCTAATTTTTTGTGAAATTTTTAAGAATTTCTTTGGAATTTTATTTTTAAATTTAAAAAAAAAATCAGTTTCTCAAGAAGCAAAACAAATAAATCGAATAAAAAACAGCAAAAAACAGAAAAATAGAAAAAACAAAACACGAATTATTTAAACATCCTTTATCACAAGGCGAATATTAATATAAAATTGAGCATAAACTTACTTGAGGACAACGTCGTCAGCCATACATATTTAGTTTTAATGAAATTCAATATTTCATGCAAATAATCATCAGCATTTCAGGCGAATGCAAATTTCTTTTGCCTGCCACAGCCTGTGCCTCATTATTTCGATTTTTTTTTTGTTTTTTTCGGTTTTGTTTGTTTCTTTGGTTCGTTATTATTTGTAATTTTAATTCCTTAAGTTTCTTAAACATTATTATTCTACACAAAAAAAAAAAAAAACGAAATACTACTGCCACGACTACCATAAAAAATTTATCAAAAAATATTAAAAAAAAAACAACAAAAAAATTTCATTAAAAACACAATAAAAAATATAAAAGATTTCCTATAAAAAAAGACTCTAAAAATTCGTAAAAAAAATGCACGCGAATTACAGGCCATTGAACCCGTGCCACTTCCTGTTGTGTTTTTATTTTTTTTTTATGTACGATTTTACGGACTCACTACTTGTAGTCTCATACGACGAAATGTCTTAAAGGAATAGTGAAAAAGGCAGAAAGGAAAAGAAAAACAAGCCAAAATTATTAGCAGACTCAGCATATCCTTAAACTTACACTCTTCTCCTCCTGCAACTAACTACTATAATAAGGATCTGTGTTGTGTTGTTTGTTTTTCGTTTTCTGCTTCAATCACAATCAAAACAAACTCGTAAAAATTCGGCAGTAAATGTAGTGTAGTTCACATGTAAATTATTTTAGGTTTTAGGGTGTCCCTTGATATAAGTGTTAGTATAAGTGTTAAGGCTCTCTCTTTTGTTAGTAGATGATAAAATGCTTTAACACATTCTTTGTCAAGCGTAAATTATATGATATATTTACAAGCAGAAAACCAAAGACGAGTATACTCGTCATTGGCAATGAAATAAAACGAGACACATTTCGAAAATTGGCAACATTTAGAAATTCACTATTATCGATTGGCAAGAAATTTCTTAATTCAAAAGCCTGCTTGTTATAATTATAAAGTAGGACGAGTATACTCGTCTTTGTTAGGGTCCCACGCACTGCCAACTCGTAGAAATACGAAATACCTCGAAAAGTGATCATAATTTTTATTGTGCATACCGAAACAGTTCAAAGTATTTTGAAAAAGAACGATCTCCGCAGCCGAGTGCAGAGAAAAAAGCCATTTATTAGTGGAAGCGATTGGAATTTGCCCAATAATATATGGACAAGTCCACTGATTTTTGGTTGAATGTAATATTTAGTGTTGAGAACATAAATAATTTGTGCGACTGTGAAGGAGAATAAAAAATTTGGAAGTTCATTACTTAAAGAAAATGATTTTTAGGGCTTCTTTTTTTTGCCTTGGGCCCGAGGTGGTAAATCTTTAAAAGATACTTTTGTTCCGACAAAAGCAGGCACGATTCACCATCACTGGTGCCTACGTACTAACCCACCATCTACACACTTTAACTACTCCCCCCCCCCCCTGCGGGACTGCCCTTTAGTCAGGATTACTTCGCGAAGGGCTGGTTAGCTCGAAAGCTTTCTCACATCATCTCAAATTTCGCCTTCGTTCCTCCCACCTTCGGAGTACTATCATTACTTCAGTCATTTTCTAGCGTCCTAGAATTCAACAGCTCCACCATTAGCCGGTTTGGTCTTAATCTAGTTTCTCTGGGCCATCTAAATCTGGGGCAGCAAACTAGAATATGTTCCGCATCTTCCACTTCATCTACACAGTTTGGACATGTAGGGGAATTAAGTATCATCTCCAAATCTGTGCAGGTACTTCCTAAAACATCCAGGACCAGTTAGGAACTGGAACAGATAGTAATTCAACTCGCAATGTTTGTTTTCCATCCAAGGGGTTATAGAAGAGACAAGCGAAAATGTCCATCTTCCCTTTCAGGGGGGAGTAAATAAAATTATCTGTGTGACTGTACATACATAATTGGTCATTATAATTATAGCTTCACACACCACTTATGTTGTGTGTGTTAAGTTTATACATAAGTGGCGGGACCACCTACTCTTTAAAGTCGACACCGAACGATAGATTTTTGTGAAGCTTTTCATGACAATTTTATTTACTTTCATCTGCTGAGAGGAAGTCACTGAAGAAATATTTTCATATTTTCGTTTTGATGTCTTACCTGGGATTTGAACTCGAGCTTTACGTCTAATAAGCCAACACCTTACCTATTAGACTACGGTGACTTTGTTCCCATATGACGGAAAATAATAAAACTTGGCTTTTTAATTAAAATCGAATATCCTTAAGGTATCTATCGCCATATTTTTAATGCGTAAAAGTGGATTCAATGTAAGAACATGTAGTGTCACCTTTAAAATATCAAAATCGCAGTCTAACTATCAACATAACCATGGAGACTTAATAACTAAATGTTAGTTGCTGGTAAGGAGACCGGTAGGCTTACTGATTGGAGTATAAGCTTGGAACAAAAATTTCAGACTTTGTGGAAAATATGATGATTTTGATTTTTTGATTTTTTGAGGTCGCCATGGTCTAGTAGGTAGTGTGCTGGCTTATTAGACTTAAAGCCAGGGTTCGAGTCCCCGGCCAGACATCAAAATAAAAATACAAAAAGTATTTTTTCGGTGATTTCTTCTCAGCAGATTTCTGGCAAAAACTCTGAGAGTAAAAATAAAATTGCCATGAAAAGTTTCTCAAAAATCTGTCGTTCGGAGTCGACTTTAAACTGTAGGTCCCGCCACTTATGTATAAAATTAACACACACAACATAAGTAGTGTGGGAAACTAGGTTAATAATCCTGACTGAAGGGTTGTAATGACCAATTATGTATGTATGTATGATGATTTTGTCTGAATTTTTTATTTATGAAGCCAGTTATCGCCATTTGGTGCAGATTCATTTAAAACAACTTTAAAGGAACTCCCTTAACATAATATTTTAAATCCTTAAAGTTTGTCATTTTTCACGTTAATATATGCCAGAGTACGAATGAGTGAATCTGTCTATTGTTGTTTACGTTCACTCTTAAGGATTATATAAGAAATAAAACGAAAAAATAAAAAGAAAAAATTAAAAAAGAAAAAACAAATCAATTGTTAAATAATGCGAATGAATAATGAACTCAAAATTTTGTTTTTAACATAAAATATTAAGTACAGTTTTCATATGTTTTCAAGGTTATGTTGCATATCTTTAAAGCAGTTTCATCAGAAGACATATCATCAGAATGATAATGAAAATGACCAGACTTACAGGGCGTAAGTAATTAGAGTGGTAAGCCTTGATCAAATAAACTCGTCCCTTTACGGTTAAAGCTGAGTCGCAGATTATTTGTAATCACCCAGTAGGCTATCGTATGACCAGGATTGTAGGTCCACGCTCCATTTATTTATATACACACAACCACATGATTTCACACATACAAATACACTGATGGGAGAAGCCTTTTTTTCCTTGTTAACCCTTTGACGGACACCAAAATTTTAGGAGGCCTTCGCGTGGGACACTTCCTGTATCTCTGTATTTGGCAAAATACAATTTATGACGTCTATAGACGTCAGTGTCCGTCAAAGGGTTAACAAATTTCAAATTCTTTCCTTATACACACTCACAACAGACATGCACACACCGTCTCTACACTCAGAAATTTTATCATTAAAACGTCATTAGAAAGAAAAATGAAATAAAACGTTAACTTATCCCAAGTCGTCCCTCATTTACTCTCCTTTTGTAGTGCTGTTTGCTTAAATTTACGTCCCTAAATTTGTTTATTACGCAGTTTGGTCATACATTTTAAGGTGCTTCAAAAGGAAAAAGAATATTTTAAGCAAATAAATTTAAGGATAATAAATGTTTAATTTATAACAATTAATGCCAGAGAAGTAAACGCTAACAGTAGAGGCAGTTTTTTCAGTTTTCTAAACGCTTTTATTTCCATGGAATACTTTAGGCATAAGGTGTTGTGGCGTAGTGCTTCATCATCAGTTTTTATTTCCAAACAACCACTCTCAATAGAACAAACAAGTGGATAAGAACTTTAATAAAAAAAAGTCAATCACGTCCACTAAAGACATAATTATTATGAATGCCATTGAACTGGAGAAATGCCTTTAAAGATAACTTAACATTCCCCAGGGAAATATTCAACTCTATCCCCAAAAAGCTAAAGAAAAACGGTTGTGAATTTTAAATTACAGTGAAACCTCTATAAATTGAATCACCATTATCTCGAAAAAAAAACTTCATCTTAAAGAATCACCAAATTAAAGAAGCATAAGCTGGTCGAATTTCTCTTTAGGATGGTGTTGCTGTGCTTCAACTTTTATAGCAAATTCAAGTAATAGAAGTTCAAATTATAGAAGTTTGACTGTATACCTAATAAAGCATGAATTATTGTAATTAAAGTTACCGTAGTCTAGTAACTAGTGGACTTATTAGACTCAAGCTCGTAGTACAAACGCCGTGAATAAAACGAAATATTTCTTAGCCGACTTCCTCACAGTAGATTTCTAGCAAAAAAATTTGAGTCTAAATATAGACTGCCATGAAAATGTTCTCAAAAATCTAGGTTCAGCCACTTAAGAGTAAATTTATCACACACGTTATAAGTGGTGTAAGGAAGAAGAAGAAGAGGTCGTAATCTAGACTGAAGAATTGTAAAGCTGAAATCAAAAACGATTCAATGACTTATTAATCCCTTACGGGTACTAAGTCGCCGCAGTGTGGTAGGTAGTGTGGTGGATTATTAGACGTAAAGCCAGGGTTCGAGCCCCAGAGACTTCTAAGCAAAATACAAAAAGTATTTCATCGGTGACTTCCTCTCAACAGATTTCTGGTAAAAACTATGAGAGATTAAGCAAAATTGCCATGAAAAGCTACTCAAAAATCTGTCATTCGGAGTAAGCTTTAATGTATAAAATTAACACACACAACATAAGTGGTATGAGAAACTAGGTCAATAATCCTGACTGAAGGGTCGTAATGACCAATTATGTGAAAATGGTGGTTAGAAATGATCAAAAATGTCCAATTCTCCATGACACTGGCGCACATATGATGTTAAATTTGACCCACGGACTTGATTATGTTGAGTTTCAGAACCGCTGTGCTTCTTTACTTACATACACACACACACTCAAAATTGACCATTACAGCCGTTAAGTCAAGTTTACGGGTTAGCTTATTACACCTACTTATTCGCATAAAATAGTCCAACGAGATAAAATCTTATGATCTCTCTGGTTCGTTCGTGATTGTTCTGGTATTGTTCGTGAGGAATATCCAAGGTGAAATGATCTGTTTGCCATGTGACGCTTTCCTATGGAAACCACATGTTGTTACTGTTTAGCTCATCCAATTCAGGTCAAAAGTAGTTAGTAATGCTTGACGCAAAGTGTTCATCATTGGCAGTGATGGCCTGGCCAATGTGGGTGTAAATGAAATTTCGATCGATGTCGCGGATAACACCCAAATCCTACAGTTTTTATGGCGGGGACACTTTTTTATCTTATGTCGATGAGAATCATTCTAAATTTTGTTAATTCACGTACGCATTCATTCAGAAATGAGTAAGAAAATTTTCGATTTGCGATTTAAACTAGGGTCAGGCTGTCAACTGCAGAGACCTGCGCCGAGCAAATTTGTCGGCGGCGGCGGCTATAATTAAAAAGCTTCGGCGGCGGCTTTAAGTCGGCTGTCAGCCGAAATATGGTAAAGTTTCGGCTGCGCCTTTATTTCGGCTGTGATCTGAAAAATGGCTGTCATATATACCATAAATCTTGGTTGCTCTACTATGTTAAAGGGCCTTAGACCTCTGCAGCACATTTGCACAAGCAGACGTGCGTTAGCAAATTTCGGAATCTGCATTTTTAGAATTTCTTGACAATATGAATTTTGATTTGGCATTCGAATTTTAAAATTTTTTCAATTTTTCTCAATACCATGATCACGTAAATGGTTGCAGAGGTGTGATGTCGATGTAGAAACTCCAAACATGAAATTATTTCGCATTTTATAACACTTACAGAAAACAACTTTCAGAAATGAATATTCCAAATAAAATTTTCGAAAAAATTTGGCAAAAAGATAATTGAAATAGGAGTTTCATTATTGTTTTGGGAAAATCTCCTCTCAATTTTCTTTAAATTTAATTCCTGGATAGAAATAATATATGTACCTACCCCTTCAAACTCATTGGGGGCTCATCAAAGCAAACATTACACATGTGATACTTTTTAGGACAGGATTATTCCCAATAACCATTTGACAAAAATGGTGCCAAACTATGAAGATGCTGAAGATTTTTGTTTAAAAGGATTTGGGCTTTTTAATTTTTGTTTTGGTGGCTAGTAATTTTTCGTATTCGTTTATATCATTGTAAATACTATTAAAAACAGTAAGGTCATCATCGGAATCAGATGAATTTAACTCATTTAAATTATTATTTAAATTTTGAAAGAAATTTGTAATTTTTTGGTGCTCCATTTTAATTTTTTATGTCTTTTAAAAAACTTTAACGTTAAGTTAAAAGTGTTACCCCATTCACCAAAAAACAAAAAAAGGTGTTCAAAATTACCATATCAAGAAATTAAATATTTTTACTATTAACATATGTATCAAAAAAAGGAAGAAAAAAATTCAATAATGTATGTATGTAAGTCAAGTAAAACGAAATATATAAATATCATATTTTATATATATTAAAAATTTATTGTATACAATATTAAAAACATATTTTCATATATTCTTAAATACAAAAAACGGCGGCTGAATTTAAGCCGACTTAAGCCGAATAAATCTTCGGCGGCGGCGGCTTTTAAATTTTTTTCGGCGGCTCGGCTTAGCCGGCTGTCAGCCGATCGGCGCAGGTCTCTGGTCAACTGCTCAGAGTTCATAGACAACGGTGAAGTTCTGTTTGATGATTGAGTTTTCTTTTTACCCAAGGGGTGGCGGTGCCTTCTTATGGTTATCGTTGTTGTTGCTGTTGTTAATGTGTTGGGGGCAGGGGTTATTGACTTTCTGGATGGATTATTTCAAAAGAAAACAACTGCGGCCACCTATTTCTATTAATTTGAAAGGCCCAATGGAAATGTTATAATTTTTTCTAGTTTCCAATTCCGGATTTGATTCTTAACGCGACACATTGTTTTTAGGATATCCCCTATTTGGCAGTGTTTTTCCTGACTTACAGGACTTAAGTTTCTGTTTTTTTTTTAGCAATTTTAGATTAAATTTGTTTTCACGCAAATCGGTTAATCTTCAACACTAGCCAAGCTTACGTATGCATGTATGTATGTATGTCCCATTATCGAATATGCATGCGTATGATGTATTTCATGACACACAAAATTATTTCGTCCTTTATTCTTTAATATTCCTTTTTTTTATTTATTAGTTGTAGTTATTATTGTTTTTGTTGTTGACATTATTATTATTATTATTTTATTGTTGTTGTTTCATAAGAAAACATTCGTATTCTTGTTGCTTTTGTTGTTCTGTTTTTGTACGACTCGTATTATTGTTATCCTTGACAAAGAACTCGAAGAACACACATTTCCTTTGTTGTTTTGCTTTTGTTTTTTTTTATTCTTTTTCTAATAAAAGAAATCCTTGAATAAATTTCATGTTGTTTTTATGTTTCTGTTGTTGTTTTTTATGTTTCTTTAACTGGGTTTTATTTCATTTCTTTGTTTTTTCCTTCGGCATGAATCTTTAAATCTTATAAGAAAAACAAAACAAAAAAAATCAAGAAACTTTATGACGCTTTAGAATGACGACTTTTTAACGAGACAGTCACAAAACGGTACAGTCTGACGATATATGAGGCTTTAGATTAAGGAACACGAGAGAAGCCGAGAGAATTTTTAATTTTGGATTTGAATTTTCAAAATTAAGGGCTACAATCTCTTTCCACAAATGCCACAGAAAAATATGCCAGACAATATCACCTATTTAGACAGATTAGAACTCCGTGAGCAAAGTGCCCACTGTCACACGTGTTACAAAAACACTCTAATTTTTCAGAAGCGTTGTTTTTCTAGGCTCTAACAGATGAGCAAACTTATTGTCCTAGCACTTGCTAATGTATTTCAATCGACTGTTTAACTGCAAGAACTTGATTAACCGTGTAGATACGTAAGAACAGTAAGACCCCACTTAACGAGGGGGGGGGGGATAAGTTCAAATAAATTTCACTGGCGCTATATAGTGCACCGCTTTTGGTGCACAGTTTCTTTGGTGCAGTTTCTCGTGCACACATATAGAACAAATATCAATACAGTGATTTAGGGGAATCCCAATACTACCGTGTAATACTAAAACAGCGTTAAGCGGGGTCTTACTATATAACTAAACTTTATAATTAAAACGAATGAAGGCTCCTGGTCTCGACAATGCCTTTTAAAGCAGAAGCTTTCGCACCCTTAATAAGCCGAGTGCCGCCACAACAGTCCAATGCGGAATGCTAAAAGAAAATTGTGACATCTTCAGGCTATGCAAACACTTGAGGGAATAGGGCTGATTAATGTGCCAATATACTCATATCTATCATAATATTGAATCGAATGCCGCATTATTGAGATCCGAAGAATTTGTGTGTGTCTTGTAAAAACGGAACGAGTTATTACCAATCAAGCAATCCAAGTCTGAAAATGCTTTGTAAAGTTGTGGATATTTTCTCTTATCCAAGAAGTGTCATCAGTAAAAACGGCCTGGGCCTTCAGAAATGCATTATATTGCTTGCACAACAACCTGTTCAATGAAAAATTAAGCATCTTTGACCGTAGGATAAAATCTATACTTCTACCCGGTTGTACCCAACCATAGTAGCCATACTTACAGGTCATTGCGTTATGGGTAGACACGCGGAAAAGAAGCGGCTCCTATTTAACGATTTTTGCCATGGTTGCAGAACCTCTGAGGAAGAGGAGAGTGTTATTCATTTTTTCTGTCAGTGGTTGTCTCTTAATAGGTACAGATAGAGGTTATTTGACTCTTCATATTTTGTCAGCTTGACGGAGCTATCATCTATTGAAATCAAGGATATATCTTCGTTTATTAAACGAAGTTAGCCTGTACGCTGACTATGTTCTTGCTCTTCCCTGGTTTTGGTAGAATTTGGTCAGTACAGAGACTGCGTTCACCAGTGGCGACACAAAGGACCGCTATACGTGCTTAAGTGAGTTTTGTGATATTAGAGCTACAGCTCCAACTGAATTTCCACTCAAAACTCAAAAAGTTGATCACATCTTCTGACCAACGTTGATTGTGATCGATTACTTTTAATGGTGAATTGCAAGTCATTGGAATACAAATATAAATGGCCATGGATAGGCTACATAACGACAAGAGCGATTCGTTCGATTGAAATCTACTAGACCAAATAAATTCTCGCCTCAAACTTTTTAAATATCAAAAAAACCAGAAACGTTTAGATGAGCGCATGACGGCGACTAAACTGCAGATAGGTATAACATCCTACAGAAGGAATAAATGCCTACCCTCCTCTCAAACACTACCATAAACACATACCGTAAGGCAATAAATATTAAGCCAATGAAGTAAGCTTATAAAGTAATCTGCTATTTCTATCGCGTAATAAGCCATTGTCAACTTTTGACGAACCTATCAAACCTGTTTGTTTGTTTGTTTGTTGTAAATTGCAGCAAATATTTGTTTGATGTGACACGTGTGGAATATGCTCTAATTTTTGCTTATATGTTTGGAAGCAGAGCAGCCAATTAAAATTTCTTTTTGCACTTTCATCAGACGTAACAAAATCGAAATTTCTTTCGAATCTCCATCTAACCTGCTAATCAAAATTCATTCAAAAATTATCATTTTTTGGGGTTTGTTTTTTCTTTCTATTTTTTCTTAATTAAAATCACAATAGATTAACGAAAAATAAAAGAAAAAAGATAAAATAAAAGAAACTCGTTTCAAAAACGGCAATTTGTCGAAAAACTAAATCAGAGTAAGAAAAAAAACCACAAAAAAACGAAATATAAAAAATTCTCATAAACTATCGAAATTCAATATGAAATTAAAATAATAATAGAGGCGAAGAAATATAAACGTGATATTAAATTAAAATAAGAAATAAAACATAAAAAAAATTAAAAAAGATTAAAAAAAAAAATCACAAATAATAATAAAAATATCCAGTTTAAAGTGATTTTTATTTGAATTTTATTTTTGAAAGAAAAAAAATTTTTTTTTCAAAAATCTCCCAGCAACAACAAGTTCCCACCGCTTAAAATTTTAAAATCGAAACACTCTTACCAAACTATGTTTGATTGGCCATAAAAATACAAGAAACCAAACAAGAAACACCAGCAATTTGGCTAATAACCATTACCATAATGCATGTGTATGGCAATCAATAAAAGAAATAATTTGTTTGGTTACACCAGATTATGGTTACACTGAACAAATAATAAATTTGGAGAAATTCTCAAACACCCACAGGTGACACAGAACATCCTTGGCAAGAAAGCTGTTTCATCGCATTTCTTTCAATTTAAGAATCTCTACTTTGATACACACATAATTGGTTATTACAACCCTTCAGTGAGGATTACAATCTAGCTTCTCACACCACCCATATTTTGTGGATAAGTTTGATAAAGTCGTCTTCGAACGACAGATTTTTTTGAGAAAATTTTCATTGCAATATGATTTTACTCTCAGTGGTCTTGAAGCGGTTGTTGAAGATGTCTAACTTGGCATTTGAACTGTGACCTCGCCTCTAAGAAGCCTGCACACTATCTGCTAGACCAGGGTGACATCACTTTTCTCTACTTTCTTTTAGGTTTATTAACCCAAGTTTATCTACTTAAACAAGTGATTGTTTGGATTACAATCAAGCTTCTCACACCACCCACGTTGTGTGGATATCGATAAGTGACAGGACCTACAGTTTAAAGTTGACTCCAAACGACAATTTTTTTTTTTTTGGAACTTTTCATCCCAGTTCTATAATTTTAATGACGTTCTCTGTGGTACTGGGTTTGATATTGATATATTGGGTCTAGTGTAAAGAAAATTTTCTCAATAAGTCTCAAAACATACCCTCTTGACCTTGAAATTCCTTCATTTCCATGAAAATCTCTTGATTTTTTAGATAGCCAGGCTGACAGACTGAACGTATTCATGACGAACGTATTTTCAACGTCTCTCCTTGTCTACAAAATGTCGAAAATTTGTTAGGGATTTATTGGATCATTCCAAGACAATCCTAATATAAACTCCAGGACACAGAGGTATACTTGAAAATTGCATTGCTAATAAGCTAATCAGCGAAACCAGTGCAAAACTCTTAATCAATAACACATTACAGAGCCTGTTCCGATTGTTACCTATTTGTACTACAGCACGGGGCTCAGTTTCCTTGGTAGCCAGTTGAAGCTTGCAAAAGTCCTAGACTTTTCTGGACATATAAGGACCAGAAGAGGACCGACTATTTTTGAATCCCACAGCCATCTATCGCTCAATAGGAATTCTCAGGGGCCACTATACTTTTCGTAAGCAAGTTGAAATACATAGCATTCTATCAAATGACTTTTGCAGAAGCTGTTGGTCTAAGGAGAATAAAGAAGGCGTCTTTCAGCTCATGTGTTAATGTACTACTCCGTCAAATGACTTTTGTAGAAGCTGTTGGTCTAAGGAGAACAAAGAAGGCATTCTTCAGCTCATGTCCAGTGTCGTGCTCTTGTCACAAAACAGGACGAGATCCTTGACCGAGGTCTCTAATATAAAAGATTTATTTTCCACTCATTAAGTCACCGTAGTCTAGTAGGCGGTGTTTTGGCTTTTTAGACGTAAGGCCCGAGTTTGAGCCCCAGGTCAGACATCAAAACGAAAATATGAAAATATTTCTTCGGCGGCTTCCTCATTGTTTCTGGCAAAAACTCTGAAAGTAAGTAAAATTGCCATGAAAAGCTTTCCAAAAATTAAATAAAATTAACATACACAACTTAAGTGGTGTGAGAAGCTAGGTCCTAATCCTGACTGAAGGGTTGTAATGACCAATTATGTATGTATGTATGTATTTTGGACTCTGGTTGGTTTTCTCTGGAAAGTTTTATACTCGGGTTGAAGATTGATAGGGGCATCCAATATTTCTGAATATTAGCGTAAGGGGAACTTTATCATTCATGGAGCGACCTTACTTCGTTCCTTTATGGAGGTTCCGCCAACTTACTTGCCCTAACCAAATATTGTTATATCTATGGAAGGTCGCGACAAAGTAAATTCATAAACTTGATATCTCTATCCAAACAAGGACACTTTATTGAAGTTGGATCGGTTAAGAAATTTGTCTTCTGGTCCGACGGGATCAACAATTTAAAGTCGATTCCGAACGATAGATTTTTGACAAACTTTCTCAGAGTTTTTGCCAGAAATCTGCTGATACAACTTTAAACTGATTTCTACTAATAAGTTGCGTAGTGGATAACTAAGCGAAATTTATGCATTTTGGCGATATTATTAGGAAGAGCTTATGTCTACACATATTATTAGTATGTTGAACCCAAAAAAAATTAAATCCAAAATTTTTTTAATTTTTTTATATATTGTGGTCGCTAAAGGAGCTCCTTTAAATTCTCTCCAAATATTTCTTAATTCTGAATTTGTCTCACAGTGTATCATAAAAGTATGTATGTATGTATGATACGTAAAATATTCAAATAGTTGCTAACTCGTTCAAATACGGAATTCCAAGATTTTGTTGATTCGTTGTACTTTTTTTTTTGGCTTTTTTTTTTTTTGAAATCATTTCAAATGTCAATTTAATTTAATCAGAAACCAAATCATCATCGATATTCATCGTATTCAAATCTAAACAAAATTTTAATTGTTGTTGCTATACGACCATTATTAGCAGCCTTAACTGCGACACACTCCAAAATAGCAACAGGTTGTCTCATCTTCAAACTGAATTCGTTATTTTTTACGCCTCATTATAGCCAGAGCAAGTGGTCAGCAGTCGATGATTAGCCGACACATCTCTGCGATTAAATTAAGAAATTTCAGAACACGTACTTATGTACGTATGATGCAGGGCAAATTAAAAAAAAAATTTTTAAATTTTCTTAATTAGTTTTTATCACATTTGTTACACGACGTAAATGACAAAAAAACGATAGTCGATAGTGCCTGCTACTGATTTATTAATTGGCATTTGTAAGTCACACTATGGAGTGTTCTTGAATTCGATCTTCTACCAATTAAGAGCGGCATCCAAGGAATGTAAGCATTTAGATGAATGATTACGATACTGGAGGGAATATTTGCATTTTCAAAACAAGTCTTAATCAATATTGAAAATATGAGGCCTATTTTAAAAGTATGTCATCATCTTTTGGTTTTTAAGCATAATTTTATGCGGCTTGTTTTTTGTTTTTCTTTCAAAAAAATAGTTTAACCGGAAACGTTATCATTTAGAGTCATTGAACTGAACTGAAGAAGTAACTTGTGACGTGTTCTATGATTTAGAAGGTGGTTTTAAAAACAAAGAATTGTCAACCTAATCATATTTTGTTACTTTTCCTATATAATTTGTCTACTTACCATACTTTTTTTTTATATATATATAAAACCAGCACTCAGGGGATGGCCCCTACTCATGCAGTGCATTGTGCAGGTTTTTCAGGAAAGGTGGAAAGAGGGAAGATGCGAACGGCAAGGAAACGAGAGTACGGCCAATGCCGTATCTTCACCATTAGACAGTCTACAGCAATCGTCCCCAAGAAGCCCGCAGTTACTCACACTACTTATGCTGGGTGTGTTAATTTCATACATAAGTGGCGGGACCTACAGTTTTAAGTCGCCTCCGAACGACAGATTTTTTGAGAAACTTTGCGTGGCAATTTTATTTAGTCTCAGAGTTTTTGCCAGAAACCTGCTAAGAGGAAATCGCCGAAGAAATCCTTTTTGTATTTTGTTTTGATGTCTGTCCTGGGGCTTTAACTCAACACACTACCTACTAGACTACGGCGTCCTCATATTTATTTACTCTTAGAACTTTATTCAGAAAGCTGTTGAGTAGAAAACTTTGTGTGTTCAAGACGTCGGCGCGAAGGTTTAAACCATGGGCTCTCATCAAATAAGGAAACACTCTATCTACTAGAGTAAAAAGTATCTTTTTTCATTTAAAAGTGCCGATAGTACATATCGACGCTTTCGTTCTATAGCAATCTATGTCGAAAAAGTGTATTTTGAGTTATGATCTCTCAAAGTTTTCACGCCCCATACGACTATATGTGTATTCTAATTAGATTTTAACTTCGGAACGGATCGGCGCATCTTAACCGAATTTTGACCATATTTAAGTTAAAGAACATAGTTTTTATGTACTTAGAACGTTATAGAATGAAGGCGTCGATATTATGTATTTGAAGAGAAAATAAAGATCATTATCTATCCCACGACCACTATTTAGCACCATTGAGAACCGAAAATAAACCCAACAAACTACATTAATCATATGGGAACGATGCCAAATTCTGTCTGTTTGGAATTATTAAACAAGTTGACAAAGTCTTTGTAGTCTTGTGTTTTGGAACAGTCAAGGTTCAAACCTTAGGTTAGATATCTCCAGCAAAACGAAATATGAAAAAATATTTCTTCATCCACTTCTCCTCTCATCAGGTTTCTGGCAAAAACTCTAAGAGTTAATAAAAAAAATTGCCATGCTCAAAAATTGCTCAAAAATCTTTCATTTAAACTGTTAGGTCCAATACACTCAACGTAAGTGGTATGGAAAGCTACGTTGTAATGACCAGTTTTGTATGTTTGCAAGACGATGTTGTCTGAGGTAAAGAATAAGATCGGTTGCTCGTAAATTTTAGAGGGAAACACTCACTATATATCGATGCCTCCTTTCTAAAACATTCAAAATCGCTAGAAGTGTGTGTTTTGAGTTATGAGCTCTCAAAGTTTTCACGTGACCTACGACTAAATGTGAATTCTAAGTAGATTTTTCCCTATAATTACGGAACTGATGGGAGCATCTTAGCCAAATTTTTACAGTATTTAAGTTAGAGAACGTAGAATTTAAAAATGCAAGAACATTAAAAATGTTCTAAGTTTACTTATAGAATGGAGGCGTCGATATGTTGGATGTCTTTTTATGGTATTACAATGATCTAATAACCAATGTAGTCCAACCTGACTATTAGATCTAATTGTACGCTATCGCAAGCTAATAAAACTATTAAGAAAACAAATATTTTAAAGATTACTTTTAATTGAATCTAATCATATCATATATGAGTTACATTATCATATATTCATAAAATTCAATTCTTTAACGGCCAATTATCGCCTCGGACTAAGACGTTTCAATACAAATATTTTTTTATTTTTAATATTGATTTCATATTAAAAATAATCTAAAAATATCACACCGAAAATGTCAATCAATGTGAATGAAAACGATTCCGAAAAACATTCAATGAAATCAATCAATAAAAATAAGGGAGTAAAATTCATTCGGCAAGAAATACGGGTACTTCCTTTTTCTTTTTTTCTTAGCATAATCAAGAGTGACCATTTCAAGATTATTGAAATACTATGTATGCATGAATGCCATAATAACAGTGAAAAGGAAAGAGTTTTTATAAATAATAATAGGTATGTATGTGTGTAAGTAAAAAATTACAACCCGAAAAAGAATATTTAATTTTCATGATTGACATACAGACAGACAGACAAACCGACAGTTTTTCCTTTATCGATTCTATTTTGTTCGGTTGATACGCTTACAAGGGACTCATAAACTTAAAAAACAATCTCTGACTTGCTTCATTTCAGACAAGGGTTTTCTAAAAAGAAAAGGGTTCGTTCTATTCTATTTTATAATTTAGAAAAAAAAAACGAAGAATAATTAATTGAAGAAAGTATTTTTGATTGAGTGTATAAATAACCCAATGGCTTACAAGCAGCCAGCTATAACATTTAAGGGTAATAATTGTTGTTGTTTTTATTTTCATGCAACTGACAACCCAGAGAAATGATCCGTTTTCAGACAGTGAAGTGTTATTGACAATGGAATTTGCAATCCACTGGTTAAGTGTGATCACAAACGCATGTATCCGCAAGAAAGAGAAGCAATTTATAAAAAAAAAATCATTGAATTATCGGTAGCAGGTCCCTAATTTATTTTCCATTTGAATTTCTATTATAAATTTGTTCAGCTTAAAAAATTATTCGTGACATGTGTAAACGCCCAAAAAATGCAAAGAAAAATTCAAAAATTCTTGATAACAGACAAACGACGCATGTAAATCATTGAAAAATCATTCTGTCAAACAGATTGTTTAAGCTGTTGTGAACGTATGTACAGTAGGACCCCGCTTAGCGGTAAGTAAGACCCCGCTTCGTTTGCAGGACTAAACGAAACACCGTTAAACGAGGCAGCTTAACACGCATATGTAAATACATTGCATCTTTGGAATCTTTATTCTGGACAAACTAACAAAAGAGCTTTGAGAGAGATACATCGCTGTATAGTGCTCCACAAGTATCAATATAATGCGCGATTTAGGGAAATCTCAATATTACAGTGCAATACTGAAACAGCGTTAAACAGGGTCTTACAAAAAGCATATTAACCCTTTGACGGACACCAAAATTTTAAGAGGCCTTCCCGTGGAGCACTTGCTGTATCTCCGTTATTTGGCAAGATACGAAGTCCCAAATTAAAAATTTGGCAATGTTCCAACATTTGTAAGCTTTGTATCCGTATTTTGTCCGCAACAATGTTTATATACATATCGTTATGAAGCAAACAGATATATTATTGATATAAACCAATTTTTAATAGCATTAGCTTCTTTATAATAATATTATGAAGGAAACAATTTATGACGTATTTACACGTCATGTCCCCCCAGAAACCCTTGTTATGAGGTCTATAGACGTCAGTGTCCGTCAAAGGGTTAACCGTGCGCAATATTACTTTATCTTTGGTTAGTATTAATGAAGACCGCAATCTGAGAGTACATACTCGTACATAACCAGAGATATAGGCGTCCAATTTTAATTGTATTTTTCAAATGAGTAAAAAAGTTCGCTGGGGCTAAATGGGATAAAAATGAAATTGTGGATGAAATGAATCTTGTGGGCTGGATAGCTATGGCCTTGCTTGGAAACGGAAATATAACGTTCGCATCGATAAAAAGCAAAAAAAAGCAATTCAGTGTCGAAAAATTGCAAGACATCACTCAAAAAACAGCAAGTCTTCGTCAAAAATAAAAAAAAAAGTTAAAGCCAACAAGTGGAGATAGTGACAATAAATACGCAGATATGCTTGCAAAGGAAATAACTGAAAGCCTCTGATGGACCATAGAAAGTGCGCATTTAACGAAAGGAAAGTTTTCTTCGGTAATTACAAAGTGAAATAATTTGAGTCCAAGCATCAGGCTATCGATATGTAGTAGACTGTGGATAGCAACCGGCATTTTACCGGGCATTGCAGACTCAAAGTTTATTGATAAGTCGAACGAATTACCAGAACATTTATGGTAATTGGAACCTATGAGACGGTAATAAACCTCATAGGGAACAACATCCAGTTATAAGGGGGGGTATAACATCGAACTGTATACCGAAGTTTGGTGGAGATTGTAAGAGCAATTACGGGAATACCCCATATTGAACTACAGAAAACATCGAACGAATCGCCAGAACAACAAGCAATAGGATGACGTCCGACATTTACTAGAGCCTACGAGAGATATTACGGGAAAACCCCATATGGCTTGGTGGACAAAAATAGGTACATACATACATACATAATTGGCCATTAGAACCCATCAGTCAGGATTATTGACCTAGTTTCTTGCACCACTTATGTTGTGTGTGTTAATTTTATATATGAGTAGCGGAGCCTACAGTTTGAAGTCGACTCCGAACGACAGATTTTATTAGAAACTTTTCATGGCAATTTTATTTACTCTCAGAGTTTTTGCCAGAAATCTGCTGAGAGGAAATCGCCAAAAAAATACTTTCTGTATTTTGTTTTAATGTTTGGCCTGGGACTCGAACCCTGGCTTTTACGTCTAATAAGCCAACACACCACCTACTAGATCACGGCGACTTCATTAGCTACATTAGGTTTCTTTAACTCCATTTTGTTAGACAAATCAATCGATGCACAGAAAACATCGAACGACGAATCACCAGAACATATATGGTAATCGGAACCTATGTGACGGTAATGAAACTCTAAGGGAACATCAAGTAATAGGTTTACTAGAGACTGCGGTATATATTACGGGGAAACCTTATATTAAAAGTGTGTTAAATATTCGGTAGGGGAGATACGATTTCAAATAGTGTGGTATTATGTCGAGGTGGAATGAAGTTGGGTTTTAAAAACATAACACAAGTAGTTTAAAAATCAAGAGTGACCAATGTTATCCTAACAGAGGTCAACAAAGACGCTTATTCCTATACGTAAATAGGGGTATTAGTTCCTACGAGACCAGTACAAGCTGAGAAAAGCTTGGTACAGCAAATTTGGTCGTAATTTATCAAATAGCAAATCTTAAGAAAGTTAAAACATACAAATCCAAAGGGGTGGCAGTATACATTGAGAAATGAAGCCTGAGAAAAAGGTAAATATGAACATAACAGAGATAACAATTCCTTCTTTCATGGAAAGCTATCTAAGTATCCAGCTGTGTAGACATTGAAAGGGTGGACCTTTCTATAAAACAGTTCGTAATTGGCTTTACATAATTGCATGCAATTGCCTTAATGGCTGCATAACAGCACACCATATAACATCAGCTGTTACAACAATTCTATGGGCCATCAAAATGCCTTCAAATCCTTAGTTAGCCAGAGTAGGCAAAAAAAAAAAAAAACAAAGAATTTTTAATTAAATTAAAAGCTCACCTCAGACAAACATACGTACGTACGTACGTACAGAATAAATTGAAATTTTTTAATTATTTTGTTATATGTTAACCACGCACCCTCGCCTAAAATGTGTGAATGCATTAAAAGCACGAAAATGTTTAAGAAAGAAAACTTAAAAAATTGAAACAAAATTAGAAATAGAAACAGAAATAGACAAAGGAAAACATTTAAAGATTAAATGGCATTCACATGCCGTAACACTTGAGTGATCAAATGGATTTTTTATGACTACTTTTTTTTTTTGTCAAGAGCCGTTCATTTAATTTTCTTTAAACGAATATCCGTAATGAGAATCTACGCATTGAAAGGTGCGCACGATGGGTGTTGGTTGTATTTAAACGAAATATAAAAATTGTTTTTTTTTGTTTTGTTTTTAAATTCAAATAAAATTTGGAAGCACTTTTACTTCATTATTATTACTTTTAATTTATTCTATACCCTACGCTAGCGTCCACTGGACAATAGCTGGTGTTTGTAATTATTTTCATCATACAAATGGAACTTAAAGCCTTGCTTAAAAAAAAATTAACGCCAGTAGATATGACAGTGAAGCTCTAACAAGGACGATAAAGGATAGCTTATGACAAAAATGATAAACTAAAGATTACGCCATCACACACACAAAATTATAACTTTCTGCGCATGTTGAATCGATGACGTCACGTAAATTGTGTTCCTATTGGCTAATTATAATATATGTTATATTGCAGGGCTGCCAACTACTTTCATATAGTGCACACATATTTCAGAAGAAAGGTTAATTTTCACATATGAAAAAGACTTGGAAACCATTAAAATAGCCCAAATACGTCATCTAACGGGAAATCATTCTTGGCTTATGACAACTCAAACTGTGGAACAATTTTAAAGCAGTGTATTGGCTTATTAGACGCATAAGCTCTGAGAGTAACTAAAATTGCAATGAAATGCGAGGTGTAAGAAACTAGATTATTGTAATGAAAAATTATTGAAATTATCTATGTACAGTTGTCATATGCGCTATGAAAATAACGATTCATTTAAGACAGCACTACCACAGATCAGAAAGAAGTGAGTAGGTTGGTTCTGGAATACTAGGGTTGCCATCTGACCTTCATAGTAAATAAAATTTGCCATTCAAAGTTTCTTAAAAAAATCTATCGTGCAGAGTCAAGTTTAAACTGTAGCACCCATGTCTCATGGATAAAATTAACACCCACAACGTGTATGATGTGAGCAGCTATGTTGTAATCCTAAATAATCCACAAACCTAATTCAGAACCAACACTTTAAAGAAAATGTATTTGATCGTAGATATAATGAGGGCTTGCTCACTAAGACTTCCTTTATTGCAGGGATTGAGCTGTTGATGTTATCCTCTCTGAGGGGTCAAGAGGTTCCGATTCGAAAGTCACGTTCTCTACCAGGTTGGAACATACATTGCTGGGACATGTAGTAAGGAAATGAATACCAGATTCAGGTTCAGGTCGGAGTAGTAGGCTCTGAACCCTGTCCCTGTACTAACCAAGTTTCACCAAATCAGGGAAAAGCAAGAAGTTGGTCAGCGCAAGGGCCGCACAAATGAATACCATCCGCTAGTATTTTAAAAAACACTTCTTCCTATTGCAATTTGAATGAATTTAAGCCAATACTTCAGATTTTTTCCACGCAAAACCTAAATATTTGCACGGATAAGGAATGCTAAAGAAAAATCAGCAAAGAGTTACGTCATCTAAATATCTAGAACTACAGTGGAACTTCTATAATTTGAACTTTTATTACTTTTAATTTTCTATAATTTGAAGCACAGTAACAGCACCCTGGAGAGAAATTCTATCAGGTATTGCTTCTTTAACTTGAGCTTTCTATAAGTTAAAGTTTTATTTTTCTGAATAATGGTGATTCAATTTTGAAACTTCAGTTATATATACGAGACTGTTTTGAAGCGGTTACATAATAGTATCCCGCCTTTCTTTTATTGCACATTCGTTCGTTGTCGTTTGACCTGGGCTATACACAATATCTTTATAGCAACGTAGGGTAACATGAGGATGATATCGGTTGTCAATTAACATTTTTTGCTCACCTTACATTAACAAAGGGTGCAAATCCAATACATGATTAGCATGCGTATCAACAAAATGTTAACGAGAAGGCAACGAACCAAACAATTCAATGCTTTTGGAATTCTTTTTTTTCTGAGTTACCATCATTTAAATTGTTTCTAATTAAAATTAAAAGCAAACAAGAACAAAATCAACTACAATATCAGGCCCATCACAGAATTTTTAGGTTGGAAAAGAATACAAATTTAAAGCAAAAAAAAAAATAATGAAGATGATTTTAAAGAGGTGCCAACTATTTAGCACCCAATTGTTGAAACAAGTGAATTAAAATTTAATATCATTAGACAATAATAATAACAACGATAATGAAATAGAAAAATAAAAATTAAAACATTTTCATCAAATATGTTATGCACGTATGGGTTGTTAAAACATTTCAAAAGAAAGAACAAAAAAAAACTCTTTTCTTTACAATTTTATTAGAATGGAACCAAGATATGGACGACATCGACGACAACATTACATTCACTCGCTGACTCTCGTTAACTCTTACCAACATTCTCCTCCATGACGGATTACGCATAATTTAATCAGTACAACTTGAATTCCATAACAATAAGCGATAGGCAATAGCAATAGCAACAACAACAACGCCAACAAGATTAACAAGTGTATTTACGCTACGTTACGCATTATTATCGTAAAATGTTCGTGTCTTCATTTCTTTTCGTTTTCTTTTTTGCCTACGCAATTACGAATTCCTTAAAACGAACCCATAAAAACGATTCTAAAATAAATGAAAAAAATATGTTGATAAGCGCAGGCGCAGTTAATGCCTAATTGAAGTTGCTTGGTGCGTCCCCGTTATCGTGTTATTATTGTTCGTATGTGTGTTCACCGTTCACTTAACTTTCTTAAGTGTTTCACGAATTTTCTTTCAGGTGATAGTTTTCGTGACTGTGATATTGTTGAACTTGCCAAGTACAAGTGAACATGGTTACGAAAGGAGATTTAATAACGTATTTTACATTGACAGAGTGTTAAAAGAATTCTTTATTATTTTCCATATAAAAAGAGATCCACTACTTTAAACCTCATGCAGTAAAACCCTGCTTAACGCGGGGGATACGTTCCAATAAGTTACAACGCTAAACGAAACAGTGGGGAAACGAGGTAACTGGAAAGATGCGTTCGTACTATGATTTCGACTTTGGAAAATACTGTTGGAATCTTTATTCTGGACAGATTAACAAAAGAGCGTTGAAAAATATACACCGTGTATTCGCGTAATTCTGAAACAGTGTTAAGCGGAACAACGTTAAGCGGGGTCTTACTGTATTTGAAAATTTTTTAACACACACCTGTTTTCAATGATGTGTGGCGTTATTTGAAGAGCAAAAATTCGACAGACATTTTGAACCACTTGTGCTAGTTGTCTTCAGTTGTATTCGTACCTTGTCTTACTCTCTTCGGGCGTAATTCCCACGGGCATTTTCTGTTATGGAGAGAAGGCAACGATCTATACAAAATTGACAAAGTGGAACAATTCTACTGGTGGACGGTGAGTAGACAAATTAATTTCGAATATGGGAATTTAAACCGGCAATTTTTAATTATCCTCGGAATTTTTAATTATCCTCGGAATTTTTGCCAGAAATCCACAGAGAGGAAGCCGCCCAAGTAATATATTTTCATGTTTCGTTTTGTTGAAGGCCTTGAGTTCAAACCGTTGGTCCACGCCTAATAAGCTAACATACTACCTACTAGACTACAGCAACCCTTTAGTTTAACGATCACTTCTATCTTGTTGGGTACTCCTAATAATGTAAAGCTATTTATCTGCCGGTTAAAATACTCCCTTTAGTTAACGGCAAGTTGTAATAATAGCCCTAAGAACTAACAAAGTGCAATCCTACACGGTGATTCGAGAAAATAACAACAGCAAACCAAGTAAGTAAGTAGTGCAGACGTAAAACCAGCAAAGTCAGCTTAGCTTATCCCTCAATGTAATAATACCAAATGACAGTTCTAAGAAGTAAAGTGTTGAAGTATGGAAGTAGTTTTTGGCCAAAGGGAAATGGACATTCAAGGTAATCACATGGAAGCAAGGCAAGGTTTCCACCTTCACCACAATTCATTTGTAAAAATATGAAAGCCCCATCGCCGGACGGTATTAATATTGTAGGCATCCATAACTGCAGCTAACTTTTTACACTACAATTGCATCGTTTACTAGTCTATGACGAATCAATATTCACTCCTGTTCGATAATTTTTTCATTTGGTAAACTTTATTTAATTCGAAAGTCTTTTTTTTTTAATGACAAAGCCCCATAATTGATTTAAAACTTACAAGTTATTAAAAAGATTTAAGGAACTGAGTGTTTGAACGGATAGATGGCGTTCTTTTATCGTAGTTAGGATATGAACTTTTGCAGAAACTGGATTACGTAGAGGTAATTAGCGCCAGCATAAGTGTTGTCGAAATAGAATTTTATTACCGTATGCCATACAGTGCTTCACAGTTTACTTGTTGAATGACTCTGTACAACAGCATAAACGTACACTCGTTTATGCCAGTCCTGAACTCATTTGTAGAGAACTCTACAATTCCAGTTTTATTGTTATTAAACGTGTAGTAAAGGTCAGAGTGTCGGTTCGAATACCATTTCGAAGTTACGAACAAAAAACATAGGCTGCAATGATATAGGATCCTCCAACAAGGTCTTTGAGGACGATTTTGGCCGATGATAAGTCAATTATTATCAATTGCTTTTCGCCAGAATTAGATGATCTGGATACCAATGTAATGCGAATTTAAAGTTAAAGTACATCGTGAAATCGGTGAAATTAAGCCAGCGTAATGGAGAATTGTACATTGCGAATGACAAGCAAATAAGAAATCTTGATGATAGCTAATACATCTCTTGAAGTCTCCCTAGACGTGAGACCGTGGTTCCAACTCCGAACCTCTAAGAGTAAATAAATTTGCCATCAAAAATTTCTCAAAACTCTGTCGTTCGGAGTCGACTTTAAAGTGCTATGGAAAGCTACACAATGTCTAATCATGTATGTTATTTCACACATACAGTAAGACCCCGCTTAACGCAAGGGATACGTTCCAATAAGTTTCAGCGCTAAACGAAACAGCGTTAAACAAGGCAACAGGAAAGATGCGTTCGTAATGTGATTGCGCCTTCGGAAAATACAGTTGGAATCTTTATTCTGATCAGACTAACAAAAGAGCGTTGTAAAAGGTGCATAGAATACACCGTCGCTATATGGCGCACCGGTTTTCATTGGTATACATGGGCGTTTCATTTGGAAATGTATACAATAAGAATCAATACAGTGTGTAATATAGGGGAATCCCAATACTACGGCGCAATACTGAAACTGAGTTAAGCGGGGTCTTACTGTACATACACAAACAGAGGTCATTGCAACCATTTTATTCCAGAATATAGGGACGTAGAGAGTGAAAATAAAAGACGACGATCACATTGCTTAGTCAGCGTAAGTATAGGATTAAACCTAATATCGACTACTAGAAATGTGATGAATGAAATCTTTTTCTTTCTGTCGGGCATTAGTAGGCCAATCTTAGGATATATGCTCTTTCGTCTCCATGTCCACATAAATATGTATATGCAGACATTATGCTATTCTTTAGCCAGTGATGTGACCTAGCTTTTCACATCACCCCCATTCGTTGCCTGCGAACAGCTTTAAGCGCGATCTTACTGTACTTTGTTTTATTGGGTGTTTACTACCATAATTTTTTGGGTGTGTTTTCATACAGAATCTCTAACGTGGATATCTAAATAAACTGCTTTCACTTAGCAAAGTAGACTTCAGCAAAAGTGTATAAGTCTACTATAGGCAGACTTATCTGTCACCTTATTGTGGCTACAAATAAGTTGTAGAACACAGAATCGTTTATAAGGAATTCAAGTACATTACAGGTCTTTGAATGGGAATTTATTATAAAAAAAATCAATAGATCTTGGTTGGCAGCAGTGTTTTCTAGAACTATTATTCCCCTACAAAAAAAAAAAATCTGCCAAAGTGAACAAATTCAACACAATAAGTCGTTATAAGTCCTACTGATTTTAACGCCATTAATGAGCGTGAAATAGAGAGGAAGGTAAAGATAAAAATCTTTATAAATTTTATTAGAATAGAATTGAAGAATAGTTAATTCTCACATGGTTAATCATAAAAATAAATAAAGAATTTAAAACGCCATAACACTAAGAAACACTTCAAAGGAATAGTCCATATTCAAAACCAAACAAAACAAAAAATTAGCAGGTGTGACGATTCAAAGGGTATTTTTATTCATTCATAGATTCCCCTACTTCCCTGTATAAAACAAATTTAAACAATTCTTTGAAAAAAAAATTTTTTTTTTTGGGTATCCTTGGTAAAAGCAAGAAATTAATGAAAACTTATAACGCATTAAATGGAAATACATTTACGTTGTCTTTTTCCTTTCAATTATTTTGATTTCTGCGAATAATAATGACGAAATACGATAGGAAAAGGTCCTGTTAATTTATATTTGAATGGCATTTAATTAGATCGCGGCATTGTGTTTGTAATCTATCCTTTTTAAGGATTGCATGTGTTTATATGCGTGTCTAATAGACATCCTTCTTGTATGTACTTTATTTGTATAAGATTAGAAGATCCCTTTTGGCATTGTAGTACAGAGAGGGACAAATATTTTTACCCTTTTCTAAACAAATCGAAAGGGGGTAATAAGACTGATATTTTTGTTTCGTTTTTTTTTTTAATTAAAAAGTATTCTTTTTTTCAACCATCTTCTTAAGTTTTAATTTTTGTTTTCTATTCATGATGCTTTTTCAGTTTCTTGTTCTGTTGCCTAAAAGTGTTACAGTTTCTATCGAGATCTTTTAGAATATTTGAATGTTTTCTTTAGATATCGATACAAAGGAATATAAAAATGTTTTTTTAATTGCTTGTAATTTTTTTTTTAATGAATATAGAGTTGCCAAGTATATTTACTAAGGTTCTCAACATGTGCGTAATTAATTGTGAAAATTCTGTGGAAATGTATTGATATCTCTCCCCTAAATTACTGAAAGCAATTACCTAAACTAGCGTTCGTAAAATTATTAAGAAATTATGAGATGATTTACGAAAGGCCTTATACTAGACTGAGTTATCACACTCACAAATTACAGTAAACAAAACTGTCTGCAAACTATATAGAAGACCCGTACCAAACTCAATCCCATTCTTCTAGATGAAAAAATTGGTTTTCGATCACAAGAAAACACTCTACGGATCATATTTATTAGAACAATCAGTTAAGTAGAGATCCCCTTGGCATATAGTCTTGCAGACTTTAATAAATCTCGACATTATAAGCATGCGTGATTTTGGCATCGTTATGGTTATCTCTCGGCGTGTATCAGAGATCACGAATGAATCGTTTTTTCGCTGCTCCTAACTACTCATGAAATTTTGAGTATGAGTGAGCCAGTCAACAGTATTCCAATTCAACTTCTCCGATTCATTCATACTCTCTACAACATTGATTTATAAGTACAAGTTGTGATGAGTATGAGTACAAGGTTGACATCAAACTCATAACATTCGAAATATGTTTGATTCATACGTCTAGTCATAAAGATTCATAAATTTAGAAAAATACTTATATTATGTACTCATAAGTGATTCGAGTGATTCGATTCAATCATCAAAATTTACAGTCGTAGTTATTTTTGCATTTCCAAAAAAAAAAAACAAGTAAACACACTACCTTTAAGTGAGTATTGTAGTGTTCGTACTCGAATCATACTTATTTTGTGTTTCGTGTTTCATGTTGAGTCATGGAGTCGAAATCAACAACATCTTTCGCATTGTTAACTATGAGTACAATGAGTACTACAAACTTTTAATATGTGTAGTAGGAGTATGATATTAAAATAAGTATGAATAAGTATGAAGTATCAGAAATTATGAGTATTACTCAAATCTACTCATCGCTTTGATCTCAGGTGTGTATCAAGTTTTTTACTCATACGGATTAAGAATTCTGATATATTGATCGTTTCTTCATATATATAGAGGTACCACAAGTATTTTTTCTTTCCACTAAATCTATTTTAAACGCTTCATTTTAGGAAACAAAAATACTTGTCGCATAAATCGGAAAATGTATAGACGATTGAGATTCACAAATAATCATCCGTAACAAATTAAATTATATAAAATTAAATAATAATACACATCCCTATAACTCCTATCCTTATAACTCCTGAAATTGTTTTATATTGGCAACTCTAATTCATTTTTAACGCGCAATATTCAACTACAATAACCACTTCAAAATTACATGTTCATTATGAAGGACTAGAACAATATAGGGCAGGATATTCGAATAGTTTGTATGTCTCATTAACATGACAATAATGAACAATATTGGATCAACAAATAATAAAACAAATTTACAAATAAAAATGATCACAATGTAATGAAAACCATACCAACGAACGAACATCTGTAAGCCAAGGAAGTAATCGACCATAAAAGGCTTGGAAAAATTAAAGAAAAATATCAATTCAAATTGAAATTAAATTGAGATAAATTAGAAAGAAATTAAATTGATATAATATTGAGAAATAAATTTTCAAGGACCCTTGACTTTTTTAAATCACCGCTAGGCTTTATAAAAAATTATTCAGAATTTAAAAATATTTTTAAAATGGGGAAATAGACATAAAATGGGAATTTTATAGAAGCCACGTAAGATTATTTAATTAAACTTTCAAAACGTTTTTGTCACTAAAAGCGATGACAGTGTTATTCCAGTAATTAACCCAGAAATTTAAAATTAATTACGTATGGGACCTAGTAATATTGTTAACAACTGTGGTAATTGATTCCCGCTACTTATAACAAAAAGGTAAAACTGTTTCACCTTTACTTTTGGGACATTTTTCACTTATCGTATTCTCTCTAGAAACCACAGAGCTCCGGGATGGATTGTTTTGAAAGAGGACTGAAGCACTCTGTAAACCCTGGCTTTACTAGCTGTAAGAGATCAGAAGTGTTAATGTTAAGCATAATAGTAAACAGACCTTTCATGTGAATTGTTAGCTGCGAACAAATTGGATATGCAGTCATCGATAAGCAGCGGAAGCTAATTATAGAAAGTGGAAGTTTATGTCATCAACAATTATAAGGATATCTGCTCCAATTAAATGCCAACTTCAAATAAATCAAGAGTTGTGATAGAATTTGAAGTCGCCCTAGTCTAGTACATAGTGTGTTGGCTTATAAGACGTAAGACCCGAGGTCAAATCCCAGGTCAGGCATCTATAACGTAAATATCAAAATATTTTTTCGGCGTCTTCCTCTCCGCAGATTTCTGACAAAAACTGGGACATTAAACAAAATTGCCATGAAAAGCTTCTCAAAAATCTGTCGTTCGAGTCGACTTTAAACTGTATGTCCCGCCACTTATGTCTAAAATTAACGCATAATTGCCTGCTCTGTTTAAATATTTTTTTTCTTTATAAAGTCGACTTTAAACTGTAGGTCCCGCCACTCATATATAAAATTAAAGCACACAAATAAGTGGTGTGAGAAGCTAGGTCGTAACTCTGACTGAAGGGTTATAATGACCAATTATGTACATATGTATGATAGAATTATTCAAAATTTCACGAAAAGCAATGGATCGAAACATTCATTTTTAGAATATGAAAACCTATGAGTGCGATTGCCAATCCGTAATGTAATTTCAGAAAACATTTCCAATGCTTATTACTAAAAACGATCGTACTAAGAACTAATTCTTGCATTAGTCACGCTGTATTTATATCAAGTAAAGTGAGGTAGAAAGACAGAGTTTGCCCTATAGCGAACTAAACAAATTCGTGCCTGATGCTTTGCTCCAAAAAAACTTTCCAATCATATACTCGTCTTAAATGCCATCGATTAGCGATACCTAAACGATGTATGCCCCAATGTTTCTTACACGAATAAGCTAATATCACTTGACCTGATCATAGATTTAATAATCTACCATAACTGCTTAATAACCTACCATGTAAATGCTCTACAGAGTTGTATGTACACTCAGCCACAAAAGTTACGGTTAACAAATTACAGAAATTTTTTTAAATGTCTAACAACTTTCCTCGATTTTCAGACGGTATTTTGCATTGGTTCAGAAATTTGTGGAATTTGTTAATCGTACGTATACTTTTGTGGAAGTATATAGAATAGAAGCCAATCTTTAATCAATAGAACTTCTTAAATTCCATTTAAAGTTTGTGTATTTAAAAACACACAAAAAATAACACAAATTCTTTAAGCAGCCTTTTGAAATTATTGCAAAATTATTAAAATTTTGCCGAAAATAGGTACGTACATACATTAGATTCAATAAAATATGACCATTTTCCGGCAATAAATCTTGAAGAGAACTTTTTTTTTTGGACACACATTTGTTTTTCCAAAATGTTCTCATGATAACATAAACTCCATGACGCATCAAATTCTCTTGTAAAGCTGGGCTGTGCTGCTCCCCCCTTAAAAGCAAATTCGATTAAATATTCAAAATGCGTTTTTAGCATTTCTGCAACAACAATAAAAATATAAAATTTTACAATTTTTGTGAGTACATATGTACATATTTTAAACTTCAAACAACATAAAAAAAAATCGCTTCCTTTAGCATTATAAGACAACAACAGCGAGAATAAAAATTCAATAAAACATAAAAAAGACATGTTCAAACATGCATGATTAGCAGAAAATACAAAAACAAAAAAAAAAATGAAAAGAAGAGAAACTGAAGACGACCCTTTTTTTTTGTTTTACAAAGTGTCTACTTAAAACTGGGATCAATTTAATATCTTCACCCTTACAAGGGGTGTTTTGTTTGTATCAAAGAACATATGTATGTCCATATATAAAAAGAATAAAAGGAAAATAATAAAATTATATAAACTTACATAAACACACACTTATATAACATGCGTATCACTTTAACACTTCTTTTTTTATTTAAACCGCACCCGACAACAACGGGTCCTGAAGTTTACAGGCCATAGTTCAAAATATAATTTCTCAATTGCTTGTATTACACGAAACGCACTTTTTATTCACTTTTCCATTTCTTTTTTTATTTATTTCACGAGTAAAATACCGAATATTTGAATATACAGTGAGGGTCAGTGAAAATCGTACAGCGAAATGCAAGGTACAGCTGTACACATGGGGCCAATAAAACACCACACCTATGCAGTATATTATTATGAGAAAAG
Organism: Sarcophaga peregrina; assembly: GCA_014635995.1. Taxonomy (NCBI): domain Eukaryota; kingdom Metazoa; phylum Arthropoda; class Insecta; order Diptera; family Sarcophagidae; genus Sarcophaga; species Sarcophaga peregrina. The sequence continues at coordinate 51,254,640 of CM025790.1, read as the reverse complement.
ACCACAAATTTGGATTGTTAAATGAACAAAATGTTCATGCAACATTAAGATAAATGAACAATAATTGTAGCTCTGTTTGGTTTTAAAGTTGGAGCACTATTTTGAAGCATATACTAGCAAATCGGGGGAGAAAAAAAATATTTCTTAATTAACAGGGCAATATGAAATGAGAATGATAACGGCTTGTGATCCATTATTATTGTGCACTGCCGGAATTAAAACAATGCAATAAGCCCTCAATGGTGATATTTTTAATAAAGTTTTGTGTGAACAACAAACTGTAGGTCCCGCCACTCATGTATAAAATAATGCACACAACATAAGTGGTGTGAGAAGCTAGGTCATAATCCTGACTGAAAGGTCGTAATGGCCAATTATGTATGTATGTATGTTTGTTTGAACAAAAGTTCACATATGGAGTCAGGTTTCTACTCTAAAAACCAGAAGTAATTATGAAAAAACCATTGGAAAAAGCCTCTGACCTTGTGTTTGGAGTAAATTTTCTTTTAAAACGACTAAGAAAGAACCGCTATCGTCCATTTAGGAGTTATGGCTGTATGATTATCAACTTTTTTGTTTTGGAATAGACGAAAATGGACTGGAAGGTGTATGGTTTCAACAAAATGATTCCAGGTCCAGGTTTCTGTTTAACTAAAGAAAAATTGGAATGAAAAGGATGTCGTTGGACAATCAAAATCGTACGATATGACCCTGTTAACACATTTTTATGGTAGGACTTCATGAAGACATCACCACGCGTTTGATTCATAAAGGCTGTAGCTTTTTAAAAGTGTCAATTTAGCCCAGAGAGAAGGAATCTAGCACCATATTAATATGGCTAGGCTTAGGAATACGGGGGATTTGTAAGTTGAAATCCACTGACAGGAACAAAAGCTGCTAGTGACCAGTATGTCTAGTATAAACTGTAAAATTCAGAAGCAAATCACTGTTACGGTTTGCTTGGACAGAACACCTGACATGTTAGGGAGGAATAGGTATTACTTATACTGTAAAAATACAAAAATATTAATGGATTAAAATGGCTCCAATAGCTTATATGTCCGTACATATGGACGTTAACCGAAAGTCGTCAACTTAATTTATTGCAATTTCTGACAAAAAGCCTTTACAATATTTTGGAGGAACACCAAATAATTTAATTTCGTATTGCTACGGGACGATAAAATGGCTCCCTATTCAACAACACGGTCTATTTTTCTTTATTAAAGTTTTTAAACATGGCGGAAGATGCTTAAAAATTTTACCAAATTACTGCTGAAAACCTGCAGCAGGCTGTAGAAACTAATTCTGGATTCTCTGCAAAGTATTAAACGTTAGGAAATATGGCTAAGTGTTCCAAGGCTTAGTGCAAGCTTTAGGAATTTACGATCTTCACTGACTCACCACTCTTCTTGACACTGTAGTCCATTTCTTTAACAAATCCCGCACACGCACTTCAATTTCAAATTTTAATTATTTACACTCACTTTATAATACGACTTCCACTTTATTCTCTAATAATTCCCAAAATCAATTAATTTTAATATTTAATGAAACACGAACTTTACAAAAGAATTTAATGGCTGAAAAAACAACTGTAACGTTTGTTTCTTTCCCTACAGTTACAATAAGGGTGACCAGAGGGACCAAAAACATTACAAATGTAAAATATTTGAGAATAAAGGTATGAAAAGAAAACAAAATATGTACATGGCAAAATGGCAGCCTCATAATAATTATGAACTTTCGTCAGCTATCAAATTAGAAAATATTTTTTGCCATTAATAACTCATATATTTCATATACTAATAACATCTGGCCTCTCTAATCATAAAACTCTCATTGAAATCGCTTATTTCAACAGCTGTTTCTATTTACATTCTCTTTGCGTGTAGTTTTCTTTAGTTCTCTCGTGGCTCTCGTGTATTAACGAAACGCATTGCTTTGTTTTCTTATAGTTAAACGCGTGTGCTTAAGTAGAAAATTATAATAATTTTTATAAAAGTTTTATTAAATAATTTAAATTAAAGTGTTTTAAAATATAAATAAAGTGTTAAAGAAATGCTACGAAAAGTGCCGTTAATTGTAATACTTGGTTCAACGGGTACGGGTAAAACAAAATTATCATTAGAATTGGCCGAACGTTTTGGTGGTGAAATTATTAGTGCCGATTCAATGCAAGTAAGTAAAAAAAGAAGAAGAATACAAAAACAAAACTATAGTGAGAGTACATATGGTTGATTGTGTGTTTGTTGGTGTGTTTAGTTAAATAAATGAGAGTAAAATTGAGCACAAAGAATAGACAGTGTTGATAACATGACTTATTTAGCCGTAAAAGTGGCGATTTGTGTTTCAACATAAGCTTTTTTGAGAATATTCCTTTGTTTTACACATGGCTATTAAGAAATGGTAAAATATTAAGATAGTTTAATAGAATTAAATATCAAAAATAAAAACATGAATATTTACCACTATATAGGAGTTCCTTGTATTGGATTTTAAACAATTTTGAATACTTGGTTAGTAGTCTAGTCTGTATGTATGTATGAATATTACAGCAAATGTTACCATTGATATCGCTAAAGCTTCATTTTTGTTTTTTGAAACTATTGTGGTAAATCCATTCAATGTTCTAAGAGTTTCGTAGTGTTGTATGCAGCCTTAGCCTGGCACCAGGGTGTTTAATTACTTTTAAGTATAAAGCTGTTAAATACATAATTGGTCATTACAACTCTTCTGTGAGGTTTACGGCCTAGGTTCTCACACCTTATATGTTCTATGGGTTAATTTTATACATAAGTGGTGGGACCTGCAGTTTAACTTTTAAAGCCAATTTTTTATATACCCTCTAGGGTTTTTGTTAGAAATCTGCTAATGAGAAAGTCACAGAAGGAATTCTTTTTTGTATTTCTGAGGTTTGGACCCCCCTGGCTTTAAGTCTAATAAGCCAATATTGTACCTACTGGACTATGGCGACTACCTTATTGCAAAGCGTTTTTAATAGTTATATTTTACTTATCGCGTTTTTAAAACCTTGTATTAACAGCACTAAGTCTTTGATTGCAGTGAGAAAAAATAGAAAAAATATGCGCGCCTTTAATGTATCTCGTCGTTTGTGTTAGTAGAATAATCCAGATTTTATTGCTCGTTTCCTTTGGACATTTCTGTATCAGATTTGTTGGAATATATTTGAGGAACAATTATCCACCACCTGTAGATCATATAAGAAGATAACATTTTTACTTTATGTTCTGATATGAGCACCAACTAGTGCATCGTTTTTGTTTATCCGTATTTTATTGTACAAATTCTTTGGACATTTCTGAATCAGATTTGTTGGAATATATTTAAGGAACAGTTATCTAACACTTGTGGATCATATCGGATGATAATGGTTACAAACTAGTGCATCATTTGTGTTTATCCGTATTGCACAAGCTATCTGGACGTTTTTGAATCAAATTTGTTGTAGCATATTCGAGGAGCAATTGTCCACCACCTGTAGATCAAATCAGATGTTAACAATATCATCTCTATGTGCTCATATGCTGTTCAACAAGTAAATTTTCATCCAGCCATTGTTATACCAATAAATGTGTTTGACAGCTAATATGCATCCGCGCATTTGATTCAGGTAACTTTTGGTACATATTACTTCATTTTTTTCTTTTAGAAGAGCTTGGAATGTGCTCCAATCGTTCTTAGTCATGGTCACAAAATCTAAAAGTGGAAGTCGTCATAGCCTCCATTATAAATAAGGGTAGTATGAGCCTTCAGCGTACTGGTTAAAGACTATGACAATTTCCCTTAACACCATATTGGTTACTAAAACAAATTGTTCAATAAGAATTTACAGTGCCAACCAGAATTTTCTACCAATTAGACAATATATTTTGAATTCTTATGAAAATTCAATGTCAGCCATAAATCAAATTCAATGTCATTATATTCTATATGCCTTTGGTGAAGTACTACTTCCTTATTTGTTTGTAAGGAAGAGCTTACTGCCCAGATGTGTGAAGATAATTTACTATTTACATAGTAAAGACAAACCACAAATTTTAATTGCCAAAACAATCGATGGAAAACATGCCCCTCTACGTGAAAATTTAATTCCAGACAATCCAGTTTAAATTAGTAAAATTTCATTGAAAAGAATTCTAGAAATGTTGGTGGATATTGTGAGAATGGTGTCGTAAAGATAATGTCCCACTGTTTGGGAATTGCAATTCAAAGGAACTCGGATGAAGCCCAGTAGTGATATAATCTAAATATCTTTGGAATTAAAAAAATCGTCCTTACGAGATTCACTATATTAATAACGTTTGAAAGCAATGCGCGTAAAGGTAAAAACTAATTTTGTTCATGTAACAATTATCGGCTTCCGAACCCTTATATCCTAAAATTAACTCCTAAATTTATTTAACAGCCTTAACTGTTAACAACAAAGTTTGTTAAGGACAAATTTTGCAACCAAGAGTAGCTCTGCTAAATATATGTCTCTACGTCTTTGGTTTTCAAAGTCGAATTTATCTTCTCACATATGAATTTAATTAATACAATTCCTTATTATCCCGGAGCACAATGGTTTAAAGAAGCCATTGATAATGATAATATTCTTTTCAGGGGAAAACCCAAAAAGCTTTCATACTCTCGTTAATTTAAGCATGTTTTTAATTCAGTAAACGAGATGATTGAAAAATAATTTTAATTCAATCTTAATTATAAGCTAATTAAAGAGGCTCGTCTGAGATATTCAAAAATCAACATTTTTATTTTAATTTAAAATTTTTTTTTTATATTTTATTATTATTTTTGCCATCATACAAGTTTCTCAAGATAATAAAAAAAAAACAGTGATTTTCATAAATTATAAAAGCGATTTAAATTCATAACACAAGGGTAGATACTGTCCATTGGTTGTTAAGCTTGTATGGATTATGACTTTTGTATTCTACACTTCAAAATGGGTCGTGAAAAACGTAAATTATGTTTGCATTCCCGAATGTAATATCTTAACTTGGTCTCTAATGTAAACCAATCTATTTGGAATAGGGAATGACAGTGATAAACCAAACCCTTTGGCGTTTAGCTGTATTACTTACAGCCTTTTAGTTAGGATTGCCTAGGTAATTCTGCCAATCATGTTACAGGATCTACCCTTTAATATTAGCTTCGAATGACAGAGTTTTGAGCAGCTTTTCACGGCAATTTTATTTACTCCTCGAGTTTCTTTTTGTCGAAGGAAATATTTTTGAAAATTTCATTTAGTTCGAGTTGGCTGGACAAGTGTTTCATCTTCGGGCTTTGGTTATAAGACTATGGCGACTTTACTCTGTTGCTGGGTGTCGACTTTATACTGTAGGTTTCAAAACTCAAGGATATAATTAACACCCACGAAGTTAAGTTGTAATTCTGACTAAAGAGTTGTAATGACCAAATCAGTTACCGTAGTTTTGTAGATAGTGTATTGGCTTATTAGACTTAAAGTCAGAGTTTGAGCCCTAGGCCACCAGACATCAGAAGATTTGAAAATATTTCTTCGCTGATTGCCTCTGAGAGTAAATAAAATTGCCAAGAAAAGTTTCTCAGATATCTGTCGTTTGAAATTGACTTTAAACTGTAAGTCCCGCCACTGACGTATAAAATTAACATTCACAACGTAAGTGGTGTGAAAAACTAGGTCCATAATCCTGACTGAAGGGTTAAATGACCCATTATGTGTGTCTGAATGACCCAATCAGTAAGGAAGGTTGGATTTGTAAATAAAATTTGTCTGTCAATGTACAGTTGTTGACATTTGGTCTGTTGTTCACCATTCCTGTAATAGTAAGTCACAAAATTAAGTTTTCATTATCCCTAGGAGTTTTAGCATGAGGAAGTCATTTAAAAGATGAAAAGTAGAGTTGAAAATTTAATTTGGTTGAGGTATGATGGAGGGCACCTGTAAAGCAGTCTGATTTGTTATTATGACGTGTATAACAAATAGAATAATTTTACCGATTAAAATGGTATTATGGATGTTAGCAAATCATAAACTTCAATATTTTATTTGATGCCTCTTTTGATGTTAAATATTTCTGGTATTTTTCCTTCAAAAAAAAAAAAAACAAAAAAAAAGAAAGAAACAAATTTATTGAACTTGATCTTAAACGTTTAAAGTTTTTGTGTATTTCAAACAAAACGTCTGTGGAAACAAACTTATTTATACAGCCGCTTAGAAATGACAGGTTCTTTCAATATTTCGTGTGATATACTTATGCGTATAAACGTACATACAAAAGTACGCGCTTGACTTTTGTTTAATATTCATTATTCAAATTAAAAAATAAAGAAGAAATATTTAAATTCCTTTTTTTTTTTCAAAAATTGTTGTATTATGAATTCGGAATTTATGTAAATTTAAATAGGCTCGTATCGGCTAGTTTTTTTTTGTTTTTTTTTCTTCCTTTTTTTTTTTGTATTTTGTAAAATAATTTGAATTTCATTTTCTTATAATTTTGTTATAAATAATAAAAAAAGAAAAAAAGTGTTAACAGGTGCTTTCCAGTTTCTATTTCTATTTGTTTTCCTTTGTCTTTTTTATTTGTTTTTTGGTGGCCATAAATTAAATTTTTTTGAAATGTTTAAAGGTATTGATCTAATTGTTATAAATTCATTGTGATTGAAATTGAAATTTTGCCGACAACGACAAACGACACTGACATCGACAACATGATCATTTGAAATCAAGGGCATATTGTACTCATTTAATATGCCAATGTTTGCTTGGCATATTAGCATTGATCTTGCCTATTTAAAGAGCCTTTTGAATTCTGAATTTCGCTACTAATTAAGCTGTGTAAGCTTTTGCTTCTAAATGATTTCACCAAAATTAGAGAGTTTGTATATCGAATAGAAATTTACAGAACAGATACAGATTTTCTAAATATTTATTCATTATGTTTGACAATATCTAAACTATTTTAATCTAATTGTAATTCATTGTTGATTTTGGCATTTTGTTTTTGGTTTTCAAAGAAAAATTTTTCTATAAATCAATATCAGTTAGTACAATGGGTCAAATCGACCTCCGGATACTGTACTTGTCTTAATTGACAAGTACACGTCCTTTAACCTAACGTCAGTTTAGTTGTTGAGTAGGCGGTTAGACATAGTATAGACAGGGTAAACCTAGATACAGCTTTGTTTTTGCAATATTTAGAAGATAAGGAAGACTTCTTTTATAGCCTTCACGGCTAAATGCGAAAGTAATCTTATCACCAGAATCCTGAACGCTATACAGGCAGCATCTACCTAATTTTGTTTTCAACATGCTTGCACCATAATGAGCATAATGCCTCTACAAATGATATTCATTTTAACTTGCCAATTGCCAATATTCTTGAATTGAAATGATTTCTACTCTTTAACGTGGTTTCAGGTACAGATGACGTCCAGCAAGTGTCACTGAAAACGAAGGCAGAAACAATCATTAAATTTTGAGAAGGCAAAGGAAACCCCACATATATACATAATTTGTCAGTACAAGCCTTCAGTCAGGATTACGACCTGACGAGAGTGGCGAGACCTGCAGTCTCGACAGTGTCGACTCTGTACGACAAATTTTTGAGAAGCTTTTTTATGGAAATTTTATTTACTCTTAGAGCTATTGACAGAAATCTGCTAAGAGGAAGTCGCCAAAAAAATATTTTCATATTTTCAGTTTTATGTCTGACCTAAGTTTTGAACTCGGGCCTTTCGTCTAATAAGCCAACTCACTACCTACTTGGCTACGTAGACTTCAAACCACTCCATATAAATATGGGATAATTTTTTGCCCAATGTAATCGCCATTTTTTTATCGAAAAGCCTTTCCCCTCAACTGTTTTAAGACGTTGTTTATAGTAAGAACTGTCTTGTTTTTTAAAATGGAAATTAGTTTGAAGCCTCGCAATTAAGGGGTATAAACGGTTTAATGGATGTGCGCATGGAAGCATTGTCATGAAGCAGCAACATGTTTAAAGTGGTGGACTAACAGACTACCGTGTACCAATAGTAGTGTTTGTATACCTGTTATAGTCATATTCTGAACTCCATTGGCGGTTCTGCTGGATTTAAGTCATGTACTATGTTGTCTTATTAGACGAGAGGCCGTGATTATTAACCCAGCTCAGATGCCTTGCACAATACGAAATATAAAAAATATTTGTTGGGAATTAAAGCAGTCTACTAGCAAAAATTCTGATAATAAATAAGATTAAAAGGTTTTCACAAAAAATCTGTCGTTTGAATTTGGCTTTAAATTGTAGGTCACGCAAATCATGATTAAAATCAACGCACATAAAGTGTGAGGCTGTGGTAGTGAAGACCAAAACTTTGAAGACTATGTTTAGACATACATCTGTGTCTGAAGACATGTGAGATTTTGTTGAAAAATTTCTCAAAAAATCTGTCGTTCGATGACTAAAATCATCTAGTGTAAAACCAGAGCTTATTAAGCTATGGTAGTGAGTATCAAAGCTTTGGAGGCTATGCTTAGACCTTCAACTAGGTCCCTAGCCATGCGAAAATTCACATCAATGAGCTATTTTTTGCATCAGTTTGCATAAGAATAACCAGGAGTACATACAGACATCCATAATTGGTCATTACAAGCCTTTAGTCAGGATTATTATTTTTATACATGGGCGGCGTGACCTACAGTTTTAATTCAACTCCGAATGATAGATTTTTTTTTGAGAAATTTTTCATGGTAATTTTTATTTACTTTTACAGTTTTTGCCAGAAATCTGCTGAGAGGAAATCGCCGAAGAAATATTTTTTGTATTTCATTTGTTGTCTGCCATGGGGCTCGAACCCTGGCTTTACGTGTAATAAGTCAACACACTACACCCTGACTACGGCGACCAGAAGTAACATGAGGTTAATTACAAACTTTTTGACTGAAATTGAAGATTCTTGGCTGGTCATTAAGGAACCCCTATCTGGATTGAGGATAGTACAATAGATCTTATAGTCACACTACTATGGCAACTCTATCCAGGCAAAATAAAAATAACGAATCGAAAGAAAATTTCTATTTGATTTCGGTATAACATTGCTAAACTTTCTACTGGAAAGAGTACATTCGATGGCTTAGTTTCGTTCAGTTGCAAATATATTTCAAAATTGTTTATGGTGATTACTGCATTACCACAGGAAGTTTGAAATTACAGTCGAACTTCTATAATTTGAGCTCCTATTACTTGTTATAGCACAGGAACAGCATCTTGGGAAGAAATTTTATCGGGTTTAACTTGAAGTTTCTTTAAGTTGAAGTTTTTTTCTGGATAATGGTGATTTAACTTATAGAAGTTCGATTGTATGAGATAACTTTCCCCATCCATTGGAATTACTATTCGCCCGTTTCAATTCTTAACGGAATTCCCCATTTACTTTACTGAATAATAAATCAAGAGTTTCTATTAATATTAATTGATTGATTTCAAACAAAATCGATTATCTGAATAAAGCAGATCAGATTACTTTTGTGATTAAATTTGTTGAAATTTTTTTAAATTTAATAAGATTTCTTATCTTTTGATAAAGATCTCGTTGATATTATAATAACTGTATTGAATTTAAATGTCATTTGCTTTAAATAATTTATGAAGCGACTAAATCGTTGAATTGTTAAAACGGATCATAAAAAAATATCAGATTCTATAGTCCAGTTAACAAATCAATTCAATTTCAGAAATCTTTCAATAGACTTCCTGCTCTAAAATGATGTTTAATTTGAAACATTTGCCGTATTGATGCTATGAATAGCCATTCAATAACTGATATTAATTTGAAATGAATTAAATTAAATCTTAAAAGATGTTTTATGTCACCAGAAAAAATCAAATTAAAAATTTAATAAAAAATTGTGAAGAAAAAACATTCCTTTTCTCTTTTATAGCTGCTCATAAATATTTTTGAATTGTATTTTTAATTTATTTCTAATTTTTATCGATTTTTTTCCAAAAAAAAAAAAATTTTTTTTAATTAATTAAACCACTCGCTGTGTTGCCAAATTTATTATAAAACTATGGAGCGCATCTATTAAACATTTAAGCACTCAGACTGGCCTTAACATGTGTGTTATTTCTAATGATCTTCATGCCATAAAAAAAATGCCATTAAACCGACTTTCATTGAAAAAAAAAATATATGAACTAGCTAGACTAGCTTCGAAATTGCTCTTCCTTTTCTCGTGCTGCATTTTATGGCAGATGCCAGTTTTAATGTTTCTATTCTTACCGTACCGGAACTACATACATGTTCTGCTTCAGGTTCAAGAATTTTATTTTGAAGTCATTTTGTCTGCCGACAACATTTTTATGCACCGAATAATTGCAATAAAATTTTATTCATTAGCACGCGCATTTATATTTTGGAATATTTTTAATAAAACTGGTTCATATTATCTTTAAATAACAACTTCATTAGAATACGTAAGAAGATCAATATGAATGTTGATTTTGATTCCACAGAATATTCAATTCAAAAGAAAATGCAGTTCAAATGAACTCTCTGAATTTTAAACATTTCAAGGGAAATAATCAATTGCAAACAAATATTTCTAATAAGAAAACCGTGGAAGACTAAGCCTAGTTTTAAGACCTGCAAATAATATTTTTGGTTGCATATCAATACTTTTCTAGAAAATTATTCAAACTCTTACAGTGTCCCATTGTTTTGTACATTTCACTACACATAGAAAGAATATGGCCGCTTTTCTAGGGCCTTTTTAAAGAGCTTCCTGTCTTTAAATTTAATTAAATCTTAACGTGTGTGAGATACCTTAGAGATTTTTGTTCACATTAAAGGCCTGTTAATGCTATTATGTGTGCCCATCCAGTTTTTCATAACTCTAGTCCATAAATCAGGTTGAATTTGATCAATAGCGTTGGTTATATTGGCTTGGAAGACTGTGATGCTTTGTGACGAGGTCAAATCTTACATTATCGGTGTCTAGTTCACATCAAATCCACGTGAGAATTGCCTTCGCAATCAATTCACTTGTGTGGCATACAACCAATGTGTTGTGAGTCACATTTGTCAGTAATGGCCTGACAAATGTCGTTCTCAAACAAATATAGAACAATTGAACCTTTCATCTAAAATTTACATCAAACTGTCACATCTGAATGTATTAGACAATCTTGGATATCATAGGGATTGTTATCGTCTCAAATTTGTTTTCATGTACCTAGAAATGGGTCTCAGCGCTGAATATGATTTTTCGCTGAAATTGGGGTCTGGAGTTTTATTACACAGCTCTGCATAATTTTTGCCAATAAGATGGTTCCGAACGCATTTTGAGTGCTGAACACGAATGGCGGATCGAGGTTTATAAAAATTCACCGGATTTACTTGAAAACCACCATACGCCATACGAACGCCATATTGGATCCGGCATTTACAATTTTTTAAATCTGAATGAAGATCTGTAATCAGCGACCCCAAACACCCATGAGTAACAATTTTCAAGTAAATCTGATTAATTTTTCCGTAATGTGTTTCTTTTTCTCTTGCGCCACTTGACATAAACCCTCCCCCTATTTTAAGGGTGCCCATGAAATCAATTTGGCTTTGGGCTTATTTTCAAGAGCAAAGATCAATTGTCAATTTCTGATAATAGCGATGGTTCCAGCACATCAGTGTTTAGCTCTATAATTTTTGAAAAAACGTTATTTTTAGGGGGTATTAACCCCCTTTTTTCTTGGAAAACTGATATGATGGAAAGTTTTTGATTCGTGTTAAGCGCACAAAATGCCTTCGAAAACTTTTGGAGCCATCTTATTTGCCCAAAATTTGCAGGGCTGTGTTATTGAACTCAGGTCGTTGTCTCTGATCGTCCTTAGTGATTTGTCAAAACTGAATGGCTGGTAATTCTCAGAAGTCCCAGTTGATTTTTCGTGGTAGGTAGAAAGGTGGGTTAGTAGCCTTAGCGACCCGTTGTTACGTTACAGGTAAGCAGATTTGTTCCTTGGTCCTAAACTAAATTCGTGCAAAAACCTAACTGAGGTCAAATGTCAAAAAGCAACTTGTGCAGCTGCAGCTTTTGTGGCTACAGTTACTTGGATGTTTGGTGGCTATCGATCCAAATCTTCTTTATAGAGTTAGATTGGTCCTTAATTAAGATATTAGTTTGAAACTGCTTGACTTCTACAAAAAATTTCTCTCATTCTCTGAAGAGGTTTGGGAAATTTGAGTGTCATTAAAGTTAATAGAAAGTTTAAAGATAATAACTTCTGTGTATTATAGATGCAACATATGGTAGGGTATGGAAGTCGAAGTAGTCTAGTAGTTAGTTTGTTGGCTTATTAGACGTAAGGCCCGAGTTCAAGCCCCAGGTCAGACACTAAACCATAAAATGAAAATATTTCTTCGGCGACTGCCTTTCAGCAGATTTCTGGCAAAAGTAAATAAATTTGTCACGAAATGCTTGTCAAAAATCTGTCGTTCGGAATCGACTTTAAACTATAGGTCCCGCCACTCATGTATAAAAATTAACGCATACAACACGAGTGGTGTGAGAAACCAGGACGTTGTACAATGGATCAATTCGACTTCCGGGTACTGTACTTTTCACAGTTACCGTTCACTAACCTAAACTAACCTGACTAGATAGTTTAAATTAAATTACGTTGAATACATTACCAGGAACCGCTGCGTATATAAAAATGAAAAAGGAAAAAAGGAAAGCTATGCATAATATAACATAACTTAATGCAGAATAGTGTGCATTAGAACGAAATTGTTTAGAAATTAAGTGACAGTAGGGTGTCAATAATGTCAATAATTCGATGTTTCCATCGCTTATTTAATAATTCCAATTATATTCGATAACAAAGATATTTTAATTTTTATTACAGTCAAAAAGAAGAACGGCTTAATATAAATTTTAATATTTAATGAAAAATTTATTGTTTTTATTTATTTACGAACCAACGAAAAAAAATCTTTTTTTTTTAATGAAATCAACTTGTTCTTTAGAACCGTCGACAAACGACCAACCAACCAACTTCGCTGGCCATTGTAGAAATAAAAATCTTTTTTGAATTTCAAATTCATCTTTGAAAGTCACTGAACTTTTGTGAATAGAAATTATGAAGTTGAAGATGAATATGAATATTTTAGTTTTGCTATATCTTTGCCTTTACCTTTGTATTTGTAATTGATGTTAACAGATAGGAATATAAAGCTAGGCTAAACTAGCTGGCTGGCTAGTATGTATATTTAATATAATAGAATATGTTAATTAAATTATTATAAATCTATGTAATTAACAATAGCTGCAAAGAATTTACTAAAAAAAAAAAAGAAAGAAAAAACAACAACAGATAGATTTAACAAATCTTAGGCTTTAATTTCAAACAATAAATAACAAATAATATCAAGCCTAGGTTTACTATTTCGTTTGAAGACCGAAATTACTTAAAAAAAATTGCTTGTAAGGAGTGTCAAAGAATAAATTTTGCCGTATAGTTCATTAACACTAAGCTAAACATTTTTTATGACATCTTTTTAAGCTCTTCCTATTTTTATATACGATTTAAACAAAGTTTGGTGTATTTATTACCTATTTTTCTTATTCATTTGAAAGGTTTTTTAATGACATTTTGAGTGGATAATTGCTACAGCTTCTAGGGTGGAGCTCTTGCTTATTCGCATACACTTATGACTTACAGAAACCCCTCATGAAAAAAATCATTACGCTCTCGATGGCTAGTTTACATGGCCTTCATGCGAGGGGTGACCATATCCTCTCAAATCTCTTGTTTCGAATATTCAATATGTCATGAGCTATGTGTCGCAGAGCGTTGTTCGTAAACACTTGTTGTTGGCAACCAAATCGTTCGTTTCAGGCCCATATTAGCGTCCAGTTATCTTCATTTGCAAGCTTGTTTAGTTTTAGTTGCTTACTGCGGCAGTCGATAAACACAAACAAGATAACAGCAATTATTTCTCTTAAATAGAGTCTAGGCGTATTTCCAAAAATTTTTTTTATACACACTCCTCTAACCATACTAAACAAATTAGCACCCTTCTGATGATGTAAATTTATCCATACCAGGGCGGTATTTTTTTTAATTTTTTTTTTGTGTGTTTTTTGCTAACTTTCTTATGACTTGTCGTCATGTGCTTTACTTTACTAATTTATTTTTTGTTTTCGTTTCGTTTTACTTACAGGTCTATGCAAATTTAGATATTGCTACGGCCAAAGCAACCAGAGAAGAGCAATCACGTGCCAAACATCATCTTTTAGATGTGGCAACACCAAATGAGCCATTTACTGTGGTGCACTTTCGCAATAAGGCACTGCCAATTGTATCCTTTTTATTTCTCCATAAAAGATATTGCAAGAAATGAAGATTGTTTTGGATTACAGGGTAAGTAAATTATTTTTTCTAATATTTTCTAAGATAATCTTGTAGCCTCAGTATTTAGTAGTTTTTATCGTATTATAACAAAATTTTCTATTGTTGAGGATGTTTTCAAATAAGTCTTAGCCATACGCCGCTGTATAATTTTTATTATAACTACTCAGCTTTTGATATTGTTTTTTACTTCTTCAAAGATTGTAATCTATGGTCTGGAATTGCCATTCCAGAATAGTTACTTTATTTCTATCACAACATCATAATATCTTTTGCAATTTGATATTAAAGTCTTCTCAACTATATTACACATTTTTTTGAGTAGAATAGATAGGATAGTCGCCGTGGTCTAGTAGGTAGTGTGTTGGCTTATTAGACGAAAGGCCCGGGTTCGAATCCCAGGTCAGACATCAAAACGAAAAATATTTCTTCGGCGACTTCCTCTCAGCAGATTTCTGGCAAAGACTCTGAGAGTAAAAATTGCCATGAAAAACTTCTCAAAAATCTGTGGTTCGGAGTCGACTTTAAACTGTAGATCCCGTCACTCATGTATAAAACTAACGCACACAACATAAGTGATGTGAGAAGCTAGGTCATAATCCTGACTGAAGGGTTGTAATGGCCAATTATGTATGTAGATAGGATCTATCACCAGTACCACTGGACAAATCATTATGAGTTATTCCTACTCATGTGATAAGTAAAAATGTAATAAGTCTGTATTCAAAAATACCAGGGTACGTCTATGTCATCTGTGATTGGTAGAGCTCGTCTGTTATCAGAATCCATTTAATTCCTCTACTCTAAAGATTTAACAACTCAGAGTTCTTCTAGAATTGAGGCTTCGATTTTTAAGTGCTGCTTTTCTGCAAGGTTCCATTGAATATCGCGTTGTTGTATATTCATTATAAGAAAATAATTTTTTGTTTTAAAATAAAAAACGAAACCCTACCGAATTATTTTTTATTGTAAAAATTTTCAGAAACACATAGACCGGCGTCTGTTTTTTTTTTTTAATTTAATTTCCCCTGTTTTTTTTGCCTCAAAATCATTTTTTCTCCCCATTATAATATCCTGACCGTCGCAGTCATTGTGTTTTTGCTCTCCTACCACCAGATAAATATTTTAAATATGGATTCAAATGTTCAATGAAATCTTTTGGAATTCTTATTGAATGAATAATAATGAATCCAAATATTATTAAAAAAAAAAAAACAAAATTGTTGACTTTCATTATCGCATAATATTTGTTTACAGTGACGTTTTGACTTCCTTTAACGGAAATTGCTTGATTGACAAGCGGTTTACTTAGGGTGAGCGAGCACATTGGTGGTGATGTTGATGGTGATAGTCATTCATACATGCAATTCCTTTTCGCCCCCACCACTCCTTTAACAATTAAAATTCAAATACTCACTCCCGGACAAACTGATCCATCCGTTCATTCATTCATTTATGCATTCCATGCATGTACGTATTCGCTTTATGCATTCGTCCCTTTGTGGTCGCACATACAAAGTATGGTGGATGTGCTAGTGGAGAGTGTGTCATGTTTTTTTTTTTTGCTCCATATGACATTTTATTTATTTATTTACCACTCATAATTCTCATAAATTCATAAATTATCACAGAAATCATGCGAAAAAAAAAAACAAAATGAAAGAACAAAAATGCCCAACGAAAATTATATCGAAATCATACAATGTGATTATGCCTAGAAAGTGGGGGTTGTTTGATAAGTTTGCGGCAACCATCCTGCATATGATACAGTAAGGATTTGTTTATTGTCTAAAAGAAATTTTATTATAACGTATAGAAAAGCCTGGTCATGTTGAAATGCTAACGATTTGTTGCTTGTCTTAGAGTCTTGTGTTCTAGATTTCCTACACACAACCCAAATCAAAATTCCAGTGGATTGGACTGAGCTGCAAGCATTTGTTAATATCTGTTACATGTGGCGTACGACATCCAGGAGATGTCATTAGGAGGCTGGGTGGCTCATATATCTCATCCCAAGTCGTATTAATTGCCATTAACAAGTTTAAGTATCTCGGACAGCTACTATTAAACAAATGACGAATTCGATAGCGTTTCCCAGATAAAGAAATCGAACATGCATGTTCCCCATGGGTACTTTTCGTATTCGGTAACTGTGTCTGCCGGCACAAATAAGGCGTGATGCTCATTTTTCTTTTTTTTTTGTGTATGAGGTAAGGTTTAAAGTGCATTCACACTTGCAGTGACCGTCGTCAGCTGCGTCGAGTGGTATTTCTATTAAAACAGCCCCTCTTCCTCTTCTTTGGATACTATCTGCATTACTTTGGGAAGGGGCTAGAACGACGTCCAGTTAAGGACGTCTGGGTATGCCATATTTGAAGCCAGCTTCATGCTATTGGCTCGTCTTCTCATGTATCATTTCGTTGTATTGTGTCAAGGTCGATCTTCTTCCTGCGGAGTACACATTCAACGTATCTTCTCACAGCGCTCCATTTCGTGTAAATTCACCAATTCGCTCTATCAGCATGTTCTTCTCGTTTTGTCATTTAATGGAATGTGTTCAGCGTTGTCACTCATTCCCTCGCAATAAATGCAGTCAGGGTCAATCACCTTGCCCAAACGGTATAGATAGTGTCGGAAATAACCATGACCTGAAAGAAACTGGTTCAGATAGTAGTTAATTATCCCAAATTTTCTTCGTAGCTATGCCTCTATAGACGGAATAAGCCTACCAGTCCATCTTCCGCTAGTTTCCTTACTCCATCTACTTTGCCATCGCCGTAGTGTTTGAGATCTGAGCTACTAATTTGAAGATTTTCTCTCTTCGTTTTCCAAGATCTTCAGGGCTCAAATGTCCGTAGATCAATTGCTATTTCGCCGACAATCACGAGAACTGCGGTGCCCGATACGGTGCTGTTGGCCAAGGCAACTCTTAGTGCCACTGTTCGCTACATGCGTCCTAATATTTTCCGCTTAGACTTAATCTCCAGCGTATCTCTCTATATCTCGCTTCCAAACAGCAATATCGAGTTCGTCGCTGCCATAATCAATTTTCGTTTGGCTTGTGTTGGTCCGCCAATATTTGCCATCAGTTTGCTTAGCATGCCCGTTAGCTTCGTTGCTTTGGAACCGACTTGACAATAAACTGTGTTACTCCATTTCTATCTTGGGGTCTCTCCTAGTTTTTTCCATTCTTTAATTTTTTCATGAGCTCGTTTCCAATGTGTAATGAACAGTGAATTCCTGCAGTATGTGAGTGATATTTTCGTGCTAATTCTTGCTGTATATGCTAATCCGTTATTGAAATCTTCTTTTAAAAATCCTTCTATAACATTTAACTGTTTAAGCAACCTTCGTACAAATTTGCCCACGCTTTCAAGCGTCGTTCTATTCCTCCATTTTTCAAGCAATTCGTATGAAACATAAACGAATTGATTGACATATGGAAATACAAAGCAAATAATAACAAAAACAACAACTACTACAATCATAAAAATAATAAAAAAAATATTCCTGCAATTGGTTGGGAATGTATCCCAAGTATTTAAATTATTATGCGCCAATAACAATTGGTTGTTTGATGAAGTCGCCGTGGTCTAGATGGTAGTGTGTTGGCTTATTAGACGAAAGACCCGGGTTCGAATCCCAGGTCAGACATCTAAACGGAAAATATTTCTTCGGCGACTTCCTCTCGCAGATTTCTGGCAAAGACTTGAGAGAAAAATTGACATGAAAGCTTCTCAAAAAATCTGTCGTTCGGAGTCGACTTTAAAACTGTAGCGTCCCTTATGTATAAAAATACGCACACAAATAAGTGGCGTGAGAGCTAGGTCGAATCCTGACTGAAAGGTGTAATGGGCCAATATGTATGTGTAATGATTCAACGAAAAATGTCTGTTTGATTGTTTTCTTTGATTACATTACATAATTGATCATACAATTCCTTCAGACCGGATTAGACCTAGTTTTTCTTTGATTACCTATGGAAAATCACTGTACTAGTTCTAAGTAGACAAGAAAAGGGGAATCTTCCTTTATTATAACAATTGTCTTAAGTAAGTCACTTGGTGGTTAGGCAAATAAGTGACGAAAAGTGACCACGTCTACCAACAGGCTTTTATAAGCTCTTGGGTGAAAAAAAACCAACAAAAAAAAAAATTTAATATGAAGAGATAAAAAGTAAAATTCATTCATAAAGTGAATATTTGAGTTCTCACAACTAACTAAGTGAGCTTTTTCCATGACTTTACCTGTTAACAGCACAGTGGTTTAATAGTTACTGTATGTGGTTATCGGAAGTGTAAAAAGTAAGAGGACTTTACATTCATTTCTCCCCTAGTTATGACTCTGTCCACAGTATCAAGCGGTTGTTGGAAAAGATTCGTGACAAATGGCAATGTGAGAATGGTTTGCTCATCCGCCAAAACCAGGCTGTGAAAATCTTTGAATTTTATTACCATTATCTGTATGTGTTTCCACTGTAAAATTACCTTAAGCGATAATGCCATAAGGCAATCTGAACTTTGTTGAGCTAATACCATGAACTTTAATCTCGATTGACTGCAGAGACAATACAACCCTAATTTCAGGCTTAGAAAACAAGATTACAGACGCCATTGGCGATATACCGTTCGAAGTGCTAGAACAAGTTGGTCTAAACTCACTTGAATTTTTTAAATGAAATAAAGTTCAGTGCAGCCGTCCAGCGAGGCTTAATGTGTCACTTCGTTTTAACCTCTGCTAGCCATCGAATTGTAGCAATGCGTTGGGATGAATCGTCAGTTTATCGATGTATTTTATGGCGAATTTTTTTAATTTCTCCCTGAATTGAAGGGATTTTAAGATCTCTATGGATATTGTCTTTACGAATATACCATGGAGCGCAGGCAATTTGTCGTAAAAGCTTGGAATGTCTTCTTTGTAATTTCAAAACGTTAGATAAGCAAGCACTGCTCCAGAGCTGAATGCCGTAGATCCATATTGGCTTTAAAATACCTTGTATTCAAAGTCTAATGTTGAATAAGGGCCAGCTTCATGGCAGCTAATTTGCCCTCGATGTGGCAGGACTATATTAGTCGCTGGTCTAAGAGGACCCCTAGGTATTTGCAATCTTGTCTTTATTCTTCACTTTTCAAACCATTTTTCTAAATCGTGTATATTCGACTGCAGTTTCGGATCCTTGTAGACGCTTATAAATGCGGTGTCGTCTGCATAAGTCGATGTGTATGTGTTGGGATTTGTGGGGATGTCCGAGGTATAAATTAAATATAGAATAGGGAATAGTATGCTACCCTGGAGAACATCTGCAGAGATCGTTTTTGTTGTAGATAGTTTATCCTCCAATTTGACCTTAAAAGTTCTGTCAGTTTACTAGCTTTTAAGAAGTTTGTATGTGTTCTCGGGGAGCAGTCGTGTTATTTTGTTAAGTTAGACCACCATGCCAAACCTTATCGAATACTTGTGAGATGTCAATAAAAAGTGCTGAATATATTTCCTTTCAAATGCCCTATGATTAGCTTGAAATCCAAACTGATGTTCAGGGATAATTTGTAGCTCGTCGATGAACGTGGCTAAGCTTTGGTAAAGAACTATTTCGAATACTTTTGATAATATTGTTAGCATGCTAATCTAATATATAAAATTCTCTTGTCACGGTGTTAGTGGTTAAACTCCTCCGAAATGGATAGACCGCTTTTCATGAAATTTAGTGTGCATATCGAGTAGGTTTGAGCATCGGGCAACTTTTATTTTTCATATCCCTATATTTTAAGAGGGCGTGGCAAATATTTAAGTACATATTGATCGTAAACAAATGAAATTTGATGGGTAAGTTCGCAGAATAGATATCGACAATTCCACCAAAAATGGGCATGGCAACCTCCTATAACTCTTAAACTACTGAACCAATTTTAACCATTCTTTTTTTGTTCGAAAGTTTATCATACATACATAATTGGCCATTACAACCCTTCAGTCAGGATTACGACCTAGCTTCTCACGCCACTTATGTTGTGTGAGGGATCTACAGTTTAAAGTCGACTCCGAACGACAGATTTTTGAGAAGCTTTTCATGGCAATTTTTACTCTCAGAGTCTTTGCCAGAAATCTGCTGAGAGGAAGTCGCCGAAGAAATGTTTTTCGTTTTGATGTCTGACCTGGGATTCGAACCCGGGCCTTTTGTCTAATAAGCCAACACACTACCCACTAGACCACGGCGACTTTAAAAGTTTATTAGATGGTTTAAAAAAAATTCGATATAGCAAAAAGTAGGCGTGGCAAACCTTTAAAATCGAATATTTAGATACATAGTAATCGTAGACGAATCCAATTTGGTGGGTAAGTTCGTAGAATCGATATCGACAAACTTACCAAAAATGGGCGTGGCAACCCTCCCCCTTTAAGAGATACCTATAATTCGGCTAATTTGATGGTTTATAACTGCATAAATACATGTGTCTGTAAGTTTTTGTTTTGGAGCGAGTACAACAATTACAACTTCGTCAGCTCTCTTTGCAGCGTATTACAATAAATGTATAATGAGACCTGTTTTGCGCAATAAAAAAAATAATTTTTTGGTCGGGACGAAGTTTGCCGGTTAGCTGAGGTCTAAATGTTGTTATCTAACTTGCATCTTTTCCCGGCTTGGGAATCATAACAATTGTATCGAGGTAGTCTGAGAATAAAGTAAAATTCCTCAATTCGGCCACTCAAAGTCGACTTTTTTTAAACTATAGGCCGTTCCGTTACTCGTAGATAAAATTAACCACCACACACACACACAGTATGGGTGATGTAAGTTACTAGGTTGTAAACCTAACTAAAGGGTTGTAATAATCAATTATGAAAGTAAATAAGGAAGTTCTTGGAATTCTTATCTTTCAAGCTGATATCACTTTGCTAACCACTGTTCACCTTAAACCGTTTAATGTTCTTCGCGATTATTTCTCGGTACCACAGAGGGTACTTGGTACCTTTTTTTTGCTCTTTTTTTTTAGTTCGTATGTGTGCAAATATTTACATATTGAAACGTATAAATAATCGTAAAAAAAGTGTTTCCAAAGAAACATAACATGAAGGGAAACTAAAATTCAATGAAAAACATTATCAGTATGCAAGTAATGTTATCAGTCAGCCAATGTTGACAATTTGTTTTAATATAAGCCATGGTAGTGCATAGTACTTGAGTTTTTGTCCTCCCATCCATGATTAGCAATTATTTTAGTAAAAAAAAATGAAACTTAATATTGGTAATAATGATTGGAAAAAAAAACAAAAATTATGAATGACTGTTGAAGTATGCAAATTTGTGGTTTAGAAAAATTGGTAGAAAAAATGTTACAATTTCGTTACATTGTTGCTTGCTAATCGGGCATGGGAACTACTCATAATGTAAATAGGATTTCAATAGGTGAAGAACAGAACGATGGCAAAAATTAAAGTTTTCTGGTTAACCAGTGTCATATTTTTAGCTCATTTCCTTTATTACTTTGGTGGGTCATAATTGCTTTTGTAATCATGCCAGTCTCCATACAATTTGCTGTTTCTCTGTGTCTTATAAATATGGTTTCATCTTAATATGACCGGCTTTATTGATTTTATTTTCACGCCTTTAAAGTTTTTGACACTTTGTAACGAAGTTTTATTTTTTTTGTAACTTTTTTTTTTCTTTAATGAATTAAAAAAGGAATGAGAAACGATTATTGATTTTGACTCAGTTTCTGTTTTTCTTTAAATCACAGCTTAAATATTGACTTTTAAGCTTAAATCAATATGTTTAAATATTGCAGAGATTAAATTGTGTTTATTTTTCACTTTTTTTTCTTCTTCTTTTTTGATATTTCGCGCAAATTATTTATTTTGAAATACAAAGAAATTAAATTTTTTTAACGAATTCTTCATCTTTGGTAGAACAGTTGTGATATAAAAATTAGCACTCTTTGTTCAAATATCTTACCTATGTACATACATATATAATTGGTCGTTGCAATCCTTTAATCGGGCAGACGCCCTAGCTTCCCAAAACACTTATGTTGTGTGTGTTACCTACAGTTTAGAATCGAATCTGAACGACAGATTTTTGAGAAGCTTTCCATAGCAATTTTATTTACTCTGAGAGTTTTTGCTAGAAATCTATTGAGAGGAAGTTGCCTAAGAAATTTCCTTTAGTTAGAGATGTCTGACCTGGAGTTTGAATTAAGTCCTCATTTCTAATAACCCAACCCTCTACCTATTAAACTATGGCGATTTTTTCGTCTATCTTACATGCGATAACTGCTCTCGATATGTAGTATAACAATTAAGTTTAATTTATGTTCCGTTGCTCGATAATCTTTGGACCATTGTGATAGCATGAAAACTCCATCTCCCTAAGCCTGTCTCCTAGATAATTTTCTTGATCGCCTGAAGAACTAATATATATACAGGATCTACAGTTTTAAGTTGATCTGGAAAGAAAAATATTTGAGAAATTAGCATTTTTTATATGCATTTTTTGCTAGAACACTACTAAGAGGACGTCGCCTAATTTTTTTTTTATACTTTTTTCATATTTCGTTTTGCTGGAGATGTCTGATTTGGCCTAATCTACCATAATCGACTGATAAATTCTATCACACTTTCCAATAGTTCCAGAAATATACATCCAAGCACAGAGTGCGTACAGAAATTACATTCATAAATACCCAACATTATTCCACCCAAGTGACAAGAGAGCTCTAATTCTTCAAGGGGTGACATCGTTTGTTCACACAATTTCCTCCAATTTTCCCTTCGTGAAAATCTAACAGAAATATAAAATGTATATAATGGTTGCGCCAAGCTACCTACCCACTAACGTAACCTAACCTAGCCTTTGCGGAATCTTATCTTTTTATCTGAAAAAAAAATTTACCAGATTCGTCACAGACATATTCTTGAGTCCGGTGCGAACACTGATCTCTTCAATGTCAGTAGTCGCCGTAGTCTAGTAAGTAGTGTGTTGGGTTATTACACATGAGGCCACGGTTCAAACGCCAGGTCAGACATTTCCAGCAAAACAAAATATAAAAAATATTTCTTCGGCAACTTCCTCGCAGTAGATTTCTAGCAAAAACTCAGAAGATTAAATAAAATTGAAAAGTTCATCAAAAATTTGTTGTTTGAAGTCAAATTTTAAGCGTAGGTCCTGCTACTCATTTATGAAATTACATATACAAAGTAAGTTGCGTGAGAAACTAGATCGTAGTCCTGACTGAAGGGTTCTAATGGCAAATTAGTCTAGTTTGCAGTGTGTTGATTTATTAGAGAGGAGTTTGTGGTTCAAACACCAGCTGTAATATCTCGGGCAAATCGAAATATGGAAAGAATATTTTGGCAACTTTCTCTCAATTGTGGGATTTCTAAAAATTGTGGTATTAAAGAAGAAAATTCTCCCAAATCTATCCTTCCGAGTCGACATTTAAACTGGCACTCAGGGGATGACCCCAACTCATGCAGTGCATTGTGCAGGTTTTTTAGAAAAGGTGGAAAGAGAGAGGGAAGATGCGAACGATAAGAAATAAGTTGCTGCTGGTGACTATAAAATGGCCGGTACTATACCTTCATCATTTGACAGTCTACAGCAATCGTCCCCAAGAAGCCCGCAATTTCTCACACCACTTATGTTGTGTGTGCGGGACCTACAGTCTAAAGTCTACTCCGAACGACAGATTTTTGAGTAACTTTTCAAGAAGAGAAAGAGAAGAAATCGGCGAAAAAATACGAGTTACGAGAAACGAGTTACGAGTTACAACTACTTCGAATCTGTGTGGTGTTATTGTAGGCAACAGGGTTGACGAAGATATTCTTCGCATACCATATAGGGTTTGCTTCCGGTATACTGAAATTTGTTCAGCAATACTTATTAATGGGTAGTTTGTTAGCTTATTAGACAAAAGGCCCGAGTTCAAACCCCAGGTTAGACATCAAAAACAAAAACATCTGCAGATTTCTGGAAAAACTCTGAGCGTAAATAAAATTGCCATGAAAAGCTTCTCAAAAATCTGTCGTTCGGATTCGGCTTTAAACAGTAGGTCCAGCCACTAATGTATAAAATTAAACGCACACAACATAAAGTGGTGTGAGAAACTAGGTCTTAAATCCTGACTGACCTATACTTATCCGGCGACAGTTCAGATCATGAAAGAGATATGTTCCAAGCATTCCAAGTCAAAGTCCCTATAGAGATCGGTAACCATAAGTATAGTGTTGTACCGATTCCACTACTTTTTCGTGCTGACTACTTCCTCAATAGTAATAATTCTTTCTCACATATCTACATACATATGTATTAGGGATGCCAATCGGGAAATCCCGAAACCGGAAATTCCGGCATTTTCGGGATTCACAAAATCCCGAATCTCGGGATTTTTAAAAATCGATACCGTTTGGCATCCCTAATATGTATGTACTATGTCCCTTAAAATGCTTTGATGTATTCACCAAACACATTAAATTTTAGAAATGAGGATCACAATCTTAAGTAATGTAATTGCAGTCTTGCAA
Source organism: Sarcophaga peregrina (assembly GCA_014635995.1). NCBI lineage: Eukaryota > Metazoa > Arthropoda > Insecta > Diptera > Sarcophagidae > Sarcophaga > Sarcophaga peregrina. The sequence continues at coordinate 51,229,729 of CM025790.1, read as the reverse complement.
AGAATTAATTTCACAATGAAAATCGCCCAATTCCTTTAGAAACTTCTTCAAACAAAACTCTTGCACAGCAACAGAATTTCACAAGAAATGAATTTAAAATTTCAGCAAATTTAAAAAAAAAAACTGCTGCTGCTACACTAATTGACTTCCTGACAGGCTCTGGCATAAATAAGGTTTTTATTGCCTTTGATTGCTTTCTTCTTTGAAGTAATTTTTTGGAGACTGTTATTGAGGGCTTAAATGCGGCAAAATTTTAAAGATTTGTTTTTACCGCCAAATATAAGCACAATAAGACTTGGTGAGTCAATATTTCGGGAAGTAATAAAAGCTTTAAAGGTGATTGTGTCATTAAACGATAAAAGATTTTCAGCCATAAAAATCCGTTTTTAACAGTTTCTTGTTTTGTTTGGAACATTTTTTGTTTGATTTTTTGTTTCGGTGCCGTTAATGATTAAATAAAGCTTTAATAAGTGGCTTTTAAGGAATTGTGTTAAAATCGAAAGTGTTTCTGTTGACGGCAGTATTATTTACACTAATACCCCGGTTTTCGTCGCTAATAGGACCTGAAGAAACGCAACTTAAACCGAAACGACACACAACGAAGCACGATTTTTCATACATTTGTATTGATTTTCATTTAATTGGTTCCTAGATTCATAAATTTAGCTGGAAAAATAGGTTTTGTCAATAAAAAATATTTAATTTTTCTTTTCTTTAATGTAATGCAAAAAAAAAAAACATAAAGAAGTTATAAAAAGACACAATTTCGAATTTGCACTGGATTTAAACGGGAAATCCTTTTTTTCTGTTTTAGTTTTTTACAAACATTTTCGTATTAACGACACAAATCGAAGCACTAACGAGTGCAACTTCGAAACAACCGACGCATACTGAAACAAACACGACGCAACTTCGAATTCACAGAAATTTTAAAAAGACACAACTTCGAAGCAGACACAGTACGAGGTGACGCAAATCGCGGTACTAGTGTACTTGTATTTTAGGCTATTAAATTTGGCTGTGTTTTAGCTGGCCATGTAGTTATTACAGAAAGAATTCCATAAGAAGTTTCATATCCTATTCAAAGAAAGGTTACAAGGTCTCTTAACATAATCAGTAGTGCAGTCGTATATAAAGTGATGCGGCACTGAAAAAATTGTCTATGAAAATATAGATATTATGTTCGAAAATTCTTTAGAAGATCAGATGGCATTTTGAAACATAGGAAATATCACACCTACCCGACTATATTCAAATGATAATTTGCATTCCTTCAAATTTGAATTTTTTTGTGCAAATAAGATGGCTCCAGGTGTTTCCGAAGGCATTTTGTAAACTGAACATGAATCTGCGTTCGCTATTGTCAGAAATTAACAATTGATCTTTGCTCTTTAAAATGAGCCCAAAGTCAAATTGATTGCATGTGCATCCTTAAAGTAGGGGAGGGGGAAACTCATTACGGAGGTCCTTAGAAATTAATCAGTTTTATACTTAAATTGTTACCCGGCGGTTTTTGGTGTCGCTGATTACGGATCTTCATTCAGAATTAAGAATTCAAAATGGCGCATCCAACATAGCGGTCGAGGTTTATAAAAATTAATCAAATTTACTTCGAAATTGTTACTGGAGCGTTTTTAGGGTCGCTGATTATAGATCTTCATTCAGATTTAAAAAATTCAAAATGGCGAATCCGATATGGCTGTCGTGGTTTATAAGAAGTAATCAGATTTACTTGAAAATTGTTAATCGGGCATTTTTTGGGTCGCTAATTACAGATTCCAATACAATACAATATGGCGGTCGAGGTTTATAAACATTAATCCGATTTACCTCGACCTCGACTAGGACATCTGTGTTTAGCTTTACAATTTTTCAAAAACGGCCCAAAACGCTATTTTTAGGGGGTTTTAACTCCCTTGTTTTTTTTTTTCTCGAGGCAGAGGGATAGCTAGAATAGTTTCGGCATTTAAAATTAGCACCCCTAACATCTCCCACCAAACACCATCCCATTCATTTCAAAAATTTTATTCACAAATAATATCCTAAGTAGAAGGCTAATCTATTTACTGCATCGGTTAAAGAATTAACAGTGCTTTATTAATATCAAATTATGACCTATTGAAGTCGCCGTAGTCTAGCAGGTATTGTGCTGGCTTATTACATGTAAAGCCAGGGTTCGAGTCCCAGACCAGACATCAAAACAAAGTACAAAAAGTATTTTTTTGGCGATTTCTTGTCAGGAGATTTCTGGCAAAACTCTGAGAGTAAATAAAATTGTCATGAAAAGTTTCTCAAAAATCTGTAAAAAACTGTAGGCCCTGCCACTTATGTATAAAATTTACACACACAACATAAATAGTGTGAGAAACTAGGTCAATAATCCTGACTGAAGGATTGTAATGGCCAATTATGTATGTAAAGGCAAAAAGTGGCGCTGCTAAAAGTGTGGGTTTGCGTCTTTGGTTACTAAATTCGAAATTACCTTCAAGTTATTTCTAGAACATTGCAGAATGCATTACTTTCATCCTAAAACGGCTTAGCTAAAAAATATTAGCTGTAGCCAGAGAGGAGTGCATAGGAAATGCTTTATGTAAGCCTTGTACTCGTTAATGGATCGAAAGTAATTGTAGTTTAAATCCTGTAGACAACTCTGGATTTTAGAAGATTACCTCAATAACTTTATTGGCTATGCGAGCAATATAGTGGTGAAGTGTATAAAAAAAATTCAACACAATTTGTAAATATTCTCATGGAACTGAACTGAAAAAAAAAAGAAGCGAAACTTGTCTTGCCAATGATTCTGCAGTAAAAATGCGTTGCGCATTAAAAAGTGTCACACATTCCAACATATACAACGTTTTTGTTGTTGTATTTTTACTGTCTGTTATTGTTTTCTTGTTTTTTTTTTTTGTTTGCCTTCTTTTGATTGCTCACATGCTGCGTCAGTTGAAATTGTTTTTGTTTTTAATTGTGTCTGTACCGGCAGCCAACTACTCCTGCTGCTGCTGCTCTTGTTGTTATTATTAATTTTACCGCCAAAATATCGTTGCGATCATTATGCACAACAAATTAAAATCAAAAAAAGAAACACAATACCAAGTACTGCAGCAGCAACAACAACAACAACATGTGCAAACATCACCACCGACATCAATAATACAAAGGCATGGATTCTATCAGAGTCTTATGCGAATGTATGTCTGGTAAGCTTGACTACTAGTGCTCATACCAATACCAATAAGTACTTAAGTAGTACTAGTTGTTGTTGTTTCGTCTTCTTTAAATGTCGATTCACCGGTTTGTTGAACTTGTATGGCGTTCTGTTGGTGTTGGTGCACTAACGATGGCCGCGATACTGAATGGCGTTGTGGTGTTGATGTGTTTTTGTTTTGCTTGCAATTTTCGCCGGCATTTTGTTTTCATTTATAAACAATCACTCATACGATACAAAATAATCAAAAACAACTACAATAACAATAATAATGTTTTCATCAACGGGTAATAAGTAAGAAAATAAACACACGGTCAAGGTTAGATCTTTGAATACCCTACTCCAGCTTAGGTTGGCTACGAAGGCTAAGATAATATGCCGATGCCTCCTCATACTTTTTTGGTTTTATTTAAAGCACGATCCCATTGTGATGCTATAGAATCACATACTAATGAGTTATTGTCTAGAGGGCATGAGAATATCACCATAAAAGTATGGACTATCAGAATAATTAGATGGTTTGCCACCATATTTTCAGACGTTCCAATGCAAACAATTCTTATTTCGTCTTCGTCGAGAGGGTATTTGTCTGCCCTATAAGACGAGAGCTTTTAATTCAAATCCTAGCTTAATAAATACCTCGAAGAAACTGAAGCATGAAAAAAAAGTTATTTCTCAAAGGGACTTTCTATGTGCAATCTTCTGAAAATAACTCTGGGAATAAATAAAATTATGGTGAAAAGTTTCTTAAACCTGTCGTCCTGGGGTCAACGTTAAACGGTCGGTCCTGCCAAGCATTGAAAAAATTAACACACACAGCATGCGTGGTGTTGTGAGAAACTAGGTTAAAATCTTGACTAAAGGATTGAAATAACCAATTAAGTGAAGCAAGTATCTGCCGTACTACCATTTGACTGTTCCCATTATGCGACCTGGGCTCATATTCTGCCCTTCTATTCATTCAATCGATCTTTAAGTATAGCAAACAGTACCCGATTGCCGCTGCTATGCTTTCCACCGTCTAAACTAACTATAATCTCTTTACCTAGCAAGGGCCCTTTAAGAGTACCATAATCTTAGAAGATTTATTACAACCTAACTACCTCATTGTTCTGACCCTCCGAGGCTTACCTATTTATCCTCGACGTTCTTCTGGAACTCTTTAGCATTCAGGACATTCTGCAGAAATCGGGAAAATTTAATCGTTTATATATCCGTTATACGCTTGTATAGGGTATAGAGCTGATATATTTTATTTAAAGCTGAACACTTTTGTAAATTATTGGTGGCGAGCATAAGTATTTTCTTAAATTTTATAAAATTTTTTGTTTAACACTTTGGCTGCAGCGGCAAGTTTCAGAAAACTGGCTAAAAAACGACAATTTGATTTTTTCACATTAGTAAATACGAAATATGATCGCGTTCCCTTTTAGGGAGCTAAACTACCAGTTATCTTGTAGCTGGCTGTCAATATGTTAAATTATTTACTATTCAATATATTTTTGTAAAACCGTATTTTAAGTAGATTAAGTATGTACATGAAAATACAGTCTAGCTCCTGATTCTACGATACAAACACCCCAGTCCATCTTGTCCTTACGTTCTGTGATGTCTGTGTCCCCATGGACATGCCCAGTACAGTATTATGTTCTGAGCATCTTCCGCTCTCTTATACAATTGTTTCAGATACTTTTATGATATCGTCCACATAACATCCTGACTCCAGAGATCAGCAATGAATCGTTTCTCTGCTACTCATGCCATTTTGAGTATGAGTGAATCAACAGAATTGAAATTCAACTACTCTGATTCATTCGTACTCAGTACATCATTGATTTATAAGTATAAGTACCAATGAATATGAGTACAACGTTGAGATCAAAGTTAGAAAAATACTTATAAGTGATACGTGTGATTCGAATCATTCATCAAAATTTAGTGCCTTTGTTGTTGTTGTTGCATATACAAACAAATAAGAAAGCAAAGACAAAGACTACAAGTAAAGCATACACACAATCTTCTTGTGAGTATTGCAGTGCTCGTACTCAAATCATAATTATTTTGTGCTTCGTGTAAATTTTAAGTAGAAATGAGTCGAAGTCAATAACATCGTGCGTATTGTTAAGTATGAGAACGACGAGTACTTTCAACTTTGAGTATGAATAGTGTGAGTATCATATCAAAATAAGTATGATGGCGTATAAGTATCAGAAATTATAAGTATGACTCGAATCTCCTCATCGTTTTGAATACTCTTTGCTGATTTCTGATCCCTACTCGATTATGGACACACAGGCGAGATTATTCTTCCTAGCTATCAATAGAATCATTTGTAAACGATTGCATATCCAATATTGAAATGACTTTTGCTCATTGCCAATAATTAAAACGATCTGTCTGCCTTGCTGTTGAGCCTTTCCAGGCAGCTTTTTGTTGGTTTAATGAGCAAATGTTTGTTTGTTGTATGCATGTCTGGGTTTTGCTTAAAAAAACAAAAAAATAAAGAAACACAAACAGAAACAGAAAAACACTTTCAACTGACTGACTGGTTATGGCTTTGTGTGCTTATTTGTATTAAAAACTGTCTGCGTTTTCTGCTTTTTTTTTCGATTTCTTGTCGACGCTGCAAACATACATTCAACCATGCATTGTTGTTAAAAACAACAACAATTCTTACGTCACACTTATTCTTTATTCATCTCATTTGTTCTTGTTATTATTGTCGAGTAGAGTAGTGTAGTGTAGTGTAGTGTAGTTTCTATGTTTTCATATTCACTTTGTTTTATTATTTTTTACTATGCGATTATTTTTTATTGTTGTTGTTGTTATTTAGTTATTTTCTTTTTGTTTTGTTTGGTTTGTTTTGGTCATCAGATCGCGTGCATGATTTTCTTTTTCCCTCTTACTTTCTTATTATTGTTGTTGTTGGTGGAGAACGTATCAAGTAATTTATTAGAAAGAGAGTAGAAGCGGTGATGCCAATCCGAGTTAGTTCGTTCATTCGTTTATTTGTGGCACGAAAATATTTTTCTTCTGTAGGTAATATAGAGTCTTCTTTGAGCACGTTTAGTTTGAGGGGGATAGATGCCATTGTGTGTGGAAGATAATGTCGTTCAAATATCCACCAGGGTACCCTTAATATCCAATACGCCTTAACGCTGGCTAAATGTGATCGGTGTTATGGTTATATTAGAAGTCGCCGTAGTCTAGTAGATAATGTGTTGACTTATTAAACGTAAGTCCCGAGTTCAAATCCCAGGTCTGACATCAAAACGGAAATATGAAAATATTTCTTCGGCGACTTTCTCTCAGCAGATTTCTGGCTAAAAATGTCAGAATAAAATTAGACTTGAAAAACATCTCAAAAATCTGTCATTCGGAGCCGACTTTAAATTGTGTAGGTCCCGCCACTCACGTATTAAATTAACGCACACAACACAAGTGGTGTGAGAGGCTAGGACGTTGTACAATGGACCAATTCGACCTTTGGGTACTGAACTTGCCCCTTAACTTAACCTATGTTGGCTTCGTGAACCGCTCTTGCTCGCATAGGTCAACAGCATAGGATAAACTCACAAGATAAAACCAAACGGAGTCGAATGTCACGATTACATTCGCCAGTTCATCCATCACCGCCACGTGAGATAACCATGTCCTTAAATCGCTCTGACAGTGCGTCCATTTCGACATGATCATCCAGTTTAAGAAGTTGGCAATCGACCACCTATAGTGCTCATAGTGCACGTTGCTATCTTCAAAAATGTGAGAAACAATGACTCTGGCAGCTCAAAGTCCGCACCAAACAGTAACTTTTTCCAGATCGATTGGACGCTATTGGCTATTGGATCTCATGTGTATTGGTATTGTCCCAAATTACGACAAATTCGTTAGTTCATGCATAATTAATGCCGGACTATCGCCCAATATATGCACTACCGATTCCTCACCGCTATTTCGCCCCATAGTTCTAGTAGAGTCAAATGACCAGAATAAAGTCCCACTAGTGGATACTTTTCACTCGTGTTCTTATCAGTCTGCAGTAAAGTTTACCTAGTCATTCAAAATTTTATTAAACTCCTACATTACGACTCGGCTTTTTCAAGAATATGTATGTGCCTTGGTCTAATCTGTATAAAGGCATCTGAATGTATCGAGTGTTATAGAGCAGTACCTTTATGGTCCGGTATATCGTTTTAACTATTCGAGTACTCCGGAGTAAGTGAAATGTATTAGGTGGCAAATATTAATCTCTTTTCGACATTTTGTGCTGACAGCAGGGGAATATTTGTGTTTTTGAAGAACATTTCTGATGGTTTCTTGGACAACACGTAACGCAAAGTCTTTTTCCACTTGAAGAGCTAATCATCTAGTACCGGATTGCAGGCTATGATTCAGGGTTCTAATAATTTTTCTCTCCACTCGCTTCGTCACCTCTTTTGGCCTGCCTGTGGATCCTTTTAAGTCTAGTCCTCCGTCTTTTTCAGCACGGGATATAATACTATATACAGTCCTGATGTTCAGGGAGAACATATCGGCGATTCCTTGGAAGATTTGCCTTTGTAGTAGTTGCAATAGACCAATTATGTAATTTTTTGGAAACTCATTTTCCTGGCCTTTTTTGTATTCATACATAAGGACACTTGTTATACTTGTCATTACTAAAACGTTGTTTAACCCTTTTACATTTCATTTTATTTGTAAAAAAAACCAAAATGCACAACATTTTTGGGAAATAACGGCATATTTTTGTAATTTTTTTTATTATCTTCATTCAATATGCAAAGATTTTTTTGACACTTTTTATATTGAGTTGTTGTTATTATTGTAATGTGTGTTACTATTAGGAAACTATTGGTCCCTTATGGTCGTAAACAAGTACCGTTATGGAATATCTTATAATAAGATTTTGTTGTTGGTATTCTTGAAATAAGATAACATTTTACGTTTTTTTGGTCTGTTTAAAGAATTTTGTTTTGACAAACTGTATATTGTTATATCTAAAATATTGTAATCAATAAACCGAATATTGACTCAATTAAAGTGTATATCTGAACATAGTATTAACCACACTTTTTAACTAAGTCAACAACCCTATTAAAAGATCGCAACATTAAGCCATACGAAGTAAACAAAACACTTCGTTCTTTCTGAACATGATGTCCATAATCCTGTCGTGCCTGACAAATTCTGGTCGGGATATCAAAGTTTCGACGTTTTAATTTTTTAATAACAATTTTTGTTAATTCTTTCTTTACAACGGTTTGGAAGTGTTTGGTTTTTGAAGGACAAAAAGTTTTTCAAATTTTTAACGACAACACTGGGGTTGTTTGTTTTTTTTTCAAACTAACTTAACCTCAACACTCTTTATATCCTCCCGTTAAGTTGTTTCCTCTCTTTTGTTTTTGTTTTTTATTGTTTTTATTTGTTTGTTTACATTCTGTTGTTGTAAATCCATAATATAAAGAAGAAGAAGATTAAAAAGAAGAAAATTCTTTCTTCTGAATGATCTTGAACATGCAATTTTAATGTTTTTTTTGCGGTTTTTTCCCCGTCTATTTACCTTTTTTATTTGCTTTTTGTTTGGTTATGTTTTCATTTTGGCGTTTTGTTTTTGTTTTTAATTTTATTTCTTATTTATTTTATTTATGAATTGTTATTATTATTAATGTTGTTGTTATTGTTTTTGTTTTTTGTTTTTTTTTTTTTTTTTGCATTAAACTGTTCAAGTTATTATGGCTCGTTATGGTACGTTATGGAACAATAATTGTCTTCCTATTTAATACAATACAAGATTAATTATTTAAGAGGGTCTGGCATCTGTCTGTCTGTCTAACAAACACATCCGATGGAGATCATTGACCAACAAGTGTTTGCCCACACATAATATTAAAAGAAATTCGAAATAAAAAAAAAAACACAAAAAATTAATGCAGAATGTTGTGAAACAATGTTTGAATGGGGAGTGGATTTTGTTTTATTGAAACTGTCTGCACTTGTTTTTTAATAAAAAAAAAAAAAAGAACACACAATTTTTTTTAAAGTGCTTTTAATGAGTTAATAAAACCGATTAACATAGGCAGTCAAGTTCAGGGACAGAAAGCCAAACACAAAAAACAAATTTACAAAATTTATGGAAATTGTAGACTTTGTTCCATGTTCCATGTATGTTCATATACTTTTAAAAAGTGTGCATTATTTTATGATTCACAACTTTGGTAGTTTCCTTCATGAAATGCAAAATTTCATGACATAACTTTCCAAAAAGTCCTCCATATTAGAAGATAATTTTAGTTTTAGTTTAGGAGGCTCTCGCCTCTAGTCCTACCGTATGCTTATGGAACATACCTATCTGTGGGAGTATTCAATCGTACTTCGTTGTTTTTTTTTTTACAGAATTATTGAACCGTCCACTTTCAATATTAGCATTAGTTTAGTCAAAAGCTCTTTCTAATAAACTTATTGGCCTGATTAAACTCCGCTTTTGAGTGACCTTTGAAAAGTTTTATTCTTGAAAGTTTACACTTTGATACCTGAATTAGCATTGCAAATGAATTAGCAGGAATTTTTTTTCTGATACCAAAATCATAGACTCCGTTAGTTCTGTTCAAACGACAGTCAAGACAAGGAATCGATTGGCTAGCAACTTCCTCCTTACCTGAAGAAACTAAATCCGAAGAAAAGTGAATGAAGCAATCTAGAGTCAATACACTCTTTTAAATGATTGATGGGTAATGAACGGAATAAAATATTATGACCTCATGGGTATACACTTTAACATCGAAAGATGAACTCAAATCAATTTATGATAGAAGATACAAAAGACAGGACAAAAAATATTATCTGACAGGCAGCGCAATATGCTTATGTGATTAATTTTTAAGTTAGTTATGGATCTGTCTGAAGAGACTATATCAAGTAGGTAGAGAAAGTAAGGTTATCCTGCTGGTAATGTGGTTTAAGTTAGGTTGAAGTGATAGTTTTATTACCAAAGCACACTTGGGCACGTAAAACGGCACGTAACAGTTTTACAGGTGAGCGCAGTCCCTTTACTGATTGAAATCCATCAAACTCATCAAAGAAATTGGCCAGCACAGGGATTGCATAAAAATTAGGAATATGTGGGAATTCTTCGAAATAAGCAAGCAGACGAGTGCGCACTGCTGCTGGGGACTCGTAACCTTCAGTATAGTGAACGCGCATTAGTTGTGGAAACAAGATGTTATGTTAGCACGTTTGGCTAAACATCAGAGATAAAAAACACATACTCATCCAATTTTGAGTATGAGTGAATCAACAACTACACTGATTTATTCGTACTCGCTACAACATTGATTTATAAGTACAGGTTGCAGTGAGTATGAGTATAACGTTGACATCAAACTCACAACATTCGAAATATGTTTGATTTATACGCCTATTGATTCTGATTCATAAATATAGAAAAGTACCTATAATACTTAAAAGTGATTCGACTGATTCGAATCATTTAACAAAATTTACAGCTTTTGCTATTGTTGCACATACAAACAAAGAAGAAAGGAAAGACAAAGGAAATAAACAAAGCAAACACATAACCTTCTTGTAAGTATTGCAGTGCTCGTACTCGAATCATACTTATTTTGTGCTTCGTGAAAATGTTAAGTATCGACGAGTCGAAGTCAATAACATCATGCGTATTGTTAAGCATGAATTCGATGAGTATTTCAAACATTGGATATGAGTAGGATGAGTATGATATTAAAATAAGTATGAATGCGTATAAGTATCAGAAATTATAAGTATGACTCGAATCTACTCATGGTTTTGAATACTCGTTGCTGATCTCTGCTGAACATATGTAATACCAAATTCACAGCCCTGTAAATTTGGACTTTTTTATGCAAATAAGATGACTCCAAGTGTTTTCGAAGACATTTTGAGCGCTAAACACGAATTTGAAAATTGTTATTCCGGGGTTTTCGGAGTTTCATTGAGATTGAAAAAATTCAAAATTGCAGATCCAAAATGTAAATCTGATTAACTTTTATAAACCTCGACCGTCATATTGGATCCACCATTTCTAATTTTTTAAATCTGAATGGAGATCTGTAATCAGCGACTCCAAAAAACCCTGAATAAGATTTTTAAGTAAATCTGATTAATTTTGTAAGGACCTCCGTAATTTGTTGCTTTTTCTCTTCCACACCTTTACATAAACCCACGCCCAACTTTAAGGGTGCATTTGGGCTCAGTTTAAAGAGCAAAAATCAATTGTCAATTTCTGACAACAGCGATGGTTCTAGCACGGCAGTGTTTAGAGCTACAATTTTTCAAAAAAGGCCAAAAACTCTATTTTTAGTGGTTTCAACCCTCTTTTTCGCGAAAACCTGATGTGATGGAAAGTTTTTGAAACCAGATTCGTATTTAGCGCGCTTTCGGAAACACCTGGATCCATTATATTTGCAAATCCCATGCAGGGTTGTGTAATTAAAACTCCCATGCTCTGATTTAGGCAAATTTGTGCATGTCTTTTACACGATTTGAATTGTCGCAACGAGATGTCGCCTATAAATCTGTTCAGTTGCGTCATGTGTATAGGTTGGTTACCGCGGGAACGGTTTAAAAGGCCTCTTTTCACTGAAATATAGTTTCAAGGGTTCTTCCCCATGAGACTTTCATTTATAATAGGCAACAAGTAATTGCGCTAACCTTAATATCTCCGATATCCACATAGACTTTTCGCAACTCAAGACATCTGGCTTACGATTACAAAATGTATGTTCCACAACGAAAGAAAAGAAATTGCTTGTAAAAATCACCGTGATTTGGGGCAAGAAAAATCAATAAGTTTCCTAAACTCAATATTGCTTTAAGTAACGGCTCTTTGAGCCATAATACCGCTAAAAACTGCCTTAAACTGCTTTCAAACAAAATAATCTCTTTAATATTCCGAAAGGCCTCAATATGCTCAATCATTCTCAAAAGATTTTGATCTTTAAGTTAAGCTCTTAATTTTTTCTAGAAATCCATAACATGCAATTAAAATGCATGATGTTGAGAAAAAAAAAAACGTTTTTTTATGAGACAATCATCGATCAATAGTGCAACAGTGTGCTGCTCTCCAGCTCAACCAAAGAGTATCAAGGAATATACATAAGAACGTGCCCATTGGCATACCAAACAGATTGTGGAATGAATGACTCATGAATTTCTCGAAAATGAACACAAGAAATATTTTCATTTCATTTAATTTTTTTTTTTTTTCAAAATATTTTTGTTTATTTATCTGAGTTTAAACTCCCGCTTAACCTTGGATTTCGTTGAAAGAAAAGAAGAATTCATTGGCTTTTCAAACAAAAAACGGCGGTCAATAACTTGAGACGGCGATACACATGCACATACTGTCAGCATAAGCGAAATGAGCTTTTTTTCATTCGTTTTTTTCGATAATGCCATACCGAATGACGATAGCAACAACTAAACAAATTCCCCTAACCTAACCTACCCTCTCAGAGCCGCCCCAGTGTAAACTTCCTTTACTGTAAACGGGATTCAGAAAGGAAATTAACATTTCGAAACCTCATCACATCACCCATGAGTGGAATTGAGCTTGTAAGCGAGCATACAACCAGAAATGCTCAACAAATCATTGCATTTTATGGCAAAACAGTTTAAAACTCATAAAATACTAAATTTTAACAGCGCTCAAAGGCTTACAAAACAATAAAAAAAAAATTATTATGTTTTAAGGAAATACGGTCTCTGGTAATTAATAAAAATTATAAACCCCAACTTCCAACCTTCTAAAAAATACACCAGAAAAGTTATGCAAAGGCGCACTGAAACTCATTAAGATCATCATCTTATGGGGACCCTATTAAATATCCCGTTTCGTTTTACATTTTGAATGTCCGTAATGATGATGATGATGCTGATGCTCTGATGACGTTGTGGTTTATCATCCTTTAGATACCCTAATTAGACTAATTGTTGATATGTTTTGATGCTGCCATTTCATTCCATTTCGATGTTATTTTGCCAATGATCACCAAAAAAAAAAAACCTTTAATATCTCAACCCATTTGGATAATTGTTGGCTAATGATAATGTTTTTGTTCTCTCCATTAAATATTTATGCTGTTCATCCTTTGTTTTTAGCGTAAAGAGAGAATGCTTTGAAAAATGATCGCATTATGAAGCTGTCACTGTGAAGTTATCATTTATTTTAATGCTGCCATATTTCTACTGATTTTTGTAAAGATTTTTGACTGGAGTTTACTGACCTTAAGGTCCTTCAACTGTGACTTGTGGCAATGAACTGTGCTTTTTAGCACTCTTCAAGAGCGTTCAAAAAAGTCAGGTCATGATAGTTGAACTCGTATCAGTGCTAATTTATATACACACATACATAACTGGTATTTACAATCCTTCAATCAGGATTACGACCTAGCTTCTCAAACCACTTTATGTTGTGAGCATTAATTTTATACGTGAGTGGCGGGACCTACAGTTTAAAGTCGAATCCGAAAGACAAATCTTTTTAAGAAGCTTTGCATGGCAATTTTTATTTACTCTCAGAGTTTTTGCCAGAAATCTGCTGAGAGGAAGTCGCCGAAGAAATATTTTCATATTTTCGTTTTAATGTCTGGCCTGGGGTTTAAACTCCGGCTACAACGACCAATTTATATAGAATATGGAAAATTCTTTCGAGATTCTGGTACTACTAGCTACAAAGAATGTTTTCCGAACTTTGACAATTGCAAACGACCATCTTATTGACACTACATCTGTCAAATTAGTTGTCGGTTTGGACAAATCATCTTGGATGGATGTAATATTCAACAATACATGCTAATAATAAAATTATTTAATCAAAATGGGTGTTCTATTTGGGTAAAGTATCGCACGCCCTTCATCGAAAATACATCCTTAGGGGAGAGGCCCGTTTCTGGAGGAACGTAAACAAACAAAATTGTCGGTATTGAGACGATACCAATTCTTAAGAGATCTGAGAGCGTTCCTTTCTTCGATGTGGATTTTAAGCTGGCAGTGTCATTAGTCAATCTACTTCGTTGCGGACAATTTTGACTAGGCCACCACTGTTAACGGTGACCAGTATAGGTCGATGACTATCAACCTTCTTTAGTCTGAAGTGGATGATGTTGACGAGTGATTTCAACAGGACGGCCCTACATGCTACACAACTCATACGTCACTGGATATTCTGCATGGTCATCCTACGTATAAGTAATATGAGCTGCCCACCAAGATCATGCGATTTGACTTCGTTAGACATTTTTTTTGTAGGATTCCCTTAAGTCGCAAATGTATGCGAATATGCCACAAACCACAGAGGTTGTCAAAGTTAACATAACGAATGTTATCGATCAAAATTAGTTACACCAGAATCATACATATATAGGAATATCGGAAGGAGTAATCACTGTTTAAAACGTTCACCTGCGACTTTTCATTAGACATGCCTTACCGCTTCTCACAACTGTTTTGGCTTAGCATTGCCTTGCGTCAGCTAACCTTTCACAATCTTTATCTTTTACGTTAAAGAGCAGAACGATATCGAGTTAGAAATATACAGACATCATCTTGTATTTGAACTTTGTATCAAAAGTAAGAGATCCTAGCCGCCTGTAACAACAGAAAGGAACAGAAACAATTTTTTTTGAGTAGATGTTAGTTGCCAGAAACTAAATGCTCAAGTTTTTATTTTTAGCTAAACAAGTTACTAGTCTACTGTAGTAGTTTCTAGAAGGACAGGGTTGCCATATGTTATGTGAAAATGTATAGGGTCGTCGTATTGTGTGAAGTAGTAGTAATAGTATACTATTATGGTATTGTAATTAATGTTATTCCCAAACATTGCCATTCTATATAAAACGATTCAAGGGGTTTTTAAGGGTTTTTTCGATAAAATAGTAAATTTCGGTTAATTTCTCATGCTATTTATATACTTTCTTTTTCAATAACACGTTAGTTCTTATGCTATTTTATTTGAAGTGTGGTGCTACTGCTATTTTCTTTACGTGGCATCACAATAGGCCCTGTATGTGAGCTAAGTGGCCGCTCATAGCTCTATCCAGGAGAAAACCACTTCTACCTATCTACTTTCTTTACATCCTAATATTTGTGAAATGCCTATGAAATGATTTATTTCACATGCTATGTATGCCCTTTCGTATTTATGTTATGTTTTCCCTGAACCATTTGATTATTTGCATAGTAAAGACAACATATTGAGTTCATTTTGAATTTTTTTATTGGACATCATACTATTTATTGAAAATGAATTTTCTTTTTGTCACTAATTCGCCGACTCCAATTGTATGCTGAACCATTCCAAACGTTTTAGAAACTCCACATCGTAAATACCAATAAAAGCAAACACATAAAAGAAAATATAACCGAATAATTTTAAGTTCTTCCAATCATTCGAATAAGAGATTTCGGCATAGATACCCCACATTACGAGCATTGCACCCAACCAGATGCCCACAAACCAAATGTTGTACTGATAAGCCGCCAGCGAAAGAATGGACAACGAATGCAACAGAATATTGAAATTTTTCAGAAACACCAAAACATTTTCGTCTGCGATATACGTGATGCCATCGTCGAAAAGTCGCGATAGAATGTCCAAAGCAAAGGGTATACAGAACCAAAACGATAATTGGGATATTTGCGAACACATATGATGCACTTCCATATTTATAAAGCCAATCGGTATATAATCGTGAGCGGATTCTAATGCAATGAGGACCTTACTTCGTTTACATTGCTGTTCTGGTGATTCCTTCTCTGCTTTCTCTGCTTTCTCTGTTTCTTTAACAATTTTCTTAATTTTTTGCGGTTTTCGTGTCATTGTAAGGTTCAGCAGAGTGTAGATGAAACCAATAGCGAATGCAAAAAATCCATAGCTAGACGTATCTACGGGCGTATAAGTGGTGGCCGCAAAGGTTACAAAAAATAAAATCGTTTGAAGAAATTTTATGAATTTCATATTAAAATTCACGATATATTGTTTTGAAATATATTTTGAATAATAAAAAAAATTTGTATTTATTTTAGCTGTCAGACTTTGACAGGCAAATTGTATGACATTGAACAGGCTTGTCAAATATTTTCAATGTATTGTATACGACTAGTGAATACTTTACAATATACGACAGAGTAAACAGAAATCTATTATTTGTTGGGAATATGCCCGTCCTCGTAGAAAGAGAAAGACTCCAATAGATATCTAGGACATTTGATTTTTAACAATTTTAATTGAAGGCAATATTTTTGACTAATTAATGGTCTTACCCAGAAGCAGTTGGTAATTGTCTGATAAAAACTTCGATTTATTTAGAAAGCGATAAAGAATATCTCTAATCGATCTGTGAAGTTTCAAGCGATTCAAGTTTGGTGTCATTGATCTGGCTTTATTGTACTTACGATATACAATTTCTTTCCAAAATTCCTAAGACGGCCGATTGATTTATTGATTCAATGCTTGGCTTTGGTACACTATCTCATAGCAGATGATTCACTGATAATCCTCTCAATACAGTGAAACATTCCAGTGATATTGTTTATAAGTATTTTCACTTGTAAGTGGAATAACGAGGTGCAGCAATCTTGGACACTTTGCTAATGATTTCTGCAGAGGTTGCAGAGATAAGAAAAAGGATATGAATGTCCTTCACCTACTGGGTATAGGACCGACACTTTGTCAAAGAAGAAAAAGGAACTTTGAAACACTTACTATATATGGATGATCTGGAGAAACGTCACGGATGATCATTGCCAGTCTAAGTCGCCGCTATATGTGCTTAATGTGTCCATCCAACTTTTTAGATGGATAGCCTCTACCTACCTACCTAAATGGAATAAGACACTTTTTTCCACTCTCAAAAGAGATCTGTCAATCTTCATATAAAATGGACGTCGCGAAAAATATATTTATCCGAACAACAAGGTTAATCCACATTAAAAAATCCCTAAATTAGAATAGCATACTTATAGAAATTTAATTCCTACTATGAAGTCATTTCCCCTTAAATAGCATTCTGCAGAAAGCCATACTTTTAAGATATTACCACGTATATGATTAGATGCTATTAAACTCAAATTTTCTAGAATTTGGTTCATGCAGAATAGCATGTTTTTAAGAACACCTTCCCATAAATTAGCATGTTGTTAAAATCTCAGTGTATGTGTAATAGCAAACGGTTCCTTTCAATAAATACAGAGTAGCAAGTTTCCTATAACAAATTACCATGAAATAGCATTTCAGTATTAAAATATCTGTTTCTGTATAATAGCATATCATAGAGGCAAGATACTAGACCTTTATAAATAATAGCATAATAGCAACGAAATGATGATATTGTAGTATGCTCCCTACAAAATAGCATTACTTTTAAAATTTCAGTATTTGTAGTTCCTATAAAATAACAACTTTAATAAGTAGTAAACCACTAGGGAAGACGATTAAGAATATAAAATAATAAAATAGCACAATTGCAGTCTGATGCCTAGTAATTATTGCCTTGACATAATGTAGGGCACATAAAATTGTATCAATTGAAAACTTTGTTAAATCGTATCATGAGTGACATTATTCAAAATTAGAATTTTCGACAAACACTGCATTAAAAATTTATTTTTCCGTAAAAAAAAAATTAAAATAAAAATAAAAAGAATTAAATTTTTAGTAATTTCGTTTAAATCTGAATCTAAATTGGTAGTGTAAATCAAAAAAAAAAAAATTACCACAACAAAAAATGAGGATCCTGTGCTTTTTGAGATTTTTTTTATTTTTCGTTTTGGCAACGGTGGCATCTTATGCCGCTTATTGTCTGCAACCGGATAATACCCCATATGCCTTTGCAGCCTGTGGTATTGGCATTATTTATGGAATCTTTGGTGTCGTAGGTGGTTTTGAGTCGGAAATGGGTATAGTAAAGGGTGTGGTAGAAGATTTTTTGGATTTTGCACCGCTCGGTCTCATGAACATAGAAATTTTCAAAGCAGCAGGTGAAACCTATGCCATGGTGCATGCTTTGTTCCTTATACCTTTGCTGTTGGATCTGGTTGCTAAACTTTTTGGCGAAGAAGAAGATGATCAAGCTACACAAACCCTAAAATATATCGATATTTTGGCCGGTGTATCGTCTTTGCTTTACCTGTGCTACACTAAGGAGAACTATATGTACGCAGCTGTGGCCTTGTCTTGTTTCGCTGCTCATTCGAGTATGCTGATTGGTGGTAAATGTGCAGCAATAGGGTTTGAGTATGCCTATCTTGTGTTCCACAGTGGTTTTTACTTTGCCTCGACTCTGGCGTTGGCGAAATAAATTTCAACTTGGTAAAGCCGAAAAAAAAATTTATTTTTGTTAAGCAAATTAGTCTGGGATTTATATTTCAAAAGTTTAAACAAAGAAAAACAAAAAAAAAATAATAAAAAAAAAATTGAAATAAAAATTTAAAAAAAAAAAAAAATTGTTTAAAAGTAAAAACAAAAAAGAAAAACGTTTTCTAGATTCATTCTAATTTTTGGCCGTTTTTTTTTTATCAAAATTCCTGTTTAAAAATTTGTAGTTTACCCAACTATCGGCATCATGTTGAACACTATAATGGACACTATATTCAATGGCCTAATGTTGGGCACCTCAGGCTATGCCATGTATATGATTAATCCAGCTGAGCAACCGTTCGCCTTTAGTGCGTGTGTAGTAGGATTTTGGCATGGCTGTATTGGTTTATATACCCGCTTTCTGGACAGTAATTGCAGCGGTGATGGCAAATGCACGAATCGGGTAAAACGTTTATCAACCAGCTGTCTTGAGATCATTACTGTGCCCTTAATAAATATGGATCTCTATAAAAATTCCCAGCAAAGCAATGCTTTAGCTTTGGGCCATGGCTTATTTATAATACCACTAGCATTCGATATGAGTTTCAAAGTGTTTGCGGGCGAAGGTGATGAAGGTGAATCTACGGCAATTTTAATTGATTTAACCGTTTTGGGCAATATCGTGTCACTTTTGTTCTTGGCGGTAAATGAAAGCAATACTCCAGCTGCTTTAATGGCTCTCTCTGCTTTTATTGGCTATTCGGGTTCGCTGTTAATGGAGTATCTTCTACCAGGATCTGGTGAAAATACAATGCTAGCGGGCTATGCAGCAGTTTTTGGATTTTTACCAGCGGCAATAAAGGCTGGTGGTGGCGCAGCTAGTTAAAGAGTTTTAATTTCAAAATACTAATAAAGATAACAAATGAATAACATTTCATTTAGTGTAGTTATTTGCTAGGTTAGACCAATTTCCCTTAAGAAATAGCATTAAATTAACAAATTTGTCAACTGTGGATCAAGTTAAGTGTACAATTTTGGAAGGCTAATAAAGAAATTTAATAATTTGATTTTGAAAATATAAATGAAATTTTATATGCTATACTCGATAGCTAGGAATAGCTAAGCCTATATAAAATAGTATAAAAGTTCCCAATTCCCATACTTAGTCGCATGAAATGGAGAAATACTACTGCCACGTAATACGTAATCAAAAATACCCAAAACGCATTTGCGATAACTCCTCATTCTTAATGAAAATAGCATGAATGCAGGAATAAGCAAACGCGATATATAAAGTAGTATTACAATAGATTTTAACATGTCAACGTGTTAAATTTAAATGGTTCAGGATTTTTGCTACAGATCGCCATTTTATTTTAAATTACGATTCTTGTAGCATATACAGTGAATTTCGTGGAGACAATTTTTATTTAGGAATGCTATCTTAAATAGCACAATATAATAATAGCAAAATAGCCATTGAAACTGAATAGCTGCAGTTGCATTCAGTGTAGCAAACGGGGGACACATTTTGTTGTTGCATTTTAAATGGAAGTATTGAGTTTTAATTTCTATTTAGAAATGCAAAAAATTGGGAATTTCTTATTAAATAGCATAAGGTTTAGAATCCGTATATGGAATATCACAAAATAATGTACAGATTTATTATAGAATATCATAGAATATCATAGAAAATAGCAATAAATAAAGAACTATTATTCTCATGTTAAATAGAATAAAGTTAATAGCAAAACTTTCATACAGAGTAGTATAAGATAAAGAATTTTAGATTTAAATGGAATTGTTAGAATTTTAGTTCCCATATAGAATAGCAGAAATTAAATACCATAAGCTTTAGAATCTTTATTTTCATGCATAACAGCAATGTTTATAATTGCTATTCGCCTATTGAACAGCATAAAATGCTCAAAGTCCAGTTTTCTTATAGAATGACATAGGATATCATATGGAATAGTAAAAAAAAAAATAAAGAGTTGTTATTCTTATGTCAAATAGCATAAAGTTAAGAGCCAGTTTGAATAGAAATCTCCATTTTAGAATAGCATAACAGTATATTGCTATTGCGTTTCTGATATAGGATAGCAAGAGATTTATAATCAACAAAATCATTTACTTCTAATGTTTAATCCCGTATGGGCGATCGTGATCTGTATAATTTGCTATTTCCAATCTAAATTAGAAAAGAAATAATTGTTGCTTGCTATCGTTTCTTTAAAATCCTCTTTTAAAGCGTTATTAAGTTACATTAAACTTTATGAATTTCTATTATACGTAATAAATTATTAAAACTAGCTTTCGTCACGTTTATAATAAATAGTTTAACTTTAAAGTGACAGGTTTCTGCTACATTAGGTATGAGCAACAACAGTTATTTGCTACAACATTTCAGTTAACATGAAAATAATTACCAAAAAAACTAAAAAATTGAATAACTTAAACAACCGGCCCATATTGCATATTAAATTGATAGCCAACATGGCAACTACAACAATTTTTGATTTTTTATTATTATTAGAGGCAGCTTGTAAATGTCATAATTGCTGTCACATTATAAGAAATACACAAATACAAACATAGTCAAATATGTCAAATATAAATCAAAATCAAACATTACAAGACATGGGAGTTTAAATTGATTTTGAAGATATTATTGACATACAACATACGAGACTTAATTAGGTAAAGCTTTTATTAGCTAAAAAGTAAAGATATTTTCTTCTGACATTGCTAGATTAGTCTACATAGGTAAAGTCGTGATTGTCTAATTTTGTAAGTTTTGAATACAAAACTTGTGTTAGCGAAATTTGTTTTAAAGCAGCAAAATTCTTCTATATGTCGCCGTCGTCTAGTGGGTAGTGTGTTGGCTTATTAGACAAAAGACCCTTGTTCGAATCCCAGGTCAGACATCAAAACGAAAACATATTTCTTCGGCTACTTCCTCTCAGCAGATTTCTGGCAAATACTCTGAGAGTAAAAATTGCTATGAAAAGCTTCTCAAAAATCTGTCGTTCGGAGTCGACTTTAAAAACTGTAGGTCCCGCCACTCATGTATAAAATTAACGCACACAACATAAGTGGTGTGAGAAGCTAGGTGGTAATCCTGACTGAAGGATTGTAATGGCCAATTATGTATGTGTTATATGATCAACGAAAATAGAAGTCGCCGTGGTCTAGTAGATAGTGTGTTGGCTTATTAGACGAAAGGTCCAAATTCGAATCCTAGGTCAGACATCAAAACGAAAAATGAAAATATTTCCTCAGCGCCTTCCTCTCAGCAGATTTCTAGCAAAAACTCTGAGAATAAATAAAAATTGCCATTAAAAAGCTTCTCAAATAAAGAAATCTTTCGTTCGGAGTCGATTTTAAACTGAAGGTCCCGCCGCTCATGTATAAAATTAACTCACACTACACGAGTGGTGTTAGAAGCTAGGACGTTGTGCAATGGGTCAATTCGACCTCCGAGTACAGTACGTGTCACAGTTGACCTGACCTAACCTAACCTGATCAACGAATAGCAATGAAAAGATGACAAAAACAATAAATTCTCAAGGAAATGTTATGATTTGCTTCAACGATTTTTTGTACATCACTTTACAGCGACATTGAGTAAGTCCTTCATAGACTATGATGTAAGGAAATTTAGAATTAAGTGGAGAGCATAGATTTTCCCCTAAAAACTGAGGCAATAATTCATTAATCATGGCTTTCTTACGATCCCGCAAAAACATATCCACGAGAAGTGTCATCCAGAAGGGCAAATTGCCGACACTCTAGAAGTAAAGCCAGGGTTCAAACCCAAAGTCAGACATTAAAATGAAAATATTTCTTTAGCTACTTCCTCTTAGCAAATTTCTAGCAAAAACTCTGAGAGTAAATAAAATTGACATGAAAAGTTTCTCAAAAACCTGCCGTTCGGAGTCGACTTTAAACTGATGGTCCCCCTGCTCATGAGAAGCTAAGCCATAATCCTAACTGAAGAGTTGTAGTGGTCAATTATGTATGTTTGTAGATGCACACCTTTACAGTTGAAGATTTTCTAAATTATAAACATAAAAGCCACTGTTGGTTGTGGATTTTAGGATAGCGAGGTTTTCTGTACATATTTCTTTGAGAATAACATTAGGCGGTCCATTACAGCCATTGTGTTGGGGTGAATTGGAAGACCTAGACACCAGCGACATGTGAATTCAGCAAGATGATTCTGTATGCTGCCTTTAGTGGTATTGAACGGGAGTCGAAAAGGATGGTTCTGGCAGTAAATGAGAACAAAACCAAGTATATGTTATCGACAAGTAGAGACGTGCGGCGTATATATCAAGGAATTTATCTTGGCACCGCCATTACTTCCAAAAATGATGTTGGTCTGGAGATCAGACGCATCATTACTCTTGCTACTATGGTCCTAATAGGCAATTGAGTAGAAGAAACTTCTCTCATAAGGCAAAACCAATACTCTCTACTAGACGCTCATCCTACCCGTGATTCTTTATGGCGCAGAGGCACAGGACCCTATTAAGAACTGATGCAGCAGCCTTTAGAATATTCGAGAGAAAAGTCCTACGTAAGATCTTCGGTCCTATGCGCGTTGACGATGATTTCCGCATCCGATCCAACACTGACCTGTATGAGCTCCTCAACGACATTGACGTTGTGTAACGTATTAATATCCAGCGGATGCGCTGGCTCGGCCCTGTCGTTCGAATGGGGGAGGGTGCTCCGGCAAAACGGGTGTTTGATGCGGTGATCTGGGGAAGTCGGCGAAGAGGACGACCTTGTATCTGTTGAAAGGACCAATCTGAGGAAGCCTTGTCATCGATTGGTGTGACCAACTGGCGTACATCCGCAAGAAACAGAGGCGCCTGGAAAGTTGTGTTGCGGCAGGCCGAAATCCGTTAATCGGGTTGTTAATGGCCAATTAAGTAGGTTAGGTTAGGTTAGAGGACGTGTAC
Source organism: Sarcophaga peregrina (assembly GCA_014635995.1). Classification (NCBI taxonomy): domain Eukaryota; kingdom Metazoa; phylum Arthropoda; class Insecta; order Diptera; family Sarcophagidae; genus Sarcophaga; species Sarcophaga peregrina. Next base: position 51,206,214 of record CM025790.1, on the reverse strand, counting down.
TTGTCAATTCTGACAAGTACAGTACTAGGTGGTCGAATTGACCCCTTGTACTACGTCCTAACTTCTCACACCATTTATGTTTTGTGCGTTAATTTTATACATGAGTGGCGGGACCTACAGTTTAAAGTCGACTCCGAACGACACATTTTTTGAGAAGAATTCCATGGCAACTTTTTACTCTCAGAGTTTTTGCCAGAAATCTGCTGAGAGGAAGCCACCGAAAAATTATTTTCAAATTTTTCGTTTTGATGTCTGACCTGGGATTCGAACTCGGCTCTTTCGTCTAATAAGCCAACACACTACCTACTAGACCATGGCGGCCTCAATTAAGTAAGTAAGTAAGATTTTGTGTGCATCACTGGGCACGGCAATTTGGAGCTGATCTTAGTTCGTCTATGTATACAAGCAAGCTACATGTCAGAGGAGTTCTTTAAAGTCAACATAACATAGGTTAAATTTAGCCTGATTTATGCTCAAGAATTATTGAAAATTGTACTTTTCGTATGCTCTCCACTAAGAAAAAGTAAGTTGGACATTTGTTGATGTCATATTACACAAGTAGTCGCATCAAAGTCGCAGTAGTGTAGTAGGTAAGGTGTTGGCTTAGTAGACGACTCAAACCGCGGACAGGTCAGACATTTGCAGCAAAACGAAATCTCCTCTCAGGAGATTTCTGACAGAAACTCTGCGAGTAAAAATTTCTCAAAAATCCGACTTGCGTTATGAATATAAAACTTGCCACTCATCTATGAAAATAACACACCCAACCTAGTAAGCGGTACGAGAAGCTAAGTCGTAATCCTGACCGAATGAGGATTGTAATGACCGAATTATGTGTGTGTGGGAAATGTTATCAATAGGTCTTCTTAAATGTATAAAATAATTCTATGATATCTTACACATATTTTAATTTATTTTAACTTAAAGATGGGAAGCGCTTAGAGAAAGACCCTGTATTTTAACATAGTGACTTACTCACTGCTTTTTACAAACAAACGTTTCATTAGCTTGAGATTTCCTCTTGGGACGTAGTAAATTCTATATATAATATGTGCTAATTAGTTTCCACCTGCTGTGTATTATTAGCTAAAATGTAATACATTCTCCTAACTAAATGACTGAGATTGTATAGTTGTCGTTGTAGTCGTTGTAGTCGCTGTCGTCCAACATTTGCTGTATATTGGTTGTATTTGTATGTGAAGTTAATTGTTCAAATGGATTTTTGTGTAAATAAATTAACAAAAAAAACAAAAAAAAAACTTTTAATTAAGAAATTTATAAACAGAGACACTTAAATAGGTTTTTGATATTCCAGTTACCTGATCCTCTCCTCGCATATGGAATGGTGGAATGGTATGGATTGGAATTGTGCGATTAAATATGGAAAATTATGCTAAAATTGTATTTGAAAAGTGCGTGTACGCATTTGCTTTGTTTTAAAATGTTGATTGAGTTTAAATTATTGGGAGCCACAGATTTGAAGGGTTTTTTTTTCTGTACGTATTATTGTCGTCAGTCAGGTTTGTTTGATTTGGAATAAAACCTGGTTGAAATATTTAATTTCATGGTGACTTCATTTCGCTGTTTTTTGTTTTTGTTTTTTTTCTGTTTCTTTCTTTTTCGATTTGATTTGATTTGACTTGATTGATAAATTATTTATGATGTGCCTGAACAAATTCTCTGTTTGCCCCTGTCAGTCAGTCACATGGTCTGGGTATATAATTTTTCGGTGCTCAACATAATTTCGTTTTCATTAAAAACACAAGAACTTCATTAAATTGAGCCATTTACGGCAAAACTGGTGTTGATTTTTTAAAGAAACGAAAGAATATTTTAAATAGGAGTCCAATTAGTAATTAATTAAGTGTTTGTGTGTGTGTATACATAGCATTCAAATAATAAAATTCCTGTTTTTTGCATTCCTATCTTGAAAATCACAAATATTTGAAGAAACTTATGTGCTGTTTCTGTAAGGCGATCGGTTTCAGATGATGATGGTCTCTTTATATGGAAAACACAAATAAAATTCTTTTATATTCTCCTAAGGCACTTGTTCATAAATAACTGTAGTTTTTACATCGTTGTACACCCTAATGGCTAAGCTATTCGATTATACAGCAAATTGGACTTTACCTATGCTTTCTGTATATCTCCGGGATACTAAATGTAGTCACCCGAACGGCGCTCTCGCTCTTTTAGGTCTACTAGTTTTTTTAGCATAATTTTGTAACAACATCCACAGTTTTTGCATTACCTGTTTAGGTTTCGATTGGTTGGTTTTGCAGTACGGTGTTCTCTGTGATAACACTCTCTATGCTTACGACCTAAATTTTCTTTATATCCTGGAATTGGCAGAAAAGACTCCGTGTAATTCTCATGCCGTCTATCAGAATAGTGAATGGAAGTGGTATCCTTCTTCGGTTTTGGTGTGAAATATATTGATTTATGTTGCCATTTCGAGAACTAAGAGTCTTACATTCTCATACATAGCTCCTCCACTCTTATGATTCGATTTAATTTCGAATGTGATACTTTGATGCCCCCATCCATTTCGGAAAACATTGATGAAAACTATACTAGAGAGACTACCCCCAGTCCCTTATTATCAAATAAACTCTGTTGTAAATTGAAGACAGTTTTTCTTTCTGCCAGACTGTATTGACCGTTGGCTGTAGAAGTTCTGCTGTTGTCTACATCAATCCGTAGCAAAACAGAAGAAAACCGGGTTTAGAAAGCCCGCTGGAATATGATAACGAGATAAGCATTTCTTCTAATTCGGTTGGTTGCCTGATGTTGTGAGGGCACACAATTAAGGGATGTGAAGACCAACCTTTTCATTGATTATAGACGTTTGGACCACCAAATGGATTTTAATGGATTTTAAGCTAAATGTCTACGTAAACTCAATGTGATCCGAAATTTGATGTAAAGGTTAGACACAGACAGACAACAGTTGCTAATAAATGCACTATGGTCGGGTGGTATCATTTGATTGTGCTATTTTAGGCTCAAAAATTATGGAAAATTGTACTTTTCGTATGCACTTTACTAAAAAAATGTGAGTTAGACATTTGTTGATGTCATATTACACAAGTAATCGCATGCTGTGATTACAGACTTTTTGGGGCAAACTGATAGAATTGCTCTTGATAGCGGCATGTAGTGTAATATGCCACAGGTTATACGATACCACTAACCTATTGAGAGACGAGTTTGATAATTAAATACGTTTTCAAATAGACTTTTACACGCCAATTTCAAGCGTTTTCAATCGATTGGACAATTTTTTGTGGAAATAGAGATTTTGAAGTCACCGTAGTCTAGTAGGTAGTATTATTTTTCAGCGATTTCCTCTCAGCAAATTTCTTGCAAAAGCTCTGAGAGTGAATAAAATTGCAATGAAAAGTTTCTCAAAAATTTATCGTTCGGAGTCGACTTTAATCGTTTCCCTGTCCTTGTGATGCACAGCAAGTTCGCTTCATACGCTTGTGCATCACATGTACAGGGAAAGGGTTAAACTGTAGGTCTCGCTAGTCATGTATAAAATTAACGCACACAACACGAGTGGTGTGAGAAGCTAAGACGTTGTACAATGGTTCAATTCGCCCTCCGGGTGCAGTACTTATCCCAGTTGACAAGTTGACACATCTTCTAATCTAAGCTAACGTAGTCACAAACACAATTCCAATGGCCATCAGTGAGATGCCGGCCAAAATGTTGAAAAATTCCAACAAAATTGGTTCCCACGATGGACCACCAGCTACAGAGAGTGTTACAAGGCGATTATCGTCTGAAATAAAATTTTGTTTTTCTCTTCTAGGGAATGTACTTACCACATATGGAATGAGTACTTTCTAAAATGCATTTTTTAAGTAAGTGCTTTGTACTGACCCTAGCATCCTTAGAGGAAGGAAAAAAGTCCGTTTAAGCACCACCTATTAAGGTCCCACTGGTGGTAGATATTATAAGAGTGCAAAATCGGCGAGTGTAGTCGCCGTGGTCTAATAGGAGGCGTCCTGGTTACGTTAGACCACGGTGCAAATCCTAGGTCAGGCATTGCCAACAAAAAAATTTTTTTTTTTTGAAAATACTTTAAAAACAAACTACAGAATATTTTCTCAAATTTCTTTTTTTTATTTGAAAGTACAATCCTTACGGTTAATAATGCGAAATAATTTCATACAAATGGCTGCCTCAGCTGGCCGTGCAGTAGCCTACACGATCGGTCCAATTTTTAAGCACATTATCGATTATGTGCGGCTGTATTTCACAAATGGCTTCACGAATATTGTACTTTCAAGCGTCAATTGTCTATGGATGGTCAGCGTAATACTTATCTTTGACGGCACCCCATAAATAATAGTCAACCGGTGTCAATTCGCAGCTCCGAGGTAGCCAAACGAAAACAGCTCTGCGACTGATAATACGATCTTCAAAAACAGGGTGGGGCGCAAAACATTGAGTGTAGCTTCGGCTGTGTGGCACGTAACGCCGTCCTGCTGAAATCAAATGTTGCCAATATCGTCTTCTTCAACTTTTGTGAACAAATATTCATTTAACATGGCCCCGATAACGATCGCCATTGACTGTAACGGCCACTCCTTGCTCATTTCCGAAGAAAAATGGCTCAATTATGCTTCTGGGCCAAAATCCGCACCAAACAGTGACTCGTTTTGGGTGCGTCGGCTTTTCAATATATGCGTGCGGGTTTTCTGTGCCCCAAATGCGACAGTTTTGCTTGTTTACATACCCGCCAAGATCAAAATGAGCTGCAACTGAAAAGATGATTTTTTTTTGCCAAAATTGGCATCTTCTGTAAGTCGATCGCAGGCCTACTTAACGAAGTGAAAACGCGAAAACGCATTTTCTGTCAAATCAGATATGAGTTGAAAAAAAAAACGTTAGATGGCGAACCCATATAAAAAAATTCCTTTGGCGACTTCCTCTCATAAAGTGTTTTGCCGAAAAATCTGTAAGAAAGTAAAGCCTTGAAAAGTTTCTCAAAAATCTGTCGTTCTGAGTCGACTTTAAACTGTAGTTTCCGCCATTTCTGTATAACATTAACACACACAAGTGGTGCTAGAAGTTAGATCATAATTCTAAGTGAAGGGTTGTAATGACCAATTATGTACAATCTGTCTGTATGTATAATCACTCAAATATTTGTAGTTTAGTTTAGTTAAAGAACTTTGATACTCAATACATTGGGAAATTTCAAGTATGAAAAGACTTTTCTATACTGATTTTAATTTGTTTAAATTATTTTTTAATAATGCACATTTAATGTTTCATGAACTTCTTTTTAATTAGAAATTTTTTTCTCTATTTCTTTGCAGATTTTCCATCAATTTGGATGCCACTTTATCAATACATTTTTTCACTGACTTTAATCACTTGGGACATGAATGCTTGAATTTCTTTCTGACGCACGTAATTAATATCAATTTGTACTGGCTTTTTTTTTTTGGTGTGTTTTATTGTATTTTTAAACAATATTAATAATGTTTTACATGTTAAACACACACCTAAAACAACAAAAACCAAAGAAAAAGAAAGAAAAAAATTAAAAATTAAAAATAAAATAATAGGGACTCAAATTTATGCCTAAAAACGTGTCATAAATTTCAATACACAAAACAGTCAACCGTACATCTACCCTCAATACATTGTTAGACACACAAAAGTGGCCAAAATGTATACAAAACTTCCTGTGTTCCAATACAACCTTTAAAAACGTGAAAAGACTTGCTAATCGCATACAACGAATGGACGACTTGTGAACATATTTTTAAAATATTTTCAAATATACTTACAGTACTGCTTGTACTATGTCTGTACCTATCATATTGCCACTAAATATGGTTAAGAAACCTTAACTTAGTTTACGTTTTTACGTATTTAGATAGAAAATCTTTTAGCCCAGTCACAATCTCCCATAGTAGTGGGTGGTACCAATTACTATATAGAATCCTTACTATGGGATATTTTAGTAAGTCCCAGCAGCAGCATCAGTGGTCTCACTGCAAATGATGACTTTAAAGATGCCGCTCACAATGATGATGATGATGATGAGGATAATGGCATTGGTGATGCTGTTGCTGCAAATGTTGTGTGTAAAACCACAAGCAGCGATAACACTTCTGCCACATTGTCTGGAAATTTCGAAAATGTATGTATAAATGCTGTTTTACTTTTAAAATACATTCTTTTTATGTTTTTGTTAAGTTTTTTTGTTTGAAATTTACTTTAAAATGTTTTCTTTTTATTTTTTGTTTTAATCTTTTAGCCTTCATTTATGGTATCGCCTGAAACATTGTTAACAATGTCATCGGAATTGTTGCACAAACATTTAAAGCAAATTGATCCAGAAACAGCAAATCGTATACATCCAAACAATAAACGTAAAATTATAAGGTAAGTCTTGATTTTCTATTTAAAAACCGCAACAACAACAAAAAATTATTTCTTTAAAACAATTAGGTTAGCTTAGAAGGATTGCCTTTCCTTGTATATTTTAGCTCACGTTTATATAAGTTTAGGTCGATAATATTTCTTGTTCAAATTTACACTACATTTCCAATCCATTTTGTATTGCCTTGGTTCCAGTTTTTAAAGTCGACTCTGAATGACAGATTTTTGAGAAGCTTTTCATGGCAATTTTTACTCTCAGAGTCTTTGCCAGAAATCTGCTGAGTGGAAGTCGCCGAAGAAATATTTTTTCGTTTAGATGTCTGACCTGGGATTCGAACCCGGGCCTTTTGTCTAATAAGCCAACACACTACCCACTAGACCACGGCGACTTCTGTCGTACTGTCGTACAATATCCCCTCATAAATCAGAAAGTAGTGTTATATCCCTCACCTTTTTGGCATTTTCCATTTCACGGAACGTCTATTGAAATGTAAAGGGTAGGCCATTCTAAAATTTTATATTTATAAATACAATCAGAAATGGTTTGAAACCAAATCAAACTTATGTTTTTAATTGTTCCGGTTAAAAATGGAATATTATTTCATTCATATGGCTGTCGCAGTTGGCCGCACAGTACCTCATTCGATCGGATAAATTTTCGATCCCTTTTTCAACTCTAAGGGATCGTATCTCGGCAATGACATCAATTATGTTGGCCTTCAAATACTCAATTGTCTCTGGTTTGTCGGCATGATATTTTTTTTTAATGGCTCTCCACAGAAAATAGGCCAACGGTAGGTTATGTTACAAAGGAGGGGTTCGATAGCCTCTAATTCCTCCTAATCGCAACACATCCTGCAATAGTCCGGCTAGGATCTGGAAAAGCGACATAATCTTGCAGTGTCCGTGATAAAACCGACAACCAACCTTAAGCTGGCCTTAACCAAGCCCAGCAGCCAATCTGTTATCTTACTGGCCACAGCAGGCCATACACGGCTATAAACAGAACAACTCGATCCGTTCCCCCAACACCTCTGCTCTTCCTCCCTGACCCATCCATCAATGAGACCTTAGAGGGGTCAGGACCATCTATTAAATCGCACCCTGGAAGCGAACCTAACCTAGCGAGGAGTCCAACGGTATCAAATCGCAGTTTATTGCCGGCCATTTGACATCATCACTTCAGCTAATTGAACGGCCATCAAATATTTAATGCAATAAATCGATTGTGACATGAGATGTGTGGCAAGTTGCATGCACAAAACATAGTTCCAATCAATACCATGAAAAGTGAGTACAAAAAAATCGGTTATCATGATGCGGTTGGTGTTTCCATTGACTGTAATGGTTACACCGTCCTCATTTTCAAAGACATATGAGCCAATAATGCCTCCACACCACAAGCCACACCACAAGCCACACCAAACAATTACTCTTAATGGGTGTATTGGCTTTTGTAAGACCACGTTGGGGTTTTCTAAGCCCTAAAAGCAATAATTTGGCTTATTAACTTACTCACCAATATGAATAACAGCTTCCTCCGAAGATTAGAGGACGTGTACAAGTCAATTAAGACACGTACAGTACCCGGATTTACGTCGAAAATATTACTTTTTTTTTTAGCAAAATCGACATCATTTTGCATCGTTTCTCGTTTTCCCATCTAGGGAAGTGAAAACGAAGCGAAATTGAACTTCATAAAGCGTCATACCATGCTGAGATCTTTTCGCTAAATTCGACGTAAACTGGTGCTTGAAATGTTCAGCTCTTGAGAATGATATTGAGTTGATGTTTTCTGGACGCCAGCTTCGATGTTTTCAAGTGTATGCATTGTACGAGCACGCTTACGTCTTGGCGCTTACAAAATTACTTTCGTATAGACATAAAGGCAGGGCATAAAGGCCTAACAAAAAAAAAATTACCAGTCGTACATCCATGTATGCTAGATGGGAGGATGAGCGTTCTTTACAGTCCTCAGTCTATTTTATTATTATTTATACAGTAAGACCCCGCTAAATCCTGCTCTGCTTAACGCTGTAGTATTCGGTTTCCCCAAAATTGCGCAAAAACGGCCATGCACCAAACAAAAGTGGTGCAGTGTAATTATATTTACATATGTATATTAAATTGTCTCATTTAGTGGGGTCCTACTGTATGCCCTGCCATGAGTATTTAAATAGAAAAACCTTAGTCAAACGAACGAGTAGAGACACCGTGATCTGGGAATAAATCCTGCCTGTTAGTATAAAAAAGAGCATGCACGCCAACACTGCAGCTTAACTTGCAATCTCGAAACTACTCGCAAATAAAATAGGCCATTCATTACAACCCTTTAGTCAGAAGTCCGATCTAGCTTTTGACAGCCCTTACTTTGTGTGTGTAAATTTTATACGCAAGTGGCGGGATCTACATTTTGACGGCGATTCCGAACGACAAATTTTTGAGAAACTTTTCATGGCTGTGTATCTTTCTCAACGCTCTTTTGTTAGTCTATCCAGTAATTGGCTATTACAATCTTTGAGTTAGAATTACAAATTGCCTGCTTCTAACGGCTTATATTAAATGTGTTAGTTTTATATCGGTGTGGCGGGATCAAAATTTTAAAGTCGTCTCCGAATGACAGATTTTTGAGAAACTTTTGATTGCATACTCTCCTACGGAGAGGAAGTCACCTAAGAAATATTTTTCCATATTTCGTTACATTTGTAATGTCTAACCTGGGGTTTGAACCGTGGCCTCATGTCTAATAAACCAGGACACTATCTCTTAGACTATGGCGACTACTACCTCAACAAAAGCATTCTAAAAAGAAAAACGAGAAAATTGTCTAAATCCATTGTGAGGGAATAACACAATTGTCTTTGACCTTTTCAAAAATTTCTGTTTCTAGGCCTGTACGATATGTTGAATGGCAAATCACTAAATGTGTAGCCAGCACTGGATAATAAGAAATATAGGCTACTGCGCATTTAGACGCAGGTAGTAGAGCTTATCATTAAGGTCCCTCGCCCGTGATAGCTTAACTCTGTGATTAGGTATGGAGTTCACCTTAAATCAACAGTGATTGACCCTATCGTCATTTCATTGATAGACGGCCATTGATAACTCGTAGCTTAAAAGCGTTTCAGTACCAGCATTTGATCTAAGCTCCTGATTGAATATGTTTTGTACGCAAAAGATTTAAGGGTGGAAGAGAGATCATGAAAATAAAAAACAATTCTTAGGAATTTTTAATAATTTCATATAGGCCTGCAAGTAAAAAGAGAAAAAAAAAACAAAAATTGAAGCCCACCTTTTTATAATAAAATTCGTCGCTTAATCAAGATTAAATGATCACTTGTACTAGTAATTATAATTCTATTACGGCCTAAAATTATGATGGGTTGTTGGTTGGCATGGTGGTATAATGAGGGCGAAATGATGGAGAAGCAATAGACTAAGAGAGGTGGGGTGATAAAATTGTGCTTCTTTCTATTTCCTGTTTTGTAACAATTCGAATAGATAAGAATTATAAATTTTACAAAAATAAATTCATTCAATTGCACAAAAAAAAAAAATTGAAATTAAATGAAATGAAGAACAGAAATTAATATTTTATGTGTGCAAAAATATTTTAATCAAAAAGAAGCCAACAACACGAAAGAAATTGAACTGAAATGTATAAATGTTGCTTCCATTTCTTTGCAATTTTTCCTTTGTTTTTTTTTTTTTTTTTGGTTTCTTCTTACTTTCCTGTCTGACAACCAAGCAAGTTGAAGTGGTTAAAATCAGGAAAAAACCGGGCTTAGCGTGTCAGAACTTTTTGCACGACTGATTATCACCAGCACCATCGCCCAATATCAACAGTTTTCCTTTGCAAGCTCTAAAAGAAAACCAATTGTTGCTGCAGCAGTAGCCGCCATGTCTTCAATTAATGTCTGGTTCTGAAATCCAACAAAAAAATTAATAAAAAAAAATATTGTAGGGGATCACAGCATAAAGGGTCAGACAATTAAATACTAAAAACAAAAAAACAAAAAAAAAAAACAATAACAGAAATGAAAATAATAAAAATTGCAACTTTAAATTAAAATTAAAATAAAATACGAGTTCTAAATATTAATTATTTCTTCCATTCAACGAAGAGAACAGAACAGAACAGAACAGAACAGAAAAAAACGTCTAAATTTAGAAACGAAAATTCGTTATTAATAGACGGCACGTACTGTTGCAAATAGATAGATCATGTTGTATAGTAAGTAGTAGTCTTGTTATAAATTCCCAATCAGAAAACCACTAAAAAGAAAACGAACCTGCAATATTTATTAACGTCATAAAATGTATTTAAAAATTAAACAAAGTCTACCACGATTTCTATATTAAAACATCTCCACTCTTCTGACATATTCATTGTGTCTTATGAGATGTAATGGAAAGGTCAGTCACCCTTGTTTCAATTTATTTTATTCATTGGTGTGTTCAAAAACCAACCATCGTTTAGGACTATTTACTGTAATGTCTATTACATACATAATTAGTCATTACAATCCTTCAGTCAGAATTATGGCCTAGCTTCTCACACCACTCATGTGGGGTGGGTTAATTTTATACGAGAGCGGCGGAACCTACAGTTTAGAGTTGACTCCGAAAGATAGATTTTTGAGAAACTATTTCATGGTAGGTTTATTTACCCTCAGAGTTTTTACCAGAAATCGCCGAAAAAATATTTTCTTTTTTCATATTTCGTTTTGATGTCTGACCTGGGATACGAATCCGGGCTTTCCGTTTAATAAGCTAACCCACTACCTACTAGACTACGGCAACCATGTCCATTGTCCATTACAACACCTTCATCTTGTTGTGTATGGCAATGATATCCGTATTATAAGGGCTAATAGTCCCCGTGGTGTGATTGGAAATGAGAGAGCCGAATATTTCGACTAATAGAGTATAATTGTATAATTCAATGCCTTTTTAGTCCGTTAAAAAATCGATCTGAGAAAAGGAACGGAAACATCTGATGGACTGTTGTGGTGTAATGTCACAGTTGGATGGAATTACAAAAATACTACTCCTAACGAGTTGGGGACCACTTACTTACGGCACCTGAATCATAATGTTTATTTAGTGCATGCAGTGAAGACATTGAATCGATTGTGAACTTTTTGTGTCGTTGCCGAGCTTTCATTAGATTGAGATCCCAATATTTTAAGATGACATTAATTCATCTCAGAATAAACACAGACCGAACAGGGTACAGACTTCTTATAGCGAGTAAGATGTCATTAATAATGGTGATCGTGCAACAAATGACATTTCCAATGAAACTCTGGATTGGTCTTCATCTTCATAAACCTTTCTACCTACCTACAGTTTAAAGTCGACTCTTAATTACAGAGAAACTTTTTTTAAAAACCTTTTCATGGCGATTTTATTTATTCAAAGCTTTCGATAGCAGACTGCTGAGATTAAGATAAAACAGTCATGAAAACCCTTGGTCTTGGTCTTCTCTTCATATAGCTTCCTATCTAACTATTTTATTATATGCATGCCTAGAGAGACCACAGTTTAAAGTCGACTTACAGAGAAACTTTTTTTTGAGAAACTTTTCATAGCGATTTTATTTTACCCTCAGACTGCTAGAGATTAAGTCAACAAAAGAATTTTTTTTCCATATTTCGTTTCGTTTGATATAGGTTTTGACCCCCGGGGTTGTAAATTGTAACCTAAGAGAACTTCAAAACCGTAGCAGAGTTAAACTGTTGGACTTAAGTTCGTTACATATGCCATTATTATGGTAATTCCACTCCTATTTGTTAACCTTAACCAAAAGTAGGGCACATCCCCTGAGTATTGGTCTCAATTAAAAAAAGAACAGTGAAGATCAGATCCATATTTAGAGTAATGAATGGCAAAACAAACACGAAATTCCTTAGAGGATTCAGGTGACCTGACATATCAAATATTTGACAATTTCCCACTTTATTCTGAAGCAGAAGAATTTTAGGAATGCTTTACAACGAGGGTTTACTCGCAAATTATTTTTCAATCATGGTTTTCCTACATCGAAAGGTATTTAGAATTCAAGCATTTGGTTTCTAGATGTTTGATTTAAAGTTATTGTAATACCGTCTGAATGACCTGAACCAACCATATCTGTTCTGTTGTCCTGTAGGAATTCAAATAAATTAGCAAAAAATATAAAATTGCCAGAGGATAGTCTGAAAGGACCGCAAGTTTTCGGTGAAATGGAATAATTGAGAGGGTGGCAATAGTGATAAAAAATACAGAGAATCATACCAAGCCTTCTGGGTTTAATACAATCTAAACTATTGCTGACAGTGATTTAATTTTTTAGAATTGCATGAGGATGGTATGAGAGTCGAATAGCACAAGAGTCGAATAGCACAAGAGTCGAATAGCATGAGAGTCGAATAGCACAAGAGTCGAATAGCATGAGAGTCGAATAGCACAAGAGTCGAATGGCACAAGAGTCAAATAGCATGAGAGTCGAATAGAATAAAAGTCGAATAGCATAAGAGTAATATAGCATGAGAGTAGAATAGCATAAGAGTAGTATAGCATGAGAGTAGAATAGCATAAGAGTAGTATAGCATGAGAGTAGAATAGCATAAAAGTAGTATAGCATGAGAGTTGAATAGCATGAGAGTTAAATAGCATGAGAGTTGAATTGCATGAAAATTGAATACCATGAGAGTTGTATGTCAAAAGAGCACAGCAACAAAAGAAGGGAAATAGCACGAGAGAGCTCCTCTGACCGGGCGTTATGCAGATTGGATTTCAATTGCAATATACAGATTCTATGAGAAGAAACCCCGTCTAGGCCAAGAACTGTACAGTAGATCGCATAGTTGAAGTACTTAGTGTCTCTAAAAAATACTGCAGTAGATCAAATCCCATAGACTAACTAACTACACGATAGCCAACGGCAATTGTATGTGCATTTTGGGTGTTTATAGTAAAATAATCCATTGCCTTAATTACTGTAAGACAATTCCCAAAAGGTATTAGCCACAACTCCTCCACATAGCCAAACCAAATTTTTTACTGGCAAATTGTTGATTGTTAGGGTACGACGATTAATTTAAAATTCCATCAGTTATGAAAGACTATTCCAGCATACGGCGTTATAAATGTTAGGAACTATATGTATTTCGTCCAGAATATCTGGAATTTAACTGATTTTTTTTTTGCATTCCTTATTGATTACTTAGTGATGCAGTCATTCATCAATTAGTTAATGTCTTGGGACTATATGGAGAGGCTAAACTTACAATGGGAGTCAGATCCAAAGAATTTACCACAAAAGGAAGTATTTTAAGGAGTATTTATAAAGTTTTTGCTAAATTCTAACTAAAGTTTGTAAACGTTTCTACTTCACTTTCTAAATAAAAGTTTAAGGGCACATTATTGCTTGCAAAAATTGACCAAAAAATTCAAGGAGAATTCCCCTCAAAGTTAAAATTTTTGAATTTTTTTTAACAAATTTTTTTTTAATTGGAAGCGGATTAAATTTGAAATAAAACGACACGAAATAAAATGAAATGAAAAAAAAAAAATGTAGTCATAAATCAACACCACTTTCAAGGCATTAAATACAATATTTTTAGTGTTTCTTTGGCTCTGTCCCTCTCTCTCTCCCTATCACTCGCAAGTCTTTTCATAATAAAAAGTTACTTTAAAATTACGAAGAAAACTAAAAAAAAAACTCGAAAATGAAATTTTAAAAAACGAAACAGCCACTGAAAACTAGGCAACCATAAGAAATGCAACCAACTGAAAATTTTGTTTCTAGCAACAATGAGAGAAAGAAAAAAAACTCATCGTTTTACCGTCTCTACAGGCACATAGGAGTAGAATAGAAGCTTAAATACTTGGACAGACTTTGTTGGATGAATTCTTAAATAGGGAAATAAATTCACAATTAATAAGCTCTGTATTCTCGTTTCTTTCTTTACTTTTTTTTTTATTAAAATTTTATGAAAAAAAGGGGCTCCTTTGAGAAATGTACCCAAAATAATTGTGTCCACTTCAATTCTTAATCAAATTAAGTGACAATTTTTCTTAGAAATCTATTGAGCAACGTAATGAAATCAAATTTTATTGGAAGAGAAAAAAAAAACGGAAAAAGAAAAAACCGATACACAACAAAATGTTTAAGAATTACACGACGTTTGCCTGGGAATAATATGCTGCACAATGGGCAAGATTTTGCAAGAAATTATTGTGTATACAGTAAGACCCCGCTTAACGCTGCTTCAGTATTATGCAGTAGAATTGGGATTCCCTTAATCGCGCACTGTATAGACACTTGTTGTATACGTGTGCAAATGAAACGGCCAATCACCAACCAAAATCGGTGCACTATATAGCGACGTTGCATACCTTTTCAACGCTCGTTTGTTAATTGGTCCAAAATAAAGATTCCAACTGTATTTTATATCCACGCGTTAAGTAGTTTTGTTTAACACTGTTTCATTTAGCGCTCGAATTTATTGGAACGTTTAGCGGGATCTTACTGTATTAATCACTCTATAGGTTAGGTTAGATTCCATTAGCAAATCATCTGACGCACAGCTCACTTTGGTTCTAAAAAGTGTGCCGTTGTGATAGCATTAGCCTAACGTACCAATTGTTGTATAACTTTCAACCATTGCACAGCCCTGCAAATTTGAAATTTTTTGTGCAAATAAGATGGCGTCAGGTGTTTCAGATGGCATTTTGCGCGCTGAACACGAATCTGAAAATTGTTACTCAGGGGTTTTTGGTAGCGCCGATTACAGATCTTCATTCAGATTGAAAAAAATTCAAAATGACGGTTCCAATATGTAAATCTGATTAATTTTCAGAAACCTCGACCGCCATATTGGATTCTTCATTTTGAATTTCTTAATTCTGAATGAAGATCTGTAATCGGCGACCCCAAAAACCGCCGAGTAGCAATGTTCTCTCAGGTATTGAGTAACAATTTTCAAGTATAAATCTGATTAATTTTGTAAGGACCTCCGAAAGGTATTTCTTTTTCTCTTGGACCCCATGACATAAACCCGCCACTTTAAGAGTGCATATGCAATCAATTTAACTTTGGGCTCATTTTAAAGACCATAGATAAATTGCCAATTTCTGACAATATCTGACGGTTCTAGCACGTTTAACTAGTGTTTAGCTCTAAAATTTTTGAAAAATTATCAAAAACGCTATTTCTAGAGGTTGCAACCCCCTCTTTCTCGAAAACCTAACCTAATGGGGAGTTTCTGAACCCAGAATCGTGTACAGCACACAAAATGCTTTCAGAAACACCTGGAGTCATTTTATTTACAAAATTCATGGAGGGCAGTATCATCAGTCTTCCTATCGATTTAATGAAGTTATGGATACATTCTACCTAATCCAGCTTTGGCTAGATAAGTTTTGGCACTTGTTTCTGTTTGTCTATGTATATTTTTGCCTTAAATTTGTGATTACCAGTCAAAGAAGATGTGATACCATCTTAATGCACATCATTATAGCTTTTGCAGAAGACGTTGTAGGATATTATCTGTCTTTAGATGTTTATGTTCAGGGGCCAGGGTACCTTTTTCATTTAGCAATGCCCTATGGCCATCATAGTGGCCAGTTTTGGCCACCCAGTCCAAGCAGGTACTGTTACATAGTCTCCCTATTGTAGAAAGTGGTGTATTGGTTTATTAGACGAGTGCCGGCGGTTTTAAACCTAGCTACTTACTGTTTCAGCTTCTTTCCCTTAGGAGTTTTCTGGCAAAAACCTCTGAGACTAACTAAAATTGTCATGTAAAGTTTCTTTAAAATTTGTCATTCGGAGTTGCCGCTCATGTATAAAAATAGTACACACAAGATAAGTGGTGTGAGAAACTAGGTTCAAATCCTAGCTAAGACCTCTCTTACTAAACGAAATATGAAAAAAAAATTTTTTGTTTCGGCTTCTTTCTCTCGGCAGTCTTCTAGCAAAAAAAACTCTTGAAAATCTGTCATTCGGACTCGCCACTCATGTATAAAATTAACACACACGCAAGATAAGCGGTGTGAGAAATATGTTGTAATCCTAACTGAAGAGTTGTAATGACCAATTCATTAATTTTTTTTTTTAAATTTGTGATTGAACATAAGTCGGGGTCGTGGATAATTTTCTCTTTACCTTAATAAATCCTGTTTTTCACGAAAGTGCCCTAGCCATTAGCCAAAGATACCCCAAATTTTAAATAAAACTCAGTTTCAGTTTCTTTGAACTTATCTTGCTCAATAACTATGGGAACAGAGTTTAGTTGTGCATATTTGCTGTTCAAAATACAACAGCTTCTCAAACCTACATATGTATGTATAGTACATACACTGAGCGTCAAAAGTAAATGTACATTAAAAAAATATTCATTAATAAATTACCGTTATTTTTATTTATTCCAAGAAAAACAAAAAAAAATGCGAAAATTTTCGAATTATTGTAAAATTTTTTTCAGACACTCTCCTTATGTCAAAAAAGTTTAGTTTGGTTATAGTTAGAAATTTATCCCTACTGTACACTTTCTTTTGACTCTCACTGTACATCCATTGTTTGTTATCCCATATTTATTTTATCTCTACACTGCTCAAAATTATTTTAATTTACTTTTTACTTTTCCTTTTTATTTATTTTTAATTTTTGCTTTTTATTCCTCAATACCCTCCCTCCCTCAAAGTGTAAACCTTGAACTTTTTTTTCTTCAAAAAAAAAAAAAATTTTTTTTTGTGTTAAAATTGTTGCACTAAAACCAGCTTCGATTTCACACACACACACAGTTTGAGATTGCCGGAATACTATGGGGGCCAAACCAAGTGAATATAAATCAAAGCATGAATGAAAGACTGAAATCAATGAGAAACGATGACAATAAAATGGTGAAAAAATTAAACCGTTTTGCCTCTCATCGTCAAAGTTACAACCTTGAAAGGCCGACAAACTAATAAATCATAACAATTTTTATAAAAATTTTGTATTTGAAATTTATTTGATTTGAATATTTTATTTACTTTTACGGTGCGGCGAGGAGGCACTCCATTTTATTTTATTCCATCAAATGTGTGCTGATGACAGAAATTATGTTTGAGCACAAATAAGAAAAAAAAAATAAAAGTTTTGTTCCTGTGCCGACTTTTAGTCAGTTTAAGTGTTATTTAAGTGCCCAAATTATGACACAATCAACGATTGTGTGTGAACACATACAATATATGCAAACCAATTAGCCAATTACGGTTTAATGACCTGAATGTTGTTGTAGAATTCCAAGAAATAATGGCCATCTTTTGCATTATAAATGCAAATACCACTGTCACTGTACGTTAGCCTTGAAATTTTGCAAACTTTCCGATCAAATCGAATTAAGTATAACACTGATGTTAAAGGTCGGAGTAATAACACCTAGGAATATATATTTCAATATATTCTTATATTTTTAATTATTTTTCCATAAATATTGCAAAGTATATACATTAAATTAAAGGTATTCATACAGGTTAATTAATAAAATAAAAATATTTCACTAGCTTCGCCAAATTTTTAAAAAAAAATGAAAAATAATAGCCCGGAAAAAATAATAGGGACACTTAAAGTTTTCAATATATTCTTATATTTTTAATTATTTTTCCATAAATATTGCGAAGTATATACATTAAATTAAAGGTATTCATACAGGTTAACTAATAAAATAAAAATATTTCACTAGCTTTTTTAATTTTTTCAACGATAATCAAACAGTAATTTCCAATAGTACCTGGTTAGTAATTTATATTTTTTTTTTAATTTTTCGTTCTTTAAATTGGCCAGAATTCTTTTTTGATTCTTACCTTTTTTTGTTTGCCTTGTTTCAGTTTTATTTTTTAATTATTTTTTTCAGGTTTATCTACAAAGCTAGGCCTATAGTGTCATATTCCACAATCAAAGTTCTTCCTCCAATGTTTTGGGTTGTAATATTGGGTAGGGTGGTGGTTTGCTTTGCTAATAGAAGAATTGATTCTATCTAGTCTTCTTATATCTGTTCAAAGTAATTTATTTATTTCAAACATTAATCTTCCTATCAGTTATTGAAGTGAATCCTTCTTTTTGCAAAGCATTGGTTTGTACAACCTTTTCATGGGTGGTCTAAGTGAATCATTCCTTAGATCTTTGTATGGATCATTTGAACAATCATTCTACTCCACATTCTAGTACACAACTCTATAATGACTTCAAATGTGCACAACGGACGCCTGTTCATTATAATTATTGTCGTGAAGAGTTGCCTTAGTAATTCGATCATGCAATCAATTGTACTCTTCCCCTTGAACTTTACAGGAAATCTCTATTATGTCCTTCCCCTCCAAGCTTTTATCCGGACATATTTCAGTGTACCGCACGCTGTCAATAATAATAATTTCTTCCATTTCCTGGACAGCATTACATTGCAAATATGCTTCAAAGCTTTCAAGAATGTATTCTCATAATTCATGCTCATTGTCACACAATCTGTATGTTCGTATAGAGACAAACGTCATTCTGATTAAGTGTACCCCAAGGCTACAAAGCCTTGCCAAAAGAGGGTTTATCAGCTTCAGGTTATTCCTGAATAATGCATGACTCAGATGTCTTCTTATTGTAGTTTCCCAACTAAAATTGCAATTGAAGCAAACTCTTATTATCTGCTCTTTCGTGCAGCATACCCTTCTAAACATCCGCTTGTACTCGACAGAATGGCTCTAGTTATTTTAGCAGAGTTAAAACTCCCTTTCCGGCTAGATGGTTACCTCACTCACTATATAATCTTCGATTTAATCTCTCAAGAACTTTTTACTCCTATTCAAGTTTTTTAACTCCTATTCAAGTTGAATTGAGTACATCTTTCAATGGCATTAATTTCTGCTTGGAAGATACCCCATAAGCTCTATATAACTTATTCTAACACCAAAAACTCTTGTTTCTATTCCAAGATTCGTTAGGGGTCTTTTAGTATGAAGCTTAAAATTTCGGAATAAAAAATTACAATAACAAATCAACACTGGAGTTCTAGAAGTTGCCAGACCGTCAATAAATGAAGTGTAAATAGAGGAATTCAGTGGAATATAGTAGTAGGTAGTATGTTAGCTTATTAGACGTGCGGACAGGATTCAAACCTTGTATCAGATATCTCCAACAAAATGAAATATGAAAAAAAATTTCTTGGGCGTCTGTCTATCAGCAAATTTCTGGCAAAAACTCTAAGAGTAAATAAATTCTCCATGAAAATGTGTCGTTCAGAGTCGGCTTGAACCTGTAGATCCCGTCGCTTATGTATGATGTGAGAAACTCGGTTGTAATTCTGACTGGACGGTCCTACTGATCAATTATGTATTTATGTACTTATAAGTAAAGTTACGTTATCGGGGAGCTAAAGTAAAAAGCGAGACCCATGAACACTGTTCTGAAGTGTCACAGAATTGAAAATAGCAGTCTTATCGCTTACAGAAGAAAATAATTTTTAATAAGCAGATAACAATTGTTGAGAAATGAGAATATTAACTTCAATTTGATAGTAAAAGATTAAATCGTAACGCTATTGAAAATCCGAGCAGGTAAACAGTTTGAAGTCGCCGCAGTCTAGTAGGTAGTGCGTTGGCTTATTAGACTAAAGGCCCGAGTTCAAACTCTAGGTTGGACATCAAGACAAAAATATGAAAATATTTCATCGGCGACTTCCTCTCAGCAGAATTCTGGCAAAAACTCTGATAGTAAATAAAATTGCAATGAAAAGTTCGGAGTTGACTTTAAAACTGTAGGTCCCGCCACTCATGTATAAAAATTAACGCACACAACATAAGTGGTGTAGGACATTAGGTCGTAATTCTGCCTAGAGACTTGTAATGGCCACATAATTGAATCGGTTCCAATTCCCAGCCTACGGCGAAATTTTATTTTTAATCTCAAGCACTTGTTTTAAATACTTTGATGTTCGTTGAGGGTGATTTCGTTCATTATCCGTTCCATTAATCTCTGAATTGTCTTTCCCATTGTTTCAGTCCCCCTGCTGCCTCTCAAATGTCATGATGTCTTAAAATGAATTTCAAAAAAAAATATTGAAACCCTTTTTATGGGCTCTCCGCCATCCACTCTTACTTAATTTGCATGCAATTCATTCATTTTAATGCAAAAAAGAAATTTTAAATATTCGTTACAAAAGTGAGATCAGACCAGAATGAAAACGTTTTTAAACACTTCAATAAATATGTCAAATTTGTTATAAAAACAATGCCCAAGAAAAACAAAAAAAAACCTCAAATTCATATCAATCAGTATCACAAATCAGAATGACTAAGAAAATTTTCCCCAATCTTGGAATAAGTTACCAAAATAAAAAATTTAAAGAAAAAAAAAATCCAATTGTTCAACTCCTTTTATAGTATTTAAGAAAAGAAGACTCCTCTTGTCTGTTTACTTTGACACTTCGATGGGAAAGAATCAAATAAACTTCTTTGACGTCAGTTCAGTTTGTTGTTGTTGTTGATTTAAAATAAAATCAAGTCATTGACACTCTCTTCATATTGTATTATTGTTGTTTGTGTTGTTATTTATTTATTTGCATATCTTTGGTCTTAAAGGAGCCCCTTAATAAAATAAGTCATCAAACAATTGTCCCCCTTGCAACTTCATTAAATTTTTTGACAAGCTTAACAGGAATAATGCAAATAAAAATCTTCTTCTTCATTTTATTTACAATATTGAACGACTTTAAAAGTACTCTACAATTTGTTTTAAATTTAAATTTACGATAGTGTTCCATTGGATTTTCATGTACCATCTCAGTTCGTTTCTTCAATTAATCCAAGTAATCTGTGTGACCGATTGGAATGCATTTACTTATGAGTTCAAATGCCCGCCACGGCTTTTCTGGGTGGAGTGCATCTGAAATATCCAATTTCTTACGCCCTGGCGCTTAAATCACGATGAATTTGCGCGATGGCATGGGATGTCAATCGGGAAATCCCGAAATCCCGGGATTCTCGGGATTTTTAAAAACTTGTCACGGGATTTTCGGGATTGTGAATTCATATGTATTTTGACCCTACAAAAGGTCCTGAAAAAAATTCTATGTGCCTTGACTTCGATAATAGCATCTTAGATGAGGAAATCCCTACTTCCAGTGATAAAAAATTATTCGATGGCATCGAAGGATGCAAAAGCTCTATAAAACGAATTAGAAGGGTAACTGATTGACAAAGATAGATTTATTTATACCAGGTGGTGGTAGAGGTTAATACTTAAAGCTGCATACAGCTATCTTGGAACTATTTTACCAACAAATGTTGATTGGGAGAAGTGATTTTCAGCGGCATTTGGAATACAAATGATCTTGTCAATAAAATATTTTTATTACTAAGAGAAAATCACGATTTTTCCTGTGATTTTTCGGGATTTTTGGATCCCGAATTATCCTGAAATATCCCGGGATTTCGGGATCGGGACTTACAAAATCCCGAATCCCAGGATTTTTAAAAATCGATACCGTTTGGCATCCCTAGTTTAGACATACCAGAGATCAGTTATGAGTATTTAAAACGATGAGTAGATTCGAATCTTATTCATAATTTCTGATACTTATACGCATTCATACTTATTTTATTTTCATACTCACACTATTCATATTCAAAATTTAACAATAAGCATGATGTTGTTGATTTTGACTCGTTATGACTCAACATATACACGAAGTACAAAATAACTATGATTTGAGTACGAACAGCACAATACTCACTAGAAGGTGCTTGGTCCCTTTGTGTTTTTCTTTCTTCTTTGTTTCTAAATGCAACAACAACTAAGACTGTAAATTTTGATGAATGATTCGAATCAAACATATTACAAATGTAATGAGTTTGATGTCAACGTTGTACTTATACTCATTGCAACCTGTACATATAAATTAAAGTTGTAGCGAGTATGAATGAATCAGAGCAGTTAAATTTACTCATACTCAAAACTGTATGAATACTTATGAGCAGCGAAAAAACGATTCTTTGCTGATCTCTGGTATATACATACCATACATAATTGATCATTACAACCCTTCAGTCAGGACCCAGCTTCTCACACCACTTATGTTGTCTACGTTAATTTTATACATGAGTTGGCGGGATCTACAGTTTAAAGTCGAGAAGCTTTTCATGGCAATTTTATTTATTTCTCAGAGAACTCACCGAAGAAATACTTTCATATTTTCGTTTTGATGTCTGACCTGGTGTTTAAATTAGGGCCTTACGTTTAATAAGACCGAACCACGAGTTCGATGATGGTAGTTCGGTCCTTTAATCTTACGTCATGTCATTTCAATATTCCGTTTTCAGTTTGTTTACTCTTCAAACAATAGCGCCATCAACAAGCAAACAAAAAATATAACAACAACAACAACAATATAGTAACAGTAGCAAACAAAAAAAAGAAATTCTTTGAAAAAGTTGTCAGACTTCAATCCAGACATGTCATTAGCATATCGTACACAGTCGCGTATTGTTTTTTGTTGTATTGTATTCAAAACACATTTTTTTAAAGAAAACCGTTGCAACGAAACAACTCAGAACCCTGTTTTCCATATCTTATTGACAATAACAATTTTTAAGCAAAAAAAAAAAAACAACAAAAGTTAATAAATAAATTTTGGCAACAAATTGTTGTTTTTTTAACTTTTTTCCTCCAAAAAATTGCTGTCATTTGTAATTGTTGGCAGATCTTTGTTTTTGTTTCATAAACAAACATTCGAAACGAAAACTTCGTTGCATATTTCTTCCCCCCTTTACTGGGTTATTACGTTTTGAAACAACCCAGTAGAATTTTGGCATTTTTATTAACAAAAACAATACAAACAAAATGTTTTTTTTTGTTTTGACAGCAGCTGCAAATGTCGTTCGAGTTGTTGTTTTTTCTTTTTTTTTTGTAAGTACTTGGCTGTATGCACGAGTAGACGTTGTGCCATGATGCAGCCAGTCACTCATTCACGCAGCACATCCAGAAAATGGTCTTGTTTTTCAAATATTAAATCAAGATAGATGGGGTAAAGACGTTTAAACAGAATCTGGTGTTGATATTGCCAAGGTTTGATTATTTGTTGTACGATATTTAACTCTCGGTCCGAAGGTACTCGTAAGCAATTTGACTTTGTCCGTGGGAAACTCCTATTCAAGTTTAATGACATTCAACTCAGACTGACTCAAGACTTTTAACGTTAACCCAATATATCCAATGTGAATGAAGTCGCCGTAATCTAGTAGGTAATGTGTTGGCTTATTGGATTTAAGGCCCGAGTTCAAATCCCAGGTCATACATTAAAACGAAAATATGAAAATATATCTTCGATGACTTCCTCCGGCAGGCCGAAATCTGTTAATCGGGTTGTTATGGCCAATTAAGTAAGTAAGTAAGACTTCCTCTCAACAGATTTCTGGCAAAAACTCTAGGAAAATAAATAAAATTGCTTTGAAAAGCTTCAAAAATCTGTCGTTCGAGGCGATCCCGCCTTTCACCTATAAAATTATAATATGAACTAGG
The DNA here is from genome assembly GCA_014635995.1 of Sarcophaga peregrina. NCBI lineage: Eukaryota > Metazoa > Arthropoda > Insecta > Diptera > Sarcophagidae > Sarcophaga > Sarcophaga peregrina. The sequence goes on along the minus strand of CM025790.1, from coordinate 51,182,267 downwards.
TTGTGATCCTGTCTAAAGGATTGTAATGGCCAATTATGTATGTATGTATGTTAATAATGGATTGTGGAATGTGGATCATTGATGACAAACGCCAGCGAAAACCATAGGAATCGTATAACAGTTCACGAGTCTAAATACATGCCCTCCATGCAAGACTTACTGTCAGATTGAAATTTCTTGTGATGATTTTAAATGATATTTTTGATTGCTTTAATGTTGGAAAAAGTGCTTCCATACCCACGGATCATGAAGTGTATTATCTATTAGGGTCAACAGCATTCTTGTTTTTGTATTCCTTAGGTTCCCGAATTTCTTATTTGTTGTCTGGCATTGTCGTAATGCCACACAATGTTGTCTTTTCTAATGATCCATTCAGGCTATTTTAATAGAATTGTTTGTCATCACATTATTTGTCTTTACAACCCAAGAATGATAAACTAAAGATTACGCCTTGCGCATGATTTCCCGTTAGATGACGTAGTTGGGCTATTTTAAAGGTTCCCAAGTCTTTTTCATATGTGAAAATTAACATTTCTTCTGAAATATGTGTGCACTATGTGAAAGTAGTTGGCAGCCCTGCAATATAACTTACATTATCATTAGCCAATAGGAACACAATTTGCATGATGTCATTGATTCAACATGCGCAGAAACTTTTAATTTTGTGTGCATGATGACATAATCTTTAGTTTATAATTGTTGATTACAACCCTTCAGTTAGAATTACAACCTAGCTTCTCACACTATCCACGTTGTGTATATTAATTTCATCCACGTGTGGCGAGACCTAGATTCAAATTAATTAAAATATTTTTGCGCGGCATTTTTTGTTTACTCCCAGAGTTTTTTTTGTCAAAATCGATAAAGGGAAAGTCGACGAAGAGAACGTTTTTGCATATTTCAGTTTATTGAAAATGTCTGGACTGCGTTTGAACCGTGATCTCATGTTTAGCAAGCCAACACACTACCTACTAGTCCAAGGTGACTTTTTTGTTTCTATCTGATTAATTGGCGACTGTAGACATTAGAATCAATTCTTTAACCGGGTTGTAGATGATCTTAGTGATAAATTATCTTTAATCTAGCCAGACATAGCGTTACTTCTTCAGTGTAAATCTCGGCCATAGCCTGCAAAGCTTCGCTTTGCTTCAGCTCTGATCTTTATCGTCAAATAATTAATAACCACACATATTTTGTATTTAGGGACCTTATTACAACTTGCCGTTAACTAAAGGGAGGATTTTAACGGAGACAAGTACCGTACACGGAGGGCGAATTGACTCATTGTACAACGTCCTAGTTTCTCACACCACTCGTGTTGTGTGCGTTAATTTTTTATACATGAGTGGCGGGACCTACAGTTTAAAGTCGACTCTGAATGATAATTTTTACTTTCAGAGTTTTGCCCGAAATCTGATGAGAAGAAGTCGCAAACGAAATATTTTTCCATATTTTCGTTTTGATGTCTGACCTGGGATTTCAACTCAGGTCTTAATCCTAATAAACCACACACTATCTCCTAGACTACGGCGGCCAGTACATTCCACTCAAATGAGAATCACTTTGATTCTAAGGTGAGTTCCAAATTTAGTGGACCACTAGGAAAAAGGTTCCAAGAGAATATTTGAACAATAGAAATATGCAATTAAATTTGGAGAGGCTAGCTTGATGGGAAATATTTTCAACTACTTTTGATTTCGGAGTCAATTTGGAATTATTTTTTTCAGTCTTCAGATTGTGAACAGCAGCTTGAAATTCCCAGGAGTGTGAGTCATTTATACCCGTTTTTGGCAAGTGGGCTTACCTTACACTGGGTAACATAATTGGCCATTAAGTGAAGTTATCTGTGAACGCTTGCCTATCCTAGAGTAACCTAACAAGTCATCTCTCATGATTTTTATAGTGTTTATCCAGCCAAACCATGGCTTTAACAGTGTTTTGTTCGCCATTAAGCAAATTCTTTTTTAATAATTTTTTTTCTTCTTTTGCCAATTTTTAATATTTTAATATCATTTTAATGAAGATTTTAAATGTTTTAATTTTGTTTCTTTCATTGCGTTCGAAAACTAAATTTTCTTAATCTTGATTAATCGTAGACGATAAATATTTAAAAATTTTATTACAACATAAACAGTGTTTGTCATGTCGTATTAACATATAAAATCATATAGTTTATGAGTGTTTACATGTGTGTGTGTGTGTGTGAGTGTAAAACATAAATTTCTTTAAAAAAAAATCATTTTGAAGAAATATTTCTTTTCATTTTCCAAAAACTTTTTGTTTGCATCCGCTTCTACTCATACGATGCTGATGCTTTATGTGTGCATCATCAGTATATTGTACAGCGTATGTAAATGATTGCCTGGTTCATTGGTTTATGCTTTGCTAGCTGACTTGGTGTACGAAATAATTTAAACCAAAACGCCCACAAAATTTGTGCCGTAAATGTCAACCTACGCAGAAGACATTCTTTCTTTTTCAACCAACTTGCAGTGTGTACATTAGACACACACAAATGACACTTGCCACATGGCTGGCGAACTTAGTAGGTATTGCAACAGAGATGGTATATCTTAAGTGTCATGATATTTGTAACATCTGCTAAAGGCAAAGGAAGGAAAGAAGGAAGGAAACTTAAAGACATCCAACCAAGACTTTTTGTCCAGTGCGAGTTTTATGGATAACTGCGAGGTATAATCCAATGAGGTTACACTGTCTAGCAGAAAAGTCGGCAGTTATGACAGTAAAGTTTTGGTAAAGCAAGAAGGCGGCCACCTTAATAACTAATACTCTATAAAACTTTCAAGGATTAATCTGAAAAAGGGACACTTTTGTTGGACAAAATATCGAAATGCTATTAAAGTCCTGCGCAAGACTGTAGCATACATACATACAGTAAGGCCCCGCTAAACACTGCTCTGCTTAACGCTGTTTCGGTATTACGCTGTAGTATTGGGATTCCCCTTAATCGCACTCTGAACTGAACGTTTGCAAATGAAACGGCCATTCACCAACCAAAAACGGGGCTTTATATAGCGACAGTGTATTCTATGCACCTTTCTCAACGCTCTTTTGATAGTCTGTTCAAAATAGAGATTCCAACTGTAATTTCCGAAGTCGCAATGTATTTATGTATGTACGTGTTAAGCTGCCTCGTTTAGCGCTTGAACTTATTGAAACGTATCCCTCGCGTTAAGCGGGGTCTTACTGTACATAATTGGTCATTACGACCTATTTTCTCATACTGTAAACACTTCACCAAAAAAGGCACGACAACATTTCAGTCGGGATTATGACCTAAGTAGCTTTCACGCCATTTCTGTTGTGTGTGTTAAGTTATACAGTAAGGCCCCGTTTAACGGTGTTTCAGTATGTCGCGGTTGCAAATGAAACGGCCATGCAGCAACAAACAAGCGGTGCACTATATAGCGACAGTGTACACTATGTATCCTTTTCAGCGCTCTTTTGTTAGCCTGTTCAGAAAAAAGATTCCATTTGTATTTTCCGAAGTCGGCATCACAGTACGAACGCATCTATCCTGCGTCACAGTTGATTTATTACTAGCTATCAACGTTACTAGGTGTATACCTACATACGTGTTAAGTTGCCTCGTTTAGCGCTGGAACTTATTAAAACATATCTCCCGCGTTAAGTCGATTCCAAACTAAAGTGTTTTTGGAGAAACTTTTTTGCCTGAAATCTGATGAGAGGAGGTCACCGTAGAAATATATTTTCATATTTCGTTTAGTTGGAGATGTCTGGGGTTTGAACCCTAGGGTCACATCTAATAAGCCAACACACTACTTACTGGACTATGGCGCTATTCTTTGCTCTCATGGTTTTTGCTAGAAATGTCTCAGCAGTCGCCCATGAAATATTTTTTCATATTTCATTTGCTGAAGATGTTTGAACCAGTGGCTTCACGTCTAATAAGCAAGGATGCTACTCCCTCTCAGAATATTGGACAGAGAGTTAGTTTAATGCTATGTTCAGACAGGCAGTTTTATTGAGTTAATAATATTCGTTTATTTCTGTACAATATTTTATGTGTTCAGGCACATAATATAAGGAAAAAATAAATAAGAAAATTTGGTAATTCTGAAAATTAAAATATCAATGGAAAGTGTTCGGAAAATAGTAATATGCTCACGGAACGTACTTATGACAGTGCTGTATTTAGAATTTTTCTCAATATTATAACTATTTGCGTATTTATTGAGCAATAATTAATTGAATTTTTTATATGAAATATTGATCTCAATAATGGCGTTAGTTGCGATTTACGCAATAAAAGTGCCTGTCTGAACATAGTACAAGTTTTAATTACAAGCAACTGGCAAGAAAACTTCTTTAGTAAATTAAATGCAGATACGATCCAAACTATAAAGTTCCCGGACTGAATGGAAATTGCCTTTTTGTTTTCAGAGTTTTCTTTTCGAAAAACCTTTTTGAATACACTCTCTCACTATAGTGTCTTCCGAATTTCGTTTAATTCTAATGCAAATATTTTCTATTTTCTTTGTAAATTTTGTTTTTTCTTGTTTCTTTTAAAGAATTTCCGTTGTTCTTCACTTAATTTTAAGCGCCGCCATTGTGGCAGCGTTTATTACGTATTCCCCTACCATCATCATCTATCCAAGGAAACTAACGAAATGTAAAGACCACTAGAAAGTGCCACATACAATATATTGTAGAATTTTTCTAACCAAACTGTGGCACTCACTCAGGCGTTCATCCGACCATAGCGGAAGACTGACATCAAAAAGTTATTCTTAAACGGCCGGGCATAGCTGGGTTGGTTGGTTCTCTATGCTCCTCTATGTAGCTAAGAAGTACAAGAAAATTCGTTTTTCTTTTGTTTTTTTTTTTTCGTTTTTGCGAATACTTTTTGGAAAATCCAAATGGAAGAGGAAAATTCATTTGAAGAAATTTTCAATTTTAAATGAAATTTTCTTGTGTCCCACTTTCATAGCAGAACAATGGAAGAATTTTTCTTCTTTTCACGAATAAAATATGAAAGCAAAAAATATGTTGGAGAAAAGAATACTTTAGTTGAGGAAATGAAAAGAAAACACTTATGAAAAGTAAATATTTTCAATATTCTTCTGAGTGATGACAAGATAAAAAAGGTTTGAGAAGGGCCGTAAGAATCAAGTTGGAGAGGGTTTAAAAAAGTGCCTTAAAAAGTCTCTAGAAATTTTAAAATCACAAAAAAACATTTGTTGTGCTTTTTGGTCGAACGGGATAAGATCAAATATGAAGACTTGTTGGCGCCATAGTCTAGTAGGTAATATGTTGGCTTATTAGACGTAAGGTCAGGTCTCAGCAGATTTCTGGCAAAAACTCTGAAAGTAACTAAAATTGCAAAAAGTCTGTCGTTCAGGCTCGACTTTAAACTGTAGGTCCCGCTACACATGTACAAAGTCAACTCACGCAACATATGTTCATACATAAGTGGTGTGAGAAGCTAGGTCGTAATCCTGACAGAAGGGTTGTAATGACCAATTATTTACAGTTGTGTTCAAAATAATAGGAGCGAACCCTCCAAACTTTTTTTATTTGTCAAAAAAGGTTTTTTTTTTGTTTGATTTCTTGCATAAATTTCTGGATTACTCAAACAAACATTACTGACCCGTAAAGAGGAGGGATGGAGCTTTAAAATGGTGTGCATATATCTATTATTTGGCTTAATATGCTGAGAGGCTTGATGAGGAAAACTTGGAAAACGCGAATTTTTTACATATTTATTTATGTTTGTCCTTTCAATGTAGCAAACTTTACATAAAAATTATGAAATAAGTGGTAACATTCTGAAATTACATTATCTTGCGCACAGATTGACACTTTGTTTGATCAAATCGGACAGAAATAACCGTAGCTGTTATTTAAAGAGGCTAACAGTCGAGTTATATTTTTTATATATGTGATCTCATCAAATGAACTTTCGATTCAAAAATGTTCAGAATTTTTGATGGATCTTTGATTGTTTATCGGAAAATGTGTCAATTCCATATTTGAGCGACCACCAAAAGTTAGACAATGTTTGGGCAAAGAGAACTAATAATATTTGCAAAAATTATTAAAATTCGTGCGAACTTGAAATTTACACATTTTGTGATAACCAAACACGATCCATCAAAACTTTTGAAAATTTTTGAACTAAAAGTTCATTTGATGAGATGACGTATATAAAAAATATCACTCGACTGTTAGACTCTTCAAATAATAACAACGACAATCTTTGTCCAGTTAGTTGAAATGATGAATACTTTATCTCTTTACAAGGGAACAGACTTTAAGAATATTATCACTTATCTTATATTTTTTTTATTAAAGTTTGCTCCTCGGAATGGACAAATTTAAACAAATATGACAAAAATTCAAATTTTCCAAGTTTATTTCGTCAAATCTAATAGCATATTAAGTCGAAGACTAGATATAAGTATAACGTTTTAAAGGTCCATATCTTTCCTTTCCAACAAGATTTAAATTTTGGAAATCGGTTCAGAAATGTTTGAGTAATCTAGAATTTTGTGCGTAAAGTGGAAAAAAGCTGTTTTTGCCAAATAAGACAAGTTTGGAGGGTTCGAGATATTTAAAAAAGGTATTTTTGACTTCTACTGAACTAACTGGACAACGTGGTCTAATATATAGTTACTCGAGTGTATTTTCACTGTCGCACCGTGTAATTTTTAAACAAAAGGTTGAATAATCTTTGTTTTTAATAACTTCAGCATATCTACGAGGCATTGAGTCAATGAGATCTTGGCATCTGTTTAAAGGAATTTGATGCCACTCATCAGAGTACTGTAATCACATAGTTCTTCTGGATTTGAAGGTTGTTTCACGGCAGCATACTTTTTAACATCTCCCCATACATGCTCTATGGGATTAAGGTCATTTTAAGGTGTCATTTTAATGGCGTAGAATATGGTAACATCACTTCTCTCAAAGTGCCCTCATAGACGTTTCTATCCATTATGTCTCTAATTGGTTGTATTGGACCTACACCATTATATGAAAAGCTTCCCCTTTATCATTAGTTTTGCACCACCATGTTTAACAGTCTTTTGTGTATGCTGAGCTTTATATTTGGTGTTGGCCAGACTTTCTAACATACTGTCTGGACCCAGTGCTACCAAATAAAAAAATTTTGCTTTCGTTGGTCCACAGTATGTTTCTCGAGTTTTCTAGCGGATATTTGATATCTTCTTGGGCAAACTTTAAGTGTGCTCTGCTACCTGTTTTCTTTTTTTTTTCAGCAATTGCACCTTTTGTGGACTTCTTGCGAAAAATTGTTGCCTATCAGACGCTTACGAATAGCAGGGCCACTTACGGTAAGATTTAGATCCTTTTAAATTTTTTTGAAGGCCCCGAAGGATTTATTTTTTTGTATCTCACAATTCGATGGTCATCGACAGTTGATATTTTGTCCTTGCTTCCATTTGTTTTGGCCTTTTTTTATATTTTAATGCATTTGCGATCATTTGATTGAAGTAACTTTAGGTTTCCTTAATTTCTTTGTAAGTTTTGCCAAAAGAATATTTTTAACTAATTCTCTCTTTTCTGCAGTAGAAATTTATAGGAATCACTGTGTACACATTTTTTTTTTATAAAACCAGCACTCAGGTGTTGGCCCCTACTCATGCAGTGCATTGCGAAGGGTTTTAGGAAAAGTGAACAAGGAGAAAATGCGCATGGCAAGGAAAGGAGTTGCTGCTAGATGACTATAAAATGGCCAGTGCTATACCTTCACCATTAGACAGTCTAAAGCAATCGTTCTCAACAAGCTCCCCGTTTTTTCTCACACTACTTATGTTGTGTGTGTTAATTTTATACATAATTGCCGGGACTTACAGTTTAAAGTCGACTCCAAACGACAGATTTTTTTTTTGAGAAACTTTTCATGGCAATTTTTTTTTACTCTCAGAGTTTTTGCTAAAAATCTGCTGAGAAGAAATCGCCCGAAAAAATACTTTTTGTAGTTTTTATTTTGATGTCTGGCCTGGCCAGACCTTGACTTTACATCTAACAAGCAGGCACACTACATACTAGACCACGACAACCCCTTATTTTTTATTTTTAAAAGAACACTCACACTCCTATTTTTTGTTTTTGATTAACTGAAGTCAAGTCGTCGTGGTCTAGTGGATAGTGTGTTGGCTTATTAGACGAAAGGCCCGGGTTCGTATCCCAGGTCAGACATCAAAACGAAAAATATTTCTTCGGCGACTTCCTCTCAGCAGATTTCTGGCAAAGACTCTAAGAGAAAAACTTGCCATGAAAAGCTTCTCAAAAATCTGTCGTTCGGATTCGACTTTAAACTGTAAGTCCCGCCACTTATGTATAAAATTAACACACACAACATAAGTGGTGTGAGAAGCTCGGTCGTAATCCTGACTGAAGGGTTGTAATGGCCAATTATGTATGTTATGTGAAGTCAAGGGCAAACGCAGAAATGAATCAGTTTCATCGGAAATATTATTACGAGATTCATTTTAAAACCATTAGATGTTTTGAAAATTGATAGAATAAAAATTTTTAACATTGACGATATTATATGGTAGCACTTCTATTATTTTGAACACAGCTGTATGTTATGTATACAAGGAATAAGTGTTTCATTTACTTTTGAATTCGGGTAGCAGTGAGTGGACTTATCGATACGATAATCGTGATTCTTTTTATTTTTTTATAAAGTTTGTGGTTAACAACTATTCTATGGTGTCTCTGAAATTTCCAAATTCTATTTACTTTCATTAACGTATTCTTTTTGTATTATTTTTTTTTTTTTTATATCCTCTAGTATTGCCAACAAAACGTTAAAGAAACAGAACTGTCAACTATACTCGGCTATTAAATTTCATAAATTATCTCTTCGATGTCATAACATTTCGTTGGTCCCATTTCACTTAAATGAGCCGTTTTCTTCAAAAACATACAATAGCCAGCAAAACAAGTCAAAAAAAAAAATGAAATCGAAAGTGATTTTTTAAAAGAAATAGAAAATCATCACTAAATATCCACTTGAAATAGACAACGACAAAAAGAAGGTCGATGGGCCGACTTGGGTGGTGGTGGTGCCGCATTTGGCTAGTGATGATGACAATAATGTCGGCATTAATGGAAAAATATCATGCAATTATTTCAATATTTCTTTCTTGTTTACTTTTATTTTTTTTTATTCTTTTCTTCTTTTTCGTTATGTTTTTCGTTTGTTTAGATTTTTTTTCCGATAATTAAATTTGATTTTATTTTTTATTTTTTTGTCATTTTTTTTATGGGTCGCACACGCTTTAAAGTTTTTGACGTAATATTCGCATAGAATTTCATGTTTTTTTTTGTTTCTTTCATTTTTGGCACGCCGGTAGTCTTTCCATTTCCATAGAGACCTCAAAGCCAGCCAGCCTATTACTCAATAGCCATTTAATCACTTAATTTCTTTGCATTTTTTTTTTCGTTTATTTTCTCATTAAATTTGACCCATATTTTGTGGGTACCGTTTTAGAAAAATTAAAAAAAAAACAAAAATATTGGCACTAAATTTCTCTATGGAACATATGCCTCTTCATCACATCTATTTTTAAATAACGTGTATGACCCATTTTTCGATTTCATCTCTGATATTTTTAGAATGGGAACAATGGACATTTTTTTTTTCTAATGAATTTTAAAATTTAAAAAAAAAAAAAACAAAATATGCCTGAAATATATAAAAAGTAATTAAAAATGACCCATATTTTCACTTTATCTCCTAGCATTTTTTTTTACTAAATTTTATTTAAAAAAAAAATTAAAAATTAATTTTTTAATTTTTGTTTAACACACAAACACATCTTCTTCCTATTTTTAAATTTAAACAATGTTTATAAGAGATAGGAGAGATCCCGTGAAAGTAAAAATAAAAATTGCCATGAAAAGTTTCTCAAATCTGATATTAACAAGTTGACTGCCGACTACGAGATAACTCGTAGATTGCGACGTCCTTCTAAGGTGCCAAATTACGAGTTATCTCGTACTCTCTAAAGTGAAAAAATCAAATTGCCGATTTTTTTTTTTGTGCAAGTTTTCTGAAAATTACCGCGGCAGTAAACGTGTTAAACTGTAAGTCCCAACAGTCATCAGTAAAATTAATACCCACAACATGTGTATCATGCGAAGCTAGGTCGTGTACCTAACTAAAGAGTTCGAAAGACTAATGAAGCAAGTAAGTGTATAAGATATCATTGAATTTTTTATTCGTCTGAAAAGCCTATTGATATCATTATTTGCAGTACAGCGTTCAAATGTCCTCCATTGCTTCTCAAAGTGGGGCACACATCCGAAATGTTCAATTTCTCCTATCTCTGGCATGGGTGTGCTATGGTTTGATGCTTATTGTTGGTATACAGTTGCGACCTAAGAAAACCTTGCTAGAAAAAGTCTAACGTGACCAAATCGCACGACCACCGAGGTCAGTTCTTATCACCTCTACATGACATGACCATGCCCTCTAATAGCTTCTGCAAAGTTAGTGCAATGTGGCATGACTTGTTTAACACGCAGCACTGTTCTGTTGAAACCACATGTAGTTGTCGTTCAGATTACACAGCTCCAGGTGTTACGGCATTTTGCGTGCTGAACACGAATCTGAGTTCAAAAACTTTCCATCACGTCAGGTTTTCGAAAAAAAAATGCGGTTGAAAGCCCTACAAAAAACCGTTTTTCACCATTTTTGAAAAATTGTAGAGCTAAACACTGACATGCTGCAACTTTTCGCTATTGTTAGAAATTGAAAATTGATCTTTGATCTTTAATATGAGCCTGAAGCCAAATTGATTGCATGTGCATCCTTAAAGTATGGGGTGAGTTTATGTCAAGGGGTGCAAGAGAAAAAGAATCACTTTACGGAGGTCCTTACAAAACTAATCAGATTTATACTTGAAAATTGTTACTCAAGAGTTTTTGTGGTCGCTGATTACAGATTTAAAAAATTCAAAATGGCTGACCCAGAGTCGTGTTCAGCACTTAAAATATCTTCGGAAACATATTGAGCCATCTTATTTGCACAAAAAAGTCCAAATTTTCAGGGCTGTGTTATCCAAATCAAGTCAAAAGAAGTTTTTAATCATCAACCCTTAGACGTTATGGTATGGCTAATGGCGTTCTCAATGAAATAGGGGCAAGATCTGTCCCCAGTCTTAAATCCTCACCAAACTTTGACGTTTTCGTGGTAGATTGTTCTTGTTTGGTTCTCTTTTGAAGTTCTCTTAATGAAGTTTGTAAATAATTAACAAGTTTTCAGAATTGCTGTTTAATTGTTTACGGAACATTGTACGAGAAAATAATGTAAAAGTGCCTGAGAACCTTAAAGACATTTCTGGAACACAATCTCTTTTTTAGAGCTTTACGAGCTAAAGATTGGGAATCTTCAGAAGACTTTGGTAGCCCGGCCGACTAATGTGCACGTTTCGCGGCAAGACTTACACTCGGCTTGCTCAGCGCCTGCGTACCAAACCCAACCTTGTTCGTCACACTTCCAACCATTTGAGCTCCCCCGGGACCACAATCAAGTATTTCTACGGAGGGAGGTTGGAGATTCAGCGAGTGCTGCCTTCAAATTCGGTTGTCCTTGCTCTCTCAGCCAATCTTTACTGTATCAATACCTTCCTTGCGAAAACACATACTGCGTTCCAATTGTTACATGAGTTTAACATCAGGTTATCTTTATTATCGGGCGTTACCTCGAATCCTCTAGTTACCTACAGGCAATTTCGCTGAACAGTATATCGCAGGCAAATAAAGAAAACATACTCCGCGGTCTCCCTTTCATTACGGCATTTTGGGCATACCTGGTCCTCGTCATGACCATACTCTATAACATCCATCGCCCGATAGCAACTGTGTCAGGTGGAAGTTCATCTGACCGTGTTTCCTGTTGGCCGATATTCCTATGCTCGGTATGAAGGTGGACCTATATCGCTTGGCGGAATTGAACCAGTCCTGCTGCCATCTATCTATAACATCATCAGCTGATTGAACAGGTTTCGATAAATCTATTCTCCTTCTTGTGTCATGTCTCTTGCTCTCTATATCCACTACTAGCTTCAGGGGCGTCATTCGCGCAATCACTAGGGCTGCATCTGTAGACACCGTGCGGAAGGCAGAAATCACCTTGAGCACTAATCTCCTGTAGGCCGCTTCTATTCCTGCTCTATAGGTTCTCTTCTTCATAGTCTCGGCCCATATAAGGGCTGCATATACCAATCGCTCTCAATAGCCATCTCCTCTCCTGTTTTGGGCCTCCGATGTTAGGTTAGGTTAGAGGACGTGCACCCGGAGTGCGATATTGACCCATTGTACATTGTCCTTAGGGGAGGAAGGAAGTAGAGGATATCGGAATGTAGGGAATTTGGGCCGCCGATGTTAGGCATTATTCGGGCAAAAAGAGATTCCTGGAACTTGAAGAAGATGGATTTCATGTGTCTCTACACAAAAGCAAGCGAATAATTTTTTTTTTTTGGACCTGAAAAACAAACTAGGAATGAAAACGGTTAAAGATCTTATTAAAAACTATCTAAAATGGGAAGTAAAGGACTAGACTAGACAGAACTTTCAAAGTTTCTGCAAGTTTTGCAACTATTTGTTGATTTGATTCTATGTTAGAGGTGAACTGTAATATTTTTATCTTATAATAGCACCAATAAAATAATACCAAGTCCACAATTGGCTCCACTGTAATAAAATTGGTCATTAAAACTATATTATCCGATAACAAAATCCCGAATACATTGAGATATACCTGTGCATCCATGTATATTCCATTAATAATTTTACTATTTTAATTCGTGTTAAAATATTTATTTTGTTGTAAACAAAAAGGGACCAGAACATCAGCGATAACGACACGTGCCGGACCTAGTTGCATTGCATAATATTGCGCATTGCATAATAGACTGATTGACTGCGACTGACTTGACTTGACTAGACATGAAAAATCTGAAATAGAAACGCAATTCATTACCAAGTATTTGAATCAGCAATTTTCCCACGCGTTCAGTTAACTTTCCACTCAGTTTAAGGGCATTCAATCAATCAATGCAAGGGGCCCTTGAAAATGTCGTTTTAATATTATTTTTTTATTTTTTTTTTTAATTTAATTTAATTTAACAGAGCTTTTTCTTTCCATTATTCATTTAAATTAAATCGAAGGTCTTCTGTCTGTAATTTGATAAACTTTAAACATTTTTTTTCGCTATTAAAACAACGTTGCATTCATTCGTTATCAATAAATTTTATTTCATTTTAAATATTGAAATTCATTTTAATTTTCTGTGTTAATTGCTGAGTTAAAATGTTAATAAATTAAATACGAATAAAAAATAATAAAAATAATCGTTTGCATTTTAACCCTTTATGGGTATGATTGGGCCGAAATTGTTCAAAAAAAAAATTCTTTTTTTTAATGTCTCTAACCTCAGCATAGAGGAATTGGCCACATCCTCCGTGTGTGGGGCTCTCACCCACTAAATTCCCCCTCGTCTCGTGAACTGTTGTGCCCACTCCGGAACTACAGTGGTATTGCTTCGGAGTGGAGTCCTTATGGCCCAACGGCCCCTGCGTGCTTATATTCACGTCCTGATTACGTATCGAAAGTGGAGGAAACATTTAATTGTATTCACTATTCCTTTCATCCAGGAATTTGAAATTTCGTTTGACTCGTGTGCCAGTGTCATCATGTGTGCCTACATGTTCTGCAACCTCAAGCTCTTTTCTTCAGTCTTAGAATACGCTCCACATAATTCGCCACTGAGGCCGAATTCTCTCTACTAGCAATCAGAACTCCGAGATTGTTAGCGGCACTAATCGTTCCATATATTGACGTCAGGACAGAGCGATAGCTCTGCCTGCGTACGCATTCAAAAACTTGGCATTCCTCGTAAAGACAGTAATGTGAGGTGGCCTTGCCCATTCTGTGCAGATATTTCCTAAAATATCCATGATCCGATAGCATCTGTGTAACGTAGTAATTTACCTCTCCAAATTTCCGACCATTTCTATAACTTTATGTCCGGAATAAGTCTCGCCGTCCACCTTCCTCAATCTTAATCGTTCCATCGTCGTTGCCATTCTAAAATGGTGTTTTCCTTGAAATGACCGGTTATGTGATTTCCAACCGATTTCCTTGTACCTGCTAACACAAGTACGGCTGGGGCGGACACTGTACGATATGCCGGCGCGATACTCAATGCAGCCGTACTCCGTACCGATACAAGCGAGTTTGCCCGCTTTTTAACCTCTAGTGTTTCGCCCGTAATTTAGCTTCCATAGAGCATAATGCTGTTTCCTACCTCTATTAGGAGTCTCGCCGGTAGCGAGCCTGCATTATTCGCCATTAATTTGCTGAGCTGTCCAACGATCTTCTGGACTTTGTAAGCCGAGTACTGAATCTGATACGAAAATGTAAGTTTGGGATACAGTCTTATTCCCAGGTTTTTTACGGAGTTCTTGGTCCTAATTACCGCTTTTTGTTGTGATAAATCGCGATGAATGCTAAAATCTAATGAATTTCAGAAAATCTGAGCAACAAAACCTTTTCGATATCATATTTTACGTCACTATTATCTTCGTTAGCCTCTGAAGAACTATCATCGACCTCGTAAAGAACGTCATTTATCAATCAGGCAGTATTTGAAACTCTCATGATATAAAACACAATAGAGACCAGGAATATTCAACCACCTAACGGGTTAATTTGATTTTCGGTTGCTACAAAAGGAACAAAACTCATTCTAACTGCAACACGTGCGTTAGATAAAGATGAAAATGAAAATTATCGAATCGAATTCCCATCACCATGGCAAGCATACATGTATGTCGTCACAACCGCAGTTTTTAGTGTGACTATGTCACACACAGTTAAGCCCACGCTTATGCATTCTTAGACATTATCATGTGTGAACAATTAGAAATTGTTGTTGTTCCGTTGTCTTTTTTGGCAACATTTAATTTAGTGCCAACGATATTTTAATAATCAGTATAGATCACACTGGACATCCATTTAGGCAGCCACTGCTACACATCTTCTTAACTTAATACAAACTGTCACAATACACACAATCCATGTTGTGTGATGATGCAACAAACATGGAAAAGCAACAAATTTTTTGTCATCAACTTTATGGTGTGTACATCAGAGATCAGCAATAAGTATTCAAAACGATGAGTAGGTTCGAGTCATACTTGTAATTTCTGATACTTATACACATTCATACTTATTTTAATATGATAATCATACTACTCATGCTCGTATTCAGACTTAACAATACGCATGATGTTATTGACTTCGTTTCGTCTCTACTTAACATTTACACGAAGCACCAAATAAGTATGATTCGCATACGAACATTACTATACTCGCAAGAAGATTGTGTGTATGCTTTGCTTTCTTGTCTTTGTCTTTCCTTTCTTCTTTGTTTGTATATGCAACAACAACAAAGGCTGTAAATTTAGATGAATGATTCGAATCACTTATAAGTATTTTTCTAAATTTATGAATCAGAATGAGTAGGCGTATGAATGAATCAAACATATTTCGAATGTTGTGAGTTTGATGCCAACGTTGTACTCATAGTCATTGCAATTTGTATTTATAAATCAATGTTGTAGCAAGTGCGTATGAATCAGAGTAGTTAAATTTCTATTCGGCTGATTCACTCATACTCAAAATTGCATGAGTGCTTATGAGTAGTGGAAAAATGATTCATTGCTGATCTCTGGTGTACATGTAGTGTAAAGAGAAGCTGCTGTTCAGCAGTCGAGACAAAGAAAGCAGATTGTTGTTCATTGTTTGCGGTAGACCAGCGTCCAAGAAGTGTTGCATACTCATGCAGTTCACTTTGGCGTATTCTAAATTACATAACAAGCAGTCAAGTGTTTTCACGCTCTCTCTCTCTCTCTCTCTCCTCATACGAAATTGGGAAAGGTTGACCAGTCAGGATGCGTTTGTGACAGATGTATCCCATTTTCAATGGGATCCTAAATGAAATTTCACACTTCCTGCTCAGTTTTCATAAATGGTAGTACTTGAAATCTTAATTTGGCAGTAACGATGCATGAATGTCAATAGAATTCGTAGATCCAACATGTTTCTTTATTTTCTAACGTAAAATGTATGACATTTAATTGACAAAATGTTCTAAAATTCTTTTATTAAGGATAGATAAACTATGTCAGGTCAGGTTAGAAGTCGCCGTGATCTAGTGGGTAGTGTGTTGGCTTATTAGACAAAAGACCCGGGTTCGAATCCCAGGTCAGACATCAAAACGAAAAAATATTTCTTCGGCGACTTCCTCTCAGCAGATTTCTGGCAAAGACTCTGAGAGTAAAAATTGCCATGAAAAGCTTCTCAAAAATCTGTCGTTCGGAGTCGACTTTAAACTGTAGGTCCCGCCACTCATGTATAAAATTAACGCACACAACATAAGTGGTGTGAGAAGCTAGGTGGTAATCCTGACTGAAGGGTTGTAATGGCCAATTATGTATGTATGAAATTATGTCAGGTACAAAAGAACCTTTAAATCATATGATTTTACAGTGAACAGACTTAGCAGTCAGTGAAAAAGCTATAACAGTTCCTTGGTTGACCTAAACTTCGTGGCCCTCGAGGATTCCACTCTATCACTACCCTTACCAATTCATTTCGATTTTCTGCAAGACAAGCACGATTTTCAAGACAAGCACAGTACCCGGAAGTCGAAATTGACCCATTGTACATTTCTTCCATTTCTTCTCACCGCAACCTATTTTTCTATATCCAATACAACTTACGGTATAAGTAGGGACCATCCCCTGAATATAATAGAATAATATTGCTGGGACCTGAGATGTATCATTGCTTTACGATAGAGTTGGTATTGGATATGGAAATTGTTGTTCATTGTGAAGAAAGGTGCGTCCGCCATTGCGTTGAGGATTCGAAATATTTACTTGGGCGCAAGTTTCTCTATCACAGAGTTCTACTTAGCAGGCCATCTGATGGTATCAAATGCTTTCATGAAAATAATGAACAGGAGTTATTAGGGGAAGAACTCGTATGTGGTAATTATTGAGCTTTATTACAATTGGTAGAATATTGGGCTAATATGGCCAGCTTCTAAATGGCCTATAACCGATCTAACACCGTTACATGGTGGTCTAGCAAACATTAAAGAGAATAGTTGGACAATTGCAGTCAGTATGCAAGTTAAGTCTACTGCCCTTTAGTTAGTTTTATGAACTAGCTAGCTCACACCACTTATGTTGTTTGCATAACAGTTTAAAGTCTAGTCCGAACGCTTTAAATAGTTACTGTGAATAATGTTTTCTTGATTTAGGTGTCCTAGTAGACTAGTGGGTAGTATGCTAGACTATTAATGTGAGAGTTGTGGGCTCAATTCCCACCAGAAACTCTGTTGATTGTTGATAATTACACTACAACCTAGCATAGGATTGAAGGGAAGATACTCAGCTCGTAAATAATTAGATATAATTTGTATTATGATTTATAAATAATTTTCAACCTAACCTCGGATGTCCCAAGTTGCAAAATATTTTAGTTTTTCTGTTTTCCTTTTTCAATTAATTTTCAATTATCTCTATACATTGTTATTGTTTTATTCTATTATTAATTATTATTATTGTTGTTGTTATTAGTTTTATAGCTATTAAATAAATAATTTGTAAATAATTAATAATTTTTATTTGTTATTAATTTACAATTTTATTGCTGTTGTTGTACATTGTTCATCAATAAATCAATATTGTGTTATTTTTTTTTTTCGCTTTTCCTGAACGTCATTATAATCAGTAGAAATATTTCTTTCCTGGTACAGCAATAACAACAACAATAAATAAATATTTTATTTGTATTTTACTAGTGACGTCCAAAGTCTTGCATTCCCGTTGATCTTGTCACTTGGTAACTAACATTTTATCGCTTGCAAAATGTAAAAAAAAATTAAAATTAAAAATTTTTTTATTCTTTTATTTACAATGACTTTCGCCTTGACTTTTATAATCTGATCATGTCGTTAAATATTTATTCAAATGATTTGTTTCCATGACTATAGTTTAATGGGGAAATTTTATTTTACCCCATCCGCGTTACATTCACCCTGATCTAGAATTTCTGAAATTTCCTAAGAAAAATTTTTTTGCATCTTTTTAGAATCGTGAATCATGACGGCTGACAGCAGTAATTACTTTAATTAATTTATTAATGAAAAAAGTTAAAGTTAACTGGCACCCGTTTAAGCTGCACTTGTTTGTGAGAAATCTTTAATTTCATAGAATATTTAATTGGAATCTGTTGTGATCATCTTGGATAGGGTATTTATTTCCTCTTTAGTATGCTAAGCTTGAATAATTAACACCAGGTGACACAAAAACGGTGTCATAATGTTTATTTTCTTTATTCAAAAATGCCAATAGCCCCATACAGAGTTAATTGAAGCTTTAGCTTTATTAGAATGCCGTTCTAGTCACCGTAGTCTAGTAGGTAGTGTGTTTTGGCTTATTAGCCACAAAGCCAGGTTTCAAGCCATAGGCCCGGCATCAAACCAAAATACAAAAAGTATTTCTTCGGCGATTTCCTCTCAGCAGATTTCTGACAAAAACTCCTAGATTACATCTGTGCTTACCAGGGATCAGCAATAAGTATTCAAAACGATGATTAGGTTCGAGTCATACTTGTAATTTCAGATACTTATACGCATTCATACTTATTTTAATATGCTACTCATACTACTCATACTCAAAGTTGGAAGTACTCGTCGTATTCATACTTAACAATACGCATGATGTTATTGACTTTGACTCGTCTATACTTAACATTTACACGAAGCACAAAATAAGTATGATTTGAGTACGAGCACTGTAATACTCACAAGAAGAGTGGGTGTTTTCTTTGCTTGCTATCTTTATCCTTTTCTATCTTCTTTGTTCGTACATGCAACAACAACTATGAATGTAAATTTTGATAAATGATTCGAGCCACTCAAACTACTTATAAGTATTATAAGTATTTTTCTAAATTTATGAATCAAACATATTTCGTATCTGGTGAGTTTGATGTCAACATTGTACTCATACTCATTGCTACTTATACTTATAAATCAATCTTGTAGCGAATACGAATGAATCAACAGAATTGAAACTCAACTACTCTGATTCATTCGTACTCGCTACAAGAAATTGCATGAGTGCTTATGAGTAGCAGAAAAACGCTTCATTGCTGATATCTGGTGTTTACATAAAATGAATCTGACATTTTTTGAAACTAAATTATAAATTTCTTCCACCGTTAACAGAGTCTTAAAGAAAATGGGAATAGATTAACCTAACCTGGTATAGATAGCAGGAGTGTGCGTGCTACATTCATAAACTCTGCTGAACACATGTGAATAAAAAAAGGTCCGACACACCTTTGCTCTTAAAACGTATAGCCCCTATCGCTTAAAAACGATATCAGGCATTTGATACGCTTGGCGAAGAACTTTCCATTCCCTTAGGTGACATCTCACTTTCTGACATCTTTAACCGAACTTTTAATATTAAGATTGCTGCAATAACAAGATTTATTTTGGAATCGAGTTGGTTTGCTTTAGGGAAATTTTAATCCCCGAAATAAATATCTATTGTGGTATTATAATAGACTTAAATTCTGGTCTAAGTTGGTACCCCATTCACGGGCGTCCAACATCTTACCTTACTTAATGCATTCCCTGCCAAGCCTAAAGTATATGAAGTCAATCCCATTGCCATTTATATTTTGAGTGTTATTGTTTACCAAAATCCTGTTATACATAATCATTTACAAGCAAAAAACCGAAGACGAGTATACTCGTCGTTGACTCGATATCCTTTTTCGTATTTGTGTACGTTTTAGGAGAAGAACAAATAGTAAATCCCTCAGATGGATAAAATAAAGAAAATGGAATAACACGAAACACATTTCAAAACTAGACAACACTTAGAAATTCACTATTGTCGATTGGCAAAAAATAATTCTAATTAAAAAGCCTGCATGTTATAATATATTTAAAATAGGACGAGTATACTCGTCTTGGCAGCGTGGGATACCTTGGCAGTGCGGGATACCTTGTCAAAGACGAGTATATTCGTCCTTGGCAACGAACGTGTAGAAGTGACGTTGTGGTCAGTAGTTCCACTTCATGAATTATTTGTAATTTTTACATTCGAATTTTCAAGTGTTTCAAGAAAAATCGTTAGAAACTTTGTCTGCTTTTCTTACTCAATTGATTGAGGGGGATCAAAGCCATTTTGTGAAAATTTAAGACACATACACAACACATTACGATAACACTTAAGCGCCACTATGTAATCGATTCTCATTAATATTTTAATATTTATTTGTAAGCTGTGCATTATTTAGTAATAATTCTAACGTAATGTCATTAAAGAAATAATATTTTCATTCCATAGAATCAATTAAATATTAATAAAGAATATCTGGAAAAAGGTAGAGCTTCTCTATGATAGAAGTTGTTACGAAGAGGATTTTAGTCTTTGCATCTGTAAAAGTATTAATTTTTTTTATCAAACATACCTGATTAGTATATATACATAATTAGCTGACTTGAAGAAATTCGTCCCACCCAAAATAATTTTTTTTGTATTGCCCAAAATAGGTCACATTATATATTTATTGTAATACGCTGTACCACCACCTCTGAGTACTTCTTAAAAAGAACAACGTAAACCATATGTGTTCTACGGTACACAGATCTACCTATTTAAAAATTTAATCGAAGTCGGTACGACTCTACGAACTTACCCACCAAATTGCATTCGCAATAGCATACACTGTCCCTAAATATTCAATTTTAAAGGTTTACCACGCCTACTTTTTGTTATATCGAATTTTTTTAAAACTTTCTAAACCTAGTAATGTTTAAAACCGGTTTAAGAGTTAAAGGTATCACTTGAAGGGGGAGGGTTGTCAGGCCCATTTTTGGTGGGGTTGTCGATATCGGCTCTACGAACTTACCCACCAAATTATACCTAAATATTAATATATAAATATATACCTAAATATTCAATTTTAACGATTTGCCACGCCCTCTTAATATTTAGGGATATGAAAAATAAATGTTGTCCGATTCTCAGACCTACCCGATATGCACACAAAATTTCATGAAAATCGGTCGAACCATTTCGGAGGAGTTTAACCACTAACACCGTGACACGAGAATTTTATTTTATTAGATTAAGCTCCAAGGATCCTAATTGTGCGTGTATTGTGCGCAATGTCAGAATTGTTTTTTTTTTATTTTTTATGATTTTTATGAACAAGTTAAGGATCAAGGGATATGATCAATTTTAGATACTAATTAAGATTTTCTTTTGTCTTATTTTTATAATTTTTAATAATAAAACTAAAAAAATTTATTTCTTTTCTCTTTCTAGGTAAGTTCTTTCGCAAGTTTAAAGTCAAGCTTCCTATCGTTGCCTTCTTAGGTATGTATAACGCTTAAAAGTGTTTTAAAATTATTTAAGAATTTCATACAAAATTTTTGAAAATTGTAGTAACGCTGTGCCACAAATTTTTGACCCAAATTCGAGAATTCATTCTGCATTCTATAACAGACCTCGTCTGGTGAAATTTATCTTTGAAATGCTTTGAAAAGTTATGGTTCTACAATCTGTTGCCTCCATTTCAAAATTAGCCAACTTCACACACAAACTATTTGGACGTCTCCTTCAATATTATTCCACGTGTTGTTGATTTAAACCTGTTTGTAGTTACTGCACTAAAGTCGTCGTAGTTTAGTAGGTCGTGTGTTGGCTTATTAGACTGAAGGCCCGAGTTCAAATCTCAGGTCAGACATCAAAGCGAAATATAAAAAAATATTTCTTCAATAAGCTTCTGTGTATTCGGTAGCCTGTGAGACCATTTTTATTTGATTCAGGTCAAGTAAAAGCAATAGTTGGTTCAAACTTCCTCTAGATATTCTAGTCTTTATAAAATCTTAATATGAAGTCGAAGTCGCCGTAGTTTAGTAGGTAGTGTGTTGCCTTACTACACTGAATGCCCAAGTTCAAATCTCAGATCAGTCATAAAAACGAAACTATGAAAATATTTCTTCGGCGGCTTCCTCTCAGCAGATTTCTGGTAAAAACTCTGAGAGTTAATAAAAAAAATTCTATGAAAAGCTTCTCACTCTCGTTCGGGGTCGACTTTAAATTATAGGTCCCTTTCGTGTATAAAATTAACGCACACAACATAAGTGCCATAGGAAATTAGGTCGTAATCCTGACTGGAGGATGGTAATGACCAATTATGTTACGTAGTCACTTGACTCCAAGAATATACATAGAAGTGAACGACTTTTTTAATTTTCCTTCATAATAAATCGTACATTTCATAAGCTTCTTCGGTAAACTGTCATAGTAAAGGGCAAAAATTTTGTTTGATTTAGCTCAAGCAATAGCAGTAACTGCATATAAAACTCTAGATATTCTTGTATTTATAAATCTCTAGATATGTAATCCCATATATCTTCACGATGTCTATAAAGTTGGATATAAGTTAGTATTATATTCTACAAATCGCTCAATCAAACATATCCCACTACCTAGACATTACAATTTGCCTCAGGTGTCAAGTTGCCGTAATCTAGTGGTTGGTGTGTTCGTTTATTACATGAGAGCACCTGATTCAAACCTTCCTGAAGTCGTCTGACAAACATTCTGAAATTAAATATTAATTGCCATGAAAAGTTTCTTAATTCAAGATCGACGTTGGACTATAGACTCGGTCTATCCGCCAAATAACTTTTTTTTTTTTTTTGAAAATGCTTTAAGTTTCTTTTTTTATTTGAAAGTACAATCCTTCTGGTTAATAATGGAAAATAATTTCATTCAAATGGCTGCATCGGCTAGCCATGCAGTAGTCTACACGATCGGTTCAGTTTTTAAGCAGATTATCGATTGTGTGCAGCTGTATTTCACCAATGGCTTCACGAGTATTGTACTTTAAAACGTCAATTGTCTCTGCATGGTCACCGTCATACTTATCTTTGACGGCACCCCATAAATAATAGTCAACCGGTGTTAAATCGCAGCTCCGAGGTGGCCAAACGACATCAGCTCTGCGGCTGGTAATGCGATCTTTAAAAACAGGGCGGGGCGCAAAACATCGAGTGTAACTTCGACTGTGTGGCACGTAGCGCCGTCCTGTTGAAACCAAATGTTGCCAATAACCTCCTCTTCAAGTTTTGTAAACAAAAATTCGTTCAACATGGCTCGATAACGATCGGCATTGACTGTAACGGCCACTCCTTGCTCATTTTCGAAGAAAAATGGCCCAATTATGCCTCTGGACCAAAATCTGCACCAAACAGTGACTCGTTTTGGATTTTCTGTGCCCCAAATGCGACAATTTTGCTTGTTTACATACCCGCCAAGATCAAAATGAGCTTCATCTGAAAATATGATTTTTTTTGGCAAAATCGGCATCTTCTGTAAGTCGATCAGACATAAGCTAAGTGTTACCATTCACGAAATAAGCACTAGTTGAAAAAAAACGTTAGATGGCGGACCTGATATATTTTGTAAAAACAAATTGATTCCAGATGAATACGGGTAATCCGTTGCTAGTTAGTGCAATAAAGTTGGTTTCATCCTATGCAAGACCATAGCAAGTTACATATTCTATTTTGATCATATGCATCTCACTTAATAGTATTCCTATCTTACTGAGTTTGACGTTGCTCTTGTAAATAAATGGGGTCTTGAAATCATTTTCCAATTTTTTTTTAAAAAAAATGTGTAAAATGTGTCAAAACTTTTTAATATTCTTTGGAAAAAACGAACGAATTGTTTAATTGCTTTGGTGTTTTTCCATTCACATTTATTGTTAAAATTTTGTTTTTGAATAAAAATATTAAAAACAATAACAGCAAAAACAATAAGGAAACAGTACAATGAACCTCCGCCACCAGAAATGTCTGTTAAGAACGGATACAACAACTGAAACAATATTTAATAGACCCCAACCAATACCGCCGACACATGTGTACATCAGTGCCAATTGTGTTCGTAATTTAGATTTTATTTCAACGTCTTCTTCATTCCTATTCTATATAACGAGTGAAACTGAAATATTCAAAAATTAAATTTTCTTTTTTACTTTTCACCTTCGTTATGGCAAATAAAAGACAGAAAATATTCAATATTTTGAGCACAGAAACAAATGAAGACATCAAATTGAATATGTGCATTATTGTACAGAACAGGGGTGAAAATATAGAAAATTTTAGATTAGAATAGAATTCGAAGTCTTTAAAAAGAGAAACCCATTGAAAATTTTGTTTAAAAATAAATTTCAAGAAATTTTTATTTTTTTTTTTTTGTTTTTTCGTTGCGTTAAAATAACAGGGACCACTACTATCGACCAAATACAGGCAGGCCGGCTGTTTGAATGACCAACATTTGACAGCCAAAAAACAAGAAAAAAGAAAAAAAAAAGTTTTTCTTAACGCACACACATTTCAAACGGCCAAAACTATGAGGTATCAGTCACTATCAGAGGTGGCAGTGAGCGACATCGTCAAACACTGCCAACAAATGATTTTCTAATGCGAAATAAAATCCCCAAAATAGCAGAAACACGAAACATTAATTGAGTATAAAAAGAAAATTTTTTTTGTTGTTGTTTTTGTTTTCATTTTTATAAAATTTTATTTTCAGTCACTCACTCACTACTCGCATTAAACTAAATTTGTCACCGAGACAAACTAAAAATAGCGCCAGCAACAACTAAAAAAAATTTTTTTTTTGAAAATTCAACACAAAAAAAAAACAGAACACAAAAATTCAAATGAAATTCCTTTTTGGCTATAAAAAGAAATGAAAATTGGAAAATACATACGGAAAATATGAGAAATTATTGTGAAATTCAACGCATATCTTCCACTAGACTTTATAAGAATTTCTTGTCTTTTGTTTTTAGATAATCTAGTACAAATTGATATAAAATCGTATTTTCCAATCCATTAAAATATTGCTGATAGTGGCGTTTAAAAATATAAAGAAATCTTTAACACCTCTAAGCCGGCGCTGTAATTCTTGGATAATCAAATGGTACACGTCACTCGATGTGACAGTCTCGTACCGGCCACCGGTGGTACACGCCGTCCGATGTGGCTGTTTAGTGCTGGCCACCAATGGTCCGTGTCGCCCGATAAGGCAGTCTAATACGAGCCACCGGCATGGACTTGTTAACCCAGTTCTGATTGCCATAATATTCTGAATCTTTGGTTAGAGGTTACCCTATTATGACTACATCAACCCCGGTTTTATTAACGCTAATGGCCTTTACATTGTTCGATCTCAATAAGAAAAACTTCTTTAATTGCTTCTAAATTGTATTAACTTTGTATACCAATGTATTCATAATAACTTGCTTCCTTTCTAACATTCTCCTTCGAAAGATTTCCATTCCGGGCAAACGTTCTTAAACAACCGGTGTGAAAGGTGTATGTAGATGCTCTAATTCAAGGCGTAAATCCCTTCCTTCAATAGTTGCATAGCATATGGGTCTGGCTTTCCACTTTACAGAAAAATTCTGGTCACATTAGCGGCATAAAAGTGCCTCTCTTGCAAAGCTTGCCTGTCCAAAAGGATGTAGAATTCAACAAAAGATAACCGGAAGTGTTAGGTTTCTGAATTAATGCCTAACTGTCTGAGGTTACTCATAAGTTCCGAATATTTCTTTAGAATTCCAGTAAATTTCTTTAATCCAATTATATTAAGAATCTTATTGGATTATTATGGACCAAAGGACGGCTAAATAAAGAACTTTTCACCTTTTACGGCAATATGGTTTCCAACAAATCTCATGATAAAGGTATCTCCAGATGTTGCCCGTGATCTAGTAGGTGGTGTGTTGGCTTATTAGACGAAAGCCCTGAGTTCGACTCCCAGCCGTCAAAACGGAACTATGAAAATATTTCTTCGGCGTCATTTTCTCAACAGATTTCTGGCAAAAACCATGAAATTACCATGAAAAGCTTCACAAAAAAATCGGTCGTTCTGAGTCGAGTGTAAACTGTACGTCCCGCCACTCATGTATAAAATTAACGCACACAACACGAGTGGTGTGAGAAGCTATAACGTTGTACAATCGATCAATTCGACTTCCGGACTACTTGTCAGAGTTTAAGCACACGTCCTCTAAAGTAATCTAAGTTATCCCCAATATTCTAAATATAGTCTCTAGGTCTTGGCATCACTATAATACAAGTTACCACTGCCCTGGGCAACAATAATGCGTGCTAATCTATGTGACTTACCAAACTTAATCTGAGTTATTTTTAAAATTCTTCCTGCCTATCCAAGCAATATTTCCATAATTCATAATTGAACTAACCTTCCTAGAAAACATAGAATCATTCCTGGATTGCTTCACCAAGATTTTCATGCTTGACTTCTGTTTATAATAATTGCAAGATAAGCTGTTCTTAATTTAATACTATCCCAGGTATTCTGCCATTTTCGCCTTCACATACATGATACTACTGTCCCACTAACATAACCACTGAATTACAATTTCACACAATTCCGTTTACCACTGAAACAATAACAATTCGCTTCACTTGTTATTCTTCTTTCACAATCTTCCGCGTATATTGTATAACAATTGTTCAATAGATCTTTATAACAGAGATCTTCAAACCAAAATTGTTATCTTCATACGCAACGTCTCTTCACACAAGACTGACTGGATTCTTTCTGAACTCACGTGACTAATTTTTCTTGCCTTTTACATCGCAGGGTAATCTGTCTGATGAAACGCACTTGAAGGAGAATGTCTTTGCCTTCGCGAAATCTTTATAAATGCAAACAAGTTGATTGCAGTATTATTGTTGTTTATTAACTGTTTACCTGCTTTTTTTTATACTACACTTTGTTGTTGGTTGTTGACTTGTTTGTCCCCATAATGTTTTCCATTGTTTTGATTTTGGAGCTGTTCCATTTCCATTTTCGCAACAGTAAGATTCCTTTAAATGATGTTGCGACTTCCTCTCAGCAGATTTTTGGCAAAAAGAAACTCCGAGAGTAAATATAATTTCCATGAAAAACTTCTCAGAAAATCGGTCGGTCGGAGTCGACTGTAAACTGTAGATCCCACTACTCATGCATAAAATTAACCCACACAACACAAGTGGTGTGAGAAGCTAGGATGTTGTACAATGGATCAATTCGATCTCCAGGTATTGTACTTGTCACAGTTTACCAAGTACATCTAGTACTCTAACCTAACCAAACCTTATCTTAACACTTTTACCGCCTCTTTCCTTATAATTGATTATCCCTTGTTAGATTACTTTGAATTGAACTACATTATCTTTAGGCGTCATGTTCTACAATTGCTGTGTATGGTTGGTTCAGTAGAACTCAACTTTTGCCTATCGATTATATCGTCGCCTCCGTTCTATAACATTCTAAATCGCTAAAAGTGTGTTTTGAGTTATGAGCTCTCAAAGTTTTCATGCGACATACGACTGAATGTATATTCTAAGAAGATATTTCCCAATAAATTCGGAACGGATCGGCGCATATTAACCAAATTTTGGCAGAATTTAAGTTAGAACGTTATAGAATGGCGGCATCGATATGATGTGTGAAAATAAATTAAAATGTTGAAATATTTGATTGAAATATTTAATTAAATGTGATATCTATGTTAAATAAATAGTAAATTTTAATTTAATTTTTCAATTTTGTTTTCCTATTTTTTTTTGTTTTTTTTCATAAATTTTATGTTTGCCTATCTGCCGCTTTTGTTTTCCATTAAGCACCCCCCTCTCTCTCTATATATGTACGCACCATTATTATTACCTGGTGTCTGGTGATAAAACAAAAATTCAATTTTAAAATTTTATTTTTCAAATCAAGAAACATTAGAAACTATGTTTAAAAAAATTTTTTTTTTTTTTGTTTTTGCAATAAAACTATGAGCGTCTGTTGATTGTTACATTTTTTAAAAATTTTTTCTTTAAATTTTTTAAAAGAAATATTAAAAGACACTGTGAAATTGTAAAATTGAAACATTTGGCGCCTAAATTCTTATCAAAAAATACACTGGAGACGTGTTTCAATTATACAACAAATATAAAATAATGATGAGCGTAACATTTTAAAGAAAAAAGTTTTTATTTTTAAAATAATTTGCCGAATGATTTGAATAGGTAGAGGAATAGCTAGATAGATAGATTCAACAGGCAGGCAGCAGGCTATAAGCTTGGCCAATATATTGGCAATATTTTATATTTGAGCTATTAAAAATAGGAATTTCAAAAAGAAAATTAAAAGAAAATATTCGCTGGATAGGTTGTATCGTATAAATGTCAGGTTTTCTTCAACCTGTGAACAAAAAAGTTGTACATTTTCTTGGTTTGCAAATGCTGCATCATAACCATATTCGCTGTCAAGCCTAAATTATTTAAAATCATTCCCATTGCCATTTATATTTTGAGTGTTATTCTTTACCAAAACCCTGTTATTTCTTGGTATTATTTAGCCTTTCAATCTCATCAATCTTCGTCAATCATACCTCAAGAACAAAGTTCCCTTCATTATCTTGATGCTATTCCTCCCACATAAAAAAAGAAAAACTCAACTCGCAAATGTAGAGTTTGTGCAAAGAAAAGTACTCGGAAGAACACTCGATTTTACTGTCTGTGCTGTCCTGATAAACCTCCATTATGTATTGTTTCAGATCCTATCATGAAGATAAGGTATCACAATTGATTTAGTTGCTATAAAATTTTTTTTATAAATTTACGATGAAGTTGATTTTTGCGTGAAAGATTAGTCTCTATACGAAATAAAGTAATATTTTTGCAGGATTTGTCGAGTTTTTTACATATTTATGATATGTTTGTTGCAAAAAAAAAATTAGCTAATTCAAAAGCCTGCATGTTTTAAAGAAGGACGAGTATACTCGTCTTGGCAGTGCTGGATACTCTGTCAAAAACGAGTATACTCGTCCAACTTTAAATATATTCTATTATAATTTGGCAGTGCGGGATAACCTGTCAAAGACGAGTAAACTTGTCCTTGCCAGGCAATGTGTTAGGGGATTATTGGATTATTCGCTTAGACAACGCATTTTTAATGTTATCCCACAAAAAAGTTAAATCTCCTTATATCGGTGTCCAATTCACGTTGCCATAACATTAACTTGTTCCTTCTGAAAACTTCTAATGCTACAAAGTCAAAATCAGTATTGCTGTGTTGCCACATCTTATTAAAATCAGATACCATTCAGTTCATAACTTAAAATTGCAAATCAAAAACGTCGGCTATTATTCGTCTATAGTGTATAGTGTACTTTGTACTTTTTTTTCTCCTTCAATGTTGCCAATTGAGCAAAGTAAATTTTATTTTAAAATTTTCAGTAAATTTATATTCACGTTCGACATGTCATTGTTTTTTTTTTTATTATTTATTTTCGATAACAGTGTGGATGAAAAGTTTTTGTAAAAAAAAAAATCTGGTTTTTTAGAATTTATTTGTAATCAAAAACTTTTCCTATGTTTTACAAACAATTACCCAAGAGATCGTGTTTAAACTAACAATCTATTTAAGTGTACTTAAAAAAAAAAGACTAATTCAAAAAACTTCGTTCTATATTGCACAATGGGTCAATTCGACCTCCGCGTACTGTACTTGCCTTAATTGATAAGTACACGTCCGCTAACCTAAGCTAACTTATCGAGTATTTCAGTAAAACATTTATCTAGTAAGGTAAAGTTTGACAAACTTCTAATGACTTTTAACAATTACTTTGCGGTAAAATATTTTCATAATTTTAAATGAAATACTATTTCTAGGCAAATTGTAGAAGATATATAAAAAATTCTGTTGAATGTCAATTGTTAAACGCTAGAAACAAACAAATCTGGCAGCACATCTGGTCCGTTGCATATGTGGCAACTAGAGTTTGTTGTGCTAAGACAGCACAAAGATTATTAAAAAAAAAATAAGTCTTTACAATCTTGTCTTCAAATAGAACCATAAACTCTTCTCCTATTTCAATTCATTTCTTTGATTCATTTTTTATGGGTCTGAACTGAGATGTTATAGGACAATGTCGCATCAACGATGACATGTTATTACTTTGTTGGACTTTCTTACTCTATTGAAATAGCTTCATGCTTCCACTTTTTGTTCTATCCTTAGAGTACGTTTTACCTATATGGAGTATAATTTTATCATCTCCATATTTTGCTATGATCACCTAGTGCCAAAGTAAAGAATTTATCGGAAAAAATATTTTTTTTTTTGTTGATAATTTAGAAAACTTCTTCATTTTTTCACCTTCACTGTAAATTTTCAAATTTTTTTTTATTTCCTATTTTATTTGTATTTAACATTTATTGTTTTATAACGCACAATCAAAAGCGTAGAAAACCTTAATTATTTACGCAAGTATTTAAACAGTTGTTCGTTCGTTCGTTCGTTCCTTCCATTTGGCAAGAGCAGCAGCAGCAGCAGCAGTGCCATAGAATTTCTTATAGAAAATGAATACAATTGTCAAGAATCTTATCAAGAAATTTTGAATTTTTTTTTTTTTACTTTCAATTCGTTTCATTTTTTGATAACATTTGTGCACATTTGCTGTTGTTGGGCCAAAAATTTCTCGATTTTTTTTTTAATTTTCTAATCTTAACTTTTAAGTGGTTTCATTTCAATGGGGTTTTTTTTTTTGTTGTTGTTGTTGTTGCTGTTCAGATTCTTTATTTTATATTTGATTTGGTTTCGTTTTCTTTTTTTTTTTTTTTGCTGCTTTTTTATGGTGATAATTACGAGATTACGAGGTGATAAATGGTGCGTATGAGTAACATTTCATTTGTATATCACTTCACTCGTGATAACAGCGTTGGTAATAATTCAATATGAGTGCGTGCGTAAATAATGTTGGATAATAGAGAAAGGGTTGCACAAAATGTGAAAAGATTTTTTACAATGAATCCATTTTGTTCCAATACATCACTTTTTCTATTGAATTTCTATCGACTAAATCGACATCTAAATGACTCTGCTATGGAAGATAGATGTACAATCTCAGCTTTACTTAGATTGTGTTCGAAAATTTCAGGATTTTTAAAATCGTTTTAGTTTTCAGTCAACTAATGCCAGACTACAATAGGGATCTATAACTCCATATTTATTTCAACAAGGCAGTGTAGAAGCAATGACATTCAGTTGCATTATGTTTCAATTGCAAGTCTATGTGCCATCACAATATATTCTCAATTCAACTTGATTAAGTTGTACTAAGCATGCATAGTCATAGTAGTTTAGTACGTAGTGTGTTTACGTGAGTCCTAGTTAGACTAGTAGGTAGTGCGTTGGCCCGGGTTCGTATCCCAGATCAGGCATCAAAACGAAAATATGAAAAAAATATTTCTCTGTGCAGAATTCAGGCAAAAACTCTGAGAATAAATAAACGTGCCATGAAAAATTTTTCAAAAATCTGTTGTTCGAAGTTGACGTTAAACTGAGCACACAACATGATTGTTGTAAAAAGCTAGGCCGTAACCCTGGCTGAAGGCCAATTATGTATGCATGTGTTGAGCAGAGCAGACATCTACAACAAAACGAAATGGGGGAAAATTATTTTTCCATTAGGCGACTTCCTCTCTGCAGATTTCTGTCAAAAAACTCCGAGAGTAAATGAAATTGCCATGAAAATGTTTCTCTCTTTTAAAGTCGACTTTAAAATGTAGGTCCCCGCTATTCATGCATAAAAATTAAACGAAATGGGAAAAATTATTTCTTAGGCGACTTCCTCTCTGCAGATTTCTGTCAAAAAACTCGGAGAGTAAATGAAATTGCCATGAAAATGTTTCTCTCTTTTAAAGTCGACTTTAAAATGTAGGTCCCCGCTATTCATGTATAAAAATTAAACGAAATGGGAAAAATTATTTCTTAGGCGACTTCCTCTCAACAGATTTCTCTCAAAATACTCGGAGAGTAAATGAAATTGCTATAAAAAATTTTCTCTCGTTCGGAATCGTCTTTAAACTGTACTTACCCACTTTTCATGTATAAAAATTAAACGAAATGGGAAAAATTATTTCTTAGGCGACTTCCTCTCAGCAGGTTTCTGTCAAAAAACTCCGTAAGTAAATGAAATTGCCATGAAAATGTTTCGCTCTTTCAAAGTCGACTTTAAACTGTAGGTCCCCGCTATTCATGCATAAAAATTAAATGAAATGGCAAAAATTATTTCTTAGGCGACTTCCTCTCAACAGATTTCTGTCAAAAAAACTCGGAGAGTAAATGAAATTGCCATGAAAATGTTTCTCTCTTTTAAAGTCGACTTTAAACTGTAGGTCCCCGCTATTCATGCTTAAAAATTAATCGAAATGGGAAAGTTATTTCTTAGGCGACTACCTCTCAACAGATTTCTGGCAAAAACTCCAAGAGTAAACGGAATTATCATGAAAAAGTTTCTCTCGTTCAAAGCCGACTTTAAACTGTAGGTCCCCGCTATTCATGTATAAAAATTGAACTACCTAACATACTAAGTGGTGTGAGAAGCAAGCTCGTAATCCTGACTGAAGAGTTGTAACGACCTAACCTTTAGGTACGTAGCTAAGCATGAGACATAGCCATACTATCACATAGTCAGTTGACTGGATATAGACAAGCTGAATTAGCTTGACATTGGATATAAAGACATAAAGTCGTCTTCTGTTGTATCTCAGATCCCGTAGGAATTTCAGATAATTAGCAGAGAGATTAGCTTCCCTTAAGGAGAGTTTTTAAATTCCAATGGAGCCAGTATCTGTCAGAGTAAGTTTTACAGAAGATTTTTCAGGTGGCATTGCTTTGAACTTATATTCAGAATAGGTGTCGCTTCTTGCTCCATGGTGTAGATGCTGTGAGAAAGCAAATAAATATCCACAGCAATTATTTGGAACATGTCCCTTGTCCAGTGACATGTTATAGTGAAACGCAATATATTCAAAAGTGTTATAAAAATAACACCTCCCAAGTAAAAACCCTTTACTAGAGTGTCTGCAAACGAATAAAAAAACTTACAAATTAATCGTGTTGAAGGAGCCAACGAAAGAAAGGTGGTGCGGTTGTGGTGGGAGGAGGAGAAGGCTGCGGTAGTAGATCAAATTAACAGCTGACATTATTTAACGTCAATTAGCAATAGTAATAAACGCCCATATACGATTGTAAATAAATTGCGTAAATTAATGTTCAAGCAAAATGAGAAATATTTATTTGATGTACTGCCCTGGCAAATGGTAATGACTTGTGCGAACCAAGTTAGCGTAGCTCATTTTCAAGGTTAATGTTGAAAAGAAAAAAATTTTTTTTTTATTGATTTAAAATCGAAAATCTCTGTAGAATTGTGAAATTCAAACAAACAAAACAAAAGCGTACTAAAATTCTATGTTTATCTGCTTAATTTCTATTTCTGGCCACACAATACCATGGTCTTTAGGCTTATCTAAGCGAAATGACAGCTGTCAGTTGGATGTTAGAAATTATCAGTAAAATTATGACCGTATTTGGGAGAAGAACTACGTAAATGATATGCGTATGAATATATATATTTTTTTTTAATATTACAAGCGATTATCTATGCCTATTCATGCCTATTCTCTGTATACTTACTTTAGTTGCGTGGTTCGATTGCGGATTAGATTAAATGCAATATTTAGAGTACAAAACACGAATGTCGTGACTTACAGTTTACTGTCGAAATGAAATATTTTTCATATTTCGTTTTGTTCCAAATGTCTGACCTGGGGTTCGGTCCTGGTACCTACATACTACCTACGGCGACTTCATGACTAATTCCGTGAAAATACTAAAGCCATTTAGCAACTACATTCCCCCACTTTGCAGCAATTTGGCTCCTATCACTTGTAATTGGTCCAATAACTATGCTGTGAGGATTTCACAAAATGTTGATCAAAGCAAAAGATTTTCTATATTCATAAAGGGTCTTAATCTCCTATATCACTAAACCTGGAATCATACCATCTACACATTCAACTTTTAATCAAATCCTGCAAGTAAGAATAAGATAATCTAATGCCCCAGACCAATGAAAACTCTTTCCTTTCTGTATCAGTCATTGAAGATGATTCATTTTTGATTGGATTTGATTTTTTCAAAGTCAATTCATAAGTTATCTATTCGGTTTAGCATACATTTCTATTAGGCGATGACTTACTTACTTAATTGGCCATAACAACCCGATTAACGGATTTCGGCCCGCCGCAACACATCCTCCCAGACGCCTCTGCTTCTTGTGTGCCTGCGCCAGTTGGTCACACCAATCGATAACACAGGGCTTCCTCGATTTGGTCCTTCCAACGGATACAAGGTCGTCCCCTTCGCCAACTTCCGCAGGTCCCCCATCAAATACTCGTCTCGCCGGAGCATTCTCCTCCATTCGAACGACATGACGGAGCCAGCGCTGTCGCTGGATATTAATACGCCGTCGTTGAGGAGCTCATCCAACTCACTGTTGAATCGGATACGAAAATCATCGCCAACTCGCACTGGACCGATGACACAAGCTATTTAATAAGGATTCTCAGGATATTTTTTAAAGCATAAAACTTTTTGCGATCATAAATGCATTTGCTATGCAATTTAAGGATGGAAAATTTTATCCCAGTAAGAGAAAAACTACTTGGTACTTGCCATTAAGCATAGAGCATCAATATCCATATACATTTCGATCTCAAACTCTGCCAGAATCTAGAGAACTTATAAAATGGCGTACCAAGTAGAGCCTGAAGCTGTTAGTAGAAGGATCAATCGTTCATTTCGGAATGAGCAATGGGCGCTTATAACCCTTCAACTTAATTCGAACATAATTTTCGTTTTGCAATTATGAATGCTATTTTAGACTGATTCATCGCATTAAGGGTGTCCTAGTCGTGAGTACTTATACTGGACTCGAATGGCAAATTTATTGTCAAAAATAGTAATTCGTATGCACTATCAAAAATGAGTCAACACTAACAGGGCCAGTTTCTTGGGATATCTAATTTTTTGCGGTAATTGTAATGAAGATTACTTTGAAATTTGCCATTATCCTACGCCTAATGTCTCATAGCAATAGCCTATTGTATTAAAACCAGCGACATGATCAATTAAATTTTCTTTTTCTTTTAAAAAAGCGTCAATTTCTACCCATGAATTGCATTTAAAACAAAAATTTTAATTTGAATTTATTGTCTGGAAGAGTGTTTGCAAAAAGCCAAAATTTAACTTCATCACCCATGTTAAAGATAACAAGCATTTCACAATATTTCTATTAATTTCACACGTAATACTGTAAACGACACTTGAGTAATATTGTATGACTTGAGTTTTTTTTATAAAATTCTCATAGAATTTTATCAACAAAATTTTAAGACAGAAGGTTAATTCTTGCAGCTCATGCCTAATACATTTTTCTTAACCCTTAGCGTATCACAATTAGATCCATTGAAATCGAATTACTGCAGATACTTCTATCTATCTATGTGGTATATTAAATATTATGCAAATAATAAAAACAAAAATAATAAACTAAGCATTGCCTGTGTCTTCTTCTGTGCATCATTACCGTATATTTTATCGCTTTGTAATTTGTGCTAATACTCCAATATTGCATTGTATTTCGTAAATTAACCAATATTGCATTGCATTGCGTAAATCGCAATAAACGCCATTATTGAGCTCAAAATTTCATATAAAGTTTCAATTAATTATTGCGCAATAAGTACGCATATGGTTATAATATTGAGTAAAACTAAATATGCAGTTTAGTGAGCATATTACAATTTACCGCACACTTTCTGTTGATATTTGATGTCAACATGTCAACAACACTAATTTTCACGACCAAAATAAAAACAATTAGGCAAGTCACACGACTTTATATCGTGTATGTTGTATTGAATACACTTTGTTGTTTGTAAACGCTCAATGCTATGCTGTATGGTGTATTTCGTATTCCAAATGTTTTTTTTTTCATTCACACAATTTGATAACACTAATCTAATACAACTTCCAATAGCATATGAAAAAATGTGTATAAGAGTACCAAATTTTTATATGAAAATTATCAACAACAAGCATACTTTGTTGTATATTCATCCAACAGTACAATGAATACAACGATACAAGGGCTTTTGTAAATTGCCGTTAAATAAATATTGAGTAAGCTATGATTGCATTTGTTATAATGCCCGAACACATAAAATATTGTACTCAATTAACCGTATATTGACTCAATCGAATTGCATATTTGATTAAGTTAGCGGGGGTAACTTACCCACGACAAACACTAACCAACAATACTAATTTTCGCAACCAAAACAAAAACAATGTTATTGTTTACCAGCTGTTAAATAAATATTGAGTAAGCTGAATTCCATTTATTATTATGCCTGAACACATAAAATATTGTACTCAATTAACCGTATATTGACTCAATCGAATTGCATATTTGATTAGGTAGCGGGGGTAACTTACCCACGACAAACACTAACCAACAACACTAGTTTTCGCGACCAAAACAAAAACAATGTTATTGTTTACCAGCTGCTAAATAAATATTGAGTAAGCTGAATTCCATTTATTATTATGCCTGAACACATAAAATATTGTACTCAATTAACCGTATATTGACTCAATCGAATTGCATATTTGATTAGGTAGCGGGGGTAACTTACCCACGACAAACACTAACCAACAACACTAGTTTTCGCGACCAAAACAAAAACAATGTTATTGTTTACCAGCTGCTAAATAAATATTGAGTAAGCTGAATTGCGTATATTATTATGCCTGAACATATAAAATATTGTACTCAATTAACCGAATATTGGCTCAATAAAAGTGCATATCGGATTAGATTAGCTGGAGTAGCTTGCCGTTCGAAGGCAATAACAAACACTAACAAACAACACTAATT
This sequence comes from Sarcophaga peregrina, assembly GCA_014635995.1. Taxonomy (NCBI): domain Eukaryota; kingdom Metazoa; phylum Arthropoda; class Insecta; order Diptera; family Sarcophagidae; genus Sarcophaga; species Sarcophaga peregrina. The sequence goes on along the minus strand of CM025790.1, from coordinate 51,145,270 downwards.
TTCGCGACCAAATTAAATAAAAATGTTATTGTTTATCCGCTGTTAAATGAATATTGAGTAAGCTGAATTGTGTATAGTATTATGTCTGAACAGTTAAAATATTGTATTAAAATAATCGAATATTGACTCAATACAAGTGCATATCTGGCTGTTAACATGGGAGTTTGCCGTTCGAAGGCAACAACACTAATTTTCCCGACCAAAATAAAAGCAATTTTGTTGGTTACCCGCTGTTAAATGAATATTGAGTAAGCTGAAATGCGTATAATATTATAATAATATTAATATTATAATAACTCAATCGAAGTACATATCCAGTTAGGTTAGCGGGGGAGTTTGCCGTTCGAAGGCTACAACACTAATTTCCCCGACCAAAATAAAAGCAATGTTGTTGGTTACCCACTGTTAAATGAATATTGAGTAAGCTGCACTACGTATATTATTATGCCTGAACACTTAAAATATTGCACTCAATTAAATGAATATTGGCTCAATAAAAGTGCATAGCTGAGCATAGTATTAGGTTGCGTTGCCGTTCGCGGGCAAGTTGACTTGGGACTCATATCACCCAGTGTAAGCCCCCTTGTCGTGATCAGTTACAGGAGGGTTTGAATCACCCCGGGGTCAGAATGAAACCGGCCAGTTGCCTTACTAGCACGTTCACCATTATGCCTAGATTTTCAGACGTTCTGTCACAGATTACATTTGTTCTCACATAAACTGTGTTGCACCGATTCTGTTGACTGTTTCTGTAGTAACCTTTTGGGACGTACCGGGCAGAAATTACGCCCCCTAGTTCGTTTAGGGTTAAAAGAAAGCAGTCCTCTGCAGAAATAGTATTTAATTAGAATTTTAAAAATAATTTTTCTTTTTTATCTGTGTTGCTTACTTATTTTTTTTTTTTTTTTAATACCAGTTAATAAATAATTAATATTAACCAACATTATTAGCAGAGTCACGCCTGAAAATGAAAAAAAAAACAACAAATTTACGGGGAATTTTTGTTGTTGCATTCGCTTCACTCTTCAAACGTGTGACTGAATCGTAAATTATTCAGCTGACAGGCGCTAGCGGTGGCGCATTCCCTCTTCAAATACGTTCGATTATATCTCAGAAATTCATTTAAACATCAAATCAACAATTGAAATAGATAAAAAAAAACAACAACAATAACAATAATAAGTAAAAAAAAAACTGGTTAATAAAACTTAAGAAAAGTATTTCGATTACTTCATTGGAATTCTATAATTGTGAACAATTGCTGGAAGAGAGATACGGAAAAATAAAATCCCCCTACATTCGAATGAAAAATTGCAATATTTTCGAAAGCAAAAAAAACAACAACAACAATTAAATCACCAGCAATACTAGCAATAACAGTGTTAAATTGTCATTTGCATCTCAATTCTCTAGCAGCAAATTAGAAGGTTGACGTAAATTATTCTTCCCTACTGTACTTTGTGTTTAAATAGTGTATCGTAATTAGGAAACTTATAAGCAAATTTTAAAACATGTATAACTATTAGCAGAGTCTTAAACGAATGCAATGTTTTCGTATTTCCTACTGGAATCGAAAGGTTTTCTTTTAGTATTGCTCAGAGATCAGAACGAGTATTCCAAACGATGAGTAGTTTCGAGTCATACTTATAATTTCTGATACTTATACGCATTCATACTTATTTTAATATGATACTCACACTACTCATATTCAAAATTTTAAGTACTCATTGTACTCATACTTAACAATACGCATGATGTTATTGACTTCGACTCGTTTCTACTTAACATTTACGCGAAACACAAAATAAGTATGATTCGCGTACGAACACCACAATACTCACATGAAGATTGTATGTGTGCTTTGCTTGTTGTCTTTGTATTTCCTTTCTTCTTTGTTTTTATTTGCAACAACAACAAAGGCTGTAAATTTTTATGAATGATTCGAATCACTTATTAGTACACATTATAAGTATTTTTCTCTTGTATTGTCATCGAATTTTTTTATAGTAAATCAATATGAACATGAATAAAGAAGTCGCCGTAGACTAGTACGTAGTGTGTTGGCTTAGTAGACGTAAGGACACGGTTTAAATCCCAGATCAAACATTGACGCGAGATTAAATAAAATTGCAATGAAAAAGAGTCTCAAAAAAATCTGCCGTTCGGAGCTGATTTTAAACTATAGCTCCCCGCCACTAATGTAAAAAAAAAAAAAACACCCACAACGTGATGTGAGAATCTAGGTCGTAATCCTGATTGAAAGGTTGTTGTGATCAAGTATTTATATTTTGCTTGATATCCCATCCTATTTTAAGAAATATTAGAGATTTTATGTAATCAAAATTTGCTATTGAGGGGTTAGTACAGGCGATTTACCCAGGTCCCACCTAACTTAATGCATTTCCATAGCCAATGATTTTCTCCAGCTTGATGGTATGGTAACAGATCTCTTATTTACATAGTCAAAGCTTCTGTATACCTTTTACCGATTCTTAAGAGAGAATTTTGTTACTATAACCAGTATAATGTTGATCCACTATCCAGTATAGGCTGTCTCTTGAACATGTCTTTATTATGAATCAAGTTTTTAATTTTTCGGCCTACTGTTGGTCTATTTTCATAAAGAATGTGTTTCATAATCCTTCTGCTTTAACTCTTGCATTCGCAAGAACATTGCCTTGGTCTCCCGTAGCATCACAACAGGCCACTATGCGTGCTCAAGTGAGCTGTGTGATATCAGAGCTTCCACTGCGACCTAACCTAACCTGGCATTGGCATAAGGAGTTTTGAACATCTCTGGAAGTCTATGACAAGTCTAATTCTTGATGCATCTTATTATCGTCATAATGCTTGATCGATTTGGACTTTAATTTTTTGGACGAATATAGTCGTCTTTGACAAAGTATCCCAGACTGACAAGACGAGTATATTCGTTCTACTGTAAATATATTATAACATGCAGGCTTTTGAATTAACAAATTTTTCTTTTTTGCCAATCGACAATAGTGAACTTCTAAGTGTTGCCAATTTTCGCAATGTGTCTTGTCAATGTCAGTGTGAGAAACTAGGTCAGCAATCCAGAGTGAAGGGTTTTATTGCGTAATTTATAATTTATTTTTCTACTAAAGTATACACAAATACGATAGAGGATATCTAGTTCTTCTGCCTTTCTATTGCCAACGACGAGTATACTCGCCTTTGGTTTTCTGCTTGCAAATAATTATATATGATAATATGTGTATGTGCTCTCACCAAAATATAACAGGGTTTGGTTTTGGGGTCGCCGTGGTCTAGGAAGTAGTAAGCTGGCTTATTAGACGTAAAGCCAGGATTCGAGTCCCAGGCCAGACATCAAGCCATTTAGGCTTGACAGCGAATGACAAAGACTGTTACATTTCCTTCTCAACTGCCTAGCTGGCATCTCTGTATATAGGCTGATTGTCTAAGAAGAATTCATTCTTTTCCACTACTGTAAAAATGGATTTCCTTATGAAAAATTACATTTTTTCTTACCTGGTTTAATTTAAATAGAAACTAATGGTCGAAAAAATTTCCCAACTAAAAAGCTGAAAAGCTGTAGAATGTTTAAATGCCTACAAATTCCTAGTAAAACTATGAGCAAAACACTCTTACGTACACACACACACACGCACACACACTCAAACTAAAACTTAACATTTTACTGTGAAATATTACATGGTAGTGTTAAATATTTTGCCTGGCAATACGTGTCCGTGATAGTTTTCAAAGATAATTTATTGCCCTGTAATGCTTTTAAGCGTTTCACACAGGAAAGTACTAATGAAAGAGAAGTGGTTACTGCTCCTTTAATAAGTCATTCTTTACGAGGGTTTGGTTTTTGTTCTCGGTCTGCTATTGTTTTCCGTTCTTTTTTTTTTAAGTAATTACCATACGGAAGGGTATTACTGTCTAGTATTTGTTTAAGACGAACCTGATAATTTGATTTCCTATTTAAAAGCATGACTAAGAAAATAAACTGACGAAGATTTGTTGCACATCTACTGCAATTTGTTTAGCATTGTACTGCTCTTAGGCTGATACTCTATTGTTGGTGTTATAAGTTCGTTGATTTATTGTGTAAGAATTTAATAGCATGTGATTATGTGGTATGCTACACAGCACTTTGAACGGTAGTTTTGTAGAATCTTAATTTATTTTTACGTTACCTATAAACCTGCGACCATTTCCAAACTAGCGGCGTTTTAACGGACCGCTATTCGTGATCAAGTAGGCTTTGGCAATGAAATCTACCACTTTAACCCAAGCTAACCTATTCTTTTTAAATTTGTGGAGAATATCGATCGAGCCAAGCCTTCAGTTCCCCGATTTTTTTTTTTTTTTTTTGCTAAATTTAATCAGAAAGTACTGCTCACTGTAAACAGTGCTCTGTTAAGGACAAATGTTGTTCTATCAAGAGAAAATATTTCTCTGTTAACGCAAAATGTGGCGCTGCTAAAATATATGGATTGCGTCTTAGATTTTCAAATTCGAATTTATCTTCACACACATTAATATCTTATAATGAGGCGCCATTTAGAAGTCGCCGTAGTCTAGTCTAGTCTGGTACAGATGGATTCTGTTAAACTGCTAACCGTGCTCTGTTAAGGTCAAATTGTGTTTTGTTAGGAGAAAATTTTGCTCTGTTAACATTAAACGTAGCACTGCTAAAATTTATTTATGGTTTGCGTCTTGGATTTAACTTTTTTTTTTCTTCACACATCATAGATTAGTGTGTCTGTATAGCTATCTGGTGACTACCTCATGTCATACATACATAATTGGTCATTAGAACTCATCAGTCAGGGTTATTGACCTAGTTTCTCACACCACTTATGTTGTGAGTGTTAATTTTATACATGAGTAGTGGGACCTACAGTTTAAAGTCGACTCCGAACGACAGATTTTATGAGAAAGTGTAACAATTCAATTTATGACCGTTACTAGTCGATATATTTTCTATCATCAAACAAAAATACAAACTCTGGCTCTATTTCAGCAAAATCGTTTAAGAATTTTCGAAGTATGAGTTATTAGTTCTCAAGCCTTAGCTCGGCTATTGTCATTTTTCTTTTTGTAAGTATCACTCAAAAGTCTTTCAGAGAAGACTTACAAGGCTTGATTCTAGCATCGTAGTCCCAAAGATAGAATAACTCGCAAACAGATAGCCTTGATGCAGTTCGATACTTTGGTGATAAAAATGATAAACTAAAGGTTACGCTTTGCGCATGATTTCCCGTTAGAGGACGTAGTTGGGCTATTTTAAAGGTTTCCAAGTCTTTTTCATATGTAAAGATTAACATTTCTTCTAAAAAATGTGTGCCCTACGTGAAAGTAGTTGGCCACCCTGCAATATAACTTACATTATCATTGGCCAATAGGAACACAATTTGCGTGACGTCATTGATTCAACATGCGCAGAAAGTTTTGATTTTGTGTGCATGATGGCGTAATCTTTAGTTTATCATTCTTGCTTTGGTCATAATAAATGCATAAACAATCCAATATATTATCAATCCTGGCCTTATTTAGGCAAGCCTAAATGCCTTCTTGCAAAATTCATATCTCAAAGTCATGTTCAAAGGTAGAGTGTCTTTAAACAGTATTTGTTCAACGTTGTTATGGACCCTTTATAGATCGTCTATGCATGTGTTACAGATGCTTTAGTAGCGTCCTTTTTCTAGTTTCCTTGTATCTTTATTCGAAATGTTATCAATTCAAAGAAAATTGTTTGAAAATTAAAAATTTTTTTTGTTAAATAATTTTGTTTCCATGCAGAAAATCCTGTCGACAAAACGTAAAATTTTCTACAAATTATAAATAAACTTGACATTAATTAACAGCCAAATATTATAGCACGTGCCTGTTGTTTAAAAGTAAAAGTACTTTCCTAATCAGCAATTTTGGCGCTGCAAATTTCCCCACACAATTGATTGCAAAAAATATTTCAGTTACGCATACAATCACTTTATCTAGCGACAGGTGCTGTACGCTCCACTTGATTTCTAATTTTTATCAAAATTTTGCACAAAAACAAATTTTTTTTTAATGAATTTTAAATTCTCTTTATCTTTAATAACATAAATTGAGTACTTTTATGTTTTTTTTTTTTTCATCAGGTCTATTTATAAAAATGAGATAAAAAATTCGGCATTTTCACATGAAAATGTCGGAAAGACGTCATGTTGTACTTAACATTGAATTTTTATGTATAAAAAGTAACTCTACGAAGTAACTCTTCTGTATCTCTCTAGTACTTTTAGTTGCAAATGAAAAGGAGCACAAAGGACCACTAGACCTTTATAAAAAAGTAAAGTAACTTATGGAGCAGAGACTCCAACGAAAAGGCTTTAATACCAGATAAAGGTATTCCCCGACTTACGACCGAGAGAGGTTCCTAGTTATCGGTTGTAAGTCATAAGCTGAATTTCATATAAAAATAAAAAATTAAGAAGAAAATTACCCTCTGCGCTATAATAGTTGTCTTCTTTAACTATTTTCTATGAAAAAATTGGCAAAAAAAAAAATAGTCCTAAATGCGAATAGTCGTAAGTCCGGGTCTATCTGTATTTGAGTCTTAGAATTAAAGGAAAGAATTGCCTATGCAAGATAGTTTTCAAGTCATTCGATAATGTAATAAATACGACAGAAACATTGTAGTAATTATCGCATCCTAGATCACGATGTTCGCCAAATTTAGCTATTCGAACACAACAAGTTGCACGGTTTCGATTTATTGCGATTATTGACACCCTCTTGCTGAGGTATTGTTTCAGAAGAGGCCTAAGTAATGTGTATAGCAGAGATCAGCAACAAGTATTCAAAACGATGACATTCATATTTATTTTAATATGGTACTCATACTACTCATACTCAAAGTTGTATTCACTTCTTAACAAAAAGCATGATGTTATTGACTCCGTCTTTTCTCTACTTAACATTTACACGAAGCACAAAATAAGTATCATTCGGATACGAGTACTGCAATACTCACAAGAAGATAGTGTTTATGCTTTGCTTGTTGTCTTTGTCTTTCCTTTCTTCTTTCAAAGGCTGTAAATTTTGTTGATTGATTCGAATCATCGAATCACTTTTAAGTATTATAAGTACTTTTCTAAATTTATGAATCAGAATGAGTAGGTGTATGAATCAAACACATTTCGAATGTTATAAGTTTGATGTCAGCGTTGTAGTCATTGTAACCTATACTTATAATTGCATGAGTACTTATGAGTACTCATTGCTGATCTCTGATGTATAACCAGCATACTTTTTCTTGAACTAGGTTATATTGTAGACTCAACCTCAATTTTATTTCTTTCGATTTATTATAATCACTGAGAGCTTCTTGCTTAGATGTTGTGTCAGCGTCTATAGCAAGTAAACTTTGTTCGGAACTAGGTTATCTTATAGGCAATCTTAACTTTAATTTTCTCGTCTACTATTCCAACAGTTTTCCCAGATTATTCAGTCGTCTGTATGTACACTTTATCTTACGACATCCAGGTTTTCTTTTGTCAAATTCTATTCATCTGACATTTTTCTACGGCAAGGTTAGGTTAGGTTAGAGTGCTTGTCAGTTAAGACAAGCACAGTACCCGGAAGTCGAAATTGACCCATTTCTGCGACAATTAAATACAATTTTTGGAACCAGAGCTAGCTCTGAATGTATGATACGATATCCATTAGTCGCACTTTAGTGTTTGTATCTTTAAGGATTCCTTGCTAAACTGGAGAAGCATGATTGAACTCAGAGTTTTTCGACAGCAACAGTCCTTTACTCTGCTTAGGTCGTATTCTCAAAAAGTATGTACTTGTAATGATTGTTGCTTTCATCCAAACCTAGTACTTGTGAGTTTTTTTTAGGCTCACAAAGGGTGAATAGAGTCTTCAAATGCCTCTCGTTGTTTCTCTTCGTTTTGTTTCAGTTCCTTTAATGAAGTCCATCGATTTAAGCAGGTGATTGGTATACTGTAGCAGGTTCCCATCCATAGTTACCTATAAATAATGCCTTCTGTAAATATTTATTTAGTTGTCAGCAAAGAGCTTGCACTGATTAAGACCTACTACTCTCGAAATCGAAGGTAGTGGGTTAAGCTGTAATAGCCAGGGAGGCTGTAGTCCTTTCCAGTTCATCTGGGAATCTCACGACAAAAAAAAGACAGATAAGCTTGCGAGGATTTGAGCCCAACGCCACCTATAGCGCAAAAATCTTTCTGTAAAGTAAAGCAGATAATTGGATAAGAATATTTAATGAAATGGATCATAAAGAAAGGCAAAGATTCTCCTCAAATTAAATGTGTTTGAGGCAAATCAAATCGAACATAAAATTGGAAGAGATTTGAGTTATGCGTCAAACTATTCAGTAATAATCTCTGATTAGTGTCGAATCAAACATAAAGATTCTGTGAAGATGAGAATGAATCATCAGAGTATATACTTGGAACCTGTGAGGTGTAAACTTTTGTAAGCACATTAGACGCTGGGTCCTGGAAATTGTCTTTGTTGAGACTCAGCAAAACCTGAAGTTTGTTAGGGCAATAGGCTTGCAAGAGCTGTTGTAGCGATAACCTATCAAATTTGAGGGAAGCACAGTCAATCGTATTTGTTGTATGGATCACGAAGCTTCCTGAACGTGTTTTTTGCTGTCCACAAGAGTCATTCAATTTTATAAATTTAAAAATGATAGTTCAAAGCGCTTTCTTTTCTCTAGGGCCTGTATTGTTTAGGCTTTCAGTCGATCTTCAACACACTGTTCAACACACTTTGAACATTTTCTGAGAACTTATTTCCCAATAGTTGCATTGTCAAGCGTATAGCTCGTCGTTGTATAATTGATTGCATCAAACTCGCCATAGTCTAGTAGGTAATGTGTTGTCTTACAAGACGTGAGGCCATGGCTTAAACCCTAGTTCAGTCAACTCCAACAAGATTTCCTCTCGAAAGATTTCTGGCAGAAGCTTAGTCGTTCGGAGTTGACTTTAAGGCTGTAGTTTTAAGTGGTCTGAGAAACTAGTTGGTAACCCTGACTGCAGGGTTGTAATGGCCAATCATGTATGTATGCATTGCTGGTAGACGCTGCCATTCAGTACAAGGCATAAATGAGGGTTTAGTTGATCTATACACTGCAAGAAAAATGAGGAAAGTTTTGTGTAACATCATAAATTACTATGAGTGATGTTCATATCACTTTAATTTGACTTCAATGGATCCTATGTGTTGGCTTATTAGACGTAAAGTTAGAGTTCGAGTCCCAGGCCACACATCAAAACAAAAGTACAAAAAAAGTATTTCTTCGGCGATTTCCTCTCAGCAGATTCCTGCAAAAATTCTGATTGTAAATGAAGCTACCATGAAAGTTTTCTCAAAAATCAGTCGTTCGGAGTCGACTTTAAATTTCAGGTCCAGCCGTATAATTTGACCCACACAACATAAGTGGTGTGAGAAACTAGGCTATAATCCGGACTGAAGGCTTGAAATAACCAATTATGTATGTAAGTAATGAAGGTGTATTAAGAGACAAATGAAGTTTAATTAAAGGTGCCCAGTTGTGGCTTAAAGCAGGTCCTAATATTTTGTGATTGGTAATGTACCAGATATTACCCATCGAAGAGAAATGCATAGCTGAGAAAGTGGATCGAATTAAATCGGTCTGATTGAACCTATCCATCTACAACATCTGTTACTTCCAACTCGAACGATAAGGCCAAAATTGTAGGAGAGTAAATCATATAAAATTTATTTCAAAATTCTGAATTTCAACTCGAAATTATTTCAACAGTTTCCAAGCAATCAAATACCGTTATGAGTAGGTACCTACACTCTGCGCTTAGCACTGATAACAACAGCAATAGCCGAAATTCTTATCAACAATACTGGCGTCTAATGAAACATTTTAAATTGTTTGACCCAATTTTGATAAGAAATAATTTTTTTTTTTTGATTAATTTTATTACTTTTTTCTTTTTGTAATTTATTAAAGAAAAAAGTGAAACGCAGCATTTTTTTTACAAAAAAAAAATTGCTTTTAAATGCACACGTTTTCTAATTAAACGACAAACGATTTGCAGAGTCTGCATAAATAAAAACATTATTTTCATACGTACGTAAATAATGAAACTAAACATTCAATGCCAAAATGACAATGATAATGATAATGGCCATAAATTAGAAGCTTTTTTGAATGAAATGCGAAATGCACATGTCCCTTGTAGGTGACGTATACAGTGCTTGCTAGAATTAAAACGACGCGCACATTTTTACTTTCAATACAAGGTGTCAAGAACTGTTGTTTTTTGATTGGAAATTCTTTGTAGTGCTTGAGATTTAATTTCCCCCCTCTTTTTTAATGTTTATTTTCATAATTTTTTTTACTTTTTTTGGGGGGAATAATAATGCAAATTTGTGTCTTAAATTGATAAGCAAAACAAATAAATTTATTGGTTCCAGAAACAGCTACGTTGTCTATTAAGGAAATGCTTAAGTTTTTTTATTTTTTATTTGATTTTTAATTGTTTATGATTATGATTTTCAACAGAAATAAATTGTGTATACTTATGCACCTTTTTGCCTTTAAGGTTTAATAGTTCATATTGTATTTATTTGCACTCGCTTTGCTTTTTTTGCACAAAAATAATTTAAAACTTCCGGTTGATTATTAACAGATGTCGTGTTAAACAGAAAAAAAAACCTGAAAAAAAATTATCTCTTTAACCTTCAACTGCAACATAATAAATTTGCGCATTTTCAAACATTTTTCTCAAGCTTTACTTGATTAAAATGTGAACCCTAGAGCATCATAGAAGATTAAAACGCCATTTGGTCCATGTATTAACTTGTATGTCTTTAATATTTCATATCAATTGAAACGAAAATATGACAGAATTTCATTTCTTTTTATTTGCCCCTTCCGTTTTGCATTCGTTTTCCTTACTTTAAGGGACAAAGGGCAGTTTCAGTGTTCCATACATAACCTACATACACAATTGGTCTTTACAACCCTTCAGTCAGAAATTCAACCTAGCTTCTCACACCACTTATGTTGTGCACGTTAATTTTATACATAAGTTGTGGGCTTGAAGTTTAAAGTCGACTACAAATGATAGATTTTTAAGACAATTTTATTTACTCTCAGAGTTTTTGCCAGAAAACGGCGAAGAGAATTTTTATTTTTTCATATTTCGTTTTGATGTCTGACCTGAGATACGAAACCAGGCTTTTCGTCTAATAAACCAACACATTACCTACTAGACTACGGCGACTACAAACCTCCTACCTACTCCTCCATTCTTTTTTAAATTTTACTGGCCCTGTTCAAGTTCAATAATTAAATTCGTCCAGATTGGTAGGTGATTGGCGATTTTTATTGGGTTGTGATTCTAGGATAATAGGGTTGCCATCTGTCTTAGTCTATAAAAGACTTCTGCTTTAAAAGCAATCGTTTACGTTTAATCGTTTTCGTAGCCGCGCTCCCAGTTCTTTTATATTTTGCTGCTGAATTTTTTACGAAACAATTTTCTCTCTTTTAAATAATGCTTACCACCTTCCCTTAATACATTTCAATCTACTCCATAGAATTTAATTTAGGAGCCTATTTCATTGTACAGATATGCGATATTAGTTGCCAATAGTCGTCGTGGTCTAGTAGGTAGTATGTTGGCCTATTAGATGGGAGGCCACGGTTCAAACCCCCAGGTGAGACACCGCCAACAAAACTAAATATGAAAAAATATTTCTTTGGCGAATGTTAAATATAAATAAAATTGCTCTTATAGAGTTGACTTTATCCTATAGGTCCCGCCACTCGTATAAAAATTGACACATAAATGGTGTGAGAAGCTAGGTCTTAAAGCTGACTGATATATGTCTGTATGTAGTTGTTATTATGGATTAGAGTGTCTGTAACGTAATTTGGTGACCACATAGTGTCAGAGTCTTACCAGTAAAAGCTTGAAATAAGTTGTCGCCGTAGTCTAGTAGCTAGTGTGTTGTCTTATTAGACATAAGGTCCAAGTTCTAGTCCCAGGTCATACATCAAAACAAAAATAACAAAATATTTCTGGCAAAAACTCTGGGAGTAAATAAAATTGCCATGAAAAGCTTCTCAAAAAACTGTCGTTCAGAGTCGACTTTAAACTGTAGGTCCCGCCACTCACGTATCAAATTAATGCACACAACATAAGAAGCTTGGTTGTAATCCCGACTGAAGGGTTATAATGGCCAATTATGTACGTATATTCGTATGAGCGATTAGACCTCAAGGTCATTTTTCTTCTAGAAAATATGACTGAAAACACTATCAGACAACGTAAGGTGACCTTATCCAACACTATCCTATGAGTTCTGAGGTTGTAAGTCGACGACGGTTTATGATTACGGTTTTGCTAGAGACTAAGTTTAAGTCCCTTATTAAAGATGGCGAATAACAGTGTCTTGAATTTTATGATTTGATTAATGGGAGGCACGTCTAATACGATATTAATAAGAGCACTTCGAAACGTGACAAATTATGATTCACCTTCTTAACTGGACTGAACCAGCAACCTCTACAACTTTGAGAAACACTTCACAACCTGGCAAAGTATTTAAAATACATAAATGGCCGCCGTGGTCTAGTGGGTAGTGTGTTGGCTTATTAGACAAAAGGCCTGGGTTCGTATCTCAGGTCAGACATCAGAAATGAAAAAATATTTCTTCGGCGACTTCCTCTCAGCAGATTTCTGGCAAAGACTCTGAGAGTAAAAATTGCCATGAAAAGCTTCTCAAAAAATCTGTCGTTCGGATTCGACTTTAAACTGTAGGTCCCGGCACTCATGTGTAAAATTAACGCACACAACATAAGTCGTGTGAGGAGCTAGGTCGTAATCCTGACTGAAGGGTTGTAATGGCCAATTATGTATGTATGTATGTATGTAAATGGAGAGAAACTATTTCATGGTCTTAGCTTAGTTCAGTGAAATAATTTTAAGACTTTGGGGAAACTCACGTGTACCTTCGAAGTAGGAGATTACGCTCAATTTATTAAACGCTGAAAGTACAGAATAATACGTCAGGCCCTCATCCTAGCACTAGATTGTTGAATTAGCCCGTTAGCTGAAATAACGTCACCTTTTGTGCGAGCCCAAAATGTGCAGGAATTTGGTACTTATCTTCCCTATTTGGTACGTTATTAACTTTTTTTTAAAAAAACTAAAAATTTTATTTTGATTTTAAACGTTTACTGGCTGTCATTAACTACAAATTTTATTTCACAACGATAGTTGTACAGTTGTTGTTGTTAGTCTATGACAGTGAAACACACATATTTTCGTAATTGTTCTAAAATTAGTACCTTATCTATAAAAAGATATTAAAAGTACTACAAATGACTCCATGAAATGAAATTAAATAAATATTGTTAACATTACTTTGTAATTGTTTATTGTTTTGGATTTTTTTTTATTAAAAAAACAAAAAAATTAAAAAACATTACAATCGAATGTAATACACAACACAGATCTAATCAAGAATGTATAATTATCAGCGTTATTTTGCTTAAAAAAGTACTTTTTAATGCCCTTGGTCACGTTCATAAGTAATTTGTTTTGTATTTTAACAAATCAATCAAATTTGTCATTCGTTTTTATGAAAAAAAAAATTCTTTTTAATTTTCTGTTTAATAAACAGAGTCTGGTAATGGTAAGGAAATGGAAATCATCATATTTGCAGAAAGTACCTTTTATTTTTAAAAAGTACTTTTTTTTTATTAACATTTATTAGCTTTTCGTATTGTGAATTGGAAATTTCTTAGACTATGTTCAGACATGCACTTTTATTAAATCAATATTCGGTTTATTGAGAACAATATTTTTTAGCGTTCAGACTTATAATCTACGAAAATTTATTTCACAGCTGGTAAACAAAACAGCTGATTGCTTCAACATTTCTGCTGACCCTCCATTTTTTGTTTGTTTTTGTATACATTTGAATTGTCAAATATCAATAGAAAGTGTTCGGAAAAATATAATATTTTCACTAAACGTACTTATGACAGTGCTGTATTTACAATTTTTAATCAATATTATAACAATTTATGAATTTATTGGTCAATAATTAATTGAAATTTTATATGAAATATTGAGATAAATAATGCCGCAATAAGGGTGCAAGTCTGAATTCAGTATTCGTAATATGTGTAACCTGTTAGAATGTAGAAATTTTAGTAAAAAAAAAATTAGAAATATTTTTAAGGTAATATGGTCTCATAAGACTTGGTATCATGCCTGTGTAATCTGTAAAGTAGCCGTTAAGTTGAAAATAAACCAACATTGCTTAAGTTTGTATTCTAGTCTAGAACCAAAAACGAGACCAAAAATCGATTTTTCAATTAAAAAATAAAGATAAGAGATTTTAATTCTCTTCCCAATTACCTCCGAAAGAAGTTCCCTGTTTATTAGAGACTCAGACAGTAATACGTATTTAAAAAATGTAGGACTCAATGATCTAATCTAATATATAAAATTCTCGTGTCACAGTGCTCAAAAAACACTTACTCTGTTTGATTTTTCAGTTTCGGTTCAAGTTAGCCCATAAAGGATCTTTCTCGTATGCACAGTAACTGGTTACGGCATTCCACTCCAATCTCTAAAATCACTAATTACTGGTGCGTGGCTCTCGTATCCTATAAAATGGCGAGACTTGCTTGAAATAAATCTTCTAATATATAAAATCCTCGTCTCACGGTGTTAGTGGTGGTTTACTCATCCAAAATGGATCAACCGATTTTCATGAATTTTTGTGTGCATATCGGGTAGGTTCGAGAATCGCCCTAAAAGTTAAGAGGCCGTGCCAATTCGTTAAAATTTAATATTTAAGTACATATTGATCGTAGATGATTGTAATTTGTTGGATATGTTCGTTGAGCCGATATCAACAAACTCACCAAAAAATGGACGTGGCAACCCTCCTCCTTTAAGAGATACCTATAAATCGGTTTATAACTACATATCGCTCCTTTATTGCAACATAGTCATATCTCAAAAAATTAAAAATTTGTAGTTACTTAAGCAAAACTGTTCTTTTAGACCTTCTCTACATGTTGAAAAAAAATCAATTTTATATCCCAAGCTGAACCGAAGTTATAGCAAAAAATGTTTGCGGCAATTAGACCATAGCACTTATGTTTTGAAAACTTTAATTGCATTTTGCCAAGTTCAAGTTTTTTTGAGATATGACTATGTTGCAATAAAGGAGCGATATGTACATACATATATAACATGTATGTCAGTTAGTTTTTATTCTGGAGCGAGTACAACAACTACAACTTCATCAGCGCTATCCATAATTCGGACCTCTTATTGTTATTCTTTGCATGCCTCATCTAAATACTTCGATTAAATTTTAAACTAGATAGATCTGCGTACCGGGCGGAACGAAGTTCGCCGGGTCAGCTAGTAGTAAATAATATGAATAAAAACAGTGATTTCTAACCCTTACAACCATTACAATTAACCAATATGCGTACACAGAGGCCATTGTTTATAAGCAG
Source organism: Sarcophaga peregrina (assembly GCA_014635995.1). Taxonomy (NCBI): domain Eukaryota; kingdom Metazoa; phylum Arthropoda; class Insecta; order Diptera; family Sarcophagidae; genus Sarcophaga; species Sarcophaga peregrina. The sequence continues at coordinate 51,129,726 of CM025790.1, read as the reverse complement.
TGATAGGTGGCAACCCTCTTATTCTGGAATACGCTAAAACAGTAAATGAATAAACATTCATAGCGGGGAATTTTTTTTTTTTTTTAAGAAAATAAAACGACTTAAATAAAGAATTCCAAATGCGGAAGATGCCTGCTAATCTCACAGTTTCAATGACCTACAAGGTTCCTTGTATATCGCATTGCTCTGTCATATGAAGCATCATTCAGTTTTCTGCACTCTTATGGGCAAGTATGGGATGCAACAGATACTAGGGAACCTGTGATTCAAACCAATACCATTTGAAAAGTATTTATTTTTTCGGCGACTTCATTTTCTTGAAAAGTTTTTCAAAATTAAATAAGATTAAAAAATTTGTCTTTACGGGACAATTTTAAGCTGCAGATACCGGTGCTTGGGATACGTGAGAACCTAGGTTGTAAAGCTAACTAAAGGGTCGCAATTACTGCTTAAGTGGGTATAGCAAGTAAAGATGCAGTAGGACTTTCTGATATCATAAATCAGCTACTAAATATCATCTGACTTTTCTGTTTCTGACTAAATACAAAAGATCTTACAGTGTTCGATCAACCTTCAGCCATTTGTCTACACAAAAACCTTTCAAAATATTGCGGTTAGGAAACACCAAAATGAGTCAAGACTTTATATTATAGAAGGATCGTAGAAAGCAACAACCTAGGTGATCAAATATGGATATTAGTCAGTCAGCCCTTCTTATACGTCCTTGTGTCGTTGGCTTAATGAAGAATTAGAGGTTTCGTCACTTGAATAAACAGAACAACCAGGGGGAATTGTTACTCAATTCTTATTCATAAAGCTTGTCTCTTATCCTTATTTTGGACCAGTAAACTGATAACTCCACATCCCAAAAAAAGGAAAAAAATGTTGGTGGGCTACCAGTGCACAACACAAGTTTATTCTGGATATGTCAGGCCAAGGCCATATAGAGAGAGAGAGGCCACCTTTAATTAGCAAATGCGCGTATGTACCATGATAGCATTTATCAGTTTAATCGCATTTGCTTCTCAAGCCTAAGTGGGACACAGTAAAAATTATTTTTCCATTGCGTCTTTCAGATTACGTTGATGCGGATCGGATCAGTGTGAATAAAAATTTTTTTTTTCTTTCTTTTTTTTATAGGAAATAATGAAAACGACTACTCGTGTCTCACATTAAGTAGAATAATTATGATGATTTTTTTTTTATTATTTATTTATTTATTTATTTTATTTTATTTTTTTTTTATTTGTTTGACACTTTTCTTTATAGGGCCATAATCGTTAGTGCATACTGACGGGGGGGATTCATTCATCATGCCACAACAAACCAGCACTTGAAAAGTTTTTTAATCTCTTACGAGTGTTGGTTGGCTATTAATGCTGACAAACGAAAAACTATCTAATCTAAGTTCTAAATTGGGTGATTAGAAAAACTAACATACAGTAGAGTACAGTGAAAAAAAAATTAGTTTTTAAGGTAGTTTAATAACCAGCTGCTACGAAAGCAATATTTTGTATGCTACCACCGATTTTACTGATAGTCTCGCCTTATTTTTAAATCAAAATATGGCTGTTATGTTTCCAATATTTACTCATTCTTAAAGGCACACAATTTGTCCCAGAGTAATGTGAAATGAATAATGCCTTCTCACAAAATAAAGCCTCAAATGTTACCTTCCAAGTAAGAATGATAAACTAAAGATTACGCCATGCGCATGATTTTTCGTAAGACGACGTAGTTAAGTTATTTTAAAGGTTTCCAAGTCGTTTTCATATGTAAAAATTAACATTTCTTTTGAAAAATGTGTGCCCTACGTGGCAGCCCTGCAATATAACTTACATTATCATTAGCCAATAGGAACACAATTTGCCTGACGTCATTGATGCAACATGCGCAGAAAGTTTTAATTTTATGTGCGTGATGGCGTAATCTTTAGTTTATCATTCTTGCCTTCCAAGCATGCTACCTACCAAGGTTGCCAGATTCAATTAAATTTACCAGGCATTTGGCATTTTCAAGCCATGTACCAGCAATTTGAAAACAAAAATTCAAGTCACTTTAAGTCTTTGCTTAAGGCATCTTTATTAATTTTTTTTCTTTTCTTTTCTTACAAACTCACACATGTTGCTACAGAATTTATCGTCTGTGCCTCTCTCCTGCCTCTAAAACCATTTCTCATCCATAAAAGAAGTATGTTTTCCTGGATGTCACCAAATAAATTTCAACAATTTCCGTTTTTAGTCAATTGCGCTCAAGAGAATCTTAAGAAAAGAAATCAAAAATTCCCCAAGAAAAGACAAAGTTTCACAAAAACTTAATTGAAATTGAATGGCATGACAAAAAAAAAAAAAAACGAAGGAAAGATTTGAATTGTAGCCATTATAAAGCCATAAATTATTATATGTTTTCTTAAGATATGCTCCAGTTTAAATATGAGCGCAAAATAACATGAGAGGGAGAAAACAGTTCCCACATTTGATTCTTGTTCTTTTTTTTTTTTCTTGGTGTTTGTTCTTATCAGGCTTCAAATTCACTTTGTAAAAAGAAACTTTATGTGTGTTTTGTTCCCCAACATTTTTGCATAGTGAAAATGGCAATCCAGCCCCCCCCCCCCTTACCGGATACCAACTGCTAATGTTTTTAATGCTAGCTAGGGCAGGCGAATAAATATGTTTTCAAAAATTTCCAAAATTTTTTTTTAAAATATTCCACAAAACTCGTCATAAGGATTTAACCAACTATTGATTCCATTTTATTAAATACAGTATTCCCCGGATATAAGCACCTCGGATATATTAATTCCCCGCTTAATAGCACTGAAACTTAGTTAATCTTAATTTTTGCTTTCAAATATACTGAAACTATTTCAATATACAGTCAAAGAAAAAAGTCTACATACTCTACTGTATATAGATTTTCTCCCCGCTGGATTTTCCTAAATTGAAAAAGATATTTTAGCGTTCTTAAAGGAATTTACAACTAAGTATGTTTGAAGAAAAGAAAGATAACGTAGAAATTATTGGGGAAAAAAATATAAAAATTACCATTGCACTGTATGTAGACTACTTTCATTGACTGTATGCATCCCGTTTATAAAGGCTACAAACTGTACATCATATTTTAAATATACTTTCGAAAAAATTCTCAATAAGTGAAAATTTTCTTTCCAAAATTGAATTTGTCCGCTAGCTCCCTTGTTCGTGTGATTAAACGTTTTTCGATTTCTGAAGCTCTAGTAAATCGATACATATTTAGCTTATGGCAGATTTATCAGAAAATGTAATAAAAAATACTTAGACAGCGCAAACCAATTCTATGGAATGTGTCTTATGGTTTCCTTCTCCTTGAGACAGAGGCTGCACTTTGCCCCATTCAGAAGTCAAAGCAATGCCATCTGAGATCATTAATTCCTGATAGAAATTAGACAATCCACTAATGTTCTCCTGAAAATTTCTTCCCAAAATTTCATTGCTCCTGTTCAACTTCATTAATTAAGTTCGTCCAGATAGGTATTTCTAGAACAATAGGGTTACCAATTACCGCAGTCTAGAAAAGATAGTTTAATCGTTTTTGGAGCGGCGTTTCCGGTTGTTCGATATTCTGTTGCTGTAGTTTTTACGAAACAAGTAGCATATGCCGAACGATTTCGTAAATTGAAAAGTTCTTCTTCATCTAATCTGACCTGGTAAAGGTCGCGTGCAAGTCAACGCCCTGGTTCTCTACCTATTAACTAGGCTATAATTGGACTCTTGACTATGTCTATAAAGTCTGCTGCGTGCGAGGTACTAACAAATCACAACTTATACCGATTAGCCGGCATTCCATCCTATACGATTTAATCAGTTTAAATTACACGCGGCTAATTGCTCTCGTGTGCAAAATATTGATATTAGAATTTCCCTCTATATGCAAACCCGATTAACGCGATTATATCCGTAGAATACTGTACATCATTTAAAGATGTCAAGTTCTTATGTTTAAGACTATATAGATGACTCCTATAATTATTATGTTATTCCGTTTTCCAATCCCTGTATATCATTAATTTTATTATAACCCTTTAGCCAGGACTTGAACCTATATTCTCAAATCACTTATGTTACATGTGTTAATTTCGTTCATGAGTGGCGAAATCTATAGTTTTATGTAGACTTTGAAAAATAAGTTTTAGAGAAAATTTTCACAAGAATTTTATTTACTCAGCCAACAGCAATATTTTTTCATATTTCGTTTTATTCAAGGTTTGAGCTGAGGTTTAAACTACAAATCTCGTCTAATAAAATCCCACGCCATCTACCAGAATGCATAAATATTCGTAATTAGTTATTATAACCCTGCAGTCAAGACTACAACCTAGTTTCTCACACCGTTCATGTTGTCTGTGAATTTTATACATGAGCGCTGGGACCCACAGTTTAAAGTCGACGCAGAACGAGAGATTTTTGTGAAACGTTTTTATGATAATTTTTTTATTTACTGCCGAGAGTATTTGCCAAAATTCTGTCTGAGAGGAAGTTGCCGACAAAAAATTTTTTTTTATATTTCCTCTCATTATAGATCTTAGCTGAGATTTTTACCTTCTCGTCTAATAAGCCACCGCACTACCTACTAAACTACAGCGACTTCAATCTATCCCAGTACTACAATGACGATAAGCAAGACCTTTACAGAAGAACTGAAAATGTTTCATTCATTAAATAGACGTACACACATAATTGGTCATTACAACCCTTCAGTCAAGATTACGACACAGCTTCTTACGCCACTTAAGCTGTGTGTGCGTGAATGCCGGGACCAACAGTATCTAGACGACTGCGATTGACAGATTTTCTTGTTTGAGAAACTTTCCAGGGGAATTTTTTTTCTTGCTCTTTGCTGAGAGCAAATCGATGAAGTAATTTTTTTTTTTGCATTTTATATTGTTAGAGATGTCTTGATCTGGGGTTCGAACCTTGGCCTCACATCTAATAAGCCAAAATACTATTAAGTGACTTAGGAAAATTTTTCAAAAAAAACATTTAAAATTCAGAAAACTGCACGAAAGCTTTATTCGAATCGAAAGTACGGTCCATATAATTTAATGTTTAAAAATTATATGGACGCGACTGCGTCTCAAAATTGGCCATTCGCTTAGTCCAATTTTGGCATACTCTTTCCAACACTTCGGCCGGTATCTCACGAATAAATGCTTCAGTGTTATTTTCCAATCAGTCCATTGAAGCTGGCTTGTCTGTATAGACATGAGCTTTAACATAGCCACAAAAAATAGTCTAAAAGCGTTAAATCGCACGATTTAGGCGGCCAATTGATCGGTCTCGAACGTGAAATAAAATGTTCAGCGAACTCGCCTCTCAATAAGTCCATTGTTACGCATGGTGTGTGGCATGTGGCACCATCTTATTGAAACTACATGTCATGCAAGTTTAACTTTTGCATTTTGGGCTAAAAAAAAGTTGGATATCATTTCACGGTAGCGTTCACCATTCACAGTTACGTTACGATTTGCAGCATCTTTGAAGAAGTACGGTCCAATAATGCCACCAGCCCATAAACCCCACCAAACTGTGACTTTTTCTTTTTGCAAAGCTTCTGGCTGATCCTTACTTCAACAATATAAATTTGGTGCGAAATTTAGTCACAATAGCCCGAATAGCCACTTCAGTAGGTCGATTAAACTGAAGATAAAATGGAACATGCACGCGATGAACTTTCTTAACAGAGTACATAGGCATTTTGATAATAAAATTCAATGATTTGCAATCGTTGTTCGTTTATTAGACAATTCATGGTATAGACCAAACTGAAGATGTTTGACAGTGAAACACAACACGAAACGTGCGTGAGCGGTTTTAACCATTGTTGGCAAAAAGATAATAGAAAAAAAAATCACCGTTTACATGTACTACTACTAGACTGCAGGTACTACAATGGTCCTAGTATTTCTTACTAAAAATTGTTTGAAAACATGAGGCTTAAAACTGGCCTATTGGCATAGAGGCATTTACAAAATTTTCATCGAAATTTTTGTAAGTAATAAACGGTTGCGTTTATTATTTGCTGCTCCACCCAATATTATGATTTTATCGATAATATTTTAAAATTATTACTTTTTTATTTAATTTTTAATTAAATTTTTTTATTTAATTAAAATGTTTGTTTTTTTTTGTCGTTTTAAATAAATATTGATTTTAATTTGTTTTTTTTTTTTATAATTTCTTGGTAATTGTTTAAGGCAATCAAGTATTCCCCTGGCATTTAATAAATGCCACCAATAAATCGGTGCCTACAAACAATCTATCTTTTTAATGTTCCTTACGTTGAACTTGATTCATTCAAATTCTCGGAACAGTTCTAAATATTTTTGAAAAAAAAAATAATAATTAACAAAAAAAATTCGTAAATAGATAGAACGATGTTATGGGAATTTGTTTCAAAACAACACTTGAATGAATGAATCACCTTTTTTTTTTTTGCGCAAATAACAACAAACAAAAATTAAATGCAAAATGAAAAAAAAAAAAAATAATTTCAACCCATTCATGAATGCAAAATCATTCCCATTCATTCATTCCCTCTGTTTTTATCTCTTTTTAACGCCGCATACGTTATTTGTCTGCAAAAATATACAAAAAAAAAAAACGTTAAAATTCTTAAGAATTTTTGGTCCATTCAGCAAAAGATAAACAAAATTTTTTTGCAGTCATTTGTTGTGAAATTCTCATGAGATTATTACGATTACAATGAATCGACTCGACATACAAATGTTTGCTTTGCTCTGCTGTTCTAAAAATTTAAATATGCAAATATGGTCTGTGGCGCCTTCATTTGAATTTTAATTTGTAATTGGAATTTGTAACGGAAAATTAGAAATTGAAAGCATGTGACGTAAATCATTACGAATCTTTATTTATTGAGAAAAGATTGTCACAGTCATGCCATTCACCACTATTTCTAGGAAGTATGTAAGCATCGTTACATCTATTCACATCATATCCGTTCAATAAAGATTTTCCAAATGCTTATGAATTTTATATGCAAAGTTTCCTTTCCTTTTAAATCCATTTCCGTAAAATTCTTGTATTCCTTTAAAAAAAAAATTTCGACAAAACTATTTATAATGCAGATACTTTTCGAGTGTATAATGTAACAGCCGTCGTAGTCTAGTCTGTAATGTATTGGCTTATTAGCAGATGTCGGCACAAAGAGAACATAATAAAGATGTGAGTGTATTTGTGGGAGGAAAATTGTTGGTAATATTTTCAAGTGTAACATAATATGTTCATGTAGTGGAAAATGTACAGCGTAAAGTCTCTAAAGACTGGGTATTAAACTTGACAAATATTCTTCCAAAACTGGAGATAATTTCTCATTGTTATTAATGAATCATACTTTAATTTTTCTTTGGGTGTATAATTGATATACAAAAAAAAAAATTAAAAAAGAAGCGACGACAAACTTCTTCACTGAAGGCTGTTAACTAACTGAATGCATTTTTACGTTCTTTTTAATGAACATTGTTGATGTCCTGACGGACATTGGTGCTTATTACACATAAATCTCGGGTTCGCATCCCAGTCCAGGCATCAAAGCGAAGTACATATGTACTCTCAGTAGATTTCTGCCAAAATCTCTGAGAGTAAATAAAATTGCCATAAAAAATTTCCAAAAATCTGTCATTCAAAGTCGACTTTAAACTGTAGGTCCCACTATTTATGTATAAAATTAACGCACACAACATAAACAGTGTGAGAAGCTAGGTTAAAATAGTGACTGAAGTGTTGTAATGACCAATTATGTATGTGTGTATAATATAATGAACAGCATGAATATATCCATTTGCCTTTCCGCCAAACAATACCATTTAAATGTGTGTCAAGATTAATTGGAATTTAGAAACCAAAGACGCAAACCCACACTTTTTACTAGCGCCACTTCTTCTCCTTTAACAGGGCAAATTTTGCTATTAACAGAACACTCTTAACTGATTTTAACAGTATTAATTATTTTATTATTGCAGACTATTGACATAAAATTTAATTCTCATTATGATCATTATTATTTGTAAATAATAGAGTTGAAATGTTTGTGATGTGGAGATGGATAGACCTATTTTTCTCAAATTCCAAAATTACTCCAGCTATTTTCTCATCATCATTTCACACCTTTGAATATGATATGGTACATATAGACATAATATTTGTCCTAAAATTACCTCCTAAGCAAGTGAAGTTTGTTCAGATGGATACTGTTAAACAGATAACAGTGATGTGTTAACGTCAAATATGGCGCTGCTAAAATGTATGGTTTGCGTCTTGGATTTTCCAATTCGAATTTATCTTCACACTCATAGTTTTGAAAGGGTAACATAGGCCCTTTACCCATAACGTTCTGTATATCTGCCTTAGTACTGCCACCATAAGATCTTTTTAGAGTATCCCTATAATGACGTCTCTATTATTGCCCTGGTAAACTTCAGAATCCCGCTAAGTGCCAACAATGCTGTTGTCGTCTGAAATGTATTCCAAGAATGTGTTCCGGTGTTTCATCTTTATTGTCACAGAATGTACGTGTTGGGTGCGAAAAATCCGAGAGCCCTTGCCTTGATCGGCATGATCACCAACCTAAGGTTATTCCTTCATAGTCTGATGCTTGACTCAGTTCTCCTTCTTTTCCAAAGAATGTTTTGAGCGCGTCATAGTCATTTGATTTGAGAAAAGTCTATGCCTCTCTTTATCTTCTAGCAACACCTCTGAGACTAATTAATTGCCATGAATTTTTTTGTTTGCAAATCTGATGGAATCTTAGTTAAACTATGGAGAAGTCCAATCATTTATGTAAGTGCCAAACCCTACTTGTGTTGTGAGAGAAGCTAAACTACAAAACTAGCTAAAGTGTTATTAAATATGTGTGTAGATAAGTGGCATAAAAATGATCGGGATGCAGTTCCATTGTGACGTACATAATGGTATTCATCACTAAAAAAAATATCGCTATAGCCAATACATATTAAACTGTCCTCCCATTTGGGTACATTACACTTTAAAGATCCTTAAAACGTAATTTGCGAGACCATCACCCATTATAAACATTAAAAATTGGGTGTTGGTGACCTCACCCTGCCTTACATCAAACATATTACCGAAGTTACCGTTCACTTCTATGGGTAAACAATAGAAATGGGCCTAAAATTTGTATACAAACTTTATGTGTTTACCGTAACGAAAAAATTGTCCAAACACACGCAGTAGAATAGTTGTCCTACCAGGTGTTTACCTTAAATCAAATAGATGGGCTTGGAGTCATTATGCCATTAAGTGTGGAGGCTACCATAAAAACTATCAAATAAACAAAGGGGTGTTGGTGCCCTCACCCTGCTTTTTTTCAAGTCGCTTTACAATTCTGTCTGTGGTTTGAATTCTTCAAATATTTGTTTAATATCGCGTAGAGCGTAGTATGGGTGTAGTAGACACACTACGTATGCAGACCAATTAAATCGATTGTAAAATATAAATATTGATTATAGTTTTGATAATATCGATAAACGATTCCTATTAATTCCAGGAATTGTAATCCAATAATCGATATTTTGTTTTGATATACGCAAAAATGTTTGCTTTTTAAAAAGCCGCTTGAAAATTTTCCAAATGATTTCTTTAGCGGTGGAGTAGTTTTGTTAGCAAGAGGAGCACCAATTTTATCATGTCTTTGCGGAAATAATTCCAGATAGTGAGAGGTATTTAAGGAGATTGAAATGCTATATAATGACGCCTAGATCTAGACAGCCAAAGAATTCTGATATCAGATCAGAGGAATCTTTTGATATGTTCATTTCATTGGTAACTTATTTTACACTGTTTGTGTTGGCCCTCGTTTTATTAAAAATAAATCTTTTTAAATATTTGCTTCCTTTTTACTGTAGACGTCAATTTACAATAATTTTTATAAATTTTCACTTGCAAGTCTGACGTCATTTTATATTTTTCGGTTTAATATCCATTAATAACGAAATTAATTTATAAGAAAAAAATGTATAATAGCAAAGTCTTCAGATTTCACTGATTTACTGCTGGAAATAAATATAAAATTCACTTAAAAATATTTTCTGGAACTCTAGGGTTGCCACTTACATTTTACAATTACTGGATTATTATTTATCTTCAGATTTCATTCATTAACAGAATCATTAGCAGGAAACTGCTGAAAATAAGAAAAAGTTTACTTTAAAACATTTTCTGGAACTTTAGGGTTGCCACTTACATTCAACAAACAATAGATTATTAAGTTAGGTTAAGTAAGGTAAAAAACACATCCTTTCCCAGAGACCAGAATTAAACCATGGTTCATAAATGCAAAGTAGGAGATAAGCCAGAATAAATGAAATTTGCAGGAATGCAACAAAGAAGTCGCCGTAGCCTAGTTTGTAGTCTGTTGGCCTATTAGACGTATGGCCACGCTCAAACCCGAGGTTAGACATCTCCAAGAAAACGTAATATGAAAAAATATTTCTACCGCGAATTCCCATGCCATGGAATTGCCATTGAAAAATATCTCAAAAATCTGTCATTCGGAATCGGCTTTAAACTGTAGTTCCCCGCCTCTCACGTATAAAATTAGCACACACATAAACTATATAAGCGGCGTAAGAAGCTGCTCGTAATGCTGATTAAAGTATTTTTTCTTTTTTGTCTGGGGCCGGTCGTGGCAATCTTCGAAAAATACTTTTGTTCCAATAAAGGCATGCACGAGTTATCCATCATCACTGGTGCTTACGTGCTAAACTCACCCCTTGCCTTGAGGTATTACTTCGCAGGTCTGGTTAGCTTTTAGGTTTTATCACGTTATCTCAAATTTGGTCATCGTTCCTCCAAACTTCGGAGTTAAATCATTACTTCGGCCATTTTCTGGTTGTATTGGCTCCTTCTATAAGCTGGTTTGGTCCTAAACTCGTTTCTCCGGGCCATCTAAATGTGAGGCAGCATGTTAGAATATGCTCCGCATCTTCCTCTTCATGTACACAGTTTGGGCATATAGGGGAAATATCATGTTCAAATCTTTGCAGGTACTTACTAAAACATCCATGTCTAGTTAGGAACCGGGTCGCATAGTACTTGCAATGTTTGTTCTCTTTCCAAGGGGTTATATCAGGGACAAGGTGAAATGTTCATCTTCCCTTTAAACTGTTGCTGCATCGTGACTTCCATTTGTACATGGAAGTCCTTTGTTCCTCCGCTTTTATAACCGCTGTCCGCCCTGGACACTCTAGACGGCGACACATACCGCCAGTATTGTCTATCAGCGATATTATTGTCGTTGACAATACCAGTACCACTTCCTTAGACACTATCCTGAAGCCACTTAGACAATGCACAGAAGACAGTATTCTCCTTGACGTCCTCACGAAGAGTGCCTCCGACCATATTGGGGAAGCATATAGCATTATCGACGTTACTACCGCTGAATTTAATCTCCTCTTGAATGGACCTGGTCCTCCAATATTTGGCATTATCCTCCCCAGTGTTCCCTGCGTTACAGATGCCTTTTCGGCGATGTATTTTACGTGTACCTTGAAATTCAACCTAACGTCAATAATCACTCACGGGTATTTTATCGCCCTCTTTGATTCGATCTTTGTGCCTCCAACGGTCACTTGCATCTTCTCCACTATCTTTCGGCCGCTTATCAAGACGGCTTCCGTTTCATGTGCAGCAAGTGTCAAACATGGCTGTGTTAGTTTTCACCTCTATTTCTTTTACATGCTAGCTACCGGGGACTATGCCACTGTCATCTGCAAAGCCCACAATTGTAGTCCCGTTTAGCAATCGCAGTTGAAGGATTGTAATGACCAATTATGTGTTTAAATATGTGTGCAAGAAAAGAGGGCTATTGTAAACAGAGAGGGAGAGAGACAGAAAAAAGTCAGGTCGGAAATCCTAACGATAGACTCCCTAGCGCTATCTAATCGGACTAAGCATTCCAATGAATTCCGTTCACTAGCTCAAATAGCACGTAAGTACGTGGTAGTTCTGCTACAAAACGAAATAGTTGTCGAGTAACCGGATAGTGAATAGCAAAATATGTGCGCCTAGATAATGTTATCTTCGGCATTTGGCGCATTGGGTTAACAATTCATCTGCACTTGTTACAAATTTACGGGCTGCAATACTTTCTCATTTATTTTTATGACGCTTCGAATATTTCACGATCACAGTGCTAGGCAAGAACGCAGAGAATAATACAACAAATCCGATGAAGTTCTGAGGGGCGTCATAAACGACTCTATTTAACGTCAGAATTTCTTTTCTACACAATTTTCACTTGGCGATAGCAAAAGTTATCGATAGAAGGTGGCGGCGGTTGTAATTGTAATAGCAGAGAGGGAAAAAAGCAAATAAGTTATGCGCGTGTTTGCAACAAAGTTGCAAATAAATAATCAACGAAAATGTAAATAATCGCTTACAAATGTTGTTTGTTAATGAAAAAAAAAAAACTACAACAATAAAAAATAATTTTTTACAAAATATATAAAAATTAAAATAAATGGAGGGAAATATAAACTACATTGGAAGACGTAGTACAGCCAAACCTCTATAAATGGAATTATCATTATCGAAAGAAAAACTTCAACTTATAGAAACTTCAAATTAAGGAAGCATAACCTGATTGAATTTTCCTACAAGATACTGTTGTGCTGTGCTTCAAGTAAGAAGTTCAAATTATAGAAGTTCCACTGTACTTAACTAACGTGCCTTAACATTGTCTGTTAAAAAGTGTTCATTTTTTTCATTCTTTCTGTATCTTCCTTGGTTTTTTGCATTGACAGCTTTTAATCTCAACTTCTGTGAACCTTACCGCGACTCACGGGGATTATGTTGGTAAATAGTTCGTTGGCTGGTTGGCTGACTGGCCGCTTGACTGCCTAAGTGGCTAATGAGACAACGTTAAAGGCACAAAAAAACAAATGAAAAAGAATGGAAAAGAAGCACAATTTCTGTTCATATTATCACACTCCAATGGTAGAGGAGAATAACTTTTTCGTGATGGTGTGCTGATTGAATCGTTATTACATGGTTAAGCGTTAAACTTGTTAAAATTTAAAATTTTAATTTCCATGAATTGTGGCTCATCCATATATATGTACATGCATAGCCAGACTTTGGACTTTGCATGTTTCTAAAAGGGAAAATTTCAAAATCCATTTAATTTTCATTGCCAAGATGATTTTTATTACTGAACAGATGATGTTTACCTAAGTGTCCGGAGTGTTTTACACATGATCGATCATGTTATTCTCTTATTTGGCCGTATTCCCTAAGCAAAATTTATAGCGCCAGTAAGATGGTCAATTTACATGCCAACTTGAAGTCGCCGTGGTCTACTAGATAGTAGTTAGTGTGTAGATAGTGTGTTGGCTTATTAGACGAAAGCTTTGACTTCGAATCCTAGGTCAGACATCAACACAAAAATTTTAAAATATTTCTTCGGCGACTTCCTCTTAGTAGATTTCTGGCAAAAACTCTGAGAGTAAAATTTTGCTATGTAAAGCTTTGCAAAAAATCTATCGTTCGAAGTCGACTTTAAACTCTTGGTCCAACCATTTATGTATAAAATTAACTCACACAACACAAGTGATGTGAGAAACTAAGACGTTGTACAATGGGTCACTTTGACCTTCGGTTACTGTACTTGTCACAGTTGACAAGTACACGTCCTCTAACCTAACCTAACTTCTAGGCTAACTTGCATCACCCTTTTCCGTAGAAAGCAACGATGCATGTATCCTAAAAAGTGATTATCTGTCGTGCTAACACCAGAATGGCCTTTCAGGATATTTATTTAGGTTCTAGTAAATATCTTATCCAGGGATTGTGTACTTAATCAGATTTGCAAGGCCCTCCAATCTGAGAAAATTCTCTGCCATCATAGCATGTCCATGGTTTCTGGCCACCATAGTCTACCAGGTTGTATTTCGGCTTAATGGAAGATATGCTAGCATGGTTTAAATGCTAGCTCAGACACACATTAAATAAAACAAAATGTCTTGAAATTTATTTCATGCGCCATCTTCTTGTTATCAGCCTTCTGGCAAAAAACTTGAGAGTAAATTAAAATTGACATGAAAATGTTATTCTATCAAGGACAAGTTCACTGATAATCAACAGACGTTGGCACAAAGAGGTACATTGAGGGACGCAGTTTTACAAAAGGCGATCATCATTGGTTTCTTTTCGATCCTAACTTCACATTTCGGCGACCTGAAATAAGTCCTAGAACGATAGGGTTGCCATCTTCATTGCCTAGAAAGACAGTTTTCTTTGAAAGTGTATTTCGGTTTGTTAAATTGATTGAACCAGAAAGAGACTCGCTATGTCATACTCTTACTCAGAAGGGGACTCGCAAGACGGAAGTCTTTATTGCTAATATTTCCACCAGAGTAATGTAAGGAGTAATCTATGGTGTTCATTGGTCGCAACGTTATTGTCTTTGGATGGTCAGTGGATTTCTTCCTGAACGGAATATTTTCAAGGGCGATTGATGAAACCCTTCTAGAGAATTTTCATTCAAAATAGTTTTAAAGTCAATTTTCCCAATACCATATCACTTTGTATGTGTTAACTATATTGCTGAATATATTAAGAGGTCTTAGAACCTTGCTTTGAATGTGATAATGGTACATATAGACCGGGTATTTGACTTAAAATAAGATTCTAAACAAGTGGGCTTTTTTTCCGAGTGACACTGTTAAACAGCTAACAATGCTCTGGGCAAATTTTGCTCTGTTAATCCTAAATGTGGCGCTGCTAAAATTTATGGATTGCGTCTTGGATTTTCAAATTCGAATTTTTTATCTTCGCACATATCACAGTTTTTGTCAGAAATCTGCTGAGAAGAAGACGACAAAAAAATATTTTTTTATATTCCGTTTTGACCTGTGTTTTGAACTGTGGCCTCACGTTTAATAAGCCAACACACTAGCTACCAGACTCGACATGTAAACTCAATCACCACACACAATGATCTCTAGTTTTACAATATCTTCTGATTTCTTTGTGATGAGCTAATGGGCTGATAACTTCATCTTGAACCTTTGCGGTTGATATACGACGATCCATCAAGTAGAATTGAACAAAATTTTCTTAAGGGGAAGGTGGCCAAAATTTCTTTGTTTGAAAATAAAAAAATAGATGCCTGTGATAGGTTTTTTATTAATTAATCTTTTTTCATTTATAAATTAATCTTTCTTTGTATTTGGTTTTCTTTTCAGGTAAGTGCCTTTGAAACCTATTTGCCTTAATTTAAAATCGAGAAAAACTGTGAGTATTAATTGATGAAATTGATTCTTGAATAATAAACTACAATTGAACTAACTTTGGCTACTATCTACAAAGCTATTATAATCCCATTTGAAGCCTGAAATCTCTTTTATTCGCTTAGAAGACCTACTAAGACCACATGCCGCCTTATGTGGAATATAACATCATTCAAATGTCTGAAACTGCTTTTTCGAGTGGAGCACTTTCGAAATCTTCAATTTTCCACAACCGAAAGGCCAGACTCCATTTAAACGATGGCATATGGATTATGTTGTGCTTTGAAAACCGCTGTGGTTAGTGGCTTACACTTCCTGCGACTTAGAAAAACTTTACAAGAATCGGTCTAACGAGGTAAAATCGTATGATCTCGCTGGCTAGTTCTTTTAGTCTTCACACACATTCTAAAATTTGCTCTCTGATTTCTATTCTTTCTCAAGAACGGACTGGTGGTGAAGAGTCAGAAAACTTTCTGCTGCTGTATTAGTTGTAATGGCTTCCGAAAGTTTCTATATTTTTAAACTTCGTAGTACAATCAATCTACCTGCACTTGTTGTGTTGATTACGCTTTCCCATTTCGGGACCTCAACCAACAACGCCTGACACCTTACTGGCCTGGCTTGCAATTATAAATTAATTTGAAATTTTTTTTTTTTTTATCAAATTGATCTGGAAATTTACTCTTACTTTTTGGAGTCATACAAATATCTCTTATTGTCTGTCTGTCTATCTGTCTGTTTTAATATTTATTCAGTGGCAATTAATAGCAAATAAATGTTTTTCATTTAAAAATGAAATAAAAAAAAAAGAAAATAAAAATAATGGAAATTATTTTAAATTTATCGTTTTTTTGCTTTTAGCAAATCGCAATAAAAATGTTTCTCTCGTATTTATTTATTTCAAGGTATGCTTATATTTGCATTCAACATTAAATTTTAAAATAGTATTTTAATATCGCCTGGCCTGGTCTGGCCTGGCCTGGCAAGTTTATCAAATAATTTTATTAAACAAACATTGACTTTTAAATTGTTTGTCATGCAAATTTTTTAGGTTATTTTTAAATCTTTAAATTTTTTTTTTAAATTAAATTGGGTTTTAATTACTAAAGTAGGTCTTTTTTAGTTTATGAAAAAAAGGTAGTAGACCCCTAATGGTCAGCCTGTATTAACCCTTCAACAGTCGCTACAGCTATCGGCTTCTGACATCTCGTAACCAAAGAGAATTTCTATAATGAACCAAATGAAATTCCAAGATAACTTTTTCTAGATATCGACGCCTCCACATCGTACACTTTGAACGTTTTTAATATTCTTTCATTTTTAAATTCTACGTTCTCTAACTTAAATACTATAAAAATTTGGTTAAGATGCGCCGATCCGTTCCAAACTGAAAACTTTAAGGGCTCACAACTCAAAACTCACTTTTTTGACTTAGAATGTTATAGAACGGAGGCGTCGATATACAGATTTTTACTTCCTGCTCGTTTATAGAGTCAAGTAGACACACTAAAAAATGCTTCACGACTTCGAAGTTCAATTGGGTGTGATAAGAGGTCAATAATTTCATATCAAACTTATCAGCCATTTGCCCATCCAGGGTTAATCCAAGCTTTTAACACTTGTCAACCAATTTCCCATCAACGAATCAAAATTGTCTCACTTTATATCGACTAGGTACTCTCCTCTCCACACATACTTGGCCATTACAACCCTTCGGTCAAAATTACGACCTAACTGCCCATATCATTTCTGTTTTGTGTGAGTGTGTTAATTTTGATACGTGAATGGCGGAACCTACAGTTTTTAAGTCTTTAAGACTCTTTAGAATAGAATTGTTTGAGAAACTTTTCATGTCAATTTTATTTATTCGTAGAGTTTTAGCCAGAAATCTGTTCACGAGCCAATCACCGAGAAAAAATTTGTTTAAGTTTCGTTTTGTTGGAGATATGTATCTGACATAGGATTTGAACGGAGGCCTCATGTCTAATAAGCCAACTCACTATCTACCTACATAAGTATTTAGTCGGCTATAAGTCATATTATGAATGGGACTAAGATCTCATTTTCTATGAAATGAACGATATAATGAGTTGGTCCGCATAGGATCTAACTCAAGTGAATAGTAACTTACCTTTCTACCTATAGGATCACAATTCCCGAAAAAAATCTGGCAAAAAACAAAACTACACTCTTCATTGTGTTAAAGTGTAAATTCTCGATTTAGTGCGCAACCTTTTGAACTTCGCGGTTCAAAAATCACTTATTTTGTCTGCTTTTTCAGTTTCGGGTCAAGTTAACCCATCCAGGATTCTTCTCGCATGCACACTATCTGGTAACGGCATTCCACTCCAATCCCAAAAAGCATAAATTGCTGGTGCTGGGCTGTCATATCCAATAAAATGTCGAGAATGGCTTGACATAAATCTTCTAATATATAAAATTCTCTTGTCACGGTGTTAGTGGGGGTTTACTCCTCCGAAATGTATCAACCATTTTTCATGAAATTTTGTGTCCATATCGGGCAAGTCTGAGAATCGCACAATATCTATTTTTCATATCCCTAAATGTTAAGAGGGCGTGGCAAATCGTTACAATTGAATGTTTAACTATATATTGATCGTAGATGAATACAATTTGGTGTGCAATTTCGTAGAGTTGATATCGACATTCCCTCCAAAATGGGTATGACAACCCTCCGCCTTCAAGTGATACCTCCTATAACTCTTAAACTACTGAACTGATTTTAAGCATTATTTTTTTATTCGAAAGCTTATCAGGTTTAGATGGTTCAAAAAAAATATCGATGTAGCAAAAAGTAGGCGTGGCAAACCATTAAAATTTAAGATTTAGGGATATAGTGATCGTAGACCAGAGCTTTATGCAGCGTACTACAATAAATATATAATGTGGCATGTTTTGGGCATTAAAACAAAATCAATTTTGAACTGGACGAAGTTCGCCGGGTCAGCTAGCATACTTTTATTCACTTAGACGCTCTAGTTCGCTTATGGGTACACAGCAAAAGAGCCATATCCGTATAGATATACTTAACATGCATTCTCTGATCAGATAAATATTTATATTCCGGCGAATTGTACTACAGTTTGATGACTTTAGTTTTTCTCTAAGAAATCTTTCATAATTTTGATCTACGTTTAGAAAAATGGCCTTCCCTTACACTTTAACACTCTTAATATCACCAACGTTGATCTTTTATTAGCTAGACAGTGAATGGCATCAATTAAACAGAAATATTTTCTAAACATTTAATTGCCTGATCTCAATCACAATCTATTTTTGAATGTCAAGGTCATTTCAATTCATTTGAATTGCAACGCTTTTTATTAGCACATACACTTGGCAACACTCACTTAGAGGCAATAAAAATGGCGCGTAAAATTGCATTCGAAACAAAAAATTTGTGATTTAAAATAAAATTAAAGCACAACCCCATGCATAATTAAGAAGAAAAATGCTGTTATTTTATGTGCATAAATTTTGCATTTCTATTGTATTTAGTTTCTAAACAAAAACTTGTAAAAAAAAAGAACTAAAAAAAAAAATTATACTTTAGCGCGTGTTGAGTTTTTTCATTTTTTTTCATTTTCCCGCTCACCGAAATAACGATACATTTAAAGCATGTGTCAAGTAATTTACATTTTACACACTTACCCATACAATGTTAAAATGTGTAGTTAAATTACAGCAACAAAATGTAAACAAACACAAATACTAGAAGAGAGCAGTGTTGCCAATATGAAAAAATTATTAAACGATAATTTTCTTTACATACATAATTGGTTATTACAACCTAGCTTCTCACACCACTTATGTTGAGGGCGTTAATTTTATAAAAGAGTGGCGGGAGCTACAGTTTAAAGTCAACTCCGAACAACAGATTTTTGATTTTCATGGCAAATTTTGTTTACTCTCAGAGTTTTTAACAGAAAAATGTTGAGAGGAAGCCGCCTAAGAAATGTTTTCATATTTTCGTTTTGATGTATGACCTGGGGTTCGAACTCGTTCTTTACGTCTAATAAACCAACACTTTATCCACTAGACTAACTAAAAGATACAAAAAAAAAAAATTCGAATTAAAATTCTTAAATAAAAAAACGCAGCTTTCTTGTTTAAAAGTTTTTAACAGCAAAAGTTTAATACAAAAAAAAAAAAAAAACGCCAATCATAGTACTAAAATAACTGTATTGATAACACTTTACAAAAGAAATCTACAAGTCAATAGAGCAACAATAAATGCACACATACAAATGCAATTGTATTAGAATGTAAACACAGCAAGAAAAAAGAACACTTTGTATTAATGACCCCCACAATAGGGAGTCATTCTCGTTCTCCCTCTCTCTCCCGCTCTCCCTTTGCCAGTCTTAAAGAAAATGCTTATTGTGCAATAAATATGTAAAACTAGAAACCACAACCAATACGGCAACTATTTCTTATTAATAATAAATTCAATACAGGACAGCAACAACAGCAAAGGCAATGGCAATGGCAAATTGCTAACAACACTTGTAACAATACTGCTGCACACAAGCACACTCTTCTCACAACTGCAACAGCAGCACATGTTAAAGCGAAAATAGCGCCATTAAATGTAAATAAAAATAACAAAACAAATTAACACAAACTAAACGGTAAATTCTCTCCCTCCCTCTCTCTTTCTCTCATGGTGTTATTGTTAGTTTGAGAGCGAAAATAAAATGATGTGAAGGCAAAGTCTATGTAAAGAACATTCGCAATGAAATCAAATACTTTTAGAGAATATGTGCGTGCACCCTACACTCTGATATATTAATTCATCGAAAAAGTAAAAGTTTTATCCCTTCTAGATGGCAGGGAGCGCCGATCATACAATCAAACTACATTTCCTTGTTGTTAGTCGGACCAACATCGTTGTTAAAGACGATGACGTATCATTAAAACTTAAAAAAAGCGACATTAACCTTCTTCTTTCGAAGCTGACAATCAACTGAATGCAATTTTATGCTCTTTTTAACGAACATTGTTGATGTTTGTGCCCTATGTGTGTAAATACTCGAAGATGTTCTTCCCCTGAGGGACATTGGAACAAAACAATAAACAACACTGTTTTACTTTTTCGCATCATATATAGTGCAAACCAATTCAAACAACATCGGTTACACTCTTTAATTCGTTTCATTCTCTCATTTACAGTCATAGTAACTGTTAAGTTACACTGTTTAACTTATACTCGTGCACGACGCCTATAATACACACAAATCCATACACAACCGCTAATTATAAACAACTGAAGAAAAAAAGAAGGCATTTAGCAACAACAATATTTTTAAATAAAAATGCAAAAAGAGAGTAACAAACAGAAATCAGAACACACAACGCTCTCTCTCTCTGTCCTCCTATTCCAATATTATTTCTAAATAAAATCCACACAACAGCAATAACTACAACAGCAAAAAAAAAAAATTGCAGTCAAAACATTAAGTAATAATGTGAGTAAGAATAATAAAATTAAAAAAAACAAATATGCAACAACAAAACAATTTGTTTGCGGGTATATGATAGCAAAATCAAAAAAATAAAAACGTAAACAAAAACAATTGAATGCAAAAAAGCAAAATCAAAAAAAATAAATAAAAACAAAACAATCTTGTCTAGTCAAACTACTTATACAAGTCCCCCACTTCCCGTTACCCACCACATCAATTGTTCATAATTCTCAAACAAACGCAAGTACTTAATGCACATTGTTCATAATACACTTGCTTTTGTTAATGAGTATTGAATAATTTTATGTGGGTATTAGTGGTGTGTGTTAGCAGTTGCTGTACTCTATGTATAGGAAGATAAATAAACAAATCGGCAACTACAGTTAGCAACAACAAAATTATAAACAGAGAGTATCATTTGACTAAAAACAACAACAACAAGAAAACAACAAACAAAAATTCATTCATGAATTCTGTTTAAAAAAAAAAAAAACAAACAAATCGGAAAAAAACGACAAACATAAACGAAAATAGTATTTGGCGGCGGCATACATCAAACCATCCATCCATCTAGCCAGCCCATCATGCTTAATATGTTTTTTAGTGGCCAATGCACTTTAATGTTTATTATTTTGATGTTTTTTTTTCATTTCTTTTTTTGCTGTTTTCTTTTTTTTTTTGCCTTTATAGAACAATTATCGTGAGTAGTATTAATTGTTGTTGTTGCTATTTTATCAATACACTTTGTGTAGTTGCATATGCTTCTCCAGATTCATGCGGTTTTTTTTTCGTTCATAGCAGGTACAATGATTTCAGTGTGTTTCTCACTGCTGTTGGAGAAGGTACTGTGTGCAGCAGAGGAGTCAATGTGTATTTCTAGTGTTGGAAAGTAGAAATTGTTTTTGTTTTTTATGTTAAGGTGATGGTATAAAAGGAATTTTTTTTTGCAGAGCGATGCTTATTGAAAGGCTTAAATAGAATAGTTGACTCTAATAGATATGAATTGAATCGTGTGTTTTTTTGAGTATTAAATATTGGAAATTTGTTTACTTTTTATACCTTTTTGCTCCTTTAAAAATCATACTACTGTCACGAAGTATTTCTCCTTCTTCTATAATTTTTTTTTTTTTTGTCCTTCATTTTCATTAAGCAATCAATCAATTAAACAAGTTTTTGCAATTAGATAGCTGATGGTATGGTTAGGTGTCCCAGTTTTATTTTACCGATCCCTACTAGCAGGATTCAATTGTCCCTGTCAAAGATTATAAAATACCGTGAAGTTTTTCTGGATACTAAAACTTAGTAAGTAGCAGTTTTGGCTGTAAAAGTATGATAGAAGAGATTTCGAAACTTAAACCTGCCAACACTAGTGACATTATCGGGCCGTAGTGGAACCTACCTTGCTTTATGGTGTTCACGTTTTTCAATGAATTGTCAATTGTGCTTGTCACTAGCGATCTTTGTTCGACTTTGACTGAGTCTTTATTTACTATACCCATTTGGCCCACTTCCGACCTTCTACTGTAGCAGAGAGTAGTAATATTCAGCATAATAAAATCCAGACCCAATCATGACTATGGTTCTGGCACAATGCTGAGAAGACATACACATCTAGGTCATTCAGATTAAAAAAAAAAATCAAAATGGCGGATCCAATATTGCGGTAACAATTTTCAAGTAAATCTGATTAATTTTTATTAACCTCGACCGCCATATTGGATTCGCCATTTTGAATTTCTTAATTCAGAAGGAAGATCTGTAATCAGCGACTCCAAAAACCCCCGAGTAACAATTTTCAAGCAAATCTGATTAATTTTTATAAAACTCGACCGCCATATTGGATTCGCCATTTTGAATTTTTTAAATCTGAATGAAGATCTGTAATCAGCGACCTTAAAAACTACCGAGTAACAATTTTCAAGCAAATCTGATTAATTGGATTCGCCATTTTGAATTTTTATAATCTGAATGAAGATCTGTGATCAGCCGTAAAGTGTTTCTTTTTCTCTTGCGCCCCTTAACATAGACCCACCCCCTACTCTAAGGATGTGCATGCAATCAATTTGGCTTTGGGCTCATTTTAAAGAGCAAAGATCAATTGGCAATTTCTGGTACTAGAACGTCGATAGCAATGGTACTAGAACGTCGGTGTTTACAATTTTTCAAAAATGCCCAAAAAACGCTTTTTTTAGGAGTTTCAATCCCCTTTTTCTCCAAAACCTGACGTGATGGAAAGTTTTTGAACCCAGATTCCTGGTCAGCGCGCAAAATGCCTTCGGAATCAGCTGGAGCCGTCTTATTTGCACAAAAAAGTCGTGAACCTAGGTTAACAATCATCCCTACATATGTAGGTAGGACCTATCATATTGGCTTTCTTATGACACCAAGTAGATTACAAAAGATTACAAAAAGATTATTTTTTCACGGAAAGTCGGATAGTCTTTGAACGAAACCGTCTTTGCCTATTTAAGCATTCTTTTAGGCTTAAAATTTTGTCAGCTTTCTGTGCTAGAGTTAGCGTGTCATAACTGAAGATAATAAATCGATCAAAAGATAAATTTCTGATATGCATAAATCGTTTAATGAGATATCAACGAAATAATATCGGGTCCGCCATCTAACGCTTTTCTTTTTCAATTAGTGCTTATTTCTTGAATGGTAACACATAGTTCATGTCTGTCTCACATAAAACGAGTCACTGTTTGGTGCGTATTTTGGTCCAGAGGCATAATTGGGGCATTTTTCTTCGACAATGAGCAAGGAGTGGCCGTTACAGTCAATGGTGATCGTTATCGGGCCATGTTGAACGCATTTTTGTTCACAAAAATTGAAGAGAATGATATTGGCAACATTTTGCTTCAACAGGATGGCGCTACGTAACCCACAGCCGAAGCTACGCCCGATGTTTTGCGCTTCGCCCTGCTTTTGAAGATCGCATTATCAGTCGTAGAGCTGATGTCGTTTGGCCACCTCGGAGCTGCCATTTGACAGCGTTGGACTATTATTTGTGGGGTGCTGCCGTCAAAGATAAGTCTTATGCCGACAAACCAGAGACAATTGACGTTTTAAAGGACAATATTCGTGAAGCCATTGGTGAAATACAGCTGCACACAATCAACAATGTGCTTAAAAATTGTACCAATCGTGTAGGCTACTGCATGGCCAGCCAAGGCAGCCATTTTAATGAAATTATTTTCCATTATTAACCGGAAGGATTGTACTTTCAAATAAAAAACAGAAATTTAAGAAAATATTCTGCAGTTCTTTAAATCATATTCTAAAAAAAAAAAGTTAATGTCTGAATTTGGGATCA
This sequence comes from Sarcophaga peregrina, assembly GCA_014635995.1. NCBI lineage: Eukaryota > Metazoa > Arthropoda > Insecta > Diptera > Sarcophagidae > Sarcophaga > Sarcophaga peregrina. The sequence continues at coordinate 51,105,620 of CM025790.1, read as the reverse complement.
TGGTTGGGATTTTTCAAATTTAAAAAAATTAAGAGCTTTTTGAAGTCGCCGTGGTCTGGTAGGTAGTGTATTGGCTTATTAGATGTAAAACCCAGGGTTCGAGTCCCAGGCCAGATATCAAAAACAAAATACAAAAAGTATTTTTTCGGCGATTTCTTCTCAGCAGATTTCTGGCAAAAACTCTGAGAGTAAATAAAATTGCCATGAAAAGTTTCTCATAAAATCTGTCGTTCGGAGTCGACTTTAAACTGTAGGTCCCGCTACTCATGTATAAAATTAATACACACAACATAAGTGGTGTGAGGAACTAGGTCAATAAACCTGGCTGATGGGTTCTAATGACCAATTATGTATGTTATGTATGTGTATGTAAGAGCTTACATAATAGTCAAGCATCTGTAAGTCAGGCAGAAGCACCATTTGAAAAACATTTTCTTTTTTCTAGGCAACTCTGTCATTCTAGGATCTTCAACAGAAGATCAGTTAAATTCAAATGCAGTAACGATATAGTAATAGAAATAGTTATAGATTTTTTTTTGTAGGGAGTTTGCTATGCTCCTTAATATAACGAAACTAAAAAATAATCTCTTGATTAAAACTCACCAATAACTGCTTACGTTAGCTTCTAAAGTCGCAATTGCCAACATATTCGATCGTTTATCAAATCAATTGATTACACAGTTACATAACAACTGAACTGACAGCTTTCAGTGTCAGTACCTTGGCAGCTGAGATTAAATGGCGCTTAAAATGTTTACGTTTTAAGCTGTCCGTTGCCTTTCAATAGATTTTCAAATAACAACATCAATTTACCATAAGAAACCTAATCGAAAACCAGCAGCAAATAAAGCAAATATTACTGTGAAGGCAGTAATAATTTAATTGACTTTTAATAGTCATTTTAATAGTTGCATTTGGTAATTAGTAAAACAGAAATTACTTTCAACACCAGCCAGTTAAACTGGTGAATAACAAACATAGTAGATTGGAACAAGGGCTGGATTGAATTAAACAGTCCAGTAGGAAAAAAATTATCAAAAGTCTAGCATACCTTAAGGCAATTGTTTTGTTAAACAATACAAGTCTACTTTAAGGAGTTTTGAAAAATAAATTAAAGCCTACTTATAGGTGTGGATAAATGCTTTTTAAAAATCATTTCAAATTTCCAATTGGGCTGCAATTGCTTCTCCTTTTAATTTGCTAACTGCTGGGCTACTGAACACGAGCATCACGATTTTCCATTTGTTAAATCCGCTTTTTTTTGTTTTTCTTTCCTTTTGACCAGTTTCTTTTTAATTTAATTTGTTGTGCCTTTCGTTTTATACGTTTTATTATTTATTTTTTTTTATTTTTTTATAAATTTCATTTCCATTTTATTAATTTAAATTGAACGTAAAATTTTTATAAAGAAAAAGAGAAAATCCAACTGCACAACAGTTTATGATTACGTTTGTTTCCCAATTAAAATACAAAAAAAAAAAAAACAAAAAGACGAAAAATGAAAACTGGATAGAAAAAGTTATTAAACCGTAAAATAAAAATCCAAACTTGATAGCTTTTTTAATGGGGTTTTTTAAGGAAGACGATGCAATTTCCGTAGAAATAAAAATTTTATTTCAGTGATACAAAGTAAGGCAACTGCAGGCTTTCAAAATCAGTAAAACTTAATCGTAATTCTTGTACATAAGCAAACTGGGAACAACTATCGATAGGGCTTTGAGATAAACGCTAAGATACATTCATCGATACATACATACATACATATATAATTAGCCATTACAATCATTCAGTCACGATTACGACCTAGCTTCGCACACCACTTATGTTGTGTGGGTTAATTTTATACATGAGTGGCGACCCCAACGACAGATTTTTGAGAACCTTTTCATGGCAATTTTTACTCTCAGAGTCTTTGCCAGAAATCTGCTGAGAGGAAGTCGCCGAAGAAATATTTTTCGCTTTGATGGCCTTTCGTCTAATAAGCCAACACGCTACCCACTAGACCACGGCGACTTCCAATTCATTCATTCATCGATACATTCCAATAAATTCCAGCGCCTCTATATAGTACACCGCTTTTGGTTGGTGCATGGACGTTTCATTTGCCTATACATACAACACATATTAATACAATGTGCGATTTAGGGGAATCCCAAAATTACCGCGTAATACTGAAACAGCGTTAAGCGGGGTTTTACTGTATCTTTAAATTTGAATCGTCAACAAAGTCCTACAGTTCGCTTAACATTAAGTAGTTTGACATATTTTTGCAACGTTAATGTAATAAGAACGGTTGCAAGCATAGAATAGATCTTTTTTGTCCTTATCCATCGACTAAAATTTATTTGGACCTACGTAAAAGGCATTTCTCACAGGAACATGTCACGCATTTTTTGTTCTCTACTTCTGCTACTTCACCACAATGTTTTCGAAATTAGAAATGCAACTCTTTGTTCAAAATCCTCACGTTCGTATTGTCATCGGCAGCACTGAAAGACGTACCACGTTCGGCTTAATCTACAAATCATTCTTTCCTGCATTAGGCTTTTAGATAAATAATTAAGTTTGAAGACAAACTACAAAGCACCCGAAAGTAATAGTTCTCAATGTATTCGTCGTTCGGAGTCGACGTTAAACTTTTGTTTCTACTGCTCATTTATCACGCAATATAAGTGCTCTGAGACACTAGATTGTAACTCTGTTGAATGGTTCTAACGACCAATTTTATATTTTATTATGCTTTTCTTTCCGTTTTGTTCTGTTCCACAAACCTGCCATTTGTGTGAATAATAAAGCTTATCAGCGCAAAGTCATGTAAGGATTCTATTGCTACCTGGTTTGCCTGCCCACAAAAAGTTCATAACCTTCATTATTGATGTGCAGCCATTGCGGTGACCAACTTCTTTCTATTCCCTGATTTTGGTGGAACTAGGTTAGTGCAGGGACTGCTTTCACCCGTGGCATCACAACGAGCCGCTATGCGTCGGGGAACTAACACCCCGACCTAAACTAACCTCATTATTAATGCGACCTTTACGACAGGGACTTCGATGCAAGTCTTAGCTGTGTTTCCTCTCTGCAATGTTTGCATAGGCGTACTCTATATTTCGCTTTAGTAGAGAACTTAGAACTTTTATCTTTTTGTAGTAGGTCTATCTATATTTGCAATAAGACGGCTGAATAACTTGGGCGTCATAACGCATATCTTGTCTAACTTCACATATTAACCTCCGCTGCAGTACGGTGCCCAATTAGTAGCACGAGCTCAATTTAATGTAGGGCCAGCGCTAGACCGTGTGATTGCTGTAACAAGACCACGTTCTGAATCATCTACGAACAAAATTTACATTGTAGCTGCCCTGTTGACTGCATAGCCAATTAGAAAAGTACCTAATGTGTTGGCTTATTAGACGTAAAACCCCCTGGGTTCGTGTCCCACTTCAGTCATCAAAAACGAAATATGAAAAAAAATATTTCTCCTGCGATTTCATCTCAGAAGATTTCTGGCACAAACTGCCATTAAAAAGATTCTCAAAGATTGTGAGCCAAGTATAGATCCTTGTGGGCATTCCGATGTAACCTGGATCAGTCTGGTCCCTAGCTAGCAGAACACACAACATAAGAGTTATATCACAGATTTATGATGTTAATATCGTTATCATACAGCTAGGTTCATGGAAGTTTTAATCCAGCAAATACATCACATTTGATAGCCTTTTGAAGCGTTATGTAGTATTCTCCATAGAGTTCGGATTATTCCGTTTGCCACCAATTTTCCGGTTGTGTTTAACATACACAGGGCTCTGTGTAGGGTACAACATATTTATATAACTGGTTATTACAACCCTTCAGCCAGGACTTCAACCTAGTTTCTCACACCACTCATGTTGTGTCTGTTAATTTTACAAATGCTTGGCGGGACCTACAACTTAAAGTCGACTCCGAACGACGAATTTTTGAGAAATTTTTCATGGCAATTTTATTGACTTTCAGAGTTTTTACCAGAAATGTGCTGAGAGGTAGTCGCCAAAGAAATATTTTTTCATATTTCGTTGCGTTCAAAATGTCTGACCTGAGGTTTGAACTGTGTGGCCTCATGTCTAATAAGCCAACACACTAGCTATTAGATTACGGCACTTTTGTAGGGTGTAAAACAATTATAAATCTACGGCAATTTCGATAACCAGCTCTGCCAATTACTCACATACAACTATCAATCACGTTTTATCATTTAAAAAGAAGAAAGAACAAAAATGTTGCTTTTAAACGAATCCCATGTTTACTGGTAGTAATCATTTGGAAAATACCATCCGTGAGTCATTCAATTACCTCTAGTGTATGGCTTTTCAAAGTTATCTCGACTCCTTTTGGCCACAATTGGTTTTGCTTTTTCTTATCAAAACCATAGGTTTGTTGCTACAATGTGTTTAGGCGAACTCTGCGAACATGGGAGGGAGGCCTGTTTAAGAAAAAAAAAAGTGATTCCAGCTAAGATATGCTGCCACTACTGCAACTACTTATGCTACATGAAGAGCGTTTCTGATTTTGATTAGTGTGGCCTCCACCAGACAACCTTGTTGACTGGTATGTATGTCTGTGCCGCCAGAGCGTATGTGTGTTGTACACCACAAATATGTCCATTTGCAGGTATGGGAGTGTGTATGTATTAGAGATTAATTACTAAATGGAATGTCATTTTAAATTCTTAACAAATACTTGTACAAACTATATGCGCGTCTCAATACGTGTGTTTTGTTTGAATATATTTCTACGTAACAACAGTTGCCATATGAAATTGTTGGATTTTTTTTCTTTTTTTATTCCTTAGAGTTGGCAGTTCTTGTAAATTCCAACAAAAAAAAAAATTCTTATTCTCGCAACAGAAATAAAAAGTGAATGAACGAACGAATGAACGAAATTACATAGAAACTCCACCCAGTTTTGAATGTGTTTGGCTTTACGCGATTTTTCATTTCAATTTTTTTGTCTTGATTTTTTTTTTAGTTCCACTTGTAAATTAAGCGGCAGTTTATTATTGTTTTTATTATTGAACCAGATCTGTCGCTTTTGTTGTTGTTGTTGTTGTTTAAATCTTATTTGATTAGAAATTCCATTTGTAAGCGAGCGTGTGTCCATTATGGTGTGTGGGTTTAATTGAAAAGATCGATCGGAACTAATCCAAGTCATTGTTTTATTTCTGGTTTCCATATTAAAAACATACTTGATTTCAATAAGGAAACTATTCAATAGATTTCTTTCCATTTCATTGGCGTTCACACAAAATCATAATTACGTTTGACATTCACTGTGAAGTTTGTTGAGAAAAGTCAGGCTTAAAAATTAATCGTTTAGTGTTGGCAATTTGATTTTAATTTCATTTTTTTTCCTTCTCCCTCTCTCTCTCTCTCTCTCTAACTCTGTGTATTTAATCTATTAATTGAACAATTATTGTAGAAAAAAATACGGCTGGTGGCTGGCATAGCACTCCTTAATTATTTTTTTTTTTTTTTTGCTATAGCCGTTGTCCCCGGATCTTGTAGCAAAGCCACATCTGTGTCATATTAAAGTGTCGCACATGTTTAATAGGAAGTTTATTTCATGTCTATAATTAAGATTACCGTTATGATTTTGATTTTTATAACACAATCCATAATAAAATCGAATTAAATATTTGCCATTTATGTCCGTCACAACAAAGCAAAAGAATTTTAATTTAATTTAATTTAAAATACTTTTGCTTTGCTTGTTCAAATAGTTGGAGCAGACACCAGTAAAAATGTTAATTTTAAATCATAATTCTCTTCAAATCTTATCAAATACTAAACATAAGCTTGTTTAACATAAGTACAAGCTTCAATATCACTTCTTATCCTTGCTTTGCTTTACTTGAATTTCATTAAACAAGTTTTTCCTGCTGAACAAGCTAATATGTGCAACAGTAGCAAGTTCTAGAATGCCAGGGTTGCCAACTGTCGTAAGCTAAAACTCTTTTTTAAACATTTATAGAAATGTTATGGTGAGAAATGTTGCTTTAGTTTCTCACACCACTTATGTTGTGTGTCTTAACTTTATACATAAGTGTTAGGATCTACAGTTTAAAGTCGACTCCGAACGACAGATTTTTTTGAGAAACTTTTCATGGCAATTTTATTTCCTCTCAGAGTTTTTGCCAAAAATCTGCTGAGAGGAAATCGCCGGAGAAATACTTTTTGTATTTTGTTTTGATGTCTGGCCTGGGGCTCGAACCCTGGCATTACGTCTAATAAGCCACCACACTACCTACTAGACTACGGCGACTTTACTCCCCCAAAAAGATCCGATGTATGATAAAAATTTCTAAATTTATCCTTTCCTAGATTGATTATATCCTGTGTTAAAGAAGGTCTCTTACATTAATTTTAAAAATTCCAAAGCCATGATAAATTTACTCCTTCTTCCGGATTTAGGAGGAGCAAATCGTAACAGTTTGTTTACCTTGTACAATTTCGTATTCCAAAGTCATGCTTTCCCCCTCCTTTAACGACTATAGGTTATTGAGGTGGTTTGTAGTCAAGCATTTTAATCTGCAGCTATCCACAATATTGGATGGCACTAAGATGCATGTTTTTGCTTAAAAAGCCTTGTGGTTCTCAAAGATGATGTCGCAGTAAGAAATTGAATGAAATCTTGTCATATTCAATGATTGATACATCACTACTATTACTGGGAAACTTTTCAATCACCGGCGGATACCTGATACGAAATACCCAATTCTCTCTACTCGCAATTGTTAACGTCAATACAGAGCGATAGGTCTGCCAACGTGTGCTTTGCATCATCAATTACTTCCCCTTCCTCGTAAAGACAGTAAGAGGAGGCGGTCGTGCCCATTCCTATTTCCTAAAGTATCCATATTCCGATAGCATCTTTGTAACGTAGTAATTTACCTCTCCAAACTTCCGACCAATCCATGGGTTTATGTCCGGAATAAGTTTTGCCGTCCACCATTCTGAAATGGTGTTTTCCTTAAAATGACCGGTTATGTGATTTCCAGACGATTTCGTTTTAGAAATCCCCATCCGCTCTGTTGCCAGAAGATCCAATAGGGATTATACCTGCTAACACAACAGTACGGCTGGGGCAGAAACTGTACTATATGCCGACGCAATACGCAATGCAGCCATTCTCTGTACCGATACAAGTGAGTTTGCCTGCTTTTTAACATCTAGTGTTTCGGCCCGACATTTCCCTCCCATAGAGCATAATGCTGTTTCCAATCTTCATCAGAAGTCTCCGTCTTGGCGGTAGCGGGCCTCCAATATTCGTAATTAATCTACTGAGCTGTACAACGATCTCCTGGGCTTACATACATAATTGGTCATTGCAACCCTTCAGTCAGGCTTATTGTCCTAGTTTCTAACACTACTTATGTTGAGTGTGTTAATTTTATACACAAGTGGCGGGACCTACAGTTTAAAGTCGATTCCGAACGACATAAGCTTTTCATGGCAATCTTTATTTATACACTCAGAGTTTTTGCCGGAAATCTGCTGAGAGGAAATCGCCGAAAAAATACTTTTTTTTTGTATTTTTTTATTTTGATGTCTAGCCTGGGCTTTGTCACCCGAATACTGAATCTGATATGAAAATGTCAGTCTGGGATCCAGCCTTATTCCGAGGTATCTTACCGAGTCCTTGGTCCTAATTACCTCGTTTCCAATACTCATGACCACCTACAAGGGGATAATTCCGTTTTATACGTGGCCATGTCTAGGCCGTGGGAATCCAACCATGTTTTCGTTCTTAGCATGAAACGTTTCAGTTTTCGGTGTGTTTCTTCCGAAAACGGTTGCAATATCATCTTCGTATCGAACCAATAAAATTCCTTCCGGCATATCCTCTGTTAGAATGCCATTGTAATTAACGTTCAATAGGTCGGGGCCGAGGATAGAACTAACTCTGCGTATATAGGGCATGTAGTTGATTTAATTAAGAGAAATATAAACTTGTAAACTAAATTAGAAAATTTTCAACATGCTTTACATAATTTATTGGCTATTATTACAACACTTAACTGCGGATTATGGCCTGGCGATTAATCTGTTAATGACTTAATATTTCAATTACTCGTAAAAGTACCGTCATATAATGCAACTGACAGCACTCTATTTAATGCATTAAATTTAATTAAATGGATTCTATAATAAAATTTTTATTTCACTGTTCTAACCCTTCCAGAGTGATTGTAAGTAGAAAACTTATTAATTTTTTGGAAATAAATTTGAAAGAAATTTTTTTTTTTTTTGTAAGTAAAAGTGGTTGTGCAGACAGATATGGAGATGGAGAAGGCCATCTAATTTTCTGCAGACAAAAAAATTTTTTTTTTTTTTTAGAAAAACGAAACTAATAAATTATAATAAAATACAAATAAATGTCAACTTTAAATAAATTTTATTAAAAAAAAAACAAAGAAAGAATGGAAAACCATGTAATAAAATATGACAAATAACCGAAATTATAATAAAAAAAAAAATAAGAAAAAAATTAAACAAAAAATAAATAAAATAGTGACATGACAGACGGACAACACACAAATTAGTTTAATAACTTTATTAGAGAAGACAGAGAGAATGGAAATTACGGCAAATAAATTTTAAATGTTCAAATAAAAAAACATAAAAAATGTATTCGTAATAAACCCTCCATCGCATTTAAATGAAAAGCAGTTAAAATCACATAAAAATTAAAGTCCAAACACAATCACACGCCCAACCCTGACCATGCAATACGAAAATTGTACACTCACAGGCAGATGGAACGCACACAAAATGTATGGAAATGAAAGAATGTTGCAGATACCAGCCATCAGACACAACATTTCATAGTTGAATCATACACACACTGTTTGTGTTTGTCTAACTAAATATAAGCAGTTCCATCTTCTCCCCACCCCCTTATTGTCTACCCTACTTATAAAGGGTGATTTTTTAGCAATTATCTTTTTGGCAACACTTGTTTAAACAGCTCACGCAAGTTTCGAATTTTGTTTCACTGTCAAACATCTTCAGTTTGGTCTGTAATTTAACCATGAATCGTCTTACAAACGAACAACGTTTGCAAATCACTGCTCTGTTAAGAGCTTCCATTTTATGGTCAGTTTAATCGATCCACTGAAGCTGCTATTCGGGCCATTGTGACTAAATTTCGCACCAAATTTTCATTGTTGGACATTAAACCTTCAACACTCTTACGTAGAGTGCGAACTAAAGAAATTATCGCAGCTGTATCGGCCAGTGTTAATTATGACCATCAATTATCGATTCGTTACTCAACAACGTGGAAAATTTTTTGCGGAAGGATTTAGATGTGAAGCCTTTCAAAATACAGCTGGTGCAAGAATTGAAGACGAACAACCTACCGCAACGCAGAATTTTTGATTGAATGGACTCTAAGAAAGTTAGCCGAAGATCCACTTCTTTATCGAAAAATTGTGTTCAGCAACGAAGATCATTTTGGGCTCAATGCATAGGTTTAGGTCGGAGTGGTAGCTCTGATATTACAAAGCTCACTTGAGCACGCATAGCGGCCCGTTGTGATGCCACGGGTGAACACAGTCCCTGTACTAACCAAGTTCCGCCAAATCAGGGAAAAGGAAGAAGTTGGTCAGCGCAAAGGCTGCACAATAAAAGCACAACTACCCCGCACTGGAAAACCAGCCAGAAAATTGGATGAACGAAGCTATATTCTTGATGTCAATAGAAGATAGCTCCGTTAAGGTAACAAGGAATGGGGAGCCAAATAACCTAAATCTACACCTAGCAAAAGACGGGCATTGGCAAAGAAAGTTAATAACACTTTCCTCTTCCTCAGTGGACCTGCATCCACGGCAGAAGTCGTTAAAAGAGAGCCTCATTCTCTCAGCGTGTCTACCCATTATGCAATGACCCGTAAGCACGGCCACTACAGTCGAGAAGGCATCACAACCGGGATCAAGTAATCAATGCATACGTAAGTAAGCAAAATCGTCGATTTTGGAGTGAAAATCAGTCAGAAACATTGTAAAAGCTACCAATTCGTCTGGAAAAAGTTACAGTTTGGTGCGGTTTATGGGGTGGTGGGGCATTATTGGACCGTACTTCTTTAAAGATGCAGCGAATCGTAACGTAACTGTGAATGGTGAATGCTACCGTGAGATGATATCCAAATTTTTTTTGTTCCCAAAATGCAAGAGCTTGACTTGCATGACTTGTAATTTCAACAGGACGTGCCAAATGCCCCACAGAACGCGTAACAATGGACTTATTGAGAGGCGAGTTCGGTGAACATTTTATTTTACGTTGGCCGCATAGATCGTACGATTTAACGCCTTTAAACTACTTTTTGTGGGGCTATGTTAAAGCTCATGTCTATACGGACAAGCCATTTCAATTGGCGCATTGGAAGACAATATTGAAGCATTTATTGGTGAGATACCGGCCGAAATGTTGGAAAGTTCGAATTGAACTAAGCGGATGGCCCATTTGCGGCGCTTTCGCGGTCAACATTTGCATGAAATAATCTTTAAACATTAAATTATATGGACCGTACTATCGATTCAAATAAAGATTTCATGAATTTTTCTTAATTTTATGAACAATTTTTTTTTTTGAAGAATTTTCCTATAGCTCTTAAAAAATCACCCTTTATAAGCAATTCCATCTCCACCCCCTTATTGTTCTCCCTACTTATACTATCCATACCTACTTATAGGTATTACCCCCCATTTATTTGATCATTATTATCGTATACAATACAACACAATAGTATACATCCACCACACAAATGGATAGACGGACGGCGGACGGACGGACGGAGGGATGAGATAAATAATCTTTAAATAAATACGGGCTCTTCTAATGCCTACATGCCTACATATGTAGTCGTTGCTTGGTTTTGCTGCAGTAAAAGATGCGTAAATTTAGATAAATTTTTGTATTAACAAATGGTTAATGGTAACTAGAATACGTATTTTAGTTACTACGCATAACGCATACACCATACATGCCTTAATTTTAATATTAAACAAAGAATGTCTTTCCTAAAACCCCCTGACCCCATCTACTCCTCCTTCATTATGAATCCCTTTTCAAATGTCTTTGACTAAAGCAACTCATACGTCATCATCATCATCATTCTCATCATCCTCATCATCTCTCGTCTAGGTCTAGATAATATGTAACGATAATAATGAAACAATAATAGTTCAGCCATTCTATAGATGTTGATTTATTAACCCGTATTTAAAGTGATAAATTATGAAATAGCAACACTTTCTTTTAAGGGGTACTTACAGGGTGGCTGATATATAATGCAACAAAGTAAAGCGCTAAATTTTTTTAATTTTATTGTTCAAAAGCAAAAAATATCGGAAATAATATAAAATTTTAGAATCAGTTTAGATTTGATCGATTTGGCCACCTTTGGTACGCAAAGGCCTTTGGCCGACAAAGCCATCACAGGCTGCACGAAAGTGGCTCTCCGGTATTTAGACCCATTCCCGGCTTGAGATGATCAACACTTTGGTATTTTTTAGTGAGAACCTTACTCTCCAAAATGCCGCAGGCGCAAAAGTCAAACGGATTGAGATCCGCAGATTTTGGTGGCCATTGTGCGGTAGAAATGAAGCGAGAAACCTCCTTTTTAACCCATTCTTGGTTGACACGTGCTGAGTCTTATTGGAATGTTCATGGTCTGCGGCCGAAATGTTTGTCTGTCCAAGGCTTCAATACTGTTTTTAAGACATTTTCCCGATAATATTCGTCATTTGTTTTGACCCACCGTCGATGAATTCGAGCAGGAAGCAACCATCGGCCGTTACGGCGGCCCACACAATTACCAGCGGCGGCGCTTGAGTTCTGGTGGCAGTTCAGCTGACTTCTTTGGCAAGTAAACCCGATCATTTTGTTTGTTCACAAACTGCTCAATTTGGAATGGCTTTTCTCATCGGAGAAAACCAAATTCGGTAACTGGCCACTATCGTGAAAGCAAAGTAACTCCTGGGCTCTTTCCATTCTAACTTTTTTTTTGTCCATCGGTGAGCTCTTACACCTTTTGCAAATCATTTTTCAATATGAGTTGCATCCGTTCTCGCGATGTTTTCAGCACGCGATCAATTTTTCTACCACTGCGGCGTGAATTTCGTTCAAAATCTGGCCTTCACTTTTCAGATCATTTCTGGTGTTGTTAACGTTTTTTTTCTTGTCCACTTTTTGGATACGATTCAACACTGCCAGTATCATGGTAACGAGCAGTGGTACGAGAAACCAAAGATTTCTTCACATTTAAATGCTGGAGGGCTCTATCGTTAGCCACCTGTGGTTTTCCAGCCAAATATAAAGCAACCACACTACCACGCTTGACTTCCGGATCACGAATAACTTTTTTTCTGAATACAATAGATCAAAATGCTTCCGTAAGCTTGTAAATAATAAAATGAACTGTTACTGGAATAAATCTGTCAGCTGTCAGACGAGCGGTTTACAAATGATAACAACCTGAAGTTAGTTGCAATACATATCAGTCACCCTGTATGCCGCGATAGAATGCGACACAGTATTGTTTGCTGATTTTTTATAACTGTCAGGTGCCTATAGATAGGGGGAAAATATTTTCAAAAAAAAAAGTTATTTGACGAGCTCTCTAGTTATTTTCCCATAGATCCTAAGAGATCTAAGGAAGGTACGGACTTTCGGAAAAAGCCACTGATTATATGGTGCTCTGAGAATACTCATACCGGATAGGGCACAATGGAATGGTGGGGTACTGCCGGGGCAAAGTGGTATACCCATCTTCACAGATGGGTCTAAGTTAGGTGGATGTGCAGGTGCTGAGGTTTTCTGTAGGGAACTTGGTCTTGAACATCACTTCAGGTTGAATAATGACTGCAGCGTTTTTCAGGCGGAGATTTTTGCAATACTGAAGGCTATTGAGGCCATAGCTGGTGGCCCATCTTCGTTGACGGTCAGGCTGTCCTTAGGGCCATCGCGTCGGTCTGGTGCAAATCACGGCTCATTCGCGAGCGCAGAAAGTCGTTAAGGAGTTTTGGACCAAACCGTATCCGTCTATACTGGGTTACGGGTCACAGCGGAATACTGGGCAATGAGACGGCGGATGCCCTTGCTAGGTTAGGTTCGCTTTCAGACGGCGATTTGATAGTTGGTCCTGAACACTTCTATGGCCTCATCGATGGATGGGTCTGGTGGGAAGAGCAGGGGCTTTGGGGGAACGGATCGGGTTGTTCTGTTTCTAGGCGTCTATGGCCTGCTGTGGACAGCAAGAGGACAGAGTGGCTGCTGGGCTTGGTTAAGGCCAGCTTAAGGTTAATTGTCTGTTTTATCATGGGTCACTGTAAGATTACATAGGTTGCTGACGGGGATCTGGAACGATGAGGAGGAGTTAGAGAATGTCGAACATCTCCTCTGCAACTCCCCAGCCCTTGGTAGGTTGAGGTTATAGACCTTTGGCAGAGCCTTCTTTGAGAGCTTGAGTTCAGTGTCGAGAGCCGACATTCAAGCTCTCCACAGATTCATTAGCAGCTTGGGCTGGTTGAGAGCAGCTAGGCCTTCATAAGTGTAGTCGCACTCTCAACATCTTTTGTTTTGTGTCTTTCTTTCTTTACATTCCTCCGTTTTCCATTCTCCCTCCCCTTACCTACATTCCTATATCCTCTACTTCCTTCCTTCCCTAAGGACAATGTACAATGGGTCAATTTCGACCTACGGGTACTGTTGCTGTCTCTAACCTAACCTAACCGTCGAAACATGTTTATTAAACACAGGCAGGGATGTGTTTCGGGCTATTATTACATCAGCCCCTTGGATAATTGGATTGATGCGAGCATGTGTGTCTTTATTTCAGATTCTTGTATCTTTTTAAAAATTATTGTTTCAAAAAATATGCCAAAAAAAAAAGTAAAACTTTCCAAAGAAATATTCTTTTAAATGTGTGCCCTAGTTTGGCCATTTACTTCTCGCCTTGAATCATCATTAGATGAGGGTGGGCGATTTATTTGACATGTTAAACATTTTTTGCGTACAAATTTCGAACAAAAAAAAGAATTTCTGAAAAAAGAAATGGAAAAACATGCCTAGTAACAGCAATAGCAATAGCAACAGCATTGAGCAACAAAATAAAATCAAATACAATAGAAAATAAATGAATTTTTAACAAATATGCCGCATATTGTTGCTGTCTGGCATGGCATGGCATGGCTGAGCTGATGCTGATGCGGCATCGCCAACAACACCCATCAAAACTTGGAAACAAATTTTTTTTATTTTCTATTACAAAATGAAACAAAATGAAATGTTCTCTTATCGCAAGTAACTCCACTGGGGAGCTATAAATCGCCTTAAAATATGAGCAAAAAAAAAAATCGATTGAACTGAAAGCTGTACTTAGCACAAACGGTCACACAGCCTTGCTATATATTCAATGGCACGTTTGTCTCTTTTTTGTTTTTTTTTTTCTCATTTTATCTCTAATCGAATGGGCAAAATATTCGGCATGTGTTGGAATTGGTTTTCTATGGAAAAAGCATAAAATGATGGAAATCAAATGCTTTGCTTTGGTCTGGCCTGATCTACTCCTGGCAGAAAGCATTAGCAACAGCCACAGCAACAGCAAAAGCGGCGTTCGATTAATAATTTCCAAGATATTCATATGGTGCGACAGTAACTTTGTTTGGATAAAAATATATTCCCTGTTCGACTTGCTGTTGTTGCTGCTGTTGTTGTTTGGCAAATTTACAAATTGTTTTCAGAAAGAAAATAGAAAAAATATAATCAAAATATGTCGTTTCATATTTTTACGATTCTATTTGCCATTATAAATCACTTCAGATTTTTATTTAAAATGTTTATTACAAATATTAATAACAATAATAAATAAAACACGCAATATTTACGCTGTTTTTTCTTTTTTTTTATCCACAATTTTTTTTTTTTTGGTGACAATATTTTATTCGAAAAAAAAATGTTTTTTGGAAACCATAAAAATCAAAGATCTCTCTGCCTGCATTACCAAAAAAGGGGTCTCAATAAGTGAGTCATTTTGCGTTTTTATTCAATTTTTTTTTTTATCTCTTTTTCTATTTTCTTAATTTCAATTTTATTTAATAATTGGCCTGTTGGTTGACAAATTTTGCTTTTAATTTTGTATATACGAGGGTCGATTTTTTTTTTTTTTTAAGAACACATTTTTAAAATTAAGGCCGGTTTTTGTGTAATCCAATCAACGTATGTACATACAGTGAGCTTTAAAAGTGAGTAAACACCCCTGAAATAAATCATTTTCTTAAAATAGCGAGAAAAGTAAATGAGAATAGATGAATAAATTTCCAAAAATAAAGTCGTTTATTTATTATTTATAAAATGTTAAAACAAAAACAAAAAACAATATTATTATTGTGCTACAAGTACATTTTTTAATAATAAAAAAAATTTTAAATTATAGTGGGTGTTGTCTCACTTATGGTGCTCAGTGTATAATCGACCATAATCCACATTCTATACGTAATTGGTAAATGCAACGCTTCATTCAGGCTCAGAACCTAGTTGACAGGTTTTTTTTTTAGAAAATTTTATGAGTGTGAAGATAAATTAAAATTTATAAAGTAAAGACCCAAACCCTTACTTTTAGCAGCGTCACTTTTCGTCTTTACTTAATTGGCCATAACAACCCGATTAACGGATTTCGGCCTGTGGCAACACACAACACATCCTTCCAGGCGGCTCTGCTTCTTGAGCGCCTACGCCAGTTGGTCACACTAATCGATGTGATAGGGCTTCCCCGATTTGGTTCTTCCAACGGATACAAGGTCGTCCTCGTCGCCGATACCCATCTCCCCAGAGCATCCTCTTCCTTTCGAACGATATAAAGAAGCACGGTTAGGATGAGCGTCTTGTAGAGTATTAGTTTAGTTTTACGAGAGAGGTCTCTGCTATTCAATTGCCTATTGAGACCATAGTAGCACCTGTTGGCAAGAGTTATCCTTGGCTTGATCTCCTGACTAACATCATTTTCGGTGGTAATAAAGCAAAATGTGTGTTAAAAAAAAACACTGTTAACTGTTTAACATTTGCATATACAGTAAGACCCCGCTTAACGATGTTTCAGTATTACGCGGTTGCAAATGAAATGGCCGTGCATTAACCAAAAGCGGTGCACTATATAGCAACGGTGTATACGAGTGCTATCTATCTTTTTCAACGCTCTTTTATTAGTCTCTTCAGAAAAAAAATTCCCAACGAATTTTCCGAAGTCGCAACCACAGTACGAACACATCTTTCCTGCGTCAAAGTTGGTTTATTAGTTGTCATCAACGTAACTAAGTGTATACATATGTACGTGTTAAGTTACCTCCTTTAACGCTATTTCGTTTAGCGCTGGAACTTATTGGCACGTATCCGCCGCGTTAAGCGGGGTCTTACTGTAGTCGGGTAGTTATACTATTTCTTAAAATACCCAAATGGCCTCTGATCTTCTAGAGAATTTTCATATGTTTTAGGCAAAAAAAAGTCGAGTTTTTAAAAATTATTCCAGCAATCCCACTAACGGTTCGAAAGAGAACTGGTCTGTATAGAGTGGGATGTGTGTACTATCCCCCAAATGGCCACTGATCTTTTAGAGAATTTTCAATTAAAAATTTGATAGTTTCAAAACTAATTTTCCCAATGCCATATCACTTTGTATGGGTTAACTACATTGCAGATTATATTAAGAGCCCTTAGAATCTTGCTTTGTATATGATACATATGGACCTGGTATTTGTCCTAAAATAAGTTTCTAAAGAAGTGGCCTTTTGTTCCGATTGATACTGTTAAATAGCTAACAATGCTCTGTTAACGCCAAATGTGGCGTTGCAACAATCTTTGAATTACGTTTTGGATATTCAAATTCGAATTTATCTTCACACACACACATCAGAACTTTTGTCAGAAATCTGTTGAGAAGAAGACGACAAAGAAATATTTTTTGATATTCCTTCTTGAAATGGGGTTTTAACTGTGGCATCAGGTCTAATAAGCTGACACATTACTAGACTACGGCAACTTCATCTGTAAACTCACTCACCACACACAAAGATCTCAGAGCTTTTTACTTGTGTAGATAGTTTTACAATATCTTCTGATTTCTTTATGATGGGCTAATGTGCTGATAACTTCATCTTGAACCTTAGCGGTTTATACACGACGATCAATCGAGTAGTATTGAACAAAATTTTCTGAAGAGCGTTGTTTTCCAGGGGACGTGGCCAAATTTGTTGTGTGGAAATGAAAAATAGATGCCTGTGATAAATGTATGTAGACAATTTTTTATTATTTAAATACCCCCCTTATTCTTTATAAAATAATATTTCTTTATCTTTGGTTTTCTTTTCAGGTAAGTGTCTCTGAAGCCTATATGCCTTAATTTAAAATCGTGAAAAAACAGTGAGTATTGATTGATGAAATTGATTCTTAAATAATAACCTACAATTGAACGTTATTAAAAAAAATTAAGTTGTTCAACCTTTGGCTACTATATCCAAAGCTATTATAATCCCATTTGAAGCCTGAAATCTCTTTTATTCGCTTAAAAGACCTACTAATTCATGCCGCCTTGTGTGGAATATAAAATTATTCAAATGTCTGAAACTGCTTTTTCGAGTAGAGCACTTCCGAAATCTTAAATTTTCCACAACAGAAATCAGTCCGAATTTGAATGATGATATGGATTATGTTGGCTTTGAAAACCGTTGTGGTTTGTGGCTTATTCGTATACTCCTGTGACTTAGAAAAACCTCACAAGAATCGTTTTAACAATGTAAAATCGTACGATCTCGCTGTCCAGTTCACAGTAACTTCCCTGTGAGATGAACATGATCAGATTGCTTGTACAGAATATGTGGCAAGAGCTGTGTGGTTTACAGCGTTGTCCTGTTGAAACCACATGTCTTTGACGTACAGACTATACAATTCAGGCCAAAATAAGTTGATCAAGACTACGGCAACTAGCTAGTCCCTGTAATTACAATTAGGTTCGGTAAATTTTTGTAGTTTACTTAAATCCATGAACTGGTCTCACGGGCCTTCTTTCCGGCTTGAATCTGCATTACTTGAGTTTGTCGCCGAGTACTACATTTAATAACTACACTCTACTATTTCTTGTGGTAACCTGTTGTTCTTTGGCCGTTGTTATGATTGAAATCTTAATTAATTATGGTTTTGAAACATTATCCTACGATAATTCCATTTTTTCCGATTTTGAAGTCATTGACTGTTACGAGATACTTACGAGCTGCTACAACCCGTCAAATATTATTTCAATCTCAGAAAATTTTCTTATCGGATAGGTCAAATCATTCAGTCTCTTCAAAAAACGCCTAAGGTTTGTTTTCCAGTAAACCTATTGCCGCCTTGATGGTTTTATTCACTTTTGTCTGTGAAAGGTACACTGTTACATTCTTATTGAATTTCTAGAACTAACAACATTAATCAGATCTTTACAACTTGGTCTCAAAGCAATATCGATCCATTTGAAGGCTTGAATGCAACACTGCATTCGGTTGTAATTCAGTCTTTTCATATGTGTGTGTGAAACTTAGGTTCTCTCACGGCAGCGGAATTAGCTTCAGTATTACTTTGTGGGGTAATCACTTTTCTGATTATTTACATCTTAGTAATACGTCGTGCCCGAAGGAATTGTGGTAACTTCAGTAGCAATATATTAGACCTTTCTATAACTCCAATCCATCTTTCAGTATCTGGCGTTACGTTATAGACTACCAAACATCTTCATTGCCACAAAGATCTCCTTTCAACTAAGTATGTGTATCGGCGTAGAACTGTCGTGCTCCGTAACTATACTTGGTTGTAACCAGATGTCGGCACAAAGAGAACATACTAAAAATGTGAGTGCATTTGTGAGATGTATGTGTATAAGCCAGAGGAAAATTGTTAGTAATATTCTCAAGTGTAACGTAATATGTTCAAATGTAATCTAATAATATGTTTATGTAGTGAAAAATATAGAAGAAAATGTACAGCCTCAAATCCCTAAAGATTGCATATTTAATCTGACAGATATTCTTCGAATTTGATTAGAAAATAGTGAATCTTAATGTAATTTTTCTTTGGGTGTATAATTGATATACAAAAACAATTGAAAAAGAAGCAAAGAGAATCTGCTTCAGTGAAAGCTGACACAGGCAACTTAAAACATTTCTCTTTTTAACGAACAACGTTGATATTCTTGCCCTATGAGTGTAAAAAGTCGGACATGATGTTCCCCTGACGAAGGTGCCGACGTCTGGTTGTAATTGCTAGCCCGGAAATAACTTTTAACTGGCTCTCACTGTCTGTAAGCTAACTATTGCAATGAATTAGGTTTAGAAATCTATGTTTTATTTTGGCATTATAAGTCAATAGTTTAACTGGCGATGATTCGGGCTGAACCCATCTGTTGGCACGCAGCTGCAACACAATCTAACTGCAAGATTCTTTACAGAATGAGAAGGCAAGCAATCTGCCAATTCTTATTACTTTTATCTTAAAAGTGACAATCATCAGAGCCTGTTACGCCATGCAGATTTTCTGTGAAGCTTTTCTAGGAGCAACAGGCGACTATTCCTGCGTTAAGGTTGAACTCGATAAAGTTCCGGGCATGGTCGGAATTTTATTTTTTTTCAAGTGTACATAGAGCGTTACTCAGCGCCTGATCCTCCTTGGAATTCTATGGAAATATACAGTGATGGTTAGTATGTTGGTAGGGTTTTTGTTAGCTTATTAGGCGCGTAGGTTTTGAAGGTTTATAGAAAGTCGCAGGAAGTATTTTTTTGTACTTTGTGGAAGTCATCTTCCACTTGTATGGATTGCAGGCTCTTGGGTCTCTGTTGTTATCGGAAATAGGACTTACTCATAAGGGCTTTGTTATCGCAATGCCCTTGCGTCTTCTAGGAGAAGGTCATGACTTCAGATTAAAAGGCTGCTTAGTAGCAGAAAATTTTCTTGAAATATGCTGGTTTATTCGGTCAGCCAGACGGCCTTAATGATCGATATGTTGAGCTGGCACCAAGAACAAAACTGTCTATTTTATTACTTATCACTTTAACTGCAACCCTCGAATTTCTCTTGTTTGAAGTTTTTTTTTTTTTTGGGGGGGGGGGGGGATTTATTTCAAAAATTGTTTATTTTTTAAGCCAATTAAGATTTTAATAAAGATAGTCAGTCAGTCACAACCATATTTTGTTTTAAATGTTTCATTTGAATTATCATTGAGACAGTACAGTATGAGGGCGTTATTTCCACAATTGAATAATGGAACGCTCGTACATACACAAAGTGAATGAAGAATGGTAATGCATACGATGCTAGAGCATAATAAATTTACATTTAAAAATATACGAAAAATTTAAAAATTTTTTTTCTTTATATTGTGGTAATAAAAATTAAAGAAATTTTTTTACCAAAAAATGGATACAAAAAAAATTAATAACAAAAGTTATAATTCTACCAAAAAAGTGGGCGTGGCATTATTGTATTGCCTGTCTTAAGGGCATCAAATTTGTAAAATTACTTTTCAAAATGTTTACAAAATTTATTTGCCTTACAACATGTATTGTATGCGAGTGTAAATACTCCAAATATGTTGAGAAATATTCATTCATTTGATGCCTCCTTAGACCCTTCCTTTGATTATGACGTGGTTCATAAAGACCTGCCATTTGTCCTAAAATTAGCTTCCAAATAAGTGGGCTTTTGTTCAGATTGATACTGTTAAACAGTTAACAGTGCTCTGTTAAGAGATAATTTTGTTCTGTTAATGCCAAATGTGGCGCTGCTAAAAATTTATGGATTGCGTCTTTGATTTTCAAATTCGAATTTACTTATCTTTACACACTCATCAGAGTTTTTGTCAGAAATTACAAAAATTTAAAATTTTTTTCTTCATATTGTGGTAATAAAAATGAAAGAAATTTTTTACCAAAAAATAGAGATACAAAATTAATAACAGAAGTTTTAATTCTACCCAAAACAAGACATATTAGTGGGCGTGGCATTACTTTATTCTGTGTCTTAAGGGCATCAAATCTTTAACATTACTTCTCAAAGAACATTTGCCCTACATCATGTTTTGTACATACATAATTGGCCATTACAACCCTTCAGTCATGATTTCGACCTAGCTTCTCACACCACTTATGCTGTGTGCGTTAATTTTATATATGAGTGGCGGGACCTACAGTTTAAAGTCGACTCCGAACGCCAGATTTTTGAGAAGCTTTTCATGGCAATTTTTACTCTCAGAGTCTTTGCCAGAAATCTGCTGAGAGGAAGTCGCCGAAGAAATATTTTTTCGTTTTTGATGTCTGACCTGGGATTCGAACCCGGGCCTTTTGTCTAATAAGCCAACACACTACCCACTAGACCACGACGAATTCTACATCATGTTTTGTATGCGCCTGTAAATGTTAAGAAATTTTCTTTCATTTGAGCCTTCCATAGAATCTTGCTTTGATAATGATATGGTGCATATAGATCTGGTATTTGTCCTAAAATTAGCTCCTAAAAAAATGGGGTTTTGTACAGATTGATTCTGTTAAACCGCTTTGTTCTGTTAAATGATAATTTTGCTTTGTTAACGTCAAATGTGGCGCTGCTACAAATCTATGGATTGCGTCTTGGATTTTCAAATTGAAATTTGCCTACAACATGTATTGTGTTGCGCGTGTAAATACTCCAAATATGTGTGAAATTTTCTTTCTTTTGATTATTATTTTCTTAATCTATTATTAAATAAATATGGATTGCAAAAAAGAAATGAAGAAAAAAATTTTTAAATTGTATTTGTATGCCTATGAATGCTATGAAATGAAATGGTTTTGTTGCCATAGGCCTTTAATTACGCGTATATGTTGGCTTGAGTAATATTCGCATTGTGCTACAATGACTGCTGGTGTGGAGTGTGTTGTGTATGCGTTGGCACAATTTCTTTTATTCGTTTACCACACTGACTCGGCGGATGCTAAAATGTTTCAAAATTTTTTAATTTCTAATTTTTTTTTTTTTATCAGAAAGCTCTTTGTTGTAGTTATAGTTGTTGTTGTTGTTGTTGTTGTCATACGCACTAGTAATTAAACAAATAAATGAAGAGAAAAAAAGTTTAACATTTAGTTGTTGGCAAGCTAGCTGGTTGGCACTGCTTTTTTTGTTTTAATATCTCAATACAGTGGGCCAGTAAGGAAAATAAACAAATTTTGGTTTAGAAGTGCAAACTTTTCATGGCAATTTTATTTACTCTTAGAATTTTTACCAGAAATCTGTTAAGAGGCTGTAGCCGAAGAAATGTTTATTCATATTTCATTTTGTTGGCAATAATTAACCCGGGATTTGAACCGTGGTCTCACATCAAATACGCCAACACACTACGAAACGATGGCGACTACAACAATTGCACTACCCTCACAACCAGCCAGTACTTCTTACAAATCTTAGCAGTTTCTATATTTACATATTGCTGAGTCAATCCAGTTTTCGAAAGTTACATGTGCCGATGTGCCTCAATTCAGTTTGTCATAGAACCGTACATACACCGATAAAGTGTTGTTTTAATAATTTCTCTTGCTTATCGAAATTGATCTCTCGATTATACCAATAAGTGTAGCCCATATGCTTATACCGTATACTTTAGCAATATCCTTAGGAAACCGTATAGCATTCCTGCCAAGATCAAAAAAGGCCAAGACATTTCGCCTATTCTACAAGTTATAAAATTAGACCAACGATCCATTATATTCGATGTCCATTTATCCTTAAAATTTGATTCCAAGTCACCGTAGTCTAGTAGGTAGGGTATTGGCTTATTAGGAGTGAAGGTTTTGAAGGTTCCTAGAAAGTCTCAGGGAGTATTTTTTCGTACAGGGAAAGTCTTCTCCCATCCATGGGGATTGCAGTCTCTTGAGTCTATCTTTGTTGTTATCGGAAATCACACTTTCTCATATGAATCTCATGCGAATATCTTTTGTTATTCACAGCATTCGGTTGACTTTGAATAGTTCATTCACCAAATAAAGAGGAAGCTTTTGGGTTATACAGTCGAACTTCTATAAATTGAATCCCCATTATCCAGAAAAAAAACTTCAACTTATAGAAACTCCAAGTCAAAGAAGCAAAACCTGATAGAATTTCTCTCCAAGGTGCTGTTGCTGTGCTTCAACTTATAGCAAATTCAAGTAATAGAAGTTCAAATTATAGAAGTTCCACTGTATCATCATGTTCCCTCAACAATAGACCACTTTATTATTGTCTCCTGCATCTTTGAACATTCAGGATAAGATTTTAGATCCATCCCTCGTCCTCGTCTTCATTCACACTTCATAGCTTTTATCGCAGTTATCTTCAACATTCAATTGCACGTAAATTTCATCTCATGACTTTGGAATGTTAGATGCAATTTCTTGATCATTTTCTATGAAAAATTGTTAACATGTTTACCATACCATAGATGAAGCACACAATCACAAAATCAGAAAGTTATATGGCTCTTGAGAGCAGGCTTAAGGAGGTATTTCTTATTCAATGTTGGCTTAAATACATTCTAGCCGGCTTAAAATTCACCTCTATCGGGTCATGAGCTGGCAAAAGCGTGCATCAAGTAGTCTATATGAAAAATAGATCCGGTAGACTTTTCTTTGACAGATATGGACTCTAGGGACCGACATATCGACGCCTCTATTCTATAACATTCGAAAAAGTTTGTTTTGAGTTATGAGCTCTCAAAGTTTTCACGCGACTTACGACTACATATGTATGTATTCTAATCAGGTTTTTCCCTATAACTTCGGAACGGATCGGTGCATCTTAACCACATTAAAAAAAATAAAAAAAAATTAAAGTACACTTAAAACGTTATAGAATGGTGGCGTCGATATTACTTTTCTTCCTGAATTGTAGAATGTAGTGTAAACAGTATTGAAGTTGCCGTAGTCTAGTAGATAATAAGTTGGCTTATTAGACGTAAGACCCGAATCCGAATTCCAGGTCAGACATCAAAACGAAAACATGAAAATATTTCTACGGCGCCTTCCTCTCAGTAGATATCCGGCAAAAATTCTGAGAGGAAATAAAATTGCCATGAAAAGCTTCTCAAA
Source organism: Sarcophaga peregrina (assembly GCA_014635995.1). NCBI lineage: Eukaryota > Metazoa > Arthropoda > Insecta > Diptera > Sarcophagidae > Sarcophaga > Sarcophaga peregrina. Next base: position 51,081,472 of record CM025790.1, on the reverse strand, counting down.
AATCTGTCGTTCGGAGTCGACTTTAAACTGTAGGTCCCGCCACTCGTGTATAAAATTAACGCACACAACACAAGTGATGTAAGAAGCTAGGATAGGACTTTGTACAATGGGGCAATTCGACCTCTGGGTAGTGTACTTGTCACAGTTCACAAGTATACGTCCTCTAACCTAATCTAACCTATCATAAATAACTTTCTGAAAAATAATTTTAATTTGTAGTCTTTGTACTTTTGTCCCACTGTTTGAGAAGTACGAGAAACGAACTGCCTACCTTAATTTCATTTGTGGTGAGATAAACTAATTTTTTTTGTTTAAGGTTTCATATTGTTGTTGTCGTTGTATTTGTAATATTTTTTGGAATTCTATCGTTATGATTTGCGTTTTGTTTATTTATGACACTGCATAATAATAAATGAATAACACGTGACTCTTGAAAAAATAACTTCAAAAAAAAAGAATTAACAAAAGAAGAATTTTAATAAAATTAATACCCGAAAAAGAAGCAAAACACAAAGCCATACTGATTAAAATAGGCTACTCACAGACGGACGTAAACAGAGGCATGGCACGCCGATGAAATTTGAAGACAAATATATGCTGAAGCTTTCTTACAGAAGACCTTACAAAAAAAAAAGGTCTGTAATGCACGCCATAAACACCATTCAGCTCGTCTATATCCAATGGATAATAGACTTGCATGTGAAGTAAACTTAAACGGCTAAGGTAATATAAGAACTTAAATAACCTTTCCGTAGAGATATTTCTGATATATTCAATAACATCGAGGACGTATGTAATGCCTTAGTAGGCAGCATTTTGTCTTCTTAAATGTGAACCGGTGGTCTAAACACGATCTCAGATATCTCGGTCAAATCAAAATATAAAAAAAGTTGATTTGGTAACTTCCTCACACCAGACTTCTGTCATAAACTCTGACAGTAAAATAAAATTGTAATGAAAAGTTTATCAAATCTGTCGTTCGAAGTCGTTGTTGAACTGTATATCTCGTCTCTTATGGATAAAATTACCAGACACGTCACATCTCGTATGAGAAGCTGGGGAGTAATTCTAACTAAAGGCATGTAATGATCAATTCAGCAAGTAAAGCTACTTATTGAGATCCTCTACGTCTTCTGATTGTGCAGAGAAGAGCTAATAAATACATATTTGCAAACTTTCAGTTAGGATCCCGACCTAGCTTATGCTGTTTGCGTTAATTTTATACATAAGTGGCGGGACCTACAACGATGGGTGCCTATCCGCGTCGATCTAGTCCAACGTCTACCAACGCTTTCAAATGTAACCGACTGTTACACCTGACTACTAATTCGAAGTCATGTATTTGCACCTGACTTCCCCGTTGGTTAGGAGCAGAGCCTATCTAAAACTCCTTCCGATGTTTGGGTCACGGCACCCGGTTGAAAATACAACTCCACACCGAGTCTAACTAAACTCTTCCCGCGATTTGGGTCCAAACCACAGCCACCACGATGCTCCCAAAAGTGGCCACCAACAGAAGGGGACCTACAGTTTAAAGTCGACTAAGAACGACAGATTTTTGGTAATTTTATTCATTCTCAGAGGTTTTGTCAGAAATCTGCTAAGAGGCAATCCCCGAAGAAATAAATTTTTTTTTATAATTCGTTTTGATGTCTGACCTGGGATTTGAATTTGGGCCTTAAATCTAATAAGCCAACACAGTACCTACTAGACTACTGCGACTGATAAGAACTAAAGATCTAAATAATAATTTTTCGCTTATCTAATCAATAAAAAAAGAGTGCTATTTGGTCATAGCCAGCTCATTACACATTCCTTGTGCTAAAGACCGCCTCCTGACATATCAGGTATATCGAACAGTTTCATCGAACAGTTCACCGATTTGAAACCTATCTGCCTATCTACCTCTGGCTAGTGTTCTCTATCGAAGAAAGAATGACTCATCGAAATTATGTACGTACGCCTTTATGCAGAAGGTGTGTCTGAACTAACTTCTGCGCTGTGGAGCAAGAAACTTTAGCTTCTTGCTGACTTATCGTTTTCCAATCCCACCAACCATTTTAATTGCGTTTTAGGATTCGAGAGCGATTAGTTTTTGTGGGGATGGAAGATGATGGCGTATTAAATGTGTTGAGGCCACGATTCAAACCTCACGTCTGATATCTTTAACAAAACTAAATAGATACGAGAAAAATATTTCTTCGGTGACTTATCCTCAGCAGATTTCTGGCAAAAAGTCTGAGAGTAAATAAAATTTCCATTAAAAGTTTTTCAAAAATCTGTCTTTCAGAGTTGACAATAAACTGTAGGTCCCGCCCCACAACTCAAGTGGTGTAAAAAACCAAGTTGTAATCCCCTGGCTGAAGAGTTGTAATGACCACAATTATGCATTTGTGCATATGATGGAAGAGACGCTTTATGGCAGCCTTATGGTTCTTAAGGAAATGAAAAGGAATAAAGGAAAAGGGGGCGTGGTTCAATGATCTAGATTCTAGATTTTTACTACGTTTCATTCATTTTTCATAACTTAATCACTGATTAGCCCTTATGTTGGATAAACAAAATTTTTCATAGGAAATAATTGTAACATAAGCACTAAAATATTTTTAGCATGTTTAACATTTTTTTTTTATTTCGAATTTATTACAAAGAATCAAAAAGCCAGAAATTAAAGAATTTTTAATACTCATTTAATAACAAAAAAAAAACAAAAAAAAAATTACGAAATTATCAGAATATGAGATATCATCACACATAGCATACCACATACTCGTATTTAATATTCCCAAAAAAAAAAAATTTTTTTTTTTAAATCATTTAACCTGTGAGGGTTTTTTTTTCTTGTTTTTATTAATTTTCTAAATAAACCTTCAAAATATTCGTGTATACTCGTCGTACACGTTAGTAATGTGATGACTGACTTCTATTAACGAAAATTTTTTTAAGTCCAATATTATGTTGTTTTCTTAGCCTGCTGTAGAGCAATTAGCACACTATTGAAGTGGTTTGTAGTTGTACGGCCTAAAATATTAATTAACCGAATATCTTTATTCTTTCTCTCTCTCTCTTTTCGTTTTGTTTTTTTGCCAACGTCATTCATTATGTAGGATTTATCATATGATGACTCTGGGAAAAAAAGCAATAGAATACAGCGGAGGAATATTATCTGGTGTATGGTTTTTTTCTTTCTTTGCCATCAGTGATCTATTTCCACTGTATTTATAACAGAATGAAACATTTAAAAGTCTTAAAAAGTCTTTAAAATTGATTGTAAATTATTATAATTATCCCATAATTTACTAGCATTTTATACAGCAATTAATCGCCATCCATCATTGATAATGTTACGTTTTTACCTTTTTAAAATCCTTAAAAAAAATTGAGTTTGTAGATTGCAATTCAAATAAATACTCGTATCAATTCTTTATTGTTCGCACAATTCCGTGTGCCACCTTTAGAAATTGTTTTTAGCACAATAACAATTTACTTTAATCGTGATTCTTCTTTCACACTTTTCCGCGTACGCAATATCAACTGTTTGTTATTCTTCTCTGCTTACAACCTTCTTGTAAGCATCGCCTCAATATTTTGTTCACACTCAACATGTCTGACTGAATTTTTACTGAATCTCACATGTCGTCTTCACACACGACTGATTGAATTCTAACTGAACTTCACGTGTCGTCTTTACACATGACTGACTGAATTCTTACTAAATCTCACATGTCGTCTTCACACACGACTGATTAAATTCTAACTGAATTTTTACGTGTCGTCTTTACACATGACTGACTGAATTCTTACTGAATCTCACGTTTCGTCTTCACAAACGATTGACTGAATTCTAACTGAATCGCCATTGCCTACTCTGTCTTGTTTTTTATATCACAATGGTCAGCTGTCTGAATTTCTTCGAGAAATATCTAAAAATGTAAATAACTTGTTTTCATTATTGTTGTTTGTGTATCTTGTTTACATTCGTCCAGGCAGAGTAGTTGTTGCTTGGTGTATTTGTCTATCCGCTATTTTTTTTTTTTTAAAGTTGCACTTTGTTTTAGCTTGTTTACTTCTTTGTCCGCTGCACTTTGTTATTGGCTGTTTACATCTTTATTCCTTATATTTTTTTTATACTGATGTTGTTGTTATATTCTTGTTTATTCATCGATCTTGTAAACAAGTTCATTGTTTTTTTTTTTTTGCTACATTTTTTACATATTCGTTGATCACGTGAACAAGTCCATAGTGTTCTTTTTGGAGCTTTTTTTTTGGAATTATTTTAAATAACACCATTTCCATTTTCATAACAATATTGTCAAATATTTTATATTTTTTGTATTTATAATCACAAATTATTCGTTTATAGATTTATAACATGGATGGGGTTAAAGTTTTCTTTTCAATTTTCCAAATTCAAGTAAAAATTGTAGTTTTTATTTAAACGGCATAAATCTCTAGAAATTATCTTTATGATCCAAACTAAATAAACGAAATTTGTATGTACTCGGTTTAAAAGTCGAATTATTTTATCTTTAGTCTGGTAGCAATGCTGCATAGGCTGATTCTAATTTTTTACGAACACTATCAGAACGATTTTTTTTTATCATCTTCTGCGCCTGTGTAATCTGTTTGTAGAATGGAATAGAAAGAAATCGGGTTTAGTATGATCAAATACAATGACTCAAAATAATCAGCAACCGATAAAAATTTTGAATAAAGTACCCTAACATACATACATAATTGGCCATTATAACCCTTCAGTCAGGATTACGACCTAGCTTCTCAATTAATTAATTAATTTTATACATCAGTGGCGGGACCTACAGTTTAAAGTCGACTCCGAACGACAGATTTTTGAGACGCTTTTCAAGGCAATTTTTACTCTCAGAGTTTTTGCCAGAAATCTGCTGAGAGGAAGTCGCCGAAGAAATATTTTTCGTTTTGATGTCTGACCTGAGATTCGAACCCTTTCTTTCTTACGACCTCGGCCTCACATCTAAAAAGCCAATACACTCCCTATTAGATTACGGCGACTACAAATTTTTTCCTGATCAGTTTTATTTTTTCTTTTGGTCCTCTTAGTGCACTTGCATAAAAAAGCAGAGGATTGGCCCTTTTACAGCAGAGCACTATGGATTACTAAGTTAGCTAAGACCTCTGGCAAGCTTGGGTATATATTCAGAACATTACAAAAGTTTATAGAAAGTCTCAGGGAGTATTTTTTCGTACAGGGAAAATCTTCTCCCACTTGTGGGGATTGAAGTCTCTTGAGTCTATCTTTGTTGTTAACGGAAATCACACTTCCTCATAAGGGCTTTCTTATCGCAATGGCGTTACGAATATCTTTTGCTTTTCACAGCGCTCGGTTGACTTTGAATAGTTCACCAAATAGAGAGGAAAGCATTTGGATTATACAGTCGAACTTCTATAAATTGAATCCTCATTATCCAGAAAAAAACTTCAACTTATAGAAACTTCAAGTTAAAGAAGCAAAACCTGATAGAAATTCCCTCCAAGGTGCTGTTACTGTGCTTCAACTTATAGAAAATTAAAAGTAATAGAAGTTCAAATTATAGAAGTTCCACTGTATTACCATGTTCCCTCAACAATAGGCTACTTTATTATTGTCTCCTTCATCTTTTAACATCCGGAATACGTTTTTAGATCTATCCCTCGTCCTCGTGTTCATTCCCATTTCATAGCTTTTATTGCAGTTATCTTCAACATTCACTTCAATTGTAGGAAAATTTCGTCTTATGACTTTGGAATGTTTAATGTAATAAATTGATCATTTTCTACGAAAAATTTTTAACATGCCTTTGTATTTTTCTGCATGCCATACCATACCAATAGGTGAAGCACACAATAACAAAATCAGAAAGTTCTATGGCTCTTGGCAGCAGGCTTAAGGTAGTATTTCTTATTCAATGTTGGCTTAAAGACATTCTAGCCGGCTTAAATTTCATCTCTATGGGGTCATGAACTGGCAAAATCGTGCATCAAGTGGTCTATATGAAAAATAGATCCGGTAGACTTTTCTTTGACAGATATAAACTCTAGGGACCATAACACAAATACGATGAAGGGTTAAACCTTTATGTTCTACGACACGACATATCGACGCCTCTGTTCTATAACATTCTAAGTCGAAAAAGTGTGTTTTGAGTTATGAGCTCTCAAAGTTTTCACGCGACATACAACTATATGTATATTCTAAGTAGATTTTTCTGTATGACTTCGAAACGGATCAGCGCTTCTTAACCAAATTTTGACATTATTTAAGAGAATGTAGAATTTAAAAATGCAAGAACATTAAAAACGTTTAAGTACACTTAGAACGTTATAGAATGGTGGCGTCGATATTAGTTTTACTCTAAAATTGTAGAATATATTGTAAACAGTATTGAAGTCGCCGTAGTCTAGTAGGTAGTTGATTGGCTTATTAGACCTAAGACCCGAGTTCAAATCTTATGTTAGAAAACAAAACGAAAATATTTCTTCAGCGACTTCCTCTTAGCAGATTTCTAGCAAAAACTCTGAGAGTAAATAAATAAAATTGTCGTGAAAAGGTTTTCAAAAATCTGATCTCGTTCTGAATGGACTTTTAACTGTAGATCTCCGCCACTCATGTTTAAAATTAACCCACACAACACACATAAGTGGTGTGAGAAGCTAGGTTGTAATACTGACTGAAGGGTTCTAATGTGGCAATTGTGTTTGTTTGTTGTGTAAATAGTATAAGCTTTTCTGTTTACAGCGCTAATATCTTGCCTAGAAAATGTTTAAAATTAACCCACACAACACACATAAGTGGTGTGAGAAGCTAGGTTATAATGTTCCAATTGTGTTTGTTTGTTGTGTAAATAGTATAAGCTTTTCTGTTTACAACGCTAATATCTTGCCTAGAAAATTAAATGTTGTTCTAGGTCCCATGGTCAAAAATATATGTTTGTAGAGCGCTTGTATCCAAGCTTTTAATGCTTCTTCAAACAGAACAGAACAGAAAATTAAAATAAAAAAAAACCGAAATGATGACAAATAAATCTTTGATCTTTAATGGCGTGTGTAAATAAATATTCGAAACTAATAATTGGAAATTCTTTTTGAAAAATAAGGTGTGAAAACGGTCTTGTACCACGACAAATCATTTCCATAAAAAATGATTTTTTTTCTATACAAAACAACAGACAACATATTTTAAAATATTTATTTAGAAAATAAATTACAAAATGAAATGAAATGAAAAGAAAATCGAATAAAATTAAATTAAATTGTGGATTTCAAAAATATTAACGATGATGATCGTGATCGTGATCGCGATCGCAATGCTGAACAGTTTGGAATATTTGTAGCTATCCAAAGGCAATAACGCCACCCACACTCCCAAAAATAAAAAAAATTACAATTTCGAACATTGTTGTTGCTAATAACACTAACAAATCAAGAAAAACTGGAAAATTTTCCTTCTTTTTACGCAGTGCGTTCGATATGATTTCTCGTTTTTTTTGCCGTTTTGTTAATCGGACAGCATTAAACTGACACCTAAAATTAGTGTCTAAAGGAAAATCGTTTTGAAAAATTAATTTCTTTTCCTCCACTGGTGGCTTATACGTTTTCCCTAACGTTGTTCCATTAATAATGGGGGAAAACTAAAAAACAAAAGAAAAATTATTGAAAAAGACAAGACGCAGAAAGCTTTATAAGTTGTGTTGTGCTGCTCTGGCTGGCTAGCCCAGCCAAAACAATTAAAAGTTGAAACAAAATGAACAGTTTTCTGGTTTTCTATTCACTTTTCTTAAATATTTTTTCAAAAAATAATTTTTTTTGTTTTATTTTTTCAAAAATAAACGAAAATGAAAACCAATTAATTTCGCAATGTCTAGAGCATGACAAATATTTTCAATGGGATGTCACATGAAACATTTAAATTAACTCTTCCATCATAATATGTTAAATATTGCGATATATTTTGTATCACAGATAGATCCCTTAACATAAACAGATTCGTATTAAAAAAGATTTGTTAATTGAGCCCCCGAAAGCATAACTTTGAGATTTTCTAAAGCCAACTAAGTCTCGATTATATTTCTTATATGAAACACTCTTCGCCATACTCCTCCTACAGGCTTTCAGTTTTTGAATAAAATTAATCAAAGAATTTTAAAAGATCTTCTGCCTTCTCTAGCAAGTTCATCAACTAAACAATTGTTTGAGATTCCACCAGTAACCAAGAACACATATTAGAAGTCGTTATAGTCTAGTGGTAGGTAATGTATTGGCCTGTTAGACGTGAGACCATGGTTTAAACTCCAGGTTAGTCATCTCCAAAAAAAAAACGAAATATGAAGGAAATATTTCTTTGGCGTCTGTTTCTCAACCGATTTTTGGCAAAAACTTTGAAAGCGAATAAAAATTTCATGAAAAGTTCCGCAAAAATCTGTCTTATGTAAGCGATTTTAAACTGTAGGTCCCATCACTCATAGATCAAAATAACACACTCCAAATCAGTTTCAATCACTGCTGATCTGCAGGTTACACTTAAAAGAGATTGAAAATGACCGTTCGAATGTTACAGAAGGAATATTTAAAATCTTATGTTTGACTCGAGTTAATTTGGCAGCATGATTATTACATCATTACATTGGCCTGAAACACGCTACTGTTGTCTCTGGAAGGCCAAGAGATATTCTATAATTAAACCTTTCAGAGAATCTTCCACATTATGATACAGTGTCCCCGGACACTGTGACATTCCGGGCAACTGCAAGGCTAACCAGAACTAGCGCACTTTTTCCGGAATTCTCTTCAGTCAACTTGAGAATGCCACTTACCTCGTTAAAACTGGCCATCTCAAGGAAATTCTTCCGAAACGCCAACCTATCGTGGATCAATGAGAAGACCTGCACCACCGCTAAGCTTACTTGGCCCTCAATGGATAGAATACGCACCAACCAGTTACTTGGACTTGGGCGTAACATCATCTCAATGATAGTGGCCATGCTTACAGGTCTTTGTGTCATAGGTGGACACGCGGAAAGAATATGCGGCTCCCATTTAACGATTTCTGCCGTGAATGCAGATCCGCTTAGGAAGAGGAGACTATTATCCACTTTCTATGTTATTTGGCTCTCAACCCTTGTCAGCTTGGCGGAACTATCGTCCATTGGTATCTAGGATATAGCCCCGTTTATCAAATTTTCTGGCTGATTTTCCAGCGTCGGGTAGTCGTGCTTTAAATATACAGTCTGACCAACTACAGTATAGGGACGGCGTTCACCTGTGGCATCACAACGAGCCGCTATGCGTGCTCAAGTGAGCTTTTGGTATAAAGCCAATACTCCACAGCCTATCATGCCATAGCTTTGAATACTTTACCTAAAATTTCACAGAATACCCGGAGCAAATCATGTCACAAAACAAGTTGCTGGAAGTTCTATTGCGAAATCTCTTATCGAAATTAGACTCAAAGCCTGGGAATTCTCAGACATATTGGAAGAGTGTTAAGATGGAAAAGCATCAATACACTTTACGACATGTACCGCTTGTTGTTCCCACATGTAGGTCTATTAAGGTTACAAAAAATCCTTTCCTTTTTTTCACTTTATCAATGAACTTCATATTGCGACTCTTGTTGAGAGCACTATCCACCACAAGGAAACTCCTTAAAGTAGATTGGTTTCGTTGGCCAACAAGTGCATCAATTGACACAAGCTCCCGCTCAAGTTATGTACTCCCAGTATTTTGGCCATAATATGACCGGAGAGAGAGGATATTGTGTTTTATGTAACGTCAATAATGATAAATCCAAATAAGACCTAAGCGTGCTAAGTCGTGCAGAGTTTCGTCCACATACTAGATATCAATGTGTGTCTGTGTGCGATCAAATTATATATAAAATCCGGTGTCGTTTTCGCCTGACTATTAGCCTTAAAACAACATTTCCACTGAGAACACATAGAAACCGCATTAAAAATAATACTTAGAGAGGCCATTAATACAGGAATATCTGCGTCCACAGGCTATCAGTATCGGTTTTATAAAGCAAAGATAACATACAGTAGGACCCCGCTTAACGCTGTTTCAGTATTACGCGGTAGTATTGGGATTCCATGAAACGGCAATGCATCAACCAATAGTGGTGCGCTATATAGCGAACGTGTCTCTTTCAACGCTCTTTTGTTAGTCTGTTCAGAGTAAAGATTATTTTCGGATATTTCCCAATCACAGAACGAACGCATCTTTCCTGTTGCCACGTTTAACGCTGGAAGTTATTGGAACGCGACAACCGCTTTGAATGGGGTATTACTGTACTGTTATAAGTTTACTTTGGAATCATTGCTCAAGCAATGTAAAATAAAACATTTTAGATGTCATTCTTTATGAAATCCTAACAATCACAGATGGTGTTCAGTTTTGCTTTGAAATCTTTGGTGTTCATCAGAATTGGTATCCAGTTGTTGTAGTCTTCCGAATTGTCACATTTCGAATGTGTTGTCTTAAGTTAGGTTCGGTCGGAGTGGTAGCTCTGATATTACAAAGCTTACTTGAGCACTCATAGCGGCCCGTTGTGATGCCACGAGTGAACACAGTCCCTGTACTGGCCAAGATCCAACAAAATCACGAAAGAGGCAGAAGTTGGTCAGTGCAAGAACTGCACAACAAAGGCACGACTACCCCGCGCTGGAAAACCAACCAAAAAGTTAGATAAACGAAGCTATATTCTTGATATCAATAGATGACAGCTCCGTCAAGCTGACAAGGAGTGGGGAGCCGAATATGCACCTAGCAAGAGACGGGCACTGACAATGAAAGTTAATGGCAGTCTTTTCTTCCTCAGCGGCAGAAGTCATTAAAAGAGAACCTCATTCATTCCACATGTCTACCCAGGACGCAATGACTGACCTGTAAGAATGGCCACTGTAGTGGAGATGACGTCATGTCTTGCTCGTTATTGGTTTCTTACTTAGTCACAAAGTTTGTGGATTATATTACGGATTTTAAGTCAGCTTTGCATCGGAAAGTAGCGCCTCTATCCTTTCCCTTTGCCAGAGCCTCATTGTTTTTGTAAAGCCAATATCGAGAGATTTTTCAAGGTCATATTTAGTAGAAGTCTAAAGGCTACAAAGTAATTAAAATTTTTTTTTAGTTATTTTTATCTTAAACAAAGTTATGGCGCCTTACTTTTTGAATATTTACTTTTATTAGATTAAAAACACATTTTTTATTGCTTTTTTAAGGCTTTAAAAAAATATCCTTTGATTCATGAAACAAAGTGTGTGTTTTCATGAAATGACTCATACTCAAAGTGAAAAAATACACACAAAAAAAATCTATTTTTTTCACAAATAATTTCTAGAGGTGATGAAATCCTTCAACACTAACACAAAAAACACATAAAAAGTACCTGCTTAAACGGTTAAAATATCCTTGCAAACCCGAAAAAACAAGCGAAAAAACCGAAAGAAAAACTAAACCGGCATCAGAAAAACTGTTTTTTTTTGTTTTTGTTTAGCGGAACAAATTCAACACAAAATAAATTCATTACAGAAAACATTTATACGAATACACACAGCCAAAGGCACACACTCGCATACTCTTTATGTTTCACTCTCTCTCTCTCTCTCCGTTTTCGTCCTTTTTTCCGTTTGTTTTTCTTTGTTTTTTTTTCGGAAAAGGCAAACAAGGAAAACCTTTTTTGCTTTTACAAACTATTTCCAACAAAAAAAAAAAACGAAAGAAAAAAATTAATTTCAAGAGTTACCGACAGGCAAACAAACGAAAATTAAAGGAAAACCAAACCTTATCATTCATTCTCATCACAATGTTCAAGAGAGAGAGAGAAAAACTGTAAAACTAAAGCAGCAACGACAGCTGCGACAGCTGCTGCGGCAGCCGTAGAAAAAAAGGAAAACAAATTTTCATTCAAACTCGAATATGTTTGTATGTATTTATGTAGGTAGATAGGTAGTTATGGTTGGTTAAAGTGCCTGTTTTTTTTTCTGTTCGTGTCATATCCTCACGTGACGTCTCGTGCCTTGTATGTTTCATTCAACCACCATTCGGAAAAAGTATACACTCATACACATACATAATGGAAGGGAACTACTAAAATCCAACACCAACCCATACATACATGCATGCATGCATGCATACTACTATGCTATGCTATACTTGAAAATGAGAAAAAGAAGAAGAAAATAAAAACAAAACATTCCATGGCAACAAAAAACAAAAACTAAAAGTGGAAGAGCTTTACTACTAGAGTACAACTTGATAATATCCAAAGCGCATAGTACGAGTATTTATAAATTTTACTATGGATGGTTATATTAGTAGTGGTAGCAGCAGTAGTAGTACTACACATTAAAGTACTTTACAGCATTTATTATACACACACACACACACACACACATGTATATGTGCATACACAGTTGTAATAATTGATGGAGTATGTGTAGTCCTACTACTAGCCATCCTAGTATTTTGCAGTTTTTTTGTTTTGTTTATTACAGACAGTTAGAGAGAGAGAGAGTGGGAGAGAGACAAATAGTGTGAGGAATAGTAAAATTCTCTGTTACTTATAACATTTTAATGTTTTCATTTATCATTGTAGTTGTAGGTTGTAGACATTTAAAGGCACATAAACAATAAAATAGATTCACTGCAATTGAGAACAAAAAATTTGTTGCTCAAGTGCGTAATGTGACCAACACTTAAGTGTAGGGACCATAATAGTTCTCTTGCATTTTACAGGTTGTAAAAGAATTTTTTTGCAGGCAAAATTATTAAAAATTCAAATTGTTTAGAAAGGAATTCTTTCATAATTTATACTTTAATTTTAACAAACGTTTATTAAGGATTTTTATTCATAAAATTAAAAAATTAAATTAAATTAAATTAAATTTTTGAGAACATTCGTTTACATACTTTCCGTTAATGGCTCTAATGTTTTAATATCCCTGGCGATATTAATTGCATCACACATCAATGTTGCTTGTTTGAAAGAACGAAATTCGCAACATTATCAAGAGATTTTGATAGTTTTATAAGCCCTAACCATTTAAGTTCTAAAAATCCTGCAAAAATAAAAACACTGGAGGACTAGGTACTCACTTTAAGTAGTTACTGCTTGTTTAAACCTGTCCACATAAAAAAATCCAATGTTGCCCCATGAATTAACGGAAACTTAATGGATCAAATTTTCATTGGCGTAACCGAAGCATTTCTTAAGCTAATGGTTCAGGATCATAAATGAAAAATGACAAAAAAAAAATCGTAGAAGGTGGCAACACCTTGGCTGTTGATCACTTCTGACAATTTTAACTAAATTTCTTACGTCAATCTCGTCAACTATTTGTATTAGTAATTACAGTCAATCATTTGACCGGATTTGCATTCAATTCCATCAAACACACTTGCTGCGAATTCTGTCAAACTCACCACATCCGATTCCCATTCTCCCAACCCCCCCACCTTCCTACATTCCCTCCTTTCATCCTATATCCTCTATTTACTTCCTTCTCTAAGGACATTGCACAATGGGTCAATTTCGACCGCCGGGTACTGTACTTGTCTTAACCGCCAAGTACACGTCCTCTAACCTAACCTAACCACATGCGATTCAAGAAATGTATTTTGTTTTGATGCGTCTCCTACCCTGGCATTACGTCTAATAAGTTAACACACTACCTACTAGATTACGGCGACTTCACTTCAGACCATTAACATCTTAGCACTTTAAGAAGTTTTGTTGCATCCACCATATAGCCTGAACCTCCTTGCACCACAGGTTATTAATTGAGCCAGTCTCTAATGATCTCATCTAAATGGTGGAAAGGGCGTGAAAACGCTCCCTGTAAAATCATAAGCTAGGTCACTACCTTTATCACAAAAGGACCTATCCGGTATGTTCGTACTAAAATCTTGTTCGAAAAAGGATCCAAGTATTGTATAGGCGATAGGTATATCCAGTTAAACTATTCCCAAGACTTTAGTTTGACATTAGCTTTAATTTTTCACATGCTAGAGCCGGTTAATCTAATCGCAGCCACTTGGGAATAGAGTTGGTCACATTTTTTACACAAGACAGTGCTGTAGACAGTCGTCGCATCGTCAATATCCAGCATCCTCAATATAATGAAACACACTTTTTCCCTTTTTTTTTGTTTTCTGATTAAAAGTTTTGTTGTTGTAGTTTTTGTTTTATTTAATGTAGTTTTTGTGTACATACATACATCCATACATACATACATACGTATGCAGTGTAAATGCATACATACAACCGTAGTATGTACTTAAGTACGGCGAAAATGCACGCTTTTATCTTCATTCTCCCTTTTGCGTACACAACTATTTAACCGGCTTTTGTTAAAATCCTGAATAACCCTGCCCCAACTTATGGTGACGGATAATGCCGGGCGGCATAAAATGCGCGTATACATACACACACTCACACACATATACATGCCACACATTGATGCCATTTTTCAAATTCTTTGCCAAAAAAGCTTTTTCTTTTCGAACATTAAAACGGCAGACGAAAAAAAAAACAGAAAACGGATTTTTTTTTTGTTTTTCAACATCCCCTTTACTCTTTGTTTTATACATACATACACACACATACATATGTATGCATGTATTTATCATACACATTCAACATAAAGAGAAAGAACACCAACGAAAATAAAATGTTGGATACCCTGTTTCATTGCTATCGTTGGCGCCAAAAGTGATGCTGCCTGCCTCTCTTTCTCTACATCATTAACATTAAAATCCTTCTCAGAGTGAGTTTTTGTTGTTGATGCTCTCGTAACACACCCATACACTCACACTCACATGAAGATCCTAACGTATTGTTTACATCATCCATACATACATACATACATACTAGTGATGCCAAACGAGATCGATTTTTAAAAATCCCGGGATAATTCGGAATCCCAAAAATCTTGAAGAATCACGGTAAAAATCCTTAATTTTTGCATTCTTCAATGCCATCAAAAAAATTTTTTATCAATGGAAGTAGGGTTTTCCTTATCTGAGATGGTATTATCGAAGGCAAGTGATAAAGATTTTTGTTTTCAGAACCTTTTGTAGGGTCAAAATATATATGAATTCACAATTCCGAAAAATCGCGGAACAAGTTTTTAAAAATCCCGGGATTCGGTATTTTGTAAATCCTGAAAATCCCGGGATTTCGGGATTCGAGATATCCCTATTGGCATCCCTAATACATACACATTTATAAAATATTTTCTTTGGTACATACTATAATATATCAACGGGTACATATGTCCGTACGTAAATACGTATGTATATATATATGTGTGTATGTATAAATATAATATTTACTACGTATGTATGTATGTATAGAAAAAGTTTTTGCGTTCTTATATTTTTTTAAAATGCCTTGTATTTATATGTAGGTGTGTATAAATATGTGTGCTTATACTACGTTTTATTTACATTTCCATACATTTGTATATGTATGCATACACTAATAATACCTAACAAAAACAAAAACAGCAAATAAAAAAATATTTATTAGATTCTACGATGTATAACAACTATAAAACGTGTGGGGGGGGGCACACAGTTTTTAATTTTTATTTTTTCCTTTCCTTTCATTTCTTTTCTTTTCTTCTTAATATTTTGTTTTGTTTCTCTCATTCTCCATTCACATATAGTATACGTCGTTTACGGCATACCGGCGAAATTCTCTTGTGCTCTCAAGAAATTTTTAGTGATTCTTTTCTCTCTCGCTCGCTCTCTTTCTTTTCACTGTTTACTTGTATTTTGTTTTGTTTAATACTACACTACTCCTCTGTTTATTTTGTAGATTTTGTTGTTGTAACTGTACCTTTTTTTTCAGCTGAACAAGTTGTTGAAAAAAAAGCTTTTTTTTAATAATTTTGCTGTGCGGTGCTGTGCTTTGTTGTGATTGTATTTGTTGGCGATGATGTTCTCCAAAAAGGGTGTTTCCAGTCGTTGGTACGAATGTGAGACTTTATTTCGTGTGTTTTTTGTTTACGTTTATTTCTCTCGCTCTCCGGCTTTTGCATTGTTTGGTGTTTTTTTTTGTTTGTTTTTCTTCTCTTGTGCTCATAATTTTTACTGTTACTCATTTCTGCAATATTTTCTCTTGAGTATTGTTTTTTTTATTGAGTGAAAGAGTAAAATTTTGAGTATGAAAATATACTCGTTTTGGGTTGCCATTGCTGGTAACTGTTAACGGTTTTTCAAAAAATTCGTTAAATGATAATTTTATAAAAATGCATGAAATGATCGTTGCCGTTATCACCAGACGTCGGCACAAGGAGAATATAATAAAAATGTCAATGGATTTGTGAGAGTCATCGTGGTCTAGTAGGTCGTGTCTTGACTTATTAGACATAAAGCCAGGGTTCGAGCACCAGGCCAGACATCAAAATAAAATAAAAAAAATTTCCTCTCAGCAGATTTCTGGCAAAAACTCTAAGAGTAAAAAAAAACCTGCCATGAAAAGTTTCTTAACAAAAATCTGTCGTTCGGAGTCCACTTAAAACTTATAAAGTTAACGCACGCAAAATAAGTGGTGTGAGAAACTAGGTCAATAATCCTGACTGAAGGATTGTAATAGCCAATTATGTATGTATTTGTGAGAGACATGTGTATAACCCAGAGGAAAATTGTTAGTAATATTTTCAAGTGTAATCTAATAATATGTTTATGTAGTGAAAAATGGAAATTGTATAGGGCCAAACGCCTAAAGACTGCTTATTTAATTTGATAAATATTCTTCCAAGAATGGAGATCATTTCTTATTGTTATTAGTGAAGCTCATTAGAAAATAGTGAATGTTACTGTAATTTTTCTTTGGGTGTTTAATTAATATACAAAAAAAAAAAAAATTCAAAATGAAGCGACAATAATCTGCTTCATTGAAAGCTGACAAGCAATTGAATGCGTTTTTGCGCTCTTTTTAATGAACATTGTTGATGTTCGTGCCCCATGTTAGATTAGAGGAGGTGTACTTGTCAACTGTGTACTATTCAACGTAATTTAAGTTAGGCTATATAGTTAGGTTAGAGCAAGTCAACCGTGACAAGTATAGTACCCGGAGGTACAATTGACCCATTGTATAACGTCTTAGCTTCTCACACCACTCGTGTTGTGTGCGTTAATTTTTATAGATAAGTGGCGGGACCTACAGTTTAAAGTCGATTCCGAACGATAAATTGTTTGTGAAGCTTTTCATGGCAATTTTATTTACTTTCAGAGTTCTTGCCAGAAATCTGCTGATCCGATCTTGCATTCGAACCCGGGTCTTTCGTCTAATAAGCAAACACACTACCAAATAAACCACGGCGACTTCTCGTGCCCTATGTGTATAAAATGCCGAAGATAATCTTCCCCTGAGGGACATTGAATTAACATTACAAAAAAAAAGAACGTACCGATTACGTAATGAAATTGTTAAAATATTTTCCGAGGTGCTACATTTACGGCCTGTTCGGAAAACACAATCAAAAATACGTGTGAAATCGTTCGTCTTACAAAAATAGGAAATTAAACTATTAGTCGTGGCAATGAATCATTTTGGAGTGCAGTTCCCAATCCGTTAATACCGAATTGCATAGAAAGAACTCACAAAATCAAGTTTCTTTTTTACAAGAGTCCATGATTCGGTTCACAGAAATCTCAAAATTTAAATTGTCTTGAAAAGTTTCTTAAGAATCTGTCGTTCGAAGTTAAATTTCCCAGCACTCATGAATGGAATCAACACACACCACATGGATGGAAGCTAGATTGTAATCGTGACTAAAGTTATGCAGCCAACTAAGCTTAATGAAGTTCAAACAATCCACATGCATACGTAGACAATTGGCCATTACAACCCTTCAGTCAGGATTACGACCTAGCTTTTCACACCACTTGTGTGAATTTTATAGATGAGTGGCGGGACCTACAGTTTCTAAAGTCAACTCCGAATGACAGATATTTGAGAAGATTTTTATTGCAATTTTATTTATTTACTCACAGAGTTTTTGCTGAGAGAAAGTCGCCGAAAAAATATTTTTCAAATTTCGCTTTGAGGTCTAACCTGTGACTTGAAACTCGGGGCTTTCGTCTAATAAGTCAACACATTATCTATTAGACTACGGCGACTTCTATCTACAGCATGGATGTGCAATATTTGAACTTATAACCTTGTAATAGGCGACAGGTGCATGGTAGATGGTTTCAGCAGCAATTTATCCACCCGTAACACACACCTGTTCTTAGATACAGGCATTAGAGGCAAACGAAAAACCAAAACCAAATATGACAGCGGGGTAACGCCAGTCGATCATTTAATCGCGAACAGCATCTCAAGCGTTGATGGGATTCAGGGGAAAATCAAAAGCTTAAACGCAAATAGCTAGGTCTTGGTAAAAACCGCCTCGAACTATGGTTTTGAGCAGACCGTATCAAATGGTTATTGTTCTTCATTCCTAAATGCCAATAAAGATGGACATGAGACATGAAAAAATACCTTCATCGTTAAAACGGAACATTATTATAAAGCTTCTCAATAAGGACGTCGTTGGACAGCGTACAAATGGGCAAGGGATATCATTATATTGGATTTGGTTACAAAATTATAACAAAGTAATCGGTACTGTTAACATAGTCGAGCAATATAATGAATGCTGCACTCTACTTTACATGCTGTTCATAGCTTTTAAAGAAGGCATATTTCGGCTGCAAAAAAAAATCAATAACAAGTCTTATTAGATACACAGATCCTTCATGAGACATGGTTGCTAGCTCTCACTTTCCTATTGTGTGCTGCTATTCTTAAAGAAAACATGATCGCTATAAAAGTTTCCGTAAAAGTGGAGTACCATATAGGCTTGACACAAACTTCAGAGATCTAGACTAGGCGACACGAGGCAGATATTGTCAATATAATCTATGCAATCAATGGCAAATCAGTTGATCTGCTGGTTAAGGAGGATCAGTCCTGGCGACAATGCGATCGTATAAGCTTCAATCATAGGAATGCATAACGCGTGTTTGATAACCTCGTTACAAACCTTCTCCGAGAAAACGAAAAAATCTTTGGCGGTAATTGTATCAACGGAATTGTGATAACTTCCTAGCATAGCATATCATAAATTAAAACACTTGCTATTAAACATTGTTTGTCAATGCTGTCAGGCTATCATCAATCACTGAAACGTTGCTTCAATCATTTTTCTTTACACAAACGCAGTCATCAATCAACTAAGCAGGTCACTAAGGCGGCAATATGACTGCGTTGAAAAGCTGGTTGTAGTTTTTATTTTTTTTTTAATTTAAGAAACAATGTTGCAACAATTGAACACCAGAGGTTAACTGCATATTCACAAATATTCTAGTTTTGTTGTTAATACTGTTTTAAAGAATTTTTGAATTGATTTAATTAAATTCAGAAATTTTTTTAAATTCAAAAAAAAAAGAAATCAAGTTCGTTCCCATAATAACTGATTTTATATCAATTTTTTTCTATCCGTTTTATTTATTATCAGTTGAGGAATTGCAAAACCAATTAAATTTCATAACGTAGACCACTTTTTTCTGTGCTACTACCTTGGAAAAAAAAATCTATTATAATCGATGAACTATAAACGCCTTCAACTTAAAAAACAAAAAATATATTAAAAATGATACAGGCGATCCAGACCGACTGTTTGATATATACTACACTGGTCATTATATTATCTTCAGTCAGTATAACGACCTAGCTTCTCACACCACTTGTGTGTAGTGTTTGTTAATTTTAAACATGAGTGGTAAGGCCTACAGTTTAAAGTGGATTCCGAACGACAGATTTTTAATCAACTTTTTCATGACAATCTTATTTACTTGTAAGAGTTATTGCCAGAAATTTGCTGACACGTAATCGCCAAAGAAATATTTTTCACATTTCCTTTTGTTGAGGATGTCTGACCTGCCGTTTGAACCGTGGCCTCACATCTAATAAGCTAACCCACTATATGCTAGATTACGGCGACTTTACATTTAATCTATGAACCCTTTTTTTTGTGGACATAGTTTTACAATAACTTTTGATTTCTCGATGATGTTCTAATGTGCTGATAACTTCATCTAGAAAGCGGTTGTAATACGACAATCAATCAAGTGCAATTGAATAAAATTTTCTTGGGTCCAAAAATTATTGTGTGGAAATGAAAAATAGAATTTTGTAAGAAGTTTATATAGAAAATTTTTTTTTATTTAAATATCCCCCTACTTTTTTCATTTATATTCTTTATAAATTAATATTTCTTTATCTTTGGTTTTCTTTTTAGGTAAGTGCCTTTAGAACCTATTTGCCTTAATTTAAAATCAAGAAAAACAGTGAGTATTAATTGATGAAATTGATCCTTCAATAATAACATTATTCATTGAACATTATTCAAAAGAAATTAAGTTGATCATCCTTTAGCTACTATCTCCAAAGCTATTATAATCCCTTTGAAGCCTGAAATCTCTTTCATTCGCTTAAAAGACCTACTAATTCATTCAAACTTTATTCTAAAACTTCATATTCGAGTGGAGCACTTTCAAAATGTAAAATCAGAAATCAGACTGAATTTAAACGATCGCATGGATTATGTTGGCTTTGAAGACCGCTATGGTTTTGGCTTATTCATATATTCCTCCTGCAACTTAAAAAAACCCCACAAGAATCCGTCGAACAAGGTAAAATCGTACGATCTCGGTGGCCAGTTCATATTAACTTCATCGTAAGATGAACATGCCTTCAGATTGCTCGTTTTAAATATCCAATGTAGCATAATGGACTTGGCAGCCAGATATTGTAGCATGAGGTCATACAGTGGATCACAATATCTGGGGAAGGGTGATTCATGTAGGCACGGTTATCTTATATTTTTAACTCCCATATATCTCATGCTCTGGAATCTACTTAGGCAATAAAGTTCATGTTATCGTGAAGTTGCCGTGGTCTAGTAGGTAGTGTGCTGGCTTATTAGACGTAAAGGGTTCGAGTCCCAGGCCAGACATCAAAATAAAAAATACGAAAAGTATTTTTTCGGCGTTGATGTTGATGTGAGCCCGTGTTACAACCACAATATGGAACACGAATATTGTATATTGAAGTCGCCGTAGTCTAGTAGATAGTGTGTTGAATTACTAGACGTAAAGCCCGGGTTCGTATCCCAGGACAGACATCAACACGAAATATAAAAAAAAAATATTTCTTTGACTACTGCCTCTCAGCAGATTTCTGGCAAAAACTCTGAGAGTAAAATAAAATTGCCATGAAAAGTTTCTCAAAAATCTGTCATTCGGAGTCGACTTTAAACTGTAGGTCCCTCCACCCACAACATAAGTGGTGTGAGAAACTAGGTTAATAATCCAGATTGAAGGGTTGTAATGGCCAATTATGTATGTATGTAGCATGATCTGCTGTGTGACTTGTAGCCTAGTGCTATTGAAACCACTTGTCGTTGGCATACAAGATCATGCAATTTGGGCTGAGAGAAGTTGATAACTATCAACCTATAGTTTGCATTGAAGTCGTCGTAGTCTGATAGGTAATATATTGACATCTCTGGCGTGAGGTTCCAACTCAAACCCCAGATCGCTGAGTACAGATCTTCTTTCAGATATAAAAAATATTCAAAATGACGGATTCAATATGGCGATAAATATTTTCAAGTAAATCTGATTAATTTTTATAAATCCTGACCGCCATTTTGAATTTTTTAAATTTGTTTGAAGATCTGTAAAACCTCTGAGTAACAATTTTCAAGTAAATCTGATTAATTTTTAAGGGCCTCTTTGCAGCCCTTTGTATAATCCTACCCCCTACTTTAAAGGTGCATGCAATTTGGGCTTTGGACTCATTTTTAAGAGCAAGGATCAATTGTCAATTTCTGACAATAGTGATGGTTTTAGCGCACCAGAGGTTTTGATCCCCTTTTTCTCGAAAGCTTGACGTGATGGAAAGTTTTGAATACCTGGAACCATCTTATTTGCAAAAGCAATGCAGAGTTGTGTTCTGTATGTGCAGTTTGCATCGTTTGACAGTAATGTGGCCAATGGTCGACGTTATTTTCAAAGAGATATGAAATAATAATGCCATCAGCCCAAACTTGGCAAGATTACGCTGTAATAATGGTCACTATAATCGTCCAATATATGTATGCACCCCCGAAATGTGTTAATCAAACGGGGTTTGGCGTTCTCAGTACTTGGACGTTACGTATCTTACGGTTCATTGTGATTTTTTGTTTGCTTCGCCATCCATAGAAAGTTCAACTCACACAATAAATTCTACTGAACGACCATTATATATTGGATCTGGAAAAAGTGTATATTTGGCTCGATGTATGGTCGGTCTAGATAAACTAAAGATTACGTCATCATGCACACAAAATTAAAACTTTCTGCGCATGTTGAATCAATGACGTCACGAGAATTGTTTTCATTGCTTTCCTATTGGCTAATGATAATATAAGTTATATTGCAGGGCTGCCAACTGCTTTCGCATAGTGCATACACTTTTCAGAAGAAATGTTCATTTTCACATATGAAAACAACTTCATCTAACGGGAAATCATGCGGAAGGCATAATCTTTAGTTTATCATTCTTGGGTCTAGACCATGTTTCATCTTGTGATAGCCGAATTATTCCCACAATTGACGATTGTACACTGGATGGCATTTGGTTACAGGATCACGGTGACATGAGGCATAGCTTTATTGCCTCTGGAAACTATCCCAGAGAATGCGATATAAAGGTACTAGAAATTTTTACAAAGCTAAGGTAACCATGGCTACGTGAATCACCCATCCCCACATTTAGCGGTCCACTGTGTGACATCATACTACACTATCAGGCAGTCAAGTCCTACGTACGTAAAGAAAATATTGTACAAACGCTAAAAAAAATGTTTCTTGAATCTAGGACTGCTGCTATTTTCAATTGTATTAGTATTCCACTATATCTAGTGTAGGGTATTAATATACAATATTGAATATAATTTTTTTTCCAAGGCGTTAGTAAACGACTAAAGTATTGTACTGTTGGTTGCTCTTGTTTTTTTTTTTTTCAGGAGAGTAAAGAAATCCAATAAAAATTTTAACAATGACTTGAAAAAGGAATCGTCTGTGTTCTGTACTCCCATTTTATTTTTTTTGTTTTTTTTTTTCTGATTCATATTTAAAATAGTAGCGGAAGGTATAAAAACTAAACCAATTTCATTTCATTTTTTTCTTCCTTTTTTTAAATTTTATTTTCTTGTTTTTGTTGTTGTTCCCTTTTTTGATCAACTACCAGCCAAACAAAATTAAAGCCTGTAAAATGAACGGCGACGAAAACTTATTTAAAAATAAAATGCGAAAAAAAAATCGCAAACAACATATTCTTTGTTGAAATTCACCAAAAGCCGACAAAAATGTTAAAGGCAGCCTTGTAAAGGAGTGAATTCAATTAAGGATTTTAATTTATAATAAGAGGCCATAACAACAATTTGAACAACTCTTTAGCAAAGATTCAGAGAACAAGTTCTGGTTCATCTAAACGATTAAGAACAATGATTTGCTACGATAAACGTTCAGAGAGTAAATCCCCGTTTAGCATGGGATAATTGAATATTTTCCTGATTTGTGTACAGCACTCTTAACTACATCTTACAGCCTGGATGGCTGATACTATTTGCATTCATATTTTAAAAACTCGAGTTAAGGTCATCGTTGGGATGATTTTAGAAATCTTTTTTAAAGCGATCCTTTTGACCCATAGGGCTGTAATATATATTTCCCAGCTGCTTCTTCCCAAAGACATTGCTTTAGTTGTAGTCATCCTCTGTCCTTTATGACTGTATTTTCCAACTATGCAATCCCTTTCAGTTTTTCCGAATCGCTGTGTATTCAATGCTGTGAAATCATTGGATTTTCCGTTTTATTTTGATAAGTTTGTAGAGATTGGCATACAGGCATGTAGGCAATCCAAACAGTTACTGTTTGTTTTAATTCTTTTGCAGCTCTGCTAGATCCCATAACAAGGGTAGCTGTCCCTATTAAAAAACACTTTTCATACATTACACAACTCTACGGATAGTCTTGTAGCATAAACTCACATACTTCAGCTTCAATACGAATATTAATTCGTATAAGAAATACGAACGACAGTGCTTTAGTCGGTAATGTACGACAGCAAAAGTTTCTCAAACCATATCCTCTCCATATTACTTCCAGAGCATATATTGAAAGTGTAATTTTCCAGATCCAGATCCAGCTGATGTCTTCTGTTAATGAATGTCAAAACAAAATTTCTATTGATGCTCTTGGCATCGATATGTGTGAGCACAATTCCCGAAAATTTCTTTCTCCTGATTTACGTTATTGCAAGGTTGACTACTCTTAACAGTCACAGATTCAACCTAATCCTACAACATCCTTCCTTCATTTGAGTTTAAAGACTTCGTATATGTGCCTTCATTCTCATAGCAAAACATGAATAATCGCTGTTGTATTTGCAGTTATGTGCCGCACACTTCGATACCGTGTAGTAGAATTAAGTTTTCGGAATTCCACTGGCCTATTTCTTTTATTATATTTGGCATTAGCGTGCCCTGCTAGGCTTTTCGATTGTCCAACTTTTCGTAAAAGTTCAATGAACTATAATTACTCTGACTGATTTATTAAGACGTCGCCATGGTTTAGTAGGTTGATGAGAGCCCATGGTTCAAGCCCTGGCGTAGACATGTCGTACAAAATGGAGAAAACGAAAAAAATATTTCCTTCGACGACTTCCTCTCAACAATTTCAGGCCAAAAACCATGAAAAGTTTCTTGGAGTCCATATTAAAATGTACGTGCTGCCACTTATGGGTGGGTGTGACAGGTTAGGTTGTAACTCTGGCTAAAGGAATGTAAATAAGCCTATCACAAAACTCTCCTGTCTCTAGGAATGCAAACGATACATCGTTGTTATCGAAACATCGATGTTTTTGTGGATGGTACATTAGCGTAGTAGTAGGGTTGCCATCTGTTGCTGCCTTTGAAAATATATAGGACTATTAGACCCGTTGTAAAAGAAACTCCTTATTCAATTCCATTGTTACTTAAAACTTTCGTTACATTCTCTGGACAACCAGGGATATGAGGCAGTGTCTTCTTCGAAGATGTCTTAAGGTCATCTAAAACAAGAAGAGTAGATGATATTGATTCCACATCCTATTGCACACAATTCCTGAAGTGTTAATTGTTACTGATAACTCTAGGACCTTTAGGGAATGTCACCACTCTCTCGATCTTCTTTCTAAGCGCTTTATAAGTGTCTCATTGGTGTGTGGCTACCCGGGCACAGTGATATTCCCAGTAATTGTAGGACCGACGAGCTCGCCAGTGCTAGTGTGCTCCTTCCAGAATCCTCTTCTATTTGATTGGTTATGCCACTTGCCTCGGTCAAGTTGGACATACATACATACATAATTGGCCATTACAACCCTTCAGTCAGGATTACGACCTAGCTTCTCACACCACTTATGTTATGTGCGTTAATTTGTATACATGAGTGGCGGGACCTACAGTTTAAAGTCGACTCCGAACGATAGATTTTTGAGAAGCTTTTCATGGCAGTTTTTACTCTTAGAGTCTTTGCCAGAAATCTGCTGAGAGGAAGTCGCCGAAGAAATATTTTTCGTTTTGATGTCTGACCTGGGATACGAACCCTTTTGTCTAATAAGCCCATTAGACCACGGCGACTTCCAAAGTCAAGTCAAGTTGGATATTGCACGTAAATTCTTTCGGGATGTCATCCTATTCTGGGTCAATGAGGAGTCCTGCTCCACCGCTAGACTCACTAGACCCTTGATGGATGGGATGCATACCAACCAAATTACTTTGCTTTGGTCGTAATGACATCTCGACTACAGTGGCCGTGCTTACAGGTCATTGCGAAATGTGTAGACACGCAGAAAGAATAAAGCTCCCATTTAACGACTTCTGCCATGGATGCACATCCGCTGAGGAAGAGGAGGCTGTTGTCTACTTTCTCTAACAGTGCCCGTCTCTTGCTAGGTGTATATATAGGTTGTTTGGCTCCCCATTCCTTGTCAACTTGACGAAATTGTCATTTATTGATATTAAGGATATAGTCTCGTTTATCAAACTGTCTGTCTGGTTTTCAAGTGCAGGATAGTCGAGTTTAGAGGTCGCCGTGGTCTAGTAGGTAGTGTGTTGGCTTATTAGACAAAAGACCCGAGTTCGAATCCCAGGTCAGACACATCAAAACGAAAATTTGAAAATAATTTTTCGGTGACTTCCTCTCAGCAGATTTCTGGCAAAAACTCTGAGAGTAAAAAATTGCCATGGAATGCTTCACAAAAAAATGTGTCGTTTGGAGTCGACTTTAAACTGTAGGTCCCGCCACTCATGTACAAAATTAACGCACACAACATAAGTGGTGTAAGAAGCTAGGACGTAGTACAATGGGTCAATTCGACCACCGAGTACTGTACTTGTCAGAATTGACCCTTTCTCTCTCTTCTCTGATTTTATTGGAACAGTATATTGGTTAGTACAGGGACTGCGTTCATCCGTGGCTGCTATGCTTGCTCAAGTGAGCTTTGTTATAGCAGAGCTATCACTCCGACCTAGCCTAACTGGTACTGATGCCATCATAAATCCATGTGTAGTAGCGTAGGGTATGGAATTTCTAAGTAAAACATTTCATAACCCATGGTATTTGGAGTCGTATTATGGAGTTTCAATATAAAAACTTTTGTTGCCGTTGTTGCTGTTAAAGAAGCCTCCTAGAAAGTACAGAAAACCTGAAAACATCAACAACAACAGTGTAGTCAAAAGAAGAAGAAGACGAAGATGATCGTACAACAATCAGCAACAAGTAAAAAAAAAGTTAAAAAAAAAGAGAAGCAACACATCGTTATTTACCTGTGTGCGCAAATTCACAGAATCAGCGCGCATGCGCCAATGTTAATCAAATCTTTTGTGTTTTTTTTTCATGCTTTTTCAGAGCGACTAAACGACAAACCTTTCGACAATGTACTACGACGGGCAACTACAACTTCTTTTAAAGCATTTGATGTTGTTGGCAGTGTTGCTGGTTTTTTTTTTTGCCTTTTATTGGTTATGTAGTCAGTCCCTCGTACATTTTTTCTTTATTTTTAACACAACACACAGGCCAACTTATGAATTGTGAAGTGTTTTTGGCAGTATTTTTTTTTCGTGTTGTAGTTGTTGTTGTTGTTGTATAGATCTTGATTTTTATATTTTTGTTGAATGAATTGAAAAATTCTTGAATTTTTTTTTTGTTTTTTGTTTTTTGGATGATCACGTTTTGCCCTTAAAGCGTTTCTGAATGCTTTTTTTTTTTGCTTTTCTCGTCTTTTCATCTGAACGTTTTAAGCTTTTATTTGCCATTTCATTGGAAATCATTTAGACCCAAAGTCTAATACGGTCTAAAATGAACAACAACAAAAGGATTTTGGTGAAATAAAATAAAAATGCCGACTTCTCTTATAAATTTTTAGTTTTGGCTGCTTGGTTGGTTGGCTTACTTGCTAAACTCTTTAGTAAACGGACGAGTATGAAAGATGTGAAGAAAGAAAAAAAATTTGTTGTTTTTTTTGTTTTTGTTTTTTATCTTGAAAATTAGATCGGATTAAAGATCACATACAAAAATTTTTTTTTTTTGTATTTTTATTTTCAAGCCATTGTTTTTGTTGCTATTCTTACAAGATCTTTTTCGTTCGTTCGAAGATGTATCGCTAAAAGTATTTGTTTTATTATCGTATTATTAAAATTTTTATTTGCCATTCATTGTTCTCTAATCTTCTCTCTTCTCCACTAACTACCATATACCGAGCATCGCACATACAATCAATATCTGGTGAGAAGAAATTTATTCAATGACTTTCTAATAACCATAATAGACCCCGACCACCACATTTGAAATTGTTTGACAGCAAAAAAAAAAAATAAACAAAACAACAACAAAAACTAATCTAATCTCATTATTTCCATTAACTATTAACGATTTTGATTTTGAATTTCAATAATCTTGATACAGTTTAAGACATTTTTTTTTTCTCTGGCACAAATGAATAAAAGATTCCCAAGGGAAATTCTCATAATAATTCAGAGAGAAAAAATTCGGATCTTATATAAGCTCCAAACGAAACGTGATAAAACACGAGTTCGTTTCGCGATTACAAAGAGGACATGCAGTTGAATCGATCATATTTTGGGCCTTGGATGCTGGAAATTTCCTCCTACACCTAGAAAAGAGGTGTCACAGGCTCACAAGTTTTTTTAGCCCAGTCATCTCAACATACTTCTCTGAAGATCTTTTGGTGCATAGAAGCCGAATTCGAAGTTAAAATTGTTGCATCTCTCTAGCGTTCGAAGTCGGCTTCGCATCAAAAAAATTTATTAAAGTATGTGCCTGGTTCCTGTATTATTTATTTGATGAAGTGGTGTTTTTAGAGTTCGAGATTGAAGAAACTTGAAGCTGATGTCGTAAAAGTATTATTTTATTATAGTCACGTTGAAGTACTGTTCGCAATCAGCATACGTACATACTTAATTGATCATTATAACCCTTCAGTCAGGATTACGACCTAGCCTCTCACACTACTTATGTTGTGTGCGTTAATTTTATACATGAGTGGCGGGACCTACAGTTTCAAGTCGACTCCGAACGACAGATTTTTGAGAAACTTTTCATGGCAATTTTATTTACTCTCAGAGTCTTTGCCAGAAATCTGCTGAGAGAGGAAGTCGCCGAAGAAATATTTTTCGTTTTGATGTCTGACCTGGGATACGAACCCGGGTCTGAGAGTAAAAATATTATTTTTTTTGGCAGTACAGTGAAACGCCAAGCATCCATATGTACATACATAATAGGTCCTTACAACTCTTTAGTCGGGATTAAAGCTTAACCAGTCACATCGCCCCTGTTGTATGTGTTAATTCTATTTACGAGTAATTGGACTTTGATAAACATTTCGATTTATTTGCAAAGTTAGTGCCAGAAATCTTATGAGTGGCGTAACCTAAGTATTGAACCTTGACCTCATATCTAATAAGCCTACTACCTAATAGATTACGATGACTTTAGAGCTTAATGCATTGACTAAAGTTAGGAAATAATGAACAATTTAATGGCTCTTGATTAAAGTTGATGTGTGTGAATATTGTGGGCTTTAATCTCTACTCCAATATGATATACTCATCAGAGATCAGCAACGAATCTTTGAGTGACTCAACAGTATTTAAATTCAACTATGTATGATTCATTCGTATGCGCTCAATATTGATTTTGACATCAAACTCACAATATTCGAAATATGTTTGATTCATACGCCTACTGATTCAGATTCATAAATTTGGAAAAATACAGTATAATACAGTAAGACCCCGCTTAACGCTGCCCCGAATAACGCTGTTTCAGTATTACGCGGTAGTATTGAGATTCCCTTAAATCGCACACTGTATTGATACTTGTTGTATACATATGTGTACAAATGTAACGGCCATGGACCAGTCAAAAGCTATGCACTATATAGCGACGGTATATGCTATTTATCTTTCTAAAATTTCTTTTGTTAGTCTGTCCAGAATAAAGATTCCAACTGTATTTTCCCAAGTTGCAATATATTTACATATGAACGTGCTAAGTTGCCTCGTTTAACGCTGTTTCGTTTAGCACTATAACATATTAGAACGTATCCGCTTAACGCGGGGTCTTACTGTACTTATAAATGATTCAATCTTCTACTGAGTATTGTGTTGTTCGTATGCGAATCATACATATTTTGTAATTCTTGTAAATGTTGAGTAAAGGAGAGTCGAAATCAACAACATAATGCGTATTGTTCAGTATGAGTATGATGAGTATTTCAAATTTAGAATATGTATGAATGCGTATAAGGGTCTGAAATTATAACATACATACATACATAATTGGCCATTATAATCCTTCTGTCAGGATTACGACCTAGCTTCTCACACCACTTATGTTGTGTGCGTTAATTTTATACATGGGTGGCGGGCCCTACAGTTTAAAGTCGACTCCGAATTACAAATTTTTGAGAAGCTTTTCATGGCAATTTTTACTCTCAGAGTCTTTGCCAGAAATCTGCTGAGAGGAAGTCGCCGAAGAAATATTTTTCGTTTTGATGTCTGACCTGGAATTCGAACCCGGGCCTTTTGTCTAATAAGCCAACACACTACTCACTAGACCACGGCGACTTCATCTGAAATTATAAGTATGACTCAAATCTACTAATCATTTTGAATACTCATTGCTGTTCTCTGATACTCATGTTATGTCATGTGTTATGGCGTTGTGACCTTTTTGAGCAAATGTTGACTAGAGTTTTTTAAGCATAAAAATAAACTTTTTTTCAGTATTTGTATGAAGCAATGTTGGAAGTTGAAATTACAACAATTTTTGTTTTTAATTAATCCATCACATTCGGCTGTCATTGATCTGTCCAGCTTATTAAATAGTTTTCAACTGCATTTATAATTTCAAGTTTTTTTTAAAATTTTTTTTTTAATTGTGGTTTTTTGTAGTCGCTTGCAGTTGTTGTCTATTATTCGAGTCGCGTGGAGTGTTGCAATTGTACCCCAGCCATTCTTATGTTTTTATTTTTATTTCTTTCTTTCATTTGTTTAGAGATTGTAATTGTAATTGTAGTTTTTTTTTTTTATAATTCAGTTTTAATTTTCATTCATAAAAACTTTTAATTTTTTTTTTAATGCTGTTGTTACTAACTGCTGTGTATGAGTGTGTTTTGAGAAAAGCATGTGCCCAATGCGACTGCAATTCATGCGAAAGAATTTGAAAAATTTTCATTCTAAACAATTGAAAAAAAACAACAACAACAACAACAAAATGAATGAAAAAAAAATTTAATAAAAACGAAACAATAATTATAATTTTTGTTGTAATTGTTACTACTGCTGCAATTGCAGCGGCTGCTTGCCACTATTACTACTGGCTGCCTCTTGATTGTAATTGTCATTGTTTAGTTCAGCTCAGCTCAGTTCAGTTCAGTTGGGTTGTAAGTGCAATATTGCGGCTGGCTGCTGTAAAACAATCAATGAAAACGAAAGAAAAACAGAAAATTTAAAATAAAAAAAAAAATTCAAATAAAATCGTGAGTACATGAATGAATAAAACGATTAAATATGTGAATGAATGAATACAACTGAACACAACTGAACTGAACTGAGTGTTTGGGCTGCAGCAGTGTGTGAGTGAGTGAGTGACAGAATTGGCTGACAGTTTAGCGTTGAAAAAAAAATCAACATCAACCATAGTATTGTACAATGTTTAATAACAACAACAAAAAAGTTTATATGGTTGGCTGAGTCTGCGCAGTTTGACACAGTTTTAAAAGGTTGTTTTGTTGTCTGTTCATTGCCTTCTTTTCTCTCTCTCTCTCTCTGTAGAAAGAAAAAATTGTAGGAGACTATGCTGCCACCGCCATAAACATTTCAAGTTAGTTTATATGGGATAATAATGATTTTTCTTTTTGTCGCATTCATTTTTTCGTTTCTTTTTTGTTTTGATGCGGTTTTATTATGATTTCCGTTTTTCATTCTTTTTTTTTTTTTTTTTTGCTCTGCATCTCTTTCATCTCAATTGAGTTTATGAAATGATGTAAACTCATTATAAATGTGTTGTAATGCCCTACATAAACATCTTGTTTTTAGTTATTGAAGCAAATTATACACCCACCTTTAATAGTGGGAATAAGCTTGGCTTAAACTAGAGATATGTATGGCTTAACAATTTAACAGTAACATTAGGATGCTGGCAAATTTAAAACAATAGCCTGAAGCAGTCTACAGTCATACATAATCGTCCTCGAGACAGGTTTACGGCCTAACTTCTCACAACACGCATGTTGTTTGAATGGCGAGACATA
Source organism: Sarcophaga peregrina (assembly GCA_014635995.1). NCBI lineage: Eukaryota > Metazoa > Arthropoda > Insecta > Diptera > Sarcophagidae > Sarcophaga > Sarcophaga peregrina. Next base: position 51,049,533 of record CM025790.1, on the reverse strand, counting down.
CAGTTTAATGTCGTCTTCAAACGACAGATTTTTGAAATATTTTTTCATGCCAATTTTATTTACTCTCCGAGTTTTTAACAGAAATTATTTGAGAGGAAATCGCCTGAAGAAATACTTTTTTGTATTTCGTTTTGATGCCTGACCTGGAATACTCCTAAAATCGCCCATCTACATACATATCTGATGGTTTTTTCTCTTAGCCAATAGCCTTTTCTTTTTAAAAGTATAGGTCCAGTACCACTAATTATTCAGTAAACATACATACATACATAATTGCTCATTACAACCCTTTCAGTCAGGATTACGACCTAGTTTTTCATACCACACATGTTGTGTGCGTTTATTTTATACATGAGTGGCCGGACCAATGTTTACTCTCAGAGTCTTTGCCAGAAATCTGCTGAGAGGAAGTCGCCTAGAAATATTTTTATATTCGTTTTGATGTCTGACCTGGGATTATTCAGTAAAACTGTCTTTAATTAGTCCCAAAATTTAATGGAAATTAGTCAATGACAATGGCATGGCTGGCTTTCGATATTAGATAAGAACTGCTGGTGATATGTACCCCCTGCATTCTTCAGTTTGAAAGTGTTAACCTTTCACCTCATATCAACCTCAATATGTCTTATGACAATTTACCGTTAAACAAAAGAAGGATTTTAATGGACAGATTTTGGTATCACAATGGTTCCTGTATGCGGTCTAAGTGTATTCGCTTATGACTCCATCGAGAGGACAGTCACTTCGATCTACTTACCTACCAAGTGGACAGATAAATTGTTTTTCAAATGTGCATACAAAATGCAATAAAAAAACTGAAGCCTGTCCTTGCCACTACTTTTAGAAAATTATTTGGGCAATGTTATCGATAATGCTTCGAAACTTCCATACTTTTTTTACTTTATTAAAATCCCCTAGTTTACTAAGCTAAGCCCTGTATAGTACTACGACAATGTTAACACGTAGACTTGAGCTTAAGCTGTTAATCTGGGTATTCGTAATCGTTTCCAGCTAACTTTCGGGCAAAAAAAAAAAATAGTTTTAGATAGCCGTACGCACAATAGGCAATGAAGGAGTGGCTGTTTCAATTCTTCTGAAAAAAAAAACACAGTAAAAATATCAACCGTTTTTTAGAGGTCGCCGTGGTCTAGTAGGTAGTGTGTTGGCTTATTAGACGAAAGACCCGAGTTTGAATCCCAGGTCAGACGTCACAACGAAAATTTGAAAATAATTTTTCGGCGACTTCCTCTCAGCAGATTCCTGGCAAAAACCCTAAGAGTAAAAAATTGCCATGGAATGCTTCCCAAAAAATGTGTCATTCGGAGTCGACTTTAAACTGTAGGTCCCGCCACTCATGTATAAAATTAACGCACACAACATAAATGGTGTGAGAAGCTAGGACGTAGTACAATGGGTCAATTCGACCACCGAGTACTGTACTTGTCAGAATTGACAAGTACACGTCCTCTAACCTATCAACTGTTTTTAACTTTTATACTCACACACATTTGCCTGCTCTGTTTAAATATTTTTTTTCTTTATAAAGTCGACTTTAAACTGTAGATCTCGACATTCATCTATAAAATTAACCCACACAACATAAGTGGTGTGAGAAGCTAGCTCGTAATCCGGACTGAAGGTTTGTAATGATCAATTATGTATGTATGTTACTTGTTTAGGTGATGGATTGTTGGATTTAGTCAAGATGAGCCCCTGGAGGCCGAACATCATCGGCTTTTTTATAGACATAGGACCAGAACATCAACAAAAATTCATTCAGTTACTTGTCAGCTTCTAAAGAAGAAGTTTCATGTGGCTTTTCTTTAGATCTCAATTATACACCCACAAAAATATTACAGTACGATTTATTAATATTCAATGAAATTCACTACTATCAATGGAAAATTATCTCCCATTTGTGAAAGAATATTTGTTAACAAGTTCTTTAAGAATTTCTATATTTTCTAAATACATTTACACACGATTAGATTAATAAGTACACTTGAAAATATTACTAACAATTTTCCTTTGGGTTATACCAAAAGCTTCTCACATTTTTATTATGTTCTCCCTGTGCCGGCGTATTGATTATAAAGTCATATCCCTTTAGGACAAAACACAGTTTGTAAATCCTATGTAATATTTCCAGGTATCAACAGATTTACAAGAAATTAAAAAGCCTTTAAGTTTATATTGAAGATTTTTAAATTTTATTTTATGCTAAAATTTCTAAGAAAATTAATTAAAAAATTTAAAGAAAAAAGAATTCTTTTTCTGCGATATTTTTCTTCATTCAATTGCGTTTGCTGTAAATGACAGTAAAAAGCGTTTTTGTTTTTGAAGTTAATTTTTTATCTTAAACTTTAAATCTGTTTTTTTTTTTAAATCTTTTTGTAAACGTTTTTTAAACACTTTTGTGCTTTTTTTGTTATTTTTTGTAGTTGTTGTTGTTTATTTACTTGTTACGTCATTTCCGCTGTTTAATACAAAGCATATAACATACAATATACATACGTATGTACATACATATGTACGTACATAATTACATATTTACATGCCTACATACATATGTATGTGTGTACGTACATACATGCAAATATTTCAAGAAGAATTTTTCTATACAAACCAACGCAAACAAATCAAACATACATAATGACTGAGTATGAGTGTTTATGTGAAGATGTTTATTTAGCTTAATATAAAGGGTGATTTTTTAAAGCTATAGAAAAATGTTTCAAAAAAAAAAACAAAATTCAGAAAAATACATGAAATCTTTATTTGAATCGATAGTATGGTCCCTATAATTTGATGTTTGAAGATTATTTCATACAAATGTTGACCGCGACTGCACCTCGAATGGTCTATCCATGATCTTCCAAATGATCTTCACTCCAAAATCTAGAATTCTGCTTATTTACGTATCCATTGAGCCAAAAATAAGCTTTGTTGCTGATTATAATTTTTCGATAAAGAACTGGATCTTTGGCCAACTTGCCAAGAGCCCATTACCCAAAAATTCTGCGTTGCGATAGGTCGTTCGGCTACAATTCTTGCACCAGCTGTGTTTTGGAAGGCTTCACTCCAAAAATTTTCCACGTTATTGGGTAAAAGAGTCCCAATTGCTGCGAACGGCAACGAATCGATAATTGATAGTCTTCATTAATACTGGCCGATACATAATTGGTGATTAGAACCCATCAGTCAGGATTATTGACCTAGTTTCTCACACCACTTATGTTGTGTGTGTTAATTTTTATACATGAGTGGCGGGACCTACAGTTTAAAGTCGAATACGAGCGATAGGTTAGAGGAAGTGTACTTGTCAATTCTGACAAGTACAGTACTTGGTGGTCGAATTGACCCATTGTACTACGTCCTAGCTTCTCACACCACTTATGTTGTGTGCGTTAATTTTATACATGAGTGGCGGGACCTACAGTTTAAAGTCGACTCCGAACGACACATTTTTTTGAGAAGCATTCCATGGCAATTTTTTACTCTCAGAGTTTTTGCCAGAAATCTGCTGAGAGGAAGTCACCGAAAAATTATTTTCAAATTTTCGTTTTGATGTCTGACCTGGGGTACGAACTCGGATCTTTCGTCTAATAAGCCAACACACTACCTATTATACCACGACGACCTCATCCGAACGGTAGATTTTATGAGAAACTTTTCATGGCTATTTAATTTACTCTCAGAGTTTTTTCCAGAAAACTGCTGAGAGGAAATCGCCGTAGAAATACTTTCTGTATTTTGTTTTGATATCTGGCCTGGGTCTCGAACCCTGGCTTTTACGTCTAATAAGCCAACACACTACCTACTATAACACTGGCCGATACAGCTGCGATATTTTCTTAAGCGTAACCGTATTGGTTGTTTAATGTTGTCCAGCAATGTAAATTTGGTGCGAAATTTAGTCACAATAACTCCAATAGCCGCTTCAGTGGATCGATTAAACTGATCATAAAATGGAAGAAATGCGCAATGAACTTTCTTAACAGACCACGCTTTCTGAAAATAAAATTCAATGATTTGCAAGCATTGTTCGTTTGTAAGACGATTCATGGTTAAATTATAGACCAAACAGAGGATGTTTGACAGTGAAACCAAACACGAAACATATGTGAGCTGTTTAAACCTGCGTTTGCCAAAAAGTTAATAGCTAAATAATCACCCGTTACATATGTACATACGGACATTCTTACATACATATTAAAGGCATTAAACATATTTTCATTTAATAACATTGTGTATTTACATACTCATATACATACTGTAGGGATTCCATATGTTTTAACATCAGAATTTCTTTTTTTTCTTTCCTTTAACTTAAGGCTTATGGTTCGTGTCTTAGCTAAGTTTTATAAACTGTTTCAATAGAAGGCGACACAGATAGTGTGTCTTATCTTAAGCAGTCTTTGTAAATTATTATGGTACCTTCTTCAGCTTATTAAGGACTATGAAAATCCCCTTTATTTTATTTATTACTGCACAAAGAACTCTCCATCTTAGGTCTTTTTTACCTGCAGAAATAATTGGTCATTGCAACTCTTTAGGTAGGATTCCGATCTAGCTTCTCACACTAGTTATGTCGTGTTTGTTAATTTTATACATAAGTGGGGGAGGACCTACAGTTTGAAATCGGTCGTGAACGACAGATTTTTGAGAAACTTTTTCATGACAATTTTATTTTACTCTCGGAGTTTTTATTAGAAATTGCCGAAGAAATATTTCTTCAGTTTTTGTTTTGTTGAAAATGTCTTACCTGGGGTTCATTAACGTCCATTACGAAAATCCAATACTACGGCGACTAAGTACGTGCATCTTTACATGGGAATGGTTGCACAATATGTTGGAACGGCGGCTATAAAAGCGAAGGAAAGAGGACTTCCATGCACAAATGGCAGTCACGATGTCCTTTCTGTAATCCCTTGGATGGAGAACAAACATTGCGAGTTGAATTACTACGGGACCCAGTTCCTAACTGGTCATGGATGCTTTAGGAAGTACCTGCACATATTTGGACATGATACTTCCCCTATATGTCCAAATTGTGCAGATGAAGAGGAAGATGTGGAGCATATTCTAGTATGCTGCCCCAGATTTAGATGGCCCGGAGAAACTAGATTAGGACCAAATGGGCTCATGGAAGAGCTGTTGAATTCTAGGACGCTATGGCGCCAGCTAATACAGCCAGAAAATGGCTGAAGTAAGGATGGTACTCCGAAGGTTGGAGGAACGAAGGCGAAATTTGAGATGATGTGATAAAGCTTCCGTGCTAACCAACCCCCCGCGAAGTAATACCTTACGGCAGTCCCGCGGGAAGGGGTGGGTTAGTATGTAGGCACCAGTGATGGTGAATCGTGCATGCTTTTGTCAGAACAAAGGTATCTTTTGAAGATTTACCACCTCCGGCCCAAGACAAATTTTTAATTTCAATTGTGAACTTTATGCACTTCACGGCATTTCTTTTATAAAATTCTGCAAGAACATATTTAATCTGATCCGTTAAGCGGGGTTTAGGCCTTTCTCTTATGTCATTAGATAGGATGAATGTATGTTCACCGCAGCATAATCCCTCACAGGTACTGTGAGCCCTAGCCACCGCAATCCTTGCAATTTAATGCATTTTACTTCATCAGTGGCTTTATACATCTCTAAAAGCGTCTGATTATTTCGATGATTGTACTTACGTCAACGCAAATTTTGTGTTGTTGTGTAGTGAAGATAAAGCACTGCTACACTGGACTAACTAATATAATGATTTTCACATAGAGGCAAAGTTGATGGTTAGAGACAAAATATCATTTTTTTCGAAAACATCTAGATTAGCTAAGTTTGTTTGAACAAGAACCTTTTCTATTGTGTCATATGAAAGCATATTCTTGGGTAAACAACTTGCCAATTACCCAACTTCGATCGTTGCCAGCAATACCTTGGTTCATGAACTTCTTAGGTTTCTTTTCCAAGCAAATTGTTGCAACTACTGCATGGTCACCCTATAAACTTTATTCTGCCCGTATCCCAAGCCGACCATCCGGTATTGACGAAGTCCATTACTACATTGGCAATTAAAAGTTCGCAGAACTTTAAAAGGATTCTTGAAGTTGAGGATTTATCGAAGGAGGGTTCGATGATTGTGTCACAGCTAGCGAATTCATGCGCTTTATGTGTTCTGGTATCCATGTGATATGTTCAGTTACTTTATTAAGATATCTCCAACGAGTATACACCTTCTTGGAGTTCATTACATTAGAATTTAATGCTTTGATAGCCGCTTGGATATCGGAAAGTATAATAACATCTCGCCTGACAATATTTGCATCTTTAATAAATTTCGCCATAATCTGTATTGCCTATACTATTGTACGATACTGCAGTGATTCGGAAGCCTTATAAACTGTTCTACTCCAATCGATTCAGAAAATATTCCGCCAATCACAGTTTCATTCAATTCGGAGACATCAGTGAAGATTTGCGAAGCTAGGTCGTAATCCTGACTGAAGGGTGGTTATGACCAATTCTGTATGCATGTAGACAGGATTTGTATGTAGTCCTTTGGCAAGTGGGCTGCCTAAAGCTGAATAATTTTATTGCCGTTCTAAGAAACTCCCATTTATCTACAAAGAGGAATATTTCCCCAACAGTAAGAAAGGATTAAGTCAGTGTCATTTACCATCTAAGGAATTAGCATTAGTTCAGTTCTCTCAGTTCGGTGTTCTCTCGTAAAGATTTACTGGTAGTAAGTAAAATGACAACGACATGGACGTTGTACAGCGTATTAATATCCAGCGACTGCGCTGGTTCGGTCATGTCGTTCGCTCCGGCGAGACGAGTATTTGATGCGGGGATCTGCGGCATTTGGCGAAGGGGACGACCTTGTATCCGTTGGGAGGACCAAATCGACGAAGCCCTGTCTCCGATTGGTGTGACCAACTGGCGTAGGCGCGCAAGACACACCGGCGTGATGCTGGCTCTGGTGTTCTGTCATCTGTATCTATGAATAATGTAAATATTGAGGAGGTGGATGCTCTTAATGTTCTGGGCATGAGAATTAGTTGTGATGCTCGTTGGAACGATCACATTTTTCGAGTGTCGAAGGAAGCATTCAAGTGCTTTGGTTTTTTTTGAAACGGTGCAGGAAATACTTCACTCAATCCGACCTTCTTACTATTTACAGGACCTTTATCTGACCCCGCGTGGAGTACAACTCTCATGTATGGGCCGGTGTTCCAAAATCTATTTTGAAGCTTCTCGACCGCGTACAGGAGAGAGCGAAGGTGCTTATTAATGACATTAGAGTATCCAACTCTATTGATTCGTTGGAGCATCGTCGCAATGTGGCGTGTGTTTTATTGTTCTGCCGGTACTATAATGGGAGGTGTTCTCGAAAGATAAGGGGCTCGGTTTCTGATAATCACATATTTTTTCGTGGTACTCAAGCTTCTCACAGAGCACATCCTTTTGTGGTTGATTGTCCAGTGAACCGAACAATGCATTACAGGGAGAATTCATTTTCTGCCCGCACTGCTCGCTTGTGGAATGATCTTCCTGCGCGGGTTTTTCCCGTCAATTACGATATTGGTGAGTTTAGATCGAATGTCCACAAACACTACTCCCTCTTTCCACCTTCCTATAACCTATTTTCCTAAACCTGCACAATACACTGCATGAATAGGAGCCATCCCCTGAGTGTTGGTTTTTTATAAAAAAATTTAAAAAAAAAAAGAAAGAAGCAGAGGCGCCTGGAAGGATATGTTGCGGCAGGCCGAAATCCGTTAATCGGGCTGTTATGGCCAAGTAAGATGAAATTGACAGCCGACAGAAATCTGCTGAGAGGCAGTCACCGAAGAAATATTTTTTTTATTTTCGTTTTGATGTCTCACCTGAGATTTAAACTCGGGCTTTAAGTCTAATAAGGCAACACACTACGACGACTTATCTGTAGAATTCCCAAATAATTGTTTGTAATTCCCAATCCCACAATTCCATCATGACTGTTTCTAAACCCCAGAACCCTATGGTTCATGTTTGTTTGTTTATCTTTCTTTTTCTGTTTAGAATTCTTTATTAAAAGGAAAAATTATTCGCAATTCTGGTGGCAAATCGTCATTACGTTGTATGTAGTAATGAAAACCGTCAAATTTTTTGTTTTCTTTAGAAATTTACATTAAAAATGTATACATACTTACGTACAAATGTATTGTATTATGTAAGTACATACGAGTATGTCCACAAGTACGTGCATGTACGATTATTTAACTTTCAATACAAATTACATTAATTTGTTGTTTTTGTTTGTTTGTTTGTTTTTTTTTATTGTTTTTGCTAAGCATGAATAGATTTTACAACGAATTATTCATTGATAAGCACAGTAATTACTACAGATGTTCCATAAATACTGGAATGTACAACATTTGGGGCTTAGCTTAAGTTACTCTAGTTACATTCGAAGGTCGGTCCTTGAGGCATCCGAAGCCGAACAGGAGATGAGAATCCTTACTACCACAATTGAATTGCTGTGTTTATTGCCTTAGTATTGTGATGTACAAGGCATTGAGTGCCAAGGAAGTGTAGATTTAAGATTATTATGGATTACTAATACTGCATGGTATACGACTAGTCTTGTTGGCTGATTACACGTAAAGCCAAGGTATCTAAACGATATATGAAAAAAAAATAATATTTCTTCGGCGATTTCCTCTCAGCAGATTTATGGCAAAAACTCAGAGAGTAAATAAAATTGTCAGAAAACGTCGCTCAGAGTCGACGTTAAACTGTAAAACCCGCCACTTACATATAAAATATGAGAAGCTAGGCCTTAATCCGTTATTGAAGGGTTATAATAGCCAATTATATACATACAGTGAGCGTCAAAAGAAGCTGTACATTAAAAACAAATGTACATTATTAAACTGTCGTTATTTTTATTTAAAATTGTTTCATTGAGAGTTTTTAAAATTGAGAAAAAAAAAACGAAATATTGTCAAATTTTTTCGGGCACTCTCCTTAAGTGATAAAAGTTGAGTTTGTTAATTATTAGAATCTTATCCTTGGTGTACACTTTCTTTTGACGCTCACTGTATGTATGTATATTTCACACATAATGGCACACACACACACTATAACTGGCTTCCCTTTATGATGTAGTCAACTCCTTCTGTCTATTTCCATTCTGTTTTATGAACTTTTATTACAAAGATCAAGTAGCCCCAGCTCTGGCTTATTTCCTATGATCATATTTAGAAAATTTTTACTATAAAAACACCCACAGTTTTCTATAAACAATGATTTTATGAATGAATTCTTTACTTCGATTTTAGATTTTTTTTTTTATTTGTGATATACGAGTCATAGCATGAGTAATTTTGTGGAAGTTGTTGTTTTTGTTGTTATATTATTTTATTGTTGTCTAGTAAATTGTTTTTATTTGTTGTGTTGTTGCCTATTTATATTGGTTTCTATATATGGCCTCTATGAGTACTAGACATGACTGACTTTTTTCATTCTGTAGTTGTTGTTAATACTATAAAATCAAGCTTTTAATGTAAAATCATGTAAAATATGAATGTAAATATTTATGTAAATCAGTGTAGCGTATATGTACGTGATAGATTTTATGGATAGACAAATGTTATGGAAATGCAATTTAATTGATTTGATTTTAGAATGTTTTTTTTTTTTTGTTTTTGCACAGTGTTCTAATGACAATAATTGTGATGTTATCGATTTTGATTTCATGGTTTGTTTTGTTTTTGTTTTTTTTTTCATATTACTTTACTTAATTATAGGTTTAAAAAACAGGTCAATACTGGCCATACCTCATGAACTTTAATTACTGACACTGTTTTTAAGGCAACAATCATTGACATATTTGTGTGCATCTGAATTAGTTTTTCGAATACCAATACATGCATTATATTTGGCCATTACAACCTTTCAGTAAGGATTACGACCTAGCTTCTCACACCACTTACGTTGTGCGCGTTAATTTTATACATGAGTGGCGGGACCTACAGTTTAAAGTCGACTCCGAACTACAGATTTTTGAGAAGCTTTTCATGGCAATTTTATTTACTCTCAGAGTCTTTGCCAGAAATCTGCTGAGAGGATATCGCCGAAGAAATCTTTTCATTTTGATATCTGACCTGGCATTCGAAATCGGGCTTTTCGTCTAATAAGCCAACACAGTACCTACTAGACCACCGGCGACTTTAAAAGTTTCATAAGTTTCTTTAGTTTAGTAAACACAGTCGCAGAGAGTCAAGAGATAAGCCGACAAAAATGAAATCAAATGCAATTTTATCGTGATGCAAGAACGGGTCTTCGCTAACAGTACTGTCTTCCATTTTATTGGAAAAACGTCATCTGGTCTGATGAGTACAAATTTAACCACTTTCAGTAAGATGGAAGACAGTACTGCTATCGAAGACCCGACCCGGGGAACGTATTCAAAGATACCACGTGAAGCAAAATGTTAAACATAGCGGTGAAATGTTTAATAATGTGGCATGTTGGCCCTCTATATTTAGTGGATGGTATCATGCGAAAAAAGACTATTTACAGAATCTGCAAGCCCATTTTCTGAATTTTATGAGCAAATGTGCTTATCCCGAATAAGAAATTGTTTTCCAACAGAATGGCGAGTATGTCCGGGTACTGTACTTGTCACAATTGACAAGTATACGTCCTCTAACCTAACCTAACCTAAGTACAGTACTCGGTGGTCGAATTGACTTATTGTACAACGTCCTAGCTTCTCACACCACTTATGTTGTGTGCGAACGACACATTTTTTGAGAAGCATTCCATGGCAATTTTTTTACTCTCAGAGTTTTTGCCAGAAATCTGCTGAGAGGAAGTCACCGAAAAATTATTTTCAAATTTTAGTTTTGTTGTCTGACCTGGGATTCGAACTCAGGTCTTTCGCCTAATAACCCAACACACTATCTACTAGACCACGGCGACCTCATAATTTTAGTTTGGGTTCACAAGTAAAACTCCTAGATCCAGGATCGTATCCATCAAAAGAAAGCATATTTTGCAGGAATCGGATTCTTCCTTACAAATCTCATGTATTTACATTTCTTTTTTTGTTTTTAGATTAAACTGCATTAGATTTAAACTAGATGACCTGTGGGAATATTTCGCACCGTTAGTTGTCATTTTTGTAACATAAAATCAAAATAATTAATAGAAATTTTATTAAAAGTATAAAAATATTAGAAATCATAATATGTAATGACATGATCATCGTTAACTTTTTGCCCGTACGAATCCTTAATACAAACAAAAATATCTTTAAACGCACGCACTCGAGAAAAAGCCACGTATAACTGCCCATGTGAATAGACCGGTTCTGGTAAATACAATCCTACCTTTTGAAGGGTTTGGCCTTGTGCTTTGTTTATTGTCATAGCAAAAACAACTTTCACAGGGAATTGTTTTTCAACATTACCAAAATGGCTTTTACAACTTTATATATTATTATGTGGAATAGCATTACAATGAAGCGACCCTGTTTATCGTACTTGATCTAACAACTACTGCAAAGTATTACCAAAAGAGCTTTTTACAATTTAATATGCATAGTATATATAATTGACTTAGTAATAAACGGCATTATAGTAAATAGCGGTATTGCCAGAATGAATTTTAATACGTACTTTATTATGTAGAACTGCATTACTATTAAGCGACCCTGTATTACCACACTTGAACAAGAACATTTAATCAGTATTATCATGCAGTTCTATATAAAATATAATTTTAATCAATGAAAATATTAATCTTTCAATTTCTAATTATTTTTTGCCATTAGTGTTAGATATAAGCTTTAAAATGAAATATCATTCATAAAATTTGATGCGGTGGTATGGGAGATATTTGCAACCGACAAAAAAAAGTGCTTTAGAAATAATATATGATATGATTCCACCATAACCTGAAACGAATTTAGGTCCTTTTGAAGTAGTTTCTTTTAGTCGCCGTGTTGGACAAAGTTTGAAATTTTCTGTTGAATAGTTTGCAATGAATATCATGCATTAGACAAATGCCTGCCTGTTCTTTATGGTGTAGGGGGGTGTCTAATGTAAAAATGTCATTAATTTTTTTTTTAATGAATTTAAATTATTTTTTACTTTCATTTTCATACGCTCAAAATGACACATTTTTCTTGTAACAACAACCATTTCCAAGGCAAATCCAAACAGTTGCTTAAAAGAGTGTACACAAGTACACGTGTACCATACATTCTGTAATACATTGTATTTTATATGTGTATGAGTGTGTGTGTATGTCATTAATATGTATTACATTTCAATCGTATTGAATCATGTAATAAAACCAAACATACACTACACCCAACGAAATTGACGGATTTTTATATGAGCGGCGGGCTGTAAATGAAAGTGAAAACATTACAGAGAGGTGCGCCGCCGCCAAACATCTTAATGGCAACAATTCAAGTTGCGCTTGCGCGCTTAGATTTTTTTTTGCTTCGCTGCTGCATTTAAATTGTTATTCATAGGGGAATTGATTGTGGTGGCTGAGGAAAAGGCGATGATAAAATATGGATTACGGCCATAAAAAATAAACCCGTTTTTTATTACATATCAACTCCTCCCAATAAACGTACATACACTCTGGCACAGTAACAGTGCACTCACTCACTGATCTACAATAGGAAAAAGTCAGTTAGCCAGTCAGTATGTTAGTCATGACGTCCGTCCGTTTATCCGTCTGTCCGTCAGTTACAATGTTGTTACACATGTACTGTCTTTCCGAATGATTGTGGCCACCAATAATACAATGTTTATGGCAAAGAAAACCTGTAATGTTAACGTAGTAAAGAAGAAAATTGTAGGTTGTCTAGTGGCTTTTAAGATCGCCTAACTTTGATATGACTTTGGAGAGGACGAGGGTAGGCCCATTCACACATACATACATACAAACAAACATGTATGTTTGTCTATAATTCTAAAACAATTTGTTACAAATTATAGCCTAAAGTGTATTTTAGCCACATTGTTGTGATAAATTTTATGCAGACAATGAACCAAACCAACACCATGAATGAATGTGAAGTTGAAATGATTTTTCATAAAGAGAAAAACAATGAAAGATGTGGATAAATTGCAACAAGGTGCAGCATTCAAAATTAAATTTATAACAACAACAAGAACAAAAAAAAATACCCACAATATTTACATTCATGCCACAAAGTAGACGAATAAAAAATAATTCAAAATCGTTAACACAGTGACCCAATTTTATCGTTAATAACCAACCAACCAACCAACAGAGGAAAAATGTTGTAAAACAAAAAAATATTTTTATGATTTAAAAGAAAGATTTCAAGATTAGAATTCCTTGGGTTTGTTATGTTTTGTTTTGTTTTGAAATCAAATAGTAGAGGATCATAAAAAATTTTACTACACCGCAAGAAATTCATAGAGGCTTTATGAATTTAAAATTTTCATTTTTATGAATCATTAAAGTCCTTATAAAGACTGTTAATTAAGCAAACTAATTTGAAATATTTTTTAAATCATTATAATTTGATAAACGTTACTTACAAGCCACAAACATTCTTCATTTATGTTTGATGTCTAATTAACACTTATGATTAAAGCGAAATTAATAAATATTGCTAGACTATAATAACAAGTTTCTCTCAATTGGGAATGCGCAACTAAAATTCAATTGCCATCCCAAATCATGCTACCATCCTCCACTCTTAAACCGCAATTGTTAAAATTTATGATTGACCTTGTTTATGATTTAAAAAATTTAAAAAGTTTTCAAAGTAATTTCATTTACTCTAAAAGTATTTTGCCAAAAAGCTGGTGAGCGAAAGTCACTGAAAAGATTTTTTTTTGAATTGCGTAAGTTGGGGTTTGAACTAGGGATGCCAATCGGGAAATCCCGAATCCCGGAATTTTTAAAAACTTGTCCCGGGATTTTTCGGGATTTTTGGGATTGTGAATTCATATGTATTTTGACCCTACAGAAGGTCCTTAAAAAAATTCTATATCACTTGTCTTCGATAATAGCATCTTAGATTAGGAATACCCTACTTCCAGTGATAAAGAATTATTTGATGGCATCGAAGAATGCAAAAGCCCTATAAAACGAATTAATAGTGTAACTGATTTAGATACTCAACTGTCCAAAGAAATAGATTTATTTACATCAGGAGGTGGTAGAGGAGAATATTTACAAGCTGCATACAGCTATCTTGGAACTATTTTACCAATAAATGTTGATTGCGAGAAGTGTTTTTCAACGGCAGGTTATGTTGACAATAAATTCGATTAAGCCTATCAGATCACATGTCAGATGCTTTAATCTTTTTGTTGGAATCCAAATAATTTTCTTAAAACTAATTTGCATTTGCATATGTACGAATAATTTTTATTTTTGTTAATTTATGCTTTTTTGTTACATTTTGTCTTGCTGTTTTTATATTTTATTTTTAATGACATTTAATTCTGAAATAATTGGAATACAAAATGATTTTGTTAACAATATTTTTTTATTATTAAGAGAAATTTGCGATTTTGCCAGTGATTTTTCGGGATTTTTGGATTCCAAATTATCCCGAAATATCCCGGTATTTCGGCATCGGGATTTACAGAATCCCGAATCTTGGGATTTTTAAAAATCGATCCCGTTTGGCATCCCTAGTTTGAACCATCAATGGATTCTCGACTAATCAGCTAACACACTACCTACTAGATAGCGATGTCTACTAGGGATGCCAAACAGGATCGATTTTTAAAAATCCCAGGATTCGGTATTTTGTAAATCCCGATCCCGAAATCCCGGGATAATTCGGGATCCAAAAATCCCGAAGAATCACGGGAAAAATCTCATACATATGGTTTGGTGTCTCTTAGTCTATTTTCAGAGCTTAACTTCCACCACATGCAATAGACTGTGAAGACCCTTCTAACAGGTTTAATTTCTCTAACCAAATCTCTCAAATTTAGTTTGTGTTTCATCACGACAAGGTAGTAGTAATACTTAGGTATTACAGTACATTAGTTTTTAGTCTTCGCTATTGAGCTCGCAATTACGGGACATAGGTATTTTGATTGTCTCAGTTAAGTTGTATCGGTGACACTGTATACTCGGGTGCGTCCGATATTATCAAGACTTTGCTAATCATGTATGATTAAGAAGATAAATGACACACTTTTGTCTTTCAAAATCGGTGGCTATTTATTGCAGAATAGCAACTATTCTTACGAGTTACTGTCTACATTCGTAGGTATGCCAAAATATTTGACATTTCGTAGTTACCGTGGTCTAGTAGGTAGTGTGCTGGTTTATTAGACATACAGCCAGGGTTCGAGTCCCAGCCCAGAGTATTTTTTCCGCGCTTTCTTCTCTTTCTCTTCTTGAAAAGTTTCTCGACTTTAAACTGTAGGTCCCGCCACTTCTGTATAAAATTAACACACACACAACATAAGTGGTATGAGAAACTGTGGGCTTCTTGGGAACGATTGCTGTAGACTGTCTAATTGTGAAGGTATAGCACTGGCCATTTTATAGTCATCAGTAGCAACTCGTTTCCTTACCGTTCGCATCTTCCCTCTTTCCACCTTTCCTAAACCTATACGATGTACAGCATGAGTAGGGGTCATCCCCTGAGTGCAGGTTTATTAAAAAAAAACAGAGGATCTGAGGACTGAAGAGGAGGAAGAGTAAGGAAGAGGAATGCCTCTCACCTCATGTGCTAGTGCCCTGCTTTTATCAAGAAAATATTGTGAATTTTCTAATATAATTGATTGAGCTTCTATATGCAGAGATTGCTGCAATTACAAGATTAATTGATTGATTTTCTTTAGGGAATGTTGTTTGTTCCCCGGTTTGATTATTGATTGATGTACTGCAATAGACTTCAATGATGGTCTAAGAGGGACTTCTGACTTCGATACCTTATATTATATTATAAACAAACAAATTCTGCAAGAATAGAGGGTCTGAAGAGAAGGAAGAGATTGCCTTTGACCTCATGTAAAAGTGTCCTGCTCTTGTCATGAAAGGACGGGGATTTTTAATTTTTCACTTTCTGATATCATTGAGTGAACAATGTCTTCAACAGCAGCTGTGGGCGGAAGGAATTGTCTCTTGTTAAAAAAGCCCGAAATTTTTCATCTCTGTGGGCGTGAGTAGGAAGAAGCTAATATCTTTCACCTCATGTGCTACTGGCCTGCTCTTGTCAAGAAAAGACTGTCAATTTTCTGATATCATTGATTGAGCTTCCATATATAGAGATTCCTGCAATTACAAGATTAATTATTGATTGATTTACTACAATAGACTTAAATTATGGTATAAGGCCTTCAATACCTTACCTTATATTATAAGCTGGGAATAATAAAAGGTGGAGCATATCGCCTGTATCATCTATAAACGGTTTTTTCAAATTATCACAGCTGAATGGTATAGTAGATAGTGTAGAATTGAGGACCCCAGGTCAAACATTTTCAAACAGGATGAAATATTAACAAATACATCAACGGCGACTTCATCTTAGCGGATTTTTAGTAAATATTCTGGGAGTAAATAAAACTTGGCAAGTCTCCCAAAAACCTGTCACAACATAAGTGGTGTGATAAGCTTGTTCGTAATCCTGACTGAAGGGTTGTAAAGATCAATCATGTATGTATGTATGGAATGTTAAAATGAAATTGTGTGAGTAACTTAGAGACTCAATCGAGTGATGATCCTGGTATGTGAGTTATTTTATTACAGATGTTCTTTACCAAAGAAATCTAGTTGGAAGTAAAGAGTGAATGAACATTTTTCATAATCTAATTGAAATAAATTTAAAATTTATTTTATAACCCTTAATCACAAACATTATGATCTATAATCTGTCTAGTAATTGATAAATTTCATTTGATTTTCCATTAGCGGAAGGACGCATGACATTTTTTTTTCACTTTTCGTTTTATTTAAAACTGATAACATACTTGCAACAAATTGACAGAGAAAATTTGGCTGGGACAGAAGAAGAAGAAAAGAAAAAACTATTCATGGACTTTAGCTCGAGGCTTTATTTTTCGGTCTTTTGAAATGAGACAAACAAATAGAATTCTGTCTACTAACAAAAGTAATGATACGAAGGGTGGGTAATAAGGCTGTTAAGACTTCATAAACAAATTGATTGACATTTAGCTGTGGGGATTTAAAATAAATAAAAAAAAGGGCGGACATGTTTTCCTATTTACAATACAAATATTTTGTCAACAAATGTTCTATTCTGTTCAATTCAGTTCAGTTCGGTTCTGTTTTTCTGGTTTATTTATTTTTTTTATATTTTTTTATATTTGTTAAGAAGCTAAAACAGAAATTTGTTTTGTTTGTATAGAAAAATAGAATTTTTTTTTTTGTATTTTTTTCTTCTTCTTTTTTCGTCTGTTAATTGTGTAATTTGTTACGTTCTCTTTGTCGAAAGTCAAACGAAGAAATCTTAAGAAACAATTTGTTTCTGATATTTTTTTTTGTGTTTTTTCCTATTTTTTTTTTAATTAAGTTTGTAATTTATGTGTTTTTAATGATTTTATTTGTTGTCATGTCTATTCATTTTAATTTTATGTAAATACGACATTTAAAATATATTTTTAAATATATTTACATACTCTTGTATATGCCTACCTACCTACGTACATAAAATATCTTTAATCCAGACAAGAACTAATTTGAAATAAAATTCGCTTGTGCCAATACTCGCTATACACAGAACCAGTGTTTTTAATTTAACAATTTATATGCCGAACCTTAAAACGATTAGGAAATTCTATTCTATTCTGTTCGTTTTCTTTCAAACCTTAAACAAAAAATAATTCAAATTTATCCAAACAATTAAAATTTCGCATTTGAATATGAAAAAATTTCAACAATTTTTACAAATATTTTATAAAAAAAATGCGTCGTACAATATATTTTTTTTTTTAGTTTTTATTTACAATACACTTTACCTCTTGACGAAGCTTTGACACGCATAATCAAAAGAGAGTGTAAGAATAGGAAAACATTCCCAAACGGAAATAACATGGAAAGATGTACATAGAAGTTGCCGTAGTCTTCTAATTGATAATCTACTGACTTATTCATCCATGGTTCAACCTCTGGCTCGAACATATCGAATTATGAAAAAATATTTTTCATTCTGCGACATTCTCTTAGCAGTTGGCAGGTAAAAAAAAAAAAATTCTGAAAGTAAAATAAAATTGTAACGAAAAGTTTCTCAAACCTATCAGTACGGATCCGAAGTCCGAACTCGACAAATTTTATTTTTTTACGCACTCGTATATCCAGATGAAGGCATATTCGCTGAAGATAATTTTTCAATGAAAATTAGGATCACTTTAACAATAACTCCAGACCCCATTAAGAGAAAACATGTCGTTAATTATGGCCGCCCATTCGGACATCTGGCCATAACTCTGAGAGGAAATAAAATTCTATGAAAAGTTGCTTAAAAATCTGTCGTTAGAATCTGTCGACGTTAAATTATAGACCCCACCACTATAATATAAGATAAACACACACAATGTTGGTGATATAACGAGCTGGGTTGTAATCCTAATCCTAAGGTTATATTGACCAGGTAAAGGGAAACAACAGGACAGAGAGAGACAATAACCGGCAATATTGTATATACAGAGAGCTTCAAAAGAAAGTATACACCATGGATAAAATTCTAACAATCACCAAACTCACCACTTTTACCACTTAAGGAGAGTGCCCGAAAAAATTTAATAATATTTTAAAATTTTTTGTAATTTTTTTTTTCTGTTTCAATTTTAAAAACTTGCAATGCAACGATTTTAAAATATAAATAACGATAATTTAATAATGTATAGTTTTTTATGTACACTTTCTTTTGACGCTCACTGTATATCATATAAATACAAGTCACATTATCATACAGAGGGCCATTGAGTTCAATAGCAGCTACTACATGCTATTGAACTCAAAGACTTGCCTCCCGATACCCAGACCTGTGATATCAATATGAATGAAGTAGCCTATATAATTCATAAATTATATGGCAATGTCACCTAAGAAAAAAAAAAGAATGAAATAAATTCAACCATCATAACGCTAATAATTTTTAACTGCAATAACAAATGCGTGGTCCTGTGTGGTTAGACGACTTGGACTTTAGACTTTATCCGCACTACCTAACGACTTTAGTTTACTAATTGAATAACGAAATTTATAGGCGTGACTGCAACAGTAGTGTTAACGTACGCGCCGTTAAATAGCATACAAATAACGTTACCATGTGCCAAGGCACATTTTCAAATACAGGTTAAGGGGTAGGAAAAGGTCTTTGCCGGCTAGCTCGAAGCTAAAGTCGTGGTTCTCAACCCGAGTATTTGACGCGTAAGCATATATCATACTCTACTACCCTGAGAGTATGAAAAAAATACGAAAAAGCAAAAGTAGTTCAATACCGAAAATTCATGCTGCCTTCAGCAGATAAAACGAATGAAATATCGAATCTATCGGAAAGTAAATCCATGGCAAGGTGATTGGCCACGTACGGTACACTTTTCCCTTCCAGAAGAAAAAAAAAAATAGACTACCCTATGGACAGAAAAGTACCTACATTCTGAAATCTGTCCCCGAAAGTACGACCACTTACATTACTGACCTACCTTGGATACCAGCATCCCCTCCTTTAGTAACTACTCAGTCTTCTTTCATGTTTTTTTTTTCTTTTTAAAAGAATAATTTACAAATGTTTATTAAAAAAAATTCAATTCTTTTCCTTCAACTTGGCAATTAAATATATATATGTATATATAAGTAATACAATAGGA
Organism: Sarcophaga peregrina; assembly: GCA_014635995.1. Taxonomy (NCBI): domain Eukaryota; kingdom Metazoa; phylum Arthropoda; class Insecta; order Diptera; family Sarcophagidae; genus Sarcophaga; species Sarcophaga peregrina. The sequence goes on along the minus strand of CM025790.1, from coordinate 51,029,686 downwards.
TCTAGGAGAATATTAAGGTAAGTATTAATCTTAAATAGGTAAGTAAATAGTAGGGTATATAATATTACTTAAGGTATGCGTTTACATTATAAAAAGATAAGTAAATAGTAAATAATTAGGGTATTTAGGATTGTTTAGGTTGATTTAATCCTAAGGTTCCTAATGATAATAAATCGATTTGGGGTCAAATATGTTATGATCTTCAGGTTGTATTAGTATGCCATTGTAAGCAAAATAGTCCGTTGACTGTACTATTTTTATCACCATTAACGTGATGGTCGGGGGTTCGATTTCCACCAGAGTCTCTGCTCTGTGACACTACACCAAGCACATGGTCGCAGTTACTTAGGTAGTATATAATTAAAATATTATTTGTAATTGTAACTCTAACGCTAAGTCGCCTGTCAGCTTAATAAATGCAAGGCGCGAGTTCAAACCCCAGGACAGATATCAAAACAAAAATACAAAATATTTCTTTGGCTACATCCTCTCAGCAAATTTCTGGATAAAACTCTGAGGATAAATAAAATTGCCATGAAAAGTTTCTCAAAAATCTATCGTTCGGAATCGACTTTGAACTGTAGATGCCGCCATTTATGTATAGAAATTAAAGCACACAATATAAGATGAGATGCTAGGTCGTAAACCTGACGAAAGAGTTGTAATGGCCAATTATGTATGTACATATGTATCTAACTCTAACTCGCCGTTAAAAAAGATCTGTTAAATAATAGATGACGATAAACACTAGAAAACGATCTACGGTATACACTGCAACCAAAAGTTTAACTTCTTTTAGTTTTGAATATACAGTGGGTGACAAAACAATGGAAACTTTTTCAAAAATTTATTTATGTGTTCTAATCAGACAAAATTGGAAATTAGAAAGAAAAAAATTGGAAATTGCAGTTCATTAGTATGCATAAAAATATAAAAAGCTATATTATAAAAGTATTGATGCCTTCTCCAAAATGATGAGTGTTTACAGTTTTTGACTCAAAAAATGCTCTAATAAGTTTTGAAAGTTCTGATTTCCATAGTTATCACATATTGGTTCTCTTTTGATGAAATTCAGCATTAAAATCGTTTTTATTAATAAACAGCACAAATATTTTGCGAATTTCTTAAGTATATTTTTAATATTTAGTGCAATTTTGAAAAAGTTTCCATTGTTCTGTCACCCACTGTATGTATACACATACATTATAAAAGTAGCAGATATGTCCGTTTAATGCGATATTTAAAGGTCCAAAAGGCTTCATTCAAAATAAGTGTATGATATCATTGAAATTTCTTATTCGCTTGAAGGATCTATTAATGCCATTATGTGTGGAATATAGGTAGTCCCCGACTTACGACTATTCGCACTTAAGATATATTTTTTCATTGAAAATACTTAAAGAAAACAAATATATAGTTTTAGCGCAGTGTGATTTTCTTCTTATTTTTTTTCTATATGAAATTCGACTTACGACTTGATCTACTTACGATCGATGACCAGAAACCTATCTCGTTCGTAAGTCGTGGAATACCTATACTATATCGTTCAAATGTCCGCCGCGACTTTTCGTGGTGAAGTGCATTCCAAATGTTAAATTTTCCATGATTCTTGAGGATAGAACAGTTCAATTTGCGGCCTGCTACTTAAAACAGCCGTGGTCTAGTAGATAGTGTGTTGGCTTATTAGACGTAAAAGCCAGGGTTCGAGTCTCAGGCCAGACATCAAAACAAAATACAAAAAGTATTTTTTCGGCGATTTCCTCTCAGCAGATTTCTGGCAAAAACTCTGAGAGTAAATAAGATTGCCATGTAAAGTTTCTCATAAAATTTGTCGTTCGGAGTCGACTTTAAACTGTAGGTCCCCCTACTCATGTATAAAATTAACACACAACATAAGTGGTGTGAGAAACTAGGTCAATAATCCTGACTGATGGGTTCTAATGACCAATTATGTATATGTACTTAAAACAGCCTCACAAACCGCACGATATCGGTAGCCAGTTAATGGTTAGGATAGCTGACCATCCGAAATATTTAATTTTCCATGATTCTGGATAGATCAAACTAAATTTGATCGATGGCATTAATTTTGTTGGCTTTGCTGTGTGGCCTGTTCGCAAACCCCTGCTACTTACGAAAATACCTGAACCAGCTAGACTGCGCACGATATCAAATCAAATCGCTCGTGTAGACTGATTTTTAATGCGGCAAAAGCTGTGCGTGTAAAACTACATGTCTTTGGTTTCCAGATTAACCTTTTCACACCAAAAGACGTTTGTAATCATTCTATTATATTGGCAGTAATGGTCTCACCTACTTTGTCCTCAAAGGAGTATGGACCTATGTCTTGTATCGGCATCCATTGGGCTTTTTTGGGTAGGGTACCTTATATAATAACATGACCATGTTTTCAATCTCCTCAAATTTTTTTTTTTGGTTTATTAAAACGTATTTGCGTCCATCCAATAGTTGTCAGCCAATTAAATTAGATTGTTTCAGTTAATTTAATACGTATTTTTTCTTATTTTTCGGTTCTTTTTTTAATTTAATTTTTGTCCAAATGAAAAACAAAAATAATTTACATAAGATTTGTTCACTTTTTCGTATTTTTATTTTTTATTTTTTTTCTTATTTTATTTTGATTTTATTTTTAGGGCCATTGAATATTATCAACAGTCTGGTCAAACGTTAAGTGCGAAATTGAAAGAACAACGTGAACAGCCGGGTGGCAATCGTTTGGGAGGTCCACTACGTTATCCACATACGATCTTATTCTGGTTGAGATGTAATCAGGTAAGAACGTTAAAAGATTGTAGCAGATAAAGCTTTACTTTCACTAACGAGAATTTTAAATTGCCAACTTAAATGTACAGTTTTTGACTTGATTGACACGCAGCTCATGTATGTATGTATATACTATAGACTACAATAGCTTGGTGTCAAAAGGTTAATTTTTCAAAATTCAATATTGAAGTTTAAAATTTGAAAGCCGTTAAAAGTCGTTCTAAAAGAAAGTAATTTTAAAATTAAACGCTTGTCGGTAACATTTATTCCCAGAACTTTATTAAAATTTCTTAAATATTTCACTTAATCATTCCCCCTTCCTCGCTAAGCATATGACACCCCTTTGGTGTTTTCCTAAACATGGCAAGCCCGATGACAATATCCTGTACATGTTTTTTATGCAAAACACAACATAGAGTTTTATAGTCCAAACTGCTGTAAGGCACACTTGTTGGACTTCGTACAGACCTTTAATTTAAAAATTCCATTCACAAAAAGCCAAAAAAAAACAACGCGAAATGAAGATGAAAACCTTAAAGAAAATATTTCTTAAGCAAATCCCACGTTCATTTGAAATATCCTTTAAAAGAACGAACGAAGAAACAAATAAACAAACAAACTGACAGACAGATTAACAGCAAAAATGTCTTTAAATTCTTGAAAGCCTGCAAAAAAATTTAAAAAAAAAAATTGTTGTACAGTTAACTCTCCTATAACGCGGTACTACATAACAAGGTGCTGAAATTGCGACAGTTCTGCTATAACGCGGTACTCTCTGTACTCGGTTTCTACATAACAAGAAGCTGAAATTGCGACAGTTCTGCTATAACGCGGTACTCTATGAACACGGCTTCCATACAACGCGGAGCTGAAATTACAACAGCCCTGCTATAAAGTGGTACTCTAAAATCACGGTTTCCATATAACGCGGAATTGAAAGTACGACAGCCCTCCTATAATGCGGTACTCTAAAATCACGGCTTCCATATAACGCGGAATTGAAATTACGACAGCCCTCCTATAACGCGATACTCTAAGAACTGGGTTTCCATATAATGCGGAGCTGAAATTGCGACAGTTCTGCTATAACGCGGTACTCTGAAATTACAACAGCCCTGATATAAAGTGGTACTCGAAAATCACGGCTACCATATAACGCGACATTGAAATTACGACAGCCCTCCTTTAATGCGGTGGTCTAAAATCACGGCTACCATATAACGCGGAATTGAAATTACGACAGCCCTCCTTTAATGCGGTGGTCTAAAATCACGGCTACCATATATCGTGGAATTGAAATTACGACAGCCCTCCAATAGCGCGGTACTCTAAGAACTGGGTTTCCATATAATGCGGAGCTGAAATTGCGACAGCCCTCCTGTAACGTTGTACTCTTACAGCGTGATTTCCATGCAACAACATCCCATAAGTTCTTTCCACACAGCCTATGAATTACTCTAGTAACTAAACATTGTAAGAGGGTTTAATATCAGTTTTATAATCCACAGAAAACCACAGCCGATACATATAAACATGCCGGGATATCTCATAGCAGCCTATGACATCGGTTTCAGCCAGCTTCTAGCTCTTTCACAGCAAATGCTTTTGTTTGGTGACCAAGACTTTTTAAAAATTTTTCTCATATCTGACAGTGAGGATGAATGTTGAAAAATGACATCTAATATATAAAATTCTCGTGTCACGGTATTAGTGGTTAAATTCCAACGAAATGGATCGACCGATTTTCGTGAAATGTGTGCATTTCGGGTAGGTCTGAGAATCGAACAACATATTTTTCATATTCCTAAATGTTAAGAGGGCGTGGCAAATCGTTAAAATTGAATATTAGGCACATTTTGTTTGTAGACGAATAAACTTTGTGGGTAAGTTCGTAGAGTCTATATCGATAATTCCACAAAAAATGGGCGTGACAACCCTCCCCCTTCAAGTGATAACTGTAACTCTTGAACTACTAAACTCGATTTTAACCATTTTTTTTTTTGTTCCAAATCTTATCAGGTTTAAATGGTTTAAAAAAAAAATCCGATATAGGAAAAAGTAGGCGTGGCAAACCTTTAAAATTGAATATTTAGAGATATAGTGATCGTAGACCAATGCAATTTAGTGGGTAAGTTCGTAGAGTCGATATCGATATAACGCGGTACGAAAATGTAATTTCTACTAATTCTAAGCTTCTTACAGCGCGGTTTCCATACAACGCGGTAAACGGTTTTCATAGAACGCGCTACGAATTAGCCTGGTTTGTACGCTTGAATCCGAGTTGCTTATAGCACGGTTTCCATGCAACGCGGTAGACGGTTTCCATAGAACGTGCTACGAATTAGCCTGCTTTGTACAGTTGAATTCGAGTTTCTTACAGCGCGGTTTCCATACAACGTGGTATGTCCACACCCATTTAAAAGAGGGTTGACTGTGCAGCCGACTTTTTTTTAAGATTTACCATCCATGCAGTCTTGTAAGCGAAAAAAAAAAAATGAGAAATAAAAGGAAAGAAAGAATGAAATTAGCATTCAACAACTTAACTTTCTTAAATTGTTTTTCCATTTTTTTTTTTTGTTCAACATTCTGGCACACCAGCCAGACAGGCAGAGAAACAGACAGACAGGACAAACGTTCAAATGAATTTTTAACTTTTGCCCTGATGATGATAGTTTTTGTTCTTGTATTTCGTATACTTCCACTACTACTTTGTTGACTCCTCTCCTCTCAACTCATTTGCAATGCCACCAACGTTTTACCAGTCAAATTCATCATTATTATCGTCATTGTCGTCATTATCACCGTCATTTTCTGGCCATCTATAAATATATTTGTGTGTGTATGTGTGTGTGTGTTGTATTCTTTACCAATCTTACTTTAGTTTTATTATTTAAGAATTTCCATACAAACAACCGTGATAATTGCTGTTTTGTGTGTGAGAGAAGAAGTTGAAAACAGAAAAGAAGTTTTTAAAAACATAATCTTGAGTCGCGTACCAAAAACAAATAACTACACCGTCAATTACTTCAATTATCACCAATTCTTCATCATGGCCCATAGCGAAGAACATAGTCCATAATGAGTTACTAAAATAAGTTTAAAAAAGAAAATAAAAACAAAAATAAATTAAAAATTGTGAACCAGAAATGTTTTGAGAACACCCAGATGCAACGAATTTGCCTTTTTTCGTCGCTCTAATTTTAAAGAGCAAAAAAAATTGTTTAGGGATCCTAGCCTTACAGTTAAAAATTTGTTTGTAGATGAGTTATGTATGTAAAATAGGTAGAGGATCTTCCATTAAACGCTTCCCATATTTATGGTTAAAAATGTTCATTCACACAGGTCGGACCACCTTACCTGATCCCACAACTTTTGTTTGTTTGGAAGTACTTGTTGGAAGATTCTATATTATCTCAAACCCTTTAAAGCGTGCAATAATATTGTCTTAAAGGCCACCTCTGAAGTTGAAAAGAAAAAGTAAATGTCTTCCTTAAATCGGTCAAAATTCGACAAATTTAAAAAAATGCGCTTTTCGGGTCTAGTTGGCAGAAAACGGTTTTCTTGACGTTCGGGTAACCATTAGTACCGAAGATATAACCGATGAATCTAATTGATTTTATCCAAATACGCAAAATAAGGTTAATTGGCCTAAACCGGATAAAAAATGGACTCGTAGGAGAAATAGCCTCAGTCATGGACCCAGTGGGCTGAATGATCATGATATCAAGGATTTCAAAATAGGTTTCCTTACTGTCGTGCGTAAATTATAGTCGGAGATATAGGCGACGACACTAAAAGTTTTTCAAATTAACAAAGTGCGCTATATAAATCGGCCAAAACCGGATAAAAAATGGACTCATAGGAAAAATAGCCTCAGTCGCGGATCTAGTGAGTTCAATAACCATAATATCAAGGATTTCTAAACAGATTTCCTTACTGTCGTGCGTTAATTATAGCCGAAGATATAGGTGACGAAGCTAAAATTTTTTCAAATTAGCAAAGTGCGCTATATAAATCGGCCAAAATCGGATAAAAAATGGACTTGTTGAGAAAGTGGACCTAGTGGACTAGATAGACAGTTTTCATTAGTGTCGAGCCTTACTTGGGACCGGAGCTATAGCCGGCGAAGCTTATAAATCGGTCAAAATAGGATAAAGAATTAAATTTTGGAGAAATGAACTGAAAAATTTTAATAATTCTCATTGAGTTAATATGCATTTATAAATGTATAAATAACCACCAAAATGTAGTATTTTTCGCAAGTGGAATTTCTTTGGTAAATCACTTGCATTTTTTCCTTGGTCGATGATTTGCATATTTTTAGTTGATGACTTGCATTTTTTTGGTTGATGATTTGCATTTTTTTTGGTTGATGACTTGCATTTTTTTTTGGTTGATGACTTGCATTTTTTTTGGTTGATGATTTGCATTTTTGATCTATGATGATATGCATTTTTTTGATTCATGACTGGCGTTTTTTTGGATTGATGACTTGCATGTTTTTGATTAATAGGTACTTGTGTGTGTGGGTCGATGGCATGCTTTTTTTTGTTTTTTTTGTTGATGACTTGCATATTTTTAATTCATGACTGGCATTTTTTAGTTCATGACTTGCCTGTGTTTGGTATATGACTTGCATTTTAGGTCTAGGACTTGCATTTTTTAGGTTGATGACTTGCTTGTTTTTGGTAAATATGTACTTGTATGTGTGGGTCGATGGCATGCTTTTTTTTTTGTTGATAACTTGCGTTTTTTTGATTCATAACTTGCCTGTATTTGGTAGATGACTTGCATTTTAGGTCTAGGACTTGCTTTTTTAGGTTGATGACTTGCATGTTTTTGGTTAATACGTACTTGTATGTGTAGGTCAATGGTATGCTTTTTTTGTCGATGACTTGCATTTTAGGTCTAGGACTTGCATTTTTTGGTTGATGACTTGCAAGTTTTTGGTTAATGCGTACTTGTATGTGTGGGTCGATGGCATGCTTTTTTTTTGTCGATGACTTGCATTTTTTTGATTCATGACTGGCATTTTTTTTGGTTCTTAACTTGCCTGTGTTTGGTAGATTACTTGCATTTTAGGTCTAGAACTTGCTTTTTTTAGGTTGATGACTTGCACGTTTTTGGTTGCATTTTTGGGTCGATGACATGCCTATCTTTGGTCGATGACTTGCATTTTTTGGTCGGTGAGTAGCAGTTTTTTAGTCGATATCTTGCATTTTTCTGGTCGATGATTTACATTTGTTTTCATAATGATTTGGATTTTTTTTTTTTGGTCGGTGACTTATATTTTTTAGATCGATTACTTGCATTTTTTTGTTTTTGACTGGCTTTTTCCTGTCGCTAACTTGCATTTGGATTATGGTTAGCATTTTTTTTTTTTTGGTTGATGATTTGTTTTCTGTTCAATGACTTGTATTTTTTTAGCCGAGGACATGCTTTTTTGATCGATGACATGTGTTTTTATGTGGAGCATATACTTATTGATTTATATAGAGGAAAACAACTTGCTTTGTTGCCTGTATTTTCGTTCCCAAGCTATCAGTCTATTTCACTTTTACAATTTTTTCAACTATGTAAGCTTAACAGTCTCTGTTAAAAATAATATAACTTAGTTAACTTCATCATACATAACATAACATAGAATTTAGTCCGCCAAAAACCTTTGACGTCTATAAAAATATATTGCTTCCTAGCAATATATGAGTATGTAATGCATTATAATGCCATGAAAGCTGTGCTAGAGTCTCCAAATGTGGCGCAACATATTGTAAAATGTCTACAACAATAAATTTTAAAATGTAATACTAAAACAAGTCTTTCACAAAAAATATTTTGAAACATTGTATCTCAATACGCCTTCTTTTCATGTTTTTTTTTTTTTTTGGTTTTTTTTTCTTTCTTTGTTGTTTTATTCCTCAAATTCATTTGTCTTCTGGGTGAAATGTCTGATGTGGCAAACAGAATACGTGCAGAACTTGTATGGTAATCCCAACAGGTCCGCTAAAGAATTTCTCAAGTTGTAAAACTCCTTTCACTTGGCATTCTTATTTTTGTTTTTTAAATTTTATGTGTTTAAGTCAATTGTAAAAACAAAAAAAATAAAGAACAAAAGAAAACGCAAAATTTATGAGAACATTAGTGAAATATGTACGTTCGCCTATAATATTTTTACGACTTTATTTAATTATAAGAGTACAGAGAGCAAAATTTTAAAATTTTTTCTTTTTATGATGTGGATAGAAAGGGTTTTGATTTGTCTGAGGAGAGACTGTTAATAGAGGAGATGTATAAATTGAATACATAGAGTCTAGTTCAAACGCTTCTTATCTTATGGAAATTTTTTATTCGTCCACCAGTCACGTCTTCTGTGGATGGAGGGCACACTAAATGTCCAATTTTATCGCATAGATAGATTAGACTGGATTTCCCATCAAACAACGTGGGTGTAAGGTATTATCGAAATTTTTTATTCGTCTATCAGTCACATCTTCTCTGGGTACGAAATGCCCAATATTACCGCTTAGATCAGACTGAATTTCCTTTGGATTATGTTATATTATTTTGGCCTTGAGGACCACTGTGGTTTGTACATACATACATACAATGGGTCATTACAACCCCTCAGTCAGGATTACGACCTAGCCTCTCACACCGCTTATGTTGTGTGTGTTAATTTTAGAAATGAGTAGCGGGACCTACTGTTTAAAGTCGATTTTTGAGAAGCT